>OZ017741.1:41115202-42602780 GCA_963969285.1 Odontomyia ornata | reverse complement strand
TTTGGTTTTTGGTTTTTGGTTTTTGGTTTTTGGTTTTTGGTTTTTGGTTTTTGGTTTTTGGTTTTTGGTTTTTGGTTTTTGGTTTTTGGTTTTTGGTTTTTGGTTTTTGGTTTTTGGTTGTTGGTTGTTGGTTTTTGGTTTTTGGTTTTTGGTTTTTGGTTTTTGGTTTTTGGTTTTTGGTTTTTGGTTTTTGGTTTTTGGTTTTTGGTTTTTGGTTTTTGGTTTTTGGTTTTTGGTTTTTGGTTTTTGGTTTTTGGTTTTTGGTTTTTGGTTTTTGGTTTTTGGTTTTTGGTTTTTGGTGTTTGGTTTTTGGTGTTTGGTTTTTGGTTTTTGGTTTTTGGTTTTTGGTTTTTGGTTTTTGGTTTTTGGTTTTTCGTTTTTCGTTTTTGGTTTTTGGTTTTTGGATTTTGGTTTTTGGTTTTTGGTTTTTGGTTTTTGGTTTTTGGTTTTTGGTTTTTGGTTTTTGGTTTTTGGTTTTTGGTTTTTGGTTTTTGGTTTTTGGTTTTTGGTTTTTGGTTTTTCGTTTTTCGTTTTTCGTTTTTCGTTTTTCGTTTTTCGTTTTTCGTTTTTGGTTTTTGGTTTTTGGTTTTTGGTTTTTGGTTTTTCGTTTTTCGTTTTTCGTTTTTCGTTTTTCGTTTTTGGTTTTTCGTTTTTCGTTTTTCGTTTTTCGTTTTTCGTTTTTCGTTTTTCGTTTTTGGTTTTTGGTTTTTGGTTTTTGGTTTTTGGATTTTGGTTTTTGGTTTTTGGTTTTTGGTTTTTGGTTTTTGGTTTTTGGTTTTTGGTTTTTGGTTTTTGGTTTTTGGTTTTTGGTTTTTGGTTTTTGGTTTTTGGTTTTTGGTTTTTGGTTTTTGGTTTTTGGTTTTTGGTTTTTGGTTTTTGGTTTTTGGTTTTTGGTTTTTGGTTTTTGGTTTTTGGTTTTTGGTTTTTGGTTTTTGGTTTTTGGTTTTTGGTTTTTGGGTTTTTGGTTTTTGGTTTTTGGTTTTTGGTTTTTGGTTTTTGGTTTTTGGTTTTTGGTTTTTGGTTTTTGGTTTTTGGTTTTTGGTTTTTGGTTTTTGGTTTTTGGTTTTTGGTTTTTGGTTTTTGGTTTTTGGTTTTTGGTTTTTGGTTTTTGGTTTTTGGTTTTTGGTTTTTTGGTTTTTGGTTTTTGGTTTTTGGTTTTTGGTTTTTGGTTTTTGGTTTTTGGTTTTTGGTTTTTGGTTTTTGGTTTTTGGTTTTTGGTTTTTGGTTTTTGGTTTTTGGTTTTTGGTTTTTGGTTTTTGGTTTTTTGGTTTTTGGTTTTTGGTTTTTGGTTTTTGGTTTTTGGTTTTTGGTTTTTGGGTTTTGGTTTTTGGTTTTTGGTTTTTGGTTTTTGGTTTTGGTTTTTGGTTTTTGGTTTTTGGTTTTTGGTTTTTGGTTTTTGGTTTTTGGTTTTTGGTTTTTGGTTTTTGGTTTTTGGTTTTTGGTTTTTGGTTTTTGGTTTTTGGTTTTTGGTTTTTGGTTTTTGGTTTTTGGTTTTTGGTTTTTGGTTTTTGGTTTTTGGTTTTTGGTTTTTGGTTTTTGGTTTTTGGTTTTTGGTTTTTGGTTTTTGGTTTTTGGTTTTTGGTTTTTGGTTTTTGGTTTTTGGTTTTTGGTTTTTGGTTTTTGGTTTTTGGTTTTTGGTTTTTGGTTTTTGGTTTTGGTTTTTGGTTTTTGGTTTTTGGTTTTTGGTTTTTGGTTTTTGGTTTTTGGTTTTTGGTTTTTTGGTTCTTGGTTTTTGATTTTTGGTTTTTGGTTTTTGGTTTTTGGTTTTTGGTTTTTGGTTTTTGGTTTTTGGTTTTTGGTTTTTGGTTTTTGGTTTTTGGTTTTTGGTTTTTGGTTTTTGGTTTTTGGTTTTTGGTTTTTGGTTTTTGGTTTTTGGTTTTTGGGTTTTGGTTTTTGGTTTTTGGTTTTTGGTTTTTGGTTTTTGGTTTTTGGTTTTTGGTTTTTGGTTTTTGGTTTTTGGTTTTTGGTTTTTGGTTTTTGGTTTTTGGTTTTTGGTTTTTGGTTTTTGGTTTTTGGTTTTTGGTTTTTGGTTTTTCGTTTTTCGTTTTTCGTTTTTCGTTTTTCGTTTTTGGTTTTTCGTTTTTCGTTTTTCGTTTTTCGTTTTTCGTTTTTCGTTTTTCGTTTTTGGTTTTTGGTTTTTGGTTTTTGGTTTTTGGTTTTTCGTTTTTCGTTTTTCGTTTTTCGTTTTTCGTTTTTGGTTTTTCGTTTTTCGTTTTTCGTTTTTCGTTTTTCGTTTTTCGTTTTTCGTTTTTGGTTTTTGGTTTTTGGTTTTTGGTTTTTGGATTTTGGTTTTTGGTTTTTGGTTTTTGGTTTTTGGTTTTTGGTTTTTGGTTTTTGGTTTTTGGTTTTTGGTTTTTGGTTTTTGGTTTTTGGTTTTTGGTTTTTGGTTTTTGGTTTTTGGTTTTTGGTTTTTGGTTTTTGGTTTTTGGTTTTTGGTTTTTGGTTTTTGGTTTTTGGTTTTTGGTTTTTGGTTTTTGGTTTTTGGTTTTTGGTTTTTGGTTTTTGGTTTTTGGTTTTTGGTTTTTGGTTTTTGGTTTTTGGTTTTTGGTTTTTGATTTTTGGTTTTTGGTTTTTGGTTTTTGGTTTTTGGTTTTTGGTTTTTGGTTTTTGGGTTTTTGGTTTTTGGTTTTTGGTTTTTGGTTTTTGGTTTTTGGTTTTTGGTTTTTGGTTTTTGGTTTTTGGTTTTTTGGTTTTTGGTTTTTGGTTTTTGGTTTTTGGTTTTTGGTTTTTGGTTTTTGGTTTTTGGTTTTTGGTTTTTGGTTTTTGGTTTTTGGTTTTTGGTTTTTGGTTTTTGGTTTTTGGTTTTTGGTTTTTGGTTTTTGGTTTTTGGTTTTTGGTTTTTGGTTTTTGGTTTTTGGTTTTTGGTTTTTGGTTTTTGGTTTTTGGTTTTTGGTTTTTGGTTTTTGGTTTTTGGTTTTTGGTTTTTGGTTTTTGGTTTTTGGTTTTTGGTTTTTGGTTTTTGGTTTTTGGGTTTTGGTTTTTGGTTTTTGGTTTTTGGTTTTTGGTTTTTGGTTTTTGGTTTTTGGTTTTTGGTTTTTGGTTTTTGGTTTTTGGTTTTTGGTTTTTGGTTTTTGGTTTTTGGTTTTTGGTTTTTGGTTTTTGGTTTTTGGTTTTTGGTTTTTGGTTTTTGGTTTTTGGTTTTTGGTTTTGGTTTTTGGTTTTTGGTTTTTGGTTTTTGGTTTTTGGTTTTTGGTTTTTGGTTTTTGGTTTTTGGTTCTTGGTTTTTGATTTTTGGTTTTTGGTTTTTGGTTTTTGGTTTTTGGTTTTTGGTTTTTGGTTTTTGGTTTTTGGTTTTTGGTTTTTGGTTTTTGGTTTTTGGTTTTTGGTTTTTGGTTTTTGGTTTTTGGTTTTTGGTTTTTGGTTTTTGGTTTTTGGTTTTTGGTTTTTGGTTTTTGGTTTTTGGTTTTTGGTTTTTGGTTTTTGGTTTTTGGTTTTTGGTTTTTGGTTTTTGGTTTTTGGTTTTTGGTTTTTGGTTTTTGGTTTTTGGTTTTTGGTTTTTGGTTTTTGGTTTTTGGTTTTTGGTTTTTGGTTTTTGGTTTTTGGTTTTTGGTTTTTGGTTTTTGGTTTTTGGTTTTTGGTTTTTGGTTTTTGGTTTTTGGTTTTTGGTTTTTGGTTTTTGGTTTTTGGTTTTTGGTTTTTGGTTTTTGGTTTTTGGTTTTTGGTTTTTGGTTTTTGGTTTTTGGTTTTTGGTTTTTGGTTTTTGGTTTTTGGTTTTTGGTTTTTGGTTTTTGGTTTTTGGTTTTTGGTTTTTTGGTTTTTGGTTTTTGGTTTTTGATTTTTGGTTTTTGGTTTTTGGTTTTTGGTTTTTGGTTTTTGATTTTTGTTTTTGGTTTTTTGGTTTTGGTTTTTGGTTTTTGGTTTTTGGTTTTTGGTTTTTGGTTTTTGGTTTTTGGTTTTTGGTTTTTGGTTTTTGGTTTTTGGTTTTTGGTTTTTGGTTTTTGGTTTTTGGTTTTTGGTTTTTGGTTTTTGGTTTTTGGTTTTTGGTTTTTGGTTTTTGGTTTTTGGTTTTTGGTTTTTGGTTTTTGGTTTTTGGTTTTTGGTTTTTGGTTTTTGGTTTTTGATTTTTGGTTTTTGGTTTTTGGTTTTTGATTTTTGTTTTTGGTTTTTGGTTTTGGTTTTTGGTTTTTGGTTTTTGGTTTTTGGTTTTTGGTTTTTGGTTTTTGGTTTTTGGTTTTTGGTTTTTGGTTTTTGGTTTTTGGTTTTTGGTTTTTGGTTTTTGGTTTTTGGTTTTTGGTTTTTGGTTTTTGGTTTTTGGTTTTTGGTTTTTGGTTTTTGGTTTTTGGTTTTTGGTTTTTGGTTTTTGGTTTTTGGGTTTTGGGTTTTGGGTTTTGGTTTTGGTTTTTGGTTTTTGGTTTTTGGTTTTTGGTTTTTGGTTTTTGGTTTTTGGTTTTTGGTTTTTGGTTTTTGGTTTTTGGTTTTTGGTTTTTGGTTTTTGGTTTTTGGTTTTTGGTTTTTGGTTTTTGGTTTTTGGTTTTTGGTTTTTGGTTTTTGGTTTTTGGTTTTTGGTTTTTGGTTTTTGGTTTTTGGTTTTTGGTTTTTGGTTTTTGGTTTTTGGTTTTTGGTTTTTGGTTTTTGTTTTTGGTTTTTGGTTTTTGGTTTTTGGTTTTTGTTTTTGTTTTTGGTTTTTGGTTTTTGGTTTTTGGTTTTTGGTTTTTGGTTTTTGGTTTTTGGTTTTTGGTTTTTGGTTTTTGGTTTTTGGTTTTTGGTTTTTGGTTTTTGGTTTTTGGTTTTTGGTTTTTGGTTTTTGGTTTTTGGTTTTTGGTTTTTGGTTTTTGGTTTTTGGTTTTTGATTTTTTGGTTTTTGGTTTTTGGTTTTTGGTTTTTGGTTTTTGGTTTTTGGTTTTTGGTTTTTGGTTTTTGGTTTTTGGTTTTTGATTTTTGTTTTTTGGTTTTTGGTTTTTGGTTTTTGGTTTTTGGTTTTTGGATTTTGGTTTTTGGTTTTTGGTTTTTGGTTTTTGGTTTTTGGTTTTTGGTTTTTGGTTTTTGGTTTTTGGTTTTTGGTTTTTGGTTTTTGGTTTTTGATTTTTGGTTTTTGGTTTTTGATTTTTGGTTTTTGGTTTTTGGTTTTTGGTTTTTGGTTTTTGGTTTTTGGTTTTTGGTTTTTGGTTTTTGGTTTTTGGTTTTTGGTTTTTGGTTTTTGGTTTTTGGTTTTTGGTTTTTGGTTTTTGGTTTTTGGTTTTTGGTTTTTGATTTTTGGATTTTGGTTTTTGGTTTTTGTTTTTGGTTTTTGGTCTTGGTTTTTGGTTTTTGGTTTTTGGTTTTTGGTTTTTGGTTTTTGGTTTTTGGTTTTTGGTTTTTGGTTCTTGGTTTTGGTTTTTGGTTTTTGGTTTTTGGTTTTTGGTTTTTGGTTTTTGGTTTTTGGTTTTTGGTTTTTGGTTTTTGGTTTTTGGTTTTTGGTTTTTGGTTTTTGGTTTTTGGTTTTTGGTTTTTGGTTTTTGGTTTTTGGTTTTTGGTTTTTGGTTTTTGGTTTTTGGTTTTTGGTTTTTGGTTTTTGGTTTTTGGTTTTATGTTTTTGGTTTTTGGTTTTTGGTTTTTGGTTTTTGGTTTTTTGGTTTTTGGTTTTTGGTTTTTGGTTTTTGGTTTTTGGTTTTTGGTTTTTGGTTTTTGGTTTTTGGTTTTTGGTTTTTGGTTTTTGGTTTTTGGTTTTTGGTTTTTGGTTTTTGGTTTTTGGTTTTTGGTTTTTGGTTTTTGGTTTTTGGTTTTTGGTTTTTGGTTTTTGGTTTTTGGTTTTTGGTTTTTGGTTTTTTGGTTTTTGGTTTTTGGTTTTTGGTTTTTGGTTTTTGTTTTTGGTTTTTGGTTTTTGGTTTTTGGTTTTTGGTTTTTGGTTTTTGGTTGTTTTTGGTTTTTGGTTTTTGGTTTTTGGTTTTTGGTTTTTGGTTTTTGGTTTTTGGTTTTTGGGTTTTTGGTTTTTGGTTTTTGGTTTTTGGTTTTTGGTTTTTGGTTTTTGGTTTTTGGTTTTTGGTTTTTGGTTTTTGGTTTTTGGTTTTTGGTTTTTGGTTTTTGGTTTTTGGTTTTTGGTTTTTGGTTTTTGGTTTTTGGTTTTTGGTTGTTTTTGGTTTATGGTTTTTGGTTTTTGGTTTTTGGTTTTTGGTTTTTGGTTTTTGGTTTTTGGGTTTTTGGTTTTTGGTTTTTGGTTTTGGTTTTTGGTTTTTGGTTTTTGGTTTTTGGGTTTTTGGTTTTTGGTTTTTGGTTTTTGGTTTTTGGTTTTTGGTTTTTGGTTTTTGGTTTTTTGGTTTTTGGTTTTGGTTTTTGGTTTTTGGTTTTTGGTTTTTGGTTTTTGGTTTTTGGTTTTTGGTTTTTGGTTTTTGGTTTTTGGTTTTTGGTTTTTGGTTTTTGGTTTTTGGTTTTTGGTTTTTGGTTTTTGGTTTTTCGTATTTGGTTTTTTGGTTTTTGGTTTTTGGTTTTTGGTTTTTGGATTTTGGTTTTTGGTTTTTGGTTTTTGGTTTTTGGTTTTTGGTTTTTGGTTTTTGGTTTTTGGTTTTTGGTTTTTGGTTTTGGTTTTTGGTTTTTGGTTTTTGGTTTTTGGTTTTTGGTTTTTCGTTTTTGGTTTTTGGTTTTTGGTTTTTGGTTTTTGGTTTTTGGATTTTGGTTTTTGGTTTTTGGTTTTTGGTTTTTGGTTTTTGGTTTTTGGTTTTTGGTTTTTGGTTTTTGGTTTTTGGTTTTTGGTTTTTGGTTTTTGGTTTTTGGTTTTTGGGTTTTGGTTTTTGGTTTTTGGTTTTTGGTTTTTGGTTTTTGGTTTTTGGTTTTTGGTTTTTGGTTTTTGGTTTTTGGTTTTTGGTTTTTGGTTTTTGGTTTTTGGTTTTTGGTTTTGGTTTTTGGTTTTTGGTTTTTGGTTTTTGGTTTTTGGTTTTTGGTTTTTTGGTTTTTGGTTTTTGGTTTTTGGTTTTTGGTTTTTGGTTTTTGGTTTTTGGTTTTTGGTTTCTGGTTTTTGGTTTTTGGTTTTTGGTTTTTGGTTGTTTTTGGTTTTTGGTTTTTGGTTTTTGGTTTTTGGTTTTTGGTTTTGGTTTTTGGTTTTTGGTTTTTGGTTTTTGGTTTTTGGTTTTTGGTTTTTGGTTTTTGGTTTTTGGTTTTTGGTTTTTGGTTTTTGGTTTTTGGTTTTTGGTTTTGGTTTTTGGTTTTTGGTTTTTTGGTTTTTGGTTTTTGGTTTTTGGTTTTTGGTTTTTGGTTTTTGGTTTTTGGTTTTTGGTTTTTGGTTGTTTTTGGTTTTTGGTTTTTGGTTTTTGGTTTTTGGTTTTTGGTTTTTGGTTTTTGGTTTTTGGTTTTTGGTTTTTGGTTTTTGGTTTTTGGTTTTTGGTTTTTGGTTTTTGGTTTTTGATTTTTGGTTTTAGGTTTTTGGTTTTAGGTTTTTGGTTTTTGGGTTTTGGGTTTTGGTTTTTGGTTTTTGGTTTTTGGTTTTTGGTTTTTTGTTTTTGGTTTTTGGTTTTGGTTTTTGGTTTTTGGTTTTTGGTTTTTGGTTTTTGAATTTTGGTTTTTGGTTTTTGGTTTTTGGTTGTTTTTGGTTTTTGGTTTTTGGTTTTTGGTTTTTGGTTTTTGGTTTTTTGGTTTTTGGTTTTTGGTTTTTGGTTTTTGGTTTTTGGTTTTTGGTTTTTGGTTTTTGGTTTTTGGTTTTTGGTTTTTGGTTTTTGGTTTTTGGTTTTTGGTTTTTGGTTTTTGGTTTTTGGTTTTTGGTTTTTGGTTTTTGGTTTTTGGTTTTTGGTTTTTGGTTTTTGGTTTTGGTTTTTGGTTTTTGGTTTTTGGTTTTTGGTTGTTTTTGGTTTTTGGTTTTTGGTTTTTGGTTTTTGGTTTTTGGTTTTTTGGTTTTTGGTTTTTGGTTTTTGGTTTTTGGTTTTTGGTTTTTGGTTTTTGGTTTTTGGTTTTTGGTTTTTGGTTTTTGGTTTTTGGTTTTTGGTTTTTGGTTTTTGGTTTTTGGTTTTTGGTTTTTGGTTTTTGGTTTTTGGTTTTTGGTTTTTGGTTTTTGGTTTTTGGTTTTTGGTTTTTGGTTTTTGGTTTTTGGTTTTTGGTTTTTGGTTTTTGGTTTTTGGTTTTTGGTTTTTGATTTTTGGTTTTTGGTTTTTGGTTTTTGGTTTTTGGTTTTTGGTTTTTGATTTTTGTTTTTGGTTTTTGGTTTTGGTTTTTGGTTTTTGGTTTTTGGTTTTTGGTTTTTGGTTTTTGGTTTTTGGTTTTTGGTTTTTGGTTTTTGGTTTTTGGTTTTTGGGTTTTGGTTTTTGGTTATTGGTTTTTGGTTTTTGGTTTTTGGTTTTTGGTTTTTGGTTTTTGGTTTTTGATTTTTGTTTTTGGTTTTTGGTTTTGGTTTTTGGTTTTTGGTTTTTGGTTTTTGGTTTTTGGTTTTTGGTTTTTGGTTTTTGGTTTTTGGTTTTTGGTTTTTGGTTTTTGGTTTTTGGTTTTTGGTTTTTGGGTTTTGGTTTTTGGTTTTTGGTTTTTGGTTTTTGGTTTTTGGTTTTTGGTTTTTGGTTTTTGGTTTTTTGGTTTTTGGTTTTTGGTTTTTGGTTTTTGGTTTTCGGTTTTTGGTTTTGGGTTTGTTGTGTTCTTTGTTTTGTTTTGTTAATTTTTTCGTTTTGTTTTGTTGTGTTTGTCGTTTTGTTTTGTTTTTTCGTTTTGTTTTGTTGTTTTATTCGTTTTGTTTTGTTGTGTTTTTCGTTTTGTTTTGTTGTGTTTTGCGTTACGTTTTGTTAATTTTTTCGTTTTGTTTTGTTGTGTTTTTCGTTTTGTTATGTTGTGTTTTTCGTTTTGTTTTGTTAATTTTTCGTTTTGTTTTCTTGTGTTTTTCGCTTCGCTTTGTTGTGTTTTTCGTTTTGTTTTGTTGTTTTTCGCGTTTTGTTTTGTTTTGTTTTTCGTTTTGTTTTGTTGTTTTTCGTTTTGTTTTGTTAATTTTTTCGTTTTGTATTCTTGTGTTTTTCGTTTCGCTTTGTTGTGTTTTTCGTTTTGTTTTGTTGTGTTTCGCGTTTTATCTTGTTGTGTTTTTCGTTTTGTTTTGTTGTGTTTTCCGACTCACTCGGGACTCGGGACTCAGGACTCGGGGCTTGGGTCTTGGGACTTGGGACTTGGGACTTAGGACATGGGACTTGGGACTTGGGATTGGGACGTGGGACTTGAGACTTGGGACTTGGGACCTGGGATTTGGGACTTGGGACTTGGGACTTGGGACTTGGGACTATGGACGTGGGACTTGAGACTTGGGACTGGGGACTTGGGACCTGGGATTTGGGACTTGGGACTTGGGACACCAAAACTTTAAATCGCTTTTTCTCCCCTTGAATATGCGGATTCAGCGTTTTCACGATTTAATTCAAAGGCTTGGCAGATCTCTACCTTTGATCGTTCACGGTGATTTACTACCCGCGCTGCAATGGAGTATAAATACGCAGACGAATAATACTACTGGATTCAGTCCAAACGGAATCATATTCGATTTTGCACTCAGAGATGTGACAAATAATAATCTTATCTCAGTTCTGCAAGACGAGTTTATTAACAAAAACGAATCAGAACCAGTTCTTGTGGACCTAGCAACTAAACGAAATACAGCTTTGGAGAGTATTGAAAATCAGCGGCTGCGTTGGAAGGAACGTTTTGACAAAAAGCATTCTTCGCCCAAAGAATATATGATTAACGATGATATGATTGAGAACGAAGCTGTTTCGACTGGGGAATGTCGAAAGTTGGAACCCAAATTTAAGGGACCCTATATAATCGCCCGCATTCTTGGCAAGGACCGGTACCTTATCGAGGATATACCAGGCTTACGAATTTCACAAAAGCCGTTTTGTTCAGTTTACGCCATTGACAAGATCCGACCGTGGTGTTCACCGGAAATCGAAACCGACGAAGAAACCAATGATGGAGACAGCAGTGACGAAATCGAGGACGATTCCGATGCAGGAATGGCCGATTTGTCAGTTTAAGCACACCGAACATCACAGACACGACGATACTGTCATTCGACATGAGGCAGTCAAGGTCCGCCATCTGCCGTGAATTGATTGCCCAATAAATTGTTTAATTGATATTTTCGTTCTTTTTGTTATTATTCACATCCATTGTTCCTCCCCACTGAATCATCCTGACACCAGTCTATTCTTATCGACAAGTACAAATTTGTAATATTATCCACAAACACACTTTTTTTATGAAGGTTGAAATAGAAAAAAAAAACACCAAAACTTTGAATCGCTTTTTCTCCCCTTAAACGTGCGAATTCGGTGTTTTTACGATTTAGTTCATAGGCATGGCAGATATTTAGCTTTGATCGTTCAATGTGCCCACAATTTCTATCCGATTGCCAAATTGTGAGTTCATTTTGTAGCTGCCAGTCTATTCTTTACAGGTACAAATTTGTAATATTATTAACAAATACACTATTTTTTAATGAAGGTTGAAATAGGACTAAAAAAACAACAAAATTTTAAATCGCTTTTTCTCCCCTTAAACGTGCGAATTCAGCGTTCTTACGATTTAATTTAAAGGCTTGGTAGATCTCTAGTTTTGATCGTTCACTGTGCCCACAATTTCTATCCGATTGTCAAAATGTTGGTCTCATTTTGTAGCTGCTAGTCTATTCTTTACGACAAGTACAAATTTGTAATATTATTTACAAATACGCTATTTTCGATGAAGGTTGAAATAGGAAAAACAAACATCAAAACTTTAAATCACTTTTTCTCCCCTTAAACTTGCGAATTTGACGTTTTTAAAATTTAATTTAAATGCTTGACAGATCTCTAGCTCTAGATCGTTCACTGTGCCCACAATTTATATCCGATTGTCAAAGTTTTGGTCTCATTTTGTAGCTGCCGGTCTATTCTTTACGACAAGTACAAATTTGTAACATTATTTACAAATACACAATTTTAATGAAGATTGAAACAGGAAAAAAAAACACCAAAACTTTCTAGCTTTGATCGTTCACTGTCATAGAGATACAGGACTGTAGAGAGGACAATACACATTTTTTTTGTCCGAATTTCCCCTTAATTTACTAATACTTATATAAATTTACAACTACCAAACAAATTTGTTCAGAGATGACGAAAAGTAGTGTAGTTTCATTGCAGTAACACATAATAAATTTAGTGTGGATTGTTTCATTAAAGTCAATATTTTACAATTTATTTTGCTGAGGCTAAACAATTTAACAAGTTTTTAATGTTATAAAATTTCAGACTAAAATAATAGCATCTAATTTCTATACATTAGTTTTTTTGCATTACTGATATTGATGATCAATCATTTCATAAAAAATTACTAGCAAAAAAACAAATCCAAGCGAAAGGTTATTTGCTGCATCCGAAACTTAATAGCGTACAGAAAAATTGAAATTAAAAATTACTTGCGGCGTCGAAAATTAGCAAGCAAATTATTTCATACAATACCAAATAACAAAATTTTAAAATTTCAATTACCCCCATTAATATTTCCATTTGACTATTTCACTGACTCTTGGGGAACAAACTAAACGGGAATGTAAGCTGAGCACGAAGAAAATAGCACGAAGAATTAAGCCACGCCCACGTAAACAAACTGATGAAGTACTGATTGATTATCAAGAAAACGCACGTAATTAAATAAATCAAAAAAAGGGTGAAAGGGTAGGTCTCCAACGTTGCAGCATAATTGGAAGGGACCATACTGAGCTATAAAGCGAATTAACGACGTGGTATACCGCATACAGGAATACCGTAAGCCGAGAGCAAAAATAACAAGTTGGGTAGACAGACCTTTGCTCATGTCAGAAGGGTTTTGTACTTAACGTACAAAATGCAGTAACTAGCAACGAATAAAATCATGAAACATGTCAAAGACGATTTTATTGGAGAAAATGTGAAATTCGAGGATACTATTATTCACAAAGTTGAACGAATTTTGACTTCTGAGGTATTTGTTATAGTTATATTTTTTTCAGGGGCCACTCTTTCGTACTGTAATCATCGATTCATGGCCTATTTTTTCAAATCCTAGAATGGTTACAAAGCCCTTTAGCTAGGAGCTCTCTCCTACCTCTTCGACTTATTTCAATTGTATGTACTCATCTTCATGATATCTATCACTCCTGAATTTTTCATGCAAATTCTAGCAAAGCTGTAGTGTCTAAGTCGGTAAAAAGCGCATATGGCTCCATAGCCATATGTTTCCATAGTAATACAGGGCATATTGCTCCATAGTAATACAGGAAAATTCAAATCGCTATAATTTCGTCAAATACCATTCAATCATTATGAAACTTTCAGGAAAGATTAATCTTATAAATAATCATCTTTTTGCTAAATTTTATTGAGTTTAAAGGTACCGCTTAGATTTTATTAAAGAAAGACAAAATCGATAAATCATACTATTACTAACAAAGTTGAGTGAATTTCGACTTCTCATGTATTTGTTGTTGTTGTACTCATTAGGGCCTACATTCATGATTTTTTTCAGATTTTTCGGATGGAAGGTGTCCAATCGCGAGGGGGGGTACGCGAAAAGTTCGTACATTTCCCCTTCCCCTGCCCCCCTCGGTACTTATAAGGCAATTTTAAAACTTGTTTGGAAAAGATCTCATTGAGACCTTTCCAACGACACCCTACTCGACTACCAATGGTGAAAATTTTTTTTTGAGGGGTCACCTCCCTATATGGGGAGACCCCCCTTAAACGCCTTTGAAAAAATTTTCCGCCCTTGAACTTTCAAGAGGTCACCACTTCTGACCTTTCTACAAAGTTTCATGGCTGTAGCCTCTATAGTTTCGGAGAAAAAGTGCTGTGACATACAGACGGACGGACGGACGGACGGACGGACGGACAGACGGACACAGGTCGTGATTGCAATAGGGTTTTGTATTTTAGTACAAAACCCTAAAAATCGTGCACCTGGACCATCTCGCCCCATATTACATCCAAGGAGAATTGACTACAACTGGCGACACATCTTTTCGGGGCGAAAAGAACTGAGGTGGGGGCAGCGTTATATGTACAAATAATTCTGCGAGCTACTGTCACAATTGTTTTCACAACCATTAAGAACATCAACAAAATGAATTTACTTAAAACTACGAGAGCCCACCAAGCATGATCAACATTTGAAAGTGAGTCACTGCTCCATTCATTAAGCTGCTCGAATATACCAGACACCTCTCGGCAGAACATTCGCCAATGTACGAGAAATGCATTGAATGGCTGGAGACCCTATATGAAGGCAAGCTGAATGAATGGGGGGATCGTTCATTACAACCGCGATAATAAAAACTGCGATAGAGTGGAGCGCGAGTTAAAGGCTATATTGATTGAGTGATTGTGAAGTGATTTTAGAAGACAATTGCAATAGAAATTTATTGACAAGTGGAAGTTAGACTTTAATAGTGAAATTAATAATTGTGCATTCTTTTAAATAAACTCTTTTAAACTTAATTGAAAAAGACATTGCGTTTTCACTTTCCCGGAACATTAAAATTATTGGCCGCGAACCGTAACACGCGACAATATTTTTACTTATATATTTTAGATATTTTGTTCTTTTATTTCTCTTCTCTTTTTTGTTATAAACATAGAAAATCTTCTGATAGAGGCTCTGGATGCACAACGAACCACAACGGGTCAAGCCATTGAGCGTTACCTGACAAGTTTTTACGTGGATACCAAATCCAAGAAAGATTAGCGCTAATATAAAAATCGGCTAAGCAAGTTCGAGGCTGATTAGGCAGTTTTCTTGAAAGGCAGGTAGAGATTCAAGTGTTCCGAGCTGCAAACAAGGAACATGCATACTTTGTAGAAGACTATCCAGCGCAAGTAAGGGACTCAGAAATGAGTTCCAAGATGGCTTAAGGGAACTGGAAAAGGTGTTGCAAGTTTCCTTATTGGAAAAACTGATGGAAAGTCAGCTTTCATTAGTTGGCTCGGTGAATCAGGCAATTAATCTGGTCAATAACCTACTGCTCCAATAACCTGGGTGCTCCACTCTTTTTGCCAGCACCAATCATATCGGACCTTCATCATGATCTTGTATCTGAAAGTATATTTGAAGAGAAATACGAAGCTACCGTGGTAGGGCTTTTGGAAATTATTCATGCAAATAGTTCTGCTTCGAACAACATTTGTCATGTCACTTCGTCAATCAAATTACCAAACGGTATTATACCAAAATTTTTAGGTGATTACTTGAAATGGTATTCATTTGCAGAGGCAGGCAATCCTTATCTGATACACAAAAACTATTTTATTTACGTTCAAACTTAGTGGGGCAAGCAAGCTGTTTGATTCATGACTTACCAGTTACATATGGGAAGTACAAAATAGCTTAGATAGTTTTATTTAAAATGTATGACAAACAACGCTTTAAAAATTTGGGTATAGAGACTGCCAACTGGGATCCACTCATTATTCATCTACTTCTTCAGGAGGTGGGGAAAGAGATGCATCGACTATTTGACCAGTCCTTAAAACAGCCCAGACTGATTTCTAAGCTGACAACATTTTTAAGTTTTATATAAACAAGGTTTCAGCTTTAAGAAAGTCTGAGTGATAGTAGAGCCAAGAAAACATTTTTAAAAGACAGTCAACATTCTCAAATACCAAGGAGAAACTTTTTGTGTTTTCTCAATAAAAACTGCAGTAATTTGCGTCCGTGCTCGAAATTTCTCCAGTAACAGTAAAAGATATACTAAAAACCATTAAAAAATTGCAGTAATGCTTCAATTGGCTGCAATACGGCCACACGGTAGAAGGTTTTACCTCTAGAAATTGCCCTATACATGATAAAAAACATCATACTTTATAACACTTTGACTCTGAAAACAGTTTTCGCATATTTCCAATAAAAAATACCCCAGTGCAAAATGCAAAGGAGACTCCAGGTGATATCAACTACTCAGCTTTCAGTTATCTTAAAATGTCTAGCTACATTTTTCTTGAAACCACTTTAACAAAGTGAAAGGTCAAGACAACCCCTTCAAGTCATGTAGAGCGATTTCCGATTCAGGCCCACAGCTTAATTTTATTGCAGATAAGTTTGTTCATAAGCTTAGCTTTAATTGAAATAAGTAGTATTGATGGATCAAAGCTGCATACTTGAGGGAAAGTAAACTCAACATTTAAACCCTTAGTTAATAGTTTCAATACGATAGTTGGAGCAACAATCCTTCCTGAAATAACTTCACAACAAACCAGTTGCAGTCTGAATATCGGATCTTGGCCTATTTTTGCTAATATTGAGCTAGCTGATTCAGAATTTAATACACCTTGATGAGTGGATACTCTGCTAGGTACAGATATCCACACAGATCTTATGTCTGCTGGAAAAATCGAACTCCCCGCAGACTTGAAGGCTCTTCACAATTTTGTTTTGCACGGATATTTCTTGAAAGGGCACATTGCGACCATCAACTCTCTTCATTTATTGAGGTATTGTTCAAACAAGTTTCATCTGAGTTAGGTGGTTCTTAAAAACATGCAGTTTTCTACTTCTTCAATCGAGAAAAGCGATTAGAAAAGAATCCACAACTTAAACTTTAATATACCGCTTTTATGGAAGAACTTCTACAACTTCGTTACATGGGACCAATCAAACCAAGTGCAATTTCAAATGACCATTACGTCCTTTCCCATTACTGCAAGCATAAACCAGAAAGTGCAGCAACAAAATTAAGGGTCGTTTATGGCGGATCGCGCAGACCATCCAACAATAGCTCCCTATATTGGTGGTTGAGAGTCAAATGTTATTTGAGCACTGTGTATGGGGCTCTTATGCTCACAAGCACACTACACACTACACACCAAGCATCTCCTCTGTCAACCCGAGAACCCAGCCTGGAACCGTTTTCTACATTACTTTGGACCAGGTTCCGTTTCGTTACGCCGTGAGATGCCTTCAATCTGGAGGGTCCCTCGTCTAATGGGAGAGGAGATGGGTAGAGGGATTGCCGGATAAGTGATTCCCTAGCCCCAAGCTGCAGTGAGTCCCTTTTATCTTTTAGGGCTATCCGAACATACTGTGCCACATGGTTCCGTTTGTCAATCGATTCAAGCATCATCATGTTTATACCATCCGGGCTGAATTCTCCCATCTCCCTGTAGTGGTCCCGCTGCAGCTTGTTACATTTTTCGCACGCAAAAAACGTGTGGGAAACATCGTCTTCCTCTCCTAGGCATCTTTCCTTCCTACAATTCACCCAAAACTGCTTTCAATCGTTGAGTAAGCGCTGTATCTCTTCGCGGGCAACCATCCCCTTCACGTCTTCGCTTTGACGCAGGGAAACAGTGCAGCACACCTTGCAAGGAGGGCAACAGGAATCACGCTTGCAACAACTCTCACTTACGAACCAGAGACTTTCGGATATGAAGATGCAATCGTTAGTGCTCCTCTTCTCTATACCTGTTCCAAGCGTTTTCGGTATACCTCCTTACTGAGAGCATGACCCCATATTTCTGCTCCGTACAGTAGCACTGATCCTACAGCACTCAACAAAAGGCGTCTTCTTGTTGGGTTGGGTCGCCCTACATTGGCCGTAGGTAGACTCAGAGCTGATACGCCCGATGAAGCCTTCTCAGCCGTTGCTCTAATTTTCTAAGTTTTTGAGTCGATCGGTAACCCCAAGTACTTCACAGAACTTCAACAGAACGATCCATCACTCGGTGTGGCTATTTGCCCCTTCTTTTTGAACCGCACGCACCACCTCTGCAATCACATCAATGGTGGAACGTCCTGCTCTAAAGCCGTAATACCTAGGAGAGAGGACCCAAACAGCATGAATCGTGACAGTGAGCCTTCCCTTGATGAGTTTCTCTAGCACTTCCCAGCTGTGTCTACCACACGTAACGGTCGGTATGGAAGTGGCAATCCGGGTTTCCCTTCCCCTTGCTGATCATCGCCACCTTCCATCGTATTGGGAAAACTCCGTCCCGTAGGCAAGCGTTGAATGTGCTGAGCAGCAAGTTAGGACAATGGTGATAAACAAGTTGAAGCACCTCAGCTGGAACACCACCTGGGCCTGCAGCCTTCCTTGTCTTCAATGTCAGTATTGCCTCTTTCAGTTACGGCTGTGTGAAGAGTGGAAACTCAATTGCTGTTTCACCGTGGGCACCGTCAACATGGACGAAATGGTGGGATAGAGTGCTTGCACTTTCACATCCATATTTTCCTCTTCATGTATGCAAGGTGCCCGGAGGGCTACATGCTTCCGCATAAGTAGCTTATAGCCATGGTCCCATGGGCCAAAGTTTGTGACATTCCCTTCGCTTTTCAACGATTTCAGTCGACCACTAGTAGACTAGGAGCTTTCTTTGCTTTTCCTTTAATGGTACATAAGAGCACTGCAAGTAGTCGTGATGATGCTCATAGTTGAGTTCACCACATTTTGAGCTGCCAGTTTATCTGTCCCCTGCGAATCATCCCACAGGAGATCAGCTGCCATGAGCATCTCGACAAACCTCTCGACGTCCACCCTTCCAATGTTTCACCCAATTGTAGAAGGCCAAGAGCACGGACGTCAGCTTCGCTTTGATTTTGGCCACGCTGGAGAGGTTCCTACTGATGGCCTCTTCTACCTCATTTAAGGTCCATGACGCTGTCAATGTCTCTTATTTGAATGGTTTTATCGGCTCAAGTTAGCCTACAGTGCCGCATTCACCAATAAAATTCTTTACTGCGTCGCAGAATGTTTCTTTTTTGTTGGCCTCTACTCTGAATTTGACCAGTATATGGCCCGACCAGGGTGGTTGCACTACTGTTGGTGTCTTCGGGCCTTATAGTTCCCTGATATCCCCCAGCAATTCTGCGTGTGATCGTCCATTTTGATGTTTTACGAGCTTTAACTCTCCTGTTTCGTATCAGGGCTTAGTCTTGATGGCAGTCCATGCAAACTTCGCTTTCTGACACTTTTTAAGGTAGTTTCTTTGCGGCTGTCCTCGCTTCTTTTATCAGTACTTTTTGGAACCCCTGAACTGGCGTTCCATCAAAGGCCTCTTTCTTCCTTCTTCTATCCTGATCTCCTTTGATTGGACTAAACGCCATTCTCTTATTGGTGTTTGATGGCGAAGCTATCAGTGCGTGCCCTTTCGGGTTAATCCTCAGCGTTTCTTTGGCCTTGTTCTTTTTCGGCCTTCTGTTCTTTTTTGACTTTAAACCAGCTCCTCCGGCTATGTTTTATGTTGTTTAGGAGCTTTTCTTGTCCAAATAGCCCATTCTTTGCACCTTCACTAATTTTGGGTGAGCCGCATACCGACTTTAGTCTTCTTAGAATGTCTCCCGTTTTTACGTTTTTTTTCTTCTTGATGTACCTTGCGACCTACTTTCTTGGGAAAGGGTTCCAGCTTCCGTTTCTAAGTATAGTGGCTCAGCCATATTTTTGACGGTGGCGGTGAAATTACACAACTACGCTTTATTTGTCCAGTCACACCTTTCTTTGTAGACTTCAAGATGGTTCGTTATTATTTCGGGATTTAAGACCCTTACTTTGGTCTGCTAGGTAGCGACCGCAACAGTTGTAGTGCAAGGAGTAAATTTTAAAGTCCATAAAGGACTGCAGCGATGGTCTGCTGCCTCGGCAGAAGAAGGTGTCAGTATCTGCCGAGAATGCCCTTGTCTGGGGACGCGTGAATGCGCTGGCAGGCTAGCATTGCGGTGTCGTGGGGCGGTTTCATTCCCCCAGCACAAGGACCCACTACAAAGAATTTCGCATTCACGAATTTCTGGGGTCGGGAAAACCAAGGCGACCGAAGTCGCAAAAATCGTAGGCAACTGCACCAGGGACAACTGACTTGTTCATGGAACAAGAGAAGCAAGTTAAAAGAAGTGGAAGCAGGATAACCTCGTCCTTACCCGGAGAGGCTCATGGCCCACAAATGAAAGAGGGGCAACCGGGTGGTGATGGAGCCCCCGCGCACCCATCCAACCGGTTCAAAATCCAAAATTGTTGCAGTGGCCAGGTATTCTTCTTCTGAGTGGAAAACTCATACAACTTAGCTTGCATGAACCTTCCCATCAGAAGAGAAGTACCCCGGTGACCAATTTATGCCATAGAATTATGCAGGTCGATTACATAACCCCATGTCATAAAGAGGCACTTTGCTTGGGTCACTCAACCCGCGAAGTCACCTGAAACAAAAAGAGGTTAGTGTGTACCCGGCGGCTGGCTCATGTTTTGGGGTAAGAGCCTGCCACCGTACCGGGTCCTATACACGGTCAAAAGGGTAAAAATGGAAAGACCGAAGGATCCATTTAACTCCACATTGCTTTATTCTGAACAAAAAATATATATTAAAATTAGCGAAAACAATAAATTTAATAAATTCACTTAAGGAAATTTGTTGGAAAACTAAGCTATAATACCGATGTATGAATATATATATATATTATATATATATATATATATATATATATATATATATATATATATATATATATATATATATATATATAATTTTTAACTAGTTTCCAAAATGGTAAATTGCCGTTGTTCTTACTTTTGCGACAGGGTTGGGAAAAAAAAGTAAATTGTAACTTCAAAAATGTTATGAGTACGTTTTGGCCAAAAAGAGAGAACCGGATGATTACTCGTTCGTCAGAAGTATTTAGTATGGGAATTATTCCGATCAGAACAACGATCAATTTTACATAGGACGCTCTTATCAGAAACATACTCTTTAGATGCAAAACCTGTATGTGATTTACCTTTTAACAATGATTATATAAGCAAATTTAAAGACTAAAAATATAAAAAAAAAAAAGAACTTATTGTTTTAATCAAATCAAGAAAAACCAAAATATAATCTTTTCCTTACTTCCAAAAATGTGAGTTTGTGAACGTATTGGCGAACGCCCGGAATACGAGTTGTGCCTGATCAATTATTATACAAATGTGTCATAAGTGAGAATCTACTTTTTTTCGGGATCCAGCCCCAATATTGTCATCCACAATGCTATAGTGAGTTAGAGTTACAGTGCATTGGCGAACTGATCGAGATACTGAGATGAAATTACATCTCCCCGGAAGAGTGATAATATCATCAACAACTGTCTTCGGAGGCGGATTGTCCTGATTCAGGAAATATCGAGTCTTAATACGCTCGGAAACGATTACAAAAGCAAAATGTGAGGCTTTCCGCAACTCCAGCCTGGGTAGAAACTTCCGTGAGACGTTTTCGGATTGTATAACTTTCAATCTTGGCTACTTGATGATCACCAACACTATCTCTATAGAAAGGAGTATGAGATGGCAAAGGTCCGTGCACATCACGATCTTCTTCAAAGGCTTTAGCCACGTTCAAGGCAAGTTCAGAAGGTCCTGCACTTGCGTAACCTGAACCGGAAATAATTGCTGCCGAAAACTCCCGCGGAACCAAACTCCGAACATGTTTTCTTGTGGTGGGAACTCTCTGGCTTGTAAATTATTACCACTTATTTAAATCAGTTTTATCAAATTTTCATTTATGCATCACTTCTGATCTTGACACAAAATTATATAATCGCAGTCTTTATATCGCAATTTCTGAGAAAACAATTGCAGCCGTGCACGAACAGATTTACGTTTTATCAAATCATTTCCACGGAACTTCGGAGCGTTACCCTTTAAAGTAACTGTATTACCTTAATTAAGATCAAATAATCGCAAAATAAACGGAAATTGTTTCCCATGGATCTTGAATTAGATGATTATGTGTAGAGAAAAGTTCCACATGAAGAAACGAAAATTGCTCCTCGTTTGACTGAGCGTAAAGTGGTGCTGAGAGTACCTGTTTTATAGTTGGAGCTACTTCTAGTGGAAGTTCGTAGCCTTCGGGGTTGGACTTGATAAAACTCCAATCTTGCCGTAACTCTATAAACTTTAGTGGCATTTAACTGATTTTGCTTCTTCGTCCAAACAGTGTGTCGAATTTAACAACCGGTTTAAGAAATTAAAAATAGTTTTCATTTAACAAACGTCACATACCAGAATAGTTCATTTATATGTCCTTTATCTTTTCCCGTGCTAATACGATGCAATATAAGGTTAACACGTTTCTCTCCTGCTACCATATCCAACGTTGCGTCACGAATTATAAAATTCCTTTGGTCTGGTGAGATTTCCGACTTGAACACTACCTTCCATTCTGCAGTTCGCGTGCGATCTCCAGTATCGAAAAGGAGTATTTGATTGCATCCATCGCAGAGTAAGTGATTTTTCTAGAAAGGAACTCAAATGACACACTATAGTCCCCAGATTGTCTTGCAGATATTGATGGTAATTTGTACACAGGACAGAGAGGCTTAGGTCGACCGAGTTCCAGGCAGTAGGAGCTTTTCTGAATGTTCCCGTGTCTAGGTAAAAGCAGATCTCACCATGTATTCACTGAAACTCGACCGACGCTAAAATAAATCGACACCCTTTTGCACACGCGCCGATTATTTTCATTTGTGAATTCCCTCGAATTCACATTTTCTCTTGCGCACTGACAGCTACCGATATGCTCGGCCTGGTTGATTTATACACCGCTAAAACACACTTAGCGATGCAAATTTAGTTGGAGCAATCTTGACCTGCGAGCTGCCAATTCCAACCACCCACGTACGTTCTCTCCCTGACGGAACATCGCAACATCCCACCACCCACCTTTTGATGCAAGCCTCAAAGTAGGTTGCATACGATTTTTTCCATGTGTGGGTGCGCACAGCTAATGGCTACTGCGTAATAGTATATCGTAGTTTTTCTTTGGTATCACGTTGATTGGAAACAAACTCGGTGTGCGAAGCGCTTATTAGTTTTGGATTATTTGAAAAAAAGAAATAAGGTATTAGATATTTAGAAAAGAAAAATTCTACGCTGAATAATCATTAATGTCTACTTATCGCCGCCTATCGCAATATGCGTTTAATCGAACTGTCTTCCCTTTTATAGTAATAATCTCAACCTTTCGGATCACCATGCTGTAGAGGTGACGGAGATAGGAAAATTTTAGAACAGTTTGACAGGTTAACTGCTCTATTACTACACAGTAACCATTTAATTCCCGATGTTCTTGATATTTTCCTCCATCACTTGAACATCTGGCGCATCCCGCAGAATTTCCCATTCTTCCTTTTAATGGCATTCTGGCACTCGAGCCATTTTTGTGTTGCGCCCGAACGTCGCAGGAATCTCAGTTTGGATAAAGCTGTCCACTAATCCCCGGTTATCATCCCCCTTTACTGCCGTTGCATTCATCGTAATTTTTGTCATCGTTAGTAACGCCCCAGATATACTATGAACATCGTGGCTGCTGCCGTTTGTTGTATCGCCATTGTCGATATTTTTAAGCACTTTTTTTTACTTTTTAATCTGTTTTTAGGGTTTTGTGTTGAAATCGTTCCATTTTAATTGGCTCTCCCCTTGGAGCCACTATCTCCTTTCGTGTGTGTAGTCGCCTTTTTGGCCCCATAATTATCTTATGCGGGGTATGGAGGCCAGGTGAAGGCTAGCATAAGCCCTTACGGGGACAACTGCTTGGAGCCAGACCAGCGCTAATCAGGAGCCCCTCTCAATCAAACCTACATCACTAACCCGATTGAGTGAACTTCAAACGTACCCCGAGGCCTGCTAAGGTTCCACCGGCACGGAGATGGTATGATAGTTGAGTTGGAGCCACTCACGAACGAGTGTCAACTCGGTGCTACCATGCAAAGTAACTGGGTCCAAATCATAATATCCGCCAGTCAAAAAAGTCCAAAGTGTAGTCCAGATTCAGTCAGGGTCCTTACCTGCTATCCCAGGAGGGACTTCATGGTAACCTTCATATCCTTGGGAGTGTGGAGATGGCGCTTTCCAAAGAATGCTAGCTTCAAGAGTATTCCTGTCAACCGGAATTCTCACTGCAGGTTTAAATGGCGTGTAAATTTTGTGCTGTTCCTGTCAAAACCTTTTCAACCAACTGTAGATCAAAGTAACTTAAAATAAAATCATTTTTACAAAGTTTGTAGAAATCTAGTCAGTCTTGATTTAATTTGCATAATTACCAGTTGAATTCTTATTTCCATAATTTGCAGTCGGATCTTATGATCCAGTTTGTTAAAATTTAGTTTTTCTTATTAAAACATTTTGCAAAATAAAGTAAATCACAAACTCAAGCAGAATACCAATTCGTTTATTTCTCTTGTGTGAGGATCTGAATGTTCTTATCTGATGCATATTTCAGCCAAAGATTTTGTCAATGAAGAAATTAAGTTAACTGAAGATAAATCTGGTAATAGGGTGATAATATTGGCTTTACGTTATCATAGAATAATGACGGTACACAGTTATGTACATCGAGAGAGTTTTCAAGAAATTGCTAGTGCCCCACCCTGTACGTACGTATAACACAGTCTCAGTGTAGGATCCTCTAATATAGTGATAATCTTTATTTGTTCTCAATTCATATAACAAACTTCCAAAGAACAGCCATACATCTCTCCTCGAAGAACTCGAAGCCTTACACAAGCTAACCCATTATCATTGTCTGAAAGACACTTACGTACGGATCATACAAAAATGTACGGAATCGCAGTGAAAGCAATAACAAATGTCTAAATATATTCTAACCTTACCCTTTTAAAATTCCATTCATTCGATCTCGCTACTACTTTTCCTCCAATTTCTTTTTCTCCTGTTTTGCATCAGATCTTTTTTCTTGTTGGGCGTCCGCGTGAACTTTATTTCCTGGCACTTTTTGAAGTAGTTTCTTTACAGGCTTCCTTGCTCCTTTTGTCAACACCATCTGGAACCCCTTCTGGTGTTTCATGGCCATCAAGTGCCTCTTCCTTCCTTCTTTTATCCCGATCTACTTCGATCGGTCTAGACGCCACTCTTTTATGAATGTTTGATGGTGGAGCTATCTGCGCGTGTCTTTTAGACTTAGCCTTCAGTGCTTCTTTAGCCATCTGCTCGTCTTCGGGCTTCTGGTCCAATTCGACTTTAACCAGCTCCTTCGGTAATGCCCTGTGAGATCAAGGAGCTCCTTTAGCTCAAGGAGCCCAATTTTTACTGCTTTATTGATTTTTGGTGAATCGCATGCAGATTGTTTACTTTTAAGAACATCTCCCGCTTTTGGGATTAGCCTGTCTCGTTCATGGCGCTGAGCAGCAATTGTGCTTTGTGACCACCTTTCTTGGGAGAGGTAATCGGCTTCCATTTTCGAGTACAGTTCTTCCCCTATATTTTTCACGGTGTCGGTGAAATTGTGCAATGGCGCTTTATTTGTCTAGTCACTCCTTTCTTTTCCTGCCGTAATCTCTTTGTGGACTTCAGGAGGGTTCATTATTATTTCAGGACTTATATCCCTTGTAGCATTGACCATCGAATTCTCGATATTTTTTTTTTCTTTCCTCCATCGCTCAAACATCTGGCACATCATGTAGAGTTTCCTGCTTTTCCTTTTAAGGACGTTTGGCGTTTGCATCATTTTTTTTTGCTGCGCCCAAACGCCGCAGGAATCTCAGTCTGCACAAGACTGTCTGTAAATCTCCGTTTTTTGTCCGTCTTCATTGTCATTGCGCATCATCATTTTTGTCATCGTCATTACCGCTCCAGGTGTGCTGTTAATATCATGTCTGCAGCCACTGGTTGCATCATCGTTGTTGTAACTTTCGCTTTATTTTTTGGGTTTATTTTTATCTTTTTTTAGGGTTTTGTTTGGTCCAGTTTTGTTGGGTCCCCCCTCGGAGCCGCTATCTTCGTTCCTGTATGTAGTTACCTTTTTAGTCCTTTGGTTACCTTTGCAGAGTAGGGAGATCATGTAAAGGTTGGCACAAGCCCTTATGGAGACAAGTGCTCTGAGCCAGATCAGCGCTAATTGCGATTCCATCTCAACCAAACCTACACCAACAACCCAATGGTGCGAACCTCGAACGTACGCCGAGGCCTGCCAAGGTTTCACCGAAACGGAGGTAATATGATCATTGAATTAGAGCCGTTCACGCACGAGTTTCACCTCGGTGCTACCGTGCAAAGCAACTAGGTCCAAACTATCATATCCGCCAGCCCAAACCATCATTTCCAGTTCCTTGTCCAAAGGATTGTCCAGATATAGTCAGGGTCATTACCTGTCACCCCAGGAGGGAACATCACGGTGCCCCCTCTTTCCTCAGGTCCGTGAGGGTGGTGCTACCCAAACAATGTTAGTCTCCAAGAGTGCTCCTGTTGACCGGCATTCTCCCTGCGGGAATTTCCTCGGGTACGTGGGGCGGAACTCCCTAAAGTATGCTAGTTTCAAAGAGTATACTTACCTTGTTCACTTGCAGTGAGCCAAAGAAAAACGAAGAAATGAATAACGAAGTGTTATTCATGGAAGGTAGAAGCCTGAAAGAGAAAGCTCAATTACGGATGTGGCTTTTGTGGATAACTTTACCAGATCATGTTAAAACAGTTGAGTTCCTATTTTCTTTTACTATTTCTTGTTTTTATCGCGGGGTAAGTTTAGATCCTTTTCTTTTATTTTGTTTAACGAAAATAGTTTCTCTGATTTCGTATTGCTTGGTAGGTTGTCTTGCTTTGTTGTGGTTTGTTAAGTCTGTATTCTGTTTCTGTTTTAGTCTTTCTATGTTAGATAGTCGAATTCTTTCTATTTCGTCTGGGTTAGTCCTCGGAGTCCGTCCGAAATGTAGTTCAATAGGTTTCCTTCCGGTCGTTGTGCAAATTGAAAGTGTATCCATTCACGGCGTGCTGCAGAAGGTTCTCAAAAGACCTGAGTGGCCCGTCTTTTTTCAAGCATCTCATTATTTCTATGAGAGTACTGTGCCAGCGTTTGATCTGCCCATTAACCGCGTTCTTGTTAGGAGGCGTTTTGTATACCTTAATTTTGAGGTCATCTTCCATTAAAGACGTAATGGAGGCCAATCTCAGAGAACTTTCATTGTCAATAGCGACAATTTTGGGTACAAAAAAATAAAAAAGCAAGTCGGTAAGTGGCTGCTTGATGTCCTCAATTGATTTTGAGGCAATGATTTTGGCCTGACCTAATTTCGAGAACTTATCTATAGCGGTTAGGACCCGATGTTTTTCAGTGCTGAAAAGATCGATGTATATTGTATGACCGGGGTAGGATGGGATTTGGGTAGGATTTAAAACTGGTTTGTTAGGATGTCGGTCATTCTTATTCTCTTTACAAAAACAACATCGCTTTACTAAGTTTTTAATTTTCGCAGACATTTTTGGGAAAAAGAAATTTTGGAGGAGTTGTAGGCGATTCTCTTCGGCATTGCGATGCGCTCTTTTGTGGGTTTGTAGGATTTTTTCCTCCTGTTCTGCTTCATTGGGGATGTCCTCCACAAATTTTTGCGTTTATCGAGTGCGGTAACTTGCAAAGTGTTGGGGGTAAATTTCCCGAATGCGACCCATGGTTTCTTCGCATATTAAGAGGCCGTTTACAGTGTGAGGATTTAAATATCGCTTGAAAATATTTACAATGTCATTATCAGTATATTGGGGTTTTATAAATGTATGCCTCATATAACTTGGAAATGGGTTTTGGAGCTGGTAACTATCTTCGTCGCTAATTTTTAGAATAATTTGATTTCAGAATGCGTTTATGGGCGATTTGACTGTGGGGATTGGATTGTGGGATGAGCTATCGTCGCTGTGTTCTGTTGGTGTGAAAGAGTTGATCAACGTTTTTTTGGCAGGTCGTGAGAGGGAGTCTGCAACAATGTTAGCCTTACCTGGCTTATACTTCAGCTCATGGTTGTATTCTTCCAAGATGGCCTTCCATCTCTTCATCTTGCTGTTCGTATTTTTGTTGCTTAGCGCATAGGTAAGGGGTTGATGATCAGTATATATCTTCACTTTTCTCGATCCATAAAGATAGCTCCTCAATGAGGTGAGAGCCCAGATGATGGCAAGCATCTCCTTCTCATTGATGGCGTAGTTTTCCTCCGTTTTGGATAATGTTCGTGAAAAGAAGACGATTGGTTTGTCATCTTGAGAAAGAACTGCGCCAATAGCATACTCAGAAGCGTCTGTAGTAAGGTAAAATTCCTTCTCGAAATTCGGGTGAGTCAGTACTACCTCCTTAGATATCAAACAGTCTTTAAGAGCGTTGAATGCGATGATGGCCTGGAAATCGAGATGTATGATTTTGTTTTTTGATTGACTCTTGGACACTCGTCCATCCTCCCCTCTTAAGAGTGAAGTCAGGGGCTTCGCGAGCTTGGCGTTACCCTGTATAAATCGTCGGTAGTATCCCGACATTCCGAAGAAGGATCTTAGGTCTCTTAAGGTTTTAGGTACCGGCATATTTGCTATTGCTTTAACCTTCTCGGGATTGGTCTTTATGCCATCGGAGCTTACAACAAATCCTAGGAACTCTATCTCTCTTTTCAAAAAGTCACACTTATCCAACTGGATCTTCATGTTGGAGGCATCTAAGGGTTTGAGCACTTTCTCTAGGTTGTCGAAATGCTCTGTTTCATTTTTTCCAAAGATAATGATATCATCGATGTACACATAGCAGCGTACACCAATATGCTCTCGGATATGTCATCGAGAGTTCTCTGGAAAATCAAAGGAGCATTCTTCAGCCCAAATGGAGGCCGTGTGAACTTGAATTTTCCGTTGTTGACGGCAAAGGCGGTTTTTGGTATGTCTCTTCCTCTGAGTGGGATCTGGTGGAAACCACTCTTAAGATCAACAATAGAGAAATAGCTGTTCCTCCCCGAATTGGCCAAAATCTCGCTTATTTCAGGAATTGGGTACTTATCCGCAATGGTGACGGTGTTAAGCTTGCGGTAGTCGATTACCATCCGATATTTTTTTGGCCAGATGCGTCGCTTTTTTTAGAAACGATCCAGACTGGCGAGTTGTAGGGAGACTTTGAGGGTCTTATAATTCCATCTTCCAGAAGTTTGTTTGCTTCCTTCTCAACTTCCCCCTTCAGGTCCATTGGGTAAGGATAAGACCTTGAGTAGACTGGCTCTTCGCTCGTCGTCCGTATTGCTCCCTTGATGGTGGTAGTGTAGGTTAGTTTCTCATCAGGTTCAGCAAGTAGCCTGGAGCATTTCTTAAGGACTGTTTTTAATTTGACCGTTTGAGGATGATTTAGGTGGTTAATTTTGAGGTTAATGTTATGAACCGAGTCTGAAAGGTGTTGCTTTAGAGGGATGTGTATATTAGGGTTATGTGTCATGTAGTTGTCGTTGGTATAGACAATGGCTTTTAAATGTTTGAGAGTGTCATTACCAATAATGCCATCAAACGCAATTAGACTTGGGAGTATACACAAATTTTATTTGTGGTGTTTGGGGTCCGAATAGGTTTACAAATGCATGGTGTGTGAGTTTGATATTTCCAGCTAGTGAATTAGCAAAGAAGAGTCTGTCGTTTGCTATGGGATTACGGATGTGCCTCGGTTGAATTAATTTTTATTTGACCCCGTATCCACTAAAAATTTCAGTAGCTCTCAATTTCCTGTAGAATATTCGAAATATGGAAGTGAAGAGCGCTTCAATCTAAAAAATAGATGTCTTCTAACTCTTCTGTACATTCCATGTTTATTTCGACGTTTGGTTCTGCGAAGTCCTCTAAAGTTTGGTCGTGATTTTCGTCTTCTTCATTGATGTGCTGTTTGTACTGTTATGTCATCTGTCTGTTCCGGTTCAGTATAATAGACTCTTTGTGCTTTGGGCGGAAGATGTAATCTTTGAGAGGTTTGTAGAGGGCGTTTCTGCGAAAAGCCTGGATTATTGGGCCTATTTGCATAATCAATATTATGAGTTCTAATTGTTTGATCGATTTTCATAGAAACTGGTCCTCGTGGTGGTCGAGGAGGTGGTCTATTATATGCATTATCGTGTTGGTTTTGTTGGTAATTTTGTACATGATACCTTGGTGGCTGTAGAGACTGGGGATTATGTAAGAGCTCTGGGTGAAATGTACGCCTAGGGGCTGGAATAGGCGTGGGGTTTGAGAAATTTGGTGGACTCCTGCGCAGAGGAACAGGAGGGGGATTACTATTATGTACTTTCCGCAAGTTGGCGTTAGAGTTATTCGCATATTGGGTTCTATACTCAATATTCTGCAATTTGAAGCAGAGGTGCAAAGCCTGTGGTAAATCGACTGGCTCGCGGATACTTAAAAATTTTGACAAGTCACCCCAAAGTCCTCTAACGAATGTGTCTGAGGCTTTGTCGCGATATGCCTGGGTCATGATGTTCATTGTATCCTGACTCATTTCAATGGACCCCAATTTATTGAGAATTAGCGAGAGGTGATTGTAAACCTCCTGGTAAAACTGGGACACCGAATTCCCCCCCTATACTAACGCTGTCATTTGGTACTCCAGAGTACCAATATCTCTTTTATCCGCGTAATGCAACGTAAGGCATTTCGCAATCTTGTTCCAGTTTAGGGTAGTATTATATGACTCCAAAGCAATGTCTGCGTGACCAATTATCTTATTTCGGATCACTGACAAGATCCCATAGTATTTGGGTGTGCCTTTTAGATGGTCGTAGATGAGGAGAATTCTGTCGATGTTCTTTCGCCATGAGCTGAACGTGCCAGGTTCCCCGGAGAAAGTCCTTAGACTTTTTACAACGTCAGGGATTCGGTCCATCTCTGACGAGTTCTCAATATTATCAGCATTGATATTCACATCGACATCGTTATTAATGTCAGAAGCTGGGTTCATGAATGAATAAAAGAGTTCTCTTCCCTGTGTCCGGAGGGCTTCCGCTACAATTCGCGAAATAGTTTTAGCGAGCTCATTTTCTGGCACGATATTTGGTGCATTTACTGCGATGTTATTATCACCCGCGGGATCCATGTTGTTAGAACCTGGAAGAGCTGCATCGGGCAGTGCTCCGGCAAGAGGATTATAATTAAGTCACGCCGGCTGAATCAAGTTTTCAGCGTTTCGCATAATTTGAGATCACTTGTTCACAATTAAAGCACTTGTTCATGCAGGCAGCCACTTCACTCAGAGCGTTTAAATTTTGTGGTAAAAATATAATTTGCAAAAGAATTTTTGAAAGTAAACTTTGTAGCCCAAATAAATCTGAAAAAGGATATAAATCCGAAAAAGATTTTTCCAACCTCTTGGGAAAAATATAAGGAAATGAAATGTAGCAATGTAAGAAAACCGCAAATTTGCAACAAAGTGTAGGTATGATTTTTTCCGATAGCTTGATCCACGCATTCAAATCAATTTAAATTTCAAACCAATTCAAAAACACACACGAAATTCTAAAGATTTACAACAATCAAATTCAGAAAAGTTACAGCACAAAATAAATATTCAATTGATTTCCAATCTTGTTAATGAGACTCTGAATTTTTGGTGAAGTCTCGTGTAAATTACACTTTTATTTCTGACACATTTATAAAATTGGCACATTTATAATATAAATATAGATATGATTTCTGCACTTAAGCGACAAATTTATTTATTTGATTCAAAAAACTTCAGTTTGCCTTATTTTCGACACTAGCACAAAGGATTCAATGTAATTTTTCGCAATAAACTTTCAGTAGAATTAATTATTTTATATTTCTTCACACGTTAGCACACTTTAAATAATTTATTTTCATTTGGCGCATTATTATTTTTTCCTTGAAATATTTGGCGTAATTTCACAAAATATTGTTACATGTACAAATAATTACATGTTCAAATAATTCTGCGAGCTACTGTCGCAATTGTTTTCATAATCATTAAGAACGTCAACAAATGAATTTACTCGAACCCACGAGAACCCAACAAGCATGACCAACATCTGCAAGTGACGTCACTCCATTCATTAATTTGCTCGAATCTACCAGGTACCTCTCGGTAGAACATTCGCCAATGTACGAGAAATGGGTGAATACGTAGATACCCTATATAAAGGCAAGCTGAATGAATGGGGGGATCATTCATTCGACCGCGATAAGAACTGCGATAGTGTGTGGGAAGTGATTTTCGTAATAGTGAAGTGATTTAGAAGACAATTGCGATAAGAAATTTATGGAAAAGTGTTAGATTTTTTTTAATAGTGAAAATTAAAATTAGTGCATGTGTTAAACTGATTATTGTGCATATTTGTGATCAAATAAACTCTTTTAGACTTAAATTAAAAGATATTGCGTTTTCACTTTCCCGGAACATTAAAATTATAGGCCGCGAACCAGTAACACGCAACAGTGGTGTCAAGAAGTGCGAAAGAAAAATTTTGATAGTGAATATTTGAACATTTTTACAGTGCATAATAGGAAAATTTAAAGAAACATTAAAAATGCCACGAAGCTTAAACTTAAAAATTAATGAATTGACCATGTCGGAGCTTAAGGAAGAGTTGGAACAGCGAAACCTGGCTACGCAAGGTACAAAGGCCACACTGATTGCACGCTTGCGTTACGCAATTGAATCGGAAGGCGCGTATCTGGATTCGGGTGAGCCCTCAGATGCAGAAAAAGGTGCAGAAGGTGGTGAAGCAGAAACAAAAAAATCAAAGGAATCAGAAAATGCGCTGATGCAAATGTTAATGCTGATGCAGCAAGAGCAGCGGCAACAGTCATCCAATTTAACTGCGAAGCTCAATGAACAGTCGTCCAATTTAACTACGAAGCTAGATGAACAATCAGCGAAGTTAAATGAACAATCAACGAAGCTAAATGAACAATCAGCGCAGCTAAATGAACAGACATCCAGTTTAGCTGCGAAGCTAAATGAACAATCAGCGCAGCTAAATGAACAGACATCCAGTTTAGCTGCGAAGCTAAATGAACAATCAGCAAAAATGGACCAACAAGCGATTGAAATCAAGGCGGATTTGCAAAAAACTGTCAACCGAAATAAAAGCGGAGCTCAGTAGTCTCAACAGCCAAATTAAATGCGTCGAGGAAAAGGTATACCAGGTCGAGGAGAGAATCAACCTTGAGATCAGCCAGGTCGAGGAGAGAATCAACCATGAGATGGAAAAAGTGAAAAAGGACTTGGAAGCAGCGAAGGCAGTAGTAACCGCCTCACCAGCCCCACTTCTAACCGCAGCGCAAAGCTCATCTAGAAATGCGCAAGCACCAATATTCGACGGGCAAACGGTCTGGACTATTTGCAAAACCCAGCTTGAAGCAGCCGCTCGCATAAATCACTGGAATGAGCAGGAACGAGCAACTGCATTGATTCTTGCTCTAAGAGGCCCAGCTGCCGAGCTGTTGCCAAACCCGAATGCTATAATGAATGCGCTCGACATGCGTTATCGAGACGATCATCTAAAGCAGATTTATCGGTCACAGCTAAGGCATCGGGTGCAGAAGACTGGTGAAACCTTGCAGCAACTAGCCCAAGACATTAAGCGACTAGCACTTTTGGCTTACCCAGCCTACGACCCAGAACATCGAGATGATGCAGTGACAGAAGCATTCATCAGCGCACTAAAGGGCCCGAAATTGCAACAAGCCGTGCGTTTAACTCAAAAGCAAACGGTTAAGGACGCATTGGCTTACAGTCTGAACTTTGAGGCAGCGAAAAATGTGACTCGTACCACTGCCCGGGTTCGTGAAGTAGTGACAGACGAGTGCAGGTGTGAACGCGTGGAAATTGAGCGAGACCCGCATGTAAATGGTGCGCCTAGATGCTGTAATTGCGGAGAGAAGGGGCACTTGCAAAGAGACTGAAAGAAGCGAAGAAAACTGAGCTATTGTACAGGGTGTGCAGCTAGGAGGAGATCCAGACCGAGTCAGGAGCCCAGAATGGAAGCCCTTCAAACAGAGGGTTCGGGAAACATGTAAGAGCCAACTTCGTGGGGCAGAGGTTGGCTAGGAGGATCGACGTCCCCAGCACCACCATCACCGTGTCAAGACTACATCGTGGAGAAGGGGACTTATGCCTTCCGGGTCAAATTGACGGAGAACACTGCACCATAACAGTCGACACTGGTGTAACCCGATCGATTATCCGACCAGACCTAGTGAGACAGCAACAACTTCACAATGGCAGAATTTTCTCACTACGGACAGCTACGGGAGAAACTGCACCTGTTCGTGGAGAGGTCAACCTCCAGATACAGTTGGGAGACCTTGTGTTCCGACATAATTTTCTGGTCGCGAACATTATGGATGACTGCATTCTCGGAATGGATTTTCTGCGACCACATGGAATCACGTTGGACTTGGGCAAACGTGTATTCAAATGGCAGAATGTCGAAGTACTGATGGAGGATCCCAGCGTCCAAATCCCCAAGATGAATGTAGTGGTTTGTACTGACACTGATGTTCCGAATTCTTCCGAAAGCATTGTATGGGCCAAGCTTGATGGTGATTCTGGAGACCACCGATCTTATCTGATAGAGCCAACGTAGACATCCGCATTGCACAGTTTGATTGTAGGACGAAGCCTTGTAATTCTTTAAGGAACGGATATGTGCCAGTTAGAATCCTTAACACCCCAGACTCAATCACGAGCATCAAAGCGGGAGAAGTCATCGGCAGCTGCCAGCCTGTTTCCACCATCACCTCTTTGGAAGCTACTCACAACCATCATTGGAAAAGGAGGCAAGACACAGACAAAGCCCGGGAATCCACGTCTGCAATATTGAAGTAAGTCAAATTGCCGGTGCAGCTATTCAAACGAGCCTCTGATCTGGTCACCAAGTACAGTGACATCTTCTCAACAAGCCCGGATGACCAAGGCCGAACGAGTTTGGTAACTTACGTCATAGATACACAGGGAGCCAAGCCAATTCGACAAGCACCGAGACGTCTCCCTATAGCCAAACAAGGAGAAGTGAGCGCGCTGATCTCGGACATGGAAAAACAAGGCATTATTGAACCTTCTGTAAGTCCATGGGCCGCGCCTGTAGTTCTAGTAAAGAAAAAGGATGGTAGCACTCGATTTTGTGTCGACTATAGGCAGCTGAACGACGTCACTAAGAAAGATAGTTACCCGCTCCCACGCATCGATGACATCATGGACACTTTAGCCGACGCAAAATGGTTTTCTACACTCGATCTCAAGAGTGGCTACTGGCAGGTAGAAATTGACAAGAAGGACCGAGAGAAGACCGCATTTTCAGTTTGGACCGGATTGTGGCAATTTGTGGTGATGCCGTTTGGGCTTTGCAATGCTCCAGCCACTTTCGAACGCTTGATGGAAAACGTGCTACGTGGTCTAACCTGGGAAACCTGCTTGGTGTACCTAGATGACATCATCGTCATCGGGAGAACGTTCGAAGAGCATGTGCGGAACTTAGAAGAGGTTTTCTCCCGACTGCGACTGGCAAATTTGAAACTTAGTCCCAACAAGTGTACCCTTTTCGCAGCTGAAGTAAAATACCTGGGACATGTCGTATCAGCAGAAGGGGTCAAAACAGACCCTGAGAAAATTGAAGCCGTGAAAAGCTGGCCAACACCAAACAACAAGCGCCAACTACGAAGTTTCCTGGGTCTGGCAACCTTCTATCGAAGATTCGTCAAAGACTTTGCCAAAATAGCTAAGTGTCTCCATCAGCTAACCGAGAAAAATCGTCCGTATGTCTGGAATGAACAATGCCAGACAGCCTTTGAGACCCTGAAGGAAAAGCTATATGAATCACCCGTACTGGCGTATCCGAAACCCGGAAAAATGTTTGTAGTTGACACCGATGCAAGCAACGGCGGTATTGGAGCTGTACTCTCCCAGCAGATCAATGGCGAAGAAAGAGTTCTCTCGTATTACAGTCGAGTTCTTTCAAAAAGTGAGAGGAACTACTGTGTGACCAGGAAGGAGCTATTGGCTATAATAGAGGCCACCAAGCAGTTCCACAAGTACCTATATGGCCAGAAATTCGTTCTTCGAACGGACCATGCATAGCTGAGATGGCAACTTAACTTCAAAAACCCCGAGGGACAAGTTGCGAGATGGATTGAAAGATTGCAGTCATACGACTACGAAATTGTTCATCAAAAGGGCGGAGTTCATGGAAATGCTGACGCCCCATCTCGTCGCCCATGTCCAGCTAACTGCAAGCATTGCCGACGGATTGAGGAAAAGGAACCGCCCGTTGATCTGCGACTGATAAGGGCCGAATTCGATGAAGGTTGCCCAGCTAGCCGATGAAGACATCGGACCATTGCTCGTATGGAAGGAGACGACTGGGCGACCTGAATGGAAAGACGTTTCAATGCATGGCGCAACCCTGAAAAGCTATTGGGCATAAGCGGAAATGGGAAACGGTGGATGGCAGCTCCTATAGGATGCAAACTATACCACCCAAAAGCCGAATCCACGATGTGGTTAAGGAAATGCATGAAGGATCCTCGGGAGGCCACCTTGGTGTTAACAAGACCTTAGCGAAATTGCGGAAAAGGTTCTACTGGCTCCACGCTCGAGAAGACGTAGAGGACTGGTGTCGCAGATGCACAATTTGCGCTTCCGTCAAAGGCCCAAAGCGATGACTGAGAGGACAAATGCAAACCTATAACGTGGGGGTACCGTTTGAAAGGATTGCTGTTGACATCGCAGGATCGTTTCCTGAATCTGAATGGGGAAATCGATACACGCTGGTTGTAGCCGATTATTTCAGCAAGTGGTCCGACGTCTACCTTATTCCCAACCAGGAAGCAACAACTGTAGCTGAACAGCTAGTGTTAAATTGGGTCAGTAGGTATGGCGTACTTGGCGAACTACATTCGGATCAAGGCCGAAACTTTGAGTCACTAGTTTTTGGCGAGATGTGCGAGCTGCTCGGAATACGGAAAACGAGGACAACACCGCTGCATCCCCAATCCGATGGAATGGCCAAACGTTTCAACGGCACGCTCAATAAACACCTGGCCAAGATGGTTGACGAGAACCAAAGGGACTGGGACCGACATATCCCACTATTTTTAATGGCGTATAGAGCCGCTGAACATGCATCGACGGGCCAAGCCCCAGCCAAAGTCATTTTTGGAAAGACTATTCGTCTGCCAGCCGATATAAAGTTCGGAACACCCCCTGAGAAACCCCAAACGGTCTGGGAGTACGCAAGTGATCTAAGACAACGGTTGAACCAGATACATCGGACAGTGCGAAAACACCTCGAATCGGCTACTGACCGCATGAAGACCAGGTATGATCTAAGGGCTAATTCTACTGGCTTCTAGCAAGATGACTTGGTGTGGCTTTATAACCCGCAACGGCGAAAGGGTAGGTCTCCAAAGTTGCAACATAATTGGGAGGGACCATACCGAGTTACAAAGCGAATCAACGACGTCGTATACCGAATACAGGAACATCGTAAGCCGAGAGCTAAAATGAAAATCGTGCATCTGGACCATCTTGCCCCATATTACACCCAGAGAGAATTGACTACAAATAGCGGCACATCTTTTCGGGGAGAAAAGAATTGAGGTGGGGGCAGTGTTACATGTACAAATAATTACATGTACAAATAATTCTGCGAGCTACTGTCGCAATTGTTTTCATAATCATTAAGAACGTCAACAAATGAATTTACTCGAACCCACGAGAACCCAACAAGCATGACCAACATCTGCAAGTGACGTCACTCCATTCATTAATTTGCTCGAATCTACCAGGTACCTCTCGGTAGAACATTCGCCAATGTACGAGAAATGGGTGAATAGGTAGATACCCTATATAAAGGCGAGCTGAATGAATGGGGGATCATTCATTCGACCGCGATAAGAACTGCGATAGTGTGTGGGAAGTGATTTTCGTAATAGTGAAGTGATTTAGAAGACAATTGCGATAAGAAATTTATGGACAAGTGTTGGATTTTTTTTCAATAGTGAAAATTAAAATTAGCGCATGTGTTAAACTGATTATTGTGCATATTTGTGATCAAATAAACTCTTTTAGACTTAAATTAAAAGATATTGCGTTTTCACTTTCCCGGAACAATTAAATTATAGGCCGCGAACCAATAACACGCGGCTATATATACTTAAATTCCTTAAGCAATTAATCCTGCGATGAGCAACATGGATATTGGATTATTGATTCCCGCGCCGAACATTGAACGATTTTGTTCGGTTCACTGATCCTTTTTCCTGTGGTTTTTAGGTAGTAACGATGTCCTTTTTGCTGTTGCTTGGTTGAAAACGGCTACTAAGGGGCCAAAGTCGACGGCACACGCGTTTCTTCAAAATACGGTTATTCCGGACTTACGGACGCGTTTTTGCGAACCGGGTGTTTGGTTATCACTCTGCGTTTTAAACTCGCGTAAACTTTGCGTCTACTAGGATAATAGCTTTACAAACCATCGGCCAGCCTCAGCTTGGATGTTAGGACTATTAAGGCTTGATAATATTTATTATCTGTCCTATTTGTAGATTTTTTTGCTATTATTATCCATACGCGTGCGGATGCCGGTCGCTGCTCGGGCGCCAGTTAATATTCCGGGCGGAGAATTAAATAAAAAAATATTTTTTAGGGTTGAGCCCGATGTTACTTTATTGATGTCTAAATAATAAATGCACTTAATTCTAATGTACGATTTAAAATGAAACTTAAAACTATTTCGATGCGCCAGCAAAATTCTTTTCCCATGTAATAGGAATGCCTTGATTCTGGAAACGATGCTTTCAGGTGTAGACATTGCATCAGCAGTTTTCATGCGAGCTCAGGTGATAACTTATAAGGTAAGCCTATTATAAATAAGGGAGCGCTAAAACAAATAACCTTATTGATGAAATATGCAAATTCTCGAAATTATGATGCACCCGTGCAAACGAATATATATAACAAAGGGAGGTTTTGCTAATCTATTGTGAATCTTCCTTAAGATTAAAAATACGGACAATATCATCAACCCTTCTGCATCCTTCCATTTTGAATTACTGGGCAAAATGCATTGTAATAAATACTTTACAACTTAAACTTTTTCAACCAGCATCTTATTTATCCGTACAAGTTAAACAGATGGATACAGATACATTCTAGTTGGCAAAAAGATTTTCTTATCACTTTTCAAAGATGTTAAACATAGAACCAATAACATTTTACTTCATTTTCTTTAAGAGGATTAAAAATATGTTTAAAACGTCGTCGCTCCAACCATTATCATCTCCTTCAGGGATATACTATATCCCTCCTCATCTTAATCTTCTAACACTGGAACTGTTGCAACAAGCACAACGACAACGATGGACAGACAAATGGACATCATCAACAAAAACTTACAAAAAGCCAACGAACAAACAGACACGACAAGCTAACGACTTGTTACTTTTTTCCCCGTTCGAATAAAACCATCTTTACAACATGAGCCGTTGCAGCAGTTTCCAACAGAAGCGCCTTCGCGTTTTTAACTAAAGAAAGGATTAAAAAAACCTCTCAAGATTCTCTCTTCCTTCGACTTAAGTAAAAGACACATTTGAAAAGCGTAGAAGAAATATCACATTAATAATAAAAAATTTTCAATTTGTTACCGGTTTCCTTAATTCCACGACATCGTGTTATAGCTAGACACGATTTTTTCAAGGATCCTGAAGCTTAACCAGAGAAGGAAAAAAGATGGTTTGAAACTAATAAACAAAATTTTTCTTACTGTAACGAGCGATAACTTCTTAGACATGGGATCTTATCCCATCATCCATAATAAAGTATTAAGTCAGTTGCTGGCACCACCGCGCACAGACAAACCAAACGGATATTTAACACACCGTAACCGCCAGATGGGGGATGGGTTCAGTTTAAAGAGCCATAAGAGGATTAATCATTTCACGCTTACTTCTTAACAACACTATCTTTAATTCCGCATCAAGGTTTTCTTCATCTTGTTGCGTCCCGCCAAAGTATTTTGATGCGTGTGGGTACATTTATCAACGTTTACTTTTCGCTTTAGTTTATTTTTAATCTCGCATCAGATCTGGAGGTTTTTGTCTTAAGGTCTTGATTCGATGTCCGGTTGTTTTGTTTTGGTGGCTTAAGATCGCTTCTTTGTTATATTCGATTCACCTTCTTAAGACCCCATTTTGACCATATGTCATCCTAATAAATGTGGCGGCACAGTTTAATCAGCCGCAACTGATTGTTATTTGATCGAGTTTGGAGGGTTTGAGTGAATGGAAAGGATTGGTAGAAGGAACCGTGAAAAAGGAAATTGAAAAAAATTATATTTGATAGTCAAAACTAATTTTGAAATTGATTATAGTACTTAAGTTTGAGATGCTTTGATATGAATAGGATTGCTAAATTATTAAGAAAAGGGTTAAAGCAACATTGTAACCTTAGTTTGATTCACTCAAATCGCGATGAATCCAATTGTGGGTATATCAAAATCAGAGAAAAGATACACATTAGAAAGAAAGATTCCAACTTATTTATTTTACTAGCCAAGAATTCTTGAAACATGCAAGGCAGTGCGGTCTCATACAAAAATTTGTTCGAAACGAACACATAACTAACAAATTGGTGGTACCCAAAGTAGCATGGTAAAGTTGGGTGACATACAAAGCTTGCTATTTATATGCTTCCATTCTATGATAAAATTCTGCTCGTGGTACACATTGAATAATGCTAACTAGCCAACAATAATTAGCATGATTCGACTCCTCTTAACGGTTTTTTGATTATTACTGAAGACTTGAGATTTTTTCAAGGACAAAGTGAGGTTTCTTTTTGGATACAACATAGTCTAGCACCTAGTTCAAGGTCTGATTAACTATAGTTTCTGTTTTTTTTAAAGGCTAGAGTGGAGGGCGAAGTGTCCTATCGACTCCATCTTTAGCCAAAGGTCGCATCATTGAGTCGGTGGTGTAAGCTTGGTTGATACTATTGTACTATCGATAAGTGGTATTCTGGTGCTGACCATCAGACCCCATGAAGCGATGTTGCCTGTGACGGGATCGCGATTAACTTTTCCAATTCATGGTGTTAAATTTGTTTTTTTCTAGACCTGAAAGGTGTTAAAAGAGGAGATGTAATCTCGACAGCCAGCCTGCGATCGGAGGGCATCAAAACACCCTCAATCGTCAGGAGTTAAAAAAAGATTGCTGTAGACCAGAGAGTAAAGACACTTATGTCATAACACCAGATACACTCGAAAATCTAGAAGCACTGAGGCTGCCTATAAGCCTGATGGCGAGGAATATGATTGCCATCTTGTTGAGCAGGCTCCTGGGACCCAGAATTCACGACTCTTTGGAGATCAGTCGCTCATGACCAGCACCCAACCTTTGTGAACCGTGAGCGATAATTTACCAGGTTAAAGTTAGATTTAATAGTTTTGATTTGGAATTGAAATGCGAAAAACCCCTCATTTTAGTTTTTCAATTATTAGTATATAATTAAAATTTAGTCGTAAGCTTTTTCGATAAGTTAGAATTAACATTTTAGCTAGCAAAAATGGCGTTCGCGGCCACTACGTGCCAAACAGCTACGGAAGGAAGGAAGGACCTGAAGAATACATGAAAGATGTAATGGAAGAGCTTTCTTTTGCTTCAGCAGATAGTCGTGAAGAATTATATTGCCAAGTGGGTGAAATTGATGGTTGGACATCAAGGTGAACATACTTTTATCTGCGCACTATATCTACAACCGTTCATTGAATCTCATTTATTACGAAAACATATACAAGTCATCCATCCAAGCCGGGCCTTGACCTCTAGGATAATGTCCTTCAGTCATCATGGTTCCGCGAACTTGTCCGCCAATTGTTTACTCCCAACAAGGGTCTGCTGTCAGCTTCTATCGAATCCTCAGTCTATTTGCTGGACGTCTACCTTATGCTCTACCTATTAATGTTCTTTTGGGTAGCTTGTTATCTTCTATTCTTCTACATGGCCCGCCCATTGCAATTTGCGTAACTTTATGCAAGAGGAAACATGTCGATCGTCAAAAAGTTCATACAAGTCATCATTGGAATGAAGTCTCCACTCTGTTCCTTGATTCACTGGGCCATCGATTTTCTGAAGTTGTCAGATAGGAAGCCATCACAATAACTCCGTGAGATGTCAACATTGGCCGTCAGTTTACTGTCAGAAGACGTAGTCAGATTGCTACGAACGCTATTTGCTAGCACAAGCATCGGCGATACTCAGCGTTACTGCAGAGCTAGACATGGTGGAGTTAATGAAGATGGCTAACAAAATTATCGCAGAAATAAACGAATAGCCGACACCATCGACAGTAATAGTAAATTAAGTTCAGGAGAAATTGGAAGCTGATGACGCATTAGAAAGATTGGCGAAGATAGATAAAAGTTTACCGAGTCTGCAGGAAAAGAATAGCCCTAGAAAATACATGCATCGGAGTTAGAGCAAAACATAAAACCGCCCAAAACAACAAAACTTGTTTCTACCACATGCGTTTCGTAGAGCTCGTAAATGTTGCGAGCCAGGTAATTAGTGGCAGTCGAAAAACTCAAAGTGTCATCAAACAGCGATGTGACTAATTATGATACTTGTGAATCACACCGGTCGGTATTGCGAGGTAAACAAAGTGATATCCTGTTATTGATAGACCTGGAGCCAGTATACCAGTCATTTCCCGGAGAAAGACTAACCATATTTCAACAATTAAATTATACGCAGCGAATAACTCGATCATCCAGAAACATGATAAAAGTGCATTGGAGCTGAAGTTCAGGTTTCAAGGGCCAATGCGGTCGTATTTTAGTGTGGTAGATGTCAATAAGCCAATAATAGGTGTGAAATTTCTATGGCAGTTTAATCTCCTTGTGAAGCAAAAGGGCCTCGTGGATGGGCAGTCGCGACATTTCTCAAGTGCAGAGTTGCACTATCAGCCTCTCGATGGGATAAAGCAGAACTGACCGCATCATCAAATTAGATCGAAGGCTGACCACACTCCATCATGTTCGGTAAAATTCCATCTGCACCGCCCATTTTAGATTCACCGAGGCATTTTTCTCCCGAAAAAAAGCCAGCTGCAAAAAAATATGTATATGTGATGCAACTAGGAATTTGTTGCCCATTTAACAGCCCATCAGCGAGTCCTTACTGTTAAAGAAATCGGGGGATTGGAGACTGTGTAGAGATTATCGTCGTTTAAATGCCATCACGATACCAGAGCGGTACCTCACAGCCCACACCTACGATTTCACGCATAATCTTCACAATAAAAATATATTTAGACGATCGATCTTGAGCGGGCATACCACCAGATCCCAATACATAAGAAGGAAATTCCTAAAACAGCAATCTGCACCTGATTTGGCTACTCTGGAGTAAGTAGCCTGGAGTATTTAGGGTAATAGATTTCCAAAAAAGTAACAAAGCCACTGCCTTAACGTATAGAAGCCACCTTAAACTTCCAACAACCAGAAAATATTGTGGAACTTCGACAATATCTAGAAGGAGTAAACTTCTGCAGAAAATTTCAATTGAAGACGTCAGAACTCTTAGCACCTCTCAAAGATCTCATGTGGGACAGTTAAAAGAACGCTGCCCATAGTCTGCCAAAAGATGGTTGAAAAACATTAACGTATAAAAGGATACCTTCTTTCGAATATATACACCCTGGACGATAGATACTAGGACGGAAAAACATCAACCGTGCCCACACCCATTGGATCACAGAGAAAATCCCCGAGTTGGGTGCGCAACATTGTACTAGCAACAAAGTAGCCCCGTGATGGCATCTACAACACCAACAATATCGGGCTCGTCCTTTTAGAAGGGGGAACATACTCGTACAAGTGGACCCCCAAGTTGGCAGTGCAACAAGGTACCAGTTGCGGAGGAGCACTGCGATAGGATCTACAGCACCATCGCCCATCTTAGAAGGGAACCCCTTCTAGAAGGGAAACTATAAGTGACCAGCCACGAAGTAGTATTGCAACGGCATCGACAACATTATGAACGTCGTCACTCCCTCTTTTAGAAGAAGGGAAACTACAAGTGATTCCTCGAGTCAGCAGCACAATGTACTACTGGTCATGGGTAGCGCCGCAATGGCATCTTTAATACAATCACCCACATCGTCACCCCTTGGAGGAAAAAATAATGAAGAGTACCAATGTTAGTTGGTAAGCTCGTGGCCATGGGAGTTTCAACCTAAAGAAAAAAAAATGTGTAGATAAAACAAGTGAATGAAACTATCGGTTTAAGGGAAAGTTAAAAATAGGTTTGAAAATTAAATTTGTGACATTATGTGTCATGTGTAGTGTTAGTTGGAGTTGGCAAACATCGCCAAATTAATCGCGGTCGGGGGAAAATCCCACAACAGCTTCTCATTAGGTGCTACGGGGCGTACCGTCCTTATCTTCTAGTTGCACCCGATCGAGGCCAGTTTTCAAGTTCCAGCCATTGGTAAACTCCAAGACTTGCATGGGTCTCCCCGGAAGCCAGCAGGGCTTTCATTGTAGGCAAGGACCACATCTAAAGTAACGAGACCAGTTCACTCGAGTGATACACTCCAAAACCTAGAAGTAATGAGCTTGTCTGTGTAGATAGGATGGTGAGGAATATTCGTATGATTACTATGTATGATACAATAACCAGGAAGGATTCTTAAAAATCATCTGGGAACAATACTTGGCTATCTTTGGCCTGACAGAAATAGCAGCCAAATGGTTGCTCTGCATAAGCCAAGTAAGAAGAGTCTGGGTTATTTACAGGATATGGTGAAGACCAGTTCTCATCCGATGCTTCAGGCATATTAGCTATGGTAATATCGTACAGGGTCTTATGTGGCCTGAAAAAATCACTTTTCACTATAAATGTAGTAAAGTAAGATACCAAAGAAAAAGATTAAATGCAACAAGCACATACTATTCCATGCAAAGACTGAAGACATATCATTTAAGGCACGTTACAGGAACAGGAAAGTACTCTCTGCAGGACGCGCCAGGTGCTCATACAAAATATAAAGAATATCAAGAACTCGGCGGTTACTGCAGCGATTGTTACTGAAGCAATCAAAGCAATGGTCTTTACTGGCGAAATAATAACGAACCACTCTGAGGCCACAAAGTGATCTCCAGAGGAAAAAAATGGCGTTATCGTTTCACTGCCACTGTCAAAAATGTGCCTAAAGTACTTTACATGGAAATGAAAGTCGATAACTTCTCTCAAAAAAAGAGGTAGCAACGTACAATTGCATCCAGTGACAACAAAAAACAGGTTAATACGAAAAGTGGAAGACGTTCTTAAAAGAATCAAAGCAGCATGCGACTGATCAAACTACTAAAGCATTACTGGAGGAGCTGGTTAAGGGCCAAACATGACCAGAAGCCCGAGGAAGAGCAGAAAGCTAAAGAAAGCTGGAGGCTGATTCTGGAGGTCACTCACAGATAACTCCATCATCAAATATCAATAAGTGAATGGTGTTTGACCCAATCGAAGAAGACCTGGATAAAAGAAGGAAGGAAGAGACGCTTGATGGGCGTGAAAAGCCAGATCAAGAGTTTCAGACAGTTCTGAGAAATGAAGGCAAGAAACTCACACAGACACTTCTGCTAAAAGTGCCAGAAACTAAAGTTTGCATGGACACCCAGCAGGAAAAAAGAGTTGACGTGAAACAGGAGAGAAAAAGCCACGACACGGACCCCGCCAGCAAGCGTTGCTCGTGAAACAGATGGCTGATCCTTCGCTGAAGTGCTGCAGGATATCAGGGAAAATTTATGGCTCAAAGACACCGACACTGCTATTAAAGTAGTAAGACCACTTATAGGCTTCATATTGGTTGAATTAGGAGCAGAGGCTGACAATAAAGAAGCAATCTGCGACGCAGTAAAGAAAGTTGTCAGCAAATACGCAACTTGAGCCTCACTCGAGCCGATGGCAACGATTGAAATACGAGACGATTGAAATACGGACCTGGCTGAGGTAGAAGAGGCCATCAAGAGGGAGCTCCCTAGCGTAGGGACAATCAAAGCACGGCTAACATCAGAAAACCAAAGGGGATAAGGCATAGCCATAATTGATTTGCAAGGATGCTGACGCAAGACCGGATCTTGAGTATATCCTGGTATCAGGGAAAACGTCGGATTTTTCAGGAAGCCTAAGCCAAAGCAAAACCAGAACTTCGATGACCTGTATCCTGCAAATAAACCTACACCACATTTAAGCCGTTCAGGCCCTACGTTAGCAGCTTGCGAGGGCCATGAAACCCAAAGTTTTGTTGCTGTGTGAGCAGCACCACGATTCAAGTTCTGCATCATAGAATCCTTACAAAAGTGGTACTGCCACCATCTAGATTTAAAACAATGGTTTCAATGGGGGAGAGGGCTGTAGACTGGACGACGATTTTATGTAGGTTCAGTGCTCAGGGATCACCTTTTTTAGTGTGCACCCAACGCCCAACGAATTGATATAATCTTTCCAATTGAAGCTTAATACTTTAGAGGGTACTATCTCGAACGCAGATGGCAACGTGCTCGTTCGGGGGACTTTAACGCCAAAACAATCGAATGGAGCGTGCCTTAAACATTTTCGAGGGGAAAAATGGTGCTTAAAAAAAACAGCCAGGACGTTGCTAGTCTTATTAAGCATCAGGAACACGCTGACTTTCCGCTGTATTGGCTGTGAAGGAATCAGAGTGGATGTGACATTTGCCTCAAAGTCCTCAGTAAGCAGGATCCACAATTGTATTCAGTATTAGAGGACTACTCAGCCAGTGATCGTCAGTATATTTGGCTTGAGATTCGTGATATCTCTCGATGTCCATGCTCTCAACCTTCTACAACTGGGTGGAACATTGGAAGGATGGACGGCGAGAGGTTCGCCGAGGTGCTCTGCTGCAGGGTGATTCACAGGAGATAGAAAAGCTGGCAGCTCAAGAAGTGGTGAACTCAACTTTGAGCATCATCATGACTGCTTCCAGCACTTCTATGCTCCATCAAAAGCCCGGCACGCAAAGCTGCCAGTGCTCTGGTGGTTGACGAAAGCCGCTAAAAAGTAAAAGGAGAGTCACAAGCTTCAGTTCGTGGCTCAACGAGTGCAGAGCCGTGACGAGACAAGTAACCTGGTAGCAGTATTTAAGCTAGCCGGGACAAGGCCTACTGCTAACAAGACCTAGCAGACAATGTGAACAAGGGTCCGTGGGGCCTTGGCGATATGCTAGTTATGCGGAAGCTTGGTGTTCAACGGACCCCCTAATAAATGAAGCGAAAAAGATGGACGAAATAGTTTGGGCACATTTCCGTTCATTTCGTTCATGTTGACGCTGTCGACGGTGAAACAGCTCCATATGGTGTTCCAGCTAAGGTGTTGCAACTTGCCTATCATCATTGCACTAACTTGCTGCTCAGCACATTCAACGCTCGCCTACGAGATGGGGTTTCCCTGAATGTGGCGAGGATCGAGCTGATTTCCAAGGACAAGGAAAATCGCCAGCAGGATACCGCCCGTTATGTATGCTAGACATCCAGGGAAGGCTCACTGATGCGAGTTGTGTTGCTGCAAATCAAACTCCTTGGCAGTATGCCTTTAAAGTAGCTCACTTCACTATTGATGCGATTGCAGAAATGAGAAGCGTGATCCAAAACGAGGAGGCATATAACTGCACCAAGCGACGGATCGTTCAATTGGTGACACTCGACGATAGGAAAACCTTCAACTCCGCTAGATGGGTGGAAATTCTGGATACGCTGGAAACCCCATTTCAAATTTCAGAATATCTGATGCGGCTTCTTAGGGACTACCTGCAGGACAGTAGCTGACTTTATGACACGACACAGGGCCAACGAAGTGTGGAAGTCCAGACCTATGAAACGTGTCCTACGATGGGCTACTGAAACTGCAGATGCCAAATGGGTCGCACTTTATTGACTTTATGGGTGATGTTGTGGCTTTAGTCACTAAACACCCCATCCAACAAGCGTTATTTAGGCTAGTATACTAATGCATTGAATTAAAAACTGGATGACTACTCGTACGCTCGGTCTGGAACTGGAGAAAACCAAAATGATCATCTTGACAAAATGAGAATCCCTAAAGTAAGGATGATCAGTATTGGAGACATACTTTTCAAATCGAAGCTAGCGGTAAAGTACTCAGGGCTAGTGAGTGACTCGAAAATATTTTTCTCTGAGCAAATCAGGGCAGTAGCTGAGAAGATTGCTTTAGGCTTATCGGCCCTGCGTCAGCTTATGGCCAATATAGGGAGACCCAACCCATCAAGAAGATGCTCTTGATGAGTGCCGTAGGGTCAGTGCCGTTACAAGGGTGACTCTTTCAGTAACGAAGCGTGCTAAAAACGCTCTGAGGATTGTATCTTCATATTTGACAACCTCTGATCCAGTGGTGAGAGTTGTTGCAGGCGTGATACCTGTTGTCCTCTTTGCTAGAAAGTGCTACGCTATTAACCTGTATCCAAGCGAGGATACAAGTGAGACCATTGCCGGTGAGGGGAGATAGCACTCATTGAACAACTGGCAGAAATCTTTGGTGAATTGGGAGGACCCCGTGACTCATCTCTGATCTAAAACTGGGGCTAAATTGAAGGCATGGTGAGACTTGCTTCTATCTGACCTAACTTTTGAGTGGGCATGGAAGTTTTTCAGTCTTACATGCACAAGATTGATAGGTCATGGTCCCCTGACTTCAGATTTTGCCCAGTGAAGGAAGACATTGCCTGTCAAACATTCTTTGCGCGCAAGGGAATGGGACAAGCTTCATGGGAATCTCTACACGGAACCCAGAGAGGTCACCGTGGATAATGTAGTCACAGTAATGCTGAGATTGGCTGGCAAATGAAACCACATGCCACATTATGCTCGGGCAATGCTGAAAGATAAAAAGGACTCACAACAGCTGAAGATATCAGGAATGGGGGGTCATTTAGCTAGTGATTCCTCTTTCTCGTTCTTCTAGTGCTAGAGTGCGGGATTTATATTAGTCTTAAATCACTCGCAGTCCTGATCTTCTTCACTGATTTTTCCGCTTGCTTGTCGTGGACACTCCTTAGTCAACTCTTTCTAGCCAAAAGGGGGCCCCATCCGTTAGTGACTTTTGCTTTTATCACCTCGGGCATAAGGGATCACCACTTCAAGTTCGAGGTTCAAACGCGGTAGATACACTTTCCTTGAAAAATGCATTACAGCACCAGATGTGCAACACTTTTCGAATCTAATACGCGTATCACCACAAATGTGGAGATTCTCTGCAGCCCGCCATCTTAATGAACTTGGCAGACCAGCTGATGCCTTTCACAACTGGTTCGGTTTCAAACTGTAACGCTCATTTTAACACTCTACTGTATACAAAGTACGATAGGCACGAAGCTACCACGATTGGCTGCGAGCTGAGTGTAGGAACACACTGAACTTCTGGGTAGCCTTCGTATTTTGATGGATTTTATAAATTTTCCTAAGCTATAAAGACTACATTCTACTCCATTGGTGAGTTGTGACAATGTCATCACCGTTCACCTGTTCGCTGCTCCCCTTTTCACGGTCAAACTTTGAACGTTGTAGTGTCTAGAATGGAGAACTGGATAGCTTCAGGATCTCATGAAGTACTGCGAAGAGTAAATTGTAATTTTCAGTGAGCTTATATAATTCATGTTTAGTTATGGTGGTATTTCCGTTGCTTAACTGATGCTAGTAGATATGGGAAAGGAGGAGCTTGACGGTCAGTCAGGGAACCATCTCTTTTGCATGCTTGTTGCAGGGAAGCTCTTTGAAGGATTCAAAAAGCCACAGAATGTGATCTATTTGAGAAGCAGCACCGTTTCGAGAAGGAGAACTCATCGATCTATGCGATCTCAGTCGTTCTTGGAGGAATCAAGCTGCTGGAGTCCTTTCTTTTTGCTCTTTACAGTAGAAGTGCAAAATGCATTTAATGTGGCAAGTTGGGTGGACTTCCTTCAATGTAATCCACATGTTCTCCGTTTCCAAGAACTTACACGCTAAGAGACACTACGTAGCTGCTATGTTAGGGAGATTAACCCTGACTTTGTTGTGAAAGTAATGTTGCGATTGAGCATGGGTCCAATGCAACGGCTTACTTTGTTGAGTCAGTCCTAGGGTAAAACCGAGCAATTCCTGTCTGGTGAAACAACTGCTGCACTAGTAAAGTGGTATGTAGACTCAAGTTGGATACGGTTGTCTAGAATGACATAAAAGGAACTCGATCCTGAAGTAGTGTACAAAAAGGAGCGATTGAAAAAAGAAATTCGAAAAATAATTTTTTATAGTCTTGCCTTGTTGTGAAGTAGATTCTTCTTTGTAGCATTAGAGAGGGGCTTCTCAGGCCTTCGCTTAGAGATAGTCAGAGTATCTCATTTTCATGACCGTACTCATTTTTTCGGAAGTTGGTTTCGTCAGTACCATGCCCCCGTGTGCCTGCTCAGTGATGATATGATCTGAACAAATCAGTGCACATCACCACTGAGTGAAAACTCATAGTCTGTCCGAAAAATCCCCTGAACTAAATCACGTTGCTCCCAACGAGATTTGAACATGGGACCTTTGGCTTATGCGTTCATGTTCTAACCACTAGGCCACACAGACTATGAAGTAGATTAGTGTGTTTAAATTTGATATACATTGATGTGAATAAAATTGCAGAAAAAAACATATTGAGAAATGAGTTTAAGTTAATTGGATATGAAACCTCAATACCTTAATTTGTTTGCCTCGAAATACATGGAATTGAAACCTCATCCCACAGAAATTCTCACATCCCCCAGCAATAATAAACTTCAGCATTTTCTTTAAATACCCTCTTTAGAACTATGTATGTCTTCATTTACAAAAAGAAACTACCGTCAAGCACGTACACAGGATTTAGCGATGACTCCTTGTCGCCATGTAGCTGTGACACGATGACATAAGTACTCTACAAATTTGACTCATTCACAACATTTAATGATGACTAATCACACAATCACCATCACCTCCTAAATTGTTTCCTTTTTTCTACGACCATCATACACACGAACACCAACCACCGTTAGGCTTCATCTATTATTACTCATCGCGGCATGCTGACTAGGAGTCAACTAAAAAAAAAAACAAGGAAAATATAAGACAGATTCAATCCACCCTCAAAACTAAAGGAAGTTGTACATATTCACTTACAACGACAACTCCATATCCTCTGAAGCAGTCCTTGGTACATTATCGTGCATACGCGAGGATTCAAGACTATCATGGACTAGGACTGGGAACAGTTTTAACGCTGCGATGAAATCTCTTGCTCTGAAATGTGTTGTGTACTGAATGTCGGATGTTGCTCCTTGAACGGGTGTTCAGTAGCTAATAATACGCTAGTGGAATACAGAATGGTTCTATTTCAAGTTGAAATACGTACTATGTCATCCAATCTAGCTGTTCAGCGACATGTTGGGGGTTTAGTAGTGACTTGCTAGCTAGCTACTAAGTAAACACATTGTCACTCGACGAGGATCAGACAGCCAAGAGCACATGTCTTCAATCTTGGACAGAAAGTAAACATGTCACCAATTTTCTAGGATTTTTTTTATAACGCAAGTAGTAAATGTAATACAGAGTAGATTCAACTTCCTGGGTTTAACTTTTGGTAGTTTTAAATGGATATTTCGGGATATGCTGGCAATTGCATAAGATTCCAATCATTTGCCTTAAATTAGACCTAATTTGTATTCATTATTTAGGAACTTAAATATTGTCCTGCACTAATCATATCATGCAGCATTTATCTGGAGAAAAGTAAGAAAAAACTGCTTGATTGTATAACTAATAAATTCAGAAGACTACTTAATATCAGCAAACTAAAAGAGAAAATTTTTCCCGAGCTTTTCTCCCCGGTGCTCAGAGAGAACCCAATAAATATGGAATCTATGGGAGTTTTATTACATTTATAGTTCCCCGAGTAATCGAAGGTCAAAATATGGGCCTCCATCTGGCACGAAAGCTGACCCATTTAGCTCCACTAATTACTATAGAGAACTTTTTCATGTAAGGACTCTGTTAAAAAATCCAGGTGTCTGAAAGAATTACAGAAGAGGCTAGGATCAAGAGCAAGGCAAAGACCGAATGCTTACCTTCCCCGTGAAAATTCAAATGTTGAATCTAAGCACCATGGTCCTGATAAAAAGCTACTAAATGAACCGTGTGAAGTTTCTGGTCCCCAATATGGCACGACCTCGGGTAAATGTTCAGGGGAAGGTAGTGGGTAAATGAGAAATCTAATACTACTCGTATTTGAAGACCAAAAATCAAACAAAGCCCTCTTAGTGCTCTTGGTCCAGGAAGTTGAATCATGATTGGCTTGATTAAATAGCAATAAGCTCGGCATCGAAAAATGGACTACAAGTTTGAACCTAGGACGTACTTTTAATACAACATACAGGACTAGGTCTGTATAGTACGAGAGTTTATGAGGCAACATGTCCTTTCAACATCATAATCTTTGCACTTCTGTAAGCAAAATAGTTGGCCAAAGATGTTAACATGCATGCATCCCATACTATCTGTCCTAGCGAGAAAATGATGACAGGGTAGCGTGATACTTGCCATCGTTAAAAGTCATAAATAGCTAGTCACGGACTTCAATTCAAAAAAAAAAAAATGTATGTGCAATTCAGGTTAAAATATCCCCGTTGGTACCACTAGCTAGACAAGTAAATTCATTGTAGGTACACTAATCTTAAAAAGCAAATAATAGTTTTACTGGTCACCATTTTGAATTATTTTGAAATTATTTTACTTTCTTTTTGTGCTTGGGAGATGAATGCCATTTATGCACAGAGTGTGGGGCTCCCATGCTCGCAAGGGGGCGACTGGGCCACCTACTTAACACCTCCCCTGTCAGCCTGACAACCTAACTTGGGACCGTTTGACACATTACTTCGGGCCAGGTCTCGTTTCATTACGCCGTGGGACTCCTTCAAACTGGGGGACCCCTCTTCTAGTGAACTGCCTGAACAGAATGTGCCACCTGACTCCATTTATTAACCGATTCGAGCATCACCATGACTATATTATCCCGGGTGAGCTCTGCCGTCTCCTTCTAGAGGTCCTTTTACAGCTTGTCCCATTTTTTGCACGCAAAAAATGTGTGGCAGGCATTATTTTCCTCTCCTGGACAAAAATGACAATCGGAGGACCGTGATTTACCAATCTTGCCAGGTAAAATAGAAAGCACCCATGCCCCCTCAAAAGCTGGGCCAGATAGAAGTCAGTCTTACCATGTCTTCAATTTATCCACGGTCTCACACCCGGGATTAGGCACCCAGTTGACCTTCCCTTCGTGCAATCACCCAAGACTGCTGCCAATCGCTGCGTGAGCACTGTCTCTCCTCGCGGACAAACATCTCCCTCACATTCTCGTTTCGATTGCACGGCGCTCTCTAGTAAGGAGGGAAACATGTATTACACCTGTAATAACACCCACCGCCAGATTAGAGAGTGTCGAATACGAAGATGCAGCTCTCAGTGCTCCTCTTCTCTGTACCTGTGCCAAGCGTTTTTGGGATACCTCCTTACTGAGAGCATCACGTTATCTTTCCGCTCCATACAGTAGCACTGAGCTTATGGCATTCATCAAGAGTCGTCTTCTTGATGGGCTGTGTCCCCCTACGTTGGCCATAAGTCGACTCAGAGCTGATATTCCCGAAGAAGCCTTCTCAGCCGTTGCCCTGATTTGCTCAGAGAAGCTCATCGTTGAGTCGATCAGTAGCCCCAGGTACTTCACCGTTGGCTTGAATTCGATTAATATGCCTCCAATACTGATCATGCTTCTCTTCCCCTTCACCCTTGTCTTTTTTGTCAAGATGACTACTTCGGTTTTCCCCAGTGCTAAACTGAACCCCGGAGTAGTCGTCCAGTCTCTCGCTCGGTGTATCAGCGTAACTAGCCTAAGTTGTACTTGTTCAACGGTGCGTCTAGCGACCAGACCCGTAACACCATCTTCATAACTGATCAAACGTGACTCATGTGGCATCTCCAGTCTTAGTAGCCCGTCGTCAGATACATTCCACAGGTCCGGACCAAGAATAGATCGCTGAGCAATACCCAATGTAACATCCATCCTTCGTTCAGGTAGTCCCTCAGAAGCCGGATTAAATATTCTGGAACTTGAAAAGGATACCAGGAGATTGAAAAGGGGTTTTAAGAGTTATATCAAAATGTATTGAAAAGCAAGGTCCCACAAGATGTCTACAAAAATCTGAAAAAAATGCATATTTGAGCCACCGCAATTTCAAAACTTGAGCATAAGTGAAAAGCAAAATTACAAAACCATTAAATATGACCACTATTTAGCTTCTAGCCTTCGAAATTTTGAACTTTGACCATGGTCTCACATCACGGATGAGGCACGCAGTCGATTTTCCCTTCGTACTGCTCTCCCAAGACTGCTGCCAATCATTGAAGGAGCGTTGTCTCTACTGGCGGGCAACTACCTCACTTCATTTCCAGGCAGGTCGATAATACGGCGCTCCCTAACAAGAAGGAAGATGACTGTCAGCTGAATCAGAGACAGTCAGAAATACGGATTTAATATTCAGTACTCCACTTCTATGTATCTATACACCTCTTTGCTGAGGATACCACCTCCATATTTCTGCTTTATGCAGTAGAATAAACTATTAAGCACTCAGAACATTATATATATTATGGTGTAGATTTATCTGCAAGGCACGAGTCATCAAAGTTTCGCCTTGACCTTGGGTAGCGCTTCCTGGAAAGCCCAAAATTTTCCTGATCCTAGGACATGCTTGAGACCTGGTCTTGTATCAACATCCTTGGAAAGTACACCATATGCTTGCCTCGTAAAATCTTTTTTTAAGTCCCATTCCACCACATTTTTAGCATAGGGAGTTGCTGTAGGGTCCCTTACATCACATTCCAGTATGATCATAACTAAGACACATAAAGTAGAGAAGAGGTGCTGCTCTCTGCCATACCGTGTTGAGGACCCTCCCTATTCTCCCTTTACCCTTACTCAGAAGTTGTTCAACTTCCTTCTCGGTCCGGTCGATGATGGCCATATGTTTTTTCTTATTATTTTCGAGTGTCAGCTTCGTATTAACCCTGCTTACACCGGGGAGCTCCTTTTTAATGGCCTCTCCTAACTTGACCAGGTCCATGACGTAGTCAGTGTCCCTGATCTCGATGGTTGCCATCGGCTCGAGTGAGGCTACAGTCGCTCTTTTGCCAAGGACCTTCTTGACTGCGTCCTAAAATGCATCTTTACTATTGGCCTTTGCTCCAAATTTAACCATAGTGTGGTGAGGCTGGGCTTGACATCCTTCTTGAATGGCATTTTTGGTGTCTTTCAACTTCAACCCCCTGATTTCTCACAAGACATCTGTGTAAGATCAGCCATTGTCATCAACAAACTCATAAACCTTATGCTCCCGTAGTCTCGATAGAAAAATTTGTACTCTCATGGTCGCTACAAAAAATAATTTTTGATTTTCCAGCTGGAGTTGAGATAATGATTTTCCAGCTGGAGTTAAGATAAGAAAGATTCCTTTCAATCAACAAGTTACTTGATGCACTAGGCAGTTGAATTGTGCAAATTTGCACATAAAACACCATCAATTAGAAAATTGGGATATTTGCAGGGTAGTTTCATACTCTTCAGTTCAGGAAAGGAAATAGATCGCCCTTGTGAAAAACTAATGGCTTATTGCTTGGTTATTATCAGAAATAATACAGTTTTCCATTAAAATACCATCTGAAGAATATGAAGAATTTGCAAGAGCACTAGAAATCTGTGAGTTCGTTCCTAGGTTGATCGTTTTTTGAAGATCTTTCCTTTCCAACTCACATTATCGTTTTTGGATTGATAGTTGGAGAAAAACCAGGCAAACTTATCTGAGATTAGAACTTTAAACGAAAGCCTACTCTTATTTTCGTACAATAAGTCATCAATTCTACACTATTAGTTCACCAGTGGCATTAATATTTTTGGTGTTGTCTATTGAAAAAATAATTTGTAGTTTATATGTATAAAGAGCCATTCAGGAGCTTTGATAATTTATTACGTAAGCTGCCTCCAAATTTTTGTGAGCCTATTATTCCAAGCATCCGTTGCCCAACAGTGCCTTGTTTAAAGATAAATTCTGCAATGCTCGAAGCTCAATTCAAAGGTCTCACTGATCCTTTTGAGTACGGTCTACGTTTTCCCATTGATAATTACTTCAATGTCTTGTTAAACTATTAGCACTACCAAACTCATTTTTACTAACCAGTTTTCGTTTCTATTTGCGTGGAATTTTTTAAAACCATCATCATTTCCATCTAGTGTGTGTGCCAGCACAAGCTAGGCCTTGACCTTCAGGATTAGTCTTCTCCAGTCATAATGGCTCTGAAACCATGCTCATCAGTTGATCACTCCTGGAAAGGATCTGTTGTCAGTGTCTATTGTATAGGGAGGAAGAAGCCAGAAAAGTAGAATTGCCGTCTAGCGTCATCAACAAGAAAGGCAAATGTGAAAATTGGGATATGTTCTAAAAACAATGGTGCAATAAATGTGCTCCTTGAACTAGAGAAGCTACTAGGCAGTACATTATCAGAAAGGCTAGTTAAAAGCCAAAAAGGACCAGAGAGCTGAAGAAGAGCAGAAGGCTAAAGAACTGCTGAGGGTTCAACCTAAAGGGCATGTGCATCAAAGGTTAATAAAAGAATGGCGTCTAGAGCAATTAGAAGAGATCAAGATCAACGAAAGAAGAAAGATTTAGTCGGTGATTCCAGAGAAGGCTGACAAAAGGAGCGAAACTCCTTCAAGAAATGAAGAGGTACTCCTTCAAAAAGTGCCTGGAAATAAAGTTTGCATGGACACCCAACAAGAAAAAAGATGTGATGTGAAACAGGAGAGAAAAAATTACAACAAAGACCCTGATAGCAGGCAGTCGTAAAACCAAAAGATGCCCGATTCTACGCAAAAGTGTTGCAGGATATCGGCAAAAATGAAAGGCTCGCAGATGCCAAAACTGGTATTGCAGCAGTACAACTTACTTGGTAGGGCCATATACTGGTAGAGCTCGGAGCTGCCGCCGACAATAAAGAAAGAAAATCCTCGTCAAAAGCGCAACTATAGCTTGCTCAAGCCAATGCCAACGATCGAAATAAGAGACATTGACTAAATTTTTGAACCTGGCTCAGGTAAAAGAGGCCATCAAAAGGGAGCTCTTTAGCGTGAGTAGCACCAAAGCGAGGCTGACACCAGAAAATAAAAGGGGGCAACGCACGGCCATTATTGATTGACTTGACCAAAAAGGACGCCGAACAGTTTTTTAGTGAAGCGATAGTAGCAATAGAGTATGTTCTCTGCAGGATACGGTAAAGAGAAAAGCCTCTTCAATGTTTCAAATGCCTTGGCTATGCACACACCCCACAAGTACGTAAGGGAACCTATAGAAGTCCCCTATGTTACTAATGCGGTGAAATGGGACATAAAAGAAAAGAGTGTACAAAGGAGGCACACTGTAGCCTTTCCAAGGATTCTGATCCCAGACCAAATCTTGGGTACGTCTTGGGATCAGAAAAAAAGGAAACACAGGAAACCCTAGCCAAGGTAAATTCAGAACTTCGATGACCCATATCCTGCAGGTAAATCTACACCACAGTTCAATCACCCGAGATCTGCTTGAAAAGTTTGCGAAGGGCATGAAAGCCAACTTTTTGCTACTGAATCAGCAGTACCACGATAAAAATTCTGCATCGCGTCATCCTAACAAAACTGGTACTTCCACCATCTGGGTTCAGAACAGTGAACAGCTGTAAATGAGGGGATGATTTTGTGTGGGTTCAGTTTCTAAGGGACCACTTTTTTTTAGTGTATGTGTAACCCAAATGAACCAATTTCATCTTTTCAAGCCAAACTTAATGCTTTGAAGGTCGCTACCTTGAACACAGATGGCAAATTCTCGTCGGGTGAAATTTCAACGCAAAAGTCTTTAACAGATCCGCAGGGAAAACAAATACTTGAGGTGATGTCCAGAAGTACTCGTCATTCTAAAACGACTTTTCACCGTATTGGCTACGAAGGAATCATACCGAAAATGATATTTGCCTCAAACTCATTAGAATGGAGGAAACATAATTTAGAGAGTATTAGAGGAATGATCATCAGTACATTCTGCTTAGGATGATTTTGTCCCCCGCCGCCCATGCTCTCAACTTTCTACAATTGGGTAGAACATCGGAAGGATAGACGTCGAAAGGTTCGTTGAGGTGTTCCACTGTGGGGCGATTTGCAGAGGATAGAAGAAGTAGAAGATCAAAACGTGGTGAACTCAACTATGAGCATCATCGCAACTGCTTGCAATCATTCTATACCTCGTCGAAAACCCTGGCGCGGCAGGGTCCTAGTGTACTGGTGGTTGACTGAAACTGCTGAAAAGTGAAGGGAGTATCACAAACGTCAGCGTGAGGCATATACAGGTGGGAGTATACAAGTTGGTCAGGAAATGCATTCGGACATTAATTAACAACAGCAAGGCTCGTTGCTGGCTAGGTCTAGTCACCAGTATGAACAAGGATCCGTGGGATCTTGGCTACAAGCTAGTTATGCAGAAGCTTGGTACCTTACAGGCCCTTTGTATGCATGAAGTGGAAGCGATGCAAGAGATAGTGTGGGCACCCTTTCCCGCCCATCCTGTCCATATTGACGTTGCTCTCGGTGAAAAAATAGTCGAGTGCCCACTCTTCACACAGCCAGAATTGTAAAGGGCAGTCCCGTCATTTAAAGCAAGGAAGGTTCCAGGCCCAGATGGCCTTCCAGCTTGCTGCCCAGCACATTTAACACATGCCTTCGGGCTGGAGTTTTCTCGTTACGATGGAAGGTGGCAAGGCTCATACTGTTCAGCAATGGAAACGGAAATCCTGGTTTGCCATCTGCTTATAACCCGTTCTGCATGCTAGACACGACTGGGAAAGTACTAAAGAAACTCATCAAGGGAAGACTCACTGATGTACTCTGTGCTGCTGGAGACCTACCTCTTCGGAAGTATGGCTTTCGAGCAATACGTCCTACTATTAATGGGATTGCAGAGATGATGAGTGCGGTTCAAAATGCAGACGCACATAGCCACACCAAGCGACGATATTTCTGCTGATAACACAAACCGTTAGGAACGACTTCAACTCCGCTAGACGGGGTGATGTTTTGGATGCGCTGGAAGTCATTTTTCAAGTTACAGAATATCTGATGCAGCTTCTGATGGACTGCCTGAAGGACCGAAGCCTGCTTTATGACACGGAACAGGGCCTACGAAGGATGGAAGTTACATCGAATGTTGGCCAGGGATCTATCCTCACTCCAGGCCTGTGGAACATATCTTACAACGGGCTCCTGAGACTTGAGCAGCTAGAAGGACCACCCTTGATCAGCTATGTGGATGATGTTGCGCATCTAGTTGCTGGACGTACCATTAAACAAGCGCAATTTAGGCTAGGTATGCTAATGTGCCGAGTGAGAGGCTGGATGACTGCTCGCGGGTTTAATCTAGCACTGAAGAAAACTGAAATGGTCATCTTGACAAGAACAGAGTCCTTAAATAAGGCTGCTGTACACGCATTGGCACTGAGTCGACTTATGGCCAACGTAGGAGGACCCAACCCATTAAGAAGACGCCTCTTAATGAGAGCTGTAGGGTGAATGCTACTGTATGGAGTAGAAAGAGGGGTTGACACTTTCGGCAAGCAGAGAAGTGGAGCACAGTATATCCGCTAGTCTCTGATTTAGTGGTGAGAGTTATTGCAAGCATGATACCTGTTACCCTTCTTGCTAGAAAGCGTCGCGCTATTTATTTGCGTCCAAATGAGTACGCGAAGAAGGCTGGTGCTCTCGAAAAGAGACAGCTCTCAATCAACGATTGATAGCTGTCTTGGATGAGTTTCACAAAAGGAAGGTGGACTGTGTGCCTCATCCCGGATCTGAGACCGTGGCTGAATCGAAGGCATTATGAGACTGACTTCTATCTTACGATCTCTCGATTGTGGGTTTATCCCAATACAGAAAGGCGCTACATGCCACACATTTTTTGCTCGCAAAAAATTGGTTAGGCTGTGACGGGACCTCAACCGGGAGACAAAAGAGCACTTCCTGGATGGTATAGTTGTGGTGATGTTTGGGATGGTTGACATATGGAACAAAGGGACATGTTATGTGCGGGCAGTCCTAAAAGATAGAAGAGACTCTTAGCAGCTAGGGACATTAAGGCTGGGGGTTCGCTTGTTTGACAATTTCGCTTTCTCTCTCCCCTTCCGCAAGAGAAGAAATCCCTCAGCATAAAGGTGCCTCAAGGCATAGCCAAACAAGACTTGGACCGAAGTAATGTGTTCCAGAATAGGGTCTCAGGTCAACAGGGAAGGTCCAGTCACTCCACCAGAATTTAAGCCCAATACTCAGTGCGCAACTGGCATTCACCCTCAATCATAACAAGTTGGGTAGACAGACCTATGCTCATGTCAGAAGGGTTTTGTACTCAACTTACAAAATGCAGTAACCAGCAACGAATAAAATCAAGAAACATGTCAAAGACGATTTAATTAGAGAAAATGTGAAATTCGAGGATCATACTATTATTAACAAAGTTGAACGAATTTTGACTTCTGAGGTATTTGTTATAGTTATACCCATAAATATCTCCTTTGATATTTTTTTCAGATTTTTTAGATCACTGGTGTCCATTCGCGAGGGAGGAAACACATTTTTCATGTATTTCCCCCCTGTGCTCCCACTGAAGCAAAAACTATCAGTTTAAAAACTGTTTTGAAAAGCTCTCATACAGAACTTTCAGTTGATACTCATATCGGCTACCTTTCAGGGGCCACTCCTCTGTACTGTAATCATCGATTCATGGCCTATTTTTTCGAATCCTAGAATGGTTACAAAGCCCTTTTGCTAGGAGCTCTCTCCTGCCTCTTCGACTTGTTTCAATTGTATGTACTCATCTTTATGATACCTATCACTGCTGAAATATTCATGCAAATTCTAGCAAAGCTGTAGTGTCTAAGTCGGTAAAAAGCGCATATGGCTCCATAGCCATATGTTTCCATAGTAATACAGGGCATATTGCTCCATAGTAATACACGAAAATTCAAATCACTATAACTTCGGTAAATACCATTCGATCTTTATGAAACTTTCAGAAAAGATCAATCTTATAAATAGTCATCTGTTTTCTAAATTTTATTGAGTTTAAGGGTACCGTTTAGATTTTATTCAAGAAAACACAAAATCGATAAATCATACTATTACTAACAAAGTTGAGTGAATTTCGACTTCTCATGTATTTGTTGTTGGTGTACTCATGAAGGCCTACATTCATGATTTTTTTCAGATTTTTCGGATGGAAGGTTTCCAATCGCGAGGGGGGGGTACGCGAAAAGTTCGTACATTTCCCCTTCCCCTGCCCCCCTCGGTACTTATAAGTCCATTTGTTTTGAAAAGATCTCATTAAGACCTTTCCAATGACACCCTACTCGACTACCAATGGTGAAAATTTTTTTTTGAGGGGTCTCCCCCTTATATGGGGAGACCCCCCTTAAACGCCTTTGAAAAATCTTTCCACCCTTGAACTTTCAAGAGGTCACCACTTCTGACCTTTCTACAAAGTTTAACGGCTGTAGCCCTTATAGTTTCGGAGAAAAAGTGCTGTGACATACAGACGGACGGACGGACGGACGGACGGACGGACGGACGGACGGACGGACGGACAGACGGACAGACGGACACAGGTCGTGATTGCAATAGGGTTTTGTATTTTAGTACAAAACCCTAAAGAAGGAAAAAAATCACGGAAGTAGTCCTTCTTGAGTACAAAAACAGCAGTGGTGCACTCTTGGAGTGTTCGGTGGGAAGTTTAGCTTTGTTTCGTAAATGATTATGTAAAGTTAAAAAAATTGTAAATAGATAAATGCAGGAAAAATTTGTAAAAAACTTTATTTTAGTCATGAACGATATATTGGACTTGATATTATTCTTATCGGGAATTTACTGTAGCTACAACCAGTGAGAAATATGCCAATCTTCAAACAAATTAAATCTAGATTAACTGCTATAACTCTTTGACGTTCTTTAAAATTTTATGAACTCACTCAGGTAATGTGGCAAAATAACGTCCTTTTTAGGGTTTTGTAAAATAATTTTACAAAACCCTTCTAAAATCGCGTCCTGTCTGTCCGTCTGTCCGTCTGTCTGTCCGTCCGTCCGTCCGTCCGTCCGTCCGTCCGTCCGTGTGTCACAGCAGTTTTTCTCGGAAACTACTTAAGCTAGAAGCATCAAATTTTGTATGTAGGTGTAAAGTGGTGATCTCTTCAAAGTTTAACTACTAAAAAATTTTATAAGGTATTTAAGGGGGGTCTCCCCATGTAGGGGAGTGACCCCCCGAAAAAAAATTTCATTGAAGGTAGCCGATATGGGTATCAAATGAAAGGTCTTGATGAGAACTTTTCAAAACAGGTCTTTGTTTGGCAAAATTTGCTTCGAGGGGCGCACAGGGAGGGGAAATACACGAAAAATTTGTGTCCCCCCCCCTCGCGATTGGACACCTGTGATCCGAAAAATCTGAAAAAAATCAAGCATGTAGGCCTTGATTAGTACAACAACAAAAAATACGTGAGAAGTCGCAATTCACTCAACTTTGTTAGTAATAGTATGATTTATCGATTTTATATTTTCTTGAATAAAATCTTAACGGTACGCTTAAATTCAATGAAATTCAGTACACAGATGTTTGTTTATAAGATTAATTAACCCTGCAAGTTTCATAAAGATTGCATTATATTTAGCGAAGTTATAGCGGTTTGAATTTTCCTGTATTACTATGGAACAATATGCGCTGCATGTATTACTATGGCAACATATGGCTATGGAACAACATGCGCTTTTTACCGACTCAGACACTACAGTTTTGCTAGGATTTGCATGAAAATTTCAGGAATGATAGGTGTCATGAATAACTTTGAGAATCAGTTCAGCTAGTGGTATCAGTAATCGTAAAACGAAATAGTGGCTGTTTTCAATGCGAAGATTGAATAATTTTGAGTTATTTTTTCCCAACTTCAACGATTAAGGTGCATGCTTTGAACACTTGATTCAATTTAATGAATGACTGAAGCTAAGTACCAACAATTAATGCTCCATAGTGAAACAAGTCAAGGAGGCGGGAGAAAGCTTCTAGCAAAAGGGCTTTGTAACAACTCTAGGATTCGAAAAAAATTGCCATTATTCGATGATGACAGTACAGGAGAGTAGCCCCTGAAAAAAAATTCATCAAACATAGTCGATATGAGTATGAAATGAACGTTTTCATGGGAGCGTTTCAAAACAGTTGTTAAACTGTCAGTTTTTGCTTCAGTCGGGGCACAGGGGGGAAATACATGAAAAATGCGTTTCCTTCCTCGCGAATGGACATCTGAAATAATTATCAAGGGAGATATTTATGAGTATAACAATAACAAAAACCTCAGAAGTCTAAATTCTTTCAACTTTGTTAATAATAGTATGATCTTCGAATTTCTTAGTTTCTCCAATAAAATCGTCATTGACATGATTCTTGATATTATTCAATCTGGTGACTGAATTTTGAAAATTGAATACAAAACCCTTCTGAAATGAGCGTAGGTCTGTTTACCCAACTTGTTTTCTAATACTCTAACTTAAATTGGTGCCTGAGAAGTATTCGAACTAGATCAATTGCTGCTCATAGAAAACTCAATTTTTCACTAAAGAAGGGGCTCAATGATTATTTCCTGAAAAAGTTCATTTATTTTTGACAATATCAAAGGTTGTGGACAATATGTTGAAAGGAAAGCGCCAAAAATAATTAGTTATCGTAATTATGACAAAAATCATCCAGGTGGAAGCGATGTCCCCTCGAACTGAATCAAAATTAAGCTCAACAATATATACATCAACATTTATTTACCCTAATAATGTTAAATATAAATAAATCGAATAGAAGGAATTTTTTGGTATTAATATTCTTCACTGCAAGTTGCTTTTTAATATATATGCTTAATGTATCGGTACGAGCAGTGAAAACTCCATCTTTACCACAACTTTCTCACTATTGGTAAGTGAGTAATTTTAGATTTTATTAAATAAATTAGATTAGATCCACTTTGAATTTATTTTAAATGTGAGGTGGCCTATTTCCTTTTCGAAAAAGTAAAGTAAAGTAAAATTAAACTTTCACAAAATATCAAGTTTAATAATTATAAAAAAAAACAACCATGATTTTAAAGTTCTAAATACCATAGATGGTACTTACCCTGTCCTCCTCTGGTTTCTTGTGTTGGGGGCGGGGTAAGGGGCCTGCAAACGCTAAAATTTTATTCCATGCAGTTGTTTAAAAGCGACTTGTTTTATTTATTTTTAACAAACTCATTTACAACAGCTACCTATTTCAAAATCAAATTGACTGAACTATTTCCCGTGGTTCTGATTTGATTGGCTCGTAATGCACTTTACAAAGGTATAACCCATATTTGGCAGCTACAATTGTATTTGAAGGAATTATTAGCATATCATACTCATCCTGTTAGTAATTTTTCCTGTTGCGACAGATATCAGTGCCCCAATCATCCGACGAAACTGATGGTGAAAGAAAGGTTTTTCAGTTATTGAAACGCTCCAATAATCATACAATAACTCTGCCCGTTTTGGATTGGAGCCAGTAAAGAAACTTCAACCTGGCTCAACGTTAAAACTTTCTATTATTTTATGCTGAAATTCGGTCGTTTCTGCTTCTAATTCTTTTTGTTTGCGTTCATACAAGGACGAAAATCATGGCGTCCCATAAATAGTTGTGCGGAATCGTTAAAAGCCTCTGTATCGGATTCATCATTTTGTAAAAACAAATATGGTTCATATTCTTCTGTTGGGATGAACGATATTTATTTAAATCTTCCGACAATTTGGTGATGTTTTTTTGTCTTTGGTTACTGCCAAACAGTATAGATACGAGCGACATTTACCATTGTACTGTATTACATATTGCATGTGCACCAGCATTAGCTAGACAAAACCATTTCTACTACATTCACCCTCGAACCCAATCACACAGAGAAATAATGTATATTTGCGTGCGTACGCAAGTGTACAACTTTCAGAAAATAATCTTTTTCACACTATTTTTTTTAATGGTTCAGTAATTCAACTTCAAATGTAAACGTATTGTATAACGTAATGCACACCTTGACTATAGTACTCTAACGTGATGGCTATCCCGCTAGATCTCAGACTGCCAGTCTCACTTCATATTAATTCCGCTCGACTCGACGAGCCTCATCATGACAGTAGCAGCAGATTCTCATTGCAACAATCTAGCAGTTGCTTCGTTAGCTTGTCACAATGGGGTTGCTATTACATATTGACTTTTATTGGTTAGTTCATTTATTTGTTTTCTGGAAAAACTTTTTATCAATAATGGTAGCGGTGTTAGTAGCGGGGTTTGGGGTGGGTTAGAAGTAACAATGCTGATAAGTTGCGTATCAAATCATCCCGCACTTATTGCGTTATTATTTCTATGAAATGATATTTTCTACGCAAAGGTTCTTCGAGCAGTTTGCCTAGGTGGGCTGCTCGACTACTACAAATCCCATCCTGAATGTATCCCAAACTTTCCAATGCTCACTTTTCATTAAAACCTCCGCAAAGGAATCTAAACTTCCAAAAAAAACAAAAACTCAAGCATGCGCAAACAAGAGACGGGTCCTGAGGCGAATAATTCGACACAAACATGAAATGTGTTTGAAATTTTTCACGAGAAGGAGGTCTCAACAATTGTGAGACTGTAGAAACTACAATGGGTTGGCCACGTGAATGGATACCCAAAAAGGTATTCGTTGGGAGAACTGCTCAGCAGGGATCAGTGGGGTAGCTGCAAAAATTCTGGTCTGGCTCGGTCAACGAAGACAGTTGATCGTTGCTTGGATTTAGAAATTGGAGAACACGCTCGATGGACCGAGATAGTTGGAAGTGCTATTTTCAGGAAGCGATCACTTCATAAGGAACTGTAGTGCTAAGAAGAAAAAAATGAAATTTTTTTTTACATTCATTGGTCTTGTTATTTAAATATGTATTTATTTTTTAAAAAAGTGTTATTTAAAAAAATTTGTTAATTTAACGATTGTGTTATATGAAGAGAGAATAAAATCCCCTTTCTTATCTATTCATAAGTACAACATATTTACATTGACCCTGCAAATCAGGTCAAAATACAGCTCTTTGGATTTTTTCTTACCATTTCGAGAGTATAATTACATTAACCTACATTCCACTTCACCTATCATTTGCAATGAACCATCTTGATTGACCACCAACACAATTTTAATAATCACATTCGGATGAAAAAGTTTAATCAAAATCGACTATAACCTTTCAATCTCAGTACATTCACTAAAAACCTACTCAAATTAACTACGTACACGCTTAAATCTTCCATGAAAAATGGCCAGGAAATAAACTACTAAAAGCATTCGAACATATGTCATGTTAAGTCCATGTATCATCCTCCATGCATATGAGTAATTGCCTTTTTTATCATTCTCCTACAAAACAATAATTAAACTATCACCCTTAGTCCAATTTTTCATCTTTTATCAAGAGAAGATACTTCTTGCAAAAACTTTACCACACACTCCTTGCGCTTTGACCATTAACTTCTAACGCAAGAAATCCAGAACAATATCTGGGTCAGTTCGCAATGAATGTAAGTACCGAACGTACACCACGTACCTATCAAGCGAACTAGCCAGGCTAATGTTAACAACACAAAACTATTAATTTCAGTGATTAATTGCATTTCGCTGGAAGATACTTGTATCTGTGCTCGGTACTTTGTGGAGTACAACGCAGGACCGCATACCGTACATACATTTTGCTTGATAGTTGGTGTAAGTTGGCAAGTATGGCGCGAAGAAGAACAGAATTACAACATATTACTGTTTGTTGAACTTCTTTTGCACGGGGCAGATCAAGAGGAGCGAAAGAAAGTCAATTGACTTTCAGATCTATTTTGGATAATTAAATTAAATAGTCTTCTGCGGTAGCTACTTGTGTTGTTTCGCCGTCCAATGCTCAGCGCGGCGGTGTTCTGGTCACCTGTGGCGAAGACCGGTAAATAGATGGAGATTGGTAAGTGATCTCTTGGCACATTGCATCTTAATGTAGAGGAAGATTGAATAATGCTGAAGTCATTAGGTTTGATGGAAAGTGTGTGAGGTGTGCGGTCGAGTGTAAATATAAAATGACCTTTCACTGATTTAGTTGAGCTTTGAAGACGAAATTCATGGAATGAAGACCTATGACAATTGAGAGTATTTTTTTCAAAATGTCCAGCTGAGAATGTTACAAATTTCATTACTTTCTCCTGCTTGCATTGTGTCAATAATATCTCAACGCAATTTGTCATTATTCTTCTTTTGATTGATGACTGACTACCTTCCATTGAATTTAAGATGTTCAAGAAATGTTTGAAGTTGTAAATTACCTTTGTTGAAAAAGTTACTTTCCTTACTTTATTAGCTTCCTATTCTTCAGATTGATTTTCAAAAAACTAATTCTATCATGTGTTAAGAAACAAAAAAAAACCTGGAGCACTCTCTAATTCAGCTAAAATTTATCACTCACAATCCATACACCCAATGATATCTTGCAACATGTTGCTGCATCTCATCACACCACCAAACACATACGGTCCAATCTTGACTTAAAATAAGAAAAGGCAAAGGATTGCATGGACTACATATCATTAATTATCGAATCTTTTGTTTACATATTCTTCGATCAGGTTCGAAACCATGTTCGAGGATTGGTAACACGGTCATTAAGTGCCTGATGTTTATTTTTTACTCCAGATTCATTCTTGTCTTGCGGTAGACATTAACAAGATATAAACAGAATATTAAGGAAATGTACAAGATTGCAGTTGAAAATGTATCTTTTGGGTTGAAGATGCGCTTTTGGGCTATTCAGAAAAAATTATGTTTGGATTGAGTTAATGAGTGCATAAGGAATTTAACATGTTGAATTTAACGTTGAACATATCGTACGATGTAAGGGTAAGAAATGCTTCTGTTTATTTAGGGAAGATTTGTGGGTAAATAATTTAAATATTTATTTGAGTTTTTAAAATATTTAAAGCGGATGTTATAAATTTTTTTCAATGGAAATTCAGAGTGGGTAAAATGGGTTTCAAATTTTGTTAAACATGAGTGGAACTATGAACGCATTAACTAATATTTGTGCTTATTTCATCCACAAAACTAAAGTTTAACATTTCAATTCCAGTATTAATTGAATTTTTGATTTTACCAAATGATCATATAATTTAAAGAAGCACGTGGCAAAAATATCCAAACATTTCAAAACATAAAAAAAATAAGAACTGTTTAGAAAAAGTAAAGGGTGATTCATAACAAGTGTACACATTTTTGTGGACAAACATAGTTTTTGTAAAGATTGAGCTGTAATGTTTATTTATTATAAAAATTTGGTCCCTTACAGTTAAATATAAAAAATTACTTCGGGCATATGTGCACCTTCTGCTATTCAAACGATGATTGTAACTTTTGACGTTTTCGCACATTTCCGGCGTTATTAGGAGTATGTTGGCTCGAATATTGTTTTTTAATGCTTTAGTAGTCTGGGGAGCATCAGCGTAAACACGACCTTTCATAAATCCCCAAAGGAAGAAGTCACAAGGAGACAAATCACATGATCTCGCCGGCCAATTTATGGGTGGACCAAAAAATTCACGTCGAGCGCGAAATGTTTGCACTTTGTAAAAAGCTTTAACAATAATAAAACGTTCGGCTGATGTGTATGACGCCATAATTAGAATTGTAAAAGACCAAACTGTCATAATCTGTCAAAATATGGACCTAAAATTGATAAAAAATAAGAGTTAAGGCCCATTCACATGTGTACACTTGTTATGAAACACCCTTTAAATGTATCCATTCTAATTTTCTTCTGTGATAGGGAGATGAAGGCCATTTCCAGCGTGAGTGTGAGGCTCCTAGATATCGTATGGACTACCTTGAAAGACTTCATAACAACCTGAGAAAGGTATTCGTTGTAAGAACGGAAGGGCGGAGACCAGTGGGCAAACCGCGGAAACGCTGGTCAGACTTGGTCGACGAAGACAGTTCATCGCTGCTTGGATTTCAAAATTGGAGGGCATGGTCAATGGACCGAACAACTGGAGGTGGTTGTTGCAAGAAGCGAAGGCGCGAGAGGAGGCTGTCGCGCTACAAAGAGGAAAAAGAAGAACAACCTGAGAGCGTAACCTAGAATCGTTTGGCATACTAGTTTGGGGTAGGCCTCGTTTTTCTATGCCCCAAGAGGAGACCTCTTGACTTTCAACTGCTCCAGGTGCTCAATTTTCAGGGTTAGGACTTTCTAAAATAGTATGCTACGTGGTTCTATCTGTCAATAATCTGAGCATCGCTCCAAACATACTATCAGGATATTCGATAATTGTCCTATTTCTTACATATAAAAAACGTGTAACAGGCATCATATGTAGTCATCGAGCAGTCACCTAAGCAAACAGCTTGAAAACTGGTATAGCACGGATCCGAAATTTTAATTGCAGATTTGTAAAATTTAACTATTACAATTTATAGTTTTATAAATTATAAAATATTTTTTATTGTAAATATAAATTTTATATTATCTTTTTCGTCTCTATATTAAATTTTAACTTTAAATAATTATATTCTTTATCATATTTATCTTTTATTATTATTGAATTTTATTTTTTTCATAACTATATTCTATTAATTTAGAAATTAAAACTGCAATTAAAATTTCGAACATGAGAGCACTGAGATAATACAGCACATCCATGTATTGCATTGCCGAATGCAATCTACAGTGGCTGAGCTAGAGGCTCGTCAATCCACAATTGCGGCTTGACCATACGGTGGACGAAGTACAAGAAAAGGGGCGAATCTGCTTGAACGCGACGAAACCACCGTTGCGGCAGGGAGATTCTGCTGGGTTTTGGAAGATGCCGCGAGAAAAGAAAACGATTGTCTTGCCAGATGAGCGGAAATAAATTTTTGCATTCGGTACGTAGAGTATAGCTATAAGGAAAGGAAAGATTGAATTTTGTGAATTTTGACTGAATGAATGAATACAACGCGAAAGAAAAGTTGTAGCCTTATAAAATTTTGAATAGAGGTGTTGAATTTCGGAGGCAAGGAATTTGAGATAGTTGTTGCTATAAGCAGTCGGGAAGAAAAATTGTTTATTGAAATTTGAAAGATTTATTGAGTTATTTGACATTATAGTAAATTCAAAGTGATGAATCTTTGTTGATAGAATAGAATGTATCGAAATAATAAAGCCAAGATGGTTTAAATATACCTGTTAAAAATCTAAACAGCTACATTGTGGAAAAAGTGTATGAAATAATTGATGCAAATAAATGCGCAAATAAATGATGTTTGGTACAAAAGTGATTTGGCGCGAGGAAATGAGCTTGCGACAAACGGAGATGATTCGGCGTTAATAGCAAAATTTGTCATTAAAGATTCAGCTGAACTTTTAACAGCCGTGGAGCTGATTTATCCATATGCGGATGGAAAAGATTTAAATTGCGGATGCCCACAGCATTGAGCAATCACTGCAGGCTATGGTTGTGCAGTTTTAAAACAGCCTGAACACCACTACGATGGGATTCGTACGATGTTGGTTACAAATCAACAGTTGATTTGCGGCGAACCGTAGAGAACTGTGGCACCTCCTTTATATCCTTGCATGGTAGAGCTCGGTATAAGAAAACTTGCGAGCCTGTCGAATAGAATCGGTCCGTACAAATTCCGGTGATTGCTAATGGTGATGTGCGCATGGTAGATGATGCAGAATATATTTTTGCACAAACAGATTGTTTAGGAATAATGGCTGCATGAGCTCGCGCAAATAGCCGGTGATCAACTAACATTTCAATGCTTTCATCATCACCTAACTTTTATGACCAAAAAAATTAATGCGGCGCAAAAAGCGCCTAGTAGTTAATAATCTGACTCGAATAGAAGACGTAACAGAAAAAAGGAAATAGTGTTAAACGTTGGCAGAGTTAAATTGGTTATATTTTTATTCGATAAAAAAAAGAATTATAATAATTTAGTTAGTAGCAATAAAGAAAATTTTAAGGTATCACCACATCACCAGCGGGCCCCCGGCAAGCATGATGGTGAGTACCCTTTTGGTTTACGCAAAAATTAAAACATCATTACAAACGGTTTTAAATTCCATCAAAAAATGTAAAGTATATTAATATGCCCAATAAAAAAAAACAAACAGCAAGTTAGCTTTTCGAATTAATCCAATAACTTAGTCAACATCAAAATATTGAAGATTTGAATTAAAACACGTTCTAGCTGAAAAACATTTAAACAATAATAGAAAAAAAGGACAAATAAAACACTATGAACACTCAAATCATACAAAAGAAGAACTAAAACGAGCAGCATACATTTGATGATGATAAAGAATAATTTTTAAATGTGATAGATAAGAGTTTATATAGGTTATTGTTGACAATAACAAACAAAATGAATTGAAACCGAAAGCCTGGTCTTTCCTTTCACTTGAACCTGACCGGGCTTGAGACCCGCCGCATTGATTGGCCCCTCCACTATAATGAGCTTGCCATCGGGCAAGCCCACCCCCTTTGAAGTGTACAGGTTCTCTTGCAGGGTAGAGTGGCGTTCCCGCTCGCCTACCCTTTTACGGCGTTATGTGATTGGCCACATTTATATTTATCATTGAAGGGAAAAATTCATACAAATTATGTTTTTATGAGTTTTTCACTTGGATGGGAAAAATATGGCTACGCTTACGGTTGACCCGGTTGCGAGGGTGTGAGGGGGCGCCGCTTCCACCTGGATGCCTCACTCTTATTTGGAGGCTATAAGTCCGCTCAAGTTCGTCTGTTTTCTCCCGGTCCAGTTTGTTACTGGCTATTAGCAAATTCAACCCTGAGTAGGTTACCTCAGCCTCGACACCAGTCGATCCACACTAGATCGTTCCAATTCGTGAATGCGAAATTGTTTGTAGTGGGTCTTGTGCTGAGAAAAAAAACCCGCCCCACGCCACCACAATTCCAGCCTGCCAACGTGTTCAGGCGTCCTCAGACAGGCCAATCTCGGCGGATTCCACCGCCCTCTTTCGCCGAGGCAGCAGACCATCGCTGCAGTCCTTTACGGACATTTATATCCACCCAGTTTACTACACAACCTCCTCAGCGCAGAAAACCGTGACTTGTGCAGATGAAACTGGAAGCATCCATGCCCACTCCAGAGTTGGGTTAGGTAGAAATCATTCTCACCATACTTTTGATTGAGCTTCAAATTTCAGGCCTACTATTCGTTATGGTCATCCAGAATCGCTGCCAATTGTTAACCAAGCGATGTCCCTCCTTAAGAGCCACGTAGTTTTTATTACTTTCATATCTCCGTATGTAAGTTCCACGACGCTTTCTCGCAAGGAGAGCGATGAGTCCAACATGCTGATGCAATGCTCAGCACTCTTTGTTTCTGTATCTGCACCAGTACAGTCTCTTCATATTTTCGAACGATAAAGCTGCACAAATAAACTTATCAAAAATTGTCTTCTTGACGAAGTGGCTGCCGCTGCGGCTAAGTGCCGAGACATTCGCTGCAGCCTTATCAGCAATCGCCCTGATTTCCTCACAGAAACTCATTTTCGAGTCTATCAGCTAACTGAGGTACTTTACTGCTGGCTTTTGATTCAACCAGCACTTCCCCAATACTGACCATTCTTGCGCTCGGGATTCTTTTCCTTCTAAGGATGACGGCTTTGTTTTTCTCTTGTGCTAGACTAAGCCTAAGTCTAATCACCTAGTGACTCACTCCACGCATTAGTATACCTAGCCTTAGTTCTGCTATCTAAATTATGCGTCCAGCGGCTAGCACTGCTGGATCAGCCATTCAGCGAATGAAGTGGGACTCAGTCGGCAGCTCAAGTCTCAGTAGCTTGTCTTATGAAATATTCCACAAATCTGAGCTAAGGATGAAGCCTTAAGCAAAATTTGACTTAACTTTGATCTATCTTTGGTAGGGCAGGCTTTGATCCATTAGATAGTCCCTCAAAATCTACAAAACATATTCTGGAACCTTCAATAGATTTTGCAATTTTTTCGGAACATCTATCTAGATGATGGAATTAAAACCATTCCTAACATCAAGTGTCAAGAGCAAAACAGTTCTTTGCGTAGATTCGGTGGGAGCCTTGAATCGCTGGACCACGCTTAACACCTCTGCAATTGAACCAATGGTCGAGCATCCTGCTCTAAATCCATACTGGCGTGACGATAGAATAGCAGCAGCAAAAATTACGTGAATGAGCCTAGAGCCGTATTTAGTATGCATCAAGGGCAATATGCAGGCGAAAACTGGGGATTTTCTTTCCCTTTGCTGACAAGCATAAATTTTTCACCTTCAGTGCTGCAAAAGGACTGCTTTGTCCAGGCAAATGCTCAACGTGTTGAGTAGCAAGTCAGGAAAAAAGTGATAGACAAGCTGCAATACCTCAGCTTGGATGACGTACTGGTCCTGGTGATATCTTTGTCTTCATGGATAGAATTGCCTTTTAAAGTGCTTTCTTCCTGATTTGTGGATAATCAACTAATGTTTCTCCATAAAAACATTCACATTGACGATAAATGGAGGCAAAAATACTTGCACTCTCCGGCCCATTATTTCTTTTTCATATAAATAGGGTACCGAGCTTCCACATTATTGGCTTCTAGCTCGAGCACCATGGGATTCTGTTCCCGTTTGGCTAATTCATATGCTACTAGACTGGTGAAAAAGCAACAAGCTCTGGATGGAAGTGAAAGGCTATTGAGACCGTAGTCATGCACATAATTGGCCATCAAGCCTGGCGCAAAAGAAATGATTGGTTCGATGATGAGGACTACAATGCGTTAGACAAAAGGGAAGCTAGGACGGATAAAATAATAAATATTTAGAATTAAGAAGAGAAAATACTATAATGACCAACTGTGAAGCATCGATGTATCTTTAGCGAGCAATAACACAACACAAGCATACAAAATAGTGAAAAGCCTGAAACGTGGTGGCCAAAAGCAACGCTCTGTCGTGATGAAAACGGCAATACCATCGACGATGAAGCTAAGACTAAGAAAAATGGGCATTATATTTCAGGAACCCCCTTAATTCTCCACACATCTCCAGAACAATGGAGCCTATAGGTATTCCTGGAGAGTTTCAATTGGCCCCACCTACTCTGGATGAAGTGTGTTCCTCCATCAAAGCCCAAAAGAATCATAAAGCACCGGGTAACGATGAGATTCCAGTGGAGTTCATCAATTATGGTGGCAGCAGTGTTCATGAAGCTATTCACAAAGTCATCCAGAACGTTTGAAAACGAGAACATATGCCGAAGAAGTGGAGCTAATCAATTATACTCCCTATCGACAAAAAAGGTGACAATCTATAATGTGAAAATTTTAGAGTAATATCACTACTTTGTACGGCGTACAATATATTTCAAAGATCTTAGAAAATAAAATCGGATCATACGCCTATCGTTCTATTGGAGAACATCAAGGTGGTTTTAGAGCAGGTAGATCATCAAAAGACCAATTGTTCACTGTCCAGCAGGTACTTGAGAAATGTTGGGAGTTCAACATAGACGTACACCACATTTTTCTTAACTTTAAACAAGCATACAACAGTATTGATCGTATCGTAGTGTACCAAATAATGCCTTGCTTTAGCATCCTAGCCAAATTAGTCCGTCATACTAAAATGACAATGATGTCGACGACCTCCCAAGCCCGCCAATAACCAACTCGCCGATACCTCATAAGGAAGCTACCTGTCGATACACGAGTACATTGCTGTACAAGTCGAGCCAAGTCGTAACCGATGTGGATGACATCAACATTTTGTCACGGTAATTAACACATGCCAAAGAACTCTTCCTGAAGCTCGACAGGAAGGCTAAATTAGTAGGGTTACAAAGGTCATGCTATAATCGAGGAAAAATACCTCAAATACACAATATATAACACTTGGCGCATACAGTATTGAAAATGTGAGCAAATTTGTATATTTAGATGCCAAAATAATTGGAACCAGTAATAAAAGGGACGAAACACAAAGAATATAGCTCGCAAATAGCATATTTTTGTCAGTTTGGCCGATCTTGAAAACCAGCTGCGTACACTGGAAAACAAAACTACGAGTATACAAATTTGTGGTAAAACCTGTGTTATGCTATGTGTGTGAAATATGGAGCCTAACCCAAACACCCGCAAACATATTGAACGCCTTTGAGTCACAGGTCCTGAGGCGAATAATCGGAGCGATGCTAAACGGGGACCAACGGTGAATTAGATACAACCATGAGCTGTATGAAATCTTAGACGAGCCAGAGGTCTCAACCATTGTTGGACTGAGGAAATTGCAATGTTCTGGCCGCATGAATTGTATGGACGAACAACGGATACCAAAAAAGCTATTCGTTCGGAGAATTGAAGGCCGGAGACCAGTGGGGTAACCGAAGAAACACTGGTCTGACTCAGTCAACGAAGGCAGTTCATCGCTTCTTGGATCTCAGAATTAAAGGACGCAGTCAATGGAGCGAGATAGCTGGAGGCGCTGTATGTAGGAAGCGAAGGCAAGAGAGGGACTGTAGTGCTACGAAGAAGAAAAAAAAGACTGGTGATTGCCTCATCACTGGTCCTTTTGCTATGCTGTTTAGTGACGAGTTTACCATCAGTACATTGGAGGCTTGCCACACCGAGCTCTTGAATGCAGCATAGAGAGGCTTGCAAGTAGATGTGATGATCCTCATAGCTGAGTTCATGACGTCATTAGCTTAAAGTCATTGACTTTCATGTGAAAATCTTGGCAGCAAAATGCCTGCCAATAGCACATTAGCGAACCTTGTGAGGTGCATCTTCCCAGCATGCCACCATTGGCAACACCCGAGATGATATGTGCTGTTTTGATCTGTATATAGCTTGGCCAACTTGTGACTTGAGTATTGAAGTCTCTCTTATTGAAATTTTACCGATTGTACTAAAAACAGCATTTTCTATGCCATCATTTTGAGCCGAACTCAATGACGCTAGGTACACCCTGAAAAATGTTCTCTCGGAACACCCAACGTATAAAAAGTCATCAATGCATCCATGGCTTTCTACTTTTGAGTGAGTGCTGCTTAGAATTCCGTTAGCAGATCTGTTAAGTACATTAGGGAGTTTTTATAATGGTATTACTCACTGAGTAGTTGTAGGTGAACGTCCATATCTCTTGCAGACTGCTCAAACACAATCTTGGGCCTTTATGCTTCAGTGTGAATTAATTTGAGCGAAACGGCCCATTTCAAAGTCATTTTAACCTTGATAAAGGCTATTTGCAGACCTTCCGTTTTCACACCTCAACAATTGATTTTGACCTTTTTGTTGGTCAAATAAATGATGGCCATTAATCATCCGCTACTATTTCAACCGTCGGTCTTATCTTTATACCGACTTAAAAACTGAATTTCTGATGGCATATTCTGCCTTCTTTTAGTCCATAACTCAGTTAAGGTCCGAAATCTCAATAGTTGAGATGATGTTATTGTCACTTTTTCACAAAGGATTTTTCAACTACGTCACAGAAAGATCTCTTTTTTTTGTTATTGTGCTATCTTTCAGTTTGATGCTGTGTCTTTTTTCCTACAAGACAACTATATAGGATTCCCCGCATATTACTTTCACATATAGTGACTTCCTCAGTGGCTTACGACACAGCTTATTTTTGGGTTCGCATTTAACTTCTTATCTTCCCTTGGATTTTTTTCGGGATGAGGCTCATCTGCCTGCACATTTATTTTTGTCGTTGGAAAAAGCTATTTATACTCTGAGCGTTTGGTTTTCAGATGCACATCAAACATCCAGATAACCTATAAACTACTTTCCCTGTCAAGCTGAGGAATTAGCGTGGAACGGTTTCGCTTTACCACGTCATAGAGCTTCTTCAAGCTAGGGGACTCCTCCTTAACAAAGAGAAGGGAGGAAGAAAGAGGAATCGCTAGGATATGCCCTAATCTTAACGTTTCCGGCTGCTGCGGACCCTTTTTATCTTTAATGAATGCCCAAACATAACGTGCAACATGGCTCCATTTGTACTGATCTAGGCGTCTCCCAGATTAGAGTATCAGGCAAAAGCTCTCCTGTTTCTTTATAGAGGTTCCAGTGTGGCCTGTTCCGTCTTTCGCACACAAAAAATGTGTGGTAAGCATTGTCGTGATCTTCTGTGCATAAGAATATTTAGAGGACCGTGACTTATCAATCTTGTGCAAGTAATACTAAAAATACCCAGTTCAAGAGCTGGGTCAGATAGAAATCAGTCTCACCGTGCGTTCGATTGAGCCATGGTTTCAGATCCGAGATGAACTACGCAGTGAATGTTGTTTTTCTTAGCGGGAACTGTCTCCTTCATGCCTCATAGAACGACGGTCTCTAGCAAAGAATGGCTGCAATAACTAGCACTGCTAACTCAGAGACTATTGGACATTAAGGAGCGAAACTCCGTGCTCCTCTTCTCTATATCTACGCTCGTCCTTCCGTCCATTGCTTTTATCTAGAAAATCAGCATTGTCTCAAACACAGATGGTATCAGTACCAGTTTTGTAAGCATACCACAATGACAAATTTTTGACATGGTGTTGCTTACTCAGCAGCAAAAAGTTGGCTTTTATGTCCCCCACAAAATTATCAAGCAGATTTTGGGCAACCGTATTGCAGTTAATGTTTGCCTGCGAGAAACGGGTCATCGAGGCTCTGCTTTTACCTGGCTTCCTGGAAAATCTAAGACAACATCCTTGCAAAGGAGGCAGTGTTTTTCATCGTACATTTCGTGTTGTGTCCCCTTGGCGCCCTTTGCATCCTTGTTTGGTATGATCTAAACCAAGGCACTTCGGGTAAAGAAAAAATACTGCTCTTTGCTATATCCTACAGGTGGCTCACCCTATTATTACTTTTACCTTACTCAGCATCCTTCTCAGTTAGGTCCATGATGGCGATGTGTTTTCGCTTATTATTTTCCTGTGTAATCCTGGCTTTAACCCTATTAACGCCTCGTCTGCCTCGTTTAGCTCTGCAATGAAGTCAATGTCATTGACATTCGCCAAAGTAAAGTGACAGTAGGTATTTTTCGGAGAACTTTCTTGACTGAATCGCAAAATATTTCTTTATTATTGGCCTTTGTGCCAAATTCGACCGGTATGTTGTCAGGTTGGGTACGTCGAACTTATGTAACGGCAATTTTGATGTCTTTTTCATGTGTTTGTGATCTTCTGCAACGCATTCGCTAAGGATAAGCCCTCCTTAGGTTTCACGAGTAATGTCTCCCACCAGAGTCATCGTCTTGGCTTTTTTTCTTCTGTCTCGCATCAGGAAATTGTTTTTGTTGGGAATCTATGATAACTTTATTTCTTAGGATACTGTGGAGACGCTTTTTACATTTTTTTTTGGCTACCTTATAAGCACTGTTTGGAATCTCTGATCTAACCTTTTATGCCCAAAAATCGCCTTCTCTTTCCTCCTTTTATGCCGGTCTTCGTTGTACTAGAGTCCATTCTTTTGGTGGTGTTCGGTGATGGAGCTATGTGGGCTTCCTCAATAGACTTTGTCCCCAGCTTGTCTTTAGCTTCCTGATCTCTTTCAACCTTCTGCTCTTCTTTAGCTCCACCAGTAATGTCCAAAGTTGTCCAAGAGCTCTCCTTCTCTAGGAACCTTTTCCTTGCATCTTAGCTTATGACGTTTTGCGAGTCACATTTATCTTGAGCTCTCTTCAGAATATTTCTTGTTTTTCGGAGTAACCTTCCTTCCTGATAGCGTTCAATGGCTATTGTATGCCCCAAACTTCTCTTTGGAGAGAGGTTATCTGCTTCAGTTTCCCGATACAATGCTTCAGTTAATTTTTCAGTGATGTCGGCAACATATACGGTTCTACTGTTCAGGTATGAATGCAATATGCAACATTGTCCTTATTAACACCAGGTAAATCTTTTAGTGATATATTGATGACTTAATTTGCAGTTCAAGTAGAACTCTTGAGGCTTTATCCTACTGGGGGCAGATGTATATACTTGTACAGCAAAAACTTGGCCAGTTTTCTTACAACAGTCGCAACCGAGCTTAGTAATATCTTATAGACAGCCTCGTGTAACTGATATTGGTATGCGTCTCATAAAAATAACTGCTGTTATTTTGAACGATCTTTTCAGAATGAATTATGAAAATTTTGAAAGGCTTTTTTGATCAGGGCTCAATTGATTAACTCTTCTAATAACGCCCATAGGTAGAGTGACATAACCATGTATTGTGAGGGTTCAGGTTTTCGTAAGGTATTTCCGCAACAAATTCTAAGATTTGAATAAAGTTTCGGATAGGAATTGACATTTTGGGCTAGTGGATATGATATTTTGGCCACAGGTCCATAGCATTGTATATCCAAGGTTAAACTCAATGTAAGTATGAAACTGTGTCCATCCCGATAAAACCTTGGCAGGCTTCAGAGTGCGTTCGAAGTTCACACCTTTCAGTTTGTGGTGTATATTTAATTGAAATGGGCTCCCGTTTAGTGCCAGCCTAGCTCTGAGCCCTTGCCCCTATAAGCATTGTTTGGCCGCATAAAGAGGTCTTACTGGAGCACCAGAATGTAGCAGGACGTGTACTGGTCAGCAAGTAGAAGGAAACTCCAAAGCCAGCATCTGCATATCGCCCATTATGTATGTTAGGCACAGCCATAAAAGTTCCTGGGTAGCTTATCAAGAGAAAACACACTGACATGGTCCTTTCTCCTGAGGACTTACCTCCACAGCAGTACCGTCTTAAAGCGCTCTTCATTGACAGAATCAAGAAAGTAGTGAATGTGATTTAAAACTGGAGGCTTTAAGCTGCCTTAAGGGCTGAGTAGTGCTGCTGGTGACTTTTTTCGCCAAAAATGCTGGCAGATATTCTGAAAGCACTGAAAACTGCTTCCAGAACATTTGATGCAAAATTCGACGACTATTTATATGACGAGCTAGAGCCTCCTCTATGGCATGTAGAAAAGCCAGCAAAGGATGGAAGTTCTTTTGGGTATTCTTAAAGAATCCATCCTTAGTACAGACCTGTGAAACATCAGATATGATGCGATACTCAGACTGGAGTAGCTAAGTACATCTCACTTCATTGGCTATTACGATATTATTGTGATACTATTCGCTAAACTGATTGTTGCAACTAAAGTTAGATATGCAAATGCATTCTATGGAATACTAAGTGTCTTTTTGGTTTTAGCCTATCCCTTTAGTTCTCACAGAGGAAAATATCTCAAAGCAAGGACGATAAGTGTCGGGAAGTCAAAACTAACTGTGAAGTGTCTGAGTGTTGTGACTTGAAGATGAGTTTCTGCAAGAAAGTCAAAGCAAATGCAGATAAGACTGCAATGTGCCTATCAGCATTTAGTCAACTGATCAGCAACATAGGGGGACCCACCTCATCAAGAAATTGTCTTGTGATGAGCACCGTTCATTTTGTGCAATTGTATAGATCAAGAATATGGAGTGAGGCCCTCAAAAAAAGCTATAATATTTAATAAAATTTAAGGGCATCCACATCATTATTTTGAGGAAAATTTGAAATTTTTAAATGATATTATTATTAACATAGGAGAGTGAATTTCAACTTTTAAGGTATTTGCTGTTGTTGAACACACAAAGAACTACTACCATGATAGTTTTTTGGAGTTTCAGATAACAATTTGGCAACCATGAGAAGAAGGGAAACAAGTTTTTCATTTAGATTTTTTTCCTGCCCAGTCGATACGAAAATTTCCTTTCAAAATGTTTTCGATATCCAAACTTCCAAGAGGCAATCACTTGTGGAATACATACTGGATTAGGGGATATAGCTGCTACAGCCCCTGAGAGCCTTTGCTATGAAACACGGATGGACAGCAGACATACAGCATCGGTTCTAATAGGGTATTGCAAAAAAAATTTACAAAATCCTAAAAACAACCAATACCAAATAAATTTTTTGTTTTTAACATAGCCGTGAGACCACCTATGGAATCAATCTTAAAAATTGATTTAACAACTACATGAATTGAAGTCAAATTTCCATATAAATGAGATACTCGTATAGCCAAACGAGTTTCAAATGTGTGTATTTTGTTTTGAATGATCATTGAGTCTCTCGTCATTAATTTAATGTTATGAATGAAGAAGCTTAAGCAACACTCTAAATGAACATATATAATGCCTCCAAAGATAATGCAGTCTCCGATAAAAGAACAAACAATCCTGGCGTCATCTTTAATGCCAACAAGCTTGGCTAAAAATCAGGGACAGACGACACATGGAACAATGCACAGAAATGTATAGTCCAACTGGGCATAGTTGTGGCCTTTGAGTGCATAAGATTCACAAAACGAGAGTGTCTTTCAAGGAGCTTCACTCAAAAGTACTATAGCCTTTGACCATTCCGAAAAGGAGTGTGTAATAAACATAAGCAGTCGAGCAGCCCCGTGGTGATCAGGATTGGCTGCTCCTGGAGAGATAAGGTGGTCACCCGTCGAAACTGCTTAGTTTGTTGTTTTACTAGTGTAAAGTAAACTACATCCGTCAAGTTTCCATCCTTTAAGCAGAGATGCGGGGTTCACTTCAGCCACTTCAGCATCTTTAGGTTTGACATTCCCCTTGTAATGCAACGACCTTCTTCGGAGAAAGTAACGGTTGCTTTTTGTGTAATGTTCGCGTTTGTCTCAAGCCTCCGTGTCCGCTAACTTTAACGAGGCAAAAAAAAATATTGAATTTCTGTAGAGTAGCTTAATTAACACCTAATAGAACATTTCTAAAGATAATAAAAATTGATCGGTACGTCTTGTAGAGTAGAGTACGCGTGATAAGTATTTTGTAGTGTAGCTTCGTCGCTCGACAAGAACCCGCCTCATATGATCCCGCAAATGCTAGTCGTCAAGCACGCGTACGCGGTCGTTAAGCGAAGCTAGTCAGCTGAGCTCCGTGTTGTTTTAGCTCGCTGGCACTTGTGCCAGACCATCGGCACCCGTGTCCTACACGGAGATTTCGAAATTCATTACAAGCGGTTTATTCACGAAATGGGAAGTATTGTCAACCAGTTGAAAGCCACTTAGTACATCGGAAACAGAGTTCTCGAGCTAGAACATCTCATGGATTGTATCAAGCACTATAGGAGAAGTGGCTTAAGGCGAAAAAAGACCAAAACCAAAGCCCTCTAGTAATACACCTTTAACCCCTGGCAGTAGCAAAAAAACGACCGACAGCCCAGTCAAATATGACAGCGAGAAAAGGAGGAAAAATGATGCTGCTGATCCAGAGTTTCAGTTAGTGCTAAGTTAGACAACGAAAAAAGCTTCTCCTTAAAAAAGCTAACAAGGCGCTTCTCGAAGAAGGGAAGAATAAAGATTTTTCTGATATAACGTGGAAACCAAAACAAAAACCACTGCATAAACCCCTACAGTCTCTGCTTTTTAAGCTACCTAAAGAAAGATCTTACGCAAATTGACTGCATAAAATAAAAAAAACAGTCAAGGTAAATGATACTAAAGCCTTCATAAGAGCTGTGCGGTTAACACGGCCTAGAGTTTTATTGATAAAATTCAGACCAGTTGCCATAGAAAATGATGCATCCATGATTAAGTCAAAAAGGTTTTTGTAGCCAGAGTAACCATTTCTTCACTTGAGCTGATGGCAACCTTTGAAATCAGAGACCTTGACTATCTCACTGGCAAACACGAGGTAGAGGAGGCCATTAAAAACAAATTTTTTAGTTTAGGTGAAGTCGAAGTAACGCTAATATGGGAAAATACTAGAGAAAAACAAATGTCCATTTTCGGCTTGGCCGATAAAGATGAGAAACAAATGCTAGTGAAGGACAAAATCAAGATATGATTTTTTCCTACGTATGTTGGCTATAGAGAAGAACAATTTCTCTCTGCTGCTTCAGGTGCCTCGAAGATGAACATACAGCATTCAGCTGCACGGAACCCAACAAAAACTCTCTGTATTGGAATTGTGTTTAAAGGCGCCCAAAGAAAAGAATGTACGTTCGAGGTACAATGCATTTTCTGCAAGGATACAATGCCAGAGCCTGGTGACCTAAATTACATACCAGGTTCAGAGAGATGCTGGGCTTAGAAAAAGACCCTAATCAAGTAATTAATACTCTGATGAACGTTACTCGTATATTACGAGTGAACTTGCATTGAAGGACAAATGCCCAGGATCTGCTTAAGCAGTTCGATATGAACGCCGACCTTTTGCTGCTTAGTCAATAACATCACGACAAAAACGCGCAAGTCTAACACCCGGACAAATCTATAAACTGCATCATCCGCATCTGGGTTCAAATCAGCGCAGTTGCAAGGCCATGGATGAAAAGATGGTTTTATGTTGGTGAGGTGTTCAGAAACAACATTTTTTAGTATTGTCTTATATTAAACATACCAATGCCATTCTTTCGGTCCAACCACAATGCCTGGAGACTTAATTGCTAGAGCCATTGAATGAAGCATGCCTAAATTTGACCATAGAGAATGCAGGCCTTTGAAATGGTGGCGAGAGCAGCACTTGTTCTAAACACTGGTAACACATCCATTTTCAGCCACCGGGGTTGAGTTGGAACCATACCCAATGTGACATTCGCTTAAGAGTTCCTGGTACCAAGAGTACACAACTGGCTGGTGTAAGAGGACTACTTGGCCAGCGATCACCCATATATAGTGGTTGAGATCTGCAACGGTGCCTCTCAGTGTATATATGCCCAGACTTTTGCCTTTGGTTGGAAAACTGGGTAGTTGGACGTTTGGAGGATTGCTAACGTACCTGCCATGGATTCACTGCTGGGAGCCAAAAATGTGGTGAGCTCAACTATGAGTATCATCATATTAGCTTGTGAGCCTTTCATGCCTCATTGGAGACCCGTCATGATAAGCCTCCAGTATACTAGGGGTCAAAAGAAATTGCTGACCAGCGGAAAGAGTATCACAAGCTTCAACGAGGAGCACAGCTGGCATGAGAGTGGGAGAAGGCAGACACAAGGCAAGTGGCATACAAACTGGACAAAAATCCCTTTACAGACTAATCAACAAGAGTAAGGCCCGACGTTGGTGACGCTTTGTGAATGATGTGGATAAAGACTCATAGGGTCTGGGGTACAAATTGGTCGTGCAAAAGTGAGTGTCCTACGGGAGTCCTGTTTACATAACGCAGAAGAGATGGATAGGATTGTGCGGGCTCTGTCGACTATCCTCCCCGTTCAGGTTAATGTCGTCTAAAAAATCGAATACTAGCGGAAAGCCCACTTTTTACGAGGATAGAACCGGAAGAGGAAGTTCCTTCCACGAAAGCAAGGAATCCATCAGGTCCAGATGGTATTCCTACTAAAGTATTGCAGCTCGTCTACAATGTTCCTTCTGACTTGCCGCTCAGAACGTTCAACGTTTACCTTCGTGAAAGATTTTTTTCCGGAACGATAGAAGGTAGTGAAGCTCTTGCTAATCAGCAAGAGGAAGTGAGATCGAGTCTGCATACAGCCCGTTACGTATACTATATCATATATGACTGGAAGAATGCTTGAGAAACGCATCAAGGGAAGACGTACTGATGCAATTCGTACTGCTGGGCATCTATGTCCTCGGCAGAACCCTCCACTATCGATCAAATTGCAGACGTAGTTAGCGCGGTTCAAAGAGCAGAGGCTCACAGCTGGATCAACAAACGCGTTACACCACTGTTGATACTTGATATCAGAAAAGCTTTTAATTTCGCTAGATGGCTAGATATTTTGAAAGCACTAGAAATCCCTTTTCGAGTTTCAGAGTATTTGATACGGATTCTGAGGGACTACCTAATAAATCAAATCCTGCCCTATGATACGAACAAGGGTCGGTGAAGGGTGGAAGTTACATCCGGTATTTTCAAGGCTTAACTCTTGGGTCAGGCTTGTGAAGCAACATGTACGGCGAGCTACCGATGCCGGATGAGTCACGCTTAGTTGGCTATGCGGATAATGTTATGGCACTAATTGCGGATAAGAGTGCAGCGGGTGTGCTGACATGTAGTCAACTGATAACCAACGTAGGGGGACCTACCTCATCAATAAGGTGACTCCTGATGAGTGCGGTACAGTTTATGCTACTGTATGGATCGGAAATACATGGTGGTGCTCTCAGCAAGGACTGTACAGAAAACGCTTGGCACAGGTGCAGCGGTGAGGAAGACTGAGGACAGAATCTGCATATCAGACAGCCCCTGAATCAGCAGTGTTGGGGAGTGCAAGTGTCATACCCATCCCTCTCCTTTTGAGAGAGTGCCGTAAAACATACTAACACAGAAATAAAGATAATAAGGAGGCAGCTGCGCTCAAAGAGAGACAACGCTCACTCTTGGTAATTGGAAACAATCCTATGTGAATGACATGATGGGGAAACGGACCGTGCACCTTATTCCTGACCCAAGGCCATGGCTTGATAGTAGTCATAGTGAGACTAGCATCTGCCTGACCCAGCTCTAGGCTGGACATGGATGGTTTCAATCTTATTTGCACAGGACTGGCAAGTCATGGTCTGCTGATTGTATCTACTGCGCTGGAGAGGCTAATGAAAAACAACGCAGAATGGAAAGTGCTCAAAGAATTGAAAGCAAAACCAGTGTACTACCTGAGAGCGGATAAGGGGAATTCGATTGTCATAGTGGACCGAAGCCACTACGAACAACTTGTTATGGACAAACTAAATAATAGAAACTACCACCAGCTACGTACTGATCCGCTTCCAGAATCAATAAATAGAGTGGAAAAAACTCTTAAAGAATGCAAAGCAGTGATTGGTGATATCAAAAGACTTCGAGTATCAAACCCATGTCTGCCAAGGGTTAAATGTGCACCAAAGGTACATAAAAGTGGTGAAGAAATGAGGGAGATAATTACGGCGAAAAATGCTCCTACAACCAAAATAGCGAAGTGGCTGCTACAAGAATGCAGTAAACTCCCATACAAACCAAGCAAGCACTCCGTCAAAAGCAGGGATGAGTTGATCGAGATTCTCCAAACAGTGCAAATAGCGGAGGATGATATACTGGTCTCATACGACGTCAAATCTTTGTTCCCGAACCTACCAGTAAAACAAGCCTTGGCACTGTTCGAAGACTGGGTGCTCAAACATGATAAGTCCCCAGAGTGGAGGAAACGTGTAAAATGTTACACTAAATTAGCCACCTTATGTATGAGTGAGAACTACTTCATGTTCAGAGGAAACTTCTACAAAGCAACAATAGGAACTTGAATTTGACATATATAGGAAAGAAACAACCACACAAAGAACGATCCCGAGCACGTCAAACCACACATATGGGCAAAAAATGGCAGCGCACAATATGATGATTCACCGGATGATCACAGTACCAATGACAAACGAGCGACTACCGTTGGAAACATAATCGCTCGCTTTCAGGGAGAGGACTGCCTCCTCCAGTTCCAGCTGTGTTAAGAGTGGGCACTCGACTGCTGTTTCACCATGGACAGCGTCAACACGGACGGGATGGGCGGGGAAGAGTCCCCGCACTATCGCGTCCATCTTTTCCGCGTCATGTATACAAGGCTTCCGTAGGGCACCAAGTTTCCCCATGACCAGCTTGTAGCCAAGGCCCCACGGATATGAGGTTTAACCTGAAGTAATATCTCACCAGGTTCTACGTTATGTTCTCTGGTGGGTAGGGTAGGTACTTAGTAGCTAGTACCGAGGCTGTGGGGGCCCCATACTTAGGGTACAAGTAGCCCACAGAAAAAAGTATATAATACAGGTGGCATTTAATGAAGATGCAACTCATAACGTAACTAGGGTAATCATAAAAGTGTCCAGCAATAGCATGCATTTGTCTGACCAAAAGGAACATTAAGAACTATATGGTAGTTAAGGCCTCGAAGCGAGGTATGGATCGAAAATGACGTGTAAAGATACTCTGTGAAAAGATTTCATCGATTTAAAATGAAAATTCATTTGCCGAAATACTTTATCTCCTGCTAATATGATTAAATTTGAGCTTCTGTAAATTTTTGTCTCTCTTCCATTACCTCAAACTTTCTTACAAATTCAATGCAAAACAAAAATCAATTTAATTCCCCTTACATCACATCCACCACATGTGCACTATCTCTAGCACCCCAAGTGCCATCCAAACAAAAATTAATAAATTTCCTTCCAGGACTCTTTCATAAATCCAAGACAAGATGCGGCACAGCCTGTAATCATACTCATTACCATCAAGTCAAACTGCATCCCCTAATCAAATCACACTTTTTAACCACAAGCCCATAGAAAATCCAATGCAGCGCAGTGCCATTGCTTTCCACTTTCTTGCCCTTGTCTTAAAACGACTTAAGACATTTATGGGCTTTAGACATTGGAAAAAATAAGTCACGTCGAGCAAAAGTAAAGCGACATTTCGCCTCGAGTAATGTAAACAAAGACTTAACGAGATTTGAAGACTTTTCAATAACACAAACGATTCCGTTTAGTAGCATCCCTTCTTCTTGACACCACCCGGATCTATTCATCCGTGCCATTTGCGTGGGTGTGTGACATACAGCTGCTATAGGTGGTGAGCCGATGCTTCTTGGAGATTTCCAATTGGACTAAACAACGATCTGTAGACTCGAGCCGCTAAATTGTTAGCAATAACAGGACGACGACCGTAGAAGAGAAAACGACGAAATAATTTTATTTTTTGTAATCGACTAAAGTTAATTCCGTTCAATAATCCCTTGTGGGAGCGACGACATTTTTCACCCCCGTTGTGGATTTTGGTGGATTTCCGAAAAACCTTGGATGTGTAGGTTGTCGCACTAAGTTCGCAAGGTAAACACAATTTCCAATTGGAATATCAGTCCTTACCTTATGGAACCACCACTGAAGCCGAGTGGTAACCACAATCGTTTGGGGTGGTAAACTTTGGCAGAGGTATTTCGGTGCAAGGGTGAGAATCGTAATGACTTCACTTGAACAATCCAAAGCTCGTTGGAACCCAGTTTCATAGACACTGCGATTACTCTCAGGCACATTTCCATTCCCGGGCAATCTACGTGGATTAAAGTTTGTCCTTCGATGTAAAACTCTTAATCCTGAGGTATTTTTCTTGTTGTGAGGGTCCATTAAAATTTTGTGGAGTTTTTGTGCGGGGGTTGCAATGTAAAGCGTTGTAGTGAAAACAACGCAATATACCTTTCAGGTTTTTATTTTTTTCTAGTGAAAAAAATATTGTAGCTGATGAGGATAGTCACACATAACACTTGGACTAAGAGAATGTAGGTACTAAGTGGGTGCGTTGATTTTCTCTATTTCTAATGTAGCTTAAGATTGGTTTAAGGGATATAAGACGGCATTGGGGAGAAAGCCAACAGAAATTGGATGATTGTAGCGAATTAAATTGTTTGAAAAAGTTTTAATTGCCAACATCAGGATTAGCATATATTTTGAATTGAGTCGGACTAGGAAATAGGTAAATTGTGTGCCTTGAATTGAGTGCAGATATGTAGGTGTGGATTAGAAAGATTTGAGGGAGAGATAAATGTGTGAGTTGGGAAAACGGAGGGTGAAGCAAATTAAATTCTAATGAGAAGGATTTCGAAATGTAAATTTTGGTAAGGCGTCATCGTTATATTTTTGAGGTTTTAAATTGAAGCGAGCTCAACGATATATGCAATAAATCGGGTAATATTGAGAGTATTCCTTCCTCTTCTTCTTCCATTTCAAATTGAAACTTGTTCCCCACTTTTATTTTAAATTTTTAAAAAATCCATCGAAACAAAACCTCATTTATTGAGTTGTAGCGAAAGGTTCTGATAATATTACGTTAACCAGCACTTACCCGTTGATTGTATGCACCGACTTAAAAGATTAAATAAGTTGGGTAGACAGAAGTATGCTTTAGAAGACTTTGTACTCAACACTTAGATTATAATTAGTTGCCAGAGGCTGACGAGCGACACATTGATCAACAGAGTAATAGCTTCCTTTAACTGCCTGTTGCGGCATCGTCATCGTTTCATATTGAGCCTTGATTACTGGCCTCCTGGATTGCTTCAAGGAAAAAAACGTCGCTTTCCACCGAGCTCGCTGCCAAAGCTGTAACATTGGTACTTCCTAAAATTACTCACAATAGTACTTTTAACAGACTATTATCTTAACAGTGCATAACATTTTTAATAAAAACGAATCTTAAGAAAAATTGTGCATGGGTGACTTGAAATAAAAGAGATACGAGTACATTCAATTTATACTATAATTATTGGTGTTGAATTTTGGATTAAAACTTACAAAACGCAAGTGTGCAACACGCGAATACAAGGACTTCACATTAAGGAATTAAAGGACAGGACGAGACCAGAACAAAGGAGTTCTGGCGCAAACATTGGAGGCCCCGGCGAGATTCAACTCCCGTGTGCAAGCAGTATAGTGAGGTACGGATTGTGTCAGTGTCGAGTCGAGTCGTGAGTTCCCCGTGTTGTTACCCGTGCCTTCGGAGAACCCACCTTCCTAATGCCCACAGAGCGTCTTATGGAGGATCTCCACCGATAAGCGCAGGAGATAGAGCAAGTGATTTCGAACTATAAAAAGGATTTGCCCAGCAAGCAGCAAGAGGCCGGTCCTACGGGGAGTGACTGCGGCGCTTAGAATCGGCTTGGGAAGCATTTGAAGGCGCAGACAGCCACGCCAGATCCCTGCCGGACATCGACCCGTCCCACGCGTATTTTGCAAAGGAGGTGTACGAAAAAACCAAGCAAAATGACGAGCGTTTTGTCCGACAATTCCACGAGCAGCTAAGCAGGAAGGAGCCGGTGGACATGATTTTGGAGACATCCAAAGCCCATCGGGATCAGTCTCAGAAGGCCTGAGTTGCCGAAGCCTCAGCGATGCCAGGTGAGGGCCTAATCTGACTACTACGACGCTACAACGCCATAGCCGATTCACTGAAGCGGACGATTGCTCGCTTGGATCGTCAAGATATGATGTGGGCATGGAACTTGAGCAGGCTGAGGACTCTACAACAGGGATGGCAACAGCTCGGGTAGGGTTACCAATCTATGTGCGAGCTTCATGAAAGCCCTGATACACTGGGATTCAATACTCCACAGCATATCCGTCTGGAGAAACTTGTACACGATTGGGTGATTCAGTTAGAGGAACGGTTGGATAAATTCAACACTACATTTTGCTCACCAGCTCCATTCACAGCTTCGCCCAGCTTGCCGTTTCCCAAAATCCAGCTAACTACCTTCGATGGGGACTGCTTTAAATGGCAACAATTCTTTGACTTGTTTTTGAGCATGGTGCACAGTCAGCCCATGTCGAATTGCCAGAAGCTTTGGTACTTAAAGTCTAGTCTCCAGGGAGCAGCGGAGCTGTTGCTGCGTAACTTTGCATTGTCAGACGACAGTTATGACTCGGCTTGATCAACGTTAACCAAGTGGTTCAATAACCACCGGCTGCTGGTATCCACACTCATACATAAATTGATGAATCAGCCGAGCCAGGCAAACGATGGACCATCTGTGGGCGCCTTAAGGGCCCTGCACGACACCACTCAAGAATGTCTTAAAGACCTGAAGGACCTGGAGGTGTCCATTAAGGACTGGAACCCCTGTTACTCTACATGCTCGTCCAAAACTTAGGTTCAGCCACTCACGCACTTTATGAGCAGTCACTATCCAACTCACCTCAACTTCCGTTGTTGAGGGATTTCTTGCAGTTCCTGGAAATACGCTTTTAGGCTCTCAAAGCTCTCAGCAAAAGGACTAGAAAGCTTGACAGCAGTCGCCGGAATCCCTTCAAGTTTACTGTAGCCACTGTAACTGCTTCACAGTATTTATTGTGCGCTCAGAGCCACCCGCTGTATTATTGCCCGTATATCCTAAAGCTTGATGCGTCAGGGAGGCTGAATCTCACTCGCTCGAAGAAACTGTGCATCAATTGCCTTCAAGAAGGACATCAATCATCCAGCTGTTCGTCCGGGAGTTGTAGAGAATGCTCGAAGAACCACAACACCCTGCTCCATCTGAGTGGGGGCAACAACCCCAAGCAGGTCAAGACGAACCCTGGGAGCACAGCAAATTCGAAACACGACCCCAAGCAGCGGGCGGAACCGACGTCCTTGGCTTTAGTGACTTTGACCGAGCCACGACAAAGGGGATGCGTACTATTGAGCACAGCAGTCGTCAGGTTATTCACACCCGCCAGTAAGAGCACGGATTGTTGAGTGGTGCTGGATCCAGGCTCACAGATCAACTTGGTGTCTGGGCGAATTGTCAGGAAGCTTGGTTTGAAGTTTGCCCCCCACCTAACAATAATCGAAAGAGTTGGCGGTGGCTCCGATAAGGCATATCATAGGGTGAACCTGGGCCTGAGATCCAGATCACCGCGCTACAGCACGCAGTTGGAGGCCTTCGTCTTGGAGAAAATTATATCTCCTCAACCCACTCAGAGTCTCGATATATCGGAATGGCATATCCCTGGAAACATCAGGTTAGCGGATCCCGAATGACATCATACGGAGCGCATCAATATGCTTCTGAGTGCGGAGCAGTCCTACGAAATCCTTGCCATTGGGCAAATCAAATTGGGTCCTGAACTCCCCGTGCTCCAGAACACGCTCCTCGGGTGGATTGTCGCCGGACGAGTAGTTAAAACTCAACCACTTCCAGTAACATGTGGAGTTCTCACAGAAGAGACTCAGGTGGCTCAGGCCATCAAGCGATTGTGGGAGGTTGGGAGGTACCGGATCCACAACATAAATCCACCGCAACTGAAAGATTCTGCGAATTACATTTCATTCAGGTGACTCAACATGAGTCCTATGGCCATTTTTTGGTGCAGCTTCCCTGCAAGGAGGACCCGGAAAGCTGGGTGACTCGCAGAATATTGCAATAAGAAGATTCCTGGCGATCGAGCCAAAACTGGAGAAGAATCCCGTTTTAAGAGAGCAGTATGTCGAGTTCATGGACGAGTACGAGCGACTGGGAAACCTGGAGCAGATCACATGGTCAGCGAGTAAGGAAGCTCATTATTTCCTGCCGCACCACTGCGCCCTAAAGCAAGATAGCAGTACCATTAAATTAAGAGTGATTTTCAATGCATCCAGCAAGACATCAACCAACGTTTCCTTGAACGACATCATACATACAGAACCCACGATTCAGGTTGAGCTGTTTGCGATCTTGACCCGTTTTTGCCTACCACGCTTTGTATTCACAGCCGATATCGCCAAGATGTATCGGTAAATACTACTTCAGCATGACGACCACAAATTTCAGTTGGTGATTTGGAGAACAAGCCCAGCCCAGCCTTTGCGATATTACCAACTCAGGACCGTAACGTATGGCACAACGTGGGCCTCGTATATGGCAACCAAATGCCTCCAGGTTCTGGCACAGGCAGAACAAGATCGAGCGTCCTTTGGCAGCAGCGCATTACAGAATGATTGTTACATAGACGACATCATGACAGAAGCAGACAGCTTGATGGAGGCTGTTCAAACACAGGAGGAGTTGCGCCAGATTCTTGCCAGTGCAGGAATACATTTGCACAAGTTGTGTGCCAATCATCCATTACTTCTGCAGCAAATCAACATCGAGGACTCAGAGGTCCAGCTGGATTTTAACAGTCTGTCCGAAGGTTATATCAAGACGTTGGGGGTAATCTGGCTACCGAAGGCAGACCACTTTCAGGTCAGCATCAACTTGGGCCTCGCTGAAGTCAAATTCACGAAACGGACGATCGCATCAAACATCGCCCGAATGTTCGATCCGTTGGGCATCCTTGCCCCAGTTACCATAACCGCCAAACTATTCCTGCAGGCATTGTGGCACCTGGAGTTGTACTGGGACGCAGCATTGCCATTCGAAATACACTCACGATGGGCCCAGTTTCGCAGCGAGCTCCTATCCTTGCAGAGGGTTCACTTTCCTGGATATGTCAACGGCTGCAAAAGGTTGGTCTAACTGCAATTACAAACCTTTTGTGACGCCTCAGTGCTGTCGTCTACGTCCGCTCAACATCAACGAGTGGGTAAGTCAACGTTCAGCTGCTCTATGCCAAGTCCAGGGTGGCACCCATCAAGGTGTTGACAGTGCCACGTTTGGAGCTGCACGCCGCCAAGCTGGGCATCGAAATAACAAGTCAAGTCAAGAGGGCGCTCAGGCTGCCGGACGTTTTTCACGTTCTTAGGTCCGATTCTGCGGTCATATTGGCGTGGGTCAATTCAACCGCGTCATCTTACAACACATTCGTGGCAAACCATGTTTTGTCCATTCAATTCAAGACCAACCCAGTGGCGACACGTGGCATCCCACAACAATCCAGCAGACATCCTGTCCCATGGCCAGGCACCGCCCGAGCTCACGGACTGCAAGCTCTGGTCATAGGGACCATCTTTCTTGGCCGGATCTGAACCCTGTGAAGTTAAGCGGAAATGTAGCAAGGTAGCGATCATAACAACCACCAGCGCACGCAGTCATTTCGCGTACGAGGTTCAACACGGCAATTCCTGCCGAAGACTACAACGAATCATCGCCTTCATGCGGCGTTTTGTGGATTGGTGCCTGCCAAGCTCCCAGCCCCCTTCAACATGCACCCAAGCAGTCACGAGTCAAGACTTGCTCGAGCTACTGCCGTCATCATCAAGTGCATCCAGCAAGATGACCTTTACGAGGACTTGCGCGAAGTCCGACGCCATCAGCAGATCAACAAAGGCAGCCCCCTGGCAGGACTGTCTCCTTTCCTGGATTCACACACAAGGCTGGAGGCTTCGCAGTTATCTTTCGAGGCTAAATATCTCATGGTACTGCCGGCGATAAATCCAATTGCAAGGTTGCTGATGACAGACATCCATCGCGACCACTGCCATCTTGGTGCGCAGGCATTGCTCTCGATAACGAGATAGCGTTTCTGGCCCATCATGGGGAAGCAGTTGGCCAGATCGATTGTGTGCCATTGTGTACGCTGTGTTCGGGCCAAGGCGTGGCTCTTCGAGCAAATAATGGGAAATCTTCCTGGTCCACGAGTACAACCGGCACGCCCCTTTATCACATCAGCAGTCGATTTCTCTTTCCCATGCTGATACATTATCGTGGCAGAGACGTGTGGCCACAGAAGGGGTACATCGCTATTTTTTGCTGTTTCACTACCAAGGCCATCCACCTCGAACTGGTAAGCAACCTCAGTACCGACGCCTTTCTGGGCGCATTTTGGCGTTTCATCAGAAGACGAGGGCGATGCAAGGACTTGTACTGCGACAACGCAACCAACTTCGTGGGCGCGCACAACCAATTGCGTGACCTATCCTCATCACTCTGCTCGGCGGAGGCTCAGAAGAGGGTGATCAACTCCTGCAGTGATCGAGGAATGGATTTTCACTTCATTCCACCTCGCGCACCTCACTTTGGCGGTTTATGGGAGGCAGCAGTCAAGTCGGCCAAAAATTGATTACGACGAGGTGCTTCATCGGCAGCACTCACCTACGAGGAGTTGCACATGTGACTGGTTGGAGTGGAGGCCATCCTCAACTCAAGACCTTTGGTGCCGATGTCCGAAGATCCAAACGATCTGGCAGCGCTCACTCCATGAAACTTTCTCATCGGAGAACCAATTGCGGCCATGGTGAGTACTCTGGGCCGAACCGCTTACCTGTGGGCTTTAAGTTAGATGGAGACTGGTCAACAAACTCAGGAGCGAGTTCTGGCAGCGATGGTCGAGCGAGTACCTCTCCCAACTACAACGTCGAATAAAGTGGTGACGGATAGAACCGAACGTGGTTCCGGAGACAATCGTCATCATCAAGGAAGATAACACGCCGCCCATGAAGTGGCCTATGGGACGCATCGTTCAAACGCACTCAGGAGCGGACGGATACATTAGAGTGGCTGACGTCAAGACCTCGTCGGGTACGGTGAGGCTCCACATCCATCGTCTCGCCTTGCTACTGGCATTGCAGAGCTCTCCCGCTGAAGAAGCGGACCAAAACTGAAAGGCACTCACGTCTGCTGACACTGCCAAACAAGCAGACGAATCCAGCCACCAGCGGCTTAAGCGTCATCCGCGAGGAAGGAAGACTTCAGCTGTGTCACTGTTGTTGCTTTGCCTGCTGATTCCTATGGTGATGACCGACCCTATCAAGGTGACACCAACTGGCGAACAACCTGGCCTGTATTTCAAGTCACTGGACCGTGCCCTCTTATCTTCGAGAGAGTGGAGGATTCTAGTATACTACGATCTGGTATCGTATTGGTGGGAGTTGGATGTGCTCTAAAATGGTAAGAACTCACTAAGGCAGCTGTACGACCGCACGCCAAAGCAGGCATAGTGCTCAACCTTGATCCAGCATTTCCAGCAGTGGAGTGATCAATTTACGCTTGGAGTCGAGGAACCATTAATGTGGTGGGTGGTTTGGCCAGATCCTTGTTTGGCATTCTCGATGATAACTACGCCAACCAGATGTCCCATACGATCAAGGCCGTACAGATGGATCGGAACAAGCTACACTCCCTGCTAAGGAATCAAACCTCCATCATTTACTCCACACTCAACATCCTCGGAAAAACCAAACAGGCATCCCGGAAAAGATTCGCAGCCATAGAGCAAGTACTGGCCAAACTCCACAATGAGATCAAAGCTCCTCAGCCAGCGGGAAGTGAAGGACGAATCACAGGCCTGATCACGACGCTGTCGGTTCATATGACGTTAACCATTCTTGAGCTGCAACGAATCCAAACCACCATTCTGAGTGTCATCACAGCTACTCACCACGGGAAACTCAATTTGTTGCTATTATCACAGGAGCAGCTAGTTTACACAATGGCTCATGCCAGAAACTATCAGCCAGAAGATCAACGTCTACCGGTAACCCAGGAGAACTTCTCGAAACTTTTCCAATTAACGTTCATTAAGACTAAGGTAAATAACGAGTTCATCCTATTTGAGCTCAGGATTCCACTGGTCAGTGCCTCAACCTACGAAATATACAGAGTGATACCGATGCCATCAAAGAAACAGAATCGGCTCATCTCAATACTGCCCAGCTCACTGTACCTTATCATTAGCCCCCATCGGGACGTATATTACCCGTTGAGCCAGGTTGAGTAGCTTCTTGCAGCTGATGGAGCCAAATATGCACATCTGCAGACAGTTTCATCCGCTGTATCACAGGGAGGCCAACGTAAGCACATACGAAGTGAACCTGCTAAAGGGATTGCCGTCGCATCCTGACTGCCACCTGATCGAATTGCCTGGCTTATTTTCCTGCACAAACATTCCGTCCTCCAATGATTGGATCTTCGCCTTTACAAGTGAGACCGTAGCTCACGTGGTATGCAGCGACAACACCACCACGATGACACTTCACGACTCCGGAGTACTACACTTGGCGCCGGACTGCACTCTAAGATCTGACGCAGTCACAATTCAAGGACAACGGGTTCATCAGAGCACTATACAGGTGCAACACGCTAAAGCTTATTATCCAGTGGAGGATGTGCAGCCCGTTTCTCAATCGGTCGGCGGCCACCTGGCCCAGTTTCAAACGTATTCTACCGAGACCGAGACCTTGCGAAATCAACTCAAGGCCCAGGATCTCTCGTGGAATGACCAGCTGGACGTACACGATGTTCATCAGTACGCACTAGGATACACAAGTGTCATCGCAGTCATTGCACTTGTCGTTTTCCTGTGGTGCAGGGCCGAGAATGGAGGAGGCAGGTCACAAGCGCAACACCCATCCCGTTGCCTGGACGTCACAGCTCCATGGATCTTTAAAACGGATTTAACAGTGCATAATATTTTTAATAAAAACGAATATTAAGAAAAATTGTGCATGAGTGACTTGAAATAAAAGAGATACATTCAATTTATACTATAATTATTGGTGTTAAATTTTGGAATATAACTTACAAAACGCAAGTGTGCAACACGCGAATACAAGGATTTCACATAACGCAATTAAAGGACAGGACGAGACCAGAACAAAGGAGTTCTGGCGCAAACATGCTGCCTTGGCGGACGAGTATGTTGAGATCCGCCGAGATTGGCCTTGTCTGGGGACGCGTGAATGTGCTGGCAGGCTAACGTTGCGGTGCCGAGGGGCGGGTTCTTTCCCCCTAGCATAAGGACCCACAACAAAAGAATTTCGCATTCACGAATTAAACTTGTTAACATGCCGATCGACTAGTGTCGAGGCCGAGGTAACCTACTAAGGGCTAGGAAATTGCTGGGTCGGAGAACGAATTGGGCCCGGAGGAAACGGACGGACAGAGTTATAATAGGAGTTGTAGGAGGATACGTTAAATTAAAAAGTGTGTTTGAAAGGTTCAATTCAACAGCTTAGGACGAAGTGCAGATGTTCATCACATTTTTGTCTCACAATAGTAACTCTAAAACTAAATTCAATTTGATTTATCAAAGCTAAATGATTCAATCGCCGTTCAATCCCGTTATTCACAAACATCCATCTAACATTCTTGAAAATCTCAAGACATCTATAATTTTATTTACTTTGACTACTTTGTATCTAATTACCAAAAAGGGCACTTACCCAACATCCTCGCCGGGCGCCCGCTGGTGATGTGGGTGTACTTCAATGTCGCTGTAATTGTTAAAAATAGTCCCAGGCCAAGTTGATAGGTTTACAGGAGAGTTGTTTTGTAGGTGGTCCAGAAAAAAAAACTTGGCACCTTGAAGTTCGGGACCTTGAGTCGGTGATGTAGGTTTGGTTGAGATGAGCTCCCGATTGGCACTAGCTTTACTCTGAGTACATGTTCCCTCAAGGGCTGGTACCTGCTCCCGCATAGTCTCCTTGCGCTGCAAAGATACTCATGGGACTAAGAAGATACAATGCATACGAATAGAGATAGCAGCTCCAAAGGGAGACAACAGATGTGGCATCTTTGAACTTATCCAAAACAACATTAACGGCTAAGACATCAAAGACTTTACTAGACGCTTAAGGTTCAAAGAATGAAGATGAACGTATGACTAAACGAAAAGGTTCAGAGAGCAAACATCAGCCTGATATAGAAAACACAGTGTGCATTTCGGAACACACTTCAAGAGAAGAAAACCTAATAAACCACCCCAAGTGTCAAAAAATGAATCGTGAAAGAGATAGAAAGGAATGAGAAGACCAACGTAGTGCTGTTAAAGGAAGTTAATGATATCGCCAAACATGTATGTAAAGCAGAGGACCTCTTTCCAAAGAGAAGGTTGGGCATGCTAAAGTCGTTGAGTGCTATCAGAAGAAAAGGTAAATCTAAAAAGTGCGAAGCATTCTTAAGAGAATTAAATTGAAGTGTCTCTCGCAAAATAACATAAGCAAAGTTGTAAGAAATGGGTTTCTGGACCTAGAGGAGCTACTACAGCTTTGCATTGGGCATCATCAGCACAGCTCAGTGAAGACTGAAGAAGAATAGAAGGCCGCAGAAGAGCAGAAGGCTAAATAAAAGCTGAGAAAAGTCGACATAGGAAGCAAGCTGCATTACTGGGTCAATTGAAGACGGAACCCAAGAAGAAGCCACCACACTTGGCGAAGAAGAAGGTGCTGTTTTGTCAAGACAATGCATGAGTCGACACATGCATGGTCGCAATGGCAAAACTGGACGAATTGAAGTTTGAATTATTTCAGCACCCACCCTACTCACCAGACCTAGCTCCAAGTGACTTTTTTTGTTCCCCAACTTGAAAAAATTCTTGGTGGGGAAAAAAATATTGGTCAAATACCGAATTTGAAGAGGCAGTAAGCTTCCATTTTCCAGGTTTACCTTAAAGATTTTTTTTTCTGATGGCCTGAAGGGTTGAGAAAAGCATTTGACCAAATGTATAAACTTGCATAGAGACTATATTGGGAAACAAATTTTTGTTTGGCTTGAAATATGTGCCTTCCTTTAAAAGTTCGTAAACTTTTTACATTACCCTTCTGGCTCCTCCATAAAAAATCGCCTCCAGTCCAATCAAAAAAGACTTGAATAAAAGATGGAAATAGGAGGCATTTTATGGGCATGAAAGGTTTTATCATGGGCTCCAGACAGTGCTGACAAAGGCAGCAAAAACAGCCACCGAAATACCCATTCAAAATATCCCAGAAAATATAGTTCTCAAAGATGCCCAACAAGCACTTGATGCGGGCAGAAGCCAAAAAAGTCACGACGGAGACCCCGGTATCAGCCACTCTTCGTGAAAATCAAGGATGGGCGATCCTTCACATGGAAATTTTCCTAATTTATGGCTATAAATATAAACTTTTATTTGGATCATTTGGCAAAATGCGATCAGTTGACTATAACTGTTAATTGTATCAACTTATAATTTCAAGGAGTTGATGTTGAAGAAATGCACGTTTCAAAGTTTGTTCGAAGTGTTTGATGTAGTATTCAAACACATACATTAGTAATCATTAAACATTTAAACAATAGCGGCCAAATATTGGTAATAGGAGTTGCATTATAGGTTAAATTCGATCATCAAAGACGATGGAATCGTAAGTCGAGCGAAATCTGCCAACTTTAACGCGTACACTTCCTAATGTAGTATTTTAAAACTACGGCAGGCTGAAAAAATGTAACTTTTCGTGGCACAACAAGACTTACTAAACGAGCAACTACATAAAATTGTGGATTTCAAAACTCAGAAAACGTTGGCGTTAATCAATAAATTAATACAACGGGTACAAGAGGTCCGTTGATCATTTATTCAAACGCATGATCAAATATTCGTATTGGTACAAAAGAAGGAAGATTTGACACTGGAATATTTTACAAAGAATTTGTATGTTGCCTTGGAAGAATCCAATTTGAATTTTGAAACCAACTTGGAGGAGTTGCGTATAGAACATGAATCGAGGGGACGCAAGGCAATCAGAATACACAAAATCAACTCTCCAAGGCTTCAAAAGAGACGGACGTTCGACTCCCGAGAATAAATCTACCTAAATCCAGTGGGTAATACAGTGATTGGACAGCGTTTAAGGACCTGTTCACGTCGTTTATCCACAGCAAAACAAATATCGCCTAAGTGGAAAAGCTGCACTATTTAAAATGCAGTCTTGCAAGAGAAGCTGAGTAGCTACTGAAACATTATTCAGTCACCAACGAAAATTACGATTCGGCATGGAAACTTCTACTAAAATGATATGATGACAAACAGGTCCTCCTAAATGTGCAACTGAAAAGATTACTAACGTAAAATAACGCTAATGAATCTGCTTCATCAATAAAGCTACGACTGGACAGAACGCTTGATTGTGTTCAAGCAATAAACAACCTAAAAATTAACGATAAGTGGGAAACCATGTTGATTTATCTCACAACACAACGTTTGGCCACTGACATGCGCCAATTGTGGGAACAACAGCAAGCCTCTCTTCCTGAACGACTGTCATTTCAGAGTCTGAAGGATTTCATGCAATCACGGTGCAGGGCGTTGAAGGCTGCTGGAGTAGATAAACAAAGACCAAACAAAACTGTTCATAATGTATTGATAGGTATTATAGATCAACGATTGAATTTTATCCTCTGCAAAGGTTCACATCATCTCAGACAATGAACCGAGTTTTGGCATATCATTCACTCAATAAAATTGGACACAGTTAAAGGGAATCGCTCATGTCTGTATTGTTTAGAGAAAAGACATTTAGTTGGGCAATGTCCGAGCAAAACTAGATGCGTCTAGTGTAAGAAGGCACATCACACGCTGCTCCACAGGTCTGAAACGACAAGCCATACCGATATCGGTCATCGAACATACATGTCACCTGGATACGAAACTCGGGTATGAATTCTGGAACTTTCAATGGGCAACAACGACTACCAGCACCTAATGAACAATCCACAATGGCATTCACACATTCCGCACAACCACAGATATTAAATTTGTCCAGAAAACTGTAAATGAATAAATCACCAACGGCCGCTATGACGGACATTCTCATTACGGACAAGACGCAAACGGTATTACTAGTGATAGCCTTTTTTTGCGGTAGGGAGGTGAATGCTATTTATGCACAGAGTGTGGGACTCCCATCGCGACTGAACTACCCACTAAACACCTCCCTTGTCAACCTGAGAACCCAGCCTGGAACCGTATGACACATTACTTCGGGCTAGGTCTCTTTTTGTTACGCCGTGGGGGAGTCCCCATCCTAGCGGGAGGGGAGAGGGGATGAGGAAATGCCAGAAGAGCGATTCCCCAGCCCCAGCGCTTCCGGCTGCTGTGAGTCCCTTTTATATTTTAGAACTGCCCGAGCATAATGTGCCACCTGGTTCCATTTGTCAACCGATTCGAGCATCACTGCAACTATATTAACCGGGGTGAGCTCTCCCGTCTCCCTGTAGAGGTCCCTTTGCAGCCTGGTTTATTTGGTATATGCAAAAAATGTGTGACAGGCATTGTCCTCCTCTCCTGGGCAAAACTGACAATCGGGAGACCGTGACTTACCGATCTTGTGCAGATAAGGCTGAAAGCACCCGTGCCCGGTCAAAAGCTGGGTCAGATAAAGGTCAGTCTCACCATGCCTTCGATTTACGCTCTCACATCTGGGATGAGGTGCGCAGTCCACCTTCTGTTCGTGCGATTCACCCAAGACTACTGCCAATCGTTGAGCGAGCGCTGTTTCTCCTCGCGAACAACTATCTCCCTCGCGGTGCTCTCTGGCAAGGAGGGCGACAGGTATCACACCTACAATCACTGGAGGAGCTTTTTTTGGCCGCATAATGCACTACAGGCGGAGGTGGCTTGCAACCGAAAAGCACCAAAAAGACACGCTCTCTCTCGAGGCATCAGTGAGTCCTAGCAGCAGCAAAAGAATGGCCGGTAGCCCAATTGAAGGCAACGGTGAGAAAAGGAAGAAGGACGAGACCATAAACGAAGTTGACACTTCAGGCGAGGAGTTTCATGTGGTGCGAAACAAGGCAGCGAAAAAAGCGGCCAAAAAGCTACTCCTAGAAAAAACAGACAAAGAGCTCAACCACGAAAAGAACAAAGAACCTCCGATATACCGCAGAAAACTAAAAGCAAACCGCGGCGCAAACCCTTGCGAGAGGCACTGCTTATTAAACCCACTAAGGGCCGAACCTACGCAGATGTCCTCCGTGAAATTAAAGGAGCGGTCAAGCCAGACGACACCAAAACTGCCATCTAAGCAGTTCGACCAACCCGGACCGGTGGCTTGCTGGTGCGATTCGGGCCAGAGGCCACAAACAAAGATGCAATCTGTGACGCGGTTCAAAAGGTTCTTGGAGATGCGGCAACGGTTGCCTCGCTCGAACCAATGACCACCCTGGAAATCAGGGACCTCGACTGCGTCTCGGACAAAGCTGAAGTAGAGGATGCCATAAGGAGGGAGTTCCCCAGCTTAAGTGAAGTCGAGGCAAGATTGACACGTGAAAACACAAGGGGGCAACGCATGGCTATTGTCGAACTAGCTGATAAAGACGCCCAGCAAATCCTGGCGAAGGGCAAAATTAAGATAGGTTGGGTGATCTGCAGGATACGGAGAAGAGCCATCTCTATCCGCTGCTTCAGATGCTTCGAATACGGACACACCGCGTATGGCTGTAGGGGACCCGACAGGAGATCTCTGTGCTACAAATGTGGTGAAATGGGGCACAAAAGGAAGGAGTGCACGAACGAGGCAAAATGCATTCTTTGCAAGGATGCTAGGCTAGCACCCGGCGACCTCAAACATGAGCCGGGGACAGGGAGATGCTGGGTTTTCAAGGAGGCCCTAACTAAAGCCAAATCGATACTTAAATGATCCGTATCCTGCAGGTCAATTTGCACCGAAGCACAAACGCCCAGGACCTACTTGAGCAGTTTGCGAGGGATAAGAAAGCTGACCTCCTGTTGCTAAGCGAGCAATATCATAACAAGGACTCGCAAGCGTGGTACCCTGACAAATCTGGTACCTCGGCCATCTGGGTTCGAGACAGCGCCCGCCTTCAGGTGCAGGGCCATGGACGCGGGGATGGTTTTGTGTGGGTGCGGTGTTCAGGGATAACATATTTCAGTGTTTATCTAACGCCTAACGAGGCAATGCGATCTTTTCGAACCAAACTCGATGCCCTGGAGGACGCTGTCTCAAACACAGAGGGCCACATGCTGGTCGGGGGAAACTTCAACGCTAGAGCCATTGAATGGGGTATGCCACAATCCGACCCAAGGGGAAAGCAAATCTTGAACATGGCGGCCAGAACAGCGCTTTTTGTCCTAAATACTGGTAACACCCCTACTTTCCGCCGCTGGGGTTGCGTAGGAACCATACCCGATGTGACACTCGCTTCGGAGTCCCTGGTACCTAGAGTACACAACTGGCGAGTACTAGAGGACTACTCGGCTAGTGATCACCAGTATATAGCTGTTGAGATTCACGACGGTGCCACTCTGCGTGCATATCCCCAAACTTCAATCCTTGGATGGAGGACTGGGAGGATGGACGTTGAGAGGTTCGCTGACGCGCTTACGGCAGGCGCACCGTTGCTGGGAGCTCCACCAGGGACTGGAGGGCCTACAGCCAAGGACTTGATGAGCTCAACTATGAGTACCATCATAGCTGCTTGCGAGTCTTCCATGCCACGTCGGAGACCCCGACACGGTAAGCCTCCAGTATACTGGTGGTCAAACGAGATCGCCAAACAAAGAAGCGAGTGTCACAAACTTCGGCGAGAGGCCCAGCGGGCGCGAACCCGGGAGGAAGCTGACACTAGGCTAGCAGCATACAGGTCCGGCAGGAAATATCTTTGCAGGCTTATTAACAAGAGCAAGGCCCGATGCTGGCAAGACCTCGTGGACGATGTAAATAGGGATCCGTGGGGCCTTGGCTACAAGCTGGTCATGGGAAAACTTGGTGCGCTACGGAAGCCTTGTATACATGACGCGGAAAAGATGGACGCGATAGTGCGGGGACTCTTCCCCGCCCATCCCGTCCGTGTTGACGCTGTCCATGGTGAAACAGCAGTCGAGTGTCCACTCTTCACACAGCTGGAACTGGAGGAGGCAGTCCTCTCCCTGAAAGCGAGGAAGGCTCCAGGTCCAGATGGTGTTCCAGCTGAGGTTTTGCAGCTCGTCTATCACCATTGTCCTGACTTGCTGCTCAGAACATTCAACGCTTGCCTACGGGACGGGGTTTTCCCGGTACGATGGAAGGTGGCGAGGCTCGTGCTGGTCAGCAAGGGGAAGAGAAATACCGAGTCGCCGTCTGCATACCGCCCGTTATGCATGCTAGACACGGCTGGGAAAGTGCTAGAGAGACTCATCAAGTGAAGACTCACTGACGCTTCTGGGGACCTATCTCCTCAGCAGTACAGCTTTAGAGCAGGACGTTCTACCATTGATGCGATTGCAGAGGTGGTGAACGCGGTCCAAAAGGCAGAGGCATATAGTCGCACCAAGCGACGGATCCTCCTGTTGGTGACACTCGACGTCAGGAATGCCTTCAACTCCGCTAGATGGGTGGATATTCTGGACACGCTGGAAAACTCTTTTCAAGTTCCAGAATATCTAATGTGGCTTTTGAGGAACTACCTAAAGGACCGAAGCCTGCTCTACGACACGGCACAGGGCCAACGAAGGATGGAAATTATATCGGGTGTTGCCCAGGGATCTATCCTTGTTCCGGACCTGTGGAACGTGTCTTACGACGGGCTACTGAGACTTGAGATGCCAGATGAGTCGCGCTTGGTCGGCTATGCGGATAATGTTGCGGCTCTGGTCGTCGGACGCACCGTTGAACAAGCGCAACTTAGGCTAGGTATGCTAATGCGCCGAGTGAGGGACTGGATGACTGCTCGGGGGCTCAGTTTAGCACTGGAGAAAACCAAAGTGGCTATCTTGACAAAAAAGAGAATCCCTAGAGTAAGGATGATCAGTATTGGAGATATACAGATCGAATCGAAGCCAGCGGTGAAGTACCTGGGGCTACTGATCGACTCGAAGATGAGTTTCTCTGAGCAAATCAGGGCAACGTCTGAGAAAGCTGCTTCGGGAATATCGGCCCTGAGTCGACTTATGGCCATCGTAGGGGGACCCAGCCCATCAAGAAGACGCCTCTTGATGAGTGCTGTAGGGTCAGTGCTACTGTACGGAGCAGAGGTATGGGGCGATGCTCTCAGCAAGGAGGTATACCGAAAACGATGGGCACAGGTACAGAGAAGAGGAGCACTGAGAATTGCATCTTCGTATCCAACAGTCTCCGACTTGGCGGTGAGAGTGATTGCAGGCGTGATACCTGTCGCCCTCCTTGCTAGAGAGCGCCACACTATTTACCTGCGCCGAAACGAGGATGCGAGGGAGATGGTTGTCCGCGAGGAGAGACAACGCTCGCTCAACGATTGGCAGCAGTCTTGGAGGAATTGCACGAAGGGAAGGTGGACTGCGCGCCTCATCCCGGATGTGAGACCGTACTTAATCGAAGGCATGGTGAGACTGACTTCTATCTGACCCAGCTTTTGAGCGGGCACGGGTGTTTTCAGTCTTACCTGCACAAGATCGGTAAGTCACGGTCTCTCGATTGTCGGTTTTGCCCAGGAGAGGAGGACAATGCCTGTCACACATTTTTTGCGTGTACCAAATGGGCCAGGCTGCGAAGGGAACTCTACAGGGAGACGGGAGAGCTCACTCCGGATAATATAGTTGCGGTGATGCTTGAATCGGTTGACAAATGGAACCAGGTGGCACATTATGCTCGGGCAGTCCTATAAGATAAAAGGGACTCGCTGCAGCCGGGGGCGCTGGGGCTGGGGGATCGCTCTTCTGGCATTTCCTCTTCCCCTCTCCCCTCCCGCTAGGATGGGGACTCCCCAGCTTGAAGGCGCCCCACGGCGTAACAAAACGAGACCTGGCCCGAAGTAATGTGTCAAACGGTTCCAGGCTAGGTTGTCAGATTGACAGGGGAGGTGTTTAGTGGGTAGCCCAAGGGTGTCCTCCATGGGAGTCCCACACTGCCAGACTCGGCGGGCGTAAGTGCCTTCACCTCCCTACCACAAAAAAAAAAAAAAACAATCACTCTCACTGCCGAGTCAGAGACTGTTGGATACGAAGATGCAATTCTCAGTGCTCCTCTTCTCTGTACCTGCACCAAACGTTTTCGGTATACCTCCTTGCTGAGAGCGTCGCCCCATACCTCTGCTCCATACAGTAGCACTGACCCTACAGCACTCATCAAGAGGCGTCTTCTTGATGGGCTGGGTCCCTCTACGTTGGCCATAAGTCGACTCAGAGCCGATATTCCCGAAGCAGCCTTCTCAGCCGTTGCCCTGATTTGCTCAGAGAAACTCATCTTCGAGTCGATCAGTCGCCCCAGGTACTTCACCGCTGGCTTCGATTCGATTTGTATATCTCGAATTCTGATCATCCTTACTCTAGGGATTCTTTTTTTGTCAAGATGACCACTTTGGTTTTCTCCAGTGCTACACTAAGTCCACGAGCAGTGATTCAGTCTTTCACTCTGCGCATTAACATACCTAGCCTTAGCTGCACTTGTTCAATGGTGCGTCTGGCGACTAGAGCCACAACATCATCCATATAGCCGACCAAGTGCGACTCATCTGGCATCTCCAGTCTCAGTACCTCGTCGTAAGATACGTTCCACTGGCCAGGACCAAGGATAGATCCCTGGGCAACACCCGATGTAATTTCCATCTTTCGTTGGCCCTGTGTCGTGTTGCAGAGCAGGCTTCGGTACATTAAATAGTCCCTCAAAAGCCGCATTAGATATTCTGGAACTTGAAAATGGTTTTCCTGCGTATCCTGAATATCTAGCGGAGTTGAAGGCGTTCCTGACGTCGAGTGTCACCAACACGACGATCCGTCGCTTGGTGCGACTATATGCCTCTGCCTTTTGGACCGCGTTCACCACCTCTGCAATCGCATCGATAGGAGAACGTCCTGCTCCAAAGCCGTACTGCCGAGGAGATAGGTCCCCAGCAGCACGAATCACGTCAATGAGTATTCTCTTGATGAGTTTCTCTAGCACTTTCCCAGCCGTGTCTAGCATGCATAACGGGCTGTATGCAGACGGCGATTCGGGGTTTGCCTTCCCCTTGCTGATCAGCACGAGCCTCGCTACCTTCCATCGTACCGGGAAAACCCCGTCTCGGTGGCAAGCGTTGAATGTGCTGAGCAGCAAGACAGGACAATGGTGATAGACAAGCCGCAACACCTCAGCCGGAACACCATCTGCGCCTGGATCCTTCCTTGCTTTCAATGAAAGGACTGCCTTCTCCCGTTTCGGCTGTATGTAGAGTGAACACTCGATTGCCGTCTGAAAATTAATAAGGCTATTTTGATCTTCAACCATTTTAGGGTGGAGGGAAGTTCGTGAGGAGCTGTTCGCTATCACGTTGAACTCTGGCTGCTTTTCAGAGTTTCTTGCCCATGCTCTTTTGATGCTATCTCTTAAAGTCTTCAGCTCAAGCCTATAGCACAATATAGGAGGCACCCTCTCTCTTTTGATAGCAGCCACGCTTGGCTGCTGGGGCTTCGATTTCCCTTTATTTCCCTCAAGGCTCGGCCTTCCACCTAGCTTGTGTATGGTCTTCGAGAAACTAGGAAGCTATTTTCGCTCCTCATTACCATTGTCCGTGAAACTTCTACCATCTCACATCTCCATGTCTAGTAAGTAAGTCCAGAAGAAACTCCTCCTTTATAACCCCTGGAATTTCTCACAGGAACCCTACTTTCCGCGTGAAGCTAGATTAAGTAGCGGAGAGCTCTCTGTACTCATTGTTTTCCCCCACACCCACAGATCACACGACTGAATTTGGAATATTGTCGCGGGAAAATGAAAGAAAGTAAAACCGAAACCCTTATTGTCTAGTAATTAAAACACTTAAAAGCAAAATAATTACAATCTCAAGAAAAATAATAACACTTAAGCCTTAACAATAATCTTTGCTTTGTTTTTGTGTTTTCTTCAATTCAAATCCAACTCTTTTTCTCCAATCCTATCATTCCACTTGTTTTCCTAATCCTTTTCTTTTTTCACAATTTTCATAAAAAAAAGTTTTCCGCCAAATCAACACAACTATTAACAAAATTTTTGGGAAATTTTACATATTTCTTCTTTTTGATTTATATTTAAAATGATGTTGAATAGTCGAAAAATAAACGAAGTTTATATTTACTTAAATGTGAGCAAACCAATTAAGTGACATGATGTTCACTTAGCAAGACCAGATACATGCAACAAAAAGAGATAATTTATAGCGTTAATCATGATTAAGTAGGTATGCCGAAATACGCGTGAAATAAATATTTCCAGATTTTCTTCTTGCATGGTGGCTTCATCTTTGATGTGAAATATTTTTGCTTTGAAATTTTTGAAAAGGTTAATGCATCGGCGGTATGATTATAATAGATGACAAAAACATTGTTAAGACCTAGAATAAAATTAATAATTTAACGTTCGATATCCGTGCTCGACCCTAATATTAAATTATAATCGATACCTTTGTTTGATCCTAACATAAAATTCTCTGTACATTGTTACATTTATTCAAAGACACTTTGTCAGCAAATTTACGTTCAATGTAACTTAAGATCTATTGTTGATAATAAACTTCCAACTCAAAATGTAATTCAATATGTCTACTGTTTTGGATCTTGAGAAAATTTAATTGCTTTCGCGGGTCAGCACAACTCAATTTGTAGTTATTAGAATAAGCATTTTTTGATCTTGGTTGATTCAGAGAAATAAATTTTGTTCATTGTTATTCCAATCACGAAGCGGACAACAGCTTTTTCATTTCACTGGAGCGATAGTATAGGGAGAGTTTGTGAAGCACCAAATCTCCGCAAGAACAATTAAATTGGTTGGTTTGTACCAAACAATAAGTGAAAGGTAGAGTTTCTGCTATGCGAAAAACACTCGAATATCTAACCTCGTGAAGGGATGAAGTGGAGGAACTGTGGATGTCCTTCAAGACCACAAACAGTGAGATTTGTGAATCAGCTAAACATTGGCCAGATCATCCTTATTTCACGAGCAAATATTTTACTCTAATCGAGCAAGACTGTGAAAAATTCCTGGAAGATGTAGAAAGACGTCTTGCAGAAGCACCGGCTGTATCTACGAGACGATACAGCAGTGGAGCTGAGCCACCTACCAGGATATTGGAAGATCCTCGCAGCGAAGCTGAGGCCAAAACTGTATGTTTAATCCGTCAACAACGCTCAACCATGCGTGTGATAGAACGCATCATAAAAACTATCGACGCAATGGAAGAAGCTCAACCAAAGGATATCTACTCGATAAAAACCACTCTGATCTCCAAGTACTGGGAAGGAATGCGAAGACTTCATCAAAAAATCTGGCAAAGTTTGTGTATTATGCTATGGAGGACCGTATGCAGGATGCTTTAGTGTTTTTGGCTGCCGGCCGGAGAAAATTGTCGCTAATCCGGTGGTAGAACGCAACCCGTCTGCTGTCAAGTTGCCGGATATGAAGATTCAGAACCTTGGAGCTGCGCAAAAGATATGGTATCTTAAAGGCAGTCTCAAGGGTGAACCAGAACGACTACTGCGTCACTTGCCAATCGAGAACGACACCTACGAAACTGCGTGGAAAATTCTAAAGGGTCGTTTCAGCAACAAAAGGCTCCTCATGAACTACAGAGTGTAGACGATTTTCTGTCCTTCTTCGAGCGTCGATTCCAGGCCTTGGAAGCAATATGTGACGAAAAGAAGTCTGAACAAACGAAACGGGCAGTAACTGTAATGGAATTCACCATATTTACGCCTGTGAAGCCTTTGGAAGATTATTCCACCAAGCTCGCACTGAGGAGGCCAGGCATCTTAAACTCTGCTTTAATTGATTGAGAGAGGGGCATCAAATGGCCGATTGCAGTGCAGGGGCTTACCGTAAATGCAAAAAGAAGCATCATATAGACATTCAGAAGGTAAAGTTGCAGCAAATCCCACTACGATTCATTCAGTGGCAAGCAAAAGTTCATCCAATCCAGTGATTAAAGCAAATGAGCCTCCACCCCCCACTGCTTTGTCCACGGAAACAGCTTCCCATAATGGTTCATTCGTGATGATGGGTACGGCGATAGTCCAGGTAATTGATCAGTATGGACAATTGAGGAGGCTTCGAGTTATACTTGACAGTGGGTCACAGATCAGTATAATAACAAGCAAACCAATTAAGAAGCTAGGATTGCTAGGTGTTGAGCACAATATGTCCATTAAAGGCTTTGGTGGTGTGTCACAACAAGCGCAACTCATGGCAAGGCTCGTACTGCAGTCCCACGTTACGTCATTTCAATGTGAGCTTAACGCGATTGTCTTGAAGAAAATAACATCACGCCAACCTTCTTTGGAACTACACACAACCTCTTGGGCCATACCAAGGAATATTGACTTCGCAGATCCCGGGTTTCATAAACCAGGACGAGTTGACCTGCTGCTGGGCTCAGATGTCTTTTATGAAGCCCTCGCTAATGGACAGATCGAATTGGCACCCTTTCTGCCACGTTTACAAAACACCGTTTTTAGATGGGTCGTGGCTGGCCGATTAACAGTCCCAAACCAGTCGATTCCTATGTGTGGCCTTTTTAACTCCAAGGACAATGAACTAAGCGAAATAACGGAGCGGTTCTAGAAATTGGAAGAAATCGATGCAAGAGCACCCTCCATGACATCATAGGAAATCAAGTGTGAAAATGAATTTGCGAAGGGTCTAAAACGAACCGCTGATGCGCGTTTTGAGGTGAGACTTCCATTCCATGATAGCACTGAAAAATTGGGAGGCTCGTATGACACAGCTGTTGCACGCCTGCTCCAAGTCGAGCGGATGCTATCAAAACATGAAGCACTGCATGATCAATATCACGCCTTTAGGTGGTAATACGAAGACCTGGAACACACGCGTGAAGTGAATTTGAACCATATCCCATCATCACATTACTGCCTCCCACACTATTGCGTTTTCAAGCCGGATAGCACCTCAACCAAGTTAAGGGTGGTCTTTGATGCGTCCACCAAAACCACTTCAGGGGTTAGTTTAAACGAAATATTGCATTTTGGTCCTACCATTTAGCCGGAAATCTTTACCATCTTATAACGAATTCGTCTGCCTCGATATGTGTTTACGGCAGATATTGAAAAATTGTATCGCCAGGTGCTTGTAGCTGAATCAGATCGTAATTAGCAACTAACTGCAACGAGATATAAGCCCAGTGAAAGCATAATATGTTATCAATTGAACACAGTTACCTATGGAACATCTTCAGCACCATATCTGGCAACCAAATGTCAACGGGGAATTCAGTCTGCGATAGAGTACCCACTTGGGGCCAAATCGTTAGCCGATGATTTTTATATGGATGACTTGATGACAGGGACTGACCGCCTTTCTGAAGTAATGGAAAAACTAGCACAATTGCGATCCATACTAGCCCCAGCTGGATTCAAACTTCGAAAGCGGTGAGCAAACCACCCCCCAATCGTTAAACAAGTTGGGTAGACAGACCTATGCTCATGTCAGAAGGGTTTTGTACTCAACTTACAAAATGCCGTGACCAGCAACGAATAAAATTAAGAAACACGTCATGTTCGAGGATCATACTATTATTAACTAAGTTGAAAGAAGTTTTTAATCATGAGGTATTTGTTAAAATTATACCCATAAATATTTCGCTTGATAATTTTTTCAGATTTTTTTAGATCACGGGTGTCCATTCGCGAGGGAGAAAACACATTTTTCATGTATTTCCCCCCTCTCTGTGCCCCCACTGAAGCAAAAACTGTCAGTTTAAGAACTGTTTTGAAAAGCTCTCATAGAGGACTTTCATTTGATACTCATCTGGGCTACCTTTCATGAAATTTTTTTCAGGGGCCACTCCTTTGTACTGTAAGCATCGATTCATGGCCTATTTTTTCGAATCCTAGAATGGCTACAAAGCCCTTTTGCTAGGAGCTCTCTCCTGCCTCTTCGACTTGTTTCAATTGTATGTAGTCATCCTCATGATATCTATCATTCCTGAAATTTTCATGAAAATCCTAGCAAAGGTGTAGTGTCTAAGTCGGTAAAAAGCGCATGTGGCTCCATAGCCATATGTTTCCATAGTAATACAGGGCACATTGTTCCATAGTAATACAGGAGAATTCAAATCGCTATAACTTCGTTAAATACTATTCGATCTTTATGAAACTTTCAGAAAAGATTAATCTTATAAATAGTCATCTGTTTGCTAAATTTTATTGAATTTAAGGGTACCATTTAGATTTTATTCGAGAAAACATAAAATCGATAAATCATACTATTACTAACAAAGTTGAGTGAATTTCGACTTCTCATGTATTTGTTATTATTGTACTCATAAAGGCCTACATTCATGATTTTTTTCAGATTTTTCGGATGGAAGGTGTCCAATCGCGAGGGGGGGGTACGCGAAAAGTTCGTACATTTCCCCTTCCCCTGCCCCCCTCGGTACTCATAAGGCTATTTTAAGACCTGTTTTGAAAAGATCTCATTGAGACCTTTCCAATGACTTCCTATTCAACTACCAATGGTGAAAATTTTTTTTTGAGGGGTCAACTCCCTATATGGGGAGACCCCCTTTAAACACCTTTGAAAAAAATTTTCACCCTTGAACTTTCAAGAGGTCACCACTTCTGACCTTCCCACAAAGTTTCATGGCTGTAGCCTTTATAGTTTCGGAGAAAAAGTGCTGTGACATACAGACGGACGGGCGGACGGACGGACGGACACAGGTCATGATTGCAATAGGGTTTTGTATTTTAGTACAAAACCCTAAAAATGTTGCGGCAAAGGATTGTGCACTACAGCTGAACATCGCAGATGAACGGTATGACCATATTAAGGCGTTGGGATTGATATGGACACCCAAAGAGCATATATTTACGTTCAAAGGCCCTACGATGACCACAAGGTACACAAAGCGATCTATCCTGGCTGATAAGTTCAGCTCTTTGACCCGCTGGGCTTGGTAACTCAGTGACAGTGATAGCAAAGATCTTTTTGCAAAAATTGTGGAAGCTCAACATTGATTGGGATGCTGCGGTACCAGTGGAAATGAGTGCAGAGTGGAAAATAGATTTTGAAGGATTAGATGAGATTAGCAGCGTGGAAATTCCTCGCCATATCTATGAAGACAAGTTGCCAAAAACAACGCAGCTTCACATATTTGCTGATGCATCAGAGCAACCCTATGGTGCGGTTGCCTATACTCGTGCAACTGATACGGATGGTGTATGTAGGGTGCGACTATTGTGTGCAAAATCAAGAGTGGTCCTATTGACGAAGACCACCCTTCCAAGACTGGGACTTTGCACGGCAAGACCAGCCGCAGGATTGGCTGATCGACTTAGTCATGATTTGGGTGGAACAAGGCTTAAATGTTTTTTCTGGACAGATTCCGGGATAGTTTTGAACTGTATAAATGTAGATGCATCTTCCTATCACACGTTCGTTGCAAATCAATTGGCAGCCATACAGCAAATCGTAAACACTGATCAATGGCGGCACGTGGACTCTAAAAAAAATCCAGGCAATCTTGTATCAAGAGGCGTAGCCCCCAAAGAGTTGAAGGATTGCATCATATGGTTTTATGGACCCATGTTCCTTCATGGTTCGGAGACGACCTGACCAAAGGGGCATCGCACTGTCGACGTTGATTTAGAAAAGAAACATTTAAAGGTGGTCCTTAATGCTACGAAAACTTTGGCAAGTTTCATACATCAAATTGATCATCGGAATTCATTTCGACGATTTCAACAGTTAATAGCATACACCCTACAGTTTGTTAACAACCTTCGCAAGCCGGCAACAGGAGAAAAACTTCCACGCTAACGGTTGACAAATTAGAAAACGCACTTCGAGTAATGCTACGTGAGGCTCAATCGGATGCGTACCGCAAATCTATCCAACAATTGCAGACTACCGGAAAAGTTGACCCAAGGGATCCACTAAAGGATCTCTACCCAATTTTGGATAAACATGGGGTTCTTCGAGTTGGCGGCAGACTGGAGGCTTCGAATCTATCCTTTCGTATGCGCATTACATCACCAGGCTGGTATTGGATGACTTGCATGTTCGCCATCTGCATGCCGGTCCACAAACATTGCTGGCTGCAGCCAGGCAATGATTTTCGCCAATAAACGGAAAAACAGCTACTAGATCCGTTGTCCAGAAGTGTGTCAAATGTAGTCGTGCGAAACCAAAATTAATGTCACAGCTTATGGGTAACTTACCAAGCGATAGAGTGCAACCAACCAGACCCTTTCTAAACACAGGCGTTGATTTTGCGGGACCGTTGTGGGTGCACCTCGATATTCATGGCAAGCGTCCTCAAAAAGCCTATTTAGCGTTATTTTGTTGCTTCGCCACAAAGGCAACGCACTTGGAACTCGTACCCGATTTAATTACAGAAGCTTTTATCAATACCCTTAAAATATTCGTTGGCCGGAGGGGACATTGTAGATGACTGTATTGCGACAAATTTCGTTGGTGCCAGGAACTAGCTAGCTGAACTGAAGGAGAACATATTATCTGATTGGACTTTGTACCCAGAAGGGCATCGAGTTCGAATTCATTCCGCCAAGATCTCCCCACTTTGGTGGCCTATGGGAGGTTGCAGTGAAGTCCGCTAAGCATTTCCTACTTAGGAACGTAGCTCTAGCGTCCCTCACATATGATGAGCTAGTAACCGTAATTATCGAGATAGAGGCCATATTGAATTCAAGACCGCTCACTGCAATGTCTTTGGATGCAAACGAGCTGACGGCATTAACACCGGGACACTTTCTGGTTGGTGAGCCATTGACTTCTATGGTCTCTTCACTCCTATCATTCCACCTGCTTTCGTAATCTTTTTCTTTTTCGAAATTTCCAAAAAAAAAGTTTTCCGCCAAATCAACACAACCATTACCAAAATTTTTGGGAAATTTTACATATTTCTTCTTTTTGATTTATATTTAAAATGATGTTGGACAGTCGTAAAATAAACGAAGTTTATAACATATTTAATTAAATGTCAGCAAATCATTTAAGTGAAATGATGTTGATTGAACAAGACCAGATACATGCAAGAAAAAGAGATAATTTATAGCGTTAATCATGATTAAGTAGGTATGCCGAAATATGCGTGAAATAAATATTTCCAGATTTTCTTCTTGCATGGTGGCTTCATCTTTGATGTGAAATACTTTTTTCTTCGATGCAAACACGGGTGCTTTGAAATTTTTGAAAAGATAAATGCATCGGCGGAATGATTATAATAGATTAAAAATTCATATTAAAGAGATTTTATTGGATTTTAAATCATTTAAAAATTATCTTAATTTTTATAAGAACACGTTACTCAAAATTTGCCATCAAGCAACGCTGAGCTATAATTTCTGAAAAGTATAAATTATCCTGCACCATCAAACTCCGCCTCCTACATCCTTATTCGACGATGTCGCACTATTAAATTTAATTGCCCATGTAACTCGACCACATTCTATTCAATAAGGAGCTAGTGGAGAGTGCAACAAGTTGGCCGGGTGCCACTGAGAAACAAGGGTCAGTTTTCGATATCCTTTTCCATGAGCTGTTAAGGATTCGTTCAAACCAAACTACTTGGTTCAGTTCAACAACACATTCTATACAAAATAATTTGAATCGCCTTTGTCGTCTTCATATCCTTGCGCGATATGTGTGAAAGATAACAATGAGAGTTAGTGGAGCAACAGAAATGGGAGCTTAATTTCCAATTAGCCGATTCACTTGAATGCATTTCATATAATAGTAATTATATCAAAAATAGATCGAGGCGATATCATTAGAATATGATTGCACACGAAATGATACGTGAATGTGTTCGGAAAACAACTACAGCAGTCCTTGCTCCCTGCATTTGAGTACTTAAATTACTTCAGAAAGCTCCAATTGCAATTAAATATTTCAAACAAGTTGACTGTATTCCCCAAACATTGCTCTGCTCTCCTAATTAATGATGCTCCTTGCGCTCTTGCATATACTTTAACGATACAACATAATGAGATGGATTCGGATGATATATTTCGTGGCCAATTAACTTTGAGCGTATACACAAGGAACGCGTTGCTAAATGCGTTTTCACATATGACTACACGCTTGTCTACATATGCCATCACGTTCATTAGCCAAGCGGGAGACAGTGATTTGCTAGGCTAATATTTTGATACAGTGTTCAGTCATATCAAATTACACATTCCGCTAAATTGAAAGGCATTTCGTTTAACATTTTGACTGAGGGTGCAAAAGCGTCTGCAGTCGACTCTTGTCAGTTTGAAATGATAATTTCTTGTGATGTTTTCCGTTTTGTCGTGATGAAGCGTTTCTCAACGTCACCAAAACCCTCTGACAAAAAAGACATATCTTGACTGTATCATATTACACAATCAGCTCTCACCCATCATTGATAGAGTAACAAAGGAATGACAGAGTCCTTACCATTTGTTCCTGAGACTTTTCAGCGGGCGAATACAAATGTGGTAAATTTGTGAAGCTCAACATCTTGACGACTAACGAAAAGGAATCATTTCATTTCACTTCTTTTTTAATATCTGCCAGAAAAATTATGACATCTATCTACTTATTCACGCTATGCTGACGTAAAGGATCGGAGGAATGAGAAGGATGTTTTGACGCTATCAATGCCAAACAATATTATTTCTGAGCACATTATGCAATAAACGAACCACAAGACATTGAAGTGAGTGCTAGAGCGGAAAGCGATCTCATCTTTCATAGATATGGAATTTGGGGGTGTGTAATGGCATTTGCCACTTAGAAGACAAGGAGGATGCAAAGAAAGCCTTTAGATATAACACCAATGGTGAATGACATCAAAATGAAACGGTGATGGCATATTTACAATTTCCATAGTCGTTGCGTTCATCTTCCAGTCTCCCTCGATTTTGAAGGCATATAAAGTCACTTCTTTGCTTTGAACGAGCCCTCACACCTTGGCTCTATTTTGTAGGTATCCTCAAGAGACTTTAATAAAATATGCAGCATTCAAATTAAATCACTGTTTGAATGTTCGAGGAGAACGATTCGAGAATCTCTTAGTTTTGATGAATACATCAATTAAGAATATTGAAACAGGATTTTGACTTTGATTTAAAAAGAAAGTGCTTGATGGAGAAATGATGTTGAGAATTTTTGTCAATCTCTTTGTTAGCTAAATTTTCTAATTAATTATACGAGGTAAGATGTTTATTGTCAACAAAACTGGCATTTTGTAGTAAAATCAAAATGTGAGCAGTTTCGATTCCTCCGTTGATGGAGGAACGGCTTCAACGAGAAAATGGCAAGTTGGTGGAAAATGGGATACCCCTCACAGACTTAAAGCCGGCTAAGGCGAAGCACTTATAATGCTCCTTGAATATCCCACAATGACTCTTCTATGACATTTGGAACATAGTTTGACTTACAAATGAGGACTGCCGTCTTGGGCAGGCAGTATGATATGAAGGTCCAAGTTGCTTAGCACGGTACTGATTAAGAAGAAACTTGACGAGAATTTCTCTGATTTAAGCTATTACTTCACTTACAAGAGATAATGTTCTAGCCGGGGCTTTCTGGCCCAAATAAGTTTATCTTGAGACGAGCGTAGACACCACTTACTCGCTAATAAGCCCTACAAGACGCCGAGCGAGACTGCGACTAACCAGATGTTTTTCCCTCCACACAGAAGGCACCACTTACTGATTGAGATGAGGGGCGTCCTTGCTAAATATTTGATACCATCGAGGGCACTCCAAACTAAACTCACTGTCCGCACTTTTTCCTATAAATTCAGAAGTGAAAGCAAAAGAAAATTCACCCGAGCCAAATTTTCAACCCACTAAACTCACGACTAACTCTGCCGTAGGCGGTCCCAAGCCCGGTTGAAAAAGAACGAGGGATTCCAGTGTTTCCCCCACTTCCAGCTTCCATAATTTCTCATCCTAAGTCCCACGAGCAAATGGTATTAAATAGCCTCGGGGTTGCACATTGGGTTTACTGGTTCTCCAATGATTGGACACTAAATGCCACTAAATGCCAATAACTGCAAATATACCTGCAGCTCTACTACTAAATCCTGCTTACATCTGTTCTGAGTGATGAACTTCGATGAAGTGAATTGTAAATTTAAACAATGATTACTGCTGTCTTGCAATTAATGGTTTATTGGTACTTCTTTGTGGCTTTTATAAATATATTTTTTGGGTACCATACACTATTCCAAATATTGTGCTTCTGTTCACAGTGCTTCTGTTCACAGTTGCTTGTGTTGGCGTTGAGAAGACACATAAGATCAACAAAGTCGTAAATAAGTTCGAAATGACTCGTTTGGTAGTCATCGACTGCCGTTTTTCCCCTTAAGTCTGCTTTGATACCATGGCTTTTGGATCATTTGGAACCGGCTTTCGCTTTCTCGTACTTGAAAATGTACTAGATGATGGCTGAGGTATCGGCGATTTTGATTGAGTTTCAACTATCGGTGATTCATTTGATTGGCTTCAGAATGGTAATGGGCAAATCTTTGTAATGGGCCGTTTTGTCACATTTCCATGTAGTTTGATCGTGACAACACGAACAAGACCATCTTCGCCAGGATGAATTGCCAATATCCTTGCTAATGGCCATTGTGACGATGGAAAATGATCCTTTTTGACTAGAACTAGATCTCCTGTTTTTACATTTTCCTGTGGTTTAAGCCATTTTGGTCTTTGTTGAAGACGTTGTAGATATTCTTTTGTCCATCGGTGCCAAAAGGAATGCTTCATTGCCTGAACCAATCTCCAACGCTTCAGTAATGTCAAATTCGTCTCCTCTGGATCACTTTTGAGCTCGAACAAATTTCCTCCAGTCAGAAAATGTCCTGGTGTCAGAGCGGCGTCATCTGAAGGATCGTCGCTTATTGCGGTCAATGGTCTAGAATTCATGCACGCTTCGATCTATGCAAGAAATGTGGGATACTCTTCGATGTTTAGTAACTGTTTTCCTATTGTTTTGTAAAGATGCCGCTTCATCGATTTCACACCAGCTTCCCAGAGTCCACCAAAATGTGGACTTCCAAGAGGTATGAAATTCCATTCTAGACCATCTCGAACCAGTATTTCATTACTCTTGTGCAATATTTTGTTATATTCATCATGGAGTTTTCGGTTGGCGCCTAGAAAATTCGATCCGCAATCGCTGTCAATGGCTCTACACCTTCCCCGTCGTGCCATGAATCGTCGAATAGCAGCAATACACGTGTCCGTAGACAAATCTGACGCTACTTCTAGATGAAAAGTTCTCGTTGCCATGCATACAAAGATGACCACGTATGCTTTTGTTGTTTTTGAACCACGTCCTCCATTCCATTTAAGTTTTATAGACCCGCGTAATCTAACCCCGTATGCTCAAAGGGATTTGACGGACGTACCCTTATCGATGGTAGGGATCCCATTAACTGTGCATTTGGCCTTGCTGTCAGCTTGAAGCATGTGAGACAGCTACGAATCTCCCTTTTTGCTAGTGAAGACGCAGATATTATCCAGTATTCAAGTCACTATTGTTTTGTAAAGATGCCGCTTCATCGATTTCACACCAGCTTCCCAGAGTCCACCAAAATGTGGACTTCCAGGAGGTATGAAATTCCATTCTAGACCATCTCGAACCAGTATTTCATTATCTTGTGCAATATTTTGTTATATTCATCATGGAGTTTTCGGTTGGCGCCTAGAAAATTCGATCCGCAATCGCTGTCAATGGCTCTACACCTTCCCCGTTGTGCCATGAATCGTCGAATAGCAGCAATACACGTGTCCGTAGACAAATTTGACGCTACTTCTAGATGGAAAGTTTTCGTTGCCATGCATACAAAGATGACCACGTATGCTTTTGTTGTTTTTGAACCACGTCCTCCATTCCATTTAAGTTTTATAGGCCCCACGTAATCTAACCCCGTATGCTCAAAGGGATTTGACGGACGTACCCTTATCGATGGTAGGGATCCCATTAACTGTGCATTTGGCCTTGCTGTCAGCTTGAAGCATGTGAGACAGCCACGAATCTCCCTTCTTGCTAGTGAAGACGCAGATATTATCCAGTATTCAAGTCGTAATGTTGCAAGTGTCAACTGGATACCGACATGCATTGTTTTTAGATGAGCCCTTTTGGTTAGCAGTTGTGCTAGTCTGCCTTTCGGTATGATAGCCAGATACTTAGTTTTTTCTCCTACCAATGCAAATTGTAGCCTTCCGCCCACCCTGAGGATACTCTCAGAATCTAACCAGGAAGTAAGCAATCGCAGACTACTGGTATTCGATAATGGTTTTGAATTCTGTAGATGCCGAATTTCATCCATATAAACATGTTGTTGGGCTAGCTTTATGCATTTGTCATGTGACAGTTTAAGTTCCTTGGCTGTTAATCCTCCAATGCGCTTGTCTTTTGGATTCCGACAATTATGAATGAACCGGAAACAGTAGGCCAGTACTCTGTTCAGTTTGCTGAAGTAAGAGTATCTTTCAAAAATTTCCGGCTCATCCTTTGTCAATATTGAAAGCAGTGCGGCAGCACTCTCGTTAAATTCTTCTTCCTCGCAGTTTGAAATTGTTGGTTGAGATAACTTTATGTCTGTATCCCTTAGCCATGAAGGTCCATTCCACCATAAAGAAGATACTCTTAGCTCTGCTGGATATAAACCTCGTGTTGCTAAGTCAGCAGGGTTGTCGTGAGTTGCAACATGATTCCAATCGGCTGGTGATGATTCCTGTTGTATTTCGCTTACTCTATTAGTAACATACACTGTCCAGCTTGTTGCTGGTTTCTGTATCTAGGCCAACACAATGGTGGAATCAATCCAGTAGTTGATACGTGCATGCCCCCAACGAAGCGCTTCTTTAACTTGTTTCATAATTTTCGTCAATAGTACAGCTCCACAAATTTCCAGTCGGGGTATGGACTGCGTTTTTATAGGTGCCACCTTGGATTTAGTAGCTAGAAGTTTCGTTGTGATTGATGAACCATAAACAATTCTCACGTAAACTGCAGCAGCGTATGCTCTGGATGAGGCGTCGCAAAATCCGTGAAGTTCAACCAGGGTGGATGGAAGGTATCCTATCCAGCGCGGGATTTTGATTTGGCTTACTTGATGGAATTGTTTCCGTACAGTAATCCAGTCTTTGATTACTTCCTTATCGAGTGGCTCATCCCGATCACATTTTGTTAGCCAAATCCTCTGCATCGCTATTTTTCCAATTATCATTGTGGGTTGCAACCATCCTATCGGGTCGAATAATTTTGATATGTCTGAGAGCACATCTCGTTTGGTTTTAGGGTCAATCGCATTGATGCTGACACTAAATGAGAACATATCCGTTGCGGGATGCCACCAAATGCCGAGAGTGTTGACGTTTTCCGATAGCTCGATATGAAGCGGAACTTGCGTAATTCGATCTGCCAAGGGAAAGTTTTCCTATAATTCAGAATGATTTGCACTCCACTGTCTCAGATGAAAACTACCACAGTGCAACAAGTCCTGGAGCTCCTTTTGAACATGTCGCAAGTCTGCCAAGTTGTTTCCACCAGTTAAGCAATTGTCGACATAAAAGTCTTCTTTCAAAACTTTTGATGCGTTAGGATAGCTCATGTGTTCATCTTCTGCTAACCTGTGAAGGGTCTCAATGGCCAAGTATGGCGCACTTGTCGTTCGATACGTATTTGTTGTTAATCGATACATTTGAATGGGGTCTGTTCTGTTGAACCGCCACAAAATGCGAAGACAATCTCGATCCGATTCATCTAGCCATATCTGTTGGTACATCTTCTCTATGTCGGATGTTATAACGTATCGGTGTTGTCTCCATCTCATTAGGATGTAGAATATGCTTTCCTGAATTGTAGGACCGGTTAGTAGCAAGTCATTCAAAGATTGACCCGACTGACTCTTTTGCGATGCATTGAACACAACTCTTAACTTTGTTGTGGTACTACTTTCTTTGAGGACGGCATGATGGGGTTAATAAAAGAAGGGCTTTTTATGGATGCCATCAATAGGTACAAGCTCCATGTGCCCGAGTTTGAGATATTCTCCCATAAATTTGTTGTATTCGTCATGTAGTTTGGGGTTTTGTTTGAACCGCTGCTCTAATTGACGGAATCGAATAAACGCCACTCTTTGAGTATTGCTCATGTCTCTCTTTAGATTAATATCAGCCCTAAAAGGTAATCGTACCGAATAAGAACCATAAGATAGTCGACGAGTATGATTTCTATAGTGTTCTTCCGCTTGTCCCTCTTCACGTGTAAGAGATCGGGACAGTGAAGCTTCCTCCTGTTCCCAAAATTGTCGCAAAGATTCATCCAGAGCGCTGTACGACATCAAAACTTGTACCTGCTTTTTCTCAGGCAATTGTGCAATAGGACCAAAAATCACCCATCCTAGTTTTGTTTGTTGAGCTGATGGATTACCTGGCAAAAATCCAGGCAGTAGAATCTTGCTGTAGATATCAGCTCCAATTAGCAAGTCAATCTTCGACGGTACGTAGTATTTAGGGTCTGCTAAATCTTTTGACTTGAGACCTTCAGGAAGGTGTTTGGACGTCTACGTAGCAGGTAACGGCGTTGTTATGGTGTTTAAAATTTGTGGGCTGAATATTAATTTCTCCATACCGTTTCGTCCTTTGACATGGGCTGCAATGGTTGTCTCTCCACGAGTGGTTACCTCATGTTCCCCACCAACACCACCAATTACCACTTTCGTCTGCTTCCTTGACGCCTTTAATGCTCTCATTGCTGCTTCACTAATCAATGATCGCTGAGCCCCCGTATCTAATAACGCTCGAAGTGTGATAGTCTCAGCCTCTGGTGATTCTGCGTCAGATATTGCACTGGCTTGTACTAGCGCAGTCGCCAATAGAACTTGGGTATTATCTTCGGATGTGCACATGCAAGTGCTGTTTGCAGTCACCGATGCCGACGGTACTGGCTGAGCTGAAAATAGGTGCAAGGAGGTATTGTGTCGTTTTCCACATACCTTGCAACCGTGCTTTGATGTACACTGCTTTGCCCCATATTGATCGCTCAAACAATTGAAGCATAGTCGCTTTGAGTTGACTAACTCTCGTCGTGTCTGAACAGTAGATTGTTTAAACTTCGTACAGTTGAAAAGTCGATGATTCTCGTTGCACATTGGACATTGTGGGCCAGTATGCACTGAATGGACCGTGATAGCTGTTCGTTTAGTGGGTTGTTTCGCAACTGAAGATGATAATGCTTCCAGCAATGTTGGCACTGCTTTTGAATGACCGATCTGCTTCTGCCAATCCTTCCTAGTCTCATCATCAAATTTCTGGTTGAGGATGAATGTGGCTACTAAGTCGAATGCGTTGACCTTTAGCGTGGAAAGTGTAGCCCCAGCTGATTGGTTATGCCAACCAAACGTTTCAATTGACCAACATCATCCTTGTTGCACCGGGGCAGCTCCCGAAACCGTTGCACCATTTCGTTGGAGATTGCTCTTTCATTGTCATACCGCTCACAGAGTAGCTTCCATGCAGGCGCGTAATTTGCTTCCGTGATCGTCAGGTGCTAAATGGGGTGTTCTGCTTCACTGCGCAGTGAACTACGCAAATACTGCAGTTTCTGTACGGCACTTAATTTATCATTCTCGTGCACCATACATTTATATAAATCACGAAATACACACCATGACGAATATTTGCCGTCAAAGGCAGGCATTTTGAGTCGTTCTAATTTGATTGTTTCTACTTCATTCCCTGGTCCAGTTCCTGTTATTGTTGGATTGGAGGTTTTCTCGTAATCCTTGATCTTCTCCAAAAACAGAGTAACGCAGTCCAGTACAATATTTTCCATCGCCACGAATTCTTCCATGTAACCAGCTCGATTCTCCTTCTCCTGCTCGCTACTAAGCTCCTGGCATACCAAAGGATGATGTTCTTCGCATTTGCTCCAAAGTCCCTGAAGCTTTTCCAACCTTGCTCTGAAGTAAGCAATGCTGTAACGTTTCGAGCTGTCCTTCTTGTAGTTTTCTATCAGCCACTGAATAGCCTTTATCTTTTGATCTTGTCCAGCCTTCTCCGACATCTTGGGTTGGTTCTCGTTCGTTCTTAATTCCGATAGCTGCAATCCGGCTCGACGGACCAATGTTCTGAGTGATGAACTTCGATGAAGCGAATTGTAAATTTTAACAATGATTACTGCTGTCTTGCAATGAATGGTTTATTGGTACATCTTTGTGGCTTTTATAAATATATTTTTTGCGTACCATACACTATTCCAAATATTTTGCTTCTCATGCAATTAAGTTTTTAATTGGGATTTGTAATCAGGGCAATAAACTTTACAGCACAATTTAAAATCGAATGTGTCGATACAACAATATTGATTTAAAATAAATACTCGTACATGCAATTGATGTGAATTCAGGTAATTGAACTTTGAGTGCACTTGAATGAACTTACAAGTGTGCTATGTATGCAGCTTGAAGCTGGCTCGTTTGATTTTGTGAATTTTGTGAGATTATGAAAATCTTTTTATGTGTGCGAACAACATCCACCATCTTTTTATTTTTTAAATCTTACACTGATTTACAAAGCGCTTTGCTTAGGCGACTCTATGAATCAGCAATTTTTTTTCTTATTTTTGTTTTCACTATTGCACGGGTCCCAAATACACGGTGGGTTAGGGCGGGGGAAGTGGTTGACAGAGGGAGGGGGAGGGTAAGGGAGGGAGGGGTGGTTGAGGAAGAGAGGGGTGGTTGAGGAAGAGAGGGTTGGGTGAGGGGGAGAAGAGGATGAAGGAGGGAGGGGGAGGGTGAGCGAGGAAGGGGGAGGGTGAGGCAGGGAAGGGCAGCTTGAGAGAGAGATGGTTGGGTGAGGAAAGGAGGGAGGTTGAGGAAGGGAGGGTTGGATGCGGGAGGAAGTGGGAGGGTGAGGGAGAGAGGAGGATGGTGATGGAAGGCGGTGGTGGGTGTGGCAGGGGTTAGTGAGAGAGGGAGTGAGGGGGAGGGTGAGGGAGGGGGACGGTATGGGAGGGAGATGAGGGCAAGGGAGCTAGGGGATGGAGAGGGCCCACGCCTCACACCCCACGTCCCACGGATCACACCTCACGCCCCACGCCTCATGCCTCATGCCTCACGCCTCACGCCTCACGCCTCACGTCATACACCTCACGCCACACATCTCACGCCTCATGCAGCACGATTAAGGACTCACGCCCCACGTCTCACATCTCACGCCTCACGACTCATGCCCCAAGCTCCACGCCTCATGCCTCAAGCCCCACGCCTCACAACTCACGCTCCACGCCCCATGCCTCACGCTTCACGCTTCACGAATCATGCCTCATGCATCACACGTCACGCCTCACGCCTCACGCCTCATGCCTCACGCCTCATGCCTCACGCCTCACACCGCATGCCTCATGCCTCACGCCTAACGCCTCACATCTCACGCCTCACGCCCCATGCCTTACGCCTCACGCCTCATGCTTCACGCCTTACGCCACACACCTCTCGCCTCACGCCTTAAACCTCACGCCTCACGCCCAACGCCTCACGCCCCACGACTGACACCTCACGTCCCAAGCCACACACCCCATGCCTCAAGCCTCATGCCCCACGCCTCACGCCTAACGCCTTACGCCCCAAGTCCCACGCCTCACGTCTAAAGCCTTACGCCCAACGCTTCACGCCTCATGCCTCACGCCTTGCACCTCACGCCTCACGCATCACGCGTCACGCCTTACGCCTCTGTAACACATATTTTTAAATTGATCTGAGATATGAAATAAAGATCAATGTCCAAATTACAAATAAGTTAATTCGTGTAATATGCATTCTCCGAAAATTTCATTTCCACGGCGATCATGAACTTTTTGCTGACCACGACTTCAAACATGTGACAAGCTACAATGAACTCGAGGAATTCTCAACGAATCAGCACTAAGGCAATGACCGCGCGACGGACTTTGCGATAGTAAAAATTGAATACTTGTAAAATTGTACTATAAAAGACTTGAAAAATAAAATTATGTTATCTGTTGTTGAACAGGTCTTTTTGAGAAGCCAGACAAAATGCCGTCTGACAAAAGGGCAATTTACTTTATATATTTGCTTTTTGAACATTTGGTGACCCCGACGTGATCAACGTCATATTTCAAATTTCAATCTTCAGGATCAGGATAGAGGAATCACAGCTATCACTTCTGGCAACCAAGCAGAAGGAGTTGGGAGACGAGGTCCAGCGAATAATCAGTAATTACAGAAAGGTTTCGTCCAGCTGTAAGACTCCCAAATACCTGAAGGCTAAGCTAGCACAATTCGGACAGTTGTGGACAAGGTTTAACGCAACCCACCAGGAGTTGCAACCCCACGCAGGGACTTTTCCGCAATACCCATACTTTCAACCACAGTCTTTCGCCAAGGTCAGTGCGGAATACTCAAAAGTAGAGAAGAATATGCAACAATTTCTGCGCACTCTGGAAGCACCATCAACGTCTGCACCCGATGCATCATCAGGAGTGAAGGCTGACATGCAGGGGCCGAAGGACTCCACTGCGTCCGACCTTCAGAACACTAAACAACTTATCAGGCGTTATGGTGTTATCACGCAATCCATAACGCACCTTATCAAAGGAATCGACAGCATCGAAGTGGGCAAACCTAGACAATTTTATGAAGTTAAGTTGGTCACTCTCCAGCGGTTCTGGGACGAGGCCCGAAAAGTGCATCAGGATATCTGTGGGAGCGACAACGTGACAGTACCTGGCTACACTTCAAGCAGCTACCTCAACACAGAAGATGCTATCCAAGAGGCGATAATCTTCTTCAACCAATATCTGGCAAGAATTCCCGCCACAGTTGCGCCCGCCACAGTTACGCCCACCACATAGGCATCGGTCAGCTTGCCAAAAATTACACTTCCGACGTTTGATGGCAACTATCTTAAGAGGAAACAGTTCCACGGTCTGTTCAAACAGATGATTCACGATCAACCACTTGGGAATACCCAGAAAATGTGGTACCTGAAAAATAATGTGATCGGTGAAGCTGAGCGCCTAGTTCGTCACCTTCACCTTTCTGACGGTAACTATGCCATCGCGTGGGGAACACTACAGGCACGGGACAACAACCAACGAATCTTGGTTTTGTCACTTATTGACAGGCTGGTATCACAACCAACAGTTGTCAGTTAATCCGCTGCATCAATAAAGGAATTCCACGACACAACAAAAGAGTGCTTGTTAGGACTAGCAACCTTGGGCATCTCAACAGGAGGCTGGGACCCCATCATACTTCACCTCCTGCTCAAAAAACTTGAGAGAACGACACATATGCTGTACGAGCAAACGCTTCAACGACCTCGTGAAGTACAAACCATCGACGCCTTTCGCACATTTATGGAAACTAGATTTCAGTCACTGGAGGCTTTAGGCAAGGAGAGACATTCACATCCACGAGTGAAACCAACATCCCTTGTCTCATCTGGCTTGGACGAAAGCTGCAAAGTATGCACTGGGAACCACAAGGTTTATAAGTGCGACCAGTTACTTAAACCAAGCCCACACGATCGACTTATCAACACCAAGAGCCTTCAGCTGTAACTGTCCATCAAGAAGCTGCTCTAAGTGTCAAGGCAGGCACAATACGTTGCTCCACCAAGAGAAGACAATGAACAAGGCAAAGGGATCAGCCATGACAACCAGCAGCTCCCAATCGTTTACTCCTAGTGACACCACTTTAGCAGCCCTTACCAAGAAGACATCTGGTAGCAAGTACATTTCATTGGGCACAGCATCAGTCAACATCACGAATTTTGTGTTCAACCGAAGTTTCTCAGCCATTTTAGATTCCGGATCTCAGCTCAACTTCATTAGTGCTCGAATGCTAAAGAGGTTGAAAATGTCCAGATCAAATTCTAACATCAATATCTGCAGAATAGGGAAAACAGAAACACATGTCTCGAAGAGAGTGAGCATCACCATTTCCTCAAGATATTTCGGATATTCAACTCGATTGGAGGCATACGTCATACCAACGATTCCTACTACTCAACCGCCGTCATTCATCGATGTTTCTTCATGGCCAATCCCACCGAACATTCACCTTGCTGATTCAAAGTTCAAAATTCCGAAACGAATTGACCTACTATTAGGAGCAGAGTTTTATTGTGAGCTTCTTTCCATTGGACAGATAAGGTTAGGACGAAACCTCCCAACCTTGCAGAATACCGTCCTCGGATGGATTGTGCTTGGCCGTGTCGCAACAAGCAATACATCTGAATACTTCTCTGGAATTGGAATCAATAATCTTGAAAAACACACGAAAAGATTCTGGGCCATAGAAGAAGCACCGTTGGCAACGACCTCTAGTACTGAAGAGCCTGCAATCAATCTTTGACAAAACGATGACGGACGCTTTGAAGTGAAACTTCCTCTGTGTCAGAGCTCATCCGTGCTTGGCCAATCGAAAGATATAGCAATTAGACGCTTTCTTGCTCTCGAAGGGAAGTTCCAAAAACACCCAGATGTCAAAAGGGAGTACACGCAATTCATCAAGAAATACGCCACTTTGGGTCACATGGAAGAAGTTAGTTCACCGATACCAGAGCTTAACTGTTTCTTGTCACATCATTGTGTACTCAAGCCATCCAGCAGTACCACTAAGTTAAGAGTCGTATTCGACGCTTCAGCAAAGGCATCAAACGGCATCTCACTTAATGATATCATGTTGAAGGGACCTGTAATACATGATGACTTATCCTCAATCCTTCTACTTTTCAGGAAACACAAATTTGCCTTCTCTGCGGATATTGAGAAAATGTACTGCCAAGTGAATATAACAACGGAAGACAGCCAGTTATAGCTCATCGTCTGGAGAGACAACCCTTCCGATAACCTAAGGTATTATCGTTTAAGGACAGTGACGTACGGGATCACTGCCGCACCATACTTAGTGACTCGATGCCAGATGGAATTGGCCAGTACATCGAAGAAGTCACATCCACTAGCGTCCAGGGCTATCAAAGACTTCTATGTGGACGACCTAATGACTAGAAGCAACAGCCTCAAAGAAGCCGTAAAGATTCAACATGAGCTGAAAACGCTTTTGAAGTAAGCAGAGTTTAATCTGCGTAAATGGTGTCCGAATCACGAGCAACTCCTTACATCAATGCCAAGCGAAGATAGAGAAATAGAGCTCTAGGTCGATGGAGACACAGAAGACACCGTGAAAACATTAGAGTTAACATGGAATCCCAAGCTAGACCATTTCCGGATAGCTACCATTCGGAATGAGCCAACTAAGGTGACAAAACGGACGATTTTGAGTGACGTATCACAGTTGTTCGACCCATTGGGATTCGTAAATCCAGCAATAACACTGGCCAAGATCTTTTCACAGGATTTATGGTCACTAAAACTCGACTGGGATGAAGCCATACCAATGGAACTCTGCACTCGATGGCTTCAATTTCGTAAGGAGCTTTCAGACTGGGACAGAATTCGGATACCCAGATACTTGAAAACGAAAGATGCCACACTCAGTTTGCATGCCTTTTCTAATGCAAGTGAAAGGGCTTACGACGCAATAATATATCTACGTAGCGCAAACAGCCGGGGAGACATAAAGACGATATTTCTCTGTTCCAAATCTAGGGTTGCCCCAGTGAAAACCATCAGCTTACCAAGACTGGCACTGTGTGCTGCAACTCTCATGGCCCACTTAACGAATCGTGTTAAGAAAATCCTCAACATAGACATAAACACTACAGATTACTGGAAAAATTCACAGATCGTATTAGCCTGGATCCGATCCAGACCGTCATCCTTTCACACCTTTGTGGCCAACAGGGTCTCATCAATACAAGGACTAACAAACATATCCAACTGGCGGCATGTAAATTCTAAACTCAATCCTGCAGACTTGGTTTCTAGAGGAACACGGCCTAGCGTACTCATCAATTGTACGTTCTGGTACCGTGGACCTGAATTCCTGCGAAAACCCGAGATTTATTGGCCATGTGAAGTTATCGGAGATCCGGGAGTGCTTCCAGAGCGAAAGACAATTTACACTGTCCTCACAACTAGCTTTATCCAGGAGCATTTTATCGACAGAATCAATCATCGAAACTCCTTCACACATCTTAAGCGAATCCTAGCAACAGTTTTGCGGGCAACTCACCGCTTCAGGGTAAGGAAAGATTCATGGGAAGGAAGACTCCTTACAGTCACAGAATTAGAAAAAGCTCTTGCACTTATAATTAAATTCATGCAGGCCGGTGAATTGGGAAACGAGATAAAAAGATTACAACAAAAAACACCAATAGACTCGAAGAGCAAACTCCTCACACTCACACCGTCCCTGGATGATGACTCCATTCTTAGAGTCGGAGGGAGATTACAAAACGCCAATATACCACACATCGTAAAACATCCCGCAATTTTACCTACTTCACAACCATTCACTAAACTGTTACTCACTGATCTTCACAGAAATAACTTACACATGGCGACTCAAGCTCTGCGAGCAACAGCCCGTCAGCAGTTCTGGATCCCTCGAGACAAGCGTTTGGCATCTGCAGTGGTGCATAAATGCGTTCAATGTTGCAGACTAAACCCACAAAGCTTCAAACGAATCATCGGAGTCCTTCCTGATACACGCATTCAACCAGCCCGTCCATTTGTCAACGTTCTGTGGGCTGGTCTACACCTATTACAGAATTCGAGGCAAGAAACCAACGAAAACATACATATGTGTGTTATGCGGTTTCAGACCTTTCCACCGACGGATTCATTGCTGCTTTGAAGTGGTTTATTGCTAGACGTAGCTGCTGCCAAAACGTGTACTGCGACAATGCTACCAACTTTATTGGGGCTCGTAACCAATGAGAGGAGCTAGAAAATTTACTGCAAAATGAGCATTCTCAAGAGAAGATTCACGCAGCCGCAACCCGAAAGGGATCCAGTTTCATTTTATACCACCGCACAGTCCACACTTCGGGGGTATTAGGGAGGCGGTAGTCAAATCGGCAAAGAAATTATTACAAAAGACTATCTCATCTGCATCTCTAACTTACGAGGAGCTATGCACCGTCACTTCGGAGGCCGGGGCTGTGCCCAACTCAAGTCCGATACAGCCATTATCAGACAACCCTAACGACATGGGAGCACTAACACCGGGATACTTTCTTATTGGGGAACCACTCACTACAACAATACATAGTCGTGCATATGACACTAATTCAAACTTACTCACCAGGTGGAAACTCGTGCAGCACATCCGCCACAAATTTTGGCGCAGATGGTCAATCGAATACCTTTCTGAACTACAACAGAGAGCCAAGTGGACCCTAGGCTATGACAACGTCAAACCAGACATGCTAGTTCTCATTAAGGATGATAATGCCCCTCCCTTGAAGTGGCAACTGGGACGGAGAGTGCAGACAATTAAAGGAAGTGACGGACGTTGCCGAGTTGCCGATGTCAAAACTAAAAGTGGCATCCTTCAAAGAGCAATGCACAAACTCTGCCCTCTTGTAAAGGCATGCGCAGATCTCAACCAAGCCACGTCAGCCACAACTAAGGTATCCGCAAAAGTCCCAAGCCTAAACAACTCAAAAAACGGCATCCTTACCAAGGTAGATTCCTTCTAATCAACTCAAATTGGGGTGAAAGCCGGAAGAAGAACCATCCAGAATTAACAAAAAGCGAAGTCCCTTTAAAGCGTTCTTGCCCTGCATCCATGCTAGCAGCAACCTTAATAACCCTACTCGTTCTGCCTACCATTAGCACCGCATCTCCACTTATAACTGTTGATATATTCACGAAGAACCCTACTTCGTAGCAATCGGGCAAGCAAAGCTAGTAACTAACGAATGGAACGTAATTACCTTCTATGATTTAAAACACTACTGGGAAGAATTAGATGGGATTCGCAAGGGTATACTCAACATAAAAAAGCTGTGTGCATCAATCGCTATTCAAGATCAAATGTGCACTCACTTACAGCAGTTCACACACCAACTATCTCATATTGAGCAGCTGAACAAAATCCTTCACAAGCGAGGAGAAGGCAGCAGATACCCAACCAGAAGAAGAATAGCACCACTGGACATCGTGGGCAACGTCGCTATTAAACTTTCCGGTATTCTAGATTCAGACTACTCAACATACCTTGAAGGTGAAATTGAAAAGTCACGAGCCAACGAACATTATCTAGACTAACTCATGAAGAATCAAACCTCACTTCTCGAGACCACCAAAAACCTTTTAAAAAAAGAGACGTTCCATACGCAGGAACAGTTAAAGGCGATAGACGATTACTTAAATCAATTGTCAGACGGTATAAGCAGTGTATCTCAACAACAAACTTTCATCACATTTTGCTTCCGCACCATGATGGCACTACACATTTACCAAGAAACACAAAGGGCATTATGGGATATACTGCTTGAACTTCAGTACGGCATCATCAATCCATTACTTCTCACTCCGCGACAACTTCAAGAAAAAGTAGCGCTCATACGAAAGGCACTTCCTCCACGTCTAAGTATCCTGATCAGTTGAACAGTTGGAGATCTATCATTGTACAAGACGTTTTCGGTACATGCCAAGATGACCAAATCCTTTGCAATCTTTCAGCTGAAGTTGCCACTAATCAATTCCGAAGAACTTCAACTGTTCAACTTGATACCTGTTCCCATTAGACGAGCTCAAGAGTCATATCTCATCCAACCATCTACATGATATCTGCTGGTAAATCTCCAGAGAAACCAACACTACCCCATCAACAAACACAAATTGGATAAATATACACTCACCAAGGACAACACATTCCTGTATGTTCAACATCATCCATTATACAATCGGCGATCCAGCATCAAGCAATGCGAAATCACTCTCTTAAACCACGAGCAACCATCTTCTCGGCAATGTACCTTGGTACCTATCAACAACACGAACTTTGAGATCCACGCCTACCAAACAAACAAGTAGATCTATGCGCTACAGGGGACAAGAGTATTCGACACAATATATGGACAGGACGTCACCACACAAACACTACAAGGAAATGGTGTTCTACATCTAGAACCTCAGTATGAAATCAGACATGATACCATGACGATTAGGGGGTTAAACACATTCACGACAGCTATGAACTACACGTTTACACCATCAACCAAGTTCACACAGATAACCTTCAACAAAACCGACTTCATCAAATCATCATCCACCGTATTTCTTATCAACTTAAAGGCTTCTGACTGGAAAACAACTCTCAACGCACCATTCTCCACAGTTACTACCTTCTGATAGAATAATCATCACATCCATCACTATATACTCGGTTACATCAATTATTCTGATCATCTGGTCTGTGTTGAAGACATTCAGACAAATCGAAACAAACCTCATTCCCGCGCAACGCATGGTCATCAAAGACGACTCATTTTCATTTGAGCTGGGACAGTTCAAGGACGGGGAGAATGTTCAATAAAAATTCACATGAAATTGTGCGCATCAACAAACAAAATTTCCATGCGCGATCTAGGTTGAACGCAGAAAGTATAAATAAAATAAGTTTCTACAGATTGTACAAAAAATCTGAATCAAAGCCGTCCCGATCAATACATTCATAGATGCTTCAATTTCAATAATTCCATTTCTCTTGTTTTTTGCTTAGTAATAAATTTTCTACTATCTAGAATGAATAAATAGCATTAATATGTTTCAATAATAGCAAAACAAAAACAAAGGGAAGGGTACTTGCCTATCTTCCTCGACGAGCGCTCCTAGATGGGGGCGGGTACGGCCTGTAAATTGTCTGAATTTGCGTTATAATTTTTCTTAATACCATTATTCCTTACACTAGATTTAATTTGTTAATTTGACTTTCTTTAGCTTTGATGTTATTAATTTTACTCGCGAAATTATTACTCAACACTTCAGTTGCAGTGGATGAAGACGATAGGGGTTCATTTTTTGATCAACTTGTTCCGGTTCAATTTGAATTCTATGGACATCCAAACACTGGGTGTAAATGATGTTAAACAGATGGTGCTTATCTCTCCAACGATTAAATTACAATTTCCACTTTCTATAGTCCTCTATTTTCTTCACTCTCTCAAGTGGCGAAATGTCAGTTTTTGAATGCGCGTGAAATATTTACGGATTTTTTGGAGATTTAAAAAATTTCCTTTTCATCTGAAGGCTCTGAGTAAACACCATAGCCATTGTTAAACCATTCCTGCTTCTCCTCTGCTTTTTATTTTAACTCTTTGAGTCTTTGATCCCTTAATGTTTGTCCAATGTTTCAATCTTTTCATCCAATTGTTTTTCCACATGCGAAGTGACTGTCATCAAACTTTCTTGGAACATCTGTGCCCTGTTTTATAAATAAATCACACTGGGTCATTGGAAAGCATTTTATTATTTCAAAGCAACAGTCAGGCAATAGTTTATTATTGCTTTACAATTTCAAGTGCAGTACAAAGCGGAAAATTTGGTTAAATGGACAGTGATAAATTAAAATTAGAGGACACGTGATGAGACTTATTCTGTCTGATTTGATAAATGTTGAACATGTTGAGATTCAAGTAAAGCGATCCGCTGCTGTGGCAACATATGGATTTACACGCATTGACATTTCTCAGCTGCCGGGCCAAATCGAATTTTACGTGTTGTCAATTTTACGAGTGGTGCAAATTCACTGACACTTAAGCCTCGTTTACACGATGACAGTAGCTGTCATGACAATATTACCATGGCAGTTGACTTCCATGGCATTGCGACAGTACAACGTTTACACGGTGCCGCGACAGTCGTGTTTTTCAATGCACAATCATACGGTGAAATTGAAATTGAATTGTTGTTACGGCTCAATTGAAAAGTGAAAAGCGAAAATATAAGGATAAACGGTAAAATTTAGAATTAAAGTAAAAGTGGAAAAATAAAACTAATTTCGAAAATGGAATTAAATTTGTAATTTAATAGTGAAAAAGTGTGTTAAATTTTCTATTTAGGTTACTATATTCGAAAAAAATGGAGGAAGCCGCAGCGCTTGTTGTAGTTGGATCAGTTATAAAAAAATTATGCGAATCTCGTAAAAAGAAAACCAAAAGAACTTGTTGGACTCGCGAATGGATTTGCAGACGAAACCGCTATGGAGCCTCGGACACCCTAGTGAAGGAACTTCGGTATGAAGACCCGAAAAGTTTTTTCAACTTCTTCCGAATTGGGACAGAAATGTTCGATTCTCTTTTTAAAAAGGTTTGTTGAACAGATACCTACCTAGAAAGTTGCAATTATATGTATCTATCTATATCTATTTTCAGGTTGGAACCAGGATACAAAAACAAGACACGATTATGAGGAATGCCATACCTGCGACAACGAAATTAGAAATAGCTTTGCGCTTTCTCGCCACAGGCGATTCATACGCCAGCCTCCAATATTTATATCGAGTTCCAAAAAGCACTATTTGTGTCTTCATTGAAGAAGTATTGGATGCCATTTACGATGTATTAAAAGAATATATTAAGGTAAATTTTGATTTTGAACGAAAAATATATTTGTATGAAAAACAATGAAAAATTATATTTAAATGAGATCAAGATTTTCACACTAAAATTAAATTTAAATACATAATTCATAGTTCCGGTTTTCAAAAAAGAATTAAATTGACAAAAACTAGTGTAGTATGTTGTTATTCGAATTCGGTCCAATTAGTGAAAAATGTTGTAACACCAGGAACAGTCTCACTGTCACACTCGTTGATGTCTCTGTCCTCCACGGGAATAGTAATATGCTGATGGCTCGCTATATTGTTTACATTTTCACTGGGCGTGCTTGGTGAACCCTGAAAATATGGAGGTGGAGCCAGTGCCTTCATACGGACAGATGTGATTAAATTTTGTATGTCAGCTTGTAGCTGAAGTGTTTCTCTTAGAGGGAGAGCCTGTAGCTGTGACGCTACGTGCTGCCCAAAACAGGTGAACTCATCGCTTCGTTGAGATCGCTGTGCTACTTCTTGAAGCACTTTTACAGCATTGTCCAAAGAGTCTTCCAAATGTGCCTTTTGTGGATTAACCGTTTTTTTCCTTTTCGGTACTGAGCTGCATATTTCTGTTAGACACTCCTCTGAATTATTTGGTCGCTGTTTAGTTGGGCTTGAGCGTGAATGTGCCGGTGTTTCATTTTCCACTGTTGTTAAAACCTGCAACGAAATTTTTAACAAAAATTTAGCTTGTAATAGATATGTTTATTTTTTTCAGGTACCTAGCTGTGAAGAAGACTGGAAAGAAATAGAAAAAGGGTTTGATAATAAATGGAATTTTCCAAGCTGTGTCGGGTGTATCGACGGTAAACACGTCATGATTCAGTGTCGACCTAACTCGAACTTGGCTACACTTCAAGCAGCTACCTCAACACAGAATGCGATCCAAGAGGCGATAATCTTCCTCAACCAATATCTGGCAAGGATTCCCGCCACAGTTGCGCCCACCACACAGGCATCGGTCAGCTTGCCAAAAATTACACTTCCGACATTTGATGGCGTCTATCTTAAGTGGAAACAGTTCCACGATCTGTTCAAACAGATGATTCATGATCAACCACTTGGGAATACCCAGAAAATGTGGCACCTGAAAAATAATGTGACCGGTGAAGCTGAGCGCCTAGTTCGTCACCTTCACCTTTATGACGGTAACTATGCCATCGCGTGGGAAACACTACAGGCACGGTACAATAACCAACGAATCTTGGTGTCGTCACTCATCGACAGGCTGGTATCACAACCAACAGTTGTTAGTGAATCCGCTGCATCAATAAAGGGATTCCACGACACAACCAAAGAGTGCTTGTTAGGACTACCAACCTTGGGTATCTCAACAGGAGGCTGGGACCCCATCATACTTCACCTCCTGCTCAAGAAACTTGAGAGAACAACACATATGCTGTACGAGCAAACGCTTCAACGACCTCGTGAAGTACAAACCATCGACGCCTTTCTCACATCTACGGAAACTAGATTTCAGTCACTGGAGGCTTTAGGCAAGGAGAGACATTCACGTCCACGAGTGAAACCAACATCCCTTGTCTCATCTGGCTTGGACGAAAGCTGCAAAGTATGCACTGGGAACCACAAGGCTTATAAGTGCGACCAGTTACTTAAACCAAGCCCACACGATCGACTTATAAAAACCAAGAGCCTTCAGCTGTAAGGCAGGCCACGCTGTAAGTAACTGTCCATCAAGAAGCTGCTCTAAGTGTCAAGGCAGGCACAATACGTTGCTCCACCATGAGAAGACAATTAACAAAACAAAGGGATCAGTCATGACAACCAGCAGCTCCCAATCGTTTACTTCTAGACATCTGGTAGCAAGTACATTTTATTGGGCACAGCATCAGTCAACATCACGAATTATGCTGGTTCAACCGAAGTTTGTCAGCCGTTTTAGATTCCGGATCTCAGCTCAACTTTATTAGTGCTCAAATGCTAAAGAGGTTGAAAATATCCGGATCAAATTCCAACATCAATATCTGTGGAATAGGGAAAACAGAAACACATGTCTCGAAGAGAGTGACTATCACCATTTCCTCAAGATATTTCGGATATTCAACTCGATTGGAGGCATACGTCATACCAATGATTGCTTCTACTCAACCGCCGTCATTCATCGATGTTTCTTCATGGCCAATCCCACCGAACATTCACCTTGCTGATTCAAAGTTCAACATTCCGAAACGAATTGACCTACTATTAAGAGTAGAGTTTTATTGTGAGCTTCTTTCCATTGGACAGATAAGGTTAGGATGAAACCTCCCAACCTTGCAGAATACCGTCTTTGGATGGATTGTGCTTGGCTGTGTCGCAACAGGTGAAACATCTGAATACTTCTCTGGAATTGGTATCAATAATCTTGAAAAACACATGAAAAGATTCTGAGCCATAGAAGAAGCACCGTTGGCAACGACCTCTAATACTGAAGAGCCTGCAATCAATCTTCGACGAAACGGTGACGGACACTTTAAAGTGAAACTTCCTCCATGTCAGAGCTCATCCGTGCTTGGCCAATCGACGGTAAACACGTCATGATTCAGTGTCGACCTAACTCGAACTCTCTTTACTTTAACTACAAGGGAACCTTTAGCATTGTACTATTGGCTATGGCAGACCATGATTACAACTTCACATTCATTGATGTGGGAAGTTATGGGAGCATTGCGGATGGTGGTATATTTGCAAAATCAAGACTTCGTTGTGCAATTGAAGGAAATAAACTAAATTTGCCTGACAATGCTGTAATTTTGGGAGACGAAGCATTTCCACTGAGACCATATCTAATGAAACCATATCCGAGGAGTAATGTATTATCATACGAACAAAAGATATTCAATTATAGAATTTGCCGCGGAAGACGAATTGTGGAAAATGCATTCGGAATACTGGCATCCCGATTTCGTGTATTCAGAAGTACAATGCTATTACATCCTTCGAAAGTTGTAAAGATTGTTCAAGCTGCATGTGCTTTGCACAATTGGATCAGGAAAACGCATAAAAAACATAATTATATGTTGGATGTTGAAGACCATTTCACAGGAAACATCATACCTGGTTCATGGCGAGAAAGCAACAACAAACACCAACGGCTTTAATGGATCTTGCAGCATCACAACATCGCAACTACCTCTTAGAGGCTAGAGAAAAAAGGAACAACTTTGCCTCTTTCTTTATTGCGGAAGGAGCAGTCATTTGGCAAGATAGAATGATACAGTAACAGTTTTTAGCATGTCAAAATGTCAAAAAAATAAAAAGTTTCTTATATAAGATGAAAATATTATAAAAAGTATGTAAGATGAAAATATAATAATAATAAAAGTAACACTTACCAAGTTTGTTTGTGTTTCGTTGGCTTCGTTCTGTCTTAAAAAGCCATCCGCAAGAGTGTACCACAATAATCGTGGCTTCTATATTTCACTGCTTCTACTCCCTGTTACATTTGATGCCCTGACTTTCGCTCGTTCCTGGTTGTACGTTCCTCTTATACTTCTTATTTTTTGCCTCAATGCCTTCACCGAGGGAACACCTGAGGCTTCAAGTAGAGCAGCTTCTGCAGCATCCCGTTTCACTCTATTTTTAAAAAATGGGCTACTTTTTAGCCACAGGCACTCATATTTTTGGTATTCCTCTATGAATTCATAGGTATTCATTGTTGGGCTTAAATTTTCTTCCACTCCACGATTTGCAATTAATAACTAAATCATCTCATTTCTAAATCTCCATCACCTTGTTTTTTAATATGAACTTTCTCATTTTTAATCACTTCTTTTTTTTATTTTCAATCTCTTCAAGTTTCTATCAGTTTTGTTTTTAATATTAACTTTGTCTTTTCAATCATTTTTTTGTTTGTCATTTTCAATCACTTTCAAGTCTCTATCACTTTGTTTTTGAATAATAACTTTGCCTTTTTAATCACTTTTTCTGTTTAATCACTTTCAAGAATAATCCAACGCAAATTAATACATACTTATATCTAATCATCTGTCAAATTTTGTGGACATGTAATATACTGTCACAACAATGCGTTTAAATGCGACAGTTGTTCTTGACAGTACACTAACTCCCACGACAGCACTGCCGCAAAATCAAGACGAGGCTGATATGCGACAGTCGTGTACGACAGTACTGCCATGATCGTAACCATCGTTTATACGGTGACAGTAATCATGACAGTCGCTGTCTTGTCGCAATTACTGTCACCGTGTAAACGAGGCTTTAGGCCGCTCAACGCTAGCCAACATTTTACGTTTCTATGTGTCGTTTCGAGCACAATCACTCACTTGCAGTTCTGAAATCAGATTGACGTTTTACTACCAAAATCTTGAATGAATGGCCACCACCGCCGTTATTATCTTCGATGGTGGAGCAGCCATGGAGCCCGCTAATGTATGGTTTACGTTTTGATCGTACTCCTTACGTTCGCTCTGCTACAACCGCTTCTGTGCCGCTAGCGATGACTTTCGGGTGGACTGGAGTTGGCAAGGCGCACTTTTGAATGAATGCGTGCCTGTTGATTTATCCACGTCAGTGTCGTCTGTGAATATTTCTGTGCAACGAGCAAATTTCCTGAGCGAGACGCTTTTGATCTGCCTGAATCGGGAACGAATTGCTATTTCACCGCACGAAAACGTCACGACACAAATTAAATTTTTCTTGCTGTGAGGCGACAGTTCAAATAGCGTGGAATGCGGGCACGAGAAAAAGGTTACGTGAACTATTTGGCAAAAACCAACGTTCTCGTGCCTTCTGCACAATTTTTCGCGATGACAAATTGGGTGGACGACTTTTTGCGATTAAACAAAAATGTCCGCGGCAATTGAAATTCTACGCCCTTGACTAACATTCACTCGTCGTCGAAGTTAATTTGTCGTTTTTCGGCACGCTCTTCACGGCGTACCATCTGTGTGGTGACCCGTAAAAGACTCTCCCAGATCCACCCAAGCAGATCTGCTCACTTGTTGCGACCAGCCACCGTACGGTACATGCCGCAACAGCGTTTGACGAGCCCACTCATCCATCCAATTGAGATTGCATTGCGGCAATGCAATTTGTGGATAAGCTGCGTTATGAAGGTGTTACCGTGTCCAAATTTTAATTATAAATTTAAATAATTATTTTTTAAAATTTACAATTAAAAATTGGATCAGCATTATGATGGTTTTTGAGCAGTTTGCTTTGGCAACTGCTCAATTACTACAAGGCACCTGTCAACAAATTTTTCATGTAAGGAATGGGACATGGAACGTGGCGATCTTTTCAACTAAATAGGAGAACTGTTCAGACAATTCAATAAAAGAGATGCTTCGATGAGTTTACAAATAAAACCATGGGTCACATTACGTTCGAGTTAGCTTGGAAGATAAAACAGCATTCTTGAGCGCCCAGATGCTTCAAGAGCTTAGGGAGCTCTTGATCAGTATTTATCTCCCTTCCCGCTAGACAAGAAATTCCTCATTTCTCTTCCCGCTAGACAAAGATTCCTTCAATACCATGGCGCTTTAAGGGCTGACAGAAGGATGGTTAGCCTAAAGTGATCTATCAAACGGTGCCAGCCTAGATTCTCAGACTGACAGGAGAGGTGTCTTGTGGGTATTCGAGAAGCCTTACGTTTCAAAGTCCTACAGTCGGAGCACGTATAGCTTTCCCTTTACTACAAAAAATTTCTGCAAAAGTTCAAGTCATGATTATAAAACTCATTTTTAATTTAAAACATAGCAATGATAAATATTCTATCAATTAAATATGATGTACATTTACCTTACGCGTTCCAAAAAAAAACTTAGACACATGTTGCAATAATTTTATAATACTCATCAAAATTGATGATGAAAGATTTCATATTTATCGATCCATTAGCTACTGCGCATTCCTCAACAATAGATCCAAGTTTTAAAACTAGAATCTTAATATCCACTCCTTTCAATCCGACTAAGCAGCACGAGGATCCATTAAAATCGGTCAAATGAATTAGTCGTGCATATGCAAATCCTCATTCTCAAAACTTCTTTTCTACTTTTCATATCGTATCAATAATTCGCTATAAAGCTGCTACCTATTATTTAGGATTTTATCTCCAACATACCATTATGGGCAAAGAAAAGTATTCTAAACTTTTGAAGATCCTTTTTTTTGAGACATTCTAAAATGTGGAAAAATGAATTGGAAAGTATCTAAAAAGCATTTATTTTTCTAATTTTATTTTATTCCATTTATTTGTTTGTGACTCCATATGATAAAATCAAATCGTAAATTTTCAGATTTATCAAAGAAGCTGCAACGTTTAGTTAAGTAGAGTATAAAACGTGACTTTGACTTTAACTTTTTTTACTTGTTCAATAGACTCAGATTAGCCACCCTCATAATCTCTCGTCCCGTTCTTAGATACGTGAAAAAGGCTAAGGTATAGATGAAAATATTTATACTCCATAGCAATAATATGTCCAATAAAATTTTATAAATGTTTAGCGATAGATTAAAATGAAATCACGAATTGTGTGCGCGGTTATAGATAAAAAGATATTCGATATTACTTCTAAGGGAATTCTCAGAGAAATCTGATGGTTGGTATTGTTGCTGGTTTATAAGTGCGCAGATGAAAGGTGCTAATGGTTCAGCAAAAATCGTGATAATGATTAGGCTGCGGTGTTGTTGATGGCTTCTAAAGGTGAAAAGGTTTCAATAGATGTACTTTTGTTAAAGACGATAAAGTGATGGTGTTATGGAATAGAATATTAGTTTAATCTTTCTATGTTGCACCATGGAAAAATTCAGTATAAATAATCTGATTGTGATTATTATTTAAAGATTCACGACAATATTATTCAAAATTTTGATAAGTATTCGCTTATAGCGTCCATGGGAAAAGTAAAGATTTCTGTAGAATTATTCGATTGTGTATCGAGGATAAAGAAAAATTACTTTCTTCATAAGTCCTCCTAAATTTCTTCCCATTAAGAAACTTAATTAACACTAAAAGCGTGGTGCATATTGCACACTGTGTTCTTCTTTATAAGGAAGAAATAACACATTACTTTTTGTTGACGGTTCAATAATTTTTGGGTAAGATGCGTAATTTCAAACAAAACGAATATTGTTCTTCTCTAAAGAGGACTAATATTTCAAAACAAATCACCCTCATAAAGATTCCAAAGCGAGTATCTAACGTTATCGTTTTGTGTATCTAATGGCAGGAATTTTTTGGTATGCAAGTTAAGCAACCCATACTCAACTTACCTGCCACGAGTTGCTTACGTCGGGAAAATCGATGGAAATTTCTATTCGATTTTCAGGTGAATGCTGATCTTGCGTCTGCTGCAATCGTTTACCGGAAACTCTTGTTACAATTAGCTTTAGTTATCATTTGTGTAATTAGCATTAGTTTAGTTCGATTCAATTGTTCAATAAGTGAAGACGGGTCTGAAGACCCTTAAATATATTTTTTTAACGTTCGAACTCCTTGTTTTTATTAACTGGCGCCCAACGTGGGGCTGCAAGCAAGCGCGCACAGAGGAATCGTTGACTAGTTCGGTTAATAGTGAATCGACAAAAAGTTAATCGCGATCGGAAACTAGTTCAAAGTGTATCAAAGTTCACGAACATTCGTGCTATCAACGATCTACGCAAGCGATAACCAAGCAACACGTGTGTGCGTTCACAAGGAAGGTGCCCTAGTAAACCAGCAAGGATAAACGGGATATCGGAGAAAGATTGCCTCCTTGGAAAAGCTACAGCAGCCACCAGCAGAACTTATACCTTGTATCCAATCAAGATCCAGCATCTGAGAGGATTATCCCTATGGAATCGATATTGGTAATTGTCATGTAAGTCGAGTATCATATATTTAGAAGAATTTCAATCATATTAAATTACTTTCAAAGTAGTTTATATTTGCAAAGAAAGTGATAGTGAAAAGTGTCAAAGAGTTTCGAGAAAACGTTCCAAAGTGAAAGTGTAAAATCTTGTTGGTACTCTATTGAAATTGTTTCTTTTAGACACGTATGCTGAAAGTCCTTTTATTAGTCCGAAGGACACTTTAGCGTTTTAGAATTTACAAATTTGTTGTCTTTCCTCAATATATCGTTCACTTCTATCGGAAAATTCCTTCACTGGTAAGAAGGATCAAAGAGGAAAAATATTTTTTCAGCATTTACAGAAATTCTACGTTTGTGATTTTCTCTCTACGGGTATTAAATTGTGTTGTGTTAGTTTTCTTTAGTATTTGTGGTTCTGAACTCGTGAATTCAAATCCGTGCATATAATTCCTTTAATTGAATAAAAAGCACTACGCAGATTTACAAAAATGTCGAACCCGAATAATTTATTGAGAGCATCTCGACTAGATGGGGCTGCTACTAGTGCAGCCAGTGCAGAGTTAGATGCAAATATTCTTGAACCTTCTGCAATGCATCTTCCTCCTCCCATTAACAATCAAGTAAACGGCGACATCGTTCAGTTATTCACGCGGCTAGTTACCGAAACAATGCAAAATCAAGGAAGACAATTGTTTAATTGCATGATGAATCCTGCCGCGGACGCCGACGCTGATAGGGAAGTTCCATTACGCGTAGGTGAAAACAGGAATCTATGCGATATGGACAAGATTCCTGATGTAGTGAAAAGTTTAAGGACATTTTCAGGTGAACCGGGAGAATTCTCCTCATGGAGAAAGAGCGTAGAACGTATTCTGAGGATCTACGAACATCTTCGCGGTACACCTAAGTATTATGGCATACTCACCGTAGTGCGAAACAAAATAATAGGATATGCGGATATTGTACTCGAATCGTACAACACTCCGCTAAACTGGGAAAAAATTTCCAGATGTCTTACTTTGCACTACGCGGACAAAAGGGATTTGTCTACTTTAGAGTATCAAATGACGGCGCTGGTGCAGGGTTCAAACACTATCCCTGAATTCTATCAAAATGTTTATCAGCATTTTTCCCTGATACTCAATAGACTGAGTTCAATAAATATGAACCAAGAATGCTTGGACATAATGACTCAAGCTTACCGCGGCAAGGCATTAGACACATTTGTGCGGGGTTTGAAAGGCGACTTGCCTAGATTGTTAGGAATCCGTGAACCAGTGGATCTCCCGCAAGCGTTACATCTGTGTTTAAAACTTCAAAACATGAATTTCAGAGTGCAACATGCAAATAACTCCCAAGCTATTATGCGTCAAACCCATCATCAGAGTCCTCCTCCTATTCCGCCACGAAAAAATATTCCCATTACAGCGCAACCAAGACCTATACCTGCTCCAAGACATCAGTTTTACCGTGAAATTCTTCACAATCCCCGTAACGCACAGCCTCCACAATTTCAGCAATTACATCAAAATTATTTTCTGAATCGAGGAACACTCCCTCCGAAACCGCAGCCGCGCCCTGAACCCATGGATATTGATCAATCCATGAGGACACACCATTTAAACTATGCTAATAGACCGGAAAATCTACAAGTAATTCATAAACGTCCCCAGATGCAAGATTCCCAGGTCCCCAATAAACTGCAACGAATTTATTATACTGAACCCGGGACAAGCGACGAAATATCAACAGACCAATATGACGAGGAAATCGCCAAGGAAGACCAAGGACTCGACCAGACTCTACTGGACTACGTTGACTCATCGGAAGATCTGAAATTCGAAGACACTGAAAAAATGGAGGATATTTATTTTTTAGATTAAGGCACTCTTCACTCCCTTACTTTGAACATACTCGTATTTCAAGGAGTGGAGAGGTCCTTGGGTTTTCAATAGATACCGGTTCAAATAAAAATTACGTCCAGCCGTGGCATATTCGAAACCTTCTACCGAATGAACGATGTTTTTATGCCAATTCAATTGGCGGCAACATTAGAATAAACACATCATGCATACATTCAACCATTTGGCCCCATTACAGAAAAGCTTAAATTTTTTATTCTACCAACATTGATTTCTTTCGGTGACATACTAGGAAACGATAGTTTAAAACAGATACAAGCAGTTATACACACGCAAAGAAATATCATGACCATTTACGACAATATCCATGTTCCATTAAAGGAACATTTATCAGAAATAGTAAACAACATTGACATAAGAACCAACCATTTGAATCAGGACCAGTGCACTAAACTTAAAAGCATTATCCGTCGATACGATAATTTGTTTTCCGAACCTGACGAAAGACTCACTTTCGTAACTAACGTAAAAGGCGAAATAAGAACCAACACAAAGGACCCCGTTTACTCAAAGTTATACCCTTACCCCATGGCTTTGAAGTGTGAAGTCGAGAAACACATTAACAAACTACTCGAAGACGGAATAATACGCCCATCAAAGTCACCGTATAATTCTCCTTTTTGGGTTGTCCCAAAAAAATTGGATGCCTCAGGAGAAAAAAAGTATCGATTAGTGGTAGATTACCGCAAACTTAACTCTGTGACTATTCCAGACAGGTACCCAATACCTGAAATAAACGAGGTTCTAGCCAATCTTGGAAGAAACCAAGTATTTTCGGTAGTGGACTTAAAAAGCGGGTTCCATCAGATTCCTTTAAGGGAATCCGACATTGAGAAAACCGCTTTCTCAGTAAATAACGGTAAATTCGAATTTACTCGCTTGCCCTTCGGGCTTAAAAACGCGCCTTCTATTTTTCAACGTGCATTGGACAACGTACTCCGTGAACATATAGGAAAGCGTTGTCATGTCTATATCGACGACATTATTATCTTCGGTAAAGACGAGACGGAACACCTCGAAAATCTTAATAGAGTATTCAAAACCCTGCAAGCAGCAAATTTGAAAATACAATTGGATAAATGCGAATTCCTTCACAGTGAAGTCGAGTTTCTGGGATTCATCGTAAGCAGGGACGGGATTAAGACTAACCCAAAAAAGGTCGAAGCAATTGTCAATCTTCCGCCTCCGAAAACGCTCAAAGATTTCCGATCATTTTTAGGTTTGTCGGGGTATTATCGCCACTTCATCCAAGACTACGCCAAGATTGCAAAAGCCCTAACATCCCTTTTACAATGGGAAGATGGACGCGTATCCAAAAACTCGTCTAAAAACAAAATCATCAATTTAGATAACAAAGCAATGAAAGCATTTAATATGCTAAAAAATTCACTTATCTCAAAGGATGTAATATTAGTTCATCCGAATTTCGAAAAGGAATTCGAGCTGACCACTGATGCCTCTGAGTATGCTATTGGTGCGGTCCTCTCCCAAGGGAGAAAACCTATCACGTTTCTTTCAAGAACATAAACAAAGACCGAGGAAAATTATGCTGTTAATGAGAAAGAAATGCTCGCGATCATATGGTCACTAAACTCACTCAGGAACTACCTCTACGGTTCCCGAAAAGTAGTTATCTATACAGACCATCAGCCACTGACCTACGCGCTTAGCAACAAGAATACCAATAGTAAACTTAAAAGGTGAAAATCCATCTTAGAGGAATACAACTACGAGTTAAAGTATAACCAGGGAAAGCGAATGTAGTCGCAGATTCCCTCTCACGACCACCTCGAGAGACTCAAGTGAACTCGATGACACCTACCGAGCACAGTGATGAGAGTTCATCACATAACCTGATCGAATCTGTAAACAACCCCCTGAATACTTTCAGAAATCAGTTGATACTAAAAATCGGAGATGAAGATAGCTACCAAATTGTTACACCTTTCGAGAACTACACACGACATATCATAATTAAACCACAATATTCCGAAAGCGATATCGTCAATATTCTGAAAAGATATCTTAACTCACATACCAACAATGGGATTCGCACAAGCGAAAATATCATGGGAAAAATCCAAGAGATTTATCTGCACCACTTCAAGGACTATCGAACAAAATTCACTCGCAAACTGGTTGAAGACATACCCAGCGAGGCTGAGCAAGATAACAAAATCCTCCAAGTGCATAGGAGAGCACACCGAAATGCCGAAGAAAATAGGTTGCAACTGCTGAACAATTTCTATTTCCCAAGAATGTCGGCCAAGATTAAAAATATTGTAAAGCACTGTACAATATGTAAAGAAAATAAATACGACAGGCATCCTAATAAGCCATTCTTAAATCCTACTCCAATACCATCCTACCCTGGCCACACAATCCATCTGGACCTGTTCTCAACAGAAGGTCATCGGGTGTTAACGGCAGTAGATAAGTTCACAAAATTCGGTCAAGCTAAAATCATAAACTCAAAATCCACCGAAGATATCAGGCAACCACTGTTAGACATCTTGTTTTACTTCTGCGTACCAGAGTATGTAGTTATAGATAATGAAGGCTCGCTTCGGTCAACTTCCATTACCTCCCTCCTGGAAGATGAACTTCATGTTACAGTTCATAAGACACCCCCATATAAAAGTGAGGTGAATGGGCAAGTGGAGCGCTGGTCTCTACTCTCGTTGAAATAATGAGATGCCTGAAAAAGGAAGGACATGGACGTACATTCGAAGAACTATTGCAACGTGCCGTAAACGAATACAATTTTACCATACATTCGACAACTGAAAAGAAACCAGTAGAGCTATTTTCTGGACGAGAACCTGGTATCAACCCTGAAGACTTTGAAAACGTACGACTGGCGAACATAGAAAGACTAAAGAGGAAACAAGAAATAGACCTTAAAAATCATAACAAGACAAGACAGCTGACTAGACAGTTCGACGTAGGGGAGGTAATCTATGTCAAAATAAACAAAAGAAAAGGCTCAAAACTAACCCCTAGGTATAAGCAAGAGATCGTTAAAGAAAACAATAACTCTACAATTGTCGCGGAATCAGGGAAGGTGATACATAAAAGTAACATAAAAAATGAATCCTTCATTTCAGATCCATTATCCACACTTGCCAATCTAACGTCCAAATTTTGGATTACTCCGGTTCACAAATAGTGACATTTCACACAGGACAAACAAGGATAACGAACGGAAACTTTAAGATTATACATACAGTTGACATCGACAGCTACGAAAACCTCATTGCACAATCCGAACTAACTTTCAACCTTCCCGCTATCCAGCATCATCCTCTTTCTCCATTCCTATCACACGAGCTGCAACAGATTCGAAATCTCGTTCAGAACCTCAAACCACGTAAAGTCAGGAGATCGCTAAACTTCCTCGGAACCGCGTGGAAATGGCTGGCGGGAACCCCCGACCACGAAGACTTCGTAACAATCAAGGAAAAGACGACAAATGTATTGCGAAATAATAACAAACAAGTAGTTATCAATAGACTTTATAACGAAAGGATAAATAACATTACAAGGGTTACCAACGAGATTCAAAAGCCACTCAAAGAAAATAAACAAATAAATGTAGATATGATACTCGACGTAAAATTTAGATTAGCATTGATTAAAGAGGAGTTAACAAATATAAACCTTGCAATTCATTGGGTATCATAAATTCACTTGTTTTGTCAATATCCGAAATACAAATTGCAACTGATATTATAAACAAAGAAAGGTTACCATTTTTTACTATAGAAGAAGCGTTAGATTTTGCCGAAATAAAAATTATCACAAATAGCTCCTCACTCTTATACATTGTAAATATTCCTTTAGCGACAGAAAAAATTTATCAAAAATTGTTAGTAAAACCTATTAAAAGAAACCACTTTGTAAATCAAATTATGTACAATAACATTCTACAAAATGAAGAAGAAATTTATGGCATTGAAAAAAATTTTAAAACTATCAACCAGATCTCAATATGTAATTCTAACAATATAATCGATATTGGAAGCACTTCATGTATCCCAAACCTTCTCAAAAGCCTGACAGCATCCTGCACAAAGATAGGTAGCCAACACATACTAGACGTGGAAGAAATATCAACAAGTGTAGTACTCCTGAACGAATTTTCCGGGACGCTACAAACTGAAAAAACTACCCACTACCTTAATGGCACATTCATCGTCAAGTTCCACAACAACAGCATTACAGCTAATAACAAGACATTCGTGTCCCGAGAAATGACATCTTTGAGAGAGCTACCTGCGATTCTCCAACCCTCATCTGAAGCTGAAAAGTACCAGAAATTCCTCTCATTAGAAATGATGCACGAGTTACATATAAATAACACGCAAAGGATCGAAGAACTACAAACTGAAAAAGAAATCCAACTATTTTCATCACTCGGAGCAATCTTGGTAGTTACCATTTCATTCTCTATTCTAATCGCTTGCAAAATCTTCCAGGATTCCTGTAAAAAAGATCGTACAATTACCATACAAGCACCACCTTTGCAAGAACCAATATCAACAGCAAAACCTCCATCAGCACCATCCCAAAATTTATCTGACTGGCCACAACCACCGAGAATCAACAACATTCCATATTTTTAGCACTTGGAGACAACTGCACTTAGGGCGGGAAGAGTTAAGCAACCCATACTCAACTTACCTGCCACGAGCTGCTTACGTCGGGGAAATCGATGGAAATTTCTATTCGATTTTCAGGTGAATGCTGGTCTTGCGTCTGCTGCAATCGTTTACCGGAAACTCTTGTTACAATTAGCTTTAGTTATCATTTGTGTAATTAGCATTAGTTTAGTTCGATTCAATTGTTCAATAAGTGAAGACGGGTCTGAAGACCCTTAAATATATTTTTTTAACGTTCAAACTCCTTGTTTTTATTAACTTGCATATCAACAAATGCCCGTCAACCCTCCTCCATACGGCGGCGAAGGTAAACATTTGCTGAAATGTTTCTGATGGCTTCACTGCAGCAAGTTACTGTAGTAATACATGTCCGTGGACGTTACTGAGCTATCATTTAGCTTGTGTATCTGGTACCTTGGAGTAACTGATGTTCCTTGTTTACCGCTCTTGGAGATGCGGCATTGGAGCTTGACCCTTATAAGGTAGTGGTTCGAATCACAGACAGCGCCACAAAACGAGCGCGTGTCGAGAATGCTGGTGGCGCCTCGTTTTTGTATGGTCGCTCTGGTTGAATCTGCCACTGTCTGGGGATGCCCATGTTCTCTTATGGATGTCGCGATGTGGGAAGTGTGTGGAGCTTACTGTAAAGCCTCTACTAGTCGCCAAGTCTATAAGCTGTTGGCCATTGTCACTGGTCTCTGCATGGAGGCTGTATCCTCCAGTTGTTCCTTTAAGTGCCGTTTCTCGGCCGATTTTCACATGAAGTCACCCAGAACAATTTTCTATCTTGACGGTAATGCATCGGCTTTGCGATCTAGGGTGCTATAAAATTCGAACTTAATTGCCCATTTCTTGTCTCCTGTACGCGCGTGACAATTGACCAGCCAAAAACCAAATAAAAAAAAACAATCGCCATATTGGAGGTGTGGATCTGATAAATGGACTTTTCGGCGGGTACCACATAAGAATGAAAACTCGGAAAAGGACGAATAATGTATTCAGTTATCTGTTGGATGTTGCGATGGTGAGCGCCTGCATATTGTACTATCGAGTCCACAACAATGAAAGACTAGTAGAACTTCCAAAGTTTCATTCCGAAGTTGCAGATGTCTATCTTCTTCTTCTGCAATTGTTCCACGAAAGACCCTCAAAAATAGATATCTTCCAATCGCAGATATGCGATATGGTCAAATTAGCCATTAGTGCATTTATCGAAACGGATAACGGAAAACACAATAATAGTTTACTAAATGAAGATAAAAAAAACGAAAGCATAGTGCACGAAATGTAATATAAGTCAGCTGAAAGTCTTACCTCAATGAAAACCTCCTAAACCTGCATCGAAAACCAACTGACCAATACCTTTGACTCAAATATTGCACTATGCCAGAGAATTGGGGTGGCCCCATTGCTTTTCAGTTTGACTCTGAAATATGTCATAAGAAAGCTACCTATCGATACAACAGGTACGTTTTTATAAAAGTCGAGCCATGTGGTAGCATATGTGGAAGAAATCAACATTTTGTCATGGTCATTAGCAGCTGGTAAATCATATCAGAGGAAATGTAGGACCCGAAGACACCAGCAATGCCACTAAAGCGGTACGATCAACTTAGCCTGGCCATTTACTGGTTGAATTTAGAGCAAAGGCCGACAATAAAGAGTATTCTGCGATGCAGTATGGAAAGTACTCGGCAAAACCGCTCCAGCCGATGGCAATGATCGAAATAAGAGATACTGACTGCGTTATGGACCTGTAGAAGAGGTCATCGAAAGGTTAGTCCCTAGCGTGGGCAAGATCAAAGCAAGGCAGACACCAGAAAACCATAGAGGATAACGCATGACCATCATTGACTTGACCAAAAAGGACACTCAACATTTTCTGGATCAGGGCAAAGTAAGAATAGGGAAAGTCTTCTGCAGAATATGGTGAAGAGCAGCACCTCTTCAATGTTTCAAATGCCTTGGCTATGGTCACACCGCTCAAGCATTCAAAGGACCGGAGTTCCCACTGCGTATAAATGCAGTGAAACGGGACATAGTAGAAAAGAGTGTACAAAGAAGGCACACGGTACCCTTTGCAAAGATGCTGTTCCAAGACTGGCACGTGGGCACGTCTTGGGATCAGGGAAATATTAGGCTTTCCAAGAACCTCTCGTTCTTCTTCTTCGTAGTGATGCAGTCCCTCTCGAGCCTTTGCTCTCTGCAAACAGCACCTCCAACTGTCTTGGTTCATTGACCACGTCCTCTAATTTCAAAATCCGAGCAGCGAGGAGTTATCTGATCAGCGTTCCCATGGTTTCCGCACTGATCTCCGGCCTTCAGTTTTCCCAACGAATACCTTTTTGGGTATCCGTCGTTCGTCCATTCGATTCATGTGGCCAGCCCATTGCAGCTTCTGCCGTTTTACAATGGCTGAGACCTCTGGCTCGTCAAAAATATCACGCAGCTCATGGTTATATTGAATTTGCCATTGCTCTCCATCTAGCTTCGCTCTGATTATTCGCCTCAGGACCCATCGTTCAAAGGCGTTCAATATGTTCGTTGATGCTTCGGTTAGGGTCCATGTTTCATACCCATAGCATAACTCAGATTTGTACACTTGGAGCTTTGTTTTCCTGTGTATGCAGTTGGTCTTCAAGATTGTCAAAACTGAATAAAATATTTAATATGCGAGCTGTATTCTTCGGCGTATTTCATCTCTTTTATTACTGGTTCTTGTTACTTTGGCGCCTAAATACAAAAATTTGCTTACATTTTCAATACTGTATTCGCCAAGTGTGATATTTTGTATACTTGAGGTATCTATCTCCAACTGAACCATAAGCTTTGTTTTACTTTCGTTGATTTGTAGCCCTACTAGTTTTGCTTCACTGTCGAGATTCAAGAAGAGTTCTTTGGCAGTTGTTAATGATCATGAAAAAATGTTGATGACGTCCACATAGTCTATCACTTATATAATAGTGTACCTCGTGTATCAACAAGTAGCTTCCTTACGACGTATTCCAGGCCTAAAGTGAATAGCAATGGAGTCATCCTATCTCCCTGCTTTACTCCGCTGTTTGTGTCAAAGGCATTGGAGAGTTGGTTATTGATGCAGACTTGGGAGGTCGTCGATGTCATCGTCATTTTGCTAAGACGGACTAATTTGGCTGAAATGCCAAAGCAAAGCATTATTTGGTACAGTACATTACCATCAATACTGTCGTTTGCTTATTTTAAGTCAACAAAAATTTGGTGTGCGTCTACGTTGAACTCCAAGCATTTTTCATGTACCTGCTTAAGAGTGAACAATTGGTCTGTTGTCGATCAACCAGCTCTGAAACTGCCTTGATACTCCCCAATAATACTGTAAGCGTATGATCCAATTTGATTTTCTAAGATCTTTGAAAACATTTTCTATGCCGTAAAAAGTTGTGATATGTGATACGATATCATTTTTGCAATGAAGCTTGTTGCCTCATTTTGTGGCTAGATAGTATAATTGTTTGGCACCACTCTTTCAGCATATGTTGTTCTTGCCAAATGTGCTGGATGACTTTTGGAATAGCTTTATGAACACTGCTGCTGCCATAATTGATAAGCGCCACTGGAATCTTATCGATGCCCGGCGCTTTATTATTTTCTTGGGCATTGATGGCAGAGCAAACTTCATCCAGAGTTGGGGAGGCTAATGGAAGCTCTCTCGAAATTTCTGTAGGTTTTGATGCTCTTGAGCTGTGTGAAGCATTAAGGAGGTTTTTGAAATATGATAACCATCATTCCTTAATCTTGGTTTCATCAGCGATGATATTGCCGATGTCATCATGATAGAGCGTAGTTTTGGAGTGACAACACTACTTTGTATGCTTGTCTTGTGTTGTTGCTCGCTAGGCTTACATCTATACTCCTCAATTGGTCATCATGGTGTTTTCTTTTCTTAATTCTTATTACCTTATTCGCTACTCTTCTGAGATTTTCATAGTGTGCCCTATTCGTCCTGGTTTTCCTACCTACGTATCCTTTGTTTGCCTGAATCTTTTTATCTAACACATTCATCATCGAACCAATCATTTCTTTTGTGCCGGGCTTGATATCCGATTGTGTGTTCTGCCAAGCTCTTAATTGGCGCTTTAACTTCAATCCAGAGTTAGTTGCTTGTCTTTAGCGATTCGTCTGATAAGATGAGAGCCAGCTGGTTGTCGAGTGCCTCCGAAAAATTTTTGACCAGAGACGCCGTTTGGAGCCTTTTGATGTCAGATTTTTGTAGCAAGCTGGTCTTCCCGGAATGATGAGTATTTTTGACATTTGACATCCATGAGTCAATTTGATCAAGTAATGATCTCGGTATGTACGGATGTCATGTATACTCGTATGTACGGATGTCATGTATACTCGTAGCCCAACAGTGTTGGGTCAGAACATGGCCGATCTGGTTTTTTGTGTTGCCATCCGGTGATACCCAGGTCATTTTATGAATGCCTCGGTATGGGAAGCAAGTCGAATGTACGACTAGATTTCTACCACATGCAAACTCAATCAGGTGCTGGCCGTTATCATTTGTTCCATCGTGGAGGCTATGCCCTCCAGTCTTTCCCCGATGAGATATCTCATTGTCAACATTAGCGTTGAAATCACCCAAAATTTTTTTGTGTCGTTCGTAGGCAATGAGTTAACAAGTCTTTTTAAGGTGGTAACAGAACGTTTTTATTCATTTCTGCATCCTTTTCTTCAGTCGGGGCGTGAACATTGACCAGCCAGAACTTGACGTAGTTTGTTTTTATATGGATGGCACACAACCGTTCACTTGTTGCCTTGAAACCAATAACGTGCGATTTGAACTCTCTATCCACAATGAACGCCACTCCGGCCTTCCAGAAGGCTTCCCACTTTTGAATATTGTGTGCTATCGCATGTCTTGAATATCATTTGCAGTTCAGTTCGTTTCCTGGATTGCCAGTATTTTTAATTTATATTGACTGGCCTGTTGTAAAAGGTCCTTAACAGCGCCAGGGTAATTGAGTGATCTGGCATTCTAGTATCCAATGCCATAGTCTTTTTTCCATTTGCGAGGTCATTGCCGTGAGTCCAATTCATTCGGAGGGCCCATTTTAGGTCTCAAAACATTAAAGGGTTTTCCAGGGATGGGGAGTAAGCCCGTCGTCCAACCTCGATTCACATGGCATGGTTATTACTTCCACTACATTACCAGGCGCAAAAGGATTATCTTCAACCTCTTACATCCCCACAAAGGAGGTGTAAGGAGGAGAGTTGTAGATTTATTTGCAGTTATTAGCATTGCTCGGCATTTAATGGAACCAGTAAGTCCAAATAGCAACCACAAAAACATTTTTTACCATTTAACTGTGGGATTTAGGATGAGGAACAAGGGGCTCCCTCCTCCTTTCTCAAACGGGCTTGGGACCGTGCACAGCGGAGTAAGCCCTAACCAAGACAAAATTAGAACTTCAATGACCCGTGCTCAGTAGGTTAAACTTCACCACAGTTGAACCGCCCATTGGCTGCTTGGGCAGTTTAGGAAGTACATGAAAGCCAAGTTTTTGCTGCTGAGAGGGCAATACCATGAAAAAAGTTCTGCATCATGGTATCTTGATGAAACTGGTACTGCCGCCATCTCGGTTCGTGACAGTGATTTTCAGGCGGCGAGCCGTGGACAGGGGATGGTTTTGTGTGGGTTCAGTGCTCAGAGGCCACCATTCTTAGTGTGTATCTAACACCAAACAAGCTTATATCATCTTTTCAAACCAAACCTAATGCTTTTGAGAGCGCTGCCTCCAACGCTACACGTCCGTTGGGGCAGATTTCAGTTCTCAAATAGATCCTTGGGGAAAGTGAATCCTAGAAATGGTGGCCAGGACGGCATTCGTCGTACTAATCACTAGAGATAGGACAACCTTCCACCGTATTGGCTGCAAAACAACCATACCGGATGTGATATTCGTCTCGGAGTGCTCAATACGGAAGATACACAACTGGAGAGCGTTAGAGGGCTACTCAGCATTCTGCTTGAGACAAGTGATGCTTTCGGATACCCGTAATCTCGACTATATTTGGGTGGAATATCGGACGGTTTGACGTCGGTTCGGGTATGCACGGCAGGTGCTCAGCTGCAGGGCGATTCACAGAGTACAGAAGAACTGGCAGTTCAAGACCTGGTGAATTCAGCCATGAGCATCATCACGACTGCTTGCAATGCTTCTATGCCCCGTCAAATACCCCGGCACGGCAAGCCCCTAGTATACTGGTGGTCGACTGAAATCGCTGAAAAGTGAAGTGAGCGTCACAAGCTTCAGCGTGAGGTTCGACGGGAATGAAACTGGGACGAGGCGTGCAACCAGCTAGCACTACATAAGTTAGCCAGGAAATGACTTCGCTAATCGATTAACAACAGCAAGGCTCGCTGCAGGCAAAAACGAAAGGACAACGTGAACAAGGACCCGTGGGACCTTGGCTACAAGCTAGTTATGAAGAAACTTGGTGCCCTACGGAAACCTTGCATACATGACGCGGAAAAGATGGACCAGATAGTGCGGGTACTCTTCCCCATCCATCCCATCTATTTCGATGCTGTCCAAGGTGAAACAGCAATCAAGTGACCACACTTCACACAGCTGGATCTGGAAGAGGGAGTCCTTTCATTGAAAGCGAGGAAGGCACGAGGTTTAGATGGTGGTTCAGATGAGGTGTTGCAACTTGTCTATTACCATTGTCTGAATTGCTGCTCAGCGCATTCAACGCTTGCCTACGGAACGGGTTTACCCGGTGCGTTGGAATTTAGCGAGACTCGTTTTGATCAGCAAGGGGAAGGGAAATGCTGCTGCTGGGAAAATTATCGAAAAGCTCATCAAGGGAAGCCTCACTGACGCAATTCGTGCTGCTGGGGATCTATTTCCTTGGCAGACGGGTTCAGAATAGGACGTTCTACCATTGATGCGATTGTAGGCGTGGTGAGTGCAATCCATAAGGCAGAGGTATATAGCCGCATCAAGCGACGGATCACTCTGTTGGTGAGACTTGGCGTTAGGAACACCTTCAACTCCGCTAGATGGGTAGATATTCTGGATACGCTGGAAAACTCTTTCCAAGTTCCAGAGTATCTATTATCCTCGTTGCTAGAGAGCACGACGCTATTTACTTGCGTCAAAGCGAGGACGCAAGGGAGAAGGTTGTGTGCGAGAAGAGACAGCGTTCACTTAACAATCAGCTACAGTCTTGGATGAATCGCACCAAGGGAGGGTGGAGTGCACACCTCATTCTAGATGTGAGACCGGGGCTAAATCGAAGGCATGGTGAAACTTGCTTCTATTTGACCCAGCTTTTGAGCGGCATGGATGTTTTCAGTCAGACCTGCACAAGATTAGTAAGCCAGGATCCGTTGATTGCCAATTTAGCCCAAGAAAGGAAATGCTCGCAAAAAATAGGACAGGCTACAACAGGACCTTTACAGGGCGGCGGGAGAGCTTGCCCCACATAGAATAGTCCTGGTGGTGCTTGGATCGGCTGACCAACGAAACGATGTGGAATATTATGTTCGGGAAGTTCTAAAAACTATAAGAGACTCAGAGCAGTCGGGAACTTCGGGGCTGGGTGATCGCTTTTCTGGCAATTTCTCTTCTCCTCTCCCCTTCCGCTAAAGGATGGCTCCTCAAGCTTAAAGGCGTCTCACGGCATAAGAAAACGAGACATAACCCAAATTAATATGGCAAATGGTGTCAGGCTCGGTTCACAGGGAAGGTTTTTAATGGGTAGTCCAGTCGCTTTCTTTGGAGCGTGGGAGTCCCACAGTCAGTGGGTGAATGGCATTCACTTTCCAATTTAAAAAAGTAACTGGCAAAGGGCTTTTTCTAAAACTTGAGAGTGAAGCAAAACTAGCAAAGCTACAAGTTAATGAGAATAAAACAAAGCTCATAACGCATTAAAGGAAAAAACATCTAAAATACTCATAATATGACATTTAGTGCAAAAATAACGTGAACCTTTTTATGAAATAGACGAAATAAGGTGGGTGACCCAAATAAAGCCTATGTCTTAATAAGGCCTATTTTTCAAATTTCCCACTTCACGATTTCAAATGGCCGCCAATGTTTGTAGATGTGTGGGTGTACATAAATTAACACCCACAAGTACAGCGAAGACCCTTGCTGCGAGCGTTTTGGAACCTGCAGTCGAAAACAAACAACGACGCGGACCGCACGCTTGTTTTTATAAAATTCTAGCAGAGTAAACAATAGGAATTTTTATTTTTATTTGAACACGGTATGCGGTGTTTTTTATATAGGATAATTATACGATAGCCATCTCCTCACATGAGTGAAAAAGTTGTAATATCGGTGTTTTCCATATAATTGTTGTTTTGTTTATCCATGTGCCATGCCCTGATAAAGCCTACAAAAAATGTATAGGCCTTAAAACGGTACAGGTACAGGCCTTATTAGGACAATGTTTTATGCCAGTTAGAAAAATATCACAGCAAAAAAGTAAACCCTTGTTTTCAGAAACATCATGGAAAACGAATCACCAGCTTCTACCACAAGGAAATAAAAGGGCTCAATGGACTTCGCAAAAGATGGAAAACGCTGTTAAAATGGTAGAAGGAGATAGATTATCTACATATACTGCTGCAGCCAGATACAACATCCCAAGAAGAACCCTACGCAACCATCTAGCGAGTGGGTCGACTACACGAAACCTAGGTCGGTACTACAGAACAAGAAGCTGGACTTGTCAAAAGAATCATATTTTGGCTGATGTTGGAGTGCCGTTGACATCAAAGATGTTACGCGTACAGGCTTTTTCATTCTGTAAAATTAAGAAAATTCCAAACAGTATGACGACAGAAACTTTCATACAGTTTATTAATCATTTGCATAAATACAGAACATGAGGCCCATATCGCCTCATATTTGATGGTGCAAAATGCCACCTGGATTTTACTATTGTCGAGGAAGCTGAGAAATGTGGAACTACTATATATTGTCTTCCGTCAAATACCACGCACGAGTTACAGCCCATGGATAAATCTGGTTATCGTTCTTTTGAGCACCATTGGGACCAAGAGTTGATTAAATACGTCAGTCAGCATCCCGAACGAACTCTTAACAAGACAAGTCTTAACGTCATTCTCTCACAAGTATGGCCGAAATGTATGACCATTACCAATATCTCGAATGGGTTTCGCGCTACAGTGTTATATCCATATAATCCAGATGCTATTTCTGAAGAGGCGTTTGCGCCCTCTACGCTGTCAGAACTTCCGGAACATACTGTCTTATCTAATGAATCGGGGAAACAAGAGATTTCAACTGCAAATGTTGAAGATTCAGATGGGGCAGGCACAGATACTGAGAATTCGCCACTGTCCTTGCTCTCAAAAAACAGTCCGAATGCTGGAACTCCACAGAAAATAGACAATCAATCAACCACACGTGAGATTCATGAATTTTTGCCAACTCCTAAGTTTAAAGTTGTAGCGATTGCTCCACGCAAGAAGTCTCTGAATTACAGGGCTCAAGAGGTAACAAAAGATTTGTTTGGTAACAGTGCAATACCACATCACAGATTACTGTAACATCGTCAAGAGTAGAAGATGTTCCAGGTACTTCATCCATGATAAAGATTAACACAAAGACACCAAAATCAGCGTCAGTTACTGGCTGTATATCTGCACAACCTGCAGTTGCTGCAACGCTGCAACCTCAGTGAAGACTGCTTCTTTGACAGCAGATAAGCTTACGGAATCTAAACCAAAACGTCACGATAATAAACCTTCTTGGTACTGTCCAGCTTGTAAGGAAGGTCGAGTTGATGATATGCGACAATGTATTACTTCTGGCGTTTGGTATCATGAGGTGTGGGTTGGACCTACACCCGCTGACAAAATATTTTACTGTCCAGGGAATTGTTCAAAAAAAAAAATGAAAAAGGCTTATTAATATAGTACTTTTGCGTGATGAGAAACTCGTTAAATCTGATCTAAAATGATCAAAAATAATTAATGCGATCTCATTAGATTTAATATAAGTATTGACCACGTTTTGTATTCATTAAGAAGTTGAATGTTTGCTTGTTTTTATTTAGGCTTTAATAAGACACAGGGTTCCCAATAAGGCCAAAGTGACATTTTAGTTATTTGTGTTAACAAAAGTGTGATTTTTGCAATTATGCTTGATTTATTACAAAGTTTAATAAATAAATAAAAGTATTTCAAATTTTCAGTGCGTTGTTATTATAAACCCGCTAGTTAGATAATAAAAAAATTAAGGTAGGCCTCATTTGGGTCAACTAACTTACGCTGAAGAATGCAGTTCGCACCGATGCAATGCTATGGATGTGAAACATCGACCCTAACTCAAGCATCCGCAAACATATTGAACGCCTTCAAAATAAGACCTCTGAAGCAAATAATTGGAGCGAAGCGAGACGGGGACCAATGGCGAATTCGATACAACCATGAGCTGTATGAAATTTTTGATGAACTGGAGGTCACAACGATTATAAGACTGCGGAAACTGCAATTCGCTGGCCACGTGAATTGTATGGACGAACAACGAATACCCAATAGAGGTATTCGTTGGGAAAACTGAAGGGCGGAGATCAGTGAGGAAACCGAGAAAATGCTCATTTGACTCGGTCGACAAAAATATTTCGTCGCTGGTCGAATTTCGAAACTGGACGGTCAAGGCAGAGGGGCTATTGTGCAACAAAAAAGAAGAAAAATTCAGCCTTAAAGTTTTTTTTTCATTTTCATAATGAAGAATTGATGATTGAAAAGTAATATTGATTATGTATTTACTGCACTCCTTCGCCGTTATGCGGGATCCTATTTTGATCATAGAAAGGAAGAGATGAGTATCAGAAATGGTATTTTAGGTAAACTGATTATTTTGGAGGCACTAAAAAACATTTCTGAATATTTCTCTTGAAAAACTCCTGCGTTATAGGGTTGAAACATGTTGAGGCCCTGTACAGTGAATAGTATACGCTGTACTGCAACAATATAGTGGCGGCTTCGATAGGAGTGAAAAAGTTTGCCTGTAAACCTATTATTTAACGTATATATGGTCGCTGTTGTCACGAGTTTGTTCATTAGTTGCGTAACATAAGTATTTGCATTGCATAGTTTTACTACATAACCCTTTAACAGGACCATACTTCGGTCTATTCGACTTGTTTCATATCTATCTTGTTCTTGATACTAGCAACTTCAGTTACCAAATTCATTGCACTGAAATAGTATTTTTTGTGCGTCTACTAAGTATTTTACATATTTTTAACAAGCTTCTAAACACAAACATGTACACTATGAAAATATATTTCTTTAAAATATTCTAATAAACTAATTTGCTGTATTTTTCCAGTATAATTGAACCTTCTCTCACGGTTCATCATTCATTTCGAGCTGATTTTATGCCTCATCGATTTCATTAAATAAACATCAATATCTGATTACCCTACAGGTCCATTTTAACGCATCTTTCATACGCATTCATCGTAAAATACTATAAATCCGATACTGCCTATTTATCTCACGCTAGGTTCCAATAAATTTCTATTATAATTTAGCACATAGATATGGAGAATTTATAGGCATCCGATCAGATTTCGACACTATCGGAAGCTCAATCAATTGAACGGGGACACCATACAAAACTCCAAGCATATTAGAGATACATTCAATACACGTTCCCGCTTTTGTAACAATTTAAGATACTCTATCCGAACCCGTGATGATTATCACCATCGAATTATTAATCTTCAAATCGATACTTTGAATTTCAACTGGAAAATATCTTTTTTCTTTGCGGTCTGAGCAGAAGTTTTGTTGTTTGGTTGTCAGTGTGAATTAAATAAATAAATACCCTTGAATGTTTACAATCTTGTAGATCTTCGATTCAGATGAATTTTTTCTTCATTTCGAATCTTTGGGAGCTTCTTCTGCTTGTTCTTGGTCGTTTGGGATTCTTGCCTGCATGCAAATTGTAAATCCAACTGTTTTGGTTGTTCTTCGAAAGGAGGAGGATTCATGCTTCCTTACATCTCTTGAAGATCCGTTTAGCTTTTGCAGAAAAAATATGTTCATCCGCTTGTCTTTGGCGAGGTAATTTTTGTTTTTTCGCTAAACAAACGCCCGTTTGTGTATTCAATATTCATCTTATTGCTGTCGTCGCTATCGTTTTATTTATTCATTTACTTGTTGAACAGAAGAGATCTTATTTTTTGCGTCATCCTGCTTTATTTTCGCTTTGCTGCTATGCCATCCTTTTGCATTCGATGATATTGCGAATGGCTACGGGAAGATTTACTGAATAACAGCAGCAAAACACCAGCACCTTTCTTGCTGATACCACCAGGTGAGTCGGTTTAATTACATGCATGCTACAATGCCATTAATTAAATAGGAGGCGCTGTGTGTATATTGTGTGGCTCTGGACATATCTGCATGTGAGATGTTGAGAGGATCTTGGAAACGTAATCTTCTTCATGCTGCTCCTCTTAACGTCGATACTCTGCACCTATTGGGAGGCTGAAACTGAGATCAAGAGCAAGAAGAATAAAAGATATTCGTGTCCAAGGTACAGATCGAACTCTGCAGACCAAAAAATTCAAATGAATCTCATCGGCATCGGTGAAACACATATTTATGCTACAATTTCGAGTTTACACTAGAATATCTGGCAAACGGCAATATAATTTGTTACCGGGATCAGGTCTCGTGTTCTCATATTTGTTAATTCTACTGCCATTTGGACGATTTGCAAGAACATGCTGTTTCCGATACAGAGGCCACGCAAACGTTCTTTCAAGAATGGTTTTAATGTATGGGAGTTTGAAGGATCTTATCGCAGGATCCGATCGCGTTTCATGTTGTTAATTACAATTTTGAGAATTTGTGCATTTTATTTTCCACTTTGCTCATTCTTTGAACCGCATAGCAGATGATGGGTGATTTGTGTGCGGTAAGTTCGCGAATTTAACGATGGTTATAATGAAGTTATTTTAAGCATAAATTTATCATGTTTTCTGGTGATTTATGAAGGTCCCATCCACCGACAAGAAGAAATTTTATGTTTCGGAGATTTCATGTTGAAGATTAAATCAATGTTGAATGTGAATGCTATAAATAATTAATACCGGGACGGCCTCACGGGATCTGCTGAGTTTCCAATTTTCGCAGGTATATCAGCTACTTTATATTGATAACTTTTCAAAAATTGAGTATGAAATGCACAGGGTTCCAGGTACAGGATGCCTTTGAACTCATCAAAACGGACAACAACTAAGATATCAAAAAGTTTACTTATTTTGTGGGTGGGAGGTGCAGGCTTTATACATCCTGAGTGAAGGGTGCCCAACGGCAACAGGCACGATAGATTACCCACTAAACACCGTCCATGTCACCTGAGAACAACCTAACAGATTCCTAGGCACTAAAGCATTAAAGGGGGAATGCTGGCCGACGGAAATGCTCTTGGAGGCTACCATTCTTTTGGTGTTCCGCCCCCCATGTACACGAAGAAATTCCCGCAGGGGAAATACCGGTAGACCAGAGCACTCTTGGAAGCTAGCATTCTTTGCGGAGCGCCGTTCCCATGGACCTAAGGCTATGGGGGGCGCCACGAGGTTCCCCCCTGGGATGACACGTAATGACCCTGACTGGATCTGGACTACGCTTTGGACAACAAACTGGAATTGATGCTTTGGGCTGGCGGATATGATGGTTTGGACCTAGTTGGTTTGGACGGTAGCACCGAGGTGATACTCGTGCGTGAATGGCTCCTAATCAACGATCATACCACCTCCATCCCAGTTTAACCTTTGCAGGCCTCGGAGTATGTTCGAAGTTCACACCATTGTGTTGGTGGTGTAGGTTCGGTTGAGATGGACTCCCGATTAGCGCTGGTCTGGTTCTCGCATGGCCTCCCTGCTCTGCAAAGATAACCCTGGGACCTAAAAGTCGACTACACGCGAACAGAATTAGCATCTCCAAGGGGGTGCCTAATAAAACTGGAGCGATCAAAAACCGTTAAAAAAAATTAAAACACCCAAAAAAAAGAAAGCAAAAATGACAACAATTACGACGCAACTAACGGCTGCAGCCACAATGTTAACAGCACATCGGGAGCGGTATTAACGATGACAAAAATTGCGATGAATACAATTACAGTAAAGACGGGTGAAAAACGGAAATAATAACGAACCATCCTAAAGTCAACAAAGAGATTATGGCAGAAAAAGACAAGGGCGACCAAACAAATGAAGCACCGTTGTGTGCTTTCATCGCCATAGTCGAAAATGTAGTGGAAGTACTGTAATCGGAAACGGAAGCCGATAACCGCTCCCAAGAACAGTGGTCAAAAATTATAATTGCCGCCCAGGGACTTGAAGAAGAAAGGCTAATCCGATAAGGGAGAGATGTTTTAAAAAGCATACAATCTGTGTGCGTCTTGCTAAAAATCAACAAAGCAGTAAAGATTGGGCTCCTTGAACTAGAGGAGCTCTTAGGCCGCATAGGCCGTTATCGGAGGAGCTGATTAAAGGCCAACGAGGACCAGATGGCTGAAGTAGAGCAGCAGGGTGAAGAAGTGCTGTGGGTTAAATCTAATGGGTACTTGCAGATAGCTCCACCATTAAACATCAATAAAAGAATGGCATCTAGTCCAATCAAGGGATCTCGGGAGATTAGAAGGAAGGAAGAGGCACTTGATGGGTGCAGAACACCAGATCAGGGATTCCAGATAGTGCCAACAAAAGTCATAAAGAAGCTGCTGAAAGTACCAAAAAATAAACTTCACACGGACACCCAGCAAAAAGCAACATCTGTTGCGAAGCAGGAGAGAAAGAAGCCCCGACGAAGATCCCGGCAGCACGCATTACGAGTAAGACCACAAGATGTTCAATCCTATGCGGAAGTGCTGCGAAATGTCAGGGAAAAAGTAAGGCCCAAAGACACCAATACTGCCATTAAAGCAGTATGACCAACGTAGTCGGGTCACACACTGGTCAAATTTGGAGCGGAGGCCGACAATAAGGAAGAATTCTGCGATGTAGTAAATAAAGTCCTCGGCAAAAGTGTAACTATAGCCTCACTTAAGCCGATGGCAACGATCAAAATAGGAGACATTGACTGCATCACTGATCTGGCTGAGGTTGAAAAGGGCATCAAAAGGGAGTTCCCTGTGGTGGGCAGGATCAAAGCAAGGCTGATTCCAGAAAACCAAAGGGAACAATGAATGGCAATCATTGACTTGACCGAAAAGGACGCCGATCATTTCTGAATATGGGCAATGTAAGAATAGGGTGGGCTATCTGCAAGATATGGCAAAGAGTAGTGCCTCTACAATGTTTCAAATGCCTCGGTTATAATCACACCGCACAAGTATGCAAAGGACTAAATAGGAGTTCCCTATGTTACAAATGCTGTAAAAAGGGATATAAAAGAAAAGAGTGTACGAAGGAGGCACACAGTATTCTTTGCAAAGATGCTGATCCAAGACAGTGTATCGGGCACACCTCGGCATCAAGAAAATGCCAGGAAGCCCTAGCCAAGACAAAACTAGACCTTCAATGAGCCGCATTCTGCAGCTAAGCCTACACCGCAGTTCAACCGTCTAAAATCCGCTTTAGTAGTTTGCGAAGGACATGAAGGCTGACTTAATACTGCTGGGTGAGCAACACCATGATAAAAGTTCGGCACCATGGTATCCTGGTGAAACTGGTACTGCCGCTTATTGGGTTTGGAAAAGTGATTCCTAGGCGGAGAGCTGTAGACGGAGGGATGGTTTCGTGTAGGTTCAGTGCCAGGACCACCTTTTATAGTGTGTACCTAACGCCAAACGAATCAATATCATCTTTCCAAGCCAAGCTTAATGTTTTGAAGGGCGCTTTCTCGAACGCAGACGGCATGCCTCAAACAGATCTGTGGGGAAAACGGTTTTAAAAAATGGTGGCCAGGAGACGTTCGTCATACTAAACGCCAAAAGTACGCCAATTTTCCACCATATTGGCTGTGAAGGAACCATACCGGACGCGTCATTTGCCTCAGAGTACTTAGTATGGAGGATACACAATTGGAGATTACTAGAGGACTACTCAGCCCGTGATCAAAAGTGTGTTCGGGTTGAGATCAGTGATCTTGTCATCCACCTCCGTGCTTTCGGCTTTCGACAATTGGGTGCAACATTGGAAGGATGGACGTCGTGGTGCTTACAGCAGGTGCCCCGCTGCAGGGAGATTCATAGAAGATAGAAGAACTGGCAGCTCAAGACGTCGTGAATTCGACTATGAGCATCATCTAGCCCCGTCGAAAACCCTGGCATGGCAAGCTCCCAGTGTACTGGTGGTCAACTGAAATCGCTGAAAAGAGAAATGAGTGTCAAAAGCTTTGGCGTGAGGCTCAACGGGCACGGAACCATGATGAGGCATGCAACCGGGTAGCAGCATATAAGTTGACCAGGAAAAGCCTTCATAAATTGATTAACAACAGCAAAGCTCGTTGCTGGCTAGATCTAGTTGAGAATATGAAGAAGGGTCTGTGCGGAAAAGATGGGCAGAATAGTGCGGTTACTTTTTCCCTCCCATACCATCCATGTTGATGCTGTCCACGGTGAAACAAAAGTCAAGCATCCACTTCACACACAGCCTGAACTGGGAGAGGCAGTCCTTTCACTGAAAACGAGGAAGGCTACAGATAGTGTTCTAGCTGAGGGTGTCTATCTTGCCTTAAGAACGGCGTTTTTCCGGTACATTGAAAGGTGCCGAGGTTTGTGCTGGTCACCAAAGAGAAGGGAAGTTCTGAATCACTATCTGCATACCGCCCGTTATACTTGAAAGAAACTGATGGGAATTTGCTACAGAAACTCATCCAGGAGAGGTTCACTGACGCGATTTGTGCTGCTTGGGACCTATCTCCTCGGCAGTACGGCTTCAGAGCATCAATAGTGGATATTGATGCGATTGTGGAGGTGGTGAGCGTGGTCCAAAAGGCAGAGGCATATAGCCGCATCAAGCGACGAATCGTTCTGTTGGTGACAATAAACGTCAGGAATGCCTTCAGCTCCACTAGATGGGTGGATATTCTGGATACGCTGGAAACCCCTTTCTAAGTTCAAGAATATCTCATACAGCTTTTGAGGGACTACTTGAAGGACCGAAGCTTGCTTTACGATGCGCCACAGAGCCAACGAAGGATGGAAGTTACATCGGGTGTTGCCCAAAAATCTATCCTTGGTCTAGACCTGTGAAACGTGTCTTATGTTGGGCTACTGAGACTGCAGATGCCAGATGAGTCATGCTTGGTCGGCTACGTGGATAATGTTGTGGCTCTGGGCTGGGCGCACCGTTGTACAAGCGCAACTTAGGCTAGGTATGCTAGTGTGCCGGGTGAGAGACTAGATAACTGCTCTTGTGCTCAGTTTACCACTGCAGAAAGCTGAAGTGGTCATCTTGACAAAAAAAGAGAATCCCTGGAGGAAGTGTGATTAGTATTTGAGATATATCAATCGAATTCAAGCCAGCGTTGAAATAGCTGAAGCTACTAATCGACTCGAACATGAGTTTCTCTGAGCAAATCAGGGCAACGGTTGAGAAGGCTGCTTCGGGAGTATTGGCTCTGAGTTGGCTTATGGCCAACGTGGGGGGACTCAGCCCGTTAAGAAGACGCCTCTTGGTGAGTGCTGTAGGCTCAGTGCCACAGTACGGAGCAGAAATATGTGGCAACGCTCTCAGTAAGGAGGTATACCGAAAACGCTTGGTACAGGTACATAGAAGAGAAACATTGAGGATTGCATCTATGTATCGGACAGTCTCTGATTTGGCAATGAGAGCTATTGCAGACGTGATACCTGTTGCCTTTCTTGCTATTTATCTGCGCCAAACCAAGGACATGAGCGAGATGGTTGTCCACAAGATAGCGCTCACTGAACCATTGGAAGCAGTCTTGAGTGAATTGCATGAAGGGAAGGTGGACTGCGCACCTTATTCCAGATGTGACACCATGGCTTAATCGAAGGCATGGTGAGCTGTTGGGTGGGCATGGGTATTTTCAGTCTTACCTGCACACAATTGGTAAGTCACGGTCCCCCGATTGTTGGTTTTGCCCAGGAAAGGAACACAATATCTGCCACACATTGTTCGCATGCACAAAACGGAGCAGGCTACGAAAGGACCTCTCCAGGGAGACAGGAGAGCTCACCTCAGATAATATATGTCACCGTGATGCTCGAATCGGTTAACAAATAAGACCGTGTGGCACATTTGGCTCGAGCAGTCCTAAAAGATAAAAGGGACTCACGGCAGCTGGGGCGTTGGGGCTGGGAGATTGCTTGTCTGGCAATCCGTCTTCCCCTCATCAAACCCATTAGATTTCTTGTTAGGGCGAGATTTGGTAATGTGCTGGACACTATCTGGGCTAGTGTAGAGGATATTAGTACAATTTTTTTAAGGATAGGGTGCTTGAGTGAGGTTTGAAATAGGTTTGGAGTGTTAAGGTTGAATAGGAAGCATGTTGGTGACAACTTTAGATCTTTAATTGAGTTTTCAACTGCTAGCCCATAGGGAGATTGATTGTTATCGTGCAAAAGCATATATACTTTTTCAAAGTGCGCAACAAGAGATTAGGCCCTTTCTAGAGGTGATTGACGTTGAGTTATGTTAGCTGTTGGCTTAACAAAGTTATTTACTGTAGATTTCAGTTCTCTGAAGGTGTCAGCTCCAGGTTTGAAGTTAATGAACTTCATTTGGATATGGCTATCACACCGTATTTTTTCCGCAACTACATGAATTTCATCATGTAGTTGTGAATAACTTGTGTCTGAACAGTTTCCTGCAAAGTGCGTTTTTCCTCTTGATATCATCAACATCGAACGAGGGTAGTTAAATTATGTCTCGGTGCCCAAGTATGAGTTTTGAAATAAATTCTTCCATTGTTTTTTGAACTATGTAAGTGTATTCCAAGACTGCAGACTCCATGACTTCATTCGTTATTTTTTTATCCTAGGGAAGTTGCCAAGGGTGAAAGGATTCTGAGAGAGGGACTTTCCCTCGGCGAGGGCCGGGGGAGAAAAAAATTATGAAGAAATTGTGTCCCACTTTCAATGCACCCCTAAGATCTTTAAAAAATCTGGGAAAAATGGAGGAAGTAGGACTATATAAGTACGACGTCAGCAAAATACTCAGTAATAAAAATTCGATAAATTATGTAAATAATCGTACATTTTCTGAGTTGTACGTTTTTACCCATAATATCGAAAGGTGGCCCTTCCATTTGCCCAAAACACAAATATAAATTTTTTGGGAGCAGATGTAAGAGTGATAAATTTCGCAACAATTGAGCCATCAACAACTAAGTTATAGCTGATTGAATGTTTAACCCTCCCTGTACCAGGAGGCTAAAAGTCTCGTCCCGCACTAGGTGGGGTATAACATACCCCAAAATATAAATGTAATAAAAAAAAAATTTTTTTTTTTGGAGAAATCAAACGTTTGGTATTTACAAATACATAGTAATAATTAGTTTTAAGTTAAAAATCTGGGTAGAAGTATGCAAGGGGGCAGTGCACCTTTAGATTTTTAAAATATGATATTTTTAAAATGCAAATTTTTTTAAGAAAGAAAAGAGATATCTTTTCGAAACTATGCATAATACTATACCGCTCAAACTATAGACTAATATGTGCACAATAACATATTAAAATTTGAGAACGATCAGTCCAGTAGTTTTTTTTTATGACGCCCACCCACTCAAAGAATGTGATTTCTAGAAAAAGCGTTTCAAAGTTTTAAACAATAATTTTTATTCATAATTTTACCTAAAATTAGTCGGTAATACCTAGGTCAAACTCTTCCTTAATAGGTGATTTTTCATCGCTCCGGGCAGTCTTCGCTGCTTTACACGTCTCAGTGTTGCGGCAATTCCCCTGTTTGATTCGAGCAGCGTCAACAAGCTCCACGTGATGCGTAGCTTGCGGGCTTGTGAGTCCCATAACTTGTAAGTTCTTCAAAATTTTAGTAAATCCTTCATTGAAGATGCATACAGAGGTATTTGCAACAAGTTTGATGGTATTTTTGCCGGCAAAAGTGTGTTTGGGGGCCAGGTTCCACCCGCAGGAATTATAGCTCTCATTGCTATTTTGGGTGTTATTGCCCAGACAACGCTACAATAAATCACCTGAAGCCAATTCTTCATAAATTGGTTTCAGTACCTCTTGCACCTCAAGATATAATGCTCCTGGATTTTTAAAGTTCTTTGAAACATCCCGTCCAGTGCTCTCTGCTTTACGCCATTTGCACCAAGAATCTCCGCCTATTGGGCAATCAAAATGTTGCGGATTTTCATCTCTGGAAATTTTATGGTAATATCCGGCCCAAACTTCATTTTGCATGTTCATTAATTTTATTGTTAATTAACCAGGTTTTGGAGCTTTTGAATTTTATGGCGCACTTTTAGATTCAGAATATTCAGTTGCTTTTTCAGCTAATTTTTTTTTTGCTTCTAAACAATCGTCATTTGCTTTTGGCATCCATACTCCTTCTGAACATTCGCTTTTTTACTTGTAAAACACATCATTTTTTTTTTAAACAACAAAATCAGGACCATAAAGCTGAATATCAAAAGGAGACTTGAGCCTTTTTGTACCACCATCTCCAATGTAATACTTCTATCACGCATCATGAGGGTCTTCAGATCTTTGAAACATCTCGATGATATCATCAACTTCCATCTTTCCAACAGAACGTTAGAGATCAGCACTGCAGAACTCCTTATGCTCCTCATAAAATGCTTCATATTCTGTGGTTTTTTTTTGAAACCCATTCGCTACGAATTTCACAAAAGCTGCTCTTCATGATAAGATCAAGTATTTTACTTGTAAATTTACCAATTAAAGAGACTACACCTAAAAGCGATGTAAATTCCCATTTTGCCCACAATCCATCACTAGATACACTGAACTCATTTTCTACACTATCAGCGGCTTTAATTTTGTCCTATTCTTCATTGGAAGCCTTATTGAGCACTATTTTGAGCACTACGTCAACTGTCATAATTTTTCTTCTATTTTCTTGTTGTCGTGATGATCGGAGCTAAGGTGATGGGATAGATGTCTAAGGATGAGATATTTTCATAATTAAATTATACCTATGCAAGCGGTCTTGCGTCCGCAGATAATTTAGCGCGGACATAATATTGTCCACTACGCTGTGATTACTAAGTCCGCGGTGGGAAATCCCGGATGAAGTTGATTATCTTAACTTGCTGTGAAACCTAACAAGGTTGGTGGTGGGTTGGAATGAAACTTGGTCCTCCTATAAATATTCTTTATTCTCTAGAATGATAAAAATAATAACAAATTATTTTGGAGTCGCGGAGATGGATTCGATTGTGTTGATCGCTTTGACTTGATGTGACGATATGAGACTGAGGGAGATTGCTGTGTGTTGTTCGCTTATATTCCTTGAAATCGCTGATACGGCATCGCCAACGATAGCTCCACGGTTGCTTATCGCGTTGGTAACAACATCTGCTGACGAGCATCCGTTCCATCGTCGCAAATCGTCAGCGCGATGACATCCAGGCGCAACATGGTTGCGCCAATTCATCGTGTGGACATCGGATCGCGAAATTTTCCAGTCAGCGGTATTTCAATCAAGCGCAACATAGTCGCGCATGCTGACAGCACTGCAATGGACTTCGCGATTGATGTTGCCTAACCTGAGCGCACACGTATGTACGCTGGGTGCGTTGGTGATCCGCCACAAAACGAACTCATTGAATGCTTAATTAAGAGTCGAGTTTATTTAACATTTTCTTTTCTTTATATACCTTCACAATTTGCTTATTAACTAAAGTCACTTTCCTGTGATTTTAAGTGATTACTCAATTTAATTATTAAGTGTGCCCTAATTAAAATGAAACCATAACTTTGATCTCACACTTCAATCATCATTTGGAATTACAAATGCCCCATATTCGATCGTTCATTGTACATTACCTGTAGCAAATGACTTTATTATTTGATACTCATAATGACATAATTCTGTACTCGTAATCATATGTACATTTGTACAAACATACATATGATAGTCGCGTGCTTCATTTGTTAGCGTTGAGCTTTATGAGTTGAAAATTGATGTCTTTCATTTGAACGTACATTCATAGCAAGGTCGTTGGAAGAAATTAATACTGCAAATGCAATTTTACATGTCTTTCATTTAAATCCAATTACATATGCACCATATATGTAATTGGATTTAAATGCATGGAAAGTAATATAATGTTTATATTAATACTATAGGTGAGGTGCAATATAAGTTTATGCGAATTAAATTTAATATTAAAATTATTTTCTTTTTTGTTTTTAAGATTAAAGTGAATATGTCCTACACAACTGCTATATTGATATTATCGACACATTTGTAATATTTTCTTTTGCTCCATGATGCTCCCAAATCCGTGAAATAACAAAAATTTGTAATGCCTTTGAATTCAGCACCAAGAAATCTCATAACCAATAAAAGCCATCTATTTATTTTGTAGGCTTGTTCGATTTTTAAGACTTGAATAATTAAAGTGATCACTGCACTTACACTTTACACAATGTTTAAAACATGAAATGTAACAGTAAAGCTGCTCTCCAAAATGTTCCCTTCAACTTTTATAATATGTTTTTGTTAGAGAAGTATTTAATATGTAGGTATATGTAAAGAAATGTTCACAGAGCAGACGTTTCTGAAAGAAAGGTGCAAAGAACGAAATACAAGAAAATCACTGATTGTAAGGCCTTGACGCTCTGCTTTTAAAACATTTACTATTTGACATAGAAACTAGTTTCCAAATTTTATATCACTGAAAAAAGATTCTTTGAGGTCTTTTGACCCAAAATCAATCATTAAAAAAATCGATCTTTTGAAAATTCAGGGGTGTACTGCTCCCCTAAAAAAAACAACTGCTGTCATTTTTGTAATTTAATAATCATTTTCTTGTGTACTAATTTTAAATAGCACTTTTAACGATCGTAATCATTTTAATTTTTACCCTACAATATATTTTCAAATGATTAGACATAGGAAAGAAAGATATTAATTCAGATCATCGGTGTTCAATTTACCAAACTTTTGACACAAAAGTCAGTATGCTCTAAGCATATAGGAACGTAACATTTTTAAGGGTTTTGTACTAAAATACAAAACCCTATTGCAATGACGACCTGTGTCCGTCCGCCTGTCCGTCCGTCCGTCTGAATGTCACAGCACTTTTTCTCCGAAACTATAGAGGCTACAGCCATGAAACTTTGTGGAAAGGTCAGAAGTGGTGACTTCTTGAAAGTTCAAGGGTGGAAAAATTTTTCAAAGGGGTTTAAGGGGGGTCTCCCCATATAGAGAGGTGACCCCTCAAAAAAAATTTTTCACCATTGGTAGTCTAGTAGGGTGTCATTGGAAAGGTCTCAATGAGATCTTTCCAAAACGAGTCTTAAAATTGCCTTATGAGTACCGAGCGGGGCAAGGGAAGGGGAAATGTTCGAACTTTTCACGTACCCCCCTCGCGATTGGACACCTTCCATCTGAAAAATCTGAAAAAATCATGAATGTGGGCCTTAATGGGTACAACAACAACAAATACATGAGAAGTCGAAATTTACTCAACTTTGTTAGTAATAGTATGATTTATCGATTTTATGTTTTCTTGAATAAAATCTAAGCGGTACCTTTAAATTGAATAAAATTTAGCAAACAGATGACTATTTATAAGATTGATTTTTTCTGAAAGTTTCATAAAGATCGAATAGTATTTAACAAAGTTATAGCGATTTGAATTTTCCTGTATTACTATGGAACAATGTGCCCTGTATTACTATGGAAACATATGGCTACGGAGCCATATGCGCTTTTTACCAACTTAGACACTACAGCTTTGCTAGGATTTGCATGACAATTTCACGAATGATAGGTATATTGAAGATGAGTACATACAATTGAAACAAGTCGAAGAGGCAGAAGAGAGCTTCTAGGAAAAGGGCTTTGTAACTATTCTAGGATTCGAAAAAATAGGCCATGAATCGATGATTCAAGGACAGAGGAGTGGCTCCTGAAAAAAATTTCATGAAAGGTAGCCGATATGAGTATCAAATGAAAGTTCTCTATGAGAGCTTTTCAAAACAGTTCTTAAACTGACAGTTTTTGCTTCAGTGGGGGCACAGGGGGGGGAAATACATGAAAAATGTGTTTCCTCCCTCGTGAATGGACACCCGTGATCTAAAAATTCTGAAAAAATTATCAAGCGAGATGATGGTTCTTGCCGCACTCCCATTGCTCCCTGAATTGTGCATGTTTGGTCTTATCCAGCGATTTTGTAAGAACATCTGCAATTTGCTCAGTGGGGCTTATATAATCGTCTTTTATGAGATTTTGTTTGAGTACATCCTGTATGAAGTGATAACGTATGTCAATATGTTTGGCTCTGGGGTAGAACCCTGCATTTGAGGCGATCCCAATCGTGCTTTAATTTTCAAGTGGCCGCTTCTTTTGACCAAGTTAAGTGATAAGTCCGTTCCACCATAGTGCCTCTTGTAAAGTATTCAGCTTCATACGACAAAAGCATCACTGTATGCTGTCTTTTAGAACTCCAAGATATCGCTCCTTCTTGAGTAATGAAGATGAATCCAGTGATTGACCTACAATCATCACTGTTGGCTGCCCAATTAGCATCGGTGTTATCAATTATTTTGTTGTTACCATTTTTACTGAATTTTAGTTTCATTGAAGATGTACCACGCAGATACCGAAGTAAATGCTTCACAGCATTCCAATATCATAGTCCAGGACTAGAACTGAATCGACTAGGTGAGTTTACCGCATAGCATATGTCAGGTCGTATACATTGTACCAAATATATTAGACAACCAATTGCCTGTTGATACGGAATATTCTTCATGAATTGAGTATCTTTTATTTCAGATGCACCATCTTTAGTTGATATCTTTTCACTAGAATTTATTGGTGTCATCATGAGTTTTGCTTTTCCCATCCTAAACTTTTGTAAAACTTTCTCATTGTATTGCACTTGATCCATTGCAATCGAACAATCAGATATTGCTATATGCATTCCAAAAATTTGTATTGCTATCCCAAGCTCTTTCATTTTGAATTTTTGATGGAGTCGCGCTTTAATATGTTCAAACCAGTTGGTTTTATTGGAGAATTATTAACGTATACTGCTATGATAAGTATGTTTTCGTTTTTTGCTTTGATATTAATGCAAGGGCCATGCTTAGATCTTTCTAATCCAAATGAATATATTGTTTTGTCCAGCTCTTAATTCGACACCCTACTGTACTGCTTTAGTCCATGTAAGGCCTTTTTTAAACAACATACCATCGATGGATTTTCTCGACTCTGGTAGTACGCAGGCTATTCCATATAAATTTCTTCCGAAAGGTTTCCTTGAAGAAAAGCGCAAATTGCATCCATCTCTTCCACCTTGAGGTTTAGTTGAGCTGCAATTGTGAAAAGATATCGCAGAGAACTATATCGGATAGGAAGTAAGTATGTGTGCTCATAGTCCACCCCCTTTCGCTGCGAGTATCCTTTCATGACTAACTTGGCCCTGCAGCGATTAATTTGTCCGGTGAGATTACGTTTTGTACGTTCAGACGTTTAGTAAGGCTTGAAGTAAGGCTTGAAGTGTCCATGTATCATTTACGAGTAGTGACTACATCTCTTCTTCCATCGCCAGCTTCCATTAGTTGGCATCAAGTCTGGATAACACTTCTTCTGGTGTCACTGGGTCACCTTTTTTTGTGGTAGAGAGGTGAATGCCAATTATGCACAGAGTGTGGGACTCCCATGTGCGACTGGACTACCCACTAAACACCTCCCCTGTCAGCCTGAGAACCCAGCCTGGAACCGTTTGACACATGACTTCGGGCCAGGTCTTGTTTTGTTACGCCATGGGGCGCCTTCAAGCTGGGGCGTCCCTTTCCCAGCGAGAGGGGAGGAGGAAATGCCAGAAGAGCGATCCCCCAGCCCCAGTGCCCCCGGCTGCTGTGAGTCCCTTTTATATTTTAGGGCTGCCCGAGCATAATGTGCCACCTGGTTCCATTTGTCAACCAACTCGAGCATCACCGTAACTATATTATCCGAGCTGAGCTCTCCCGTCCCCCTGTAGAGTTCCCTTCGCAGCCTGACCCATTTGGCACACGCAAAAAATGTGTGACAGGCCTCCTCGCTTGGGCAAAACCGACAATTGGGAGACCGTGACTTACCAATTTTGTGCAGGTAAGACTGAAAACACCCGTGCCCGCTCAAAAGCTGGGTCACCTTGGAAGTAATTCTGGTACAATGCAGGCGCTGAGGAACCTTCGAATGGTTTCATTTCATCTTCAAGAAAAGAAAAAGAACAAGAATCATGTTTTCCTAGTAAAAAATCAATATACTTGCCTGGAGATTTGTGCTGCGTTTCACTGCGCCTAAACACCTGCTGTTGTAATGGGTTAGAGTAGGAATGCTGAGGGAGCGTCGAAGAATTTGAATTAATTGATGCAACTGCATCTTGAAAACTTGTATTGCATCTTCTTGTTCATTGTTAATAATGACATCTTTGACCAGATCGTTGTGATTAATTTCAGCTTTACTTTGCTTGCTGATCTCGGGTGGTTGCATTCTGTTTTGGTAGATGAGATCAACTTTGTTACTTTTTGTTGCCTTCTTAAATGTTTCGGATGCTGAGTGTTGTTCCAAACACTCTAATATGTGCAAAGTCAGGTACTTTTTGACTCAACGCTTGAACTGGTGTTGTGCCCGTTTCTTTTTATGGCGAACGGTCTAAAAGATATACAGAGTATACAACTGCTTCTGCTCAAAGTGTTTTCGACATTTTTGAGTCGGCAAACATACATCTCGCCTTTTCCACGACTGAGCGATTGTTGCGTTTGGCCAAACCGTTCTGCTCTGGCGTGTGCATATTGGTGCTTTGGTTATGGATCCCATTTGTCCGAAGTGTACCTTGGAATTTGCCATTAATAAACTCCTTACCATTATCAGAACGTAGAGTTATGAGCTTTTGACCAATTTGCTTTTCGGCAAGCATCATGAAGTCTTCAAAACATGACAGTACTTCCCAATCCATTTTTGTTTTTAGGAAGCATACAACATTTTTCTTCGATTTGTCATAAACAAATGTTATAAAATAACAACTTCCACCAAGCAAACTGCGATCCATGGGTCCACATATGTCAGTGTGCACTAATTCAAGAAGCTCATAAGCTCTGCTGCCGCACTTACTGAATGGCAACCTTTGTTGTTTGCCAATGGCGCACAGTTTGCAGTCTTTGTCAATTTTGTTGGTGAAATATAACTTGTTCCAGTTGCCAGTTGACTGCATGGTTTGTCTAAACTTTCGTTGTTCAGGTGGCTCATTTGGCGATGTCAAAGGTTTTTAGTACATTTTGGCTTACCTGGGCAAATGCAACATTTTTTGACGATTTAGTGTCCAATTTAAACAAATTATTAAGGTTTGTGCCTGTTGCAATTACTTTTTAGGGTTTTGTAAAATAATTTTACAAAACCCTTCTAAAATCGCGTCCTGTCTGTCCGTCTGTCTGTCTGTCCGTCCGTCCGTCCGTCCGTCCGTCCGTCCGTGTGTCACAGCAGTTTTTCTCGGAAACTACTTAAGCTAGAAGCATTAAATTTTGTATACAGGTGTAAAGTGGTGATCTCTTCAAAGTTCAACTACTGAAAAATTTTATAAGGTATTTAAGGGGGGTCTCCCCATGTAGGGGAGTGACCCCCCGAAAAACAAATTTCATTGAAGGTAGCCGATATGGGTATCAAATGAAAGGTCTTGATGAGAACCTTCCAAAACAGGTCTTAGTTTGGCAAAGTTTGCGTCGAGGGGCGCACAGGGAGGGGAAATACACGAAAAATTTGTGTCCCCCCCCCTCGCGATTGGACACCTTCCATCCGAAAAATCTGAAAAAAATCAAGAATGTAGGCCTTGATGAGTACAACAACAACAAATACGTGAGAAGTCGCAATTCACTCAACTTTGTTAATAATAGTATGATTTATCGATTTTATGTTTTCTTGAATAAAATCTTAACGGTACCCTTAAATTCAATGAAATTCAGTACACAGATGTCTATTTATAAGATTGATCAACCCTGCAGGTTTCATAAAGATTGCATCATATTTAGCGAAGTTATAGTGGTTTGAATTTTCCTGTTTTACTATGGAACAATATGCGCTGCATGTATTACTATGGCAACATATGGCTATGGAACTATATGCGCTTTTTACCGACTCAGACACTACAGTTTTGCTAGGATTTGCATGAAAATTTCAGGAATGATAGGTGTCATGTATATCTTTGAGAATCGGTTCAGCTAGTGGTATCAGTAATCGTAAAACAAAATGGTGGCTGTTTTAAATGCGAAGATTGAATAATTTTGAGTTATTTTTTCCCAACTTTAACCTTCAAGGTGCATGCTTTGAACACTTGATTCAATTTAATGAATGACTGAAGATGAGTACCTACAATTGATACTCATAAGTGAAACAAGTCAAGGAGGTGGGAGAGAGCTCCTAGCAAAAGGGCTTTGTAACAACTCTAGGATTCGAAAAAATTGGCCATGAATCGATGATAACAGTACACGAGGGTGGCCCCTGAAAAAAAAATTCATCAAACGCAGCCGATATGAGTATGAAATGAAAGTTTTCATGGGAGCTTTTCAAAACAGTTCTTAAACTGTCAGTTTCGGCTTCAGTGGGGCACAGGGGGGAAATACATGAAAAATGTGGTTTCCTCCCTCACGAATGGACATCTGAAATAATCATCAAGGGATATATTTATGAGTATAGCAATAACAAAAACCTCAGAAGTCGAAATTTGTTCAACTTTGTTAATAATAGTATGATCCTCGAATTTCATATTTTCTCCAATAAAATCGTCATTGACATGCTTCTTGACTTTATTCAATCTGATGGCTGCATTTTGAAAATTGAATACAAAACCCTTCTGACATGAGCGTAGGTCTGTTTACCCAACTTGTTTGAGTTTATAACTTTAACATATTTGCTGTTGAACTCTACAATGTGACCCTCTTTAAGATTTGACCAAAAGGTAAACAATCGACGAATAAATCAGGAATTGACTTCTCATCATTGACTGTAAGTGTGGACGTATTGCATGCTGGTGTTATTGTTGCCGATCCACGCCCTTTCACCTGTATCTTGCTCTTGTTTCCGGCAATCACTGTGCCAACATCTACAGATAAACAATCCAGTATGTTTTCTTTAAAGCTCATGTGCAATGTGGCCCATGAGTCAAAGTACCATGTGTATTGTTTCTCAGATTATCTATTGTAGACAAAACACAACTGAGCACATCAAAATGTTTGCTTTTATTTGTGCTGCTGTAACTTCTGGAGTGGCAGTTTTCCGCAATATTACCAAAATTGTTACATATTCTGTACCTAGATTCTTTTGTTATTTTTTAAATGACGTTTGCGTGCGTCTGTGTGGAACGCTGATCTTTCACTGCTGGGATGTACGTCTTGCAATAACTTTGTTTTTATGACATCAACATTAATTCTTGTGCCTGGATTCTTCAAAACCATTTTAGTAGGGCGATAATCATCTGCAAGTCACGCAAACATTAAGGAGACAACTCATTCCTCATTTATAGGAAATCAAATTCCGTTGAGAGATTGAGCTGTGGTAACGATTTCTTTTATATATATTTGTCCATAGAACCGCAATTTGCAATTGACGTAGTAATGAGCTTACGCAAAAGTGATACTCAACGTGTTAATCCACTATCTTTGTACGCATTTGCTAGCTGCTGCGGCAACTCCTTGGCAGACGTTGCACCCTGTCTATTCACATAGCACGTAGGATCAATCATTAAAGTCAACTTACTTTTTGCATGTCAATGTTTCTCAGGCTCGACAGCGGTTTGGGATTTCCTTCTTCATCGAGTTCATAATCAATTTTCGTTGTCAAAAGATTATCTAAATCTAAGAATTCTTGCGCAGCAATCTTCCATATTGGACTGTTTTCCATACCGAGCAGTCTATAAATTGAAATGCTGCTAGCACTATTTTTGGATTTAAACATTTTTTAACTTTTATGAAAATTCAACAAAAAAGCAAAACTTTTACAGAACTTTTATTTTTTCGCAAGGTGCCCATAACTTATTAGCAGAGAAGAAGGAAAATACGTGTGGTCAGATTGGTGACTATGACAGTAGTCACATTTCATTTAAAATAGATTGTGAGGTACATAAAAGATAAATAACAGTGTTACAATGAACATTCGAACTATAGGGTGTCTCTAACAGCTTAGCAACGCAAAAAATATTATTGGCACCCAAAATTCAGAATTTCTGGAAACACAATAAGTACAAGAAAGCTTATCCACCACATCTACGCCAGTATTGGGGTGATTATGAAATGTTATCACTGCAGGTTTTCGGTAATTTTCGGTTGCAGAGTCTATTTCTCCATTATGATATAGTGAAGTCATGAAATGTACCATTATATGCGGCTTTGGCACGGAGGATAAAATAGTAATGTCCTTTTGAAACTCAAATAGTGATGTATTTACTTCACGATGTTTCTTGAAAATTGAAAGAATGCACGCATGAAGTTCCGACAACCATGTGCCTATAGTTACGCAGTAAATTTCCTGTGCTTTCTTTACTAGTAGAAAAATTATCCATCGTGATATTCCCAGAAGACTGAGATACACGACTCTATGTTCGACGATCAACCACGTCATATGATTTGTTGTTCACGGTGAAGGGGCCATTTTCGCGCTGCATTCCGCAATATGTTTCCATATTCAAAGTAAAATAAGTTTAATTGTCAACTAACAAATAAATTTTTATTTCGTATTTAGCTGATTTTGAGGGAATGCACCGACGGAATGAACATCGTCTTTTAAAAGCAACCAATTTTTCGTCCAAAGTTAGATTTTTAAAGGAAATGTAAGGGTCTCGACAGTTTTTTTATATAATTTGAAAAATATTTGCAATTGGAGCTAATTTATCAGTCTTTATTCTATCGCTGCGTGCAGCTGTGCTATCGAACTTCAAGTTATTTAAAAGGAAAACAAGCCTATTTCTGCTCATTGTTTCTCAAAAAATATCCATTCCTGTCCCATCAGTAGCTCATAAATCGATTGTACCTTGACGACCAAAACGAGCCAAGCTTGATAGAAAAATTAAACCGTGAAGTACTTTTATTTCCTTTCTTTGTATTTTGAGGTTGTTTGGGATCGCTAATCCATTACGAGAGTATTTTTTCCATTAGTGCAATTGACAATATTATCAGTAAAACCATGAGGAATAAAGTGTTGGATACACTGAAGAGGTGATATCTTATCTCTCGCAATTGGTTCACACCAGGCAAATGAGTAATTATATTTTCTGCTCTACAGCGAACGTTGCTCATATATGGTTCTTTTTGCCATTTCGTTGTCTTATCTTTGCCAGTATAATACTGTCGCGTGTAATGGTTCGCGGCCAATAATTTTAATGTTCCGGGAAAGTGAAAACGCAATGTCTTTTCAATTAAATTAAAAGAGTTTATTTACTAATAATGCACAATCACTCATTTAACTATTTCACAAATTTCTATTAATTTTTATTTCAACTGTTTATCACTTCAATATCGCTTTTTACTTCGCACTCCACACTATTGCAGTTTACTATATCGCGGTTGTAATGAATCCCCCCATTCATTCAGCTCGCCTTTATATAGGGTCTCTAGTCATTCAATCCATTTCTCGTACATTGACGAACTAGCTGGAATATTCGAGCGGCTTAATGGATGTTCAGATGTTGATCATGCTTTGGTGGGTTTTCGAGTCCATTCGCTTGTTGATCATTATGTTCTTAATGCTTGTGAAAACAATTGCGACAGTAGCTCGCAAAATTATTCGTGCATGTAACAATACTTTTTTCTAGTCCGGCGTAGCTCTGTAAGTGGTACATCGCCATTACTTTTTAAATCGAAAGAAAGCAATTCGCCATCGACTTCGATGTTTGTATCACTCTGAATGCTCAAATGTTCAGATTTTTCTCCAGATTTAGGCCCTGAACCTCCAGGTTCTAATTCAAAGTCATCTCTTTTGTTCAAAAATGCTTGTTATATTCCAAATCTAGTAAGATGAGACATCCTTTATGTGAAATATTATCAGTAATTAATTTTATTCCATTTAAAATGTTGAGCACACAAAGATAAAGACTTAAAGTAAAGATTAAAAGTTCAAATAAAAAGGTAACCTTTCTATCAACGTGCTGTACGAAGTGGCGTGTTTGATACCCATACGCACTTTAAGAACGTAAAACTCACTTGGGGGTTGCCGCCGGGCTGTCTTAACAACACTGATTGAAGCGCTAAAGTTGCTATTTCAGGTACTAAGAATTCGAGCTGCGGCACTATCTCAGTTTTAAAATTAACGTAATTTTCAAAGAACTGGAGTATGTCACACCTAACTTGGTAACGGAGTGTTAACAATTAGAGCAACAACGCGTGATACTGTAGAGATACACATTTCCAAAGGACATAAGCACTACAGGTCTGTAGGAATCTTGACGAAATCTTATTAAATGGTTTGTAACATAGATATCTTATCATGATTACCCAAACAATAAGGAACACAAAGCTGCAGCGAATTTAAATACATATTAATTAAATTTTAGTATTTCGAGCTTTTGTTATAGAATCTTTATATGAATCATGTTTTTGATATTAAGAAGAGGTTGTTTGAGCTCTGATTTGGTTTACAAAACCCTTCTGGCTGCAGTACTCTACTGGTACTTCGACATGTTTTTAATTAAAATATGAGAATTTACCCACTATCTTCTTGTGATTTAATTTAATACTGCAATGTGTCTTATTTCATGCTATTCAAATTAATTACATCGTATCAAGGAATTAAAATCTTATTATGTCTACTTGAACATGCAACGCTTCTCAGGCTTGCAGCTTTCTTAATTCTTGGCCATTTTCATTTTGTCCTCCTTACAATTACAACATTCCTTGTCCACACTAGTCCCTTACTACGATTTCTTCCCTACTTACCATCATCTTAAATTTGCAACGTCTTCAATTTTATGTTTTGTTACTTAGTAACTAAAATTGCATCTTGTCTTTAAGCCCAACTTATAAAACAAAATAAAAATAATAACAGACTAACATACATATAAGTACATGCACCATCATTTAACTACTTACGTAGATATAAGGACGACACACTTTGCGTATCGTACGTATGGAAGATATCTTTGCTGCCTTCTTGTAAGTCGTTGTAACTTTTCGTATATATTATTCGTTTGTATCTCGTCTTAAGATCTTGACATGAATAATTTAACATGCTACGAACATATTTTTCAATGCTAAGAAGTTTTGTCGGTTTTTAAGCTGTTGACATTTTTTTGCTGTCGTATTTAACACTTCTTCAAGCTTTAACGATGCAAGATTGTAAGTGGAAGCAAATTTTCCCTGTTCGCTATGTTCAAGAGGGAAACGAGAAAAATGCAAACAAGTCTTGTTAAATGCTTAAGGATAAAGAATAATAAGTCCCGAGTGTGTTTTGCCTGAACAGATCGATCGAACGGTTGTAGCAAGGAGACAAGCACACAGACAGGCGTTCAAAATTAGGCGATGAATGATTTGATAAGATGCGAGATGCATCTTGGTGGGAAGAAGCTTAAAAATTAAGAGATGACGACAGAAATCGAGTTGAAGGATGATTACATCTAAGGATACAATTCAATAAAATATATTCTTATTTTTAGATGCCACTAAGTCTGTGAAGTATTATTTTTTATGAGAATCAACTATGAGAATCTTGAGAACAAGAAAATTTCTGAAATCGTTTTTAAATCTCATATTCAATTTCCGATATTTTGTTCAAATTCGAGTCGTTCTTTCTTCAGATTTTAATTTTTTGTCGGTTCTGTACACCTGTGTGAAAATATGGCGATCGAAGGCTATATCTTTATATTAAAAAAACAAATCTTCGTTAGAACTTAAATTTTTTGTCGTTTTGAAATTCGAAACTTTTCATACCAACAAATGTGTTTTCCTTAAGCAGTTGTTGACGGCAAATGATTATTTGATAAAGATTCACCTTGAATTTATCGCATAATAAAAATTTAGAATGTGTTTTAATTGTGAGAGCTTAGATACAAATTATTTAGAAGACTCGGGATCTGATCTGAAAAGATTTCGGAAATTTTAACGATGGTATCATAATTTTATTAATATTTTGGGATTTTCAAAAGAATGATATTAGATTGACGTAAGTTTATTAATAATTATTGATATTGCCAAAAGATATCTGTAAAATATTGTGGTATTATTTCGGTCGTGTTTCACACTCAGCAGGTTTCTTCATGCAAAAAGTGAAATGATGCTAATCACAATTTGACCTTTAGATTTGACGTTCTTTTTTGAGGAGTACACTACGGGCGAGAGTTCTATGACGAAAGAAATTTAGAAAAAGATTCTCATATGGAACTAGTTCAATTGGTTTTCCTTATACGAGTAAATGACGGTATTGAAATCTTATGGATGGAATATAATTTAGTTTTTATTGTATTCTTGCCAGTTTTGTGAAAAACATACCATACCCTATTGAAATAAGTACCTGTATGCTCGTTCGTCCGACTGTTCGTCAATGTGTCACAGCAAATTTTCTCAGAAGCTAGAGAAGTTAGAGAAATAAAAATATGTGAACAAGTCGGAAATTTTCGGTTAATGAAAATTTCATAGTCGAAAAAAATTTCAAAAAGTCTTAAGGGGGCGGATTTTCACCTAGGCGGTTGGGTCAATAAGCAAAATCTTCATTTCTGGGGTACTGAATATCCGCGTGTGATGCATGAACAGCCATTAAATACACTCAAAGCCACTGTATGGTGCGGTGTTCACGAGGAAAGAGCGATCGGGCCGTATTTTTGAGGACACCATCTTCGATACGGTCACTGTTACTGGTAAACGCTACAGGGCCATGATAAATGACTTCTTCAAATATGCATATTAAATGATCCATTGCAATCATTAATTTCTCAAAATGGTCCTCCCATACAACCTAAACGGGAAAGAAAAAGTAAATTAAATATGAAAAAGGTTTAAATTCAACAATTCAATGGAATACGGAAAAAACAAAGGAAAATGGAAATCAAATAAATTAAATGAATGAATTAAGTCCCCTTTTGATTTAAATAAATTCAAACCTGATCATTAAAAAAAATTCAAAACAATCGCCAAAAGTTGATTCAAAACAGTTCTTCTTCTTCGTAGCAATACAGCTCCTCTCGGGCCTTCACTTGCTGCAAATAGCGCCTCCAACTGTCTCGGTTTATTGATCGCGTCCTCTAGTTTCAAAATCCGAGTGGCGATGAACTGTCTTCATCGACCGAGTCAGGCCAGCGTTTCTTCGGTTTCCCCACTGGCCTCCGACCGACAGTTCTCCCAATGAATACCTTTTCAGCTATCTATTGCTCATGCATACGATATATGGTTTCAGCCCATTGCAGTTTCCGCAGTCTGACAATCGTTGAGACCTCCAGCTTGTCAAAAATTTCATACAGCTCATGGTTGCATCGGGTTCGCTATTGGTCCCCGTCTAGCTTCGCTCCAATTATTCACCTCAGGATTCGACGCTCAAAGGCGTTCTATATATTTGCGGATGCTTGGGTTAGGGTCCATGTTTCATACCCATGGCAGAACACAGGTCTTATCACAGATTTGTATACTTGAAGTTTTGTTTTCCTGTGTATGCAGCTAGTCTTCAAAATCGTCAATACTGAATAAATAATTTTGTTTGCGAGCTGTATTCTTCGACGTATTTCATCCCTTTCACTGCCCGTTTTTGTTATTTTGGCGCCTAAATACACAAATTCACCCACTTTTTTGATACTGTACTCGGCAAGTGTGATATTTTGTATATTTGAGGTATTTTTTCTTGGCCGCGTCATGAACTTTGTTTTATTTTCATTGATTTGTAGCCCTGCTTCGCTGTCGAGTTTGAGGAAGAGGTCTTTGGCAGTTGTTGATGACCGTAACAAAATATTGGTGTTGTCTGGATAGGCTACTACTTGGCTCGACTTATATAGTAATGCACCTCGTTTATCGACAGGTAGCTTTCTTATGACGTACTCCAGAGCCAAATTAAATAGCAATGGGACCTCAGTCCGATGCTTGTGTCAAAGCCATCGATGAGTTGAGATCCTTGACGTCATTGTCATTTTGGTAAGACGGACTAATTTGGGTGGGATGCGAAGGCAAAGCATTATTTGGTACAGTACGTTATGATCAATACTGTCGTATGCTTGCTTAAAGTCAACGAAAATTTGGCGTACGTGTATGTTTAACTCCCAGAATTTTTCAAGTACCTGCTTGACCGTGAATAATTGATCTGTGGTTGGTCTACCTGCTCTAAAACCACCTTGATACTCCCCAATAATACTGTTGGTATATAATCTGATTTAATTTTCTAAGATTTTTGAAAATATTTTGTACGCCGTACAAAGTGGTAATATGCCTCTATAATTTTCGCACTATAACTTGTCACCTTTTTTGTGGATAGGGAATGTAATTAATTGGCTCCACTCTTGTTGCCAAATGTGCTGGATGACTTTGTGAATACCTTTATGAATTCAGAACAGTTTACCAAACGTAAATTTAAACTAAGTGGAAAAAATAAATCTGAAATATCTTGATTGACTTATACGGAAAAATTACTAACTAGTTTTTTATGCTGCTGAGTACTCTGCAACTAGAAGGGGTATTACAGAAATTCTATAAAATAAAATTAACTTTGGTCTCTTGTTTTTTTTTCAATGCAATTCGAGCGCCCAATATTCCACGTGCCAACACCTCGATGTCGTTCGTATTCAAGAGGTAATGTAATTTTTGTTTTTCCTTAGATAGTCCGATCACTCCACTCATATTTTCTATTCTCGCTTTGGAAACATTGACTTTTTTTACCATAGTTTAATAATAGAAATAGTCATTCAAAAAAACTAATATTAATTTCTGTTTTGATAAGTAGGGAGCTCTGTCACTTGGATGATTAAATAATAATGTGTATGTACTGAGCATATGAATTATTCGTTGTTTATCATTTTTCAATCGTTGTGCATTTATCTTCTGCCTTGAATCCTCTTTTATATTGTTGGCTATAATAATAATAATGTCTGAATTTTAGCTGGTACATTCAATACGCCATTAGGATTTATTTCACTTCTTTCAATTGTGAAAATGCCCAATGTAGCTTTTGATTTTTTTTCCTCCTTCAAGTAAACATATCATACTGTGAACACAAAATTAAGATCTACCTAATTTTTAAATCCATTATTCTTCACTCACTTATTTTTTTTTCAGTTTGTTACCCGCCTAATTAATTCTTTCGAAATCAAACCAAACTCCTTCGTTTTCCACTTTTTCAACTCGCGATCTTAACCAGACTCTCGCTACCAACTCTAACTATCACCTAACTGACTCAATCCCGCAACCGTCTTTCTCAATCAACCGCTGCCGAACAGAGGTAGCGTGATTGATTTTTTTCTTTAAAAACCGTCGGGCCTTGCTTCGTTGTGTAAGTAGATATGCTCCGACTCCTTTGAGTCCTTTTTAGTGTCTAAAGGATGTGCTGAAGAGAATGACTTTCTATAGTCGTCAGATGGGTCAAGTAGGTAGTGCTAAATTAGGTCAGGTACTAAATGAGGTCAGGTATTAAATTAGGAGAGGTACTAAATTAGGTCAGGTATGAAATTAGGTCAGGTGGAAGGATACTACCTTTTTGTTTTTTTGATTGTTCGATGTCCATTTGTTCGTTTTTATCTCGTTTCCGTTTTCGTCTGACGGTGTGGTCTAGTACTGAGAAAATTGCGTCAGAATTTGTAATAAGTTGTTCGTTGATAATTCTACCGCCCGTTCTTCTGTGTTTATATATTTCAAGCCTTTCTAGGATGCCAAGTCTCGGTCCTTTGCTTTGTTTGTGTAGCAATGTCATAGAGTTTGTCGTAGCGTCAGGCTCGTGTGCGTGGTTTCGTAGGTGTGTCACAGAGTTTGGGTCTGCCTTGTTATGTAAGAAAAAATCTAGTCGTTAGTTTCCGTGTTGGCCTTTGCAGCCCTTGCATGTCAGTTTGTATATGCCGCTGTTCTCGTATATTGAAGTGTCATTCAGTTTTGGTTTTAGTTTTTTTCCAATGTTGTTGTTAGTTTTAAATGCAGTTTGTAGTTCTTAAGGAAGTTCGATAGTTTGTATGTCTCTTTGCGTACGTATGCTAATGAAATTCACTGTTGGTCGTTCTTATAAGTTTCAATCAGTTTGTATCCGTTATTACAAGCTTTTCTGTAAATGTTGTTTAATTCGTTGAAGCTGTTAGTAGGAGTCATGGGAATGGAGTGGAACCCCTGCACGATTGATATGTATGCTGCTAGTTTATGTTGTGTGGGGTGGTTAGACGTTAAGTGTATGGTTTGCTCACTTGCGGTTGATTTCCTGTTATTCTAATAATGGTTGTTCCTATGTCACGGTTAGGTCCATATAGTTGAGTTGTTCGAGTGGTTCTTTTTCCATAGCGAAATTTATCTCCGGATGTATTACATTCATATAGGTAAGTACTTCATCTTGTTCATTTTCCTGTTAGTCAGTGAAGATAAAATAGTCATCCACATATTGTTTGTAAGATATCACATTGAACTTTTCGACAATTTCGGGTATAAGGAATTCTTCCAGAAATTTTCAGAATATTTCTGACATTATAAAGGATATTGGATTTCCTTTATCCAAAATGTCCTTCTCAATGCTTGTGTTATTATTGAACATAAAATAGTTCTGCTTGATTTTGGTCGATGAGGGCCATTCAAAAAGTACTTAGCCTCACCGTCTAATGATGCTGCTCTTACAAAAGAGTTTTACCATCATGCAGTTCATTCTTTCAGTACCCTACTGTCAAAGTTTTAGTCAATTCCCTTCATTTGTTTTGTTGAATGTACTGCACGATGGTAAAATTCTTTTGTAATAGCAGCGTCATTGGGCGGTGAAGCTAAGTACTTGTTGAATGACCCACGTATTATTGAATGAAAGTTTTTCCTCCTAAATGAACAGAACAATGGAAAGATGCACTGTTTGCATCATGAATGATGTGAGGCAATGTTTCAATCAAATGCACAATGAGACTGAATTATACTAGACCCAGATCTTCTGGCATAAGTATTCTCAAACTTACCTGAACAAGGTTGATGAGTCGGGCTTCCCCAATTGTAGATTTTGCGCAAGAGAGGAAGATGATGCCTACCACACATTTTTTGTATGCAAAGGCTTGGACAAGCTCCACCGGAACCACGACAAGGAACCAGGAGAGCTTTCTCGGAGGGTATAATCGGGGATATGCTTGGATTGGTTGACACGTGGAACCATATGGCATATTATGTTCGAGGAGTCCTTAAAGATAAAGAGGGCTCACAGCAACTGGGAACGTCAGAATTTGGACTTTTTTGTAGCAACACCTCTTTCTTCTTCCTTCGATTAGAGGAATAGATCTTAGACTTGAAGTTGCCTCACGGTGTAGCAAAACGAGGCTTATCCTCAACAAGCTAAGTTCTCAAGTTGACAGGGAAGGTGTCTAGTAGGTGGTTGTGACGTATTGCGTGTCGTGATTCCCCATGCTCAGGGCGTGAATAGCCCCTCAACCATAAAAAAAAGCACCTATGAATTGGTTGATTATCATATATACCGTACACTTCTTTATTGTAGTGAAACTCTTTTCAATATTTCAGTGTTTTTTTTTTTTTGGAATATTGCTCAAATCCATATAGGATTGTAGTGGTTGACTGGTTTTTGAGCAAGCCAGATGGAATTGTCTCGCTGGAAATGCCATGGCCTGGCGGCTGCTTGCAGTCAGGTCTGTGGTATCCTGGAGCAGGGTTTTTTTCCATCACAAGGGTCACTTCAAAACAATTTTTTAGACGTACAAATTTCTGTGGTTGCAAACAATAAAAAGGGGCGAAACTCAGGCCTGAGCTGGAAGGAAATTACGAAAGAGTCAGGAACCCCAAAACTTCCTATTTTTCCTTGAGAAAACCAAAGTGGCCCAAAGTGCCTTGTATTTGCCAACATCGTAGTTGGATACAGAAAAGATGGAGCATCATTTGGTATTGGTGCCACCTCGCACCGCACCTAACCAGACCTGGGGTTCCAATAGTATGAGACCACATGCAAGGGCTCTCCATCTCTGCAGAGAGCTGCTGTAACACAAGATTGACTACAACCCGATGATTGAGTCAGTAAAAAGAAATCAGTAATCGATGAGGATCTTATTCTCATTGTGGCATAGGAAATACGAAGACCGTTGTTTTATTTCTTTCACAGCCTAATGTATACATAGTATTCCAAGGTTCTTTTTATTTCGCTTTGTTAACGTAGCATTATTTTCCTTTCTCAAAATTGTCTAGGTGCTTCAGACTACTCTCACTTATAAATTTTAATTTTTAATTTTAAAAGCAAAAAACAATTTATTTGCCCCCACTTTGAAAATCAAACACTGTTTCAGGACAATTAAAAGTGGCAGGAGTGTCTTTATACCAGAAGGATATTTTAAAATAATTATTAAATCAAACATCATCTGAATGAACTCGGGAAAATAGCGTATGTTGATTATGTATTTTAATTTTCCGCCATTTTATTTTCAGTCTGTTGACCGCAATTTTTGGATAGTCATGATAACATATCAATATTTTAAAATATTTCTAAAGTTTTTATCAAAACCCTACACGTTCGTAGTTTTTGGGTCCTTTGTGAACGTGTATTTACACAGTATAACGTGTAATTGATGTTGTAACGGATAAATTTCAATTGTCTATAACTGAGCTGTTAACAGCTCGATTTTTATGAAACTTTAAGAAAACATGCGTTTTACATATAAAAATTTAGATTCAAATTTTTGGCGAATTTTAAGGGTCATCCTTCGATTTCTAAGATCAAAACCTAAAATACATGAAATGCACTATTATTAATAAATTTGATCGAATATTCGCTTCTAAGGTACAGATTTGTTGGCCTCGTACTCATGAAGACCTACTGCAGTGATTTTTTTCGGTTTTCCTGTCAAAAGATGTCCAATTGTGAGGGAGACGCAAATTGTTCGTACATTTCTCCTCACTCTGCACCCCTCCTTGTAAATGTTTCTTGTTTGGGAGCTGTTTTGAAAAGTGCTCAGCAAAACCTTTTATTTGACGCTCATATTGGCTGCCTTTGGTAAAAAAAAATTTAAGAGGTAACCCCCTATTTAGGGAGACCCCCCCCCTTGAACTCATTAAAATATACTTTTGCACTGCAAACTTTGAGAGGGCACTACTTTTGGCCTACATACAAAATGTCATCACTTTAGCTAATGTGGTTTGCGAGAAAACTTGCTTTGACGAATGGACGGACGACCGGACGGACAGACAGACGGACAGACATACAAATGGACAGACAGATGGACGAGTGGGTGGATTTAGGGATGGACAGGCAGGTTGCGATATTAGTAGGGTATTGCAAGAATATTTTAAAATACCCTAAAAATGGCCCGTTGTTCATATTTCCATGAAAATAGCAAACCTTCTGAGCTTTGGGGCTGCTATTTTGAATGCATGCATTTAATTTTAGATTTTTTAAAATCTTGGTGTCTTCAAGTCTCATCAGTAGATGTGCCATATCTCGTTCAAATCGGAATTTCACTCTAGACAGGCCAAAAGTGTTTAATTTTCAGTGAAAATAGCAGCTAAAAATACTAGTTTCTAAATTTTTATTTTTCATTAGCTTAGATTCTACAATATAAGAACTTAGTACAGTTATCCATCATCCCAAGTGTCATCATTGGAAAAAATAGCCACTAGACCGCCCCAAAAATCTGAATAAATCGCATATTTAAACCACCGCTATATGAAACGTGCAAGAGTGATCACCAAAATGGTAAAATTCTTTATCTTAAAACTAAGTTTTCTACACATGGGATTGAAGTTTCGACTTTTAGAAGCTTTTGAAATTTGTAGCTTCAACTATTCGCTATTTTGCTTTTTGAGACCTAACCTCTAGTTTTTTAAGGGGTTTTGTAAAATAATTTTACAAAACCCTACTAAAATCGCGTCCTGTCTGTCCGTCTGTCTGTCCGTCCGTCCGTCCGTCCGTCCGTCCGTGTGTCACAGCAGTTTTTCTCGGAAACTGCTTGAGCTAGAAACATCAAATTTTGTATGTAGGTGTAAAGTGGTGATTTCTTCAAAGTTCAGGTACAAAAAGATTTTATAAGGTATTTGAGGGGGGTCTCCCCATATAGGGGAGTGACCCCCGAAAAAAAAATTTCATTAAAGGTAGCCGATATGGGTATCAAATGAAAGGTCTTGATGAGTACTTTTCAAAACAGGTCTTTGTTTTTCAAAGTTTGCTTCGAGGGGCGCACAGGGAGGGGAAGTACACGAAAAATTTGTGTCCCCCCCCTCGCGATTGGACACCTTTCATCTGAAAAATCTGAAAAAAATCACAAATGCAGGCCTCGGTGAGTACAACAACAACAAATACGTGAGAAGTCGCATTCACTCAACTTTGTTAGTAATAGTATGATTTATCGATTTTATGTTTTCTTGAATAAAATCTTAACGGTTCCCCTAAATTCTATGAAATCCAACACACAGATGATTATTTGTAGGATTGATCTATCCTGAAAGTTTCATAAAGATTTAATCATATTTAGCGAAGTTATAGTGATTTGAATTTTCCTGTATTACTATGGAACAATATGCGCTGCATTTATTACTATGGCTACATATGGCTATGGAACAACATGCGCTTTTTACCGACTCAGACACTACAGTTTTGCTAGGATTTGTATGAAAATTTCAGGAATGATATGTGTCATCAATATCTTTGAGAATCGGTTCAGCTGGTGGTATCAGTAATCGTAAAAAAATAGTGGCTGTTTGAAATGCGAAGATTGAATAATTTTGAGTTATTTTTTCCCAACTTCAACGTTTAAGGTGCGTGCTTTGAACACCTGATTCAAATTAATGAATGACTGAAGATGAGTACCTACAATTAATACTCATTAGTGAAACTGAAGGCAAGGAAGGCTCCAGGTCCAGATGGTGTTCCAGCTGAGGTTTTGCAGCTCGTCTATCACCATTGTCCTGACTTGCTGCTCAGCACATTCAACGCTTGCCTACGGGACGGGGTTTTCCCGGTACGATGGAAGGTGGCGAGGCTCGTGCTGGTCAGCAAGGGGAAGGGAAATCCCGAATCGCCGTCTGCATACCGCCCGTTATGCATGCTAGACACGGCTGGGAAAGTGCTAGAGAAACTCATCAAGGGAAGACTCACTGACGCGATTCGTGCTGCTGGGGACCTATCTCCTCGGCAGTACGGCTTTAGAGCAGGACGTTCTACCATTGATGCGATTGCAGAGGTGGTGAACGCGGTCCAAAAGGCAGAAGCATGTAGTCGCACCAAGCGACGGATCGTCCTGTTGGTGACACTCGACGTCAGGAATGCCTTCAACTCCGCTAGATGGGTGGATATTCTGGATACGCTGGAAAACTCTTTTCAAGTTCCAGAATATCTAATGCGGCTTTTGAGGAACTACCTAAAGGACCGAAGCCTGCTCTACGACACGACACAGGGCCAACGAAGGATGGCGGTTACATCGGGTGTTGCCCAGGGATCTATCCTTGGTCCGGACCTGTGGAACGTGTCTTACGACGGGCTACTGAGACTTGAGATGCCAGATGAGTCGCGCTTGGTCGGCTATGCGGATGATGTTGCGGCTCTGGTCGCCGGACGCACCGTTGAACAAGCGCAACTTAGGCTAGGTATGCTAATGCGCCGAGTGAGGGACTGGATGACTACTCGCGGGCTCAGTCTAGCACTGGAGAAAACCGAAGTGGTCATCTTGACAAAAAAGAGAATCCCTAGAGTAAGGATGATCAGTATTGGAGATATACAGGTCGAATCGAAGCCAGCGGTGAAGTACCTGGGGCTACTGATCGACTCGAAGATGAGTTTCTCTGAGCAAATCAGGGCAACGGCCGAGAAGGCTGCTTCGGGAATATCGGCCCTGAGTCGACTTATGGCCAACGTAGGGGGACCCAGCCCATCAAGAAGACGCCTCTTGATGAGTGCTGTAGGGTCAGTGCTACTGTACGGAGCAGAGGTATGGGGCGACGCTCTCAGCAAGGAGGTATACCGAAAACGATGAGAATTGCATCTTCGTATCCAACAGTCTCCGACTCGGCGGTGAGAGTGATTGCAGGCGTGATACCTGTCGCCCTCCTTGCTAGAGAGCGCCGCGCTATTTACCTGCGCCGAAACGAGGATGCGAGGGAGATGGTTGTCCGCGAGGAGAGACAACGCTCGCTCAACGATTGGCAGCAGTCTTAGAGGAATTGCACGAAGGGAAGGTGGACTGCGCGCCTCATCCCGGATGTGAGACCGTGGCTAAATCGAAGGCATGGTGAGACTGACTTCTATCTGACCCAGCTTTTGAGCGGGCACGGGTGTTTTCAGTCTTACCTGCACAAGATCGGCAAGTCACGGTCTCCCGATTGTCGGTTTTGCCCAGGAGAGGAGGACAATGCCTGTCACACATTTTTTGCGTGTACGAAATGGGCCAGGCTGCGAAGGGAACTCTACAGGGAGACGGGAGAGCTCACCCCGGATAATATAGTTGCGGTGATGCTCGAATCGGTTGACAAATGGAACCAGGTGGCACATTATGCTCGGGCAGTCCTAAAATATAAAAGGGACTCACAGCAGCCGGAGGCGCTGGGGTTGGGGGATCGCTCTTCTGGCAATTCCTCTTCCCCCCTCCCCTCCCGCTAGGAAAGGGACTCCCCAGCTTGAAGGCGCCCCACGGCGTAACAAAACGAGACCTGGCCCGAAGTAATGTGTCAAACGGTTCCAGGCTAGGTTCTCAGATTGACAGGGGAGGTGTTTAGTGGGTAGTCCAAAGGTATCCTCCATGGGAGTCCCACACTGCCAGACTCGGCGGGCATAAATGCCTTCACCTCCCTACCACAAAAAAAAAAAAAAAAAAAAAAAAAAAAATTAGTGAAACAAGTCAAGGAGGTGGGAGAGAGCTCCTAGCAAACATGCTTTGTAACCATTCTAGGATTCGAAAAAATTGGCCATTAATCGATGATAACAGTACAGGAGAGTGGCCCCTGAAAAAAAAAAATCATCAAACGTAGCCGATATGAGTATGAAATGAAAGTTTTTATGGGAGCTTTTCAAGACAGTTCTTAAACTCTCAGTTTTTGCTTCAGTGGGGGCACAGAGGGGAAATACATGAAAAATGTGTTTCCTCCCTCGCAAAATAATGAAATAATTATCAAGGGAGATATTTATGAGTAAAACAATAATAAAAACCCCAGAAGTCGAAATTTTTTCAACTTTGTTAATAATATTATGATCTTCGAATTTCATATTTTTTCCAATAAAATCATCTTTGACATGTTTCTTGATTTGATTCGATTTGGTGGCTGCATTTTGTAAATTGAATACAAAACCCTTCTGACATGAGCGTAGGTCTGTTTACCCAACATATTTTCCTTCTTTTTGAACAAATCACCCAATAGGAGAAGAAAAGCTTCAATAATCCTCCAAATCTATCCCTTATTTAATACAATCAGAAAACACTCGCAATACGTATGTAGATTGGAACGGAAAAAGGAGAAACAAATGAAAGAAAAAGACCTCTAACGTTTACAACACCACAACCAATTGATGGACGAACGTTGATTAAATGCAAAATCAGCAGTGCAATTTATTGCTGGGCAAGGTCAGTTCGTTGCGATAGTGGAGATGTATCCAATACAATTTCAAGAAACTAAATTACTCTGCTTTTAACATTCGCATTTGTATTTTGTTAATTTGATGGTCATTTCACTCGTCCTCAATCACTTTCGACTCGTTTTTATTTTTCCGCTTTTGTCACTGCGCTCGCGGCTCAATTATTTTAAATTATAAAAACACCAGACCAGACGCTGGCCTAGACTGCATCGGTGAAGGAACCATTTCTACTTTCGGTTCATTATTTCCTTCTTAATTCTTTTTACGGTATCTTCTAACTCCTGTCGCCCTTTCGTGAAGGTTGTTCGAGCAATTTGTATACGCGGACTGCTCGATTACTACAGGGTTTTTTTTCTGAATAAATTTAAATTAAACAAATACCTCCATTTCCTACCACTCTCTCCATCACTCTTTCTTCGTCGCACAACGCTCGTGTGATCTGCATTCACATTACGTCGCTTGGTCCTTTGTGCCACCCAGACAATGTTAAACACATCGGTATAAGGGGGCACACAATATAATGTGAACTAGTCCTTTTCGTGAACATCTAGTCCAAAACATCATGATCAGATCTCAGAGATAAAAAAAATTCAATATAATACGACGCATTCAAAAAAAACTCTGAGTCACTGTCACTTCAGTATCTCGCCGATAGGGTCAAAAAGAACGCCCTTAGATACTGAGCTCATAAAAGCAGAATTACAGGTCCACGCTTCAATCAGTGCTCATTAAATGCTGCCTTAGTCTTTTCTTAAATACCAAAAGTGAGTTTGCTTCCTTAACAATTTCTGGTAGATTGTTATATATACGCAAAGCATCATTCGTTGCATCGTTCTTCAGTCGATCCGTTCTGGTAAAAGGTATTACGAATTGATTTGCATTCCTCGCATTATATGGGTTGATCTGTGATACCTTAATTAATGGCGCTCGTTCCGATCCATTAGTTTTTAAATTTCTATAGATAAACTTCGCTTTCTCCATAATAATAATTTGACTAAAGGTAAATGATTTTGCCAATTGGTAAACCAAACTAGTTTGATAAAGCATTGGCAGCTTCAGAATGTTTTTATACGCTTTGGTCAGCAGCCTGGATATACTGTTTAAATGTTGCTTCGCTGATTGACTCCAAATAAGTACTCCATAATGCAATTTCACCAGGACAAACGCATTTAGAACAAGTTTCTTGATGTGCATTGGAAAATCCTCATATCTTCTTAACAATCCTATTATTGGGGCTAATTGCCTTCTTAAGCTATTTATGTGTGGTAACCAGGTCATACGATGGTCTATGATAAGACCAAGATATTTCATTTCCAGCACTTTTTGCAATTTTTCGCCGTTAATATTTAGTTCGACATCTATGTCTCCTTTGTTCTTTTGCTTAAAAACAATATATTTTGTCTTTGATGTGTTCAATACTAGTTTGTTTCCAATTAACCACTGATGGAATTTTCCTAGATCGTCGTTGATAGTGTTCTCAATGGCAGTTTTGTCTCGTCCTGAATAAAGTAGAACTGTGTCATCAGCATATATTTAGATTATTTGTGTATAGCAGGAATAAAGTTGGGCCAAGTATTGAATCTTGGGGAACTCCTGTTTCCGTAGGTGCATGATCGCTCAGGACATTGTTGATTAAAGTTATCTGCGATCTTCCCTCCAAGTAACTCTTAAACAACTGCTTAGGACTACCCTGAATACCGTACGATTCAAGTTTACGAAGCAAGAGGTCATGATCAACTGTATCAAATGCTTTTTTCAAATCCACAAAAATTGCGATGACATAATCACCTCTGTCAAGTCCTAGATTGATGAAACGTGTGACAGAATGTAGGGCATCCAAAGTACTCTTGTTCTTTTGAAAACCAAACTGATGCTGGCTTATGATAGAGTTTTCAACTAAGAATGATGTTAATCGATTGTTTAGTATTTTTTCAAATATCTTACTAAATCTGGTCAGCAGCGCAATCGGGCAATAGTTATTTGGGTCAAGATGATCACCACCCTTAAATATAGGAACTATCTTTGCAAGTTTTTCTTCTTCCGGAAAAGTCCCATTCCTAATATGTACGTTTATAAAATTTGCCATAATCTGGGCTATGTCCTCCTTTATTATACTAATCTCATTCATCGTGATGCTATCAATGCCTGGCGCCGTATTCTTTTTCAATTCATTGATTACATTTAAGACTTCCCTTTTATTTGTTTGATGAATGTGAAGGATGGAGTTTATTGCGATATTTGTATTATTTACATTGCCTGCTGAACTGGCAACGATTTCTTTAGTGATTCTTCCTCCAATTGTTGAAAAAAAGTTATTCAATGAGTTTGCCGCGTCACGTGGACATGATGTGTTAGAGGGCCCCTCAGGATTCAGTTGAAAGTTTTGTGATATACCCTGGGTTGAAGAGTTATCCTTTACCTCATTTATTATTTTCCATATTTCGCGGGAGTTGTCAGCCGCTGTTTCCATTCTTCTTGAGAAATATAAGAATTTAGCCTCTTTCGCCAGTCATTTCGATTCTTTTTTCGCTTGCATATACACAAACTTGAAAGCCTGGTTGCCACTGTTCTTCCTGTAGTCCATGTATGCCTTCCTTTTTTTTAATACTTATAATTGATGCACAATTACTTTTTTCGTTATCCAAGTCCGTTGTCGACACCAGATTTTTTTCTCAATTGTAGAACTTTGCTTAGCAGATATGATGATATTTTTGAGTTCAATAATACTATTTGGTTTCCGCTTTTCTAGTAACTCTCGTATGTTTGATTTAAAGAGTTCCTTGTCTAGAAATCTGAACGTTTTGTAGGTCAGCTTTTGTTTGTTCAGGGTTTGGTCTTGAATAGCAATTTTTAACACACGATGATCCAGTTCATTGGTTACTTTATGATCCAGACAGGTATTTGACACTGGGCGAGTAATTTGGTTGTTGTTTATGATTACCGTTCCATTCGTTTCTAGCGTATCCTTATAAATCCGTGTTTCTGGTGATTCCGTTAGTACATCAATGTTTGTGTCCGCTACTGTGATTAAATTTTTTTCAGTTGAGAATAATGTATCTATTACTGTGCAAAAATCTTGCGCATTCATACGATTGGGATTGTAGTAAGTCCCTAATTTTATTTTTTTGCCTGCATGGCGTACTGCAATTATTATAACATTATACTTATCAGGCGTCACTCTCTTGGTAATGAAATTGATTGTATTTTTTTTTTACGTACATTGCTGTACCTCCACCTCTTCCAGGTCTGTAGGAGAATACCGCATTATATCCTTCAATATTGTAAAACCGTGCTTCTTTTGGGTAAATCCAGATTTCATTGAGAATAATCAAATCTATGTCAGGATTTTGCTGCAGGTAAATCTGAATATCACTTAGCTTATGTCTTAAGCTTCTCATATTAGCATACATAAGTGTTAAATTTGTTCCACTTGATTGATTAGAAAGATTAGCAATCATCAAAGTTGTAGAATTTAAATTCTAATTCGCTGCTATTCGAATTAAATATTTGGATATTTACGATGCAGTTTATTTCGACAAAATACTAGAATCTGCTTTATAATTTATTGAATTGCAAACTACGAGTATATTATTGACGTGCTCGAAATACTTTTGGGGCATACGTATGTGCGTCAAATCAATCGATGACATGGTGAACTGTACAATCAATAACTTTCTTTGGCAGAGAAGTAGCACCTGGTCAGGTGATAAGGAAAATCGCAAGACAGTTTTATTGTTTACAATTTTCGTTAAGCTCTGGTGTAGCTCTTTTTGATCTTGTTTTAAAATATTCTTACTTATATCTGTGAAATAATTTGTAGTAGGCCTAGCGCTAGGAAAAAGGACCCGCCCCGTGCCACAGTAGACAGCTAGCTGCCAGCATACGTACGCAGCCCTACGCCTTGTTATTTCAGCGGAGCTCAGTGTTCTACCTCACTAGGGTAGCATTCAATCGCTGCTGTCTTTAATAGACCTTTTAATATCCATTCTCTGTAAAACCACAACAATCGATTTTACCCTATATCCGATCCTTTCTTCTGGAATTCAATTTTACTATTTCTATGTTAAGAGGAAATAAATATAATCGCAAAACAGTCTTTCCAATTAATAAAGACATAATTGAATCATTTTTAATTTACACCAAACAGACTACTGCAAACGCCCATACCAATTAAAATTTTCACACACAAAAGCATCCTGCTGGATCCATATGAGTTTGCATATTAATTTATTAAAAAGCTTATACGTATTTCGTTAATCACCTTATTCTACCGACAATATTCGTAAACCAGTACTGCCAAATATGATATTTTCCCTACTTAAAAATATTTTTTGGTTGAAATTTTACTCTAATCCGCTTATTACGAGAAGTATTAAAACATTGACCACAAAACACGATGATGGCTGTGTAACTATAACCACAAATGGACATGCAGACAAACTTACCGACAACACCGAATAACATTAAGAGCAGCAACAACAACGACTACGTTTAAACAAAATCAAACAGACACGAAACGATTAACGATTATTATTGAAGCAACATGCGGCTGCTATCAAAAAGTTATTGGATATCATAAATTTTAATAGGCGTCAGGAGTGGGTAGGCTGCTTAGGTAGTTTCAAAATTTAAGTTTGTATGTGCCGCTGTGCCGCTCATTTCACCCTCTAATTTGAATTTAAATATCAAAAAAGTTGTATCGATATTTCATTGTTTTATGGATAAATGAGACACCGATTATATTTTTTTAAACATATTATTCTTGAATGCGAAATTTTGTATGTATTTATTAAGCAAAGATTTTAATTTATCTTACGACACAATTCGGTGAGGATATTGTCATCATTTCATTTCTTTATATTCGTCATTAATTCAATAAATTAATAAAAATACAACACTTCATCTGTTTTATCAGACAGTATCCCGCGGTTTTATATTTTGGAATTATTAGACCCGATCTGGTGGAAATTTGAATAATTTTATGCAAAATTATTCGTTAATGAGGATTGTTAACATCTGTTTTATGAGATTAAATATACATTTTTTTCCTGTAACCTCTTATATGGTAAATGGAAGCTCTTTCAAAAGAATTTTAATTTTTGAAAATCATTTTAGATTATCTTGCATCTTCAGTGATTGCGACTAAATCTTTAATTTATATTATTATTGAAATAAATCTAGATCTATATTCTGATCGGGTAAATTGTGGTAATTATCGTTGTGGGAAAAAATTTCGTAGGTAGAATCAATGAAGCATCAAGATACTGTAAAGCAAATCTTGGAAAAAGTAGAAAAAATAATTAAATATCCTGTGTATTGGTATTGTCTCTGGGTTTCAATATCTCGTTCTGTCTGGGAAGTAAAAACATTTATGTGACTAATTAACACCTTTTGTTTTACACCAAAAGCTAAAGATTAGGACCCTGAATTAAAAGTATACCTTTTGGCGGTGGGAACAACTTCGGAAATTCCTGAAAATAATATCTACGATCAAATTGCTACACACACTGACGAGAAAAAGTTATGGAATATTGATATTTCGCTAGAATTAATTAAATTGAAGCTTTTCCCTTAGGACCATTGATTTTGGTTCTCAAATAAAATAAAACTTTTATTAACCTGTTTAAATAAATAATTACAAAAACAAATTTTTAAATGTTAAATTTAATACTCATATAAGCCCGTAAGCCTACCAAAGGTCTCCAGAAATGGTCGTGAAAAAGATTTCGTACATTATACCTACTTCTACTCTGAAAAATTAAGAAAATGACAATTTTTAAAACAGTAATTATTAAAATTGATATCAATACCTAATGTCTCATCATCATCATCCATGGCGGGACAGCCCAAGCCGGGCCTTGGCTCCAGGATTAATCTCCTGCAATCATCACGATTTCAGGGCCTTGTCCGCCACTTGTTTACCCCCAATAAGGATTTGCTTTCATGCTTCTATCGCGCCCTCCCACCAAGTCCTCGGTCTTCCCGCTGGACGTCAACTTTGTGCTCTACCCGTCAATGTTCTTTTGGGTAGCCGGTTTTCTTCCATTCTTTCTATATAGCTTGCCCATTGCAATCTACGTAGCTTGTTACGTTTCACCAAGCAATTCCGGTTGGCGGCCTTGGGGTCTCGGCTAGCCCGTGAGAACGGGGTAGGAAGGTGCCACTCGCCAACCCTAGTACTGCCCCCAGCAGCCAATTGGCGAGTTTGAGGCTCCCCGGAATGGTCCGGTCACTTAAAAAGCCTTTACACGACTCGTCGAGCCGGGCGAAGGCCATAAGCGGTTACCTACTCCTTCTCCATGGGCTAGCCGGGACCCCAAGGCCCCCAACCAGGATCGCCTAGTGTAACGTAACATTTTGGCGCCCAACGTCCGTTGAGGTAAAGCAATCGCGAGTCAAGTCAAGTAAAGTTTATCGTGAAAGTGCTTAATCAGTGCCAGAAAGAAGTGCAGTGATGGTGTCTTATTACGGGAGAGTGATATTTTCACTAGCGACTTAGTGCATAAATGCAAGTGCAATTGTTGAAATTCCAAGGGAAAGAAATCCTTCTAAGGACTGGTGTAAATGCGTAGTTACTAGCAATTTATTTCAGAAAATGGCACCGTTCTACATTGAACGAAAAACGATTTTGATTGCACAATCCAATCAATTATCTCAAGGCAGGGGGAGTGCCGGCCGACAAGAGCACTCTTGGAGGCTAGTATTCTTTGGGGAGTTCCACCTCCACGTACCCAAGGAGTCCGCAGGGGGAATGCTGGTCGACAAGAGCACTCTTGGAGGCTAGCATTCTTTGGGGAGTTCCGCCCACACGTACCCGAGGTAATTCCCGCAGGGAGAATGCCGGTCAACAAGAGCACTCTTGGAGGCTAGCATTCTTTGGGGAGTGTCATCCCCACGGACCCGAGGATATGGGGGGCGCCGTGAGGTTCCCTTCTGCAATGAAACGTCACGACTCTGATTGGATCTGGACTACGCTTTGGACAACGAACTGGAAATGACGCTTTGGGCTGGCGGATGTGATGACTTGGATCGAGTTGCTTTGCACAGTAGCACCGAGGTGAAACTCGTGTGTGAATGGCTCCAATTCAACTATCATTCTGTCTCCGTCCCGGTAAAACCTTGGCAGGCCTCGGAGTACGTTCGAAGTTCGCACCATTGGGTTGGTGGTGTAGGTTCGGTTGAGATGGACTCCCGATTAGCGCTGGTCTGGTTCTGAGCACTTGTCCTCATAAGGGCTTGTGCTAACCCTCGCATGGCCTCCCTGCTCTGCAAAGATAACCATGGGACCAAAAAGGTGACTACACACACGACCGGAGAAAGCGGCTCCGAGGGGGGACCCAACAAAACTGGAGCAATCAAAACACCAAAAAAATGCAAAAAAGGAAAATAATAGCAACGACGACGCAACCAGCGGTTGCAGCCACGATGTCAACAGTACATCGAGAGCGGTACTAACAACGACAAAAATGAAGACTAACACAATGACAGTGAAGACGGACGAAAAACGGAGAATACAGATTGGGATTCCTGCGGCGTTCGGGCGCAGCAAAAATATGATGCGAACGCCCGAGCGTCCTATTAAGGAGAAACAGGAAACTCTGCACGACACTTCAAGTGTTCGAGCGGTGGGAGATAACATAAAGAGCACCGAAAATTCGATTGTCACTGCTGCGATCGTTACCGAAGCAACCGATGCAAGGGTCACAAATCCCGACATTGCAACGAAAAACCCAGAAGCCAATGAGGAAATTACGGCACTAAAAGCAAAGAGTGACCAGACACCGCTTGAATGCACCACCAAAGTTGGAAATGTGGCGGAAGTACTGCACTCAGAAATGGAACGCGATAACCTCTCCCAAGGATGGTTGCAAGGTACAATTGCGGCCCAGCGATATGAACAAGAAAGACTACTCCGAAATGCGGGAGATGTTCTGAAAAAAATACAAGCTGCATGCGACTCCCCAAAAATCAGCAAAGCAGCAAAGGAAGGGCTCCTTGAACTAGAGCAGCTCCTAGATCGCATAGGGCACTACCGGAGAAGCTGGTAAAGGGTCGAAGATGAAGAAAAGGCTAAAGGGGCGCTTGGGGTAGAATCTAAAGGCGACACGCAGATAGCTCCACCATTAATCGTCAATAAAAGAATGGCGTCAAGCCCAATCGAAGGAGATCGGGATAAAAGAAGGAAGAAAGAGGCACTTGAAGGGCGTGGAGCACTAAATCAGGGGTTCCAGACAGTGCTTACAAAAGGAGCGAAGAAAGCTGCAAAGAAACTCCTTCAAAAAAAGCCAGAAAGTAAAGTTCGTACGGACGCCCAATTACAAAAAGGACCTGGTGCAAAACAGGAGAGGCAGAAGCCCCGACGAAGACCCCGGCAGCAGGCACTGCTTGTAAAGCCCCAAGATGGCCGATCCTACGTGGAAGTACTGCGGGACATCAGGGAAAACGTAAGGCCCGAAGACACCAATACTACCATTAAAGTAGTACAACCAACGCGGTCGGGCCACATACTGGTTGAATTCGGAGCAGAGGCCGGCAATAAAGATGCATTCTGTGACTCAGTAAAGAAAGTCCTCGGCAAAAGCGCAACTATAGCCCCGCTCGAGCCGATGGCAACGCTCGAAATACGAGACATAGACTGCGTGATGGATCTGGCCGAGGTAGAAGAGGCCATCAAAAAGGAGTTCCCTAGCGTGGGAAGGATCAAAGCGAGACTGACACCAGAAAACAACAGGGGACAACGCATGGCCATAGTTGACTTGACCGAAAAGGACGCCGAACAATTCCTGAACAAGGGCAAAGTACGAATTGGGTGGGTCGTTTGTAGGATACAGCGAAGAGCAACGCCTCGTCGATGTTTCAAATCCCTTGGTTATGGTCACACCGCATAAGTATGCAAAGGACCCGATAGAAGTTCCCTATGTTACAAATGCGGTGAAACGGGACATCAAAGAAAAGAGTGTACGAAAGAGGCACACTGTATTCTTTGCAAGGATGCTGATCCAAAACTGGATTTTGGACAAGTCTTAGGATCAGGAAAATACCGGGTGTTCCAGGAAGCCCTAGCCAAGGCAAAATCAGAGCTTCGATGACCCGCATCCTGCAGCTAAACCTACACCACAGTTCAACCACCCAAAACCTGCTTGAGCAGTTTGTGAGGGACATGAAAGCCGACTTCTTGCTGCTGAGTGAGCAACACCATAATAAAAGTCCTGCATTATGGTACTCTGATATAACTGGTACTGCCGCTGTCTGGGCTCAGAACAGTGACTTTCAGGCGGAGAGTTGTGGACGGGGGGATGGTTTCGTGTGGGTTCGGTGCTCTAGTGTGTACCTAACGCCTAACGAGTCGATATCATCTTTCCAAGCCAAGCTTAATGCTTTGGAGGGCACTGTCTCGAATGCAGAGGGTAAAGTGCTCGTTGGGGGCGACCTCAATGATAAAGCAATCGAATGGGGCATGCCTCAGACGGATCCGCGGGGAAAACGAATCCTGGAAATGGTGGCTAGGACGGCCCTCGTCGTACTAAACTCCGGAAACACGCCGACTTTCCACCGTATTGGCTGTGAGGGAACCATACCGGACGTGACATTCGCCTCGGAGCCCTTAGTACGGAGAATACACAACTGGAAAGTATTAGAGGACTATTCAGCCAGCGATCACCAGTGCATTCTGCTTGAGATAAGTGATGCTGTTTCCCGACGTCCGTGCTCTCGGCCTTCTATAACTGGATGGAACATTGGAAGAATGGACGTCGAGAAGTTTGTCAAGGCTCTCACAGCAGGTGAGCCGCTGCAGGGAGCTTCGGAGGGGACGGAAGAACTGTCAGCTCAAGACGTGGTGAACTCTACTATGAGCATCATTACGACTGCTTGCTGCGCTTCTATGCCCCGTCGAAGACACCGGCACGGCAAGCCCCCAGTGTACTGGTGGTCTACTGAAATCGCTGACAAGCGGAGGGAGTGTCACAAGCTTCGGCGCGAGGCTCAATGGGCGCGGAACCGTGATGAGACATGCATCCAGGTGGCAGCATATAAGTCGGCCAGGAAATGCCTTCGCAAACTGATCAACAGTAGCAAAGCTCACTGTTGGCAAAACTTAGTGGACAATGTGAACAAGGATCCGTGGGGCATTGGCTACAAGCTGGTCATGCGGAAACTTGGTGCCCTACGGAAGCCTTGTATACATGACGCGGAAAAGATAGACGTGATAGTGTGGGGATTCTTCCCCGCCCATTCCGTCCGTGTTGACGCTGTCCACGGTGAAACAGCTGTAGAGTGCCCACTCTTCACACAGCTGGAACTGGAGGAGGCAGTCCTCTCCTTGAAAGCGAGGAAGGCTCCAGGTCCAGATGGTGTTCCAGCTGAGGTGTTGCGGCTCGTCTATCACCATTGTCCTGACTTGCTGCTCAGCACATTCAACGCTTGCCTACGGGACGGGGTTTTCCCGGTACGATGAAAGGTGCCGAGGCTCGTGCTGATCAGCAAGGTGAAGGGAAATCCCGAATCTCCGTTGCATTATGCCCGTTATGCATGCTAGACACGACTAGGAAAGTGCTAGAGAAACGCATCAAGGGAAGACTCACTGACGCGATTTGTGCTGCTGGGGACCTATCTCCTCGGCAGTACGGCTTTAGAGCAGGACGTTCTACCATTGATGCGATTGCAGAGGTGGTGAGCGTGGTCCAAAAGGCAGAGGCATATAGTCGCACCAAGCGACGGATCGTCCTGTTGGTGACACTCGACGTCAGGAATGCCTTCAACTCCGCTAGATGGGTGGATATTCTGGCCACGCTGGAAAACTCTTTTCAAGTTCCAGAATATCTTATGCGGCTTTTGAGGAACTACGTAAAGGACTAAAGCCTGCTCTACGACACGACACAGGGCAAACGAAAGATGACAATTACATCGGGTGTTGCCCAGGGATCTATCCTTGGTTCGGACCTGTGGAACGTGTCTTACAACGGGCTACTGAGACTTGAGATGCCAGATGAGTCGCACTTGGTCGGCTATGCGGATGATGTTGCGGCTCTGGTCGCTGGACGCACCGTTGAACAAGCGCAACTTAGGCTAGTTGTGCTAATGCCCCAAGTGAGGGACTGGATGACTGCTCGCAGGCTCAATTTAGAACTCGAGAAACCCGAATGGTCATCTTGACAAAAAAGAGAATCCCTAGAGTAAGGATAATCAGTATTGGAGACATACAAATCGAATCGAAGCTAACGGTGAAGTACCTGGAGCTACTGATCGACTCGAAGACTAGTTTCTCTGAGCAAATCAGGGCAACGGCTGAGAAGGCTGCTTCGGGAATATCGGCCCTGAGTTGACTTATGGCCAACGTAGGGGGACCCAGCCCATCAAGAAGACGCCTCTTGATGAGTGCTGTAGGGTCAGTGCTACTGTACGGAGCAGAGGTATGGGGCGACGCTCTCAGCAAGGAGGTATACCGAAAACGTTTGGCACAGGTACAGAGAAGAGGAGCACTGAGAATTGCATCTTCGTATCCAACAGTCTCCGACTTGGCGGTGAGAGTTATTGCAGGCGTGATACCTGTCGCCCTCCTTGCAAGAGAGCGCCGCGCTATTTACCTGCGCTGAAACGAGGTTTTGCCCAGGAGAGGAGGACAATGCCTGTCACACATTTTTTGCATGTACCAAATGGGTCGGGCTGCAAAGGAAACTCTCCAGGGAGACGGGGGAGCTCACTGCGGATAATATAGTTGCGGTGATGCTCGAATCGGTTGACAAATGGAACCAGGTGGCACATTATGCTCGGGCAGTAGTCCTAAAATATAAAAGGGACTCACAGCAGCCGGGGGCGCTGGGGCTGGGGGATCGCTCTTCTGGCATTACCTCTTCCCCTCTCCCCTCCCGCTAGGAAAGGGACTCTCCAGCTTGAAGGCGCCCCACGACGTAACAAAACAAGACCTGGCCCGAAGTAATGTGTCAAACGGTTCCAGGCTGGGTTCTCAGGTTGACAGGGGAGGTGTTTAGTGGGTAGTCCAGTCGCGCATGGGAGTCCCACACTCTGTGCATAAATAGCATTCTCCTCCCTACGACAAAAAAAAATCAATTATCTCAAGCCTAGGAGATAGGAAAAAATGTCCCGAAATCAGGGACAACAACTAAGAGGAGTTCGAAAAATAATAATTGGAAGTGCATACTGGGGTAGGGAAAATGAAAATAAGTTGTATTCTTTTAGCTTTGTAGTATAAGAAACCGAATTAATCTAAAATAACGAGTCTTGTCGTTATATTTAATAGGGCTTACTCAATTTTTATTAGGGGAAAAAGTACGCAATAAAATGTCTGGCACTACAAAAATTTTGGTTAATACGTTGTCCAAGGACGAATTGACGTATGAGCTCCGCGTACGAGACCAATCACCAGGAATAGTCGACGAATTTAGGAGAAACTTACGGGCGGCATTACGAGCAGAGCTGGAGATAGATACAAGTATGGTGGAAACCAAACACACCAAAGGCGATGCAGATAGCAGTGACTTCTTGAAAATCAAGACGAAAATTGAGTTTGGACTTAGACGCATAACAAACATTCAGGTGGAGGAAACCAATCAGGAAAGGGAGTCAACCAAACTTAGAGGTGAGCTAATGATGGTTATGGGAGAACTTCTACTGAAAGCAGAGGGTGATGATGGAGAAGGGAAGAAGTCGGACAGTTCTGTTGACATAATCCCTGCTGGTTGTTGTAAAATGGCTAAGCCTGGTATACCAGTAACTTCTGATGAGAGAACAAAAACTGGAGAGGTAAAGGAAGATGAAAGGATGAAAAAGTATCATGAAGAAGAGGAACGGTCTCCAGAAACTCCAGGAATGCCACCAAGATTTAAATTACCAGAGTTTTTGACTCCCGTAGCAGAACTGGTAACTCCACCGTAGACGGTCCCAAGCCCATTTGAGAAAGTAGGAGGGAACCCCTTGTTTCCCCAACCCACAGCATCCATGATTCCTCATCCCAAACCCCCAATTAAATGGTAGTAAATGTTCTTGTCATACGTTTGACTTGCTTCCCACATCGACGCATTGATAAAACAACCTGGGTATAACTGGGTCGCAACCCACAAAACCAAACCGATCATGTACTGATCCAACAACGTTGAGCCTCGAACATACTTGACGCCCGTACATACCAAGGAGCCAATTGTAACTCAGATCATTACTTGATCCAATTAATCCATAGATGTCGTATGTCAAAGGCATATTCGGCGAAGATCAGCCCGCTACAATAATTCGACATCAAAAGGCTTCAAACCGTGTCTGTGGCCGAAAGTTTCACGGAGACCCTCGACAATCATCTTATCAGACGCATCGTTAAAGACGAGCAATGAGCTCTGGATGGAAATGAAAGCGACGATCGGACATCAAGCCTGGCGCAAGAGGAATGATTGGTTCGATGATGAGTGCCAGAATGCGTTAGATAAAAAGAATCAGGCGTACAAAGAATACGTAGGTAGGAAAACCAGGACGAAGAGAGAACACTAATGAAAATCTCAGAAGAGTAGCGAATGAGAAAATTAGGATTAAGAAAAGAAAATACTATGATGACCAATTGAGAAGTATAGATGTAAGTTTAGTGAGCAACAACACAAGACAAGCCTACAAAGTAGCGAAAAGCCTGAAACGTGGTTATCAGCCCAAAACCACGCTCTATCGTGATGAAATCGGCAATATCATCGCTGTTCAAATCAAGATTAAGGAAAGATGGGCATCACATTTCAAGAACCTCCTTAATACTCCGCACAGCTCCAGAACATCGGAGCCTATAGATGTATGCAGAGAACGTCCATTAGCCCCACCAACTCTGGATGAAGTTTGTTCCGCCATCAAAGCTCAAAAGAATAATAAAGCGCCGTGCATCAATGAGATTTCAGTGGAGCTCATCAAATATGGTGGCAGTATCCCCTTTCCACAAAAAAGGTGACAAGCTGCAGTGCGAAAATTATAGAGGCATATCACTGCTTTGTACGGCGTTTAAAATATTTTTTAAAATCTTACAAAATAAAATCGGATCATACGCCAACAGTATAATTGGGGAGTATCAAGGTGGTTTTAGAGCAAGCAGATCGACTAAAGAGTAATTGTTGACAGTCAAGTAGGTACTTGAAAAATGCCGGGAGTTCAACATAGACGAACACCAAATTTTCGTTGACTTTAAGCACGCATACGACAGTATTGATCCTAACGTACTGTACCAAATAATGCTTGGTTTTGGCATCTTAGCGAAATTATTCCGTCCTACCAAAATGACAATGACGTTGACAACCTCCCAAGTCCACATCAATAACCAACTCACCGACGCCTTTGACACAAATATCGCACTAAAGCAGGGAGATGGGCTGGCCCCATTGCTATTCAATTTGGCTCTGGAGTACGTCATACGGAAGCTACCTATCGATACACGAGGTACATTACTATACAAGTCGAGAGAAGTAGTAGCCGATGCGGATGACATAAACTTTGTCGCGGTCATTAACAACTGCCAAAGAACTCTTCCTGGAACTCGACAGCGAAGCAAAATTAGTAGGGCTACAAATCAATAAGACTAAAACAAAACTCATGACGCAGTCGAGGAAAAATACTTCAAGTATACGAAACATCACACTTGGCGAATATAATATCAAAAATATTAGCTAATTTGTGTATTTAGGGGCCAAAATAATGAAAACGAGTAATGAAAGAGACGAAATACGCCGAAGAATACAGCTCGCAAATAAAATATTTAATTCTGCCTGACAATCTTGAAGACCAGCTGTAAACACAGGAAAACAAAGGTCCAAGTATACAAATATGTGAGAATACCTGTGTTATGCTATGGGTGTGGAATATGGACCCTAACTCAAGCATCCGCAAATATATTGAACGCCTTAAGCGATGGGTACTGGGGAAAATAATCGGAGCGAAGCTAGACAGGCATCAATAGCAAATTGGATAAAACCGTGAGCTGTATGAAATTTTTGACGAACCGGAGGTCTCAAGGATTGTAAGACTGCGGAAGCTGGAATGAGCTGGCCACATGAATCGTATGGACGAACAACGGATACCCAAATAGGTATTTGTTGGGAGAACTGAAGGCCGGAGACCAGTAGGGAAACCGAGGAAACGTTGGTCTGAATCGGTCGATGAAGACAGTTCATCGCTGCTCGGATTTCGAAATTGGAGGACGCGGTGAATGGACTGAGACAGTTGGAGGTGCTATTTGCAGTAAGCTGTACTGCTAAGAAGAAGAAGAAGAAGCACAACCGGTGGTGCAAAAATCACCAGGTGTCTCTAAATAGGCAGTGAGATTCTCCTGCGACCGCTCTAGGTCTGTCAATACTTTCCTAGAACAAGTGGAGGAGCTAAGAATGGCATGAAGAGTCAACAAATCTCAGTTGTTTAGAATGGGAGCTTAATTATTTGAAGGGACAGCCCTGATGGTTTTGCCCAGCCCGAGAGCGCGTGGCCAGTTGGGATGAATTGTGTCGCGAGTTACGGAAGGAGTTTTTGCCTCCAAATTACGATGACCTCTAGTGGCAGGAAATCCACAAGAAAACGCAAGGCAAACATGAATCAATCGGGGTTTACGTTGCAGTGATGGATAGGCTATTTTGACCGCTTACAGAACCTTGCTCGGAAAGACAGAAGCTAAAGGTGCTGCGGAGCAAACACGACTATTGATGGAAGCTTTTGTGCCTTCACCAAGTCGTAGAATAACCCATATATTAGAACCGGACCTGGTCTATGCTGAAATGCTGATATTAGGTGAGGTCAACACCTCAATACGGGGAAACTGTTGGACTTGTGGCAGTCCAGAATATTTTGCCCGAGAATGCACGAAAGGTTGACCTGGTTACGGGTGTGGTAAGTAAGGAGTCATACGATCTAGCTGCCCAACTTGTTCTCCTTCTCGAACAACACCAAAGGGGGAAAAATTTGCGCCAAAACCGTCGGAAAAGGGAGACCGTGCTCACTAGGTTGCAAGGAGATCACGGGGATAAAGAGTGAATCTGCCGTCCAAGAGCGAATATTGGGAAGAGTACCATATGAAAACGGAACACATTTGAGAGTGCAAATTTTTGAACTATAATTATTGGGCCTAGTCGACTTGAGGGCAACACACTCAATTCTGGGCGGGGAAACCTGGGAGAGGTTAAAGGCTCGTGGCACGGAAGTGAATCTAGTGTAACAAGTTTCGATGAAGATGGCTGATAACCCCAGGGCAAAAATAGAAGGAGAAGCTTGGGTGCCCCTCATAGTGAACTAGCCCCTTATACTGGGGGTAGACTTTTTACGGTTGTACGGGATTGTTCTAAACCTAAAGAGTGAGTCATGGAAGTTTGCCGTGACAGCCACCCTGGAGGCGTCGCAAGCAAGATCTTGACTGACAAAACCAGAGGAGGAGGAACTTCAAAGGTTGATAGAGGAGAAGTTCGAGCTTATGGGGGAAGGCCTTGGTTGCACAAGCGTGGTAGAACACGAGATTAGAACCAACTCTCGACTTTTAAAGCAACGTTACTTTCGCGTTTCGCCTGCCGTCTAGCGACACGTCAATGCTGAGCTGGACAAAACGCTCAAATTAAGAGTCGTTGAACCTTCCTTTAGTGCTTGGTCATCCCCGATCCTGCTAGCTTAAAAAGAATGATGGGAAATACCGTTCCTGCGTTGACTATCAAAAACTCAACAAAGCATCGGAACGAGACGCATATCCTATCCCGCATGTATCTGAAACGCCAAATAATTGCGCCCATATTGAGAAGGAACTCAATTCAGTGTGATCACGGATCACCATTCGTTGGTCTGGTTAAACAACTTTAAAGATACAAACAGATGGTTGGCGAGATGGGCTGTTCGACTCCAGCAGTTCAACTTCAACGTCCTGCATAGGAAGGGTAAAGAGCATCTCGTACCAGATGTCTTGTCACGGTCAGTCCCCAAGGTCAATGTCGTCCTGGCAGAGACGAGCAGAGGAGATAAGTGACTGGAAAGGGTGATTTCGGACGTGAAGAGAGAGCTTCAAAACTTTTTGGACTGGAGGATGGAAAGCGAGCAACTGTGGTTGCAGCTCAGGGCAGGTACCCAGAATTAAGTGGAAATGGCTGAAAATGCGTTATACCTAAGGAAGACAGTGTCAGGACGATCCAAAGGTGGCTCATATGAGAGCCAATAGGATATACAATTGTGTACTGCAATGGTACTTTTGGCCCAAAACGAGAGCAGATATTAAACGATATGTCACAAGATGCCAGATCTGTCAGTCGAATAAAGTGGAACGAAGACACACGTATGGCCCAATCGTTTCTAGGGAAGGCCAGGTGAAGGAGCCTTGGAAGATAATATCCGTTGATTTGATAGGTCCCTTACCTCGGTCAACCCAAGGGAATTGCTATATATTAACCATCGTGGATTACTTTAGCAAGCTCCCGTTTATCTTCCCGCTCCGTCAAGCACACGGAAAAGCAGTTGCTCTGATATTGGAGGAACATTTATTTTTATTATTTGGGGTACCAGCGGTAGTAATTTGCAACAACGGGGTACAGTTTCGCTCTAAAGAGTTGCAAAGAAAAATTGGATGTGCTCTGCGAAGAATACTCATGAAGCAATGGAGGTGGCACCATATTTTGTAAACTACACCATATTTTGTAAACTTTGGGTGGGAAATGGTAACGTTGAGGGTTGACTTTTACACAAGAGAGGAAGAAGAGGTTCAAAATAATCCAAGGTTACGAGAGAGTTTGATGGCTGAAATGCATGAGGAAGTTAAGGAATGCATGAGGAAGGCGGCGGAGCGAAACTCATAAAAATACAACCTTCGGAAGCAGACTCCACCATCCCAGGTGAATAATATGGTCTAGAGACGAAACTTCACTCAATCAGATGCCACGAATTATTTTCCTCAAAGCTGGCAACGAAATATGTAGGACCTTTTAGAATCCGAAAGAAGGAGTCAGTGTCTACCTATCGGCTGGTCACTCGAGAAGGAGATGAAGCGGGTCTATGGCACGCTCAGGACCTGAAACCTTACGTAGCACAACGCGTCTAAAGTGGACTCGGACCTCCTAGTGACAGAATAGTGGAAGTTAGGGATGTAAATATGGTATCCGGTCGAGATTAAACAAAAATTTAAATGGACACCACAAAGAGAAGACATGGAAAGCTAAATGAAAGAGTTACCTCTGAAGAGGGATAGACGGCGAACCACTTGAGTCCTACTGAAGCTGTATTTTCTTCGTAGCGGTACGGGTTGTCATTGCTTTGATGGTACGCTCACAGTTGTATGGTCGATTACTAAAAGAGAGTAGAATCGGATTATTGCATCTATGGTTTCTTGTAGCTGGTAGGTCGAAACGGGTAGTCGGAGTGCCTTGGATGGGAAAAAAAGTCAATGTCAGTCGCAGGAGTTAGTACCCTGACAAAGAAAAAAGAAGGTTACTACCAGAATATCGAGGATGCTTCCTTTTCCATATTTCTCCTCTTCCGTTGCTACACTTTTTTATGTCACTCTTCCATAGCTTCTGGAGTCCTTTGTCGTCGGTGATGGGGCTATAATCAAGATATTGCAAATTCATCAGCTTTGGATTCAAGTTAGGTACATGCAGTAAAGTATGAAGTAGTAGGATAAGGGTCTAGAGAAGTTAGTAGTGGTAGGAATAATAGCTTAAATTACGACTACTAGCATATAACATGGTGGTGGGTATTAGCAGGTAAGCAAATGCGGGTTTCAGGGAGTAAGAAACTAGGCAAAAATTAGCTTCGTAGGCATTATAGTACAATAAGGTCAAGTGGAACAATTTCTTTTTTCCCTTCTTATAATGGTGTAGGGAGTTTAGTAGCAGTTAGGTTATTATTAGTGATATTTCCAATAGTTGGTTGTTATCTTCAGTAGCCTCCATTCTTTTCTTTGGGTAGAACTGCGAGGTTTACATCTACCCTAAGCATTTGTTGGTAGGTTGACTGATTCTACGCTTGTTTTGGAAATTTTACCTCCCATCCGTATATCGCCTTCGGTGTCAACTGACGCTGCCAGAGATCGAAATTTGCTGTTACTATCAGCTGCTTTAACCTTTTTCAACAGTTCATCATCAAAGCCCTGCAACTGCATCTCACGTACTATCAGTTTCAATTTTCTGTCCATTTCTTTGGGGGTCGGCTTGATTGCTGCTTCCGATGTGCTATCCGCCCACATATTAACAATGAATCCTAAAATTTCTTGTATTCTCTGGAAGTTGTTGTTGTGCCTGATTTGTAGTATGAAGTGTGGTGCTGATGCTTGCATTGTGACATATTTTTTGACATTGATTTCATGTTCTGGAGTAGACTGATCGTCACTCCATGAAGATCTACTTTGAAGTTTGATTGAATACCGAGGCAAGGACGGCCCATCAAACCAATGTCTTGTCTCCAAAAATAGTGACGGAAGCATTCCTTTAGAAACGATATAAGCTGGGTTTTGTTGCGACCCCATATGTTGCCAATTCCCATCCTTAGTTGCTAGTTGTATGACAGCTACTCGGTTCGTGTCGTGAACTTGGATGAAGTTGACGCTAACCACTGTAAAACAATCAGAGAGTTAGTCCATAGAAAGGTTTTTTGCAAGTAAGTTTGCATTCATTATTTTACTTGATCGACCAATACCACTTATAAGTGTGCTGCACAGAGTTCTAATTGTACAATGGAGCGTTTTGTCGCTGGAGCAACTCTACTTTTTGAGCAAACAAAGAAAACCGTTGCATCTTTATTACTACCACCTGATTACAAATAAACGCAGGCACCACAGGCCAATTCACTTGCATCACCAAAACCGCGAAGCTGAACTGGATCAGAATGGTAGAAGCATCGTATCCTTCTTGTAATGTGAACTTTTCCAAGCATTGGCAATTGACTTCTGTACATTTTCCATCTTTGCTGTAGGACACTTGAGAGAGGCGTATCTCAATCAAGTTTAAGCTTCCATATTTGCTGCATAAAACTTTTGGCCAGCACAATGACTGGATTCACCAAACCAGGAGGATCAAATAGTTGTGATATTTCTGACAGCACTATTTGTTTGATCACGAGTCGTTGGTCAGAAAAGCGAGTGACCTTGATGTTGAACTCATAGTGCTTGGACTATAGCTCATACCTTAAGTTTTAATAATGTTTGATATTTCAAGATGTGCCATAACAAACTCGGTTGCTTGATCTTTTGAAGGTATTTTGCGTAATAACTTCCAATTGGCTTAAAATCACGTGTGCAGATAAAATTCTCCCCTTTCCAGCACCTTTCTGAGCTGTTTTTGCAATGCTTTAGCTTCTATTAAGCTGTCTGCACCTCTCAATAGGTCATCCACGTAGAAGTCACGGGGTATCACTTTTACCACCAAGGAAAACGACATACGAGGTGTGTTCAAAAAATATCTCGAATTTTGTTTTTTTTTCAAAAATTATTTATTTATTCATGAATATCTATTTTGTCCCCTTCAAAGTAATCCCCATGAGATATTATACACTTGTGCCAACGGTTTTTCCAATCTTCGAAGCACTTCAAAAAATCATTTTTTTTAATCTTGTTCAGCTCCTCCTTCGATGCCGTCTTTATCTCGTCAAGCGTAGCGTAACGTCGTCCTTTCATAGGCCTCTTCAGTTTAGGAAACAAGAAAAAGTCACAAGGGGCCAGATCTGGGGAATACGGTAACTGCGGCATCATTAGTGTGTTATTTTTGGCCTAAAAGTCGCGCACAAGCAACGATGTATGAGCAGGGGCGTTATCGTGGTGCAAAAGCCAATTTTTGTTCTCCCACAAATCCGGGCGTTTCTGGCGGATTGCTTCGCGCAAATTGCGCATAACTTGCAGATAATATTCCTTATTGACCGTTCTTCCCTGTGGCAAGAACTCATAATGCACCACGCCCCTGCAATCGAAGAAAACTGTCAGCAAAACTTTCACATTCGACCGAACTTGGCGCGCTTTTTTCGGTCTTGGTTCATGCAGCAGCTTCCATTGAGATGATTGAGCTTTGGTTTCTACGTCATAACCATAAACACACGATTTGTCACCAGTTATGACCCTCTGGAGAAAATTTGGTTCCTCGCGGACAGAGTTTAACATCTCATTAGCAATGTTCATGCGTTGCTGCTTTTGGTCGCAATTGAGCAATTTTGGTACGAATTTCGCGGCGACCCGTCTCATGCCCAAATCGTTGATAAAAATCGAATGGCACGAGCCAATCGATATGTTTAGGTCCTCAGCAACTTCTCTAACGGTGATTCGACGATTGGCCAATACCATTTTCTCCACTTCATTAATTTTTTCGTCTGTTGTTGAAGTGCTCGGGCGTCCGGCACGCTCTTCGTCGTTCACATCTTCTCGGCCTTCTAAAAACATTTTGTACCACCAATAAACGTTGCTTCGGTCCAAGGTAGCTTCTCCGTATGCCACAGTCAACATTCGGAATGCATCCGCGCACTTAATTTCGTTTTTCACACAAAATTTGATACACGTTCTTTGATCCATTTTTTGAATAAGTAAAAATCGAAGACGATTGAAAACACGTGCAAGTAAAGCAGCTATCACCCATTAAGTGAACATTCAAAATGGCCGAGCTTGTCGGCATAAGTGACAGACATGAGTACCAACATAACGCCACAAAAAAAATCGAAATTCGAATATACCTAACCCTAACTTTTTGAACACACCTCGTATGTTGGTCTTTGTCTAATTGATGTGATTGTATCTAGTTCTGTAAGTCATTGTCTTGAGCTTGGATGTTTTTACAGTGGTTTCACCCTGTGTTTTCCGTAGTATGAGTTGTAAATCACGATCATCTTCAAACAGAATCACATGCCGATATATTTTTTGAATGCCGGCACTGATCACGTACTGATGAGAATGGAACCTGACCAAAACATTCAATAGGTTCCGCTGTAAATTTGGCCCAGTCCTCAAGATATCATTTAATGATTTGTTGCTGGATGTCTTCACAGAGCCATCAAAGACAACTCGCAATTTTGTTGTCGTGCTTTCTGGATATATCACAGAGCCATCAAAGACAACTTGCAGTTTTGTGATCGTGCTTTCTGGACGTATTACACAATCGTGTGGTAGATAGTAATGAGGCTTGGATTTGTCTAGATTGTGAACCTCTTCCAGATGTCCCAGTTTTCGATACTCTTCGATGAACTTCATGTAATCTTTCATCAATTGAGGATTGTGGTTGAATCTTGTTTGTAGCCCACGAAGCCTTTGAAAGGCTACCTGCTTAGAGGTTCCTAATACCTTTAGATCTTCCGAGAATGGGACTCGTACGATATATTTTCCCGTCATATCTAGAGCTACTGTGTTTTTGAAAAACCTTACACATTTTTAATCTTCCTCTACTAAATGACTCGTTGCCACTTGTGGAACTTCCTCTTGTTCACAAAAACGCTCTAATTGTTCATCCAAGTCAGCGACCGCTCCACAAAACTTGACGTTGCTGTTGCTAGACTGAATTTTTCCTAGAGTCATCCATCTCAAAACTGTGTCATGCAAAAATGGCAAGTGCTTTGCCATAACTATTATTTTTGGCTTAATGATGTAGCTATAAAGCTCAGCACCTAACAGCAATCGACAACTTGTGTCTCGTTGAATCTTGGATCGGTGAGTGTAAGGTTTGGTAGCAGTGGCCACTCGGATATATTCAGGTGTCCGTCCGGATGTTTATTGGTAGTTTTTTTCAGCACAAACGCTCCAAATTCGACGCTGAATGTATTTACTCTAGATGAGAGCCTCAAGTGGACACGTTTTGATGATTGTTGCTGGCAATTCCCAACACCTACAATCAGTGGCGGATCCAGAGACGATTCTTGGGGGGGAAATTGAATTTATCCTTCGATTTGGGGTTCAAACTTATTATTGCGAGAGAAATACAGTACAGATTATGAAACAAAAATTATCAATTCCAATTTTCAGGTAAACAAAGTGGTTATATTCGAAAAGTCAACCATGTGCATGCATTACAGAGTGGCTCATTTTATTAGAAATTCAAACAGAAAAATGCTTTTACATTGCGTGTTTCATAACGCTAAACGATGGCTGCCAAGTTTTGCGAATCTTTCAATGACTTCTTCGGCGGTGATTTCGATGTCATGATGCGTATGAAGCAACGCTAATCCAACTAGTCTTTCTTGAAGCATGGTCGTCCTAAGCCATGTTTTAATGCGGCAAAGATAAGAGAAAGATCGTTCAGAGCTCGCGTTTGTTACGGGAAGTGTACATAATACTCGGAGATAGGTGTGGATTGTTGGGAATATGTCGACATCACATTTTCTTAATGTTTCCAGTGCAGAAGTTGGAATTTCGCTGCCTTCAATTTTTTGTTGCTGCTGCCAGTGACATCGCCAGTAGCTCAATTCACTTTTGAATTTCAATTTTTGTACGCTTTTGTCATCATCCAGAAGATTCCCGAATCTTTCTATCAAGCATCCGATAAGATCATCGATTTCGTTTTCTTTTAAAAGACTTGCTTTTTCTGGGAGCAACACACTCAATTGGTAACCATCCAAAACTTCTTGTGAAAAACGAGCTTCCAAATCTTCTTTGATGGTATCCAGCAGAGGTATGTAGACAGAGACCCTGTAGTAATCTTCGCAAGTTTTCACGTCGTAATTTTCGCGTTTCGTTTGCCAACCACATGTTCTCGGTTTCGCTTCGTCAACATCGAGTTTTTCCGCCATTTTCTTGGCATCTGAATAAATCAGTTGGAATATTTCATCAACTTTTTCCCTCTTTTTTCCCAACGTGGCAAGCAACGTCCTAATCATTTTTGATGCCTTCGCCAAATCTATTGCTTCCTTCTGAAGAACTACGCTAAGCGAATGGGTGAGCGATAGAATGTCGCTAAGACAGAAGAGCCCGACGATAAATTCGAACTTGCACAAAGCCGATATGAGAATTGTTGCTTTGCCTGCTGTTTCTCTGTCCTTCCACTCACTGATTTTTGACAGAGCTTCGTTGATCAACGGTAACTTCGCAACAAATTGAAGGACAGCATCGTGTCTCTCTACCCATCTTGTTTCACACAACTGGAAAATTTTTTCACCAAGTATCTTTGCTAATACTGTCACACGTTTTGGAAATGAGTTCTTGAAGAATTTGTCGACTTCTCCTATGGCACTGGCAACGTTTTCGATTAATCGAACTTTCACTGACTTTGAAATAGTGTTGTTGAGTTTGTGCGAGAAACACGGAGTCATGACAGCATTTTTTGCTTCTTTCCGAATTTCGTTGACTGCTCCGATATCTGACAGCATGACCGCACATCCATCAGTCCCTATCGAAGCGCATTTGTCCATTCGGAGATTCATTTTCTTCATGTCTCCAAGAACAAGCCCCCCGATGGCAGATCCAGTTAGAGACTATTCTTCGTCGGTTCGGTCATTTTTTCCAGCAGTCCTGTTCATCCTCGCTTTCTTCTGATTCTGTGCCCTCCGCGAGAGTATTCTTCGAAAGTTGACCGAATGCGTCCAAAAAAGATACAAAGTCTTCTCGTATGCATGCTTTGCCAGGAGAAAAATCGACGTATCTGAGTACAACGCTAATCTGTAACGAGAAACATCATTCTTCTGTAAATTTCTGTTCATTTTCTTGGAAACAACCTCTATCCGATAGTTCAGACAATAGGAATCAATTATTATTATTAATAATTGGCAGGATTAAAGTATTACCTGATCTTTTCCCGACAGATCTGGAGATTCATCGAAAACAATCGTGTAAAACTCAGCACGAGCCACTCGTTGCAAAATTTTGTCCAGTATCTCTGCCCTGCAGCATTCAATTAGTTGGTTCTGAATCGTTTTACTGGTATAGGTCACTCTTGAAGATGTGGTCCCAAGGTGATGCTCCAGAGTTGTGTCACCTGAATCGATTCTGAATCTCAGCAAAGCCCTGAAATTCCCTTCGTTTTGCACAGGCGTTTTATTTTTTTGAATATCTCCGTCATCTCTATGCCCACGAAGTGGAATGTTCTGCTTTCCGCAAAAAATGACCGTGTTCACAATGGGGATGAGTCGTTTTCTGTTCTCTTGCGTTTCCGAAAGATGGTTTTCTTCGAGAAGATTACGGACGCTTCGTTTTGGATTGCGATAGTTTCTCACAAAGTCCTTTCCAGTTGCCATTGCATTCTTATGGTACATATTTTGAGAATGAATTTCTAACACACCCTTGATCCCAACCAAATTTTTGAAATCAGTCAACGGCTGCGTGACAAGTACCCCAAGCGGAGTATTCCCCCGATAACCTCCTTGATTTCGAGGCGTAAACCATGGACAATATTTGCAGAATAGCCCTTTCTTCACGTCAGATAGTACGAGCCACTCTGCATGAGAATCCAAGTGTTTGGAAGAGACGTAGTGTTTTATTTCTTTGTCAGAAACAACTCTCGACGAAAATGGGAAAGTATAATTTTTTGGAGGAGTCCAAGGATTTTCAAGTAAAATTTGTTTCACGTGAACGTCATTTTTTGTCCCACGAAATTACCAACATCATTGGAAATGTTTACAGCAATGGTAGAAACTTGCACAATGTCGGAGTTTCTGGACGAAGACGGTGTTTCGCTGCCCGAATTGTCAATGCCTTCATCATGTTTAGGTGAACTGTGCGTCACCGCACGAGGAACCTCGTTTTCTTCTCGATGTACTATCGCAACATCTTCATCTTCATCTAGTTTTCTTTTTTTCGCAGTTGCAGAGTAAAAGTAGTCCGAGATGGACTTTTGTCGAGATGATTGTAAAATAGGAATTATAAATATAAATTCAAGTTTCAATACTAATCATTCCGTCGGTTTGAAATAATGAGTGTATCTAGGTATAATATGAGAATATGAATTATGAAACGTATAGATTTTAAAAATAAAGAAAATGACGTCGAAAATAATGTCGAATGACTTTTTTTTCAAAATTCTCATTCTACGAGGTGTATTCAAAAATTATTTATTTATTCATGAATATCTATTTTGTCCCCTTCAAAGTAATCCTCATTAGATCTTATACACTTGTGCCAACCGTTTTTCCAATCTTCGAAGCACTTCAAAAAATCATTTTTTTTTTAATCTTGTTCAGCTCCTCCTTCGATGCCGTCTTTATCTCGTCAAGCGTAGCCTAACGTCGTCCTTTCATGGGCCTCTTCAGTTTGGGAAACAAGAAAAAGTCACAAGGGGCCAGATCTGGGGAATACGGTGGCTGCGGCATCATTAGTGTGTTGTTTTTGGCCAAAAAGTCGCGCACAAGCAACGATGTGTGAGCAGGGGCGTTATCGTGGTGCAAAAGCCAATTTTTGTTCTCCCACAAATCCGGGCGTTTCTGGCGGATTGCTTCGCGCAAATTGCGCATAACTTGCAGATAATATTCCTTATTGACCGTTCTTCCCTGTGGCAAGAACTCATGATGCACCACGCCCCTGCAATCGAAGAAAACTGTCAGCGAAACTTTCACATTCGACCGAACTTGGCGCGCTTTTTTCGGTCTTGGTTCATGCGGCAGCTTCCATTGAGATGATTGAGCTTTGGTTTCCACGTCATAACCATAAACCCACGATTCGTCACCAGTTATGACCCTCTGGAGCAAATTTGGTTCGTCGCGGACAGAGTTTAACATCTCATTAGCAATGTTCATGCGTTGCTGTTTTTGGTCGCAATTGAGCAATTTTGGTACGAATTTCGCGGCGACCCGTCTCATGCCCAAATCGTTGATAAAAATTGAATGGCATGAGCCAATCGATATGTTAGGTCCTCAGCAACTTCTCTAACGGTGATTCGACGATTGGCCAATACCATTTTCTCCACTTCATTAATTTTTTCGTCTGTTGTTGAAGTGCTCGGGCGTCCGGCACGCTCTTCGCCGTTCACATCTTCTCGGCTTTCTAAAAACATTTTGTACCACCGATAAACGTTGCTTCGGTCCAAGGTAGCTTCTCCGTATGCCACAGTCAACATTCGGAATGCATCCGCGCACTTAATTTCGTTTTTCACACAAAATTTGATACACGTTCTTAACCCGCGAAAATTCAAAACTACTTTTTGAACACACTTCGTATATTGAGATTCCTGAAGTTTGTTACGGAACACCAAGTTAAAACACGGGTTCTATATGCAAAATTGGCTACTGCTATTGTTGAATGAGCAAACCTAACCTCAATTTTTATGTAAACACTCGTTTGTATAATGTCAGTAAAATTTCACCACGCACAAAAATGAACAGTACAATCGAAACAACATCGATACTTAGCATTTTTGGCGAGATAAACGGATTTGAATAGTACCAATTGTACTCAAGACTTCGACACTTTCTCAATTCAGAATTTAGTACTTCCGCTGTGAGTCGCCCAGAAAAGGGTTAAATAAATTTAGGCAGGTCATATAATGCAATTTATGATAGTATCTTGTTGTGATTTCCATAGCGTATTTGGTGAGAAGAGTGCACTGATCTATACTACACACTGGATAGGTGACGCGTTTAAACTACACGGAACCACTAGATGCATTTTGTAAGAGGATCTGCGACATAATTTATGCGTTTTGATTGGCTGACGACTATCAGCTGGCCGAAACCAATGATATGTATGAAAGTGCGGATAGGGTACATGGTTAAAATGACAGGGCTCCAAACGAACTGTTTTGTATGAGGAGCTGACAAACGAACTGTTTTGTATGAGGAGCTGACAAATTGCTTTTACTTTTCTAAAAATTAATCATAATTTTCAATTATATACATCATTTCATATCTAATTATAGCATATATATGATACTAATTGAAAAAGCGCCTCTAAATCCGTACTTTATTGAATTGATTTCAATGACACTTCATAAGACGATTCGAATTTCGCGCCATTCACATTTCAGAATGCAAAAATTCCTCACGCAACATGGCGCTCAAAGTGTCCCATCGCTGTTATAGGCAGAAGCTAGCCGTAGCCTATCCAGTGATAAATAGAGATCAGTGGAAGAGTGTCACTGTTGTATTTTCATTTTTTTTATTGCAGAGAATATTTTTCTAGCAAACAAGTGAAATTTTCAGGTTCTGTGGTTCCAAGGGGGGGGGGGGGGGAATTTCCCTAATTCCCCCCCCCCCCCCGTGGATCCGCCACTGCCTACAATTTCTTGCATGCTCATTGATCCATTTTGCTTCAGTTTCTTGCACATTCGCTCAGAAACAAAGCTGAGCTGAAGGCCTATGTCCAACAATGCTCTCGCTGGAATTGCATCTCTATTTATGCCAGTTTGATTGACAACAGCAGTGCCAAGAAGCACGTAAGAGTTACAATTGGTAGGGTTCTTCGTTGATGTACGAGCTTGGCTAATAGTATTTGGTGAGGAAGCCTCCTCTTCTACATGTAATATTGAATGATTGTTACACGTAAAGCAGCCTTTAGACGAGTAATTCTTGGAACTATGTCCGGGTTTCAAGTAATCGTAGCAAATTTATTTTCTCGCTAAGAGATTTCTTCTTGCTGAAACTTCCATCGCTAAAAACTTGTCGCATTTATTTAGATTGTGACTTCCAGTACATAGTGATCAGCTTGAATTTTTTGTTTCAGTTATTGCCAATACTAACTTATTAGAGCTTCCACGTTCGTTTGTGTCCGGGAACCCTTGCTACCTAGTGCCTCAAGTGCTTGAAATCTCAATTCCAAGAAATTCAGAAATTGTTTCAGTGCTGGTATCTCCTTTGGCTGTTGCAACGTTTGTTTGAATAGAATATGAGTGTTTCTGTCCAGCTTTTTGATCAAAATTACTACCAAGATTGCGTCCAAATGCCAAATGGAAATCTTAAGAGCACTTAATGCCCTAATGCACTCCTGTGTAGTATCAAGGAGTGATTTCAATTCTTGTGCCGCTTCATCGTTGACTAATTTTTGTAACAGCAATTTGTTGAGCGCTGCATTCACTAAGAGTCTTTTGTTTTCATATCGCTCTTTAACAAGGCTCCATACAGGTTCATAGTTGCTATCACATATTCTCATATGATGAATGAGACCTTCTGCCTCACTCGTCAAATTAGTTTTCAGGAAACAAAGTTTTTGGGCCAGACCCAGCGTCCTGTTGTCGATTAGTTGGACATATAAGCTATGAAACTCTTGCCAAGTGAGAAAGCTTCCATCGAATTCGAATCCGAGGAAGCTGTACTGTCTGGCTCGATTTTTCAGACTCCGAAACCACCAGTAATAGTTTATGCTACACCTTTTCAACCCAAATTTCAGTGCTTTCGAAAACTTCTGGGTTTTGTATTTTTCTGGAACGTCACCGCTTATCAGCCCTGACTGCGTCCCCATGCTTCTTGATTGCTGCTAGCTAAGCCGACTGGAATTTCCTGGGTGATTCCGTCTCTAATCTTCCTTGTGTTCTTTGCAGGAGCTGTCGAAGAGTAGCAAGCATGGTACTTTCGCATCTTGTTGAATTGGCGGCACGGATTTGGTCAGAGCAATTATTCATGGAATAATCTACCTGAGCAACTTCTGTAAAGTTCTGCGGAATTCTATCATTGATTTGAAATTTTTCGAAGAGTGTTGATACTTCTTTTTCCCTTGCATCCGAATAGCTCGTTGTCTTCCTTCTTTTTGATCCTTTTCAAAGTTGCGGTGGATTCTCTCAATATCTTGTCTGATCTCTAGCTGTTGTTTCAGGACAGCATCTATGTCTGGGGTGACCAAAATGTTAAATACTGGTCTAAGGTCCTGTACCTAAAATGTTCAATATTGTCGCGTGTTTTCCGGTTCGCGGCCAATAATTTTAATGTTCCGGGAAAGTGAAAACGCAATGTCTTTTAATTTAAGTTAAAAGAATTTATTTAATTACGAAAATGCACAATAAACAATTTAACACTTTCACTAATTTTAATTTTCACTATGAAAATTATCTAACACTTGTCCATAAATTTCTTATCGCAATTGTCTTCTAAATCACTTCACTATTACGAAACACACTTCCCACACACAATCGCAGTTCTTATCGCGGTCGAATGAATGATTCTCCCCATTCATTCAGCTCGCCTTTATATAGGGTCTCTACCTATTCACCCATTTCTCGCACATTGGCGAATGTTCTACCGAGAGGTACCTGGTAGGTTCGAGCCAGTTCATGAATGGAGTGACGTCACTTGCAGATGTTGATCATGCTTGTTGGATTCTCGTGGGTTCGAGTAAATTCATTCGTTGACGTTCTTAATGATGATGAAAACAATTGCGACAGTAGCTCGCAGAATTATTTGTACATGTAATTATTTGTACATGTAACACTGCCCCCACCTCAGTTCTTTTCGCCCCGAAAAGATGTGTCGCTATTTGTAGTCGATTCTCCCTGGGTGTAATATGGGGCAAGACGGTCCAGATGCACGATTTTCATTTTAGCTCTCGGCTTACGATGTTCCTGTATTCGGTATACGACGTCGTTGATTCGCTTTGTAACTCGGTATGGTCCCTCCCAATTATGTTGCAACTTTGGAGACCTACCCTTTCGCCGTTGCGGGTTATAAAGCCACACCAAGTCATCTTGCTGGAAGCCAGTAGAATTAGCCTTTAGCTCATACCTGGTCTTCATGCGGTCAGTAGCCGATTCGAGGTGTTTTCGCACTGTCCGATGTATCTGGTTCAACCGTTGTCTTAGATCACTTGCGTACTCCGAGACCGTTTGGGGTTTCTCAGGGGTTGTTCCGAACTTTATATCGGCTGGCAAACGAATAGTCTTTCCAAAAATGACTTTGGCTGGGGCTTGGCCCGTCGATGCATGTTCAGCGGCTCTATACGCCATTAAAAATAGTGGGATATGTCGGTCCCAGTCCCTTTGGTTCTCGTCAACCATTTTGGCCAAGTGTTTATTGAGCGTGCCGTTGAAACGTTCGACCATTCCATCGGATTGGGGATGCAGCGATGTTGTCCTCGTTTTCCGTATTCCCAGCTGCTCGCACATTTCGCTAAAAACTAGTGACTCAAAGTTTCGGCCTTGATCCGAATGTAGTTCACAAGGCACGCCGTACCTGCTGACCCAATTTAACACTAGCTGTTCGGCTACAGTAGTTGCTTCCTAGTTGGGAATGGGGTAGACCTCGGGCCACTTGCTGAAATAATCAGCTACAACCAGCGTGTATCGATTTCCCCATTCAGATTCAGGAAAGGGTCCAGCGATGTCAACAGCAATCCTTTCGAATGGCACGCCTACGTTATAGGTTTGCATTTGTCCTCTCAGTCGTCGCTTTGGGCCTTTGACGGAAGCGCGAATTGTGCATCTGCGGCACCAATCCTCTACGTCTTCTCGAGCGTGGAGCCAGTCGAATCTTTCCCGCAATTTCGCTAAGGTTTTGTTAACACCAAGATGGCCTCCCGAGGATCCTTCATGCATTTCCTTTACCACATCGTGGATTCGGCTTTTGGGTAGTATAGTTTGCATCCTATAGGAGCTGCCATCCGCCGTTTCCCATTTCCGCTTGAGTACGCCACCCTCCACCTGTAGGGAGTTTCATTGTGCCCAATAGCTTTTCAGGGTTGCGCCATGCATCGAAACGTCCTTCCACTCCGGTCGCCCAGTCGTCTCCTTCCATACGAGCAATGGTCCGATGTCTTCATCGGCTAGCTGGGCATTTCGAATCTCCTCCGATGACCAACCTTCATCGAATTCGGCCGTTATCAGTCGCAGATCAACGGGCCGTTCCTTTTCCTCAATCCGTCGGCAATGCTTGCAGTTGGCTGGACATGGGCGACGAGATAGGGCGTCAGCATTTCCATGAACTCCGCCCTTTCGATGAACAATTTCGTAGTCGTATGACTGCAATCTTTCGATCCATCTCGCAACTTGTCCCTCGGGGTTTTTGAAGTTAAGTAGCCATCTCAATGATGCATGGTCCGTTCGAAGAACAAATTTCTGGCCATATAGGTACTTGTGGAACTGCTTGGTGGCCTCTATTATAGCCAATAGCTCCTTCCTGGTCACACAGTAGTTCCTCTCACTTTTTGAAAGAACTCGACTGTAATACGAGAGGACTCTTTCTTCGCCATTGATCTGCTGGGAGAGTACAGCTCCAATACCGCCGTTGCTTGCATCGGTGTCAACCACAAACATTTTTTAGGGTTTCGGATACGCCAGTACGGGTGATTTACATAGCTTTTCCTTCAGGGTCTCAAAGGCTGTCTGGCATTGTTCATTCCAGACATACGGACGATTTTTCTCGGTTAGCTGATGAAGACACTTAGCTATTTTGGCAAAGTCTTTGACGAATCTTCGATAGTAGGTTGCCAGGCCCAGGAAATTTCGTAGTTGGCGCTTGTTGTTTGGTGTTGGCCAGCTTTCCACGGCTTCAATTTTCTCAGGGTCTGTTTTGACCCCTTCTGCTGATACGACATGTCCCAGGTATTTTACTTCAGCTGCGAAAAGGGTACACTTGTCGGGACTAAGTTTCAAATTTGCCAGTCGCAGTCGGGAGAAAACCTCTTCTAAGTTCCGCACATGCTCTTCGAACGTTCTTCCGATGACGATGATGTCATCTAGGTACACCAAGCAGGTTTTCCAGGTTAGACCACGTAGCACGTATTCCATCAAGCGTTCGAAAGTGGCTGGGGCATTGCAAAGCCCAAACGGCATCACCACGAATTGCCACAATCCGGTCCCAACTGAAAATGCGGTCTTCTCTCGGTCCTTCTTGTCAATTTCTACCTGCCAGTAGCCACTCTTGAGATCGAGTGTAGAAAACCATTTTGCGTCGGCTAAAGTGTCCATGATGTCATCGATGCGTGGGAGCGGGTAACTATCTTTCTTAGTGACGTCGTTAAGCTGCCTATAGTCGACACAAAAGCGAGTACTACCATCCTTTTTCTTTACTAGAACTACAGGCGTGGCCCATGGACTTACAGAAGGTTCAATAATGCCTTGTTTTTCCATGTCCGAGATCAGCGCGCTCACTTCTCCTTGTTTGGCTATAGGGAGACGTCTTGGTGCTTGTCGAATCGGCTTGGCTCCCTGTGTGTCTATGACGTGAGTTACCAAACTCGTTCGGCCTTGGTCATCCGGGCTTGTTGAGAAGATGTCACTGTACTTGGTGACCAGATCAGAGGCTCGTTTGAATAGCTGCACCGGCAATTTGAATTGCTTCAATATTGCAGACGTGGATTCCCTGGCTTTTTCTGTGTCTTGCCTCCTTTTCCAATGATGGTTGTGAGTAGCTTCCAAAGAGGTGATGGTGGAAACAGGCTGGCAGCTGCCGATGACTTCTCCCGCTTTGATGCTCGTGGTTGAATCTGCGGTGTTAAGGACTCTAACCGGCACATATCCGTTCCTTAAAGATCTTACAAGGCTTCGTCCTACAATCAAACTGCGCAATGCGGACGTCTTCGTTGGCTCTATCAGGTAAGATTGGTGGTCTCCAGAATCACCATCAAGCTTGGCCCATACAATGCTTTCGGAAGAATTCGGTACATCAGTGTCAGTACATACCACTACATTCATCTTGGGAATTTGGACGCTGGGATCCTCCATCAGTACTTCGACATTCTGCCATTTCAAGACACGTTTTCCCAAGTCCAACGTGATTCCATGTGGTCGCAGAAAATCCATTCCGAGAATGCAGTCATCCATAATGTTCGCGACCAGAAAATTATGTCGGAACACAAGGTCTCCCAACTGTATCTGGAGGTTGACCTCTCCATGAACAGGTGCAGTTTCTCCCGTAGCTGTCCGTAGTGAGAAAATTCTGCCCTTGTGAAGTTGTTGCTGTCTAACTAGGTCTGGTCGGATAATCGATCGGGTTGCACCAGTGTCGATTGTTATGGTGCAGTGTTCTCCGTCAATTTGACCCGGAAGGCATAAGTCCGCTTCTCCACGATGTAGTCTTGACACGGTGATGGTGGTGCTGGGGACGTCGATCCTCCTAGCCAACCTCTGCCCCACGAAGTTGGCTCTTACATGTTTCCCGACCCCTCTGTTTGAAGGGCTTCCATTCTGGGCTCCTGACTCGGTCTGGATCTCCTTCTAGCTGCACACCCTGGACAATAGCTCGGTTTTCTTCGCTTCTTGCAGTCTCTTTGTAGGTGCCCCTTCTCTCCGCAATTCCAGCATCTAGGCGCACCATTTACATGCGGGTCTCGCTCAATTTCGACGCGCTCACACCTGCACTCGTCTGTCACTACCTCACGAACCCGGGCAGTGGTACGAGTCACGTTTTTCGCTGCCTCAAAGTTCAGACTGTAAGCCAATGCGTCCTTAACCGTTTGCTTTTGAGCTAAACGCACGGCTTGTTGCAATTCCGAGTCTTTTAGTGCGCTGATGAATGCTTCTGTTGCTGCATCATCTCGATGTTCTGGGTCGTAGGCTGGGTAAGCCAAAAGTGCTAGTCGCTCAATGTCTTGGGCTAGCTGCTGTAGGGTTTCACCAGACTTTTGCATCCGATGCCTTAGCTGTGACCGATAAATCTGCTTTAGATGATCGTCTCCATAACGCATGTCGAGCGCATTCATTATAGCATTCGGGTTTGAGTGCAATTCATCGGGGATCGTCTGCAAAAGCTCGGCAGCTGGGCCTCTTAGAGCAAGAATTAATGCAGTTGCTCGTTCCTGCTCATTCCAGTGATTTGCCGTTGCGGCAGCTTTAAACTGGGTCTTGTAAATACTCCAGACCGTTTGCCCATCGAATATTGGTGCTTGCACATTTCTGGATGTGCTTTGCGCTGCGGTTATAAGCGGGGCTGGTGAAATAGTTACTACTGCCTTCGCTGCTTCCAATTCTTTTTTCACTTTTTCCATCTCATGGTTCATTCTCTCTTCGACCTGGCTGACCTTTTCCTCGACCTGGTAAACCTTTTCCTCGACGCCTTTAATTTGTTTGTTCAGGCTGCCGAGCTCCGCTTTTATTTCGGTGGACTGTTTTTGAAAATCTGCCTTGATTTCGATCGCTTGTTGGTCTAGCTTCGCTGATTGTTCATTTAACTTCGTAGTTAATTTGGATGACTGTTCACTTAGCTTCGCAGTTAAACTGGATGACTGTTCATCTAGCTTCGCAGTCAGACTGGATGACATCAGCATTAACATTTGCATCAGCGCATTTTCTGGCTCCTTTGATTTGGGTGTTTCTACTTCTCCACCTTCTGCGCCTTTTTCCGCATCTGAGAGCTCACCCGAATCCAGATTCACGCCTTCCGACTCGATCGCGTCACGCAAGCGTGCAATCAGTATGGCCTTTGTACCTTGTGTGGCCAGATTCCGCTGTTCCAACTCCTCCTTGAGCTCCGATATGGTCAATTCATTAATTTTTAAGTTTAAGCTTCGTGGCATTTTTAATGTTTTTTTAAATTTTACTATTGTGCACTATAAAAATGTTCAAATTTTCACTTTCAAAATTTTTCTTTCGCACTTCTTGACACCACTGTCGCGTGTTTTCCGGTTCGCGGCCAATAATTTTAATGTTCCGGGAAAGTGAAAACGCAATGTCTTTTAATTTAAGTTAAAAGAATTTATTTAATTACGAAAATGCACAATAAACAATTTAACACTTTCACTAATTTTAATTTTCACTATGAAAATTATCTAACACTTGTCCATAAATTTCTTATCGCAATTGTCTTCTAAATCACTTCACTATTACGAAACACACTTCCCACACACAATCGCAGTTCTTATCGCGGTCGAATGAATGATTCTCCCCATTCATTCAGCTCGCCTTTATATAGGGTCTCTACCTATTCACCCATTTCTCGCACATTGGCGAATGTTCTACCGAGAGGTACCTGGTAGGTTCGAGCCAGTTCATGAATGGAGTGACGTCACTTGCAGATGTTGATCATGCTTGTTGGATTCTCGTGGGTTCGAGTAAATTCATTCGTTGACGTTCTTAATGATGATGAAAACAATTGCGACAGTAGCTCGCAGAATTATTTGTACATGTAATTATTTGTACATGTAACACTGCCCCCACCTCAGTTCTTTTCGCCCCGAAAAGATGTATCGCTATTTGTAGTCAATTCTCCCTGGGTGTAATATGGGGCAAGACGGTCCAGATGCACGATTTTCATTTTAGCTCTTGGCTTACGATGTTCCTGTATTCGGTATACGACGTCGTTGATTCGCTTTGTAACTCGGTATGGTCCCTCCCAATTATGTTGCAACTTTGGAGACCTACCCTTTCGCCGTTGCGGGTTATAAAGCCACACCAAGTCATCTTGCTGGAAGCCAGTAGAATTAGCCTTTAGCTCATACCTGGTCTTCATGCGGTCAGTAGCCGATTCGAGGTGTTTTCGCACTGTCCGATGTATCTGGTTCAACCGTTGTCTTAGATCACTTGCGTACTCCGAGACCGTTTGGGGTTTCTCAGGGGTTGTTCCGAACTTTATATCGGCTGGCAAACGAATAGTCTTTCCAAAAATGACTTTGGCTGGGGCTTGGCCCGTCGATGCATGTTCAGCGGCTCTATACGCCATTAAAAATAGTGGGATATGTCGGTCCCAGTCCCTTTGGTTCTCGTCAACCATTTTGGCCAAGTGTTTATTGAGCGTGCCGTTGAAACGTTCGACCATTCCATCGGATTGGGGATGCAGCGATGTTGTCCTCGTTTTCCGTATTCCCAGCTGCTCGCACATTTCACTAAAAACTAGTGACTCAAAGTTTCGGCCTTGATCCGAATGTAGTTCACAAGGCACGCCGTACCTGCTGACCCAATTTAACACTAGCTGTTCGGCTACAGTAGTTGCTTCCTGGTTGGGAATGGGGTAGACCTCGGGCCACTTGCTGAAATAATCAGCTACAACCAGCGTGTATCGATTTCCCCATTCAGATTCAGGAAAGGGTCCAGCGATGTCAACAGCAATCCTTTCGAATGGCACGCCTACGTTATAGGTTTGCATTTGTCCTCTCAGTCGTCGCTTTGGGCCTTTGACGGAAGCGCGAATTGTGCATCTGCGGCACCAATCCTCTACGTCTTCTCGAGCGTGGAGCCAGTCAAATCTTTCCCGCAATTTCGCTAAGGTTTTGCTAACACCAAGATGGCCTCCCAAGGATCCTTCATGCATTTCCTTTACCACATCGTGGATTCGGCTTTTGGGTAGTATAGTTTGCATCCTATAGGAGCTGCCATCCGCCGTTTCCCATTTCCGCTTGAGTACGCCACCCTCCACCTGTAGGGAGTTTCATTGTGCCCAATAGCTTTTCAGGGTTGCGCCATGCATCGAAACGTCCTTCCACTCCGGTCGCCCAGTCGTCTCCTTCCATACGAGCAATGGTCCGATGTCTTCATCGGCTAGCTGGGCATTTCGAATCTCCTCCGATGACCAACCTTCATCGAATTCGGCCGTTATCAGTCGCAGATCAACGGGCCGTTCCTTTTCCTCAATCCGTCGGCAATGCTTGCAGTTGGCTGGACATGGGCGACGAGATAGGGCGTCAGCATTTCCATGAACTCCGCCCTTTCGATGAACAATTTCGTAGTCGTATGACTGCAATCTTTCGATCCATCTCGCAACTTGTCCCTCGGGGTTTTTGAAGTTAAGTAGCCATCTCAATGATGCATGGTCCGTTCGAAGAACAAATTTCTGGCCATATAGGTACTTGTGGAACTGCTTGGTGGCCTCTATTATAGCCAATAGCTCCTTCCTGGTCACACAGTAGTTCCTCTCACTTTTTGAAAGAACTCGACTGTAATACGAGAGGACTCTTTCTTCGCCATTGATCTGCTGGGAGAGTACAGCTCCAATACCGCCGTTGCTTGCATCGGTGTCAACCACAAACATTTTTTAGGGTTTCGGATACGCCAGTACGGGTGATTTACATAGCTTTTCCTTCAGGGTCTCAAAGGCTATCTGGCATTGTTCATTCCAGACATACGGACGATTTTTCTCGGTTAGCTGATGAAGACACTTAGCTATTTTGGCAAAGTCTTTGACGAATCTTCGATAGTAGGTTGCCAGGCCCAGGAAATTTCGTAGTTGGCGCTTGTTGTTTGGTGTTGGCCAGCTTTCCACGGCTTCAATTTTCTCAGGGTCTGTTTTGACCCCTTCTGCTGATACGACATGTCCCAGGTATTTTACTTCAGCTGCGAAAAGGGTACACTTGTCGGGACTAAGTTTCAAATTTGCCAGTCGCAGTCGGGAGAAAACCTCTTCTAAGTTCCGCACATGCTCTTCGAACGTTCTTCCGATGACGATGATGTCATCTAGGTACACCAAGCAGGTTTTCCAGGTTAGACCACGTAGCACGTATTCCATCAAGCGTTCGAAAGTGGCTGGGGCATTGCAAAGCCCAAACGGCATCACCACGAATTGCCACAATCCGGTCCCAACTGAAAATGCGGTCTTCTCTCGGTCCTTCTTGTCAATTTCTACCTGCCAGTAGCCACTCTTGAGATCGAGTGTAGAAAACCATTTTGCGTCGGCTAAAGTGTCCATGATGTCATCGATGCGTGGGAGCGGGTAACTATCTTTCTTAGTGACGTCGTTAAGCTGCCTATAGTCGACACAAAAGCGAGTACTACCATCCTTTTTCTTTACTAGAACTACAGGCGTGGCCCATGGACTTACAGAAGGTTCAATAATGCCTTGTTTTTCCATGTCCGAGATCAGCGCGCTCACTTCTCCTTGTTTGGCTATAGGGAGACGTCTTGGTGCTTGTCGAATCGGCTTGGCTCCCTGTGTGTCTATGACGTGAGTTACCAAACTCGTTCGGCCTTGGTCATCCGGGCTTGTTGAGAAGATGTCACTGTACTTGGTGACCAGATCAGAGGCTCGTTTGAATAGCTGCACCGGCAATTTGAATTGCTTCAATATTGCAGACGTGGATTCCCTGGCTTTTTCTGTGTCTTGCCTCCTTTTCCAATGATGGTTGTGAGTAGCTTCCAAAGAGGTGATGGTGGAAACAGGCTGGCAGCTGCCGATGACTTCTCCCGCTTTGATGCTCGTGGTTGAATCTGCGGTGTTAAGGACTCTAACCGGCACATATCCGTTCCTTAAAGATCTTACAAGGCTTCGTCCTACAATCAAACTGCGCAATGCGGACGTCTTCGTTGGCTCTATCAGGTAAGATTGGTGGTCTCCAGAATCACCATCAAGCTTGGCCCATACAATGCTTTCGGAAGAATTCGGTACATCAGTGTCAGTACATACCACTACATTCATCTTGGGAATTTGGACGCTGGGATCCTCCATCAGTACTTCGACATTCTGCCATTTCAAGACACGTTTTCCCAAGTCCAACGTGATTCCATGTGGTCGCAGAAAATCCATTCCGAGAATGCAGTCATCCATAATGTTCGCGACCAGAAAATTATGTCGGAACACAAGGTCTCCCAACTGTATCTGGAGGTTGACCTCTCCATGAACAGGTGCAGTTTCTCCCGTAGCTGTCCGTAGTGAGAAAATTCTGCCCTTGTGAAGTTGTTGCTGTCTAACTAGGTCTGGTCGGATAATCGATCGGGTTGCACCAGTGTCGATTGTTATGGTGCAGTGTTCTCCGTCAATTTGACCCGGAAGGCATAAGTCCGCTTCTCCACGATGTAGTCTTGACACGGTGATGGTGGTGCTGGGGACGTCGATCCTCCTAGCCAACCTCTGCCCCACGAAGTTGGCTCTTACATGTTTCCCGACCCCTCTGTTTGAAGGGCTTCCATTCTGGGCTCCTGACTCGGTCTGGATCTCCTTCTAGCTGCACACCCTGGACAATAGCTCGGTTTTCTTCGCTTCTTGCAGTCTCTTTGTAGGTGCCCCTTCTCTCCGCAATTCCAGCATCTAGGCGCACCATTTACATGCGGGTCTCGCTCAATTTCGACGCGCTCACACCTGCACTCGTCTGTCACTACCTCACGAACCCGGGCAGTGGTACGAGTCACGTTTTTCGCTGCCTCAAAGTTCAGACTGTAAGCCAATGCGTCCTTAACCGTTTGCTTTTGAGCTAAACGCACGGCTTGTTGCAATTCCGAGTCTTTTAGTGCGCTGATGAATGCTTCTGTTGCTGCATCATCTCGATGTTCTGGGTCGTAGGCTGGGTAAGCCAAAAGTGCTAGTCGCTCAATGTCTTGGGCTAGCTGCTGTAGGGTTTCACCAGACTTTTGCATCCGATGCCTTAGCTGTGACCGATAAATCTGCTTTAGATGATCGTCTCCATAACGCATGTCGAGCGCATTCATTATAGCATTCGGGTTTGAGTGCAATTCATCGGGGATCGTCTGCAAAAGCTCGGCAGCTGGGCCTCTTAGAGCAAGAATTAATGCAGTTGCTCGTTCCTGCTCATTCCAGTGATTTGCCGTTGCGGCAGCTTTAAACTGGGTCTTGTAAATACTCCAGACCGTTTGCCCATCGAATATTGGTGCTTGCACATTTCTGGATGTGCTTTGCGCTGCGGTTATAAGCGGGGCTGGTGAAATAGTTACTACTGCCTTCGCTGCTTCCAATTCTTTTTTCACTTTTTCCATCTCATGGTTCATTCTCTCTTCGACCTGGCTGACCTTTTCCTCGACCTGGTAAACCTTTTCCTCGACGCCTTTAATTTGTTTGTTCAGGCTGCCGAGCTCCGCTTTTATTTCGGTGGACTGTTTTTGAAAATCTGCCTTGATTTCGATCGCTTGTTGGTCTAGCTTCGCTGATTGTTCATTTAACTTCGTAGTTAAATTGGATGACTGTTCACTTAGCTTCGCAGTTAAACTGGATGACTGTTCATCTAGCCTCGCAGTCAGACTGGATGACATCAGTATTAACATTTGCATCAGCGCATTTTCTGGCTCCTTTGATTTGGGTGTTTCTACTTCTCCACCTTCTGCGCCTTTTTCCGCATCTGAGAGCTCACCCGAATCCAGATTCACGCCTTCCGACTCGATCGCGTCACGCAAGCGTGCAATCAGTATGGCCTTTGTACCTTGTGTGGCCAGATTCCGCTGTTCCAACTCCTCCTTGAGCTCCGATATGGTCAATTCATTAATTTTTAAGTTTAAGCTTCGTGGCATTTTTAATGTTTTTTTAAATTTTACTATTGTGCACTATAAAAATGTTCAAATTTTCACTTTCAAAATTTTTCTTTCGCACTTCTTGACACCACTGTCGCGTGTTTTCCGGTTCGCGGCCAATAATTTTAATGTTCCGGGAAAGTGAAAACGCAATGTCTTTTAATTTAAGTTAAAAGAATTTATTTAATTACGAAAATGCACAATAAACAATTTAACACTTTCACTAATTTTAATTTTCACTATGAAAATTATCTAACACTTGTCCATAAATTTCTTATCGCAATTGTCTTCTAAATCACTTCACTATTACGAAACACACTTCCCACACACAATCGCAGTTCTTATCGCGGTCGAATGAATGATTCTCCCCATTCATTCAGCTCGCCTTTATATAGGGTCTCTACCTATTCACCCATTTCTCGCACATTGGCGAATGTTCTACCGAGAGGTACCTGGTAGGTTCGAGCCAGTTCATGAATGGAGTGACGTCACTTGCAGATGTTGATCATGCTTGTTGGATTCTCGTGGGTTCGAGTAAATTCATTCGTTGACGTTCTTAATGATGATGAAAACAATTGCGACAGTAGCTCGCAGAATTATTTGTACATGTAATTATTTGTACATGTAACACTGCCCCCACCTCAGTTCTTTTCGCCCCGAAAAGATGTATCGCTATTTGTAGTCAATTCTCCCTGGGTGTAATATGGGGCAAGACGGTCCAGATGCACGATTTTCATTTTAGCTCTTGGCTTACGATGTTCCTGTATTCGGTATACGACGTCGTTGATTCGCTTTGTAACTCGGTATGGTCCCTCCCAATTATGTTGCAACTTTGGAGACCTACCCTTTCGCCGTTGCGGGTTATAAAGCCACACCAAGTCATCTTGCTGGAAGCCAGTAGAATTAGCCTTTAGCTCATACCTGGTCTTCATGCGGTCAGTAGCCGATTCGAGGTGTTTTCGCACTGTCCGATGTATCTGGTTCAACCGTTGTCTTAGATCACTTGCGTACTCCGAGACCGTTTGGGGTTTCTCAGGGGTTGTTCCGAACTTTATATCGGCTGGCAAACGAATAGTCTTTCCAAAAATGACTTTGGCTGGGGCTTGGCCCGTCGATGCATGTTCAGCGGCTCTATACGCCATTAAAAATAGTGGGATATGTCGGTCCCAGTCCCTTTGGTTCTCGTCAACCATTTTGGCCAAGTGTTTATTGAGCGTGCCGTTGAAACGTTCGACCATTCCATCGGATTGGGGATGCAGCGATGTTGTCCTCGTTTTCCGTATTCCCAGCTGCTCGCACATTTCACTAAAAACTAGTGACTCAAAGTTTCGGCCTTGATCCGAATGTAGTTCACAAGGCACGCCGTACCTGCTGACCCAATTTAACACTAGCTGTTCGGCTACAGTAGTTGCTTCCTGGTTGGGAATGGGGTAGACCTCGGGCCACTTGCTGAAATAATCAGCTACAACCAGCGTGTATCGATTTCCCCATTCAGATTCAGGAAAGGGTCCAGCGATGTCAACAGCAATCCTTTCGAATGGCACGCCTACGTTATAGGTTTGCATTTGTCCTCTCAGTCGTCGCTTTGGGCCTTTGACGGAAGCGCGAATTGTGCATCTGCGGCACCAATCCTCTACGTCTTCTCGAGCGTGGAGCCAGTCAAATCTTTCCCGCAATTTCGCTAAGGTTTTGCTAACACCAAGATGGCCTCCCAAGGATCCTTCATGCATTTCCTTTACCACATCGTGGATTCGGCTTTTGGGTAGTATAGTTTGCATCCTATAGGAGCTGCCATCCGCCGTTTCCCATTTCCGCTTGAGTACGCCACCCTCCACCTGTAGGGAGTTTCATTGTGCCCAATAGCTTTTCAGGGTTGCGCCATGCATCGAAACGTCCTTCCACTCCGGTCGCCCAGTCGTCTCCTTCCATACGAGCAATGGTCCGATGTCTTCATCGGCTAGCTGGGCATTTCGAATCTCCTCCGATGACCAACCTTCATCGAATTCGGCCGTTATCAGTCGCAGATCAACGGGCCGTTCCTTTTCCTCAATCCGTCGGCAATGCTTGCAGTTGGCTGGACATGGGCGACGAGATAGGGCGTCAGCATTTCCATGAACTCCGCCCTTTCGATGAACAATTTCGTAGTCGTATGACTGCAATCTTTCGATCCATCTCGCAACTTGTCCCTCGGGGTTTTTGAAGTTAAGTAGCCATCTCAATGATGCATGGTCCGTTCGAAGAACAAATTTCTGGCCATATAGGTACTTGTGGAACTGCTTGGTGGCCTCTATTATAGCCAATAGCTCCTTCCTGGTCACACAGTAGTTCCTCTCACTTTTTGAAAGAACTCGACTGTAATACGAGAGGACTCTTTCTTCGCCATTGATCTGCTGGGAGAGTACAGCTCCAATACCGCCGTTGCTTGCATCGGTGTCAACCACAAACATTTTTTAGGGTTTCGGATACGCCAGTACGGGTGATTTACATAGCTTTTCCTTCAGGGTCTCAAAGGCTATCTGGCATTGTTCATTCCAGACATACGGACGATTTTTCTCGGTTAGCTGATGAAGACACTTAGCTATTTTGGCAAAGTCTTTGACGAATCTTCGATAGTAGGTTGCCAGGCCCAGGAAATTTCGTAGTTGGCGCTTGTTGTTTGGTGTTGGCCAGCTTTCCACGGCTTCAATTTTCTCAGGGTCTGTTTTGACCCCTTCTGCTGATACGACATGTCCCAGGTATTTTACTTCAGCTGCGAAAAGGGTACACTTGTCGGGACTAAGTTTCAAATTTGCCAGTCGCAGTCGGGAGAAAACCTCTTCTAAGTTCCGCACATGCTCTTCGAACGTTCTTCCGATGACGATGATGTCATCTAGGTACACCAAGCAGGTTTTCCAGGTTAGACCACGTAGCACGTATTCCATCAAGCGTTCGAAAGTGGCTGGGGCATTGCAAAGCCCAAACGGCATCACCACGAATTGCCACAATCCGGTCCCAACTGAAAATGCGGTCTTCTCTCGGTCCTTCTTGTCAATTTCTACCTGCCAGTAGCCACTCTTGAGATCGAGTGTAGAAAACCATTTTGCGTCGGCTAAAGTGTCCATGATGTCATCGATGCGTGGGAGCGGGTAACTATCTTTCTTAGTGACGTCGTTAAGCTGCCTATAGTCGACACAAAAGCGAGTACTACCATCCTTTTTCTTTACTAGAACTACAGGCGTGGCCCATGAACTTACAGAAGGTTCAATAATGCCTTGTTTTTCCATGTCCGAGATCAGCGCGCTCACTTCTCCTTGTTTGGCTATAGGGAGACGTCTTGGTGCTTGTCGAATCGGCTTGGCTCCCTGTGTGTCTATGACGTGAGTTACCAAACTCGTTCGGCCTTGGTCATCCGGGCTTGTTGAGAAGATGTCACTGTACTTGGTGACCAGATCAGAGGCTCGTTTGAATAGCTGCACCGGCAATTTGAATTGCTTCAATATTGCAGACGTGGATTCCCTGGCTTTTTCTGTGTCTTGCCTCCTTTTCCAATGATGGTTGTGAGTAGCTTCCAAAGAGGTGATGGTGGAAACAGGCTGGCAGCTGCCGATGACTTCTCCCGCTTTGATGCTCGTGGTTGAATCTGCGGTGTTAAGGACTCTAACCGGCACATATCCGTTCCTTAAAGATCTTACAAGGCTTCGTCCTACAATCAAACTGCGCAATGCGGACGTCTTCGTTGGCTCTATCAGGTAAGATTGGTGGTCTCCAGAATCACCATCAAGCTTGGCCCATACAATGCTTTCGGAAGAATTCGGTACATCAGTGTCAGTACATACCACTACATTCATCTTGGGAATTTGGACGCTGGGATCCTCCATCAGTACTTCGACATTCTGCCATTTCAAGACACGTTTTCCCAAGTCCAACGTGATTCCATGTGGTCGCAGAAAATCCATTCCGAGAATGCAGTCATCCATAATGTTCGCGACCAGAAAATTATGTCGGAACACAAGGTCTCCCAACTGTATCTGGAGGTTGACCTCTCCATGAACAGGTGCAGTTTCTCCCGTAGCTGTCCGTAGTGAGAAAATTCTGCCCTTGTGAAGTTGTTGCTGTCTAACTAGGTCTGGTCGGATAATCGATCGGGTTGCACCAGTGTCGATTGTTATGGTGCAGTGTTCTCCGTCAATTTGACCCGGAAGGCATAAGTCCGCTTCTCCACGATGTAGTCTTGACACGGTGATGGTGGTGCTGGGGACGTCGATCCTCCTAGCCAACCTCTGCCCCACGAAGTTGGCTCTTACATGTTTCCCGACCCCTCTGTTTGAAGGGCTTCCATTCTGGGCTCCTGACTCGGTCTGGATCTCCTTCTAGCTGCACACCCTGGACAATAGCTCGGTTTTCTTCGCTTCTTGCAGTCTCTTTGTAGGTGCCCCTTCTCTCCGCAATTCCAGCATCTAGGCGCACCATTTACATGCGGGTCTCGCTCAATTTCGACGCGCTCACACCTGCACTCGTCTGTCACTACCTCACGAACCCGGGCAGTGGTACGAGTCACGTTTTTCGCTGCCTCAAAGTTCAGACTGTAAGCCAATGCGTCCTTAACCGTTTGCTTTTGAGCTAAACGCACGGCTTGTTGCAATTCCGAGTCTTTTAGTGCGCTGATGAATGCTTCTGTTGCTGCATCATCTCGATGTTCTGGGTCGTAGGCTGGGTAAGCCAAAAGTGCTAGTCGCTCAATGTCTTGGGCTAGCTGCTGTAGGGTTTCACCAGACTTTTGCATCCGATGCCTTAGCTGTGACCGATAAATCTGCTTTAGATGATCGTCTCCATAACGCATGTCGAGCGCATTCATTATAGCATTCGGGTTTGAGTGCAATTCATCGGGGATCGTCTGCAAAAGCTCGGCAGCTGGGCCTCTTAGAGCAAGAATTAATGCAGTTGCTCGTTCCTGCTCATTCCAGTGATTTGCCGTTGCGGCAGCTTTAAACTGGGTCTTGTAAATACTCCAGACCGTTTGCCCATCGAATATTGGTGCTTGCACATTTCTGGATGTGCTTTGCGCTGCGGTTATAAGCGGGGCTGGTGAAATAGTTACTACTGCCTTCGCTGCTTCCAATTCTTTTTTCACTTTTTCCATCTCATGGTTCATTCTCTCTTCGACCTGGCTGACCTTTTCCTCGACCTGGTAAACCTTTTCCTCGACGCCTTTAATTTGTTTGTTCAGGCTGCCGAGCTCCGCTTTTATTTCGGTGGACTGTTTTTGAAAATCTGCCTTGATTTCGATCGCTTGTTGGTCTAGCTTCGCTGATTGTTCATTTAACTTCGTAGTTAAATTGGATGACTGTTCACTTAGCTTCGCAGTTAAACTGGATGACTGTTCATCTAGCCTCGCAGTCAGACTGGATGACATCAGTATTAACATTTGCATCAGCGCATTTTCTGGCTCCTTTGATTTGGGTGTTTCTACTTCTCCACCTTCTGCGCCTTTTTCCGCATCTGAGAGCTCACCCGAATCCAGATTCACGCCTTCCGACTCGATCGCGTCACGCAAGCGTGCAATCAGTATGGCCTTTGTACCTTGTGTGGCCAGATTCCGCTGTTCCAACTCCTCCTTGAGCTCCGATATGGTCAATTCATTAATTTTTAAGTTTAAGCTTCGTGGCATTTTTAATGTTTTTTTAAATTTTACTATTGTGCACTATAAAAATGTTCAAATTTTCACTTTCAAAATTTTTCTTTCGCACTTCTTGACACCACTGTCGCGTGTTTTCCGGTTCGCGGCCAATAATTTTAATGTTCCGGGAAAGTGAAAACGCAATGTCTTTTAATTTAAGTTAAAAGAATTTATTTAATTACGAAAATGCACAATAAACAATTTAACACTTTCACTAATTTTAATTTTCACTATGAAAATTATCTAACACTTGTCCATAAATTTCTTATCGCAATTGTCTTCTAAATCACTTCACTATTACGAAACACACTTCCCACACACAATCGCAGTTCTTATCGCGGTCGAATGAATGATTCTCCCCATTCATTCAGCTCGCCTTTATATAGGGTCTCTACCTATTCACCCATTTCTCGCACATTGGCGAATGTTCTACCGAGAGGTACCTGGTAGGTTCGAGCCAGTTCATGAATGGAGTGACGTCACTTGCAGATGTTGATCATGCTTGTTGGATTCTCGTGGGTTCGAGTAAATTCATTCGTTGACGTTCTTAATGATGATGAAAACAATTGCGACAGTAGTTCGCAGAATTATTTGTACATGTAATTATTTGTACATGTAACAATATTGATTATAGTAAAATGTTCAATATTGATTATAGTTCAATATTGATTATAGTAGTAATACGCGTGCATTGGCGTGGCTTCCCATGATGGAATTTAAGTGAGTTATAAGAACACGAACTTAAATTCGAATACGAAATCACTCAGCGGTAAGCTCGCGTTCACAGATGAACTGTAGTCAATGCTCGCGTTGTATATGTAAAAATAAGTCGTTCTTTTGAGAAAATAATCAACTACTACAATTTTTTTCCATTCTGTTGAGAAATCTTGTGAGTGAACTTTAACAGAAAACAGAACATTTCAGTATTTGCTATAGCATGTTTTTAAAGGTGCCCAATCGGGCACATCTGCAAGTCTGCTAAATGGACTTTGAATCCATTGATTTAAATATAAAATTAAAATAATCTACATAATGAAATGTGTTTTCTACATAGATAAATAATGAATACTTATTCGGCGTTTTCTATCTTAAACATTTAGTAGCTGGATACCAATGCCTCATAACCTTGCCTACAATCAACAAATTCTCCAGTTTCAATCACCACCATTCTTTCTTGAAACACAAGAAACCAGAAAACGATTTTCTTCTCGAGCTTCTTTAATTACATGCATGCTACATGGCCATTAATTAAACTGGCCGGTCCTCGTCTTCCACTACACTCCATCGATTTATGCCTCAGGAATCCTTTTCCCCAATCGTATGTTTATTCGAAATCAAAATGCAAATAAAAAGTATCTGGAAACACACTTTAGATATTTTCATGTTATCAATTCACTTTACAACCAATAATCTGCATGCACGCAAGATTGCCAAGAGGACGACACCACATCACCAAGTATCCATGGATACGAGCGACTTTCCTTGGACCAAAACTCATTACGGTGATCAGCGGTAGCTCTTCCATTCGAGGACAATCATTTACGTTTTTAACGTTATTTATTAACCTTTTTTGTTTCGATGTGAAATGTAAATGAAAATGCACTAACATGTGTTCGTCTGATTAAATGAATCCAATTGATAATCTTTGACAAAACGTTTCTACATGAGAAAATAAGAATTGATCGCAATGGTCTTGACCTTCATCTTATTTTTCTTCATCATCAAGTTACCACTTGGACGTTCGTACACGTTCATTTCTTGAGGGAGTTTGTTCGCTTTTACGATGGAATGGATTTGATGATTCGCCGGTCTACAAATGGTTTGTTAAAGTACGTTGAAAGATTTATGTGATTTTAATTGAAACAAGAAGGAAGAAAAATTACAACGGAATAATGTAATGATTAGGAATATGGATGTATTTGTCTAGATAGGGGGTTTCTTTGACAATTGATGGCAATTTGCTACATAAGTACAAATTTAAAATGATATGGGAGATTCTGTTATTGTAATATTGTCATTCAGTAGGAATGTATTTTTCTTTTAGTAATATTATGTTAGCATTTATTACCTAACACAATGATGTATTACTCTTTGTCTGGCCTTAAATAATTTCTTGAAATTTAGTACTGTCATGAGCCATTCTTTTCTAACCTTAAAAAGTCAATAAAATCAATAAAAACGCTGGGCACTGAATTTCAACACTCCGACGTAGAGAAGAATTTATAAAATGTTCATGGTACTTGTTGACATATTTTTTCCTCCTCAGGACGACTGCTAGTTGAGAAGAGTATTCTTGAAAGCACTATTAAGGAAGTTCCACTGTTTTCATTAGGCTCCAGTAGTGCTTACAGAATGTTCAGAATGTCTATAAAGGACTGCAGCAATGGACTGCTGCCTCGTTGAAATTGGTCTTGTCTGAAGACGCGTAAATGCACTTGCAGGCTAGCGTTGCGGTGTCGTGGAGCGGGTTCCTTTCCCAAGCACAAGGGTCTACTACCAAAAATTTCGCATTCACAGTTTTTCCGAACATAATATAGAAGTTCGACAGTCTCGAGGCCGAGGTAACCAACCGAAGCAATGCACTATAGGAAACGTGGCAGACTGGACTCGATTAACACGTCTTAATCCTTACTCTGAGCAATTACGACCTCCACCTATAATGGGGCCTCCTGGTAGAAGTGGTGCCCTCTCGCACCCTCCTTCCAGATCAAGATCCATTGTAGATGTGGCCATTAATTTTCCATTTAAATGAAAAATTCATACAAAAGGTATTTATATGAACTTTTCCATTAATTGAAAATAAAATGTTTCAGATTTATATTAAAATTTTATATGATGGAATCATATAAGACTTTAACATAAATAGGAAACTCATCCGAAAGGCCACTCTATCCAGCAGGAGCCCCTGTAACGTCTGAGAAAAGAAGGAAATACAGTCCAATGGTTAACTCAGGATAGGAGGTTACAGCCAACGTGGCGGGTCCTATATGCGCTCCAAATTCTTGATATGAGAAGAACGAAGCTTATCTTTTAGCAATTTATATTATTTTTTTTTTATTCTCATGTGATTTTTCTTTAAAACATTTCAAAAATTTCGCACATGGCGTAGCCATCAATTTTACTTCTATAAATTACTATATGTACTTGCTTAGTTTGAAACAACTGTTTAATGTTTCAACTCGTAATTAATTAATCCTCAGGATGAAAATAAATAAGACAAACCGTAGTGTGTATACTAAAATATGAATTTTAAAAGTATCCAAAACTAAGACTAAGTTTCAACGAGATTAGAGTGTACTAATTATTCGCCTCCAACTGTCTCGACTCATTGACCGCTACCTTCGATTTCAAAATCTTAGCAGCGATGAACTGTCTTCGTCAACTGAGTCAGACCAGTGTTTCCTCAGTTTCCCCACTGATGTCCGGCCTTCAGTTTTCCCAACGAATACCGTTTTGGGTAGCCGTTGTTCGTCCATACGATTCATGTGTCTAGCTTATTGCAGCCCCTGCAGTCTTATAATCGTTGAGACCTCCAGCTCGTCAAAAATTTTATACAGCTCATTGTTGTATCGGACTCACCATCGGTCTCCATCTAGCTTCGCTCGGATTATTTGCCTCAGGACCCCTCGCTCAAAGGCGTTCAATATATTTGCGGATGCTTAGGTTAGGGTCCATGTTTCACACCCATAGCATAACATAGGCCTAACCACAGATTTGAATACTTGGAGCTTTGTTTTCCTGTGTATGCAGCTGGTCTTCCAGATCGTCAAAACTGGAAAAAATATTTTATTTGCGAGCTGTATTCTTCGGCGTATTTCGTCTCTTTCATTACTCGTTTTCGTTACTTTGGTGCCTAAATACACAAATTCGTCCAAATTTTTGACATTGTATTTGCCAAGTGTGATATTCTGTGTAATTGAGGTATTTTTCCTCAACTGTGTCATGAGCTTTGTTTTATTTGTTTTGATTTGTAGCCCTGATAGTTTTGCTTCGCTGTCGAGTCTCAGGAAGAGTTCTTTGGTGGTTGTAAAGGACCGTGACAAAATGTTGATGTCGTCCGCATATGCTACTACTTCTCTCGATTTGTATAATAATGTACCACGCGTATCAAATGGTAGCTTATATATCACGTAGTCTAGAGCCAAATTGAATAGTGATGGGGCCAGCCCATCTCCCTGCTTTAGTGCGATATTTGTGTCAAAGGCATCGGTGAGTTGGTTAATGATGCAAGTTTGGAAGGTCCTCGACGTTATTGTCATTTTGGTAAAACAAAGCAAAGCATTATTTTGTACAGTACATTACGATCAATACTGTCGTATACTTGCTGAAATTCAACGAAAAGTTGGTACACGTCTATATTGAAATCCAAAAATTTTCGAAGCACCTAATTGATAGTGAACAATGGATCCATTGTCGATCTACCTGCTCTAAAACCACCTTGATATTCCCCAATAATACTTTTAGCGTATGACACGATTTTATTTTCTAAAATTTTTCAAATTTTTTTGTACGCCATATAAAATAGTTATATTTCTCTATAATTTTCGCACTGTAGCTTGTCAGCTTTTTCGTGGATAGGGAATATAATGGATTGGCTCCACTCTTTTAGCAAATAATCTATCACCATATTTGATAAGCTCCACTGGAATATCATCCATGCCCGGCGCTTTATTATTCTTTTGGGCATTGATGATGGAACGAATTTCATCCAGAGTTGGTGCCGCCAATGGAAACTCTCCGTAAACATATATGGGCTTCGGTATTCTGGAGCTGTGTGGAGGATTAAGGCGGTTCTTCAAATATGATACCCATCTTTTTTTACTTTTGGTCTCATCAGCGATGATATCGCCGATGTCATCACGACAGAGCGTGTTTTGGGCTGATTACCACGTTTCAGGTTTTTAACTACTTTGTATGCTTGTCTTGCGTTGTTGCATGCCAGATTTATATTTATTCTTCTCAATTGGTCAGTATAGTATTTCCGTTTCTTAATTTTAACTATCCTATCCGCTACTCTTCTAAGATTTTAATAGCGTTCTCTCTTTGTCCTGGTTTTCCTACCCACGTAATATTTGTACGCCGGTTTTTTTTTATCTAACGCATTCTGGCACTCATCATCAAACCAATCATTTCTCTGGCACTGGGCTCGATGTCCACTCGTCTGTTCTACCATGGTCTTGATAGCCACTTTCACTTCCATCCAGAGCTCGTTACTTGTTTTCAGCGATGCATCTGATAAGATGGGAGCCAGCTCGTTGTCGAGGATCTCCCAGCCACAGACGCTGTTTGGAGGCTTTCGATGTCAAATTTTTGTAGCGGGCTGATCTTTGCCGAATATGCCTTTGACAAACGACATTTATAGGTTAATTTGATCTGAGTTACAATTGGCTGCTCGTTATGTACAGATGACAAGTATGCTCGACGCTCAACGTTGTTGGATCAGAACATGGTCGATCTGGTTTTGTGTGCTGCCATCCGGTGATACCCAGGTCATTTTATGAATGCGTCGATGTTGGAAGCAAGTCAAATGTATGACTATATTTTTGCTATATGCAAAGTCATTCTGGTACTGGCCGTTGTCATTTGTTTCATCGTAGAGTCTATATCGTTTCCCGATGGGATATCTCATTGCCAACCATAGGGTTGAAATCACCTATAATTATTTTTGTGTCGTTTGTAGGCATTGAGTCGACTAGTTTTTCCAGGTGATTGTAGAATGTTTCCTTCATTTCTTCGTCCTTTTTTCGGCTGAGACGCAACAATTCATCAGCCAGATTTTAGAGAACACGGATCGCACACAACCGTTCATTGACTGCCTTTAAATCAAGAACGCGCTAATTGAGCTGCCTATCCACAATGAAGGCCACTCCGAACTCTGGTTTTCCAGCTGACTTCCCATATTTGAATATTGTGTGTGATCTCATGTTTTGTATCTAATTTCCAGGTGAACTCATTTCCTGGATTGCCAGTATTTTATTGACTAATCTGTAGTAAAAGGTCCTTAACTGTGCCAAGGTAATTGAGTGATCTGAAATCCCAGGATCCAATGCCATAGTCCTTTTTCCGTCGCGAGGTCATTGCCCTGAGTCTAATCCATTCCGAGGCTCTTCCGCAGGTTTTGAGACATTTCAAGGTTTTCCGGGGATGGGGAGTTAGCCCGTCGCCCAACCTCCATCCCAGCAGCATGTTTATTACTTTGATTCCATTGTTAAGCACGGAAGACTCGCCTTCACCCTCTTACGACCCCACAAAGGAGATGTAAGTAGGATTTAGTAGCAGAGCTGTAGATGTTTTTACAATTATTAGCGTTTCTTGGCATTTAATGTCGCATTATTGGGGAATGAGTAAACTCAATGTGTGACCTTGAGAGCATTTACTACCATTTAATTGGGGGTTTGGGATGAAGAAACATGGAAACAAGTACATAAATAGTGGTTCTATAATTTCCAACTATCTTGTTTTTCAAAACAAAAAAGTTTGTCAATTGATAACATGAGGTCCATTATCGCTTTTGTTTTGATTTGTACGATTTTTAAAAATTTATGGTCCGAAAATCTAAAAATCGAACGTGATTTTGAGCATCAGATAATGTTCAATGAAATTCGTGTTCATAATTTGTTTGATAATTATTCTTATTTTTTCTTATGGTTCTCCGGCATTTCATTCTAATTTTTCATTATGAATCTACACATATATTTCACGGGTCTTTGTTAAACACTGATAATGTATACTATTTAAGGCAAATAGAAGGACAAGAAACAGACATAGCAAATATGGGCTTTTTTTTGTGGTAGGGAGGTGAAGGCATTTATGCCCGCCGAGTCTGGCAGTGTGGGACTCCCATGGAGGATACCCTTGGACTACCCGCTAAACACCTCCCTTGTCAATCTGAGAACCTAGCTTGGAACCGTTTGACACATTACTTCGGGCCAGGTCTCGTTTTATTACGCCGTGGGGCGCCTTCAAGCTGGGGAGTCCCTTTCCTAGCGGGAGGGGAGAGGGGAAGAGGAAATGCCAGAAGAGCGATCCCCCAGCCCCAGCACCTCTGGCTGCTGCGAGTCCCTTTTATCTTTTAGGACTGCCCGAGCATAATGTGCCACCTGGTTCCGTTTGTCAACCGATTCGAGCATCACCGCAACTATATTATCCGGGGTCTCCCTGTAGAGTTCCCTTCGCAGCCTGGCCCATTTGGTACACGCAAAAAATTTGTGACAGGCATTGTCCTCCTCTCCTGGGCAAAACCGACAATCGGGAGACCGTGACTTACCGATCTTGTGCAGGTAAGACTGAAAACACCCATGCCCGCTCAAAAGCTGGGTCAGATAGAAGTCAGTCTCACCATGCCTTTGATTTAGCCACGGTCTCACATCCGGGATGAGGCACGCAGTCCACCTTCCCTTCGTGCAATTCCTCCAAGACTGCTGCCAATCGTTGAGCGAGCGTTGTCTCTCCTCGCGGACAACCATCTCCCTCGCATCCTCGTTTCGGCGCAGATAAATAGCGCGGCGCTCTCTAGCAAGGAGGGCGACAGGTATCACGCCTGCAATCGCTCTCACCGCCGAGTCGGAGACTGTTGGATACGAAGATGCAATTCTCAGTGCTCCTCTTCTCTGTGCCTGTGCCAATCGTTTTCGGTATACCTCCTTGCTGAGAGCATCGCCCCATACCTCTGCTCCGTACAGTAGCACTGACCCTACAGCACTCATCAAGAGGCGTCTTCTTGATGGGCTGGGTCCCCCTACGTTGGCCATAAGTCAACTCAGGGCCGATATTCTCGAAGCAGGCTTCTCAGCTGTTGCCCTGATTTGCTCAGAGAAACTCATCTTCGAGTCGATCAGTAGCCCTAGGTACTTCACCGCTGGCTTCGATTCGACCTGTATATCTCCAATACTGATCATCCTTACTCTAAGGATTCTCTTTTTTGTCAAGATGACCACTTCGGTTTTCTCCAGTGCTAAACTGAGCCCGCGAGCAGTCATCCAGTCCCTCACTTGGCGCATTAGCATACCTAGCCTAAGTTGTTCAACGGAGCGTCCGGCGACCAGAGCCGCAACATCATCCGCATAGCCGACCAATCGCGACTCATCTGGCATCTCAAGTCTCAGTAGCCCGTCGTAAGACACGTTCCACAGGTCCGGACCAAGGATAGATCCCTGGGCAACACCCGATGTAATTTCCATCCTTCGTTGGCCCTGTGTCGTGTCGTAGAGCAGGCTTCGGTCTTTTAGGTAGTTCCTCAAAAGCCGCATTAGATATTCTGGAACTTGAAAAGAGTTTTCCAGCGTGTCCAGAGTATCCACCCATCTAGCGGAGTTGAAGGCATTCCTGACGTCGAGTGTCACCAACAGGACGATCCGTCGCTTGGTGCGACTACATGCTTCTGCCTTTTGGACCGCGTTCACCACCTCTGCAATCGCATCAATGGTAGAACGTCCTGCTCTAAAGCCGTACTGCCGAGGAGATAGGTCCCCAGCAGCACGAATCGCGTCAGTGAGTCTTCCCTTGATGAGTTTCTCTAGCACTTTCCCAGCCGTGTCTAGCATGCATAACGGGCGATATGCAGACGGTGATTCGGGATTTCTCTTCCCCTTGCTGATCAGCACGGGCTTCGTGGTTGCTTTGATGGACGTGTTTCAATTTATACTTAAAACGAATATTCGATGATTTCAGAAGGGAAAATTTTCCGAGAATTTACAAATGCGAGCGGATAATTTTCAAAAAGTCCACCTTCTGAGAAGTAACTGATGAAAAATCCTCACAACACTGTGTATGTGATATTCATTTTCGTTATAGTTTCGATGCAGGCCTTTCAAATCATTTAAAAACACTCTTGAAGGACATTTTCTTGTCCTTCAAGAGCAAGATAGCATTTGCTGCCAGTTTGTTTTTCTAGAGTTTATTTTTTTTTTGTTCTTTTTATTTGAATATTAATAATTTAATTCGTCGAATGTTTATTTTTAAGCGTAAATCAGTGGGAGTGAATGTTTTATTTAGACAGGTTGGGAACTACCAAGGATGCGATTCTAAATGATTTGAAAGCATATGTATCGCCAATACCTATTTTATTTAGATAAATGTTCTATATAATATAACTGAGGAAGCCAAAAATGTGACCCAACCGACTCGATGATAGTGTCAGAGGTGAAATGTTTTCCTTACAAACTACAATCAGTTATAGATCATATTAAAGTCAATCGATGAACGAGATTGTATTTGTGAAGTCAATGTAATTTCCTACTAACCAAAATTCCACACGAATCAGTTGCAATTTCAATCGGCACGGTTGACTGGTCTCAATTCTAGTGCATGTTAGATTGAAGGAAATAAGCTTCAGGGGTGTCTTCTTGGGTGATACTACATTGAACAAAAAGATTGATCTCCGCGAATTGTAGTGCTTTTGAGCAATGTCCGGTGTTGGGCCTTCTTTATGCGTAAAATCATCATTTTTTTATCTTTTAGCAGTTGTATTGTTGGGCAGACATGAGCTAATTACTTTCTGCATCCTTTAAAGCCATATGTCTGAAAGTCACTCAAAACCCCACTTTGTAAATTGTCGAGCCATCAAATTTATTGTGACTTTTCTGTATAATCACCGCGTGGTGACCTAGATTCAGATACTTTTTAATGGATTTCTTCTTTCTGCGACCCAAAAATTTAGAGCATTTACGATAAGGATTTGTTTGATAAAGCCAGGCCGCACAGCTATTTGTTATCGTGGAGAAATTGGAAAAGATTGTCTTTTGTAACGTGCTGCTTGTTTAGAACTGATCATATATCAGTTCAATGCCAAAAGATTACATAGAATGGTTCTTCAAGATTGCATACAGAAATAGGGTTTCTCGTGAATGTTTTGGCAATACTGATAACTGCTTCTTTGCTGCACACTTTTCAAGGAATTCGGATACGTTTTCGCCGTCCTTTTGTGAAAATTCCCCCATATAAGGTTATCTTATGATTTCAGTTCCAAATTATGGTTTAATTATCTTATCATCAACGACAGTTTTGGGTCAAACACGCTTGTACATATTTCTATTACACTTGTATACATTTCTAATTACGAAATTCCCTCACCGATTTTTATCCAGTTGAGCAAACAATTTCTATCGGTTGCAGTTGATTTGCTTCTTTAAACAAGTTGAGTGTATTTAAGTTTCCAATCGTTCTCATCAAAAATATCTCTGGCTAAATTGAAAATCGCTTCAAAAAAACTAACACACAATACAGGCGTATGTATTGTTCCACAGGCTAACACCAAAACCAAACCATGAATATCTATAAGTCATTGACAGCCCTGATAAAGTGTAAATGCGATGGAATGTAACTGTAGCTCACTCTTTATTTTATAAAATGTATCTAGAATCTCTATATTGTTCTATACACTTCTTTCATCTGTTCTGCCCTCGAGATATATCGTGGCCTCAAGATCTGTGTCATTCCAAAAATCAGCAGTAGAGGTGTTCCGCTAAATGCGCCTGAATGAGTCGACGCTAGATCAGGGCGAAGCAGTAAGGTCAAATCTGGAAACAGGGAAATGATAAAAACTTTTAACTACAATTGCCGAGCACTGTGCTTAAATTGAGTTTTAATTTGAAAATTTTACTTTCAATTCTACACGCCATGAATATTTTTCCTTTCAGCAAAATAAAGCACAATCGCAAACTATTTAATTTTTTTTCATACGTGAACTCTCGGCCATATTACTTTGTGCCACTTTAAAACTTTTTCACTCTTACGATTGAAACATGTTCGCGAAACCACATGCTTAGCTAAGATACGGACGCGTGTTTATATTATTAAAGAATATTTTGGACTAAAAGATACTTCAATACGTTCACACTCTTTTCTCGTGAATTGTGTACACCATACGGGCGCGAAATTTAATATATTTATGTAGCTTTGCAACTAAAAATTTAAAAGTGTCTGGTATAAGGACAGAGCGTCCACGGCAACTCCTCTACCAACTCCACGATGAACTATATGAAAGCACCCACTCCCGACGTCAAGTCGTGGTTTAGTGGCAGAGCTTTACCTCACTCGCTCACGATATCTAGTAGTGAAAATTCGTTGATCGCTACGCGTGTTATACAACTGTTTGTGGCATAATATTGCCACCAAAACAGCATACGCGTTGTAGATCAAGTTGGTGGGTGCATTGGCTGAATCATCGAGTAGTTAGCGGGGCAAACTGCTTGATTAGTACACTTCTCCACACACTACGACTTGGCAACGATATCTTGGCTACGAATAGGATATTGAATGAAAATGACGCGTTGGGCTAGCGTTCATATTTTGGACCTGATTGTATAGCACGGTTCTTCTGAGGTGACATTCGCCCGTAAATGGTTCCAACTTAAGTTTCAGTTCCAGTAAAACCTTGGCAGGACTCGGAGTACTCTCAAAATTCGCACCGTTCAGTTGTTGGTGTGGGTTTGGTTGAGGCAGATTCCCGGTTAGCTCTGGTTTGGCTCTTGTATGGCCTCCCTGCTCTACAAATATAACCATGAAACCAAATAAGCGACTACATATATGACCGGAGGTATCGTCTTAAAAGAGGACCCAACAGATATGGAGCCTTTGAACTCATCGAAAACAACAACAACAGTGACTAAGACCTTACTATCCACTGAAGACCCATAGGTGACTGAACGAAAAAAAATTAGTGAGCGTATATCAGCTGCATGTAATTGCAGCGTTTGGGTGCAGTAAAAAAGAACTACGCACACTCCGCAACGTCCTACAAGAGAGAATCGCAACTAAGAAAGTCGCTGGAAACCAACCTAAATGTTCCAGAAAATAGAGTCCTCACAGATTTCCACCAACAAGCAGTATCAGATTCAGGGCAGAAGAAAAAAAAGATACAAAAAAGACCCTGGCAGCAGGCGCTGCTCATGAAGCCCAAGAATGGTAGATCTTACCCAGATGTGTTGCAGGAGATCGGGTGAAGTGCAAGCCCAAAAGCACAAAAACTGCCATTAAAGTACTTCAATGAATCTAGTCTAGCCACATTCTGGTCGAATTTAGAGCAGAGGCAAATAATAAAGAAGCATTCTGTGATGTGGTCAAGTTGGTCCTCATCAAAAGAGCAATTATAGCCTTCTTAAATCAATGGCAATGATCGGAACTAAGACTGAGAAGTATACTAAACACTTTCAGAGTCACGTGCCTTGGTTATGGTCACACACAAAAATACAAGGAACCCTATAAAAGTTCTATATGCAACAAATATAAGGAAATGGGACATAAAAAAGGTGTGTAAGGCAGGTACACTTTATCCTTTACAAAGATGCTGATCAAGACCGAATTTCAAACACGTCTAAGGACCTGGAAAACCTAGTCAAGGTTAAACCAGAACCTCGGTGACCCGTATGCTTCAATACAAGCTACACCGCACCTGCCAACTTCTTGTTGCTAACTGAGCACAGCACCAATAAAAAAGTTCATTCTCATGGCACCCTGACGAAACTGGTGCTGCCACCATTTGGGTTTGCAACAGTGCTGACTTTGTAGTGGAGAGCTATGGATGGAAAGATAGTTTCATATGGTTTACCTATTCAGGAACTACATTTTTCAGTGCATACCAATCGCCAAACAAGCCGTTTTTGTCTCTTCAAGCCAAGTTTTATGCTTTGCAGGACACTGTCTTGAACGAAAAGGGCCCAGTAATTATCAATACTAAAGCGATTGAATGGAGTATACCTCAAAATCATCCGTGAAGAAAATGAGTCCTCGGGACGGGGGTCAGCCAGGACTCACCATTATCAACACTTGCAATGAGCTGACTTTCTGCCATGCAGATTGCAAAGGAAACATACCCGACGGGATATTCGACTCTAAGTCCATTGTTTAGAAGACAGACTATAAGAAAGTACTTGAAAACTACACAACCAGTGGTATTCAGTTAATCCTGATTGAGATTCGTGATGCTGTCTCCCAACGCCTGTACTTTCGAGCTTTCACGATTGGGTGGAACATTGCGAAGATCAACGTCGTTAATTTCATCGAGCTGTTGACGACAGATGTACCATTGCTGGAAGATTCGCAGGAGACTGAAGGGCTAGCACCCCAAAACGTGGTGACCTCAACCACTTGCGCCATCGCGTTGGTGAAGTCTAATTGAAGACGTTGCCATACCCTTTCTAGTACAGGCTAAGAATATATGGAAAGATCAGGTTATTTTTGTTGATGTTGACTTATTTTTTAAGTACTTACTATTTGTTTGATTTCGCTATTTCTGTTTGACAACCAAACAAAATCTCTTCATAAAGCTCACATCGGAGCAATGCTAGGATGCTCTTTATGTACATGACGTAATATCCAATCTTGATAATGTTGAGGAGCAATGATACGTCCCTGCCATATCAAAATCTTATCTTCAGATCAAAATTTATTCCACTTTTCGTAGAATGCTTTTATCTGTTTCGTTATATTATTTGACCAGTTATTGTTTATTTGCTGTGTAACTTTCTTGAGGATTGCATCGTGTTTCGAATGATACTTTAGGGACTCTTTTGTAAGTTCTAAGCCTTTATACTTCAGATGTTGTAGCTGTGTAAGTTAACAAGTTAATTACACTTTTAACAAAAAATTTTATTATTCGCGATCGGGCAGAGGTTCCCCGTCGCGTTCAAGTTTACAAAACACAGTACAATCTATTTTAATTCACATGTCATATTTATATATATTTTCTGCTGCATTCGCAATTGTTGGCGTTTCCAGATTCGCGGTAAATTTGTTGCAGGTTCAGCAATTCTGCATTCTCACGTACTGGATGATCGTATTTTGCTGACATAGGGTCTGGTACGGTTAACGTGGGAACGCTAGTTAACTTGTTCGTTAACTCTTCCCCGCTTAAATTCGGATGTCCGCATCCGATTAGAAATATGGCTGGTCGTAAAATCTCGGAGTCGAGTAGCGCAGGGAATTGCGAGGTTCCAGAGGAATTGAAATTGATGCAGTGCTTGATGACAGGTTTGTATTCGGAGATGGTTTTATTGCTTCTTCCTTTGCAGCAGGCTGACTGATTGTGATTTGGGCACTGCTTTTACAAAAGGATCTGAGAAATATAACGATTAGTATTATTAACAGCATAGAAAAACTTATCCCATAGCTGGACCAGCGATCAAGGAGGTTTTGATTTTGCAGAAGCTCTATCCGCTTGGTGTTGTTTATTCGTAGCTCATTCATGGCTTCTAAGGAAAGGACTTCGCGGTATTGTTTTTCAAACGGTGTAGGCTGCAGGATAGCTGGAAGGGCTTCCCACGTCGAGATTTCCTTGGAGATGAAGGTTTTCTCATCGATCGTCACAGTAGCGTTGTTGAATTTTATGACAAATGTGCCGCAAAGGTTACGTAGGTCTTGGTCGATAATAGCCGTTCCTTCAAAATCGTTGGCAAGAATCATATCGGGCGCAATTTCTTCAATGGTTGGGACTTGTAGGCCGCTGATAGTGTTGCACGTTGAATTTAGACTCCTCAAGATGTTAGGAATACAAGCTGACTGACTTATATCTAATATATCGGTTGGTTTACAAATTGATAAGCCATTGTATGCTTTACAGTTTCTGAGGATGCCATATATTTTATCTTGACCTCTTAAGATGCTATTGTACAAAATTTCTATAATTTTATTTTTCCTTTTAACTGGTTTCACAATAAGTTTCTCAAAATTTTCTTCTAGAGTTATTGGGATTTTTACAATGTATAAGAGTGATTTACCATTAGTAACAATTTTTACATCTGCTGATTGTAAAGCTTCTTCAGTTGAAAGATATGGAAATTTTTCTTTATCTAATATTTCCATTGCTTGTTTTATTTCGCTTTTAGATAACATTAATGAATTAACAGTTCCAGTTTTAGCAAAATCTAAAGCATAGTTTATGGTAGTTAATTCTTCTTTTATCAATCTTAGCTTATATTGTATACTAATGGCTAGATCATATTTGTGGTGTTCATTTGCTTTTACAAATTTTTCTATTGTGTTGGAAACTTGCGTCAAATTATTTAATCGTTCTGTCAATGATTTATTTATAAGTACTTGGTTATTATTATTTTTTAAGACATTATTTATTTTATCTAGAATTATGTTAAGGTCATCGTGGTCGGGACTTCCGGCGACCCACTTCCAGGCAGTTCCGATGAAGTCTAGTGATCTTTTCGCAATTTTCGGTCGTAGGTGTTCTAGAAGTTGTTGGATTTGGGATAACTCGTGGGCAAGATAGGGATATAAAGGATTATTTCTGTCGATTTCTCATTCAAGTACGTTTTCCGTATCTGATACAACATTTGTGTATTGCCCGATGTCCACATCGTATATGATATTGAAGTTTCCCGTTCTTATTTTTGCCTGACCGGCCTTGATGGTAATGACCTGGGAGTTTGTATAATCAAGAACTTTGACTTTGCAGGTTGCCACATGGAGAGTGAGTCTAAAAAGAAAATCAGTTTCGTATATTACTTTTGTGTACTTTTTTCCCGGATTCGGTAATGACTGTGGTGTTTCTATTCTCTTTAACGGTTTCCTGCCTATACCTTGGGGTTAATTTTGAGCCTAATCTTCTATTCCTTTTAACAAAAATAATGTCGCCCACGTTATAGTTTTTTAAGGGGTTCCTATCTTTGTTATGGAACTTAAGGTCTTTGTCCTGCTTCAACTTAAGTTTGTCGATATTTTCCTGCCGCGCTCGTTCGAATTCTTCGGGGGTTACTCGAGGAAGGCGGCCAAGATACAACTCCACGGGTTTCTTTCCTGTGGTGGAGTGGATGGTGAAGTTATATTCATTCACCGCCTTTTGAAGTAGTTCTTCGAATGGCCGGTGGGGATCGTCTCGCTTGAGACATCTCATGATATCGATAAGAGTGGAATGAGGACGTTCTATTTGGCCATTTACTTCGCTTTTATAAGGAGGAGTTTTAAAGACTTTTATTTGTAGGTCGTCTTCCATCATGGAAGACAAAGACATGGATCTGAGAGCGCCTTCGTTATCCACTACCACATTTTCTGGTACGCAGAAGAAAAACAGGATGTCTCTTAGAGGTTGTTTTATATCCTCAGCGGACTTAGACGGGAGAATTTTCGCTTGGAGAAATTTCGTAAATTTGTCGATAGCTGTTAGGACTAGTTTTTTTTCGGTGAGAAATAAATCGATGTGAACGGTGTGCCCTGGGTAATTTGGAATGGGGGTTGCGTGAAGATGAGGTTTATTTGGGTGTCTTTCATATTTATTTTCCTTGCATGTGATGCACCGAGAGACAAGCCTTTTGATTTTGGCGGACATCTTCGGAAAGTAGAAATTCTCCAATATCTGGAGTCGATTTTCTTCAGCATTTCTATGAGCTCTTCGGTGAGTATTGAGGATTCTTTCCTCCTGTTCCACCTCATTTGGTACGTCTTCGACCAGTTTGCGAGTGAAACGGATTCGGTAATTTCTGAAATGCTGTTTGTAGATTTCCTGTATTCGTCCTAGTGTTGTTTCGTCAGTCATAAGTCCATTAACAGTATGTGGATTCAGGTAGCGTTTGAAAATATTTACGATCTCCTGGTCTGTATATTCTTGCTGTATTAGAATATGCCTAGTGTAATTGTCGAAAGGGTTTGTTATTTGATAGCTTCTTTCATTGCCTTGGTTCAGAATAATTTGGTTGCGGAAGACGTTTATCGGCGTTGTAACAAGAGGAATCAGGTTTTGATAGGAGCTATCGTCGCTGTGTTCAGTTGGAGTAAGTGAGTTGGCCTCAAGAGGGTTTGGTGGTCTCGAAAGAGAATCAGCTACGACATTGGCTTTGCCTGGTTTGTATAGGAGTTCATAATTATACTCCTCCAGGATAGCTTTCCAACGTTTCATTTTACTGTTGGTATTTTTGTTGCTCAAGGCATATGTGAGAGGTTGGTGATCCGTGTAAATTTTGACCTTTTGAGATCCATAGAGAAAGTTCCTGAATTTTTTCAATGCCCAAATAATGGTCAGCATTTCTTTCTCGTTCACCGCATAGTTTTCTTCCGTTTCACTTAAGGTTCGCGACAAAAAGGATATTGGCTTGTTTTCTTGTGAAAAAACAGCACCGATGGCATAGCTAGAGGCATCCGTAGTCAATTCGAATTTTTTTTTGAAATTAGGATGTGATAGTACGACGTCTTTGGATGTTAGAGTTTTCCTTAACTTCAAAAATGCGTCCATTGCCGGTTTGTCTAAATTAATTGGTGTGTTTTTTGAAATATGCTTGGACACTCGTCCATCTTCCCCTCTTAAAAGGGATGTCAGGGGCTTTGCAAGCTTTGCGTAGTCGCGAACAAAGCGGCGATAATACCCTGACATTCCAAGGAAGGATCTGAGGTCTTTCAAGGTTTTTGGTGGTGGAAAGGAGGCAATTGCTTCGACTTTCTTCGAGTTTGTTTTGATACCGTCGGCGCTGACTATAAAGCCCAAAAATTCGACGTCCCTTTTTAAAAACTCGCACTTATCTGGTTGTACTTTCATGTTTGCCTTTTCAAGTGTTTTGAGCACAATTTCCAAGTTTTTGAAGTGTTCGGCCTCATCCTTGCCAAAGATGATAATGTCATCTATATATACGTAGCACCGCAACCCGATGTGCTCACATAGAATGTCATCTAAGGCACGCTGAAATATAGAGGGTGCATTTTTGAGCCCAAATGGCAGTCGAAGGAATTCGAATTTACCATTATTAATGGAGAAGGCGGTTTTCTCGATGTCTTTTTCCATTAGGGGAATCTGATGGAATCCGCTCTTTAAGTCGACGATGGAAAAGAACTTGTTTTTCCCGAGGTTGGACAGCACCTCATTTATCTCGGGTATAGGGTACCTGTCCGGGATCGTGACAGAGTTGAGTTTCCGGTAGTCAATGACCATCCGAAACTTCTTTTCTCCGGAAGAATCCATTTTTTTTGGAACGATCCACACAGGCGAGTTGTATGGCGATCTTGATGGTCTAATAATGCCATTTGCTATCAGATTTTTAACTTCTTTCTCGACTTGACTCTTGAGGGCTACCGGGTAAGGATAAGATTTACTGTATACGGGGTCGTTTGTCGTTGTACGAATTTCCCCTCGTACTGTTGTTGTGTAGGTAAGCCTCTCGTTCGGTTCTGAGAACAAATTGGTACACTTGTTCAAAACCGCAGTAAGTTGTTTTTTTTGAGGCTCAGATAGATGGTCTGTATTTATATCAAGCTTGTGAACGGATTGTGAAGGGTGTTGTTTCAATACAAGTTTTATCCCGGGATTGATAGTCATAAAGTTACCTTTTGTGTGAATAATTGCGTCCATAGACTTCAAGGAGTCATTTCCGATTATTCCGGTAAATGTTTTAAGGCTTGGTAAAAGGAAGAATTTTAATTTTCCGATATTCGTTCGGAATAAATCAATGAATGCATGATGTGTAATGTTGACCGCTCCACCTACGGAGTTTACGCTAAATGGTGCATCGTTTTTCAGGGGATTTTTAATGTAACGGGGCTGTATGTAGTTCTTATTGGAACCTGTATCTATAAGAAATTTCAATGTTTCGCCGCTCTTCGCTATCACTTCGACATATGGAAGCGAAGAGCTGTTTAGTCTAAAAAATGGATGTCGTCTTGGTTTTCATTAGTTTCGCCCGTCTCTGTGTTGTCGTCTCGTAAGTCTATTGAAAAGGGCTCTGTGTCTTCTTCAGCCAGGAAATCAGCAAGTTCCTGCTGTTCCAGCTCTTGTTGGAGCTGATCCATGGTCTCATTCAATGTTTCCGGCTGTATGTTATTGTTTTGAGTAAGATAAAGACGTTGCTGTTTATATCCGTGTGTCTGTTCGGGGGGCTGAAGTCTCTTTTGGGCGTAAGGAAGTCTTGGGCTTGGTCTGTTTTGGTAGTTGACAGCGTGTGTTCTCATGGATTGATCAATGTCCATAGGTTCCACTCGTCGTGGCTTGGGTGGCAATGGTGGCTGGTTTGGATATTGGTATTGTAATCTTGGCTGGCTAAATCGTGGAGCCTGTGGTGTGGTTGGGTTGTTCACGAGTTCAGGGTAAAAGTTAAGTCTTGGATTATTTGGCATAGATAACCGTGTTGGGTTTAAAATATTTTTCTTCGGCGGAACAGGTGGTGCAGTTGTAGTGTAATTTTTGCATGTACCAAATTTAGAGTTATTAGCGTGTTGTGCACGGTAGTTCATATTTTCCAATTTAAGACAAAGATGGAAGGCCTGTGGTAGATCAGCTGGTTCGCGTATACTTAAGAGTCTTGGGAGGTCCCCTGATAGACCCCTGATAAAGGTATCGAGAGCCTTGTCTCGATAGCATTGAGTCATGTTATTCATCGATTCTTGACTCATGGTGACTGAGGATAATCTATTAAGTATGAGGGATAGTTGATGATACACGGTTTGATAGAACTCGTGTATACTGCTGTTTCCTTGAACGAGAGTCGTCATTTGGTACTCGAGTGTACCAAGATCCCTTTTATCTGCGTAGTGCAGATTGAGGCACTTGGATATTTTGTCCCAATTGAGAGGTGTATTGTAGGACTCCAAGGCTATGTCGGCTTGGCCGACGATTTTGTTTCTGATTACGGACAGAATTCCGTAATACTTAGGAGAACCTTTGAGGTGATTGTAGATCTTAAGTATTCTTTCTACGCTCTTTTTCCACGAGCCGAACTCGCCTGGATTGCCTGAAAAGTCTCTCAAGCTTTTCACCACATCAGGAATTTTATCCATATCGGATAAATTCCTGTCATGGCCGGCGTTTATGCTCACGTCCACCTCATTGTTACTATCGGATGAAGGATTGATCTGCTCGTGAAAAATTTGTCTCCCTTGCGTTTGAAGGGATTGTAACACTATTCGGCTGATCATTTCTGTCAGTTCATTTTGGGGAGTACTTGCATTCATCGCGCTGGTGGATGGTGTATTCCGAGGATCTTCACCGTTATCGGGTACTGGGGGAAATGATAGGATTGGAGGACGAATAAGATTGTCGGGGTTCGACATTGCAGACTTTTACCCGTCCGAAAATTGCGAATATTAAACTATGAATTCTGGAGTCTTCGGTTCCTTCCTCAAGGAAGCTTCACACTTAACAAACAAAAAAGATGAAGAATCTGTCCTCACAACACTGACCTTTGCAAGAACAGTAATTAATCAATCGATCAATCAATTTTTCACAAACATATATTCGCGATAACCACAAATGTAGATCCTTACATCAATTTCCACTCAAAAAAGAATCGCTCATTTCTTCTTTATCACTTCCACTTCCAAATATGATTTTTCGATAAAAAATACAGAAACTTAAGATTAATGATACCAATAGTGATATGTTTAGTTAATTTATATGTGGTTGCATGTTCATTTATCATGTACTTATATTACACTATTAATGTGGTCAAGAATGAAATTATTTGCACTTTAATTTAGATGCATTTACAAATTTTCTTAGTTGTTCTTTCAGCTCAAAAATATTTCATACAGTCTGCTCTAAATTTTAATATTTTCTTTTTACTTACAACAGGAGTAAAAATTTGTTCATTTTCCTCTGCTTGTAGCTGTGTTGTGAAGTGGGTTTTCCTATGGCTGTTGCTCTGTATCCTTTGGCTTTTATTCCTTTTTGCTGGGCTTGGTTATCCACGAAGCTACTAAGGGGCCGTCCAGACTTGTGGGCGATCTTCGGGGCTTGGTTATTGTCCCGGAAATTCCTGTCGATTGGTTATCTCGGTTATCCAGCAGAATTGTTCGTCTTTACGCACTTTGATTGACGCGTCGATTCACTTTTAACGTAAATTCACTCTTAATTGTCACGACTTTTTCCAATTACTACTATTTATGAAGAAGTGGACCACACGCCAGTCTCAGCAATGTGTTAAGATCTATTATGGCTTATTTGTAAAAATCAGATTTTACAAATTGATCTATCCACTTATATTCGCGCACACGAGCACAGCCCCACGTTGGGCGCCAGTTAACAAGTTAATTACACTTTTAACAAAAAATTTTATTATTCGCGATCGGGCAGAGGTTCCCCGTCGCGTTCAAGTTTACAAAACACAGTACAATCTATTTTAATTCACATGTCATATTTATATGTATTTTCTGCTGCATTCGCAATTGTTGGCGTTTCCAGATTCGCGGTAAATTTGTTGCAGGTTCAGCAATTCTGCATTCTCACGTACTGGATGATCGTATTTTGCTGACATAGGGTCTGGTACGGTTAACGTGGGAACGCTAGTTAACTTGTTCGTTAACTTGTATGGATTTTGTTGATATTTCTTCTTTTGTTGATATTTTCTGTTGTTTGTGTTGATTCAGTAGACGAGATGAACAATCAGTGATAGTGTTTGGTCTTCCTTGTCTGTATTGTATTTCGTAATTGTATGTATGTCAGCAAAATCCGGAAAGAACACGCAGTTTCTAATAACTATTTATTACTTATAAACTAACTTTTATCACAAATGTTATTATACCTTAATTTTAGGTATTCTCCTCAAATTTATAACTCAATATAATCCCCGCTTGTTACAATCATTGCTTCAATTTTTCGCCTGAATTCTGTAACGGCTCTCGTTGTAAATTGTTGAATGCTGCTTCAACTGTGGTCTATAGGGATGCCACATTAGAATATCTGGACTTGTTAGTAATCCGCTCAATAGCATATATAATAGTTCAGGGAGCTTCAAGCTGGGCTATTGGGAGGCCAAAAATCTTCTCAAGTGAACAGAGAAGCAAGGGACAGTGGGCAATTCTTTTTATTTCAGCAGCCTTGGACAGCATCTGTCACACCTTTATTACGTAGGACGTGTACCTCAAGTCCTCTTCGGCGATTTGACGTTTGAAAGCCTCACTTACACTCAAAATAGCTGCCATTTTTCTGAGTGAGCTTTCAGGATCCTCGGAAATGAGGTCTTGGGCCTTTTGAAATAACTTTCAAGGTCCTTATGTCTTCTCCTTCGCATGAGTTTTCCTTGCGAGACTAGGAGCACCTTCTTCACAATTTTCGGCGACCACATGCTTCTGAACAATATCGTAAACTGTGAATATTGGATACCTGAGAAACCTTATAATTTCTGTTGGTGACCGTCCCACGCGAAGACTTTTCAAAACCGGCATTTAGAAATATGGATCGTTTAACAGTCGAAAAACGCGTTTAAATTATTAAACTTTAGTATGACAATGGTGATTCTGCTGTATCAACACTTAGGGCTTTACGAACCGATTACCGTCGACATAATCGACCTACACAGCAAACAATTTCGAACTTAGTGAGAAAACTGAAAGAGATTGGATCAGTTATTGATATTGCAAGGCCTGTGCATCATCGCAACATTCGTTCTGCTGAAAATATCGCTGGCGTTGCTCAAAGTGTGGAGGAAGACCCAAATTTGTTGATTCCTCGACGTGCTCAACATTTGGGCTTGTCTTACAGCTCATTGTGGCGAATTTTGCATTTGGGTTTGCATCTCCATCCATACAAAATCCAACTCACTCAAGAATTTAAGCCTCAAGACCATACACAACGCAGAATGTATGCGAATTGGGTGATTGAACAACAAGCCATTGATAACGATTTTTCGAACAAAATTTTTTTTGGTGATGATTCTCATTTTTCGCTCAGTGGTTACACGTAAATAAACAGAATTGCCACGTATTGGGCTCTCGAAATCCTCAGGTGACCGCAGAAAGGCCTTTGCATCCGGGAAAAGTGACCGTTTGGTGTGCATTATGGTCTGGTGGTGTTATTGGCTCGTATTTTTTTGAAAACGATCAAGGAAGAGCCATTACAATCAATTCTGACCGCTATGGACGGATGTTCCCGATCTTTTCTTGAGAAAAATTGAAGATTATGATCTGGAGAACATGTGGTTCCAACATGACGGAGCCACACAACACAGGCTAATCGAGCACTTTTGCAAGAGAAATTTCCAGGACGCGTAATTTGATGTCAATTGGCCCGCAAAATCCTGCGACGTAACACCTTTGGATTTCTTTTTATGGGGCTATGCGAAAGATTGTGTTTAAGCAAACAATCCTCAAAATCTTGAGCAATTGAAAACCAATATTCGTGAAGTTATGGCCGAGGTATTGCCGGAAATGTGCCGAAAAGTCATTGAAAATTACTTCAAAAGGATTGAAGCCTGTAAGAGGTCCCGTGGAAAACGTTTGTATAATGTTGTGTTTCACGTATAATGGCAAGGTTCAATCTTTATATTGAATAAAAAACTTTGTTTCTATCTGAATATTTTATGCGTTTTCTTTAGCTTTACTTTCCCAAGCGTTAAAAGGATAACCGCATACTTTGAGTTATGCTCTTCTCCTAGCAGTGAGTACGATTAAAGAATTGGGTGTTACGTTTGATCCGTTACTCAAGTTTGATGCGCATATTTTAAATGTGGTATCGAGGACATCGAGTTTCAGAATTCATGCTCAGATATGTAAATAAATTTAACAACATTTCTGTTGCTGTCCACTTGTTTGTTTGTCTTGTTCGTCCACTTCTTGAATATTGTGCTGTCGTCTGGGCTCCTCACTGTTATTACCTACATTCATCCTTTGAGTCTGTTCAGCAAAGGTTCACTTGGCCTTTATTCTACATGTTTAATTTACCCTACCAATTATATCAGCATCGTTTAAGATTCCCTTGTCTTCCTACCCTGAAGTGAAGAGTTTCTTAGACCACTTTTATTTGTATCACCCCTGCTGCCATCACTTTGCTTTAAATTTACGTACGAAATTGCGTACCCGACAGGTGGTATACCTCTCTCGGAATAGAAATATTTTTGCGGTGCCATTTGCTCGCACTCATCTCTATTTTTACTCTCCTATCTTGCACATGAAAAGAAACCACGATTCACTAGAGCTTGGTCCATTTTCCTCTTCTTATTTCTGTTTCAAAGCTAGATTACAATATGTAATCATACATTACAACCCATAATTTCTGTGTCCTTGTTTTTTTTTAAAACTGTTATCATTTGCTATAAAATATCACCTTTAAAATTTGTATCTTGCCTTATTGTTCTTGGACTTTTTGTCTGTTAAATGGTTAAAAAAATAAAAAAAATACTTACAAAGCACATATATATTAGCCGGAAATAATTGCAGCATTCAGACGCTGTCGAAAAACAATCCGCAAATTCCGGAACGTTTTATCAGAGAAGAGCGCATAATGAACCAACGTGAGGTAAGAAAATATTTCGTGGCACAAAAAGAAAAGGGTGAGGAGACTATCGAGGTGCCCTTGTGCAAAGTTGCTGACATCGCCGGAAATGTAACTGAAGCATTATATAAAGAAACCTAGGCAGAGAGTCGGTTCCCTTAGGGAAGGTTGGAAAACACAAAAACCATTGAGCGCTATCAGGGATAAAGCTAATCCACAAAACACATTATCAACGGCGTAGAAAATGAGCTACTAGGACTAGAGGAGCTACTAGACCATATCAGACATCATTGGTGGAGCTTATTAAAGGCTTAAAAAGAATACAAGGCCGACAAACAGCAACAGTCTTAAGACGAGCTGAGTATATTCAGGAAGCGTAGAAAGTCCCACCACCAAATACCACCAAAAAAATGGCCACCATTCCAATCGAAGGAGGCTAAGATAAAAGGAGGAAAGAGGATGCACTGAGCTTAAAAAGTTAGATCAAGAATTCCAGAGACAAAACTCGTATTGCCAAAGGCAAACCAAACTATTTTAGCCTATAAAGTGCTTATAGATTACCAACAAAAAGAAGTGCCTAATGCAAGGCAGAAGAGAAAAAGTCATGACAAAAACGCCTGTAGCAGACATTGCTTCTAAAACTGAAGTATGATCGTTCTTACGCATGTGTGAAGTCGAAATATATTAAAAATGCCTTTAAAATAATTCAACTACTCGTAATCTGATATGGCCGCATAATGATCAAATTATGAGCAGAGGCAAATAATAAAGAAGCACTCTGTGATTTAGTCAGAAAGTCTTTGGCAAAAGAGCAACTACAAGCTCCTTAAGTCGATGGCAACGATCGTCAATTACGTCATGGGCCTGACCGAGATAGAGGTGCCCATTAAAAGGGAGTCCTCTGTCAAAGCGTAGTTGAAGTAAGACTGCCACTAGAAAATGGCCTGACCGAGAAGGATGTCGAACAATCTCTCTCCTCACGGGAAACCATGTCTCTTGCTTCCTCGCTTTGACGCAGATGAATAGTGCCGTTATCTTCCACAGAGAAGGCAAGACTTATCACGCCTGCGAGAACTCCTACGTTGGCCATAAGTCAACTCAGAGCCCATATTCCCAAAGTAGCTTTCTCAGCCGTAGGTCTGATTTGCTCAAACAAACTCATCTTTGAGTCGATCAGTAGGCCCAGGTACTTCACCATTGACTTCGATTCGATAAAAATGTTTCCAATACTGATCATCCTTTCTCCAGGGATTCTCCTTTATGTCCAAATCACCACTTTGGTTTCCTTCATTGCTAAACTGAACCCATAAGTAGTCATCCACTTTTACTCGGAGCACTAGCCTATCTAGCTTAGGTTGCGCTTGATTAGTGGTGCATTCGGTGACAAAGGCAGAAACATCATCTGCCTAACCAATCAAGCGTGTCTCATCCGGCATCTCCAGTCTCAGTAGCCTGCCGTAAGATACGTTCCACAGATATGGACCGAGCATAGACACCTGAGAAACACCTGATGTAACTTCCATCCTTTGTTAGCCCCGTATCGTGTCATAAAGTAGGCTTGGGTCCTTACGGTCATCCCTGAGGAGCTGGGTTAGATATTCAGGAACTTGAAAAGGGTTTTGCCACATATCCAGAATATCTACCCATGTAACGGAGTTGAAAGCATTTCTCACGTCGAGTGCTACCAACAGAATGCTCCTTCGCTTGGTGCGACTATATGCCCCTGCTTTTATACTGTGGTTCCCACCTCTGCAATCACATCAATAGTAGGGCATCCTGCCCTTAGGCCGTGCCACTGAGGAGGTAGGTCCGCAGCTGCACAAATTGCGTCATTAAGTCTTGATGAGTTTTTCTAGCACTTTCCTGGCAGTATCTAGCATGCATAACGCTTGGTATGCAGACGGTGATCCAGGGTAAGCAAGTCAGAACAATGGTGATAAACAAGTTGCAACACATTACCTGGAACCCCATCTGGACTTGGAGCCTTTTTTGTTTTCAAAAAAGGGACTGCCTCTTCCAGCTCCGGCTGTGTGACGAGTGGACACTCAAGTGCTGTTTCACCGAGGACAGCGTGAATACGGACGGGAAAGGTGGGGAAGGGTAGTTGGACTATTTCATCCATTTTTCACTTCAGTTGTGCAAGGCATCCATAGGGCACCAAGCATCCCCAAAGCAAGCTTTTGGCCAAGGTCCTACTGATACTTGTTCACACTGTCCATTAAATCTTGCCAGCAGTGAGCTTTGCTGTTGTTAATCAATTTATAAAGATATTTTCTGGTCGTTTTATATGCTGTGTCCCAATTTCAGGCCTTGTCACTGCTCCGTCTCCATTGATCCTTACAACGAAGCTTGTAATATTCCCTTCGCATTTTAGCTTTCAATTGACCATCAGAATATTGGGGGCTTGCCGTTTCGAGGTTTTTGATGGGGCATAGAAGCATTGTAATCAGTGGCGATGATCCTAATTGTTGAGCTCACATCATCTTGAGCTGCCAGTTCTTCTGTCTCCTGTGAATCACCCTGCTGCAGAGCACCTGCCATGAGCACCTCAACGAGCCTCTCAACGCCCATCTTTCCGATATTCTACCCAATCGTAGAAGGTCAAGAGCGCCGAAGTCGCAAGACAACATCACTGATCTCAAACGAAAAGCATTGATGGTCACTGCCTGAATGGTTCTCTAATTGTGTATCCTCCATACTAAGAGTTCCGAGGCGAATGTCACGTTCAGAATGGTTCTTTTGCACTCTTTAGTATAATAAACGCCAACCTGGGCGTCATTTTTAGGATTCATTTCCCGACGAGTCTATTTGAGGCATGCCTGATTCAATCGTTTTAGCTTTGAAGTCTCCCTCAATGTTTGCATTCAAAGCAGCACCCAGCAAAGCATTAAGATTTGCTTGGAAAGATAATATCGATTCGTTTAGCGTTAGGTACATACTAAAGAAGGTGGGCTCTGAGCACCGAACCCATCGCCCAGCCCACAGTTCTCTCCCTGAAAACCACTGTCTTGAACCTCGATGGTCACAGTACCAGTTTTATCAGGATATTATGATGCAGAACTTTTACCGTAATATTGCTTCATCAGCAGCAAAAAATCGGCTTTTATATTTGTAGGTTTACCTGCAGGATTAGGCGCTGAAAAGTTCTGATTTTCCTTGGTCAGGGCTTCCTGAAAAACTCGATATTTCCCTGGTCACAAGACGTGCCCAAGATCCGGTATTAGATCAGTACCCTTGCAAAGGATACAGTATGCCACCTTCGCACATCTTTTTCTTTTATGTGTTATTTCCTCGCATTTGTAACATAAGGAACTCCTATTGGGTCTTTGCATACTTGTGCGGTGTGACTATAGCCAAAGCAGTTGAAACAGTGAAGATGCCATGCCCTTCACCTTATCCTGAAGTTAAACCTCCCCATTCTCACTTTGCCTTCATTCAGAAATTGTTCGGCGTCGTTTTCGGCTAAGTCAATGATAGCCATACGTTTTCCCCCTATGGTTTTCTGTTGTCAGCTTCACCTGATCCCAGCCAAGCTAGGGAGCTCCCTTTTGATGGCCTCTCCTTCCTCAGACAGGTGCGTAATGTAGTCAATGTCTCTTATTTTGACAACTGTCGTTGACTACAGTGAGGCTTTGGTTGCGCCTTTGCTGAAGACTTTGTTTACTGCATTGCAGAATGCTTCTTTATTGTCAGCCTCTGCTCCGAATTCGACCGGAATGTCTTCCGATCGTGTTGGTCATACTGCTTTAATAGCAGTTTTTATATCTTCTGGCCTTACATTTTCCAAGATTTCCTGCACCACTTCTTCGTAGGATCGGCTATGTTGGAGTTTTACAAGCAGCACCTGTAGCTGGGGCCTTTTCCTCTCTTGTTTTGCATCAGGTCCTTTTTCTTTTGGGAATTCTGTGCCAATTTTTTTTCTTGCAATTTTCGCTGGAGGGTTTCATCACTGCTTTTGTCAGCACCGTCTGGAACCCCTGAACTAGTGTTCTACTTCCATCAAGTGCCTCTTCCTTACTTCTTTTATCCTAATCTCCTTTGATTGAGCTAGACGCTATTCTTTTATTGATGTATGATAGTGGAGCTATCCGTGCGTACCCTTTAGGCTTAGCCATTATAATTTCTTTAGCCATCTGTTCCTTTTAAGTCTTTAACTAGCTCCTTCGATAATACCCTCTACGGTCTAGGAGCTCCTCTAGCTCAAGAAAATTTGCTGGTTTTTGGTGAGCCCCTTGCAGATTTTGTTCTTTTGAGAATATCTTACACTTTTTGAATTAGTCTTTTTTCTTTATGTCGCTGGACGATAATCGATCTTTGAGACCTCCTAGCTTGGAAGAGGAAACGCAAGCCTATACCATTCCCGCCACATTTTTGACTGTGACGGTGAAATCATACATCGGTGCTTCATTTGACCGGTCACTGCTCTTTTTTTCTGTCGTGATCACTTTGTGGGCTTCTGAATGGTTTGTCTTTATTTCAGGACTTAAGGCTCTTGCTTCAGTCGCGATTGCAGCAGTAGCTATCGATTTTTCGATGTTTTTAGGGTTTTGTACTAAAATGCAAAGCCCAATTGCAATCACGACCTGACTCCGTCTGTCCGTCCGTCTTTATGTCACAGCCCTTTTTCTCCGAAACTAACATATAGAAACTACAGCCATGAAACTTTGCGGAAAGGTCAAAAGTGGTGACTTCTTGAAAGTTTTAAAGTGAAAAAATTGTTCAAAGGGGTTTAAAGGAGTCCCTTCATGAAGGGAGGTGGCTCTTAAACATTTTTTTTCACCATTGGTAGTCGAATAGGGTGTCATTGAAAAGGTCTTAATGAGATTTTTTCAAAAAAAATTTTAAAATTGGCTTGTCGGTACCGTGGGGGGCAGGGGGAGGAGAAATGTACGAACTTTTCGCGTAAATTATCAAAGGAGAGATTTATGAGTATAACATAAACAAATACTTCAGAAGCCAAAATTCGTTCAAATTTGTTAATAATAGTATGATCTTCGAATTTCACATTTTCTTCAATTAAATCGTACGGATGCCTTACACAAGATCCTAATACTCTGTAAGTTTGATGAAATTAGTATTATATTCACGGGAGTTGTAGCCATTTGAAATTTCTCCAATTACAACAACAATAACACACTTTTTTGGTATTTTGTGGACTTTCCATCGAATCAGGTGCTGGAGTTTTGATTTGATCTTCTTAAAATTTTCAGATAATATCGATGACATAAATATTTTTGGGATTACATGATTTGAGTGATTTTTATTAGTTTAAAATGGAGAAACAATGGATTTTCTTTTAAACGAGCAAATCTTTTTGACATGCTTCTTGATTTTATTGGTTGCTGGTGACTGCGTTTTGTAAGTTGAGTGCAAAACTCTTCTGACATGAGACATGTTCTGTCTACCCAATTTGTTTTATATTTTTCTCACTGCTCGCCCATCTGGTTAATCCTGCAGAGTTTTTTTTTTCCTTTTTAGGAAGCTCTGACGTTTTTATCATTTTTTGTTGTGCCTCAATGTCGCATGAATCTTAAGCTGGACAAGACTGTCTGTTAATCTCCATTGTTGTGCGTCTTTACTATCAATGCATTCATCATCGTTTTTATCATCCGTCGTACCGCTCCCGATGTACTGTAAACATCGCTGCTGCAGCGGCTGGTTGCATCTTTGTTTTTGTTATATATGATGACTTTTTTTAAGATTTTGTTACGTATCAGGATTTTCCTACGTAGTCATTCGGGATTTCACCCTGACCAAATGTTTGTCTCCCGCCAAGATTTCACCTGCGAGCCAAGTTACATTTTACCACACTCACGTATATGTTAACGTAAATTAACCATCATCATTTAAATGAATGTGTAAAAGTAGTAGGATTAGTTTTAAGGACGCAGTATTCAGCGAGAAGTCCAAACAATGTCGGATCGTGAAAGATGTCCTCGATGCTGGACCATGTCCAAAAATGATCACTGAATTGTAACTGTTGTTCTGGTTTAAGATTATAAATCTGAGACAGCAATTTCGAGGGAGATGGTGTTCTTATAAAACTGGAGATGTAAACGTTACAAATGTTGCCTTTAAAAATTGACAATCGAAGCGATCCATAATGCCACCGTGACCGGGAATCATATCACCAAAACCTTTAGTTTTGAATGCCCGTTTAAATCCAGATGCGAAGAAACCTCCAAAAGGCCCGATGACTGAGCTGAAGATGCTTAACGACAATGAATGAAATACGAATGGATACATCATGAAGGACTGCCGTGAATTCAGCAAATAAAATACATATTCTTGTTTCTTAAACAAGTAGCTTGGTTCGCACTCCATTGTCATACGACCCAGACTTTCGGAGTATTCAATAGGACATACAAAGTATTGAAATTGGCACAACACGCATGAAAACAGGCATCCAAAAACAACTGTTGCCAAACCTCCTCCAATAAATCCTTCCCATGTTTTCTTTGGGCTCAACTTGATTAGTGGCGTTTTTCCGAAGAAAAATCCGAACATATAAGCCATAACATCATTACAAACAATCATTGAAACAGGAACAGTAAACCAGATTAAACCTTCGAGAATGTTTTGTATAATTAAATAGCTTTGCGTAACAACAATCAGAAGTGAAACATGTGTCCACGCAAACAAACTGAATTGTTTCAAGTAATACTTCTTGACCAGTGATGAAACAAACCACACAAAGCCAATACAATAAAGGCAAAAAGACAAAAAGCGATGATATGTAACCAAAAACTTCAAATATTCAACTCGGTTGATAACAACTCCAAAATAATCAACTAAATTTTCACCATAGAAAAAAATAATTCGATGTAACCAGGAAATACCATGAGAAACTTCTGAACCATGGCAATCCATGAATCCTATATACTTGGTAACCAATGGAAATGATTTCCTCAAAGCATTTTACTTGAACGAGGAGTGTAGTGATCGTGAGAGCCAATGGGCTTCCATAAATGATAAGCCCAAATCCAAATATCAAAATCCCTGTAAAAATACCTCGTATTATCCAGTTTCGCCTTCCTCAGCCTTACTGGAATGACTTGCGTGTGCAGCAGAAGCATTTCTTTCCGTTTCGACAAAGTCGCTATCACCTTTTCGCCGTCTTATATCGGCTGTGGCCATTGCTTACACTTTAGAAATGTCGCAGGTGCAGGCAAGGAATACCAATTTTCCCACTTGAAACAGCTGGTGGATCCAGAGAAGGAATTCTATGCAACATACCACTCACTGATTTCAGGCCACAATACTTCACTTGAATCGCAATGCGACAGAAAACATGAAGTACACACAAAAATCTCAACAAAACAATAAATTATTGTTGTCAACAAACACTTCACAGCTTGTTAGATTTTTCACTGAATCGGGTACAGTGATGCGGAGGATAGAGAAACCGTCTCCACATTTGGATGTGATTACTTTAAAACTCATAATGGATAGAATAAATACAGATTCATGCAAGAGAGTAAATCGAAATTAATCACCTAAATTTTATCAGCCCAGCTAGACTGAATTGGATTCAGATGTCAAGATCTGTCACGCCGCAGTGATGTAGGTCATGATCATTGGAAACTAGGTCACGTCAGATGGAACATCCACAACATCCAGTGACAAGTGGACGCCGCACTGCATTATCCCCGTTCCAATGTAACTCGCAGTGCAGGAAGTTTCTCGCATGGAACACGTAAAACCACACGCATGCGAGAGGGTTCAATTTCCTCAACTGGGAATTTAACGGCCGTGGACTACGGATAGGAGGTTTGCTGGAAGGGAGAATGGAGGAACGGGTCTCTTTTGGCGGACGACGGTGCGAGGAATCGGACAGCGAGATCAAGCTACTTAAGCGGGAATTGGCGATTGGGAGGATATTCGTGAGGAATTGATCATAATCGAGTGGCGGTTACAGCAGAAAATAAAAAGGGTTGTACGACATCGAGACCAGATGACGGCACGACATTACCAATCGTCTTCGGGGATCCCCAAAAATAAGGTATAATTTAAGTGTTAAAGTAAATATTGGCCAGTAGATCTAATGAGAAACTAAATTTTGCAATAAACAGTAGTAGTGAATTATATTTTTGAATATAGTAGTGAATTATATATTTGGAGCATACGAGTGTTGTTTCCATCGTGAGTGTCTTTTCTGTGCAGATTGTAAAACTTGGCTCGCGGTAGGATTCCGCTTATTTCGGTCGGAACGGAATTCCGAATATAATTGTGTCGAAAAGTTACGCGAAATTGCGAGCTAGATTCTGCTTCCTGCTGGTCAGAGCGGAATCCCGATTAGCGTTGTGGGGAGAGCTACGAAGTCTGGTAAAAAAATAGAAGCGAGGGTGAACATTAGAAGCGAGATTTGTTTTTTTTAAGTAGGGAAACGCTGGTAGATTGGGAAAGTGCGCTACGCAGCCGCATTCTCGTTTGGCGGCTAATTAGGGGCCAGGACAAAACGAGTGGCGCCACCCACATCCGTCTGCGGACGAGTTGACCGGGTCTGCAGGTTCCTTCGTGGCGAGGGGAGTTAAACCCCCAAAAAACGGTGGTATACGAAATAAATTTTGCAATAATTTTTTTTTGCAATAATTTTTTTATCCTTTTTTGTGCTTTTAGTCGAAATTGCTCCGGTTTTGTTGGGTGCTACCTCAGAGTAGCTGATTCCGTTCATGCTTTAGTTGCCTTTTTGGTCCAATGGTTATCTTTGCCTCTCAGGGGATCAGTGAGAGTTTGGCATAAACTCTTCTGGGGAAAAGTGCTCAGAGCCAAACTAGTGCTAATCGGGAGTCCATCTCAATCAATTCTACTCCACCAACCCAATGGTGCGAACTTCCAACGTACCCCGAGGCCTGCCAAGATTTTACCGGGATGGAGATGGTATGATAGTTGAATTGGAGCTGTTCCCGCATGACTGTTACTTTGGTGCTACCGTGGAAAGCAACTAGGTCCAGACCGTCATATAGACCAGCCTAAAGCATCAATTCCTCTTTGTTGACCAAAGCGTAGTCTAGATTCAGCTACGGTTGTTGCTTGCCATCCCCAGGACGAACGTTACCGTGACCTCCATATCTTCGGGTCCGTGGAGGGTGGTGCTTCTCAAAGACTGCTAACCTCTAAAACTGCTCTTGTCAACCGGCATTCCCCCTGAGGAAATTTTCTCAGGTACGTAGGGGGTGGTACTCCCCAAAGAATGCTTGCCTCCACAAGTATTCCTTTATGCCGGCATTCCCTCTGCGGCCATTTATTTTGGAGATTAATCGTAGATGACACGCCAATGTAAATTTTTTGAATTTTTCTAGAAATGAATGTTACACGTTTTTTTTCTTTTTTTCTCATAATGCATAAACTAACTGTGAAGTGTTTAGTCTTTCATAAAAATCTAATTACTTGGTAATACAGATATGCTTCTATTTCAACGAGAACCTTACTGCCAATATAAGGAAATATGAAGAAATCACCCAGAGTTTTCACCTAAAGCAATCAAAACAATACCCTATTGTCAATTATTCATTTAGACCAAATTTAACTCATTTCTTTCGAACGCAGCTTAATTTAGTGACCAAATAAATGAACACATTCCAGAGTTACTTAGGATCTCAGTTACATAAAAATCTATTTTGCCACTTTACAATACAACAGTAGAACTTAATGAAAAGTAATTTCAACAAGCCTTACCATAACCAGGATTAAAAACTGCCTCACCTTCGAATGAATAAAATAAATTGAAGAAAACAGAACGTTTACGCAGCTGAGATCGTATCTTAAAGATTAACATTCACAATAGTTTGTTCCCCAAATGATCGACTTACAAATGTGAACTAAAGCTTTTTTATGGGCATTATCGCTGCTGAGTTCACAATTGAACGTTGAAATTCTAGCTAAGACCTCAACCTTCCTGAGAACGTTTGGAATTTAATACTTTTGTCCATGGTGCCATAAATTCCGGCAATTTTCGCGAAGCTCAACCAAATATTGTGCTATGATGAACTTTCCTGAGTAAGTGAAAAATTAGCATTAGGAATTAGTATAAAAGTCGAATAATAGTATTTTGGCAATTACCTGAAGATTTTCGTTGCTTAACTAAACATAACTAGGAATCAAAGATTCCCTCGTAATTTACTCAAGTTTGGCTTCATTAACTATTCGGTTCAATAGTAGAAAATTTGGCATTCAAAATTTAAAAATTTTCTGAATATCTAATCCCCATCTAATTGAATATCAAACGGAAAAACAAGAATAACAAAATCAAATCAAAGCGACTACCATCGAAATTTACTTATTCCAATCCAACTCCTCTGCCGAAGTATAGTCAAATCACCAATCAGTAATGCTTAGAATTTAATAAATATTTATAAACCGTCAAGTCTGTAACGAATAGCATGTTTACGAGACCGTGCAATTCGAACTCCATCACCTCTATCTTTCTCATTCACTCAGTCCCCGTCTCATCAAGAGAATTGACTGTTTGGCTCTCAACATCAGGACCATCGAAGCCAAATCGAAACGTTCAGAACCTTTAAGATCAGCAAATATCCATAAACCAGAGAGGAGGATAACGAGTAATGTGATAGCAAAGCATGGAAAAAAATCCTTCATATATTTTTTCTGAATCGAATTCCATCATAATTTTTTTGCTCCTTTCACGTCCTCTCAACATACTCACTGAGCTATCCTGGTGTGGTCCTAGAGATTTGGATAATTGAATATTTTTCTTTTTTTCGTTTTCTCATTCTTAAACTGATGCTACGAAGAAGATGCTAACACTCAATTTGAAGTTTGGGAGAATATTCTTAGCTTGTAGTAATTTGGGGCGAGCACTGGAGTATGGAATCAGAGAGAATATGCTGAGGAAATATCATTTGTAATACCCAAACCTGATATGTATATTCACGGACGTGTACATGGAAAAAGCAAGCGAAGCAGGAAAAGAAATGAATTGGTTAAAAAAATTATACGATCACGGAAAAGGAGCAAAAGAAAAATTTACTAGCATAGAAATGGTTTAGCAATTCATTCCTACTCTATGTGTATGTATAGAAAAGCTTCGTAAAATTCTCTCCTTGAATCCTTTCATCCCTCTTTCCAAGAATGGCAATCGCACTTTCCTCATCACGTCGTCAGCGGAACTGAAACTCGTGACGGAAAAATGAGAAGCAATTTTCTTGATTGAATATTTATGAAAATATTCTCGCATTTATGAACATTGGATTATACAAATATTTCGTATTGATGCAAGGAGAGAGTTGGAAAAGTTGGACGGTAGTGTAGAAAGTATTTATGCATTGTTGGAAGCAATTTCTCCTTTAAATGATAGTTTAAGGAGCTTTTACGGTAAATATAACTTTCCTGCTCCATTTTTTATCATTCCCAAATAATTTTCAAACAGTTTTTGTGTCTATTTTTCAGGAAAAGGTAATGAAAGAGCATTTCAATAAGTTTGCATTCCCTAGCTAGCTATTAAAAATGTATGCTGTTGGTTAGACTACAGGTTTGGAACAAAAACCCTTCAATATATTCGGGAGCTTAAAAAACCACATGAGAAATTCCAATTCGCAACATAATAAATCTTTTTGTTAAATGTTCACTTTCCAACGTATACCCTAAATTCCATCAGTATAGTCTAGCCCTGTTCTCTATATCCTAAGTACCTTAAAAAATTATCTCTAGAATTAATTTCAACTGACACGTGTGAAAAAGTGCCTTTCAACTTCAGTGAACTCTTTGTTGGTATATTTTCAAAAGCCCAGTGAGACAAATTGTAGTACCTTCTACGAAACAATAATCATTTGTTTTCGGGAAACCATCTGAATCCTTACGAGACGTACTTACCACATTTCTTTCAGGTTTTTTCCAGTTCTCTGTTTATTTTTCGACAAAACCCTTTATTTTTCAATCCTTTCACCTTTTGTAATATGCAATTCCACCAGACAAATTTCACCTGAATTCTGTTCTCACTTTGCTAGAAAAATAAGGACAACCTTCTCCCTGAAACTTCTCATAAATCTTAGGATGAGCTGGTAGATTGAATGTAGAGAAAAAGGGGCATGAAAACTATTTGTTTGCCCTTGTGTGCTGCAAATGTTTTAATTAAAAACTTATTGCCTTAATTTCAGTAGAAAAAACATATGTACCAACGCTTAACTTTGACACAGATAGGTAGCAAAACAGCGGGTAACAATAGCGGGAGGAATCTCAAACATTGTAAATTGAACGACAGTCTATTGGCACTTAGGGATGGATAAGACTACGACAAGATAGTCGTGACTATCGCAATTTACATATAGTATGATTAAATGGAGGCGCGCACTCTGCGACTTTGTGACAATTCTGGACAGGTCTACTGTCATAGGGAAAATATCTTACATAATGCATTCCGCCCGTATTTTTTGTGATGCCCATAACCTCAGCTAACTCGTACAACTTCACTTTACGATCACTTAAATCTATTTGATGCACTTGCTTTACGATTCCTGCAATCGTAGCCTCGTTTGGTCTTCCAGAGTGAAGTGCACTTTCAGTGCTTGACCCATTTTAAATTGACTAAACTACCGTTAAATACAATGTAAATTCCAGCCGATAGGAACATTCTTGGAGACAAGCATTCTTTAGTGGGTGCCGCCCCCCACGGAGGCGAGGAGGATAAGGTTCCTTCTATGATAACAGGTAATGACCCTGGCTGAATCTGTACTATGTTCTAGATAATGAAGTGGAATTGATGCTTTGGGCTGGACGACATGGTTGTAATGATTTTTCTACGCTCTCGTATGTTAGTCTGGGATTCCCCGAAGGAAATCTAAACCGGCCTCTCATTGGTTAAAGACATGAAGTATCGGTACATGCCAACGGACTGTACCAAAAAGGTCAGCCGGTCCGGGCATCCTTAGTCTACTCCAAGGTGGCAGCTTGTTGGCGTGAGTCTCAATGGGTATGGAACCGTCACGAGGAATGCAATTGGATAGCAGCATATAAGTCGGCCAAGAAATGCCTCCGCAAACTGATTAACAACAGCAAGACTCACTGCTGGCAAGATCTAGAGTGCAATGTGAGCAAGGGCCCTACGGACGCATGCATAAAGCGGAAAGATGGACGAGATAGTGCGGATACTTTTCCTCGCCCGTCCTGTCCGTTTGTAGTGATCGAGCAGTTGCCTAGGCAAACTACTTTCAAAACATTCTTAAAAATCATCTAATTTTAATTTTAAATTTAAAAACAAAAAGGATAAAAAAAATTGTCTATAAAACTATTAAATAAAAAAACTAAATTTGCAATTAAAATTCGATAATAGCAACCCCCTTCGCAACGCAATTTAGAAAAATGAACTGCGTTACCTCATCAATGCAATAACTGTTGAGGCAAGCAGAGCGCTCGCCAATTAAATAGCCGTTGACGGCAAGCAGAGGGCTTGCAAATGAAATAACCGGTGACGGAATGCGAGTAGGCTTCGTGTTATTGCCAGATATTTCGGACACCGTGAATTGTCTGTGCCGGTGTTACATTTAATTTGTACGCTTGAAAAAATCATACAGATATATTCAGTCAAGTTATAAAACAATACATCTATACTTCATTGTGGCTTTGGAACTGAAATTAAATATTTTGCGTTAGAAAAATGCTATAAACGGAGGAAAGAAGTTGCCGGTCCCTTGTGGTCACGCAAGCAAAAGTGGATTGGAACTCGCCCAAGTTCGACGATATCGACTAATCGCAACCAAAATCGTTGTTAGTGGAATTGATTCTGGCTATGTAATCTGAATGCATTTATAAGAGTGAATGCGAGTGGAAGTTACCGCGCACTTTTGACTGTTTGAATTCCTTATATTCAACGTATTCAGGACAGTGCAGGAATTTTTCAACGCGAAAATCGGGTGGGATCACATGAAAATGGTCAAAAGGGAGAGGCATCGCGTAAGGATAGAACGAAAGCGAAGAAAAGTCAAGTGGTGTGCAATGAAGTGCTGAGGAAAATCTTCATTGAAGATAAAACTCGTGTGAGAAAGCAATTTTTTGATTATTGTGTTGCCCTTGCGCCCGTGGTTGCGCTCCTCGAGTTATTACTACTCGTCGTGTATAATTGCAGCTTGACACCCGCCATTTTGTCTTTGTTTCCATCAGAGTATGTTTGCGGCTTTTTGGTCCGTACGATGTCACGTTCTGGAGCTTAAATGCTGTATATTAGTGAAAAGTGCATGAATGTTATTAGTTGGAAAAAATAACTAAAATTGCATAGATTGGAGAGTGATGAAACTACTTGAAACAAGAAAGGGTTACCAAGAAGTGTTAAAACAACAGAAACTAATTTCAAGCATGTCATTAATTTTCGCAATAATAATCTTATTTCAACCTTCATAAAAAATAGTTGATTTGTAAATAATATTACAAATTTGTACTTGTTGTAAAGAATAGACTGGCAGCTATAAAATGAGACCAAAATTTTGACAATCGGATAGAAATTGTAGGCACAGTGAACGGTCAAAGCTAGAGATCTACCAAGCCTTTAAATTAAATCGTAAAAACGCCGAATTCACACGTTTAAGGGGAGAAAAAGCCATTTAAAGTTTTGGTTTTTTTTTCCTATTTCAACCTTCTAAAAAATAGTGTATTTGTAAATAATATTACAAATTTGTACTTGTTGTAAAGAATAGACTGGCAGCTACAAAATGAGACCAAAATTTTGAACAGTGTTGCTTATTAAATTTCGATTCATGCAAAAAGAAAAGGAAACAGTGGTTCTTTTGCTACAAATTTCGTAACATATTCCACCGCTATTTTCCTCAATTGCCTGCGAAAATTGAATCGGTGCTGTTTAACGTACATATATGTGTACGGCGTGAAAGCTGGAATCGATTGAATTGTTAAGTGTGATTCTGACTGTATATCGGAAATGATCCTTTCTTTGATGCAACTACTGTGCGCAAATAAATGGCTTGTGCGGTAATGGTGGCTAAAATATGTATTGAGATAAATAAAGCAATCCAACCTATCCTTGCTGTTCGATTCCTGGAATGGGAGTTAAATTACTAAGGAATTGGGATAACACTGTTCTTCACAGTCATGCGATTTGCTCGCCGTTGGATCCACAACATCAAGACGGGCGGTTGACACTGCCAAAATCTGGAACCAAGAAGCAGCATATCTTGATGAGAACTTCGCAGCAAAAACATTGCTGTAATAAACAAATGCTTCAACTCTGGACCATGTTGACCATGGTGGCATGGATGAAGATTCGCGAAGACCAAGGCGCGTTTCAGTTGAAGAAATCCAATTTATTTCCTTCCGCATTTGCATAATATTTTTGTGATGATCGGATTATCTTTTCCCCAATCAATGCCTGTTATTTGGCATAGTGAACGAGATGAGATTGATCGATTTTGAAAATTGTTTGTTTCGTTGTTATTGAGATTTCAAAATTTTAGTCAAATAACTCTAACGGTTTTTATCTCGGCTCAGTGTCAGAAATTTACAGCTTTTTATTGATTTATGATCACGGGTTACACTTAAGATTCCTCAACTCTATAAAAAGAGAATTTTAATGTTCACAGGCCTTACCCATCCTACCTACGAGCGCTCGTCAGAGGAGGATTGGGTAGGTACCGTTTTCTTTTACTGCCTAAATTATATTATAAATTATATATTTTATGAATTTCAATTTATTGAAATTGTCTTAGTTAGACGCGAATGCATCCTACCTACCTACATATTTCTATTGACCCTTAAAAAAAAAATTAGAAAAATTAGTACTCGTATAGTATAAATGGGATTCAAGATTTGATAGAAATTCAAATGAACTTTACGATCTGATTTGAATCCATATCAATTTTGTTGTTACAAAGACAGATAAAATTAAAAACTTTATATCCATATTGGCTTTATATGATTAAATTTTATAAACTATTTCTGATGAATTAGTATTCTAGATTTCAGAATTATTAATTTTGATAATTATTAAAATTATATTATATTTATGTTTGGTAAATACGAGAAAACCATTAAGATTTAAAATGGAATTCAAAACGCAGTCTCTCTATTTATTTGGTACCTTGACCGGGTATGTGACTCGTCACGTTGGCTGGCCCCTCCACTCCTGAGCTAGCCATCGACTGAGCTCACTTCTTCTCTTTGCGTTGCAGATGCTCTTGCAGGGTAGAGTGGCTTCCCGCTTGAGTTTCTTATTTATGTTAAAGTATTATGTGAATTTTTGTAGTGGGCCCTTGTGTTGGGGAAAAGAACTCGCCCCACGACACCGCAATGCTAGACAACCAGGGTGTTCACGCGTCCTCAGACAAGGCCAATTTTGGCGAGTACCAACATTTTCACTCGCCGAGGCAGCAGACCATCGCTGCAGTCTAATACAGACATTTTATACCCTTCATTTCACTGTACATATTGACCCAACCCATGATAAAACAGCATTCTAGTGTTGACTCTTCACAGAATTAGAAGAGGCATTCCTATCATTGGAAAAAAAGGAAGACTTCAGACCCAGATGGTATTCCAGCTGGAGTATTGCAACTTGTCTATCAAAACTGTCCTGACTTGCTGCTCCGACCATTCAACGCTTGCCTACAGGACGGGCTTTTCCGGAATGATGGAAGGTGGTGAGGCTCGTGCCGATCAGCAAAGGGAAGAGAAACCTTTGGTCACTGTTTGCATACTGGCCGTTAAACATGCCACACATGGCTGAGAAAGTGCTAGAGAAACTCCTCAAGGGAAGAGTTACTGACACGATTCATGCTACCTGGGACCTTTCACTATGGCATTAGAGGAGGATGCTCCACCATTGATATGGTTGTAAAAGTAGTGAAGGCTATGTGCTATTGCCTTTGTGGATGATGTTGCGGCTGCAGCCACTGAACGCACCGTTGAACAAGCTCAACTTAGACTGGGTATGTTAGTGCCCCAATTAAGTGACTGAATGACTGCTCCTGGAGAAAACCGAAGAAAACCGAAGTAATCATGTAGACAAAAAGATAATCCCTAGAGTAAAGATGATCAGTTTTGGAGACATATTGAAATGAAGCCACCGGTGAAGTACCTGAGGCTACTGATTGACTCGAAGATGAGTTTCTCTGAGCAAACCAGGACAACGGCTGAGAAGGCTACTTAAGGCGTATCGGCTCTGATTCAACTTACGCCCAACGCAGAGGAACCCAACCCATCAAGAAGATGCCTTTTGATGAGTGCTGTTGGGTCAGTATTACTTTACAGAGCAGAAAACAGAGGCAACGCCCCCAGTAAGGAAGTGTACTGAAAACGCTTGGTTCAGGTATAGAGAAGAGGAAGACTGAAGATTGCATCTTCATATTTGACAATCTCGGGTTCGGTGGTGAGAATTATTGCAGGTGTGATACCTATTGCCATCCTTCCTAGAGAACGACGCGCTGTTTACCTGCGTCGAAGCAAGGACGCGAGAGTAAACAGCGCTCACTCAACGATTGGCAGTAGCCTTAAGTAAATTGCACGAGAGGAAGGTGGACTGCGTGGTTCATCCTCGATCAGATACTGTGGCTTAATTGAAAGTGTGGTGAGACTTACTTCCATCTGACCTCGCTTTTAAGCGGGTATGGATATTTTCAGTCTTACCTACACAAAATTGATAGGCAGCGGTCGTTGGACAGCATATTTTGCCCAGAATAGGAAGACGATGCTTACCACGTGTTCAAAAAATGGGATGGACTGTGACGGGACCTCTATAGGGAGATGAGAGAGCTCACCTTGGATAGTGCTGTCGTGGTGATGCTTGGATCGGTTGACAAATGGAACCAGGTGGCACATTATGTTTGGGCAGTCTTTAAAGGTTAAAGAGGGTCAGAGAAGCTGGTGATGCTGGGGCTCGGGAACGCTTATCTAGCAACTCCTCTTCCTCCCTCCCCTCCTGCTAGAGGACTAATCCTCCGGCTTGAAGATATCTTACGACATAGCAAAATGCCACCTGGCCTAAATTAATGTGTGAAACGGTTTCGAGCTAGGTTTTTGGGTTGACAGAGGAAATGTTTAGTGGGTATTCCAGTCACTCGTGAACACGGAAGCCCCAAACTAAATGTGAAAATGGTACTCATCTCCCAACCACAAAAAACCCCGATAAATGTTTGTCCTCAAAGGAACTGATGGGGGATAACATTTTTGCCTCCATTGCAATGATTATTCAGAAGTTTCATGTTGGTTAATTCTCTCAAAAGTTCCACTATTCTATTTTACAGAATAAGACAATTACATAATCAATTGAAAAATACCATAACAAATAGAAAGAAGAAAAAAAACATGCAAATAGCAAGAATAAAAATATTAAAAACTGCGAAAATGAGGAGGAAAAGTAAGAAAAAAAATTACTAAGAACTGAGAAGAAGAGAGTTGACAAATTTTTTATAAAGTATATATGAGAGGGAAAAAGGCCCAAGCTGAAGGTCATCATGGTTGCGTGATGACCTTCATGGGTGAAAATGCACCAAGCTATAAAGTAAGGAAAAATATAGAAATATCTTAAGATTGTAGTGTAATAGGTATATAAAAATGTCCGTGAAGGACTGCAGCAACGATCCGTTGCCTTAACGGAAGAGGATGGTGAGATCCGCCGAGATTGACTATATCTGGGGACTCGCGAATGCGCTAGCAGGCTAGTGTTGCGGTGTCGTGGGGCAGGCTCTTTCCCCCTAGCACAAGACCCACTACAAAAACATTTTTCGCATCCACGAATTTGGAAAGGTTCTTTGATTCTCCACCAGAGTTGAGAAAGGAGATAACTGGCCAAGAACTATAAACACGTTGGTTCAGAGGACAAATAGGGCGTTGCAAAAATGGACGGACTTGAGGAGACTTCATCGTTACCGACAATACTTATGGTTCCCAAATAAGAATGGAGTATCCAGGTGGAAGTGGTGGCCCCTCACACCCTCCCAACCTAATCAGGATTCAAAGGTAGACGTGGCCATGTATTTCACATTTGCGAAGCGATTGTCATCCAACTTTCTTGGAACATCTGTGCCCTCTTATGAACAAAAATCAGACCTGGTCGTCGAAAAGTATTCTATTTAGCAAGGTTCGACCGTTTTTTACATTCGACGGTATCGTCCGTTCTTGTAACCTCCTCGTTGGCTCCATTTAACACGTAATTTACGAAAGTTGCTGGCTCAGGTGAAAGAGCAAAGAGAAGAAGCCCGCAGAAATCATTGGGCTCGCGGTCAATGTACACTCGACGTCTGACCGGAAAACGAAAAACAGCGCGACGGCATTTTATTTTCGTACACCCCAGACTGATTTAATGAAATTTTCAACATCAGCTACGAACAAAGTTTCACGATCTGGAAACATCATCACATTTCTTGTTTTGCTACTTATCTCTTGCAAGCACCCCGTATCCAACATTGGTTCGTAAAATAAACAGTATCCCGTTCATTCAGATATTATATCACTTTCTCAATCCTATCCGGCATTTTCACGTCCTCGACTTTCCCTCTTAAAGCAACGTAGGCAAAATATTTCGACTCTGGCAACTCACTAAATTTGAGCCCATCAGTTAACCAAGAAGCTTTAACTTTGGAATGTCGTCGCTGTTGTTTCCGTGTTTTCCGTTCTTCTTAGGGGACCTGATAATTTCTGAGAGCTAAAGACTTATGTTTCACAGATAGTTTAAGGGAGGGAGAAATCTTTTCACACCCAAGCAAAAACCCTTCCACCACACATGTTGATGAGCACTTTTCTAGCCATTTACTCTTCTCATGATAAAGGTTATATTTGCATTATGCATGAAATGCTTCAATGATGATATTGCAAATCTTTTCACTTCACTTCATCACGCCCAATCAACCATTTATGGAAATTAGTGGTCAAGGGTGAAACTTCGTACTACCTGAGGATCGAAACACAATTGTTAGTCTTTCTAACAGCGCACATTTCCCGTTGCGTCATTATAATCATATTGTGGTTTTTCCAACATATCTAACGATGGGAATTACAATTTGTGATCTTAATATAGTAAAAATATATTTTGCTTTGTATTTGGAACAGGTAGACACAATACAACATGCCAGCAAGCACAATCAAATTGTCAAACCTTTACTTTTGCTGGTTAGCTAGCTGGTAGGCAGACTCCCGGCGATTTTAAGTGGACTCCCTCATCCGTCCACATCTTCGCAATTTCCCTTTGTTGCAACGGTAAATCAAGTCGTTGAAGAAATGAAAAAGATTTTAAATTATAATAAAAAGTTAAATATCATAAAGAATAATACTAAAAGGAAACGTTTAAATTAAATTAAAGGAAAATGATATAACATTTACATTTAATAACAATAGTAAAAAAATATTTTATAATGGAAGTAATGAAATTTTTTCCTTATCTGCAATTAAAATTTCGGATAAGTGTAAGAAAGGTTTTCGAGCAGTTTGCTTGTGTGACTGCCCGATGACTGCAAGATCAAGCCAAAAGTGCGAGAGGCTCTAGAAGAGATTTCAGAAATATGAACTTCAACTTGGAGTCGAAAGTGACACCAAGCCCCAGAAAAGTGGGTCACCGTACTTAGGTTACAATTATTTAACCAAAGTTGAAAGCTTATGGGGCAAGGATTCTTAGAAAATGAAAGATGAATGCACTTAGAAACATTTAGTGTAAGCTCTTCTTGATGCAAGACATAGTTATCGTTAGACGACACTACTTTGAAAATTTTGATGTCATCTGAATATAGAAGACATGAGGAGTTGATGGCAATGCATAGCAAATCACTTATAAATAGAGTTAACAACAGTGGGCCAAGAATGAATCCTTGAGGAAAATGGAGAATTCTTTTGTTGTCGTATTGGTCATTGAGTAGCTTCCATGCTTCATCATAATGGTGATCAGAAACCAGCAAGCGTATGATAAGCCGATGTGCTTCCCCACTAACGGTGTTTATAAGATAATATAGTTCTTGAGACTTGCCAATCGCTTACTCGTAGATCATTTTGTAAAAAGCTCCTTGAACTAGATCCATTTCAGGCAATCTCCATTGGAATTGGGCAGTGTTATTTTTGGCAACTTTATGGTCATAGTTGTGTCCTTAAGATTATCGGCCTTTCGGCAAGCCGAGTCATTCAACCATTGCTGGAATTCTCTTATGCAAAGAAGAATCTCCTCCTTAAGGACGCAGTATTTATCGACGTGGGTTTATCTGTGTTCTCGTTGTCCCAAATTTGTTCATCGCAACTTGAAATGGCTGACCTTCTTTCACTTGCGCTGCGAAGTCGAGCAGCTGCTGCTGCACCTCTTTTATCAAGGCGTTCTGCCTTCTTACCGCCTTTGTACAATAATCTTTGTCGTCTGAGCATGATGCTGAGGAGGCTGCAAGCTCGCATGATGGTTTTGATGCTTTACTGGACGTCTTCATCTCTCGATTCATATTTATCAATCCTGCTGCCTTAGAACTTACCTCGTGTATGGAAAGAAAGTTCTCTTTCTTGATGTAGGAGTGTCCTTCATCGAGTTCTGCTACTAGAAATTTGTTGTTGGCAACGAACGCCTGCCAGGATGCTTCCACCTTGTTAGCAGCTTTGTCCAGATAGGCCGTCTGTAACTTCGCACGCACGAGCTTTGCTTGAGCCACATTTGCTTTTCTAGATCAAGGATTGCGTTACAACTTGACGTGGAAGATTAAAATCGTTTATTTAGCGTCTAGAATGTGGTGCAAAGAACGCAAATTTTGCTGACATGGCGCAGGTAAAGTCCGCATGGGAAAGGAATATATTGTAGGCATTTGGTCGAAATAAATTTTGCCATAACTTAATACTAGGCCTCGGATATTTGGTGTCACACTAATGAGGTGGAATACACGCTCGGACGAAATTCTAGTGGTCTTTCTTCTTTAATATAAACTAATGAGTAGGGTATGAAAGATAGGGCTGTTGAATGCAATCGACGCAGTTCTGAGTACTCAAGAGTGGCTGAAACAACCACCCTGCCGCAACATAAAACAACCAAATTATCCAGGTTTGAATGCTTTCATTTTGTTAGGCAAAATTATATATGCGTAAAGTAAATGTAGTTTTGCAAAGACACTTTTACGGACAGGATATTATTGAATCTGAGTTCTGCACTAGTGTCAAGATTAAAACTGTTGAATAATCGACTAGTGAACTATTCAAGTGACAGTATTATGTCTAAGTTCATAATACAATATATTAAATCTTGAGTCCAATTGTCTATTCCTCCTTATTTTCCCTGGCTACCAAATAAAAAATAAAAACCACTTTTCCATATAGAAAAGTCAATTTCCCTTCAGGAAATTAAATTATATTGAGAATAACATCAACATCTCTTAAAACGAAAAGGACGACATCTTATCTGTGTATTTATCACAAATTTCTACCTGGAAATTTCATGATTTTGCGCCTTCTCAAGGATTCAAAAGCTTTAACCAAATATTTACTAAAACATACTTTCTCATACCCTCTACGATAATGTCTCCGAGGCTTTAATGAAAAACTAAATACAGGAATAGAGTAAATCTTTCGGTTTTCTTTGTAATTTTCATCTTTACGAAATGAAATTGAGGAGGACGAACAAGACAAAACAGAAAGGAGAAATAAGAGATCTCATTTACAGATAGAAAAGGTAAAATTTGAATGAATGAATGTTTATAATATTTCTATACAGAATATTTGTCCTTAAAAATTAGAGATTTAGTATTGGCCTTGACTGTGTGAATTATCCTTATTACTAGAAAACAGTCAGAGTTGCCGTATCCGTTTAAGTTTAGGTTTTGATTGATACCTGAATGATAAAAGTGAACAATCTTTCAGAGGAAACCTAATAATCAATTGTAGATACTGTTTAACATGTAGCCCAGATCATTTACCATACACATAAAAGATAAGCTTCTCATCTCACCTGAATTCACCATGCAGAGTACTAGCAAATGCTTGATATATTTTCGTTTAAAACGAGTTTTTGTATGAAACTACTCTGCCTAGTATATTTCAAGATCTGCTCGCCAGCTGATTGAAATTAACATTTTTTTCTTGGCACTACAGCCCCTTTCGGGCCTGCGCTTAGAGATAGTTAGAGTATCTGATTGTCATGATCGAATGTGTCGGCACTCCACAAGGTGATATGATCATTATCACGCTTTGGTCATGTGTCCGTCCACCCAGCTGCGATACGTTCTGACTTTAAACCAGCACTGAACTGAACGTAACTGAACGTGCTTATAGTCCGTCCGAAGAATCACTCAAACTAAATCTCGTTGACGCCAACGAAACTTGAACCAGAGACCTTCGGTTTACGGGCATAGTGCTCTAACCACTAGATCACACGGACTAACATATTCGACCTTTTTCTTCAGTGCGTATATCTACTCATATTCGGTGGCCCAAATGGTTCAATTGTTTCACTGTTCACCTTGTTCGTTGTAGCGTATTTGTTCTCGACGTTGGGTGAACTCCATTTATGATGAGTTCCGATTCAAAGTCATGCAATAAATATACGGTCAAAGGTGATACGAACCATATTACCTTGTAGAGTTCTATTAGATTTCCAAATGAGATTCTTGGACAAATCTCAACACCAAAGTTCTATCTTGACTTTTGCTTGTCAATTTTGATTAGTGTTAAAACTGTTTCAACAGACTAAGTACAATTCTTGTTGGTATAAAAAATATTTAAGCCCGCCAACACTACTCTTTCTAAATTCAGAATGAATCCTTTGAATATTTCACATATATTTCCAGATAATTCCTTAGAAACTCAAATTTATAAACCCATTGAGTATAACATCCAGATAAGACCTCTTTATCTATTGAAATGGATGAGCGAGGAATCTTTCATCTTGACACGTGTTGAGATTTTAGATGATTTCTGGAAAATCACCAATCCAATGAGAATACTTAAACCTAAATGTTACTATTAAAGTCAAAGGGAAAAAAAACTATAATTTAGTTTGTTATTACCAAGTAAAGTAAACTAAATTTCCCAAAGCTTCAACTTAAATAATTAAATTTATCTAAATAGTATCTAAGTTCTGGAAATTATCCTTCCTCCCAGTTAAGACTGTTATAAGAGTTTTCTAAGGGAAAAAGTAGATGAGCTTAATCTGACACTTTCAGGCTTTAAACGAGAGAACTGTTTACAAGATTATACTTTTATCTTTTGGATATTTCCTTGTACATACTTTTCCATATAATGTAATGGATAATAAGAATATTTGCGATAATGATGTCGAGGAAGGTGAAAGATTTTAAGTTTCAAGGATGGTTGGGTTGTACTTAATGAGATGAAATCCATTTATGCTTGGATGAAGTTGTGCTCAAGGACGAGGTATAAAGTAATAGATATCAGACAAATATTAGTTTTGTTCAAGGTAGATTTTGAAAATTATCTGATGAAGATAATTTAAGTAAATAATCAATGATGGAGAATGAAAGACGATGTTAATTATTGTAGGGCGTTGATAGGTTTTGAGCATTTCAAAGAGAATTTTCAGTAAAGATTGTAATTTCAGTGACCCTTGCCGAACAATCTGGCATGAAATTTTGAATAACCTTACCATCTTAGTTACGTCTTTCTGTGAGGACTATATACAAACCAGCTTATTAGAGACGCACAGGATATAGTTAAATAACTTCTATATGATGTATCCTGGGTTATACTAAATAATCTAATCCCTTGATGACCCTAGTAATTCTAGCAACGGTCAAACGCTTTACTAGTAGCATCTTCAATGGCAGTATAAGAAGAATCATTGACACGATTTATTGTTTATCTATGGACTATTCTCTGTTCCCTATATGAACATGATTACAATCCGCTGGTGATTTGGATATTTTAGGTCGAATTTTTTTATAGCTCAGTAACATCAGAGTGAAATCTGGAGTGTGAAAGGCTCTGAGCCAAGTCAATCATTTCCGCCATAGTAAAATCATAGTGGATCTCAGACAACACTCCTAGTTTTGTTGCCATTTAATCTGCCCTGAAGGTTCTGTTGAGGAAGACATCTTGGTACTATCGGTCTCGCTCTGAGCATCTGCTCTCATAGCGATTAGTACTTATCCTTGTACGGCTTCCTTGCTCTGCATGGGCAATAATATGTTTATTATGTGAGCACCACATATGTGCTAGAAAAACAGTGGTAAGTTGAAGCGCATGTTCCTAAAAAATTAAAACCAAAAACTTTCCAACGAAAAGACTGACTCTCACAACCGAAATCTATCTCACATTGCCACGGAAGACAAAAGATAAGTTTTTGGAAATCTTACTCGGCTACCTACTATGGATGTTCTCCTGACAAAAGTGTCTTCTAATCTAATGAAATTCACTTCATCGGCTCTGAGTGGTAAAATTATAAGGTAAAAGAAACCATAAGTCAAAGTGAGTTAGAAGAAAATTTTACTCTACTCAAAACCAGATGAGAAAAAGCTAGAGACCCAACCCCATAGCCTAAGGTGCCGAGTCCCAACCATGAATCCAAGGAGGCTGCAAAATGGTATCAATACCTGCTCCACAAATATATGATGTTAAAATTTCCCCCTCTTTCTCGGCTCCTTTCAATGCCAAAGAAGCGAAAATATGCAAAGGCATAGGAGAAATCCATCAGATCAACTGTCAGTTGACGCAAGTTGTTCATGCACTCTCTTTTCGCAAATTAGTGAGCAGTGTTACCTTATAGTTAACCTCGGCGTGGGAGTTCGTTCGGCTAAGGACCTCAGACCCGGCTAACCGTTGGAGATGGTCGCAGGAGGCACCACTCGCTTGTCTTCTGGTCCTGAAAAGTCGCCAAGCGAGAACGCGGCCGCCGAACACCCCTCACACAGCTCGAACTACCACTCACTATTTTTTTCCTAACAGGGGAGGATCAGACTCACCGGGTGACCACTTGCACAGCTTTGTCGGGCTCAGATTTCCCGGAATATCTAAGGAAAACACCTGCGCCAAAAAATCCCGGAATAAATCAAGAACGATACGCTGTGGAAACTTGTTCCTGGACGTTATCCTGATTTAGAGGGGGTTGGAGCATGGAAGAAAGTATTGTCGAGACTGGAAAGGAGAGGAGCGCTCTGGCAGTGTCATGAATACCCGACGGCAGGCCATATAGGAATTGACAGCAAGTTAAGTCGTTTAGCGCAGCATTATTATTGCCCAAAGATGGCCGGGGATGTGCGAAACTATGTATGTCCAGTGTTGCAAAGTGTGTCAAAGGGTTAAAGTTGCGCGGAAAATACAAGCTGGGCATATGGTTTCACGCAGTGGGGAGGTATCTCAGCCATGGGAAATGGTATGTGTAGACTAAGTAGGACCCTTGCTACATTCAACTCTCGGTCACAGCTATATTCTATCTAGTTTGCGATAATGTAGTACAATTTCGAGAAAAAGAGCTACAACGTTTAGTGGAGAGTTACGGGACGCAGATTAAATTCACTGCACTCTATTATCCGTTGAAACCAAGACATTAAGCAGATGTTGCATTCTTATGTTTCGGAGAACCAACGCGCATGGGATCAATACTTAGCCCACATCGGTTGTGCCCTACGGACTTAAAGACATGAGGTAAATGTAGAAATATTAACATTGTCACAAAGTGTGGCAGCACTGTTATTGCGAAATTCACTGTCAAAACCTAAATGTCACTCTCATACACACATTCAAGCAGTAGCACAGTTAGTCCAATCAGAACATTCAAGCGATCAATGTTCAATAAAATAGAACTCCATAAAAGCGAGCATTTCTTTTAGTATAAGCATAAATCGTTGTCTTTCAATTTTGTCTAATTTATTTCCTGCGTTAAACTTGAAATTACAATAGGTCATGGGCGCAGTGAGCCTAAAATAGCTAGACAATTGAAAAAAAGTGAGTCACATCGTCGAATGTGCAAAGTATTTTATTCCAACAGTCGTCTTGTCATAGCGTAATGGGAAATATTAAAAACGGTTTCTGGACTCTATAAAAGTGAATAAAAAGTTGGACAAATCCCATAAATATTCATAGTTAAAATAGACAAGCATCGCCCAATGTTTGTAGTGCAAAGCCAAATCAATTGACTTCATCGTCGCATGAAATATTTGAATTTCACAATAGTGTGCAAGCGTTGCCGTTTTGTGTTTACAGTAAAGTGCGCGTGCACAGCAGTCAAACGTCGTCATTGAATTCAAAAGAACAGATTAAATAAGCAGTGGCTACTCTTCGTCGATTTTGGCTGAAAGTATTTCACCATGAACGACAAAGACGATCACAATTTTATCGGCCAAAAATTGAAAGATCAATCGAGTTACAAATTATGGAAATTTCAAATCACTGCATACATGAAATCTCGTGATTTGACCGATAATATTGAGGGTAAGAAACCCGACGATACAGCGAAAGAAGAAGATAAGTCGAAATTCAATCGGAATAAGGGAAGGGCCATGAATGCAATTGTTCAATCGGTTGATGCCACAAACGCGAATCTTGTTTTGGATTGTAAATCAGCGAAAGAAATGATGGATTAACTTGGCAGCGTTTATGAAAAGAATACCGAAATTCGCATAATGATTTTGTATGAAGAGTATTTCACAGCAAAAATGCGTGACGATGAGGGGGTAGCAGCGTATATTTCTCGTGTGAATCAATTGTCATCTGAAATTGAACAGCAAAAAGAGAAGGAAAAGTTACCCGAAAATTTGAAAATGGCACGCATCATTTCTGGGTTGACATCGAGATTCAACAATTACAAAACGGTATGGTACAATACTACATCGAATCGCATGCTCACCGAATTGATGTCATCATTACAATTGGAGGAAGACAATCTTGAACGATTGAATAAAGAAGAAGTCTCCAATTCTAGTGCTGCGTTTTCAGCGAAAACAAAGAAAAAATTCCCAAGCCAAAGTCGAAAATCGATGATTTAAAGAGGAAAACGAAGTGCAATGCATGTGGTCAGAAAGGCCATTGGGCAAAAGATAAAGTTTTTCCAAAGCACAACGAATCGTCAATCAAAAGCGATAAAAGTAAAAGCAACAAAAATGAAATGTCATGGTGTTCCGTCGTGACAGCTGAGCCAAAGTGTGAAGAATCGGAAAGCTGGTCTGCCGATTCAGCCGCAACAAAACACATGACATTTCATCGAGAATGGTTTACAGAGCTACATAAATACACTGGCCCTTGTAAAGTTGAAGTGGCAAACGAATGTCTTTTACCAATCGAGGGAATTGGCACAATTCTTATTGAAGCAAGAGTTGACAATCAGTGGAAGCCAATCCGTTTGGAAAATGTGTTGTATGTTCCTGAAATCAGCGAAAATTTGTTTTCAAAGGGTGTATTAACGGATAAAGGCATCATAGTTTTGATCAAAAAGGGAGGCTGCAAATTCATCGATGAAGCAAATAAAGTGGTTGGAGTTGGAAAGCGTGACTCAAAGAATCGACTCAAATTGGATTTTCGTTTGCGCATTGGTGAATACGCAATGGCTGCTGTTTCTCTACAACATTGGCATCGGAGGCTTGGACATGTCAATGTCGATTCTATCAAGAAAATGTGCAAGAATGATCTGGTCGCGGGCGTCGAATTGGCTGGCAGCGAAAAGTTTTTTAGTGAAGATTGTCAATACCGAAAAATGACCAGAGCAACACACAAGCGATCCAATAAGCGAGAATCATCAAGAGGAGAATTCATGCATGTAGGTTTATGCGGTCCAAGCGAAATCAATGGAATCGGTGGTATGCGTTATTTTATGCTAGTTAAAGATGAAGCAACCAGCTTTCGTTTCACGTATTTATTCAAGTCAAAAGATGAAGCGTACGCACACTTGAAGGCATTGATTCCACTGGTCAAAAACATGAATGGTGCTCAAATCAAATATTGTAGATTTGACAACGGACGAGAATTTTTTAACCAACGGGTGTTAATTGATGTACTGCAAAACGAGGGCATACAATTTGATGGTATTTCACCATATACACCTGAGCAAAATGGTCGAATCGAGCGTGACAACCGTACTGTTCAAGAGAGTGCGAAAACTATGCTCATAGCGAGTGGTTTACCGAAGTCACTATGGCCAGAAGTGGTCCGTACTGCGACGTACTTATTGAATCGCACAACAAACAGTAAATGCGTTGGCGCTCCGCCGTATGAGTTATGGTTCGATAAAAAGCCGTATTTGGGACACATCAAAATTTTTGGAACGGAATGTTTCGTTCAAATCCCAAAGCAAACTGGTCGAAAGAAGTGGGATCCAAAAGCAAGGAAAGATCATTTGGTTGGATTCGAGCCCACAACAAAGAACTTTCGTCTGTATAATCCAGAAAAGGGTAAAGTTTTCATGAGCTGCGATGTTAAATTCAACGAACAACCGGATAAATATGTGATTCGAGATGAATCGGATGATGAGGAAGTCATTGAGCATTCAACGATGATGAAAGCAGCAAAACAAGTGATGAAAGCAGTGAACGTACTTTAGTAGAGCAACCAAATGACAAAGCCGTCAAGCAGGTGGTTGAAGAAACAGTAGGGAATGAAAATGAAAGTGATTCATCGTTTGGAGATGCGTTAAATCAAACACCAGATAAACGACAAAATAATCGATACGGTTTGCGAGAAAGAGTCAATGCACCAGATCGTTTAATGTATTATGGTCATTCAGCAGTAATGTATGAACCAACAACATATGAAGAGGCAATTCGTTCAGAGCAAAAACAACAGTGGAAGCAAGCAATGAACGATGAATACGATGCACTCATCAGAAATGAAATATGGGAATTGGTTGAGGCACCGATCAATCGGAAGGTAATAGATAATCGTTGGGTATTTAGGGTAAAGCAAAACCCAAATGGCGCAATCGAGCGATACAGGGCGCGTTTAGTAGTTCGTGAATTTACACAACAATATGGCATGGATTATGAAGAAACGTTTAGTCCAGTGGCCAGATACACATCGATTCGTCTACTTTTGTCATTGGTAGCGATGAACGGAATAAAATTGAAACAGTTTGACGTAAAAACAGCCTCTTTACATGGTGAGCTGAAGGAAAATATTTACATGAAGCAACCAATTGGATACGAAGACAGTACTGAACGCGTGTGCAAATTGAAGAAAAGTTTGTACGGTCTCAAGCAGGCATCGCGATGTTGGAACCAGAAGTTCACATCATTGATGCGTAAGTTTGATTTCAAACAAAGTACATACGATCCATGCGTTTTCATTCGTCGAAGTGAAAACACGATGACAGTTATTGCGATTTACGTTGACGATGGCTTAATAGCGACAAATGATGCGAATGAAATCGATAAAATCACATCATACTTGCAAAACCATTTCGAAATAAAAGTTTCTGAGGCAAATTATTTTCTCGGTCTTCAAATTGAACGATTACCTGACGGGTCAATTTGTATACATCAAGAGGCATATGCAAAGAAAGTATTGGATCGTTTCAACATGATGGATTGCAATCCCATGTCAGCACCAATGGACTCTAATCAAAACCTTGGCGATTTTGTAAACGATGAGCACTGCGACACATATCCATATCGACAGGCCGTCGGAAGTTTAATGTATCTGAATGTCGGAACGAGGCCGGACATAAGCTACGCTGTTAGTGCCGTAAGTCGTTATTTAGATCAACCGAGTGCGGCACATGTTGAGGCAGTAAAGCGCATCATGAAATACATAAAGGGCACACTAAATACAGGTATCCTTTATAAAAGTAATGTTACTTTTGATTTCGTTGGCTATAGTGATGCGGATTATGCCGGAGACAGTGAAACGAGAAAGTCAACCAGTGGCTACATTTTTCACATTGGTCCGGGCGTCATCAGTTGGGCATCAATGAGACAAGACGCAACAGCATTGTCTTCAATGGAATCTGAATACATGGCTGCATGTCAAGCAATCAAGGAACTCGTTTGGCTGAGAAGAGTCTTGTCTGAGCTCACGATGATTGATGATTTAAAAGCAAAATTCTACGTCAATAACTTGGGTGCGATCAAATTGGTAAAGAATCCAGTATTCCACAAGCAGACGAAGCATATCGATGTTCAATATCATTATATCCGAGAGAAATACGAAGAGGGATATTTCGGATTGATTCATATTGGCACAACAGAGCAAGTTGCAAATGTACTGACCAAAGCATTGAACAAAAATCGTCATAAATATTTGTGCAAATTAATGGATTTAACCTTTGAATCAAATACTAATTAGCGTAGAGTTTTTTGTAACAATGAGTGGAAGTGTTGAAATATTAACATTGTCACAAAGTGTGGCAGCACTGTTATTGCGAAATCCACTGTCGAAACCTAAATGTCACTCTCATACACACATTCAAGCAGTAGCACAGTTAGTCCAATCAGAACATTCAAGCGATCAATGTTCAATAAAATAGAACTCCATAAAAGCGAGCATTTCTTTTAGTATAAGCATAAATCGTTGTCTTTCAATTTTGTCTAATTTATTCCCTGCGTTAAACTTGAAATTACAATAGTAAAGAAGGTATCTACTTACTTTTATAACTTTGAAAGAGAGATGGTGACCTTCTATAACAGTTCCCAGGCTCCACGGAACGCCCATACGGGACTGAGTCCAGAAGTTAAAGCAGAGAAACTTGAAAAAATACAAGAGGAGATAGGAAGACGGATGCAAGCCACGGCAAGGAACAGCAGTGGGAAATATAACCTTCGGAAAAAAGACGTAGCCTATCAGGTAGTGGATCGGGTATGCAAATGAAATTATCCCATTTCGGATGCAGCCAAATATTTTTCAGCCAAACTTGTACCCGAATATTTGGGTCCTTACTTTATTAAAGATAATTTATCGGGGTGGACCTACCTACTTCAAGACAACTCGGGAAGAGCTTAAGGGGTCTGGCACGTCAAGGATTTAAAGGCCTACATAGAGTAAGGCATGAACTAAGAAAAGTTAGAATTAAGCATGGTAATAAAGGGTTATCCATTTTACGCTTTGGAAAGTAAAGCTAAAGCAAACACATACAATATTCAGATAGAAACGAAATCTTTTATTCAATATAAAGATTGTCCCTTGACATTATACATAAAATACAACATCATTCAAATGTCCTCCACGGGACCTCTTACAGGCCTCAATCTTTTTGAGGTAATTTTCAATGACTTTTCGGCACATTTCCGGCGATATCTCGGCTATAACTTCACTAATATTGGTTTTCAATTGCTCAAGATTTTGACGATTGTTCCCGTAAACACGATATTTTGCATAGCCCCATAAAAAGAAATCCAAAGGTGTTAGGTCGCAGGATCTTGCGGGCCGATTATAATCACTCAATCTCGAAACTACACGTCCTGGAAATTTCTCTTGCAAAAGTGCTCGATTAGCCTGTGTTGTGTGGCTTGTGGCTCCATCCTGTTGGAACCACATGTTTTCCAGATCATAATCTTCAACTTCTCTCCAAAAATAATCGGTTAACATCCGCCCATAGCGGTCAGAATTGACGGTAATGGCCTTCCCTTGATTGTTAAAAAAACGGGCCAATAACACCACCATACCATAATGCACACCCAACGGTCACTCTTTCCGGATGCAAAGGCCTTTCTGCAATCACCTGAGGATTTTGAGAGCCCCAGATGCGGCAATTCTGTTTATTTACGTAACCACTGAGCGAAAAATGAGCCTCATCACGAAAGAAAATTTTGTTCGAAAAATCGTTATCAATGGCTCAATTACCCAATTCGCATACATTCTGCGTTGTGTATGGTCTTGAGGCTTAATTTCTTGAGTGAGTTGGATTTTGTACGGATGGAGATGCAAATCGAAATACAAAATCCGCCGAAATGAGCCGCAAGGCAAGCCCAAATGTTGAGGACGTCGAGGAATCGACAAATTCGGGTCTTTCTCCACACTTTGAGAAACGACAGTGATATTTTCAGCAGAACGAATATTGCAATGATGCACAGGCCTTGCAATATCAATAACCGATCCAGTGTCTTCAAATTTTCTCACAGTGTTTGAAATTGTTTGCTGTGTAGGTCGATTATGTCGACGGTGATCGGCTCGTAAAGCCCTAAATGTTGATTCAGCAGAATCACCATTTTTATAATAAAATTTAATAATTCCAACGCGTTTTTCGACTGTTAAACGATCTATATTTCTAAATGGCAAACCTTCAACTAAAAAAAAACACGCTTTGGATGAAATTTAATTTTGACAGATGTCAAATGGCAGGGTTTCACTTTCCTACCACAAAATGGATAACCCTGTACCTGGGTGGAGGGAAATAGCTTTTAAGTTTGTCTTCAAACTGGTGGTGGATTGTAGCATTATATTAGACCTTAAGTTGAATTTAGAGTAAGGTACGTATTAAGGGAAGGTAGACTTAAGCATGTCAACACCTGGGTGGAGGAAAATAGCTTTTAAGCTCTTCTTCAAACTGGTGGTGGATTGTAAAAATTGGATTTAGTTTTAAGTTGGATTCAGAGTAAGGCACATATTAAAATCGGTCGGTATCACAAACAGTGTTTTAAATCTTCATCGGGAAGTCTGGCGTTTTGGTACGATCGAAATTGGCATAACGGGTTCACGGTTGTCTTAAAACCATGAAACCATCGGTCGCACAAGTGTTTCAATAAAGGGGGATTGGGTTCGTGGGAGCTTAGTGAATAGAGTATTGGACAACGCCACACACAACTAATTTTGTTTAATTTAAAGCAATACCTAATCCCGGTATTGAGTGTAGAGCAGGCTCCGTTGTTCCTTGTTTTTTTTCCTTGTTCCTTCTTTTCCCTTACATCTTTTCCCTTTTTGTTTTTGTTTCCTTTCTGTTTTATTCTTTTTCGTTTTTTCCTCATTTTTTTCTCCTACCGAGATTGGCGTGAGGTTACGTTAGGAGTAGCTAAAAGGCAAAAAAAAATCAGAGTCTGTGATTGGAACCATTGTGAACATTGAAATAAGGGGGTGTATGTTATGAACTTAGGAGAAGGTAGTGAGTAAACAGGATGTTGCAGAATGAAATGCGGACTGAGCTAGGACTTTGAGTGAATTTCAGGGAAATTCACTTAAAGTAGGGGGAAAGTTGTCACGGAAACCATTTGCACTTTTTTCCCTTTTTTTTCTGCGGTCGTTAGGATACCGCCCGAGCCACGGTTAAAGATAAAAATGTTTACAGGTTAAAATAATAAAATAAAAAGGTTAAAATAAAAATGTTAAAGTAGAAAAATAGGAAGGTTAAAATAAAAATGTTAAGATAAAAAAGTTAAAATAAAGATGTCAAAGTAGAAATGCTAAAATAAAAATCTGAAACTAAAAATGTTAAGGTAGGAATGAACAAAAATGTTAAAGTAGGAATAAACGATCGAAAATAAAAATAATCAAATGGAGACAATCAAAAAGAAAACTCAAATTATACGTAACCAAATCTCAACAAGTAAACCACAAGATATATTGGACGATAAAGTTCTACCAGCAACTGGGAGTATTGAAGATGATGAAACCAATGACGTTGATCCTGATGACAAGAATGAAAGTGAATAGGTGCGAGTAAAGTGATACCATCCCCAATAAAGTAACGTCCAGAACGCCACAAAATTCGGTTTAAACATCATCACACTAGCTTCTGATTGTCACCACATAAGCTCCTCATTCAAATGATGGAGCCCTCCACCGACGATTGCGATTGATCTGGATTATTTTGAATAGAACGACGACGAAGGTGACTAGGGCAACAAACGAACTGCTCCGCACCGTCAAACAGTGCAAAAACAGTTTTTGTTTTCCGTATTTCGATTTTTAGTATCTTGGGTTTCCGCCTTTTAATAACGTTGCCCATTGCGGGCTGCTTACAAAATTTTTCTTTCTTCGACGCAAAATATACGACCAACCTCTTTCCTTGATTTTCGTTTTCCTCTGCAACGAGGCTAAAGTCGAAAGAAAGGCACGGTGGTTGATATCGGTGATTTAACTGATACAATACCTCCATAGGTCAGCGGCGGCCATTCGTCGCACACATCAAACATCCCAAGTAATGAAGAATGTGGCATACGTCACGTGTGGAAGCATAATTTTGAAGAGGAATTTCGTAGTATACACCAAATTGTTCAAAAATATCATTATGTTGCTATGGATACAGAATTTCCAGGTGTCGTTGAACGACCAGTTGGTGAATTTCATTCAACAGCCAATTGTCAATATCAATTGTTAAGATGCAATGTTGATTTGTTACGAATCATACAACAGGCTTAACATTTATGGATGAAGATGGTAAAACGCCACCAGGATATTCGACATGGCAAATCAACTTCAAATTCAGTTTGACTGAAGATATTTACGCCCAAGATTCAATTGATTTGCTAACCAATTCCGGTATACAATTCAAAAAACATTAAGAGGATGGTATCGACCTACTAGATTTTGCTGAACTGCTTATGACATCCGGCATCGTTTTAATGGACAATATTAAATGGTCATACTTTCATTCTGGTTATGACTTTGGTTACTTACTCAAATTACTAATGGATCAAAATTTGCCACCGGAAGAAAGTGAATTATTCGAATTGTTACGTTTATATTTTCCAACAATCTATGGCATCAAATATCTGGTGAAATCATGTAAAAATTTAAAAGGTGGATTACCAGAAGTGTTGGGCCGCAGCATCAGGCTGGATCTGATTCGTTGCTAACAGGGATGGCATTCTTTAAAATGCGTGAGATGTTTTTCGAGCATAACATTGATAATGCTAAATATTGTAGTCATCTATATGGATTAAAAACATCATTTATCGTAAACGTAGCCAGCTTTCATGATAACAATGGGGGTAATAACAATTCATCGTTATGATTTCATTTAAGTTTTAAAGATGTTTTTATACAAATCGTATACACAGTCTAAAAACAAACAAGATCACAACACAGAATGTCAGTCACTTTGACATTTACACCTGATGGGCGAGTGTACTAAAAGAAGAGAAATTTGGATTTCAATTGCCCGATGCATACCAGTTCGAGGATCGCAATTGAACACTGAATCGCCCAGGGAATAAAATAATAGCTCGCCGGCTGACAGCAGTTTTTAGATATCTTGATGCCGGGCAGCACTAGGGTAGAGTAAACGCAATAACAAGGCAAGATCAATATTTTGCAGATCTCTACAAGATTTTCGTAAGATACTTGGGCAAGGTCTAATCTGATTCCAAATTAGAGGTCATGCTAAGGTGTGAAATGCCCAACTATATGAGGTCTTTACATCTCTTACTGAATTGGAAAGAGCTGTGGAAGTAATACAAAGTCGCAGCATTGATGTTCCAATAAGTAATTAGAAGATGGTGATAGTCGAAGAAGTATCTAACCATGAACATGAGTTCTTTGACCACCAATAGCTTCCAATTGCTCATTGAAATATACAAATTGTGACTCCGTATAACTCCAAAGCACCTTCTAATGCTAATTCACAATATTTGTCGTCTTAAAGGGTACGTCTTATCTTTGAAGCACGGGACCTTGAAATCTCCTTTCGTTTTCATCTCGACATTGGGGACTTTGAAATCACTAGATATTGGACTACCTTTGGTCAAAAAGGAGATATAAGGTGGTCCCTCTAGTGATGAAAGGAGCATTGACGCAATGTGAGAGTTTGATTGCTTTGACCTATAAGGTCTCAAATTCTCCGACGTATTCAAATAATTTCTGGACATCACATAGTTCCATCCAATTCTATGGTCTGTTGGGAACATTGGTGACCCCGACATGATTCCGACTCTATTGCAATTTGTGATACAACAGTATCCCCCCTGGCATTCTTTGGTACCTTTGCCAACAACTTTATCCACTTATCAGCAAACGAATCAATCAAGAAATCAAAATTGAAGCATTAGCGAGATCCCAACAGGTGATTGGAAACACCATCAAGAAGAATGTTAACAACCTCGACAAGGACAGTGCAGAGCGGAAGACCAGGCCATACACCAAGCAGCCCTTGGCCATCTTGAAAAGCCAATAGGAGCTTTTCGAGATCAACAACGGTATCCTTCAGCGATTCTTGTAGGACAATGCGGAGCACTCATACTTTCAAAATGAGTACTTCGCGAAGGTGAAGAAGATCGCAGAGCATGATGAAGAAGCCCTACAGGCTCTGCTAACTCAAGCATACAGCTCCAAGCAATGAAGTGCCGAGTCTAACCAGGCAGATGAGGCAACCAAGCGGCTGAATGCAGTAGCTGAATCCTTTCGACAATTGGTGTGGAGAGTGGAATTCATAGAGCGATTGCTACACTATTATCAGCTTCAAGTAGACATCCTACTCCACCAAAAACATGAGCTCGATGAGATCAACGAAATTTTCTGGGCTGAAGGCGAGGACTACGAGAGTCCCAGCAACAGTTGCACGAGGCGGGGAGTGAGGAACTACGAGACGCCATCTTCACACTAAAAGAGCTACTGGAGCCTAAAGACAAACCCAAGCAACACATGGTTGAAGCGCCTTCATCAGCGGTGGAGTTGCCGAAAATTACTCTGCCATCCTACAGCGGCAAGTATCTACAGTGGATACAATTAAGTGAACTATTCATGCAATTGGTGTATTTCCAGGGTCTAAGTGACACTCAAAAGATGTTTCACCAAGTCATTAACCTTCGAGCTGAAGCAAGTATTTAAATACAACACCTGCCTGTAGCCACCAGGAACTATCAATCGACCTGGGACTTGCTGTGTCAGCGTTACGATAACCAGAAATTGTTGGTAAACGACTATCTTAACGAATACAGGCAGCATCCAGCGATGCAAATGGAGTCTACAAGTTCCATCAAGCGACTCCATGACACAAACAAGGAGTGTATGATGGGGCTTCAAAACCTGGGATTGGCTGTGAAACATTGAGATGGGGTCATCGTATTGCTGAAGAAGTAAAGCAAAACAACTCATGCTCTCTATGAACAGTCCTTTGCAGATCCAAAGGCTCTAGATACTCTAAATAATTTATTGACCTTCCTTGAAACAAGATTCCAATCAATAGGAACCTTGAAAACCAAACCCTTACTGTTTGAGGAGAAATTTACAAAGGCACGAGCAACTGCGATGGAATCTACTGGAGCCATGCAATGCGTGATATGCACACTACCACATCCCCTATTTTCATGCAAGATGTTCGAAGATTACTCAACAAATAAGAGGACAGACGCCATACAGATATATAAGTGTTTAGTAGAAGATTAATAGCAGAAATGAATACAGTTGATGGACTTTTCATCGGGAAAAGATGAGAGTTTATTTTAAATTGACGAATTTATACAAATTATGCTTATTCTAATCGAAAAATCATAACATTGCTTATGCATAGTAAAAAATAATAACATTGCTTATTCATAGGTCGTTGCATTAAATGTTGGATAATAAGAATTTGCGTATATTGCAATTGAATGCAATGACCTATGAATGCTTGGAATTTGGTTCAAACGTGCATGCATATGTAATTTATAGTCAATGAATTGTATGGCATGTGCATATGCGGGCACGCTTCGAATCTGAAAATTATTATTAGTTTGAACAAAAGGCTTTGCTACATCTGTTTGAGGTCTGGACATTCTGTAAAGACGTGTGGCAAAAGTTATGTTCGAAATACAACAAGAAATAGAACACATTGCAGCACCGAGAGGACACGAAATGCAGGGCCAACACAACAGGGGCAACGGACCCGATTCAATCAAATGAAACAACAGCTATGGTATGTCTACTGGGAAGACGTTACAAACAACAATACTGCATTCTCCTGCGCACAGTCGTCTGTAATATGAAGGCTGCAGACAGTGAATTAATTGAATGTCGAGCAGTCCTCGATTTTGGCTCGCAAATCAACGGGATTTTGGAACGGGTAGCAGAAATGTTCAACCTCAGAACAACCAATGTTCCTACGATCATCACGGGGATCGGAAATCACAACAAGGTGGTGCAAAAGAGGGTATATATTCAAATCAAATCACCAGTCACATAGTGTGAGCTCCAAGTTAAAGCGTTTATACTGCCAGACATTGAGATTGATATCTCATCTTGGGACCTCCCTAGCCACATAAGGCCTGGTGACCCCACATTCAACATTCCTGGTCCCATCGAAGTTCTAATTTAGGCAGAAAACTATTTTAACCTGGTCAAAGTTGGTCACGTTGAATTGAGATAGTGCCGGCCAACACTACAATATACAACTTTCGGTAGGATAGTGTCAGGAGAAAATATGTGTATGAGTCCTACCAGTTGTCACCTTTTCACGAAAAAACAGTTCAACTTAAAGGAACAACTACAACAATTCTGGGATTGAAGCATTCAGCACATCCATCCGTTCATACTCAGCATGGGAAAAGAAGTGCGAATAAATGTATAAACGAACAGTGAAGCGAACTAACGATGGCCGATTCACTGTGAGACTTCCCTTCAGGCAGCCACCAACTATCCTTGGCGAGTCATGACAGCTGGCATTAACACGATTCTTTGCAATGGAAAGAAAGCTAGAACGTTATCCAGAATTGTAGTGTGAATATGAGTCATTTGTGAAGGAGCCCCTGACATTGGGCCACATAAACAAGGTCACCACCATACCTGAAACTGACTATTATTTGCCCCACAACTGCGTCATAAAACGTGACAGCAACACCACTAAGGAAGGCACCAGTGACTGTAGTATCAATGCTGCCAGGAGGAGAACGCATTACCCAAATGTTGAGTCATATGAACTCTATCACCCGAATCCAGCGGACTATTGCTTATATCCTGTGGTTCATTTTCAATTCGAGTCTGAACCGGTGGCTTGAGAGTTCAGGAGCTGATTATGAGAGGTACAGCAAGATGAGTCTGCTCCAGATGACCCCATCGAGCTATAAATCCAAAGGGGAAATTAGCAAACTTGGACCCTCACATCGATGACAGGGGAATTCTAAGAGTTGGTGGAAGATTGGAAAACGCCAACTTATCATTTGAGATAGAACACCAAGCACTGCTGCCGAGCCATCACTTCATAACGTAATTACTGATGAGACAAAAAAGAAAAGGGGGACCGTTACCAGTCTGCTAGCGACGTTAATTGTACTGTGTTTGTGTGTTTTCCGCAAGAAGTATAGTTAATACCAATGAGCCACGAGCCGGGGCTATATAGAGTTTTTCAATAAGAGGTGTTATGTTGATGTTAAAATAAAAATGCCATTTTTTAATATAAATGATTGAATGTTTATTTCATTATAAAGAAAAAGGTATGCCGTTTACAGTGAGAAATAACATCAGGCAAATGACCACCTCGACTACGCTTACAGGACCATAAGCTTTTCATGAAATTTTTTTTTTTTTTTTTTTTATACCTCCTTCCCTTCCACTCTCTCCATCACACTTTCTTCGTCGCACAACGCTCGTGCGATCTGCACTTCACATTTCGTCGTTTCTACAGGTGTGCCACCCAGACAATGTGTAAAACATCGGTATAAGGGGGCACACAAAATATATGTGAAGTCATCCTGTTAATCTTTTCATGTCCGATTCGTTAACAGCTCTCAGAGGTAAAAAAAATATTAATTCGACGCAGTAAAAAAAAACTCTGAGTTAAAAGAATGGCTGTTTCTTCAAGTACCTCGACGATAGGGTCAACAATGCCCTAAGATGCTATTTTGAAGTTACTGGACAGATAATAATAAATCATAAGGCTCGCTGTATCTTGAGGCATCTCGATGATAGGATAAAAAAAATTGCCCTAAGATGCTATGTTGAAAGTTTCTGCGCTGAGATTCAATCGCTATTCATTAAATAGTTCTTGAGTCTTTTCTTGAAGATCATAAGTGAATTCGCTTCTTTTACTGATTCCGGAAGATCATTGTATATACGAAGGGCATCATTTGTAGGATCGTTCTTTAGACGATCTGTTCTTGCAAATGGTATAACAAATTGGTCTGCGTTCCTAGCATTGTATTGATTCTTTTGTGATACCCTAACAAATGGCACTTGTGGGAACAAGTTGAGGTTTAAGCATTTGAAGATAAACTTAGCTTTCTCCATTATAATGATTTGGCTAAAAGTTAATGCGTTACACGATTGGTACACTAATTTTGTTGACGTGAGCCTTGGGAGATTATGCATATTTTTATATGCCTTAGTTAACATCCTGGAGATGACATTAATGTTTATCTTTGATGACTGACTCCAGATTACCACTCCGTAATGTAATTTCGACAATACGAATGCATTTAGAACCAGTTGTTTGATGTTCCTCGGGAATCCCTCGTACCTACGTAATAAGCCGATTATGGGGCTAATTGCCTTCTTAAGCTGTTTATATGTGGGAACCAAGTTAAACGGTGGTCAATGATTAGGCCAAGATATTTAAATTCAAATACCCTTTGTAGATTTTCGCCGTTAATTTTTATATCAATATCAATGTCTTCCTTGTTCTTTTGTTTGAAAATAACAAACTTAGTCTTTGTTACATTCAGCGCTAGTTTATTTTCGTTTAACCACAAACTATATGTTTTCAGATTCTCATTGATGGAGTCTTCAATGGCATTCTTGTTACATCCCGAGAACAGTGGTTTCCCTATGTCCTCGATAGCCTCACGAATTCCATCTTTGAGGTCTTGAATCGAAGCTGGACGGTTGGCGCAGACCTTTTCTTTCACGTGGCCCCAAAGGAAGAAGTTGCAAGGTGTTAAATCACAAGATCTATCCAAACTAACACCTCATTGGAAAACCCTATATTTCGAGAACGTAGATCAGCTTCCATTCTAAATGCCGAGTGGACCCTGATTGCCTGCTGTAACTTGACATTGTTTTGGAGACAACATTAATTGATTGTCAGAGGGTGATCAGTTTGCAGACGTTATGTTCACTGGTTATCAAACAGGGACACTGCAGGGAAACAATCAAACAATTTAACCTCACTCTGATCCAGATCGCAATGAAAAAAAAATTGCTCTATTACAATCGAAGATCAAGAAGACATAAAAGTTACTTGGCGGGGCTTCACTGGCTGATCCCACAGGTGATTTGCCGATGAAGTCCAACTAATGCGCTTCTGTACAATTGGCGTTTCCGCTGATTGCATAGAGGTCTTTTGATGGGCTTCTCTGGCTGATTCCTCAATCTATAGGGCACTCAGTGTAGGGTGATCGATGAATTGATGTTTCGACTAAATCAATGCTATTTCCGCGCCCTGTGCTGCTTGCATTTTCCTCCCTTGACCACGGAATCTTACCACATTGGCTGTGTGCCCTTGGCGATGGGCTAGCCAATTTGGCTTAGTTCGAAATGCAGCCAATGCGGCCTTCCAATTCACCAATTCTGTGGTCTGTTGGGAACAGCACCAATAATCAACTAGGAGTGAAGGTATTGCAAATTAATCTTTACGATTCTAAGGTGACCTCTGCATCACTCCTTAATCTGATTAAAAATAGGAAAAGCGTGTTTTGATGCCAGAAACCAGACTCATCAAGAATCTCATCTTTGAACTTAAATTGGATGGATTGTGAGTTGTGATACCTATCTCTTTATGTAAACGAAAAGTTGGCATCATCATTATAAAATTTATTAAATTTTTTCCCCTCAAACCAAAGTCTTATCAAAAATCTTGGCACTGACGCTAAATTTATGCTTAATTTTTTTGCGGCTGAGAGGTAAAGGCTATTTATGCCCCAAATTTGAGGCTCCTAGGTGTGCAAGATATCTGGACTATCCACAAAACACCTCCACTGTCAACGTGAGAACCTCTCCTAGAAAAGTTTGACATATTACTTCGTGCTAAGCCTCATTCAATTACAAAAAGGACCTGATGCAAAGCAGGAGAGGCAGAAACCCCGACGAAGACCCTGGCAGCAGGCACTGCTTGTAAAGCCCTAAGATGGCCAATCCTACGCGGAGGTACTGCGGGACATCAGGGGAAACGTAAGGCCCGAAGACACCAATACTACCATTAAAGTAGTACGACCAACGCGGTCGGGCCACATACTGGTCGGATTCGGAGTAGAGGCCGGCCATAAAGATGCATTCTGTGACGCAGTAAAGAAAGTCCTCGGCAAAAGCGCAACTATAGCCCCGCTCGAGCCGATGGCAACGATCGAAATACGAGACATAGACTGCGTGACGGATCTGGCCGAGGTAGAAGATGCCATCGAAAAGGAGTTCCCTAGCGTGAGAAGGAGCAAAGTGAGACTGACACCAGAAAACAACAGGGGACAACGCATGGCCATAGTTGACTTGACCGAAAAGGACGCCGAACAATTTCTGAACAAGGGCAAAGTACGAATTGGGTGAGTTCTGTAGGATACGGCGAAGAGCAACGCCTCTTCAATGTTTCAAATGCCTTGGTGATGGTCACACCACCCAAGTATGCAAAGGACCCGATAGGAGTTCCCTATGTTACAAATGCGGTAAAAGAAAAGAGTGTACGAAGGAGGCACACTGTATTCTTTGCAAGGATGCTGATCCAAAACTTGATTTTGGACACCTCTTGGGATCAGGAAAATGCCGGGTGTTCAAGGGAGCAATAGCCAAGGCAAAATCAGAGCTCCGATGACCTGCATCCTGCAGCTAAACCTGCACCGCAGTTCAACCGCCCAAAATCTGCTTGAGCAGTTTGCGAGGGACATGAAAGCCGACTTCTTGCTGCTGAGTGAGCAACACCATAATAAAAGTCCTGCATTATGGTACTCTGATGAAACTGGTACTACTGCTATCTGGGTTCGTCACAGTGACTGTCAGGCGGAGAGTTGTGGACGGGGGGATGGTTTCGTGTGGGTTCGGTACTGAGGGATCACCTTCTTTAGTGTGTAACTAACGCCTATCAAGTCGAAATCATCTTTCCAAGCCAAGCTTAATGCTTTGGAGGGCGCTGTCTCGAACGCAGAGGGCAAAGTGCTCGTTGGGGGCGACTTCAATTCTAAAGCAATCGAATGGGGCATGCCTCAGATGGATCCGCGGGGAAAATGAATCCTGGAAATGGCGGCCAGGACGGCTCTCGTCATACTAAACTCCGCAAACACGCTGACTTTCCACCGTATTGGCTGTGAGGGTACCATACCGGACGTGATATTCGCCTTGGAGTCCTTAGTACGGAGGATACAAAACTGGAAAGTATTAGAGGACTACTCAGCCAGTGATCATCAGTGCATTCTGCTTGAGATAAGTGATGCCGTCTCCCGATGTCCGTGCTCTCGGCCTTCTACAACTGGATGGAACATCGGAAGGATGGACGTCGAGAGGTTCGTCAAGGTGCTCACAGCAGATGAGCCGCTGCAGGGAGCTTCGGAGGGGACGGAAGAACTGGCAGCTCAAGACGTGGTGAACTCTACTATGAGCATAATCACAACTGCTTGCTGCGCTTCTATGCCCCGTCGAAGACCCCGGCACGGCAAGCCCCCAGTGTACTGGTGGTCTACTGAAATCGCTGAAAATCGGAGGGAGTGTCACAAGCTTCGGTGTGAGGCTCCACGGGCGCGGAGCCGTGACGAGGCATGCGAGCAAGTGGCAGCATATAAGTCGGCCAGGAAATGCCTTCGCAAACTGATCAACAGTAGCAAGGCTCGCTGCTGGCAAGACCTAGTGGACAATGCGAACAAGGATCCTTGGCGCCTTGGCTACAAGCTGGTCATGGGAAAACCTCGTGCCCTACACAAGCCTTGCATACATGACGCGGAAAAGGTGGACCGTGTTGACGCTGTCCATGGTGAAACAGCAGTTGAGTGCCCACTCTTTACACAGCTGCAACTGGAGGAAGCGTCCTCTCCTTGAAAGCGGGGAAGGCTCCAGGTCCAGATGGTGTTCCAGCTGAGGTGCTGAGGCTCATCTATCACCATTGTCCTGCCTTGCTGCCCAGCACATTCAACGCTTGCCTACGGGACGGGGTTTTCCCGGTACGATGGAAGGTGTCGAGGCTCGTGTTAACCAGCAAGGGGAAGGGAAATCCCGAATCGCCGTCTGCATATCGCCCGTTATGCATGCTAGACACGGCTGGGAAAGTGCTAGAGAAACTCATCAAGGGTAGACTCACTGACGTGATTTGTGCTGCTGGGGACCTATCTCCTCGGCAGTACGGCTTTAGAGCAGGACGTTCTACCATTGATGCGATTACAGAGGTGGTGAACGCGGTCCAAAAGGCAGAGGCATATAGTCGCACCAAGTGACAGATCGTCCTGTTGGTGACACTTGACGTCAGGAACGTCTTCAACTCCGCTGGATGGGTGGATATTCTTGACACGCTGGAAAACTCTTTTCAAGTTCCAGGATATCTAATGCCTGCTCTACGACACGACACAGGGCCAACAAAGGATGGAAATTACATCGGGTGTTGCCCAGGGATCTATCCTTGGTCCGGACTTGTGGAACGTGTCTTACGACGGGCTACTGAGACTTGAGATGCCAGATGAGTCGCGCTTGGTCGGCTATGCGGATGATGTTGCGGCTCTGGTCGCTGGACGCACCGTTGAATAAGCGCAACTTAGGCTAGGTATGCTAATGTGCCGAGTGAGGGACTGCATCACTGCTTGCGGGCTCAGTTTAGCACTGGAGAAAACCGAAGTGGTCATCTTGACAAAAAAGAGAATCCCTAGAGTAAGGATGATCAGTATTGGTGATACACAGATCGAATCGAAGCCATCGGTGAAGTACCTGGGGCTACTGATCGACTCGAAGATGAGTTTTTCTGAGCAAATCAGGGCAACGGCTGAGAAGGCTGCTTCGGGAATATTGGGTCTGAGTCGACTTATAGCCAACGTAGGGGACCCAGCCCATCAAGAAGACGCCTCTTGATGAGTGCTGTAGGGTCAGTGCTACTGTATAGAGCAGAGGTACGGGGCGACACTCTCAGCAAGGAGGTGTACCGAAAACGTTTGGTATAGGTACAGAGAAGAGGAGCACTGAGAATTGCATCTTCGTATCCAACAGTCTCCGACTCGTCGGTGAGAGTGATTGCAGGCGTGATACCTGTCGCCCTCCTTGCTAGAGAGCGCCGCGCTATTTACCTGTGCCAAAACGAGGATGCGAGGGAGACGGTTGTCCGCGAGAAGAGACAGCGCTCGTTCAACGATTGGCAGCAGTCTTGGGTGAATTGCACGAAGGAAAGGTGGACTGTGCGCCTCATCTTGGATGTGAAACCGTGGGTAAATTGAAGGCATGGTGAGACTGACTTCTATTTGACCCAGCTTTTGAGCGGGCACGGGTGTTTTCAGTCTTACCTGCACAAGATCGGTAAGTCACGGTCTCCCGATTGTCAGTTTTGCCCAGGAGAGGAGGACAATGCCTGTCACACATTTTTGCGTGCATAAAATGGATCAGGCTGCGAAGGGAACTCTACAGGGAGGCGGGAGAGGTCACCCCGGATAATAAAGTTGTGGTGATGCTCGAATCGGTTGACAAATGGGACCAGGTGGCACATTATGCTCGGGCAGTCCTAAAATATAACAGGGACTCACAGCAGCCGGGGGCGCTGGGGCTGGGGGATCACTCTTCTGACATTTCCTCTTCCCCTCTCTACTCCCGCCAGGAAAGGGACTCCCCAGCTTGAAGGCGCCCAACGGCGTAACAAAACAAGACCTGGCCCGAAGTAATGTGTCAAACGGTTCCAGGCTGGGTTCTCAGGTTGACAGGGGAAGTATTTAGTGGGTAGTCTAGTCGTGCATGGGAGTCCCACACTCTGTGCATGAATAGCATTCACCTCCCTACCTCCCTGTGTTTTGCTACAACACAAGGTGCCTTTAAGTTGGGTGATTTGTCCTTTAGTAGGAGGGAAGGGAAGAAGAGGGGCTGCTAGAGAAAGCTATCCCCCAAGCCTGACGTCCTTGACTGATGTGAGCCATTCTTTTCTTTTAGTAGCGCTCAAACATAATATGCCACATTGTTCCATTTGTCAACCAATACTAGCATCTCTCCAATTAGCCAATTCGAGGAAAGTTCTCCTGTTACTTGTAGAAGCCCTGGTGCAGCTTTTCTCATCTTTTGCATTGTCTTCCCTTTCAGCGTAAAATATCTAGTCGGAGCCTCGTGACTTACCAATCTTGTGCAAGTAAGACTGAAAACACCCATGCCCGATCAGCAGCTGAGCCTAGTAGAAGTCAATCTTAACATGTGTTCGATTGAGCCATGGTTTCAGATCAAAAATGAAGCACGTAGCCCATTTTTCCTTTGTGCTATTCACCGAAGACTGCTACCAATCATAGAGCGGGCCTTGGTGGGCAACTGTTTCCCCCGTGTAATCGTTTTAATGCAGGTATATAGTACGACACTCTACAGCAAGGTGAGTGATGGGTTTCACACTTGCGATGACTAGCACTGCCAAGCCAGATACAGTTGGATATGAAGATGCAATCCTCAGTACTCCTCCTCTTTGTTCCAATGCTAAGCGATTTCGGTTTAGCTCCTAGCTGAAATCGTCGACCAATATTTTTCTCCGTACAGTACCACCGACTCCACAGACCTAATCAAAAGCCACCTTCTTGAAAGATCTGGTTCTACTATGTTGGCCATAAGTCAACTTAGATTCAATATGTCTGAAACAGCTTTGCCAACCGTTGCCCTGATTTGATCAGAGAAACTCATCTTTGGTAGTTTGCTGATGATTTTGATTCAACTACTCGTAGTACTTCTCCAGTACTGATTTTTCTTACTCTAAGGACTCTCCGCTTTGTCTAGCTGACAAATTTGGTTTTCTCCAGTGTTGGACTTCATCCAGAACCAGTCATCTAGTTTCTCAATCCGGGCATTTGCATATATAATTAAAGTCGTACCTATTCGGCACGGCACCGCAACATTATCCGCAAAGCCAATCAGACCTGACTTCTTCGACAGCTCTAGTCCCAGTAGCCTGTCTTATGGTATTTTCCACAAGCGTGTATCAAGGATACATCCTTCAGCAACACTTGAAGTAACTTCCATCCTTCATTGGACCTGCATCATATTATAAAGCAGACTTTTGTCCTTTAAGTGATCCCTCAAAAGCCTCATTTGAAATTTAGGAACTTGAAAAGAGGTTTTCAACATATTCAGATCATCATGAAGTTGAAAGCGTTCCAAATATCAAGTGTCATGAACATATCTACCCATCGCTTGGTGTGGCCATGTGCCCCCACTCTTGGATCATGCTCACTTCCTCCACAATTACATCAATGGTGGAGCATCCGTCTCTAAAGCCATATTACTGAGGAGATAGGCCCCCAGCAGTACGAATCATGTTAGTGAGTCTCCCCTTGGTGAGTTTCTCCAGCAATTTCCCAGCCATGTCTAGCATGCGTAACGGGCGCTATGTAGATGACAACCAAAGATTCTTCTTCCCCTTGCTGGTCTGTATTGGCCTTGCTCTCTTCCAGCATTCTGAGAAGACACCTCCCTCAGCCTTGTGTTGTTGGTACTGGGCAACACGGCAAGACAGTTGTGATAGACAAGCTGCAACACCTCAGCTGCATTTTAGATTCATATTATAGTCTTATATCACGGAATCACATAATACTATAACATAAATAAGAGCACAAGCGGAAGGCCACTCTACCCTGGGAGAGCACCTGCAACACAAAAGAAAGGCGTGAGCTTACTCAATGCCTAGCTCATGAGTGGAGGGGTCAGCCAACATGGCGGGTCCCATACCCAGTCAAGGTCCCTAATGAGTAAAAAGACCGAGTTCTTTTTCAATTTTATCTTTTCATTTTAATGATACTTTGCAAAAAAAAAACATAAATTTACGTAGCCAATCATTCATACTTTGCAAAAAAAAAATGAATTTACATATCGAATCTTTCATATTTAGTTGTCATTTTTAAAGCGAAAAATTAAGAAAAAAAGCAAGACCTCGAACTGGTTTCGCTCCTTAGTTATATACAAAAGAATATATTTTTATCCCGAAATACATTGAAAGTAACTCATTTCTTTTGTTTTTAAGTTCTTCTTCGATCCAAATAGATCCGTGTATTCGGAGCTACTTATCTTTTCCCATTTACTAATATTTTTTTAAAACTCACACATATTTGAAAAATGAGAAGCACTTTTTGTGAACGATTTCACGTATTATGTAGTAATAAAAATAATATGTAGGTAGTAAGGATGCATTTGCGTATAAATTAAATAATTTTAATAGATATAACATTAATAAAATATATAATTTATTGTCAATTATTTTGTTTATTTGATATCCGCAGGCCAATTCTCTGAGACCGAATTGCCAATTGTCTGAGACACTGAAGGTGACTCGAAGTAGTCGAAACGCGTCTGCCCACATAACAAAGCAAGGCCCAATGGCTTTTAAAGAAAAAATAAATATAATTTATATATGATTTAGGCAATAGAAAAAAGGTTACTCACCCAATCCTCCTCCAGCGAGCGTTCCTAGACAGGGTGGGTAAGGCCTGTGGACATTAAAGTTCGCTAAGTGTAATCCGTGATCATACATCTATACATAACTGTAATTTTTAACACTGAGTCGAGATAAAATCCATTAGAACGATTCGATTAAAATTTTCGAATCTCAATAACAACTACGCGAACGCTTTTCACTGTTTGGGTCTCATTTCATTCATTTACTGAACAGCAGGTATTGATTGTTAAACAAGTTGGGTAAACAGACCTACGCTCATGTCAGAAGGGTTTTGTATTCAATTTACAAAATGCAGTCACCAGATCGAATCAAATCAAGAAACATGTCAAAGACGATTTTATTGGAGAAAATATGAAATACGAAGATCATACTATTATTAACAAAGTTCAATGAATTTCGACTTTTGAGGTTTTTGGTATTGTTATACTCATAAATATCTCCCTTGATAATTATTTCAGATGTCCATCCGCGACGGAGGAAACACATTTTTCATGTATTTCCCCCTGTGCCCCCACTGAAGCAAAAACTGACAGTTTAACAACTGTTTTGAAAAGCTCCCATGAAAACTTTCATTTCATACTCATACCGGCTACGTTTGATGAATTTTTTTTCAGGGGCCACTCTCCTGTGCTGAAATCATCGATTCATGGCCAATTTTTTCGAATCCTAGAATGGTTACAAAACCCTTTTGCTAGGAGCTCTCTCCCACCTCCTTGACTTATTTCTTTTATGAGCATTAATTGTAGGTACTCATCTTCAGTCATTCATTCAATTGAATCAAGTGTTCAAAGCATGCACCTTAAACGTTGAAGTTGGGAAAAAATAACTCCAAATTATTCAATCGTCTGAGTCGGTAAAAAGCGCATGTTGTTCCATAGCCATATGTTGCCATAGTAATACATGCAGCGCATATTGTTCCATAGTAATACAGGAAAATTCAAACCGCTATAACTTCGCTAAATATGATTCAATCTTTATGAAACTTTCAGGATAGATCAATCTTATGAATAAACATTTACGTACTGAATTTCATTGAATTTAAGGGTACTGTTAAGCTTTTATTCAAGAAAACATGAAATCGATAAATCATACTATTACTAACAAAGTTGAGTGAATTGCGACTTCTAACGTATTTGTTGTTGTTGTACTCACCAAGGCCTACATCCCTGATTTTTTTCAGATTTTTCGGATCACAGGTGTCCAATCGCGAGGGGGGGGGACACAAATTTTTCGTGTATTTCCCCTCCCTGTGCGCCCCCCGAAGCAAATTTTGCCAAACTAAGACCTGTTTTGTAAAGTTCTCATCAAGACCTTTCATTTGATACCCATATCGGCTACCTTCAATGAAATTTTTTTTTCGGGGGGTCACTCTCCGATATGGGGAGACCCCCCTTAAATACCTTATAAAATTTTTTTGTAGTTGAACTTTGAAGAGATCACCACTTTACACCTACATACAAAATTTGATGTTTCTACCTTAAGTAGTTTCCGAGAAAAACTGCTGTGACACACGGACGGACGGACGGACGGACAGACGGACAGACTGGTCGCGAAACTAGTAGGGTTTTGTAAAATTATTTTACAAAACCCTAAAAAGATGACCCGGTCGTCACAAAAATATTATACAAATGCAGATAGAAATAAATTTCATTCCTTCAACCGAAACGCGTCTTGATCTTCGCAACTCTTCATCTACGCCCCCACGGCCAACATGGTTCAGAGATGATTCAGTCACTCCTTGATCTCTAGCGCTACCGTTGTGCGTTCACAAGTAAGACTTAGTTGATTCCTCGTCTCGTAGCCGAAAGGTTAACTTTCTCGCTCTGATGCAGTCTCTCAAACTGAAGGGATGCACTTGTGCGCGGAATTTCATTGACTTTTCCTGAACAAAGCAGCACTGCACATACACAAAAGCGAAAGTTGCGTGCACGGAGTGATTAAAATCGCACTTGATACCCACACATAACGTGTGCCTACAAAACGCCACTACTAACACATTTCAATTGGCTGCTGTACGTGCAACTTGCCGAACTAACACCGTTCAGTTGATAAACAAAAGCATGAATATGTGCGCGCATGCGATACTGCAACAGTGTGCAAATCAGTTGTGAGGAAATTTTCCTTCTTGACCAGCCAAAATTAAAGCCCTTATCCTTGCGCGTTCATTTTTATCATCAATGCAAAATGATTTACGCGTTCACCACTCGGGCTAGTAAGACAAACACCGAGGGATCCCCAGCACTGGGCAAAACACTTTGCAATCGAACAGGCACTGTCGTAAATCCTTCACTGCTTTTCAAATGCGAATTTGCCACTGTTGCCACTTAACACAAATCAAAAGATGCTGGTTGTACTGAATAAAGCGACAGCAATTAGACGAAGAAAATTTCCGACGCGATCAATTTTCTTCCTTGCTTTGGTGCAATCGCCAATGCAGCCGCAATGGGCTGCTAATTTCATGACCGTGATTTTTCCGCTTTCTCAAAGGCAGTCAGACTCCAACCTTGTCGTGCCGTTATGCGTTTCCCGCTATGACGGATCAGAGAAGCCGATGCACGGCGACTAAATAGAGAGAAAATCTCGTCTGATGTCTTAACAATGGATAGGAATTAACTTGATTGTATTGATTGGCAGCAATTTTTTAATGATTATAATGTTTGGGACTATTGTCACGCATATTTGCTGCGGATTATGGTTACTCTCAATTGAAACACAAAGAAATTTTAGTTTTTTACAAAATCAAAGCGAAATTTTCCTTTTTGATTCGCCATGAAGGCATGGAACTGCACACGACAGATAAAGAGGAAAAGATTGCACAGCCAGAATCAACCTTACTAATACCAATTCGGTCGTGATTCGTCGATATAGTTGGGCTTGGGGAAATTGCAATGCCCTTCTTTTACGTGACCGTAAGAGACCAGCAACCATGGAAGCAAGGGCAACACAATAATCAATAATTTGTGACGTTTGAAACGTCTGGCGATAATATGAAGACTCCCCGCATCCGTCAAGGTTATTTCATTCGCAAGCCCTCTTCTTGCGGCCAACGGTTATTTTCATTGACGAAATAACGCAAATAATTTTTCTAAGTTGAGTTACAAAGGGGCTGTCGACGTCGAATTTTAATTGTAAACTAAATTTTTTTTATTCAATACTTTTCTAGTAAAATATTTTTTTTTTGTTTATAAATTTACAATGAAAATTATATGTTTTGTAAGGATATTTTTCGAGCAGTTTTCCTAGGCGACTGCTTGATTCCTACAACTCGTAATCTTTATTCTTAATTTTCATGTCGAAGTCGAATCACTTTTTGTTGGTTTTCAACAATGGTGGGATGCCGTTGGGCCCATACCAGCAGTCTCGAATTAGTCTTTGGATTATTTGCGTTTCTTCATTTATCGAAGTAAAATAATATTTGATATGATTTCGTAGGCTGACTCCTTCGATGATATAAGCTTTTTGCAATAAAATTTAATTTAATTTTTAGAAAACTTGACTGGAGCGAATTAAAAACTCGTCTATACGCAACGAAGGCTAGACGTGGAACTCTTCTTCTTGTTTTTTTTAACTCAGTTGAATTTTTGAAATCATCATAATTGCTCAATAAACAAAGACTTTTTTGAAATGCATTTATGTTTTTCATTACAGGTAAACGCCAGCAGGATGCGAAGACTCGAGAGGGGCTGTATTGCTACGAAGCAGAAGAAGAAGCGCCTACGATACTCATACTTATACCTGAGAACATAAGTCCTTTATCCGAATGGGAGAAAACAATTTAGTCCAGAATGAAAATTTTCAACTAAAAGTTTATCGTCTGAAGCATATTTGAGTAATTAGACTATGAATTACTGTGTCCCTTAAAAATTATAAAGTTATGAATCGAAATGTGAATTAAAGCTTTTGTAGATTTGATAAAATATTAAAAGAATTGTGGGGTTTTCTGCTTGTTTACTATTGAAAATGCATGTTGTGTGCAAGCCTCTCCCTTCCTAGAATAAAATAAGAAGACAGTCATACCATAAAACTAAACTTGTCACGTCGCTAGTGTAGCGATTTTTTTTCCTTGCGATTTCGTTCCGAAAATTCAATACCGATTTGTTTCGATTTACATACTAAGCCTCCAAAAATAACAGCAAGTACTGTATACCAGTTCTCCAAGAAAAATATAACAATCGAAAATTTCTAATATAACAGTTGAAATTTTACGATCTGAGAGCCCTAAAGCGTGTGAGAACTTAAAATGCCTAAAAGTCGGCAATTTTGAAATCTAGTTGAATCGACTTAATGCAAAATCTTCAAGAACGCGCGCACTCAAATTCAACCAATTTGTGGACTAAAACTCTACTTAGATTAGATTCATATCTATTTCACAATGACTTTGTACAGTTTAATTAAATATCATAAGATAAATCAACTATAGAATTGTTAAAACTATGTAGTTGATTTCATGACGTGCTCCTAGTCACATTCTTTAGTAACACGCTTTTTAAAAATGTTTAGCGTAAGAGATATGTTTTATAATTAAAGATATTATAAAACTTGAAATATAGTATCCTTTCAGCATGCAAACTTGAGTCTGACTTTTCTAGCTTCATCTTTTTCTGAAAAAAGAACATTCTTTTCAGAGTTCTAGAATATAACTTAAAGGGTTTTCCTTACAATCCAACAGAATATAATGTATGTACATACATATGTATGTATCTATGCAATATTTGACATGATCCACCTAAATTTCTTCATTCCGAAGAAATTTCGACGACGTAGGTTTTATGATATTCATATCTGTAATTGCATGTGGTATTGCAAATATTGTTGTCCGTCTCTTTTACTCCACACAACATCAAGGCTTAGTTTTTAGCTATTGATCTATACTATTCATTAGTTTTCCGTTTCCGAGAATCTGGGTTACTTCAGATCTCCATTTGACTTACTTAAGGGTTTCTTCCGATGCGCCGGTGCAGTTATTCACTTGAAGACTTGCGTGTGAATATATCCATATAACTGTATTGTACGTTTAAGCCGGTGTAATGGAGGGGATACATTCGGTGATTTGCAATTGATACTTGAACGTGCAGTATTTCTAGAAAACAGATCATTTGAAGAAAGTGACAAGTTGTGCAAGAAGGTGTGATTTTTTTCGTGATTTTGTTGCGCCAAAAAGGGGCGTCGAGGTATTTTGTAGTTTAATTTTTTTTACTTGTCGACTTTGACCCAATTTAAAGTGCTAAAAGTAAAAGTGTATTATTATCGGCTGGATATGTCATGGATCATCTCTTAAATGATGGTAAGTGGCAGCTTTATCATTTTACACTTGAATAAGATACATTTACAAGCGAAAAATATATTTTTGATTACGTCCTAATGACGGCAACTGCTGAAAACAATTGTTTTTAACTGAATCATAAGCAGATTAACATATAATAATGGTCAAGATGGAATAGTAGTCAAAGTATACTGCTTTTTGAATAAGAACTGAACGCATTATGATCCTTATGGTGCTGAATCCAAAACATTAAACATCCTATGATGCAGTATATAAAAAAAATATGTGGAATGTAATATTTGACAACTAATAATCAAATAAGCGTGAAATCCCGCAACATTCTCACAACTCATGATACAAACTATGTCTACCACACAAATTTTTAAATTCTACTTCAAAGCTCGGGCAAGAACATCGTTCTCTTGTTGGTGTTTTTTCTATGGGGTATTGGTAATAATTGCCGAATGATACAGTTAAAGTCAATGTTTAAGGGTAAGCACACTTTTTATCGTTTAAACGACGGATTAACTTAATTTTTACTAATTATTGCATTCGATGAATGAATTGAATTCTAGTACCGACAATGGGCGATGGCGAAACATAAAAGATGGATCGTAGTAGTCTTTGCGTATGGAGGTCTTTTAAATTGCTCCTGTCAAAAGTTTTCAAAAATTAAATTAATTTTTTTAAAAACATTAGTCCAAAGTTAATTTTTATCGGAAAAAATCTTATATTGTCGAAGTCATCGACTCAGGAAATTTCTATCGAATATTTTTACTTCGATTGGTAACGAAAAACAAATTACCAAAGAAAACTTCGCCGCTGGTATGGAGGAGCCCGACGGCTTCCCACCATTGGGGCAACCTAGGGAAACGACGAATACGAAACTGGCGATAATCAACAAAAGAAAACATAACGAAGAAAACTCCGAAGATGGAGGGTGTAAGCTGCAAATAATAGCGGACAATCAACAATTGGCCAAATTGCTGAAAGAAAATGATGAACTAAGGCAAGCGATACTGTCCCTGAAAGATCTCTTCAAGGACGGGATGAAGCCTCAAAAGACGCAGTCGCAAAATTAATGACAACAGGTAACAAAGCCGAAGAAAAGTACAAAGCAAGCAATTCCAGAAGAAGTTCTAAGTGCTGGTGGCACCAACGAGAGCCAAAACTATTTTGCAGTGCTGGAGGGATTAACCGAAGATATGGAAATCGAAGAAAACATCGGAGGTAATTGTCATCAAGATAATGACTTAAATTTTATTCAATATTTAAAGAACAAAAAGAAGGAGAAAAAACCAGCCCGCAGTTCAGCTGGTTCCTCTGAAAAAGCTTCCAACAAGACAGAAAAAGTTCCGCCAGTGAACGTGTTCGGACGAACCGGGAAAGATATGGTTCGGCTATTGGCAGCCGAAAATAAACTGGCCAATTTCGAAATCAAAAGAGTTAATCCCGAAAAATTAACTATAAGGACGAAATCAATGGTTGATTTCAAGTCAGCCAAAGATGCGCTGATTTCTGGGGAGATATCACACTTCACCTATACCCCAAAAAGTGAAAAGAATCAGACCTTCTTGTTCAAGGGTTTGGTCGGCGGAGAGGATACGGTCGATCTTCTTCAGGTGCTCAAGCAAACTGCACCATTTTGTTTCAGTCAAAGCGCTTGCGACAAGAAGGTCGACCATAGAAAGGAAGAATTTACCACTTTACCTGGAACAAATTGCAAATAAGAGCAGTCCAAGTGCCCTTCAAGAAATAAGGTACTTGAATGTCAGAGTGGTGAGGTGGGAACGCCTCCAGAAAAGAGAAGTCAACCAGTGTTAGCGGTGTCAAAGATTTTGACATTCGGCTGCCAATTGTGCCATGCACTATCGTTGCGTTAAGTGCAAAGACGTTCATGCTCCCGGTGAGTGCAAGTTGGCTCAGACGGAGCCTAAAAAAATTATACTGCGTTAACTGCGGTGTTTTTGGTCACCCAGCATCATATCGAGGATGCTCCCGATATCAAGATGCAAAAGTTAAATTTGCTCCAAAGCAAACACAAGTACACCGTAATATCATACCTTCCAACTTCGTCAAGCCCGGAGTATCATTTGCACTCGCCGCTAGAGGACCAGCAGAAAATGCTGGAAATAATGTAAATAATATAGGTGGCAATAATGAGCTACTTCTCAAAATTTACCAGCAATTTAATTCTTTATCGAAGAGAATCGACAAACAAGATTCAAAAATTAACTTTGCTTTTCAGCGTTTAGGTCTTTCAAATGCCTAATAATAACTTGTCATCCAGTCATATTCCCATGGATAGGCTTCGCCTCATATCGATCAACGTCAATTCTATCGTTGCTATACATCGACGTGATTATCTCCTTGAATTTATTGTTAAGCAAAAGCCTGACATCATACTTCTCACGGAAACCCACCTCAATTCATGGCATTCCATGGAATTCAAAGATTTTGCATTCGTGAGAAACAATAGGGTAATAGGTGACGGGGGAGGTGGCACCGGGATATTGACCCTATTATTTCAAAAATATTGAAAAAGTCGAATTCAAAAACTTTGTATTTCTTGAAGTGTCCGTCATCAAAATTTCACTGCCAGGTGGAGATAACCTCTTCGCTATCTCTGCCTATGCAACTGGTCAAAATGGTCTCAAGTTCAAGGAGGAACTCAATTCCTTGTTTGAAATACTCGAGTTAAACATGCTGCATAGTTATTATATTTTTGGCGGTGACCTGAGTGCCAAGCATACATCATGGCTAAACGCCACCAATAATTAAAGAGTTGTATTCCTGAAATCTTGGATAACAGAGAACCGAATTGAATACAGGTGCAATCTATATGGGTCGGAGTTCCCAACATACCCTAGGACAAATTCATATTTGGACCTCTGCATTGCTGACGCAAGACTTGAATTCAGCTGTAATAGTCCTCAACGGAAACTGCAGGTGCTTCCTCACGATAGCGACCATAACGCAATCGTAATGGAAATCAATCATCAAAGGGATGATTTCTTCCTCATTCCAGTTCAACATGAAAACCATCGGTTGAATTTAAAAAAAACAGACTCGGGAAAGTTTCAACAGAAGTTTAATCGGGAGTACCAGAAGCAATGTCCTCCTTCTTATGACGGCAATGCTTGCTCAATGGTTCCTTATAACAGAAATCTAACTGACGATGGAATAGATCTCTATTTGTTGAAGTTAGAGAAGCTGACGTTGGAAACGATTGAGAAAGTCGTTCCCAAGATTAAGCATCGAAACAATATAGAAGAATATGAAACACCAACCAACGCAAGGTTGAAAAGATTGAAAAGCCTTCTTTTCACACACGTCAACAATATTTGTCGACGATTTTTCGACTACAACCATCCCTCCTTAGCTTTGTTGAAATTACACCTGAAGAATGTCCGGAACTTAATCCATTCATATTTCAGGAGTGAGGTCAGCAATCAATGGGCGGAAAAACTAAGGGGTATTAGCTCACAGGACCCAGATGGCGTTTTCGCGAAAGTGAATAGCATATTCCACAAGAAGTCTCGAGTGAAGGTATCGAATCTTGAAGTCGCTAGTGATGAGATAAATCTTCTTAATAGGGCTGGTATCGAAATTGATAGCATGACTCCGGATGGAAATGGAAACAGGATTATATGTGATGGATTGCAGAAACTTGCCCTGATTGGAACACATTTTGAATTGGTTCATCTGCCAAACCCTGAGAGAGGGAATAAAATATTTTCAGAGGTCGTTGAAGCAAAAGTTTCCGACGCCAATCAATTCTTCATTTCGATGAAACATTAACATCTGACCTCATACCGAGCTTGAATCTTATTGATTATTTTGTCAGCTATGAAGACTTGCGTTTCATATTTCGCAGAATAAACAACAAAAAATCATGTGGTACTGACCGTATTCCAAATATAGTTCTCCGACATTTGCCTGAGGTTGCTTTTAGGAATTATGGCATATTGTTCAACAACATATTGAACACTTCATATTTCCCAAATGATCTTGAAGAAAGAAAAAGAATCTTCATGCCCTAAAAGCTATCGCCCAATTGGCTTGCTGCCTAACATCAGCAAGGTGTTTGAAGTGATACTCAATAGAGCATTAATGGCCCACATTGAGAAATATGAGTTGATGCCGAATTGCCAATTTGGTTTTCGTGCCAGGCATTCGACCATACATGCAATAACGAAAGTAACCTCAGACATCTGTCAGGAACTGAACAACAAAGAATGTGTTGGAGCATGACTCATTGATATGGAGAAAGCCTTCGATACGGTGTGATTAGATGGACTAGTTTTCAAACTTCTTCAGGACGGGTTCCCCAGACACTTTGTCGCCATGATGTGCAATATGTTATACGGGAAATCATTTGTTGTAACTGATGGAAATCTGACAACAATGCGTGAATACAAGGTTTTAAATGGTCTACAGCAGGGAACAGTTACTGTGCCCCTGCTTTTCTCAATATTCATTCGCAAGCTATTGAACAGCTTTGATTTTAATGTCTCGCTAATGCGATCGTTTATAGCGTTTGCTGATGATCTGATCATCTATACGGCAGACCGAAAGCTACAATAGTTTAGAGCAATCTACAAAAAATGTTTAATGATGTGCAGCTCGACACCGACAACTGGCGAATGAAAATCAATGCGCAGAAGTGCGAAACAATTTTGTATCGGACAACGCTGCAGGGGGCCAGTCAAGACCTGAAACGTAATTGGAAGGATTTCCACATTATGGCTGGTGAGGGTAGTTCAGAACGGGTTCCACATGAATCCTGTGTTCGGTACCTCGGTGTTCATCTCAATCAGTATCTGTACTATACTGAAAATGTTAAAATCATGCTCAATAAAGCACTAAAAGTAGTCATGGCTCTTCGGCGACTCTTTCATTCCAGATACATTGATCAAAAGGTCAAAGTTATTTGTTACAAGACCCTGGTTAGACCAGTTTTGACATACGGATGCCAGGTCTGGTACAACCAGAGTGCTAGTATAATGGAAAGATTAATAGTTTTCGAAAGGGAATGTCTTCGTGCATGTACTGGTTTGTACAGAAATTCTGAGATGGATTGGAAGCACTATATATTGAATAGAATAATTTATCAAACCGCTCAAGTGACAAGAGTCGATATCTTCATATTGAAACTTCTTCGGAATCATATCGCAAGATCTGTAACTGTGAGTTGTAACCCTTGGATTTCACATCCGTTCCACCCTACCGACGGGTATATTGTGAATTGCCTCGCTACTGGCTTCGTTCCTCCAGAAGCATTCGTGTATTTAGACATGAATCGATATGTTTTTGATTCTGACGGCGTCCCAATCATATATCACATATACAGACGGGCCACCGATAAGAAGATAAAATATCCTTCGAATCTGAGTTCACGAGACCAACAATTCCAATGGAGATACTCATTTGCTAGATTCGTTGAGGCTGGTCGAGCTGAGATGGAGCAATCTAGGTATTGGTGGCTGAATGGCAATGTCTCAGTTATTCGTGTTTATTTTTTGTTTTTGTGCTTTTTCTCGTTACTTAGTTTTTTAGATTCATCTTATTTTTGCTACAACTAGTATTGTTGTTTATTTGTATTATAAATTAGGTATAGGTTTCGATATAAGGTAATGTTTTTTTTTTTTTTTGATTGAACTTATTTAGAATTAGGGTGTAACATTTTAGGTATAGGATATAAGTTCATTGTTGTTTTAGTAGTATAAGTAATTTTTGAATAATGCTGGTTGGTTTTTTCTCCTTTTTCCAGTTGAATCAAAAAACATCTAATAATCTTAATTAATTTAAATTTGCAAGTGTATTTTTTTCATTAAATGTGTTTAACTGATAACGTATAAATTTAGAGAGCCATTCGGGCCATTAAGTTTTTCATAGTTTTATTGTTTGGAATTTGCTTTATGTCCTTTTAAAAATTCATAACGATTGGTATTAAATAAAGCGCTTTTAACTTTGACTTTGGTGAAACGTAAAATATGAACTATCGAGGAAAATATTAATACAACTGTTTTGCATCAGTTGAAAGTTGAGAAAACAAATTCTTCAAGGTTTGCTGATTTAATGACAGTTATGTCAAAGTACTTTTCAACTCAAATTATTTTTTTTCATAGGTTGACGCCGCATTCTCCCCTTGTCAGTGATCGAATCACCGAACCTAGCTGAAATCTGTTTGATAATAGTCGGGAAATCTTAGCAGCTGGTGTTTTATGTAGCATGGTAATGTTGCTTTTAAATATTTTTCAAAGTAAATTTATTTATATTAACAACAAACACTATTCAACGATACACTGACTATTTAGCTGGATGACCTTTTGCCATCCTTCGTTAATTGAAAAATTCCACGTTCAAAGAAACCTTGGTTTTTAGAAGCGAAGAACTGGGCCAATTCATTTTTAACAGCCTGATAGGAATCGAAAGTTTTACCATTCAAATGGTTTTGAAGGGAGCAAAACAAATAATAGTCTGATGGTACTAAGTAAGGGCTGTAGGGTGGAAGTGGCATCAGTTCCCAGTTGAGCTCCATTAATTATTGACGGGCTATCAAAGAGGTGTGGGCTCTGACGCCTTTGTGATTGACTAGTTCAGGGCATTTGTTCTTGATTATTTTATTCAATTTCGAAAGTCGACGGCAGTAAACATTCAAATCAGTTTGGTTTCATAGAAGTAGCTCAAAGTAGACTATACCCTTGTAATTCCACCACACAGAAAAGCTTAATCTTCTTTTGGTGAAATTGACTTTGGATGTCGATTGTGAGGGCTCATCTTGCTTGGTCTATGATCGTTTCTGGACTATGTTATAGAGAAAAATCCATTTCCTATCACCCGTTAGGATCCTTTTTAGAAATGGGTTGTTTTGGTTACGATTCAGCAAAGAGTCGCATATGTTAATACGTTGAGTGAGGTGGATTTCCTTTGATTCATGAAGAACTCAAACATCCAGTTTGTTCACATAACCAAGTTCATGCAAGATTATAAATAAATGATTGAAATTGATATCTCTGGGGTTGTCCGGTTAGTTTAGATTAACGCCTTAATTTTGTCGATTAGCGTCTTTATTTTGGCGAGCCAACCAACTCTGACAATAGCGTTCAGTAAGGCAGTTCTCACCACTTGCACTACATTTTCGCCCTTTTGGAAGTGAAACAATGAAATATGCCAATAATGCTCTCTTTGATTGTCTATTTTAAAGTTCCTTTTTAACCAACTGTAATGACGCTCAATTTTTTAATTGAAGATTGTCTAAAATCAAATTTTTAAAATAGTATTTAATAATATAAGCCATGAAATCACTACTAAAGGATGCTCCAACTGTTGCGTTTATGCAACCACCCTGCCTGTGCTGCCGTGTTGATTGCACCTCACCACACACTACGTCAATCCATGATACCTAGGGGGGATGGGGGCTGTCCCTTAGAAATAAGAGGAACCTGTTTCCTTTTCCATAGAAATACAAAAGATCTTTATTCTCGTTTGACAATTTGCTCTTGCACAATATATTCAATGTCTGGAACTCATTTGTACGGTAGCGCTCGGACCCTAGCTGCCACCGCTAGCCTACTCCTTCGCTCCTCCTTGATTTGTTTCTTGATTGCCCTTGCCCGGGCTGCAATGAACTCCCGCTCCTCGTCGGACTTCACACCTCGTGCAAGACGTCGTATGTTGCCCAGCTCTTGCCGCAGCCTCACGTGTCTTCCACCGCGCTTTGGTTCCTTCGGGGACTTCCTGACTGCGACATCCAACGGGGGTGCGTTCCTCGAGTGAGATCCTGGGGAGAGGGCTTCGGAGTTATCCACTACTTCCAAACTGCCTCCCTTTTCCTTGGGAATCTAATCACTGGTCGAGGGACCACCAACGGATCAGCGCGGAGTGCCTCTTCTAGGCTGGGCTTGGTGTACCAGGATTTTAGGGGCCTACTGTTGCTGCCAGGCTCCTCAACTGGGCCGTAGAATCCGGCAAGTGCAGCCTGTAAATAGACAAAAGGGGGGTTACAGCTGGTCTTGGTGCGCCCTACAACTAACCCGGGCTTGCAACCCTCGTACCATGGTTTAATTCTCCGGTGTACGTGGATGAAAGCTAGAACTAGAGTTTCATCGGTTTTGGCCAAAAGAAACTCTATTTCAACTCCTCATACTCACGTATTGTTGATGGCGAAATTATCTCCCCTTGGTAGCAAACTTGTACACAAACGTCGACCGCAATTGTCTACAGTAGTCTCTCCTCGAGACTTGTGATTATGCTGGCTCCCTTGTCAAATTCGCCAGTAGCTTAAATACAAATGCTTGCATTGCTAGTGGGAGTCGTAGACCTCCGCTCCAGTTAACTGCAAAACGCTGAGCTTATTAACGTGCTAGTTCCCCCTAATTTGCTTTACTTAGTCATTCCTCTCCCGTTCTTCGGGAACAATCTTTGTTGCATGAAAAGGAACGCCAGATCCAATCTGATGTTTTTGCTCTTTTCGTCTTCAGTATTCATATATCTGAATATTCGACGACTTCTCCTCATATGATTTCTGAGTTGGTTGTTGCAGTAACATGTCCCCGGTGAATTGATACTCAGCTGAGCGGATTGTGCATGGTACACACATTCAATTGTGTTCGTGTTCCCCGTGTGCTATCAATATGCTAATTGTATGGACTACCATGTATGCGTGTGGAATTTGCCGGGGAGTCAATTCAGTGACTTAACCAATGAAACGTAAGCTATAAGGTTCTTATATACAACAAATTGTGGTTATGTGTTCTGTGTAGGGTGTCGCCGTTCCCTAAATATGGGCGGTGAAGCATACATTGCTTGTTGGCTCGCAGAAAATGCTACGTGCAACGAGCGAGACATGGAGAGCATGATCAACTGTTATTCGATTCCGAGCAATTAGTATTCACATATGTTAATAATTGCTGTCGTAACGTGTCGTAAGTGAGGCATCGGAGCATAATTAACTGTTATAGAATTCCGAGCAATTAGTATTCACATATGTTAAATGATTGTTGTCGTAACGTGTCGAAATTGAGGCATGGGGGCGTGATCAACTGTTATAGAATTCCTGGCAATTAGTACTCACATATGTTAATGATTGTTGTCGTAACGTGTCATAAGCTAGGCATGGGGGGCGTGATCAACTGTTATAACTGGTATTCACATATGTTAATGAGTGTTGTCGTAACACAACCATAATGCACGATTTTAATTGTGAGTCACACCTTAACGTCAAATTTTTCGCCCAACTTAATAATGGATATGCCAGCACGGGTGATACACACAATTCTCCTTGAAGGTCTCATGGGCTGCATGGCATCGTTCAATCCAGACGTACGGACAATTTTTCTCGCTTAGCTTATGGAGATACTTAGCTATTTGACAAGTCTTCTCTAGGTCACCAGACCTAGAAAACTTCATAGGTGGCGCTTGTTGTTTGGTGTTGGCCAGCTTTTCAAGGCTGTAATTTTCTCAGAGTCTCTTTTGATCCCTTTTGCTGAGACAATGTGTGCCAGGTATCTTATTTCAGCTGCAAAAAGAGTACAATTGTGGGGACTTAGTTTCAGATTCGCTAATTGCAATAGAGAGAACACCTCTTGTAAGTTCCGCTCATGCTCCGCGAACGTTCTGCCGATAACAATGATGTCATCTAGGTACACCGAGCAAGTCTTTCAGGTTAGACCTCGTAGCACGTATTCTATTAGGCATCCAAAGGTGACTGGAGCATTGCAAAGCCCAAATGGCATCACCACAAATCGCCACAATGCGGTTCCAACTGAAAATTTGATCTTCTCTCGGTCCTTCTTGTCGATTTCTACCTGTCAGTAGCCAGTCTCAAGATCGAATATCGAAAACCATTTTGCATCAGCAAAAGTGCCTATGATGTCGTCGATGCGTGAAAACGGGTAACTATCTTTCTTAGTGACATCGTTAAGCTACGTTTAGTTCACACGAAAACGAGTTCTACCATCCTTTTTTTTACTAGACGTGGCTCATGGACTGACAGAAGGCTCAATAACACCTTGTTTTATCATGCCTGGGATCAGTGCGTCCAGTTCTCCTTGTTTGGTTATAGCAAGACGGCTCGGTGCTCGTCAAATCGGCTTGGCTACCTGTGTATCTATGACGTGATTTACCATACTCGTTCGGCCTTAGTTATCCAGGCTTGTTAAGAAGATGCCACTGTACTTGGTGACCAGATCAGAGGCTTGCTTGAATAGCTGCACTGGCAATTGGGTCTGCTTCAATATTGCGGGCGTGAATTCTCAGGCCTTGTCTGTGTCCTGCTTCCTTTTCCAATGATGGTCGTTAGTAGCTCCTAAAGAGGTGATTGTGGTAACAAGCAGGCAGCTACCGATGACTTGTCCCACTTTGATGCTTGTGGTTGAGTCTGCGGTGTTAAGCACTCTAACCGGCACGAATCTGTTCCTGATAGATCTTACAAGGCTTCGTCCTACTGTCAAAATGTGCAATGCCGGTGTCTTCATTGGCTCTTTCAGATGAGATCGGTGGTCTCCAGAATCACCATCAAGTTTGGCCCATACAATGCTCTCGGAAGATTTCGCTTCATCTGTGTCGGCACATACTACCCCATTTATGTTGCGAATTAAGACGTTGGGATCCTCCATCAATACTTCGACACTCCATCATTCCAATACCCATTTGCCCAAATCCAACGTGATTCCATGTGGTCGCAGAAAATCTATTCCAAGAATGCAGTCATCCATCACCGCAATCCCAGCATCTAGGCGCACCATTTGTCTGCAGCTCTCGCTCAGTTTCCACGCGCTCACACTTGGACTCGTCTGTCACAACCTTTTGAACCCAGGCAGTGGTGCGAGTCACTCAAAGTTCAGACTATACTCGTAAGCCAATCCGTCCTTAACCGTTTGCTTTTGAGCTAAGCGCACGGCTTGTTGCAATTCCTGGTCCTTTAATGTGCTAATATGCTGGTGTTGCTGCGTCATCTCGGTGTTCCGGATGGTAGGCTAGGTAAGCTAAAAACGCCAGTCGCTCAATGGCTTGAGCTACCTGCTGTAGGGTTGCGCCAGACTTCTGCATCCAATGTCTAGTTGTGACCGATAAATCTGCTTCAGAAGATCGTTTCCATAACGCATGTCAAGCGAATTTATTATAACAGCCAGATTTGAATGCAACTCAAAGGGGATAGTCTGCAAAAGCACAGCACTTGGGCTTCTTAGAGCAAGAATTAATACAGTTGCTCGTTCCTGCTCATCACAGTGATTTGTCCTAGCAGCGGCTTCAAACTGGGCTTTGTAGGAATTCTAGACTGTTTGCCCGTCGAATATTGGTGCTTTCACAATTCTGAATATGCTGGTGAGATGGTTACTACTGCCTTCGCTGCTTCCAATTCTTTTTTCATTTTTTCCATCTCCTGGTTGATGCGCCCTTCGATCTGGCTGATCTCATGGTTGATTCCCTCCTCGACCTGGTAAACTGGATGACTATTGTCGCTGCTCTTGCTGCATCAGCATCAACATTTGCATCAGCACATTTTCTGCTTCCTTTGATTTTGGTGTTTCTGCTTCTCTTTTAAACTCTCACATGGTCAATTCATTAATTTTTAAATGTAAGCTTCGTGGTATTTTTATTATTTTTGCTGCTGCTGTTAACAAACTGGTTGACAGTCCACGCTCATATTTGGCATAGTAATTAAGGACAGTCCTACCAACTTAACATTTATTTCAGAAATCAAGTTACAGACTTGTAGTCCAATTACAAGTCAATTAATACAAAATTTAAATACCAACATATGAATTCAAAATATGGCAGAAATTAAAGAAAAAAGATCACAATACAATATTAAAAATTAAGATTTATAGGAATATTTATAAATTTGATTTTTCAAAGAAGTTTTGAATACGCCAAGAGATTGTGGTAGAGGACCGAGACTTTGCTGGTTGTGCATACGAGGTAAGTATAGCAAAGGAGAGTGGAAGAAGGTGTTAGTACGTGCATACGGAACCTGAAATTGAAGCGAGGATCTATTAGGGTGAGCCGCTTCGAATGTATTTATTTGCCTGCATAAATTTTGAGGCAAAAGGCAATAATGAAGCTTGAACAAAAGACATTCGTCAAGGAAAGATCGTCTGGACTCAAGGGTAAGAAAGTTCAAAGTATGAAGTCAGTCATCATAAGGGGAGTCAGGAAGGTTGAATTTGAAGAATAGAGACCGTGTGAATCTGCGTTGAACTGACTCAACAGCATCGATGAGCTTCCTGTGGTATGGACTCCGATTTGGGAGCAGTACTCCAAATGACTACGTACAAGTGAGAAGTAAAGACACATACAGGATGTGATATGTTGAAATGACGAAGCGAAGTGAGAGGCTTTCTTAATAATTAGAGCAATGTGGAGATCAAACTTCAGCTTACCATCGAAAAGCACACCAAGATCCTTAAAGAAGGTTACATTGCTCAAAGGGATACCAACAAGCCTATACGTTGAGAGAAGAGGACATTTTTTACACGAGAATGTCATCTGATGGCATTTGGAAACATTTAAGGAGAGATGGTTAGATTCACACCAGTCACTAAGACGCTGAAGATCGGTTTGAAGGATATCCACATCTAAAAGGGAATCAATAACTCGAAAAATCTTGAAGTCATCAGCATAAAGGAGACAGGGGGATGTGATAACAGAAGGTGGATCATTGATAAAAAGTAAAAATAGTATGGGGCCAAGTATTGAGCCTTGCGGAACTCCTGAGCTCGAGTGAAATGAAGAAGAGAAGCAAGAGTTTAAAGTGACAACACATTGATGATTCAGGACATAGGAGAGAAGCCAGGAATAAAGGCAACTAGGGACATTGAACCCTAAAAGTTTCTCAAATAAGAGAGATTGATACACTGAATCAAAGGCTTTAGAAAAATCCGTAAAAATAACGTCCACTTATTGCTGCAATATTATGGGTAAAAGAAAGTAAATTTGTAAGGGTAGATCTGCCTCTGACAAAACCATGCTGTTGATCTGCTAAAGATGGGAGGACAAGTGGAAACAGCAAATCAAAAACTATCTTTCCAAGAATTTTACTAAAACAAGGAAGAAGGGAAATAGGACGATAGTTTGAGACAATATTACTATCACCAGATTTGAAAATAGGAAAAATGTGGGTAATTTTCCATCGGGCGGGGAAACCCCACAGGATAAACTTAAGTTAAAAATAATTGAGAGGGGAACACATAGCGAAGAGGATAAAGATTTTGCTAGAAAATTTGGAATGCCATCAGGGCCCACACTGGTGCTGTTGTCAAGATTATTTAAGAGTTGCTCAACCTGCAAGGGGTTTGTACGAAAATAAGTAGAGGAAAAAGCGCAAGAAGATTGGTTGAAGGAGGGGGAATGTTTAGCCCTACCAAAAAAGGAAGAAAAGTAAGGAGCGAAGAGTTCACAAGATTCTTGAGGAGAAGGCGATGTCACGCCATCTCGACTAAAATTATCAGGGGCATGATAAGAGGTCCTTACAGATTTTACGTACGACCAGAACGTACGAGTTTGATTCGACATTAACGAAGTTTCAATGTGGTTAACATATGCATGAAGTGCAGAAGTGGCAATTTTCTTGACCGCGGCACGAAGCTCTTTAAATTTAACGGGGTCAATTATATCATTTACCCGGGGAATTCAAATTAATATTTCTGGGTACTTCGTTGTCACAATGTATGTAACTATTTCTAACATAAAGTCAGAGTTAAATTTATATATTCAGTGTTTTGTTACGGATAAAACAAAAGGGCACCAGTATTACCTCACCCCGAACACTATCGTAGCATTCGCGTGACTCGGTATATTCAGAAAGCTAGGCCGCACTCGACTAGGGTTTGTTTGCCACTCCAAATTGTATTCATAATAGTAGTTTAAGTACGATCATTTGTAGTTTTAAGCAAACATAATTGTCATCGAGCGAAGGGCGGAATCAACGCATGTTTGAAATTAGAAAATCAAAACCTAACAGTGATATTAGTCGCCCAGTGCATGACTCATTCCGACATACAGGACACGGAAGCCCGTTTGGTCCTTCATGGGGTAGTCCCACATTCATTAACCCTGCTTATTTGGATGCAAATATTGAATCGAAAGGAAATACATTGGACAATAAGGCTCTAGATAGACGAAGAAAATGCGCTTCGTATCAAGTGAAGGAAAAGAAAAGTAATGCTGTGAAACAATTCGCGTATAATAAGCTTGTAAATGAAATAGCCCAAAATATTCGCGCTAAACCAATGAGACCACCACAGCCGAAAGTTAATAACTCCCATAACAACCAGGAAGCAGTGCTCATTGACTTGTCCCCCGATAGCAACGAACCTATTGGACAGGCATTAAGCCAACGTGACATAGCTCGTTCGTTGAAATTGAATAATGGTATTTGTACCCTAGACGAGCCAATTGATATACCTACTGAAGAAGATAGTGATTTGGGAATGGGTATCGTAGGCACAATAACCGACCCTAAACCAGGTCAACCGCCATATCAAATGCCACCCACCTATTCGAACACGATCGAATTTAGTAACTTATCAGCTTCTTCTAGCCCTCTACACAGCATAAATCGATCAATGGACCGTAATGACCCATTCGACACTTCAACGATAACCAACTTTGCAAACGGAGCTTCCCAATCTGCCAGTCTTTAGAGTAACATAAATCTAACATCCGAGCATTCCCAACAGCAAAATTTATCATCAATTAGTAATGGTTTATACAAAAGTGAAAACATGAACGTTGACTCGCCTACATCTACAAGCAAAGGTGCGATATCCAAGCAAAAGTTCAAAGCCAACTACGAAGCTCGGCCTACTGCAGGAAGTGCAAGGAAGTGTTTGAATTATGGGCCGACTGAATCTATTTCGTTATCAAACGCATACTCATCATATGAAAATCAATCGCAAATATCCAGTGATGTGTTGGGAACGAATTCAGTAGTTGCTCCGATTGTTGATGCGTCGATTTTATCAGCTATATTAAACGTTGGGATTGACACAGCAAATGATTCAATGACAGTGAACCTTAGTTCGTTATCGATAAACGAGGCAAATAGTCCAGATAAAAAAATTGGATGAACCATTTATTACTGAGCTGGAAAAAGATAACTATACAAACCTGAAGACTATTCCCCGGGAAAATGGCAGCAAACCGAGAAACCTTCGTGACGCACGGAAAAAACACTAATTTGGGGCGGATTTCGGAAGGAATTGTAAAACACAACCGCAGCACGATTTCCCGAAATAGAGGTGCGAAATGGAAGCTCCTCCTCAACATAAAAGTAAACAAACACCACTGACTTTTTCTTTCTTATCGTGTGTGGCAAAACAGATGTTCAGGAGAAGCAGCAAGTGCGGAGGAAATTCGAAGTGCGGAGGAAATTCTAAGTGCGAGGCAAAGAGAAGCAGCAGTTGCGGAAGAAAGAAATATTAAAGTCGAAGCGACAAGCAAAGCCCAGACGTTGAAGGAATAATAATAAAGTGCACCAACGGATGCAACCATCGAAGGGGCCCCTTGTAGGTACTCAGTAGAAGTAAGTTCTTTTTAGTGTGAATCAGATGTTTGCTTATATAGAATTTGAGAGATTTATTATATGTTTTGAAACTTCATTGATATTTCATTGATAAAATTTACGCTTTGAGAAGAACAGTGAGAAGACAGGTGAAGACTTCTTTCAGATTACAGATTGTAACGGGTGCGGCTTGAGTGGCAAGTCGATGTAAAAGTTCAATAAAACAAAGTGAAATTGGTGATATATAGTATCAAAGTGTTCGGGGTTGGTGTAGTGGTCCCGGCGAGGGTTAGTGATAGAAAGGAGTATAGGAGGGTTGCATAAAAGTGGTAAGGTTGTGTAGATGTACGGTTTGAGTGGTAGTCCGTGTGTGCTCGGTAGGTAGGGTTCGGCCGAATCGCGACGGTGGTTATTTCGGCAAGCCACATTCTTGCTTGGTGGCTTATTGGGGCCTTGAAGGACAAGCGAGTGGCGTCCCACGCCCGTCTCCGGACGAGCTAAGCCGGGTCCATAAGCCCCGCCGGAGCACTCCCATTTCCCTGAGGGCCATAGTGGCTCCCGTGGAATAAAAAGTGGGTGTAACAGTTTATACAACCATTCTAATATTTACCATTCTAATATTTTAAAGTGACAACGTAATTCGTAGCCATTTGTTTTCTCAGAAAATACAGGCCGTACCCGCCCTATCTACGAGCGCTCTCCGAGGTGGATGGGTAAGTACAATTTTCACTTGCCTAAATGTGATTGTTCGTGAATTAACTTCTGTTTTTCCTTTGCAATGAAAAAACCATATAAAATCAAATTGAAACCAAAGTTTATTCTAAATTAAAATTCTCACTAAACTTACAAAAATTTTTGAATATTTAAAATTTTCTTATGAAACGAAATTCAAAATTTCGTACTAAACAACAATTTCCGTTCCGACATTTTGTTTAGATATTTACTTACATTTTATTGTGTTTGGAAGAAGTGCTTTTTATGGAAGAAATTCTCTTTTATTTTAAATATTATTAACTCTCAGTTGAAATGGTATTTTTTTCAAAGCGAAATTCAAGAAATAAAAACACAACAGAAACACGAAAAACAAATAGGTAGGATCATGACAGTGTTCTTAAAACAATAGATATTAATATAGGATTTGTAGTGAATAAATAAATTTAAAGTCCGTGAAGGACTGCAGCGATGGTCTGCTGTCTCGGCAGAGGAAGGTGAAGATATCCGCCGAGAATGCCCTTGTCTGGGGACGCGTGAATGCGCTGGCAGGCTAGCATTGCGGTGTCTGGGGGCGGGTTCATTCCCCCAGCACAAGAACCCACTTCAAAAGAATTTCGCATTCACGAATTTCCGGGATCAAAAAAGAAAGGCGACCGAAGTCGCGAAAATTGTAGGCAACCATACCGAGAGAAAAGGACTTTTTCAGAGAACAAGTGAAACAAGTAAAAATGGGCGGACTTAGGATAACTTCGTCTTTACCCGACGAGGTTCATGGCCCACAAATAAGAGAGGGGCAACCAGGTGATGATGGTGCCCGCGCGCACCCGCCCAACTGGATCAAAATCCATAAATGTTGCAGTGGCCAGGTATTCCTCTTCTGAGTGGAAAACTCATACAACTTAACTTGCATGAGCCTTCCCATCAGAGGAAAAGTAACCCGATGACCAATTTATCCCATAGAATTATGCGATTTGATTATAAATCCCTACGCCATAAAGAGGCACCTTGTTCGGGCCACTCAACCCGTGGAGTCACCTGAAATAAAGGAGGTTAGTATGTACCCGGTGGCTGGCTCATGTTTGGTGGTGAGAGCCTGCCACCGTACCGGGTCCTATACCCGGTCAGATCCAACGGAATGGAAAGACCGAAGGGTAAGGGGTATCAATTCATTTTATTCATGTTTTCCTTTTATCCGTATAAAAATAAATTCCATTACGTTTAAGACCATATAGTTATCAAAATTGTGGTTGTTCAATAAGCATAGTAGCATAGTATGATTAGTTTTCCGTATGATAAATAATAAAATTATATAAAATTTAAGTTATAAAAAATATGAGCAATGAAAAAAAAAGGGTACTCACATATCCTTGTCCAACGACGAGCGCTCGCTGATGAAGCAGGGGATGTAAGTCCTGAAAATTTTTTCACAAGAAGACATTAGATAAACAATTTGAGGACGCCGACAACGGCTTCTTAGAAAATAGTGAAAATCGTAAATTATAAAATAAAAATAATTCTATTCTGTTTAAATTTGGTCTCAATGTTCCAGTATTTAATCATATTTACTTTTAAGCAATTGGGCACTCACAAAAACAGTGCGATTGTTTACATGTGTCCATGACTTCGACAAATACTTCTGGTGTTGAATTCATATATTCATCTTGTTGACACGGTAAACATTACACAATTTCCCGTGCATCACCAAGTCTTACACCTTTAATTTTTACCAACATTTTTCCTAGAGTCAATGAATTATCACTTTTATTTTGTTGCCATTGAAGATGCAACACACACCATCGACGATTTTCTCCGTGGACAGTGAACGATACACACAACATTTCGAGTTAGGGTCTGTCACATGCAAAATCTAATCACACTTATTATAACCCCCTAGCTATGCCCACAATCCTCTTTACTCGTTTTCCATCAAGGAATCAAGAAACCGCGTCCTTTCTGCATTCAAAACTGGATTCCCCTCATCACGGTTTACTCTTAAAAGGTCGTCAGAAGAAAACTTTCTGTCATAAAACACCACTTAGAATCCATGCTGCTGGTGAATGGGAACTCCAAAATTTTAACCGCTGCACGAGCAACGGTCTTGCCACTCCACCTGATGTTGGTATTCGGAAAAATTTTCAATTGGACAAAAATGGAGCCTCGAAAAGCGCGACCGTTTCTATTTACTGTCGTCGTCACTGCCGCAGAATATGCATTTGAAAATCAAGTCACGAAATATTGACAACCCTTGAACATGCGTTAAACAATCATACATTCACTGGGAAAATGCAATAACCAATTGCAGGTTATAGGGTTTTGTCACGAAGGTTTAATTTAGGGAACTTCAATAATAAATATGCAAATTTCCGATGCAATTGTCGTTCTGAGCACAGATTCCCGTTTTTCGGCTTTGGCAACACCAATTCAACTCGAGCATGAAAAAAAACGAAAGTGAGTAAAGTTTCGGGCCGGGCACTGACACTATGGGGGTTGACGCGAAAACAGTTTTGCAGGTCCTTCGCCGTTTTACTCCCCCGCAACACACGCACTTTTCTGATTCGTTTTTTGTTTAGCGTAGAGCTGAGCCAATCTACGGTCAATTTCCGTTCGTTTTTGCCGACTTGCTTGTCACTGTCGTTGCTTCCACCGCCGACGACGCCACGCACCACCCGTTCAATCAATTGTTCGTTGTTTGTGACGATAATCACTTGCAAAATTCCGCCTAGCAATCAAGTCCGCGTCGTTCGACACGTGAACTCAATCCGAATCTACACAATGGCATCTTTGCCGGCTCCACATATTCCAACACAATATCCATTTAACTCGCGACTGTCAGAGTTTTAACGACAACCGCCCGAGATCTTGACTCCAAACTCCTTCACGTCCCTCACAAGACTCCCGTCCGCTATTCTTTCGGCACCTCATTTTGCACCGCTCTTTCCTGTTCCGTCTTCGTCTGTTTCCCAATTCACACTCTCTTTCCACTCATTCCGTTGATTGACCGCGAAGCATCTTAAATACATATTATCTCAGTTGAATGTTGTATCCATATGTTTTGTTTTTGTCTACTAATTGTTGCCATTTTTGCATAGTTTTATCCATTTTTATCCCCATTACTATCTGTAGCTACAGCGCCAGTGATTGAAAATGGTTGTGCATTATTAACAATGCTTGCCCGATCGGTTGTTGATGGCGATCCGACATAATTTGATTGTATAGCGTCATTACGCATTTCCTCGCAATTGCTGTTATCTTATCTTAATGTAGAACAATGCTTTGATGGTTATATTGCGATCGGTTAATTGTTAATTAGCATAAAGATTAAGACCTGTTACTCCAATAGGTTGACTTGTGACTGATGACGAGTCTTTCATTCTAATAATTTTGATATTTAGATACATATTTATAGGCGATATAATTTCATCCAGATCAATTCGGCTACGTCGCGGTTTATTTAAATGACTGAAATTTCACGATCCGACATGAGATTGGCAGCAATATTGTTTCGAATTTGTGTTGTTTTGTGTTGATTTTCTTTTTGTGTTCACCGTCGTTAACGTCCGTGAACTCATCGATTATTTGCATTGTCTTTTTTTTTTCTTTTGTTGCAGCCAAAGAGGGTCGCCTTCACCTTTTGAATCGACATCTAATTCTTTTGGATGAACTGGTAGACATGTTTCGGGGTGATGGTATAATCGATTATGTCCTGTTATATAAGGCCGTTGATTATTCAGTTCATTTTCATCCAACTCTAAAAATTCACTTAGGCTAGGTCGCGGTCGACGTAGACGACAAACAAGCAAATTTGTAACGCTCATTCGTCTTACAGGGCCAGCACGAGCAAATGCACAACCTGTTCGATTGCTACAAATTTGTGAAATACACATCGTTAGTCAAAAGAAACAGAGATTATTGGAAAAAAAAAAACATAGTAAACCATAGAAGAAAAAAATTTTAACTGTATTTATATATTAGGATATAGAAGGAAAAACGAGGAATTAATAGAAAATTGAAAATCCAAACTCGGTCTTTCCATTTCATTTTCAGACCTGCCTGGGTAAGGGACCTGCCCCATTGGCTGGCCCCTCCACTTATTTTGATGTTAAAGGCATTTTCGCAGTGTAGAGTGACCTTCCGCTCGTGTCCTCATTTATGTTCTAGTATTATGTGATTCCATCAGATAAGACTATAACATAAATTTGCAACGTTGTCGGTTTTCATTTGAGGGAAAAGTTCATGCAAACTATGTTTGTATGAGTTTTTCATTCAAATGAAAAACATCTGGCCACGTCGACCATGGATCTTAATCCGAATGGTGAAAGGGGGTGCGAGGGGCACCGCTTTCATTTGGGTGCCCCACTCTTATTTAGGGGCCATAAGTATCATTGGTAAAGACGAAATACTCCCAAGTCTCGTCTATTTTCCCAGTTTGTTGTTTGCTTTGGCAATCTCAACCCTTAGTAGATTACCTCGGTCTTGACACCATCAGACCGACATGTCATTCACAATTCGTGAATGCGAAATTTTTTTGTAGTGAGTCCTTGTGCTGATGAAAAGAACCCACCTCACAACATCACAATGCTAGCCTGCCAGCGCATTCACCCTTCATTAGACAAAGCCAATCTCGACGAGCACCATCATCCTCTCTCACCAAGGTAGTGGACCATCGCTGCAGATCTTTACGGACATTGATAATCCAACAACTTCACCACATGATGAAAAATGACGGTTAAGGTTTCATGCATTTGATACAACTACCTACACCTCTTAAGTTAAGTCGGTATACTATTACCTACTCAACTTATTATCTTGTAATTTTCATTCTGCTTAATCAACATCTACCGCTACATGGATATCTTCCTCCTACAAACAATAACCTTAAATATATATTCCTACTAAAACTCAATCTAAATTCCTTTAATGTAACCACCTTATCTAGCTCAATAGCAATTTTAAATTAAAATCCGAAAAGCTATTCCTACTGTGACTATCCCAACCGATTTCGCTTCACTTCATCTTCCAAAGGACATTTGCTAGCTTTTTGCCTATAAATCTCATCCATTTTATCGATTAACTTAAAAGCTGCGAGTAAGTTGGAGCACAATACATTTGTTGTTAGCCAAGGATATAAAAATAATTGCATAGGAATAAAACCTTAACATATGTACACATGAATGGTAGCACCGTCTGTTTCTTCTCTTTACGACTACGACGACAGGATTATCTACTGTTGTTGTGTCCTCCATGTGCTGCACTCTATCACTTAGTGTTTAGCCAGAACGGAAGCATTCATCTAAGCATAAAGCATATATGAACCAACGAGTACACACTAGTGTGCCAGGACAGATCGCCATTCTACAATAAATACCAGAAATAGTAGCAGAAGAAGATACTCAAGTTTAGCAAACACATACTCCGTAGAATATGTTCCCATCTATTCTGAAAGGATACAAGAATCTAATAAGGTCGCCTATAAATTAAACCACTGCTAAAGCCATATGGGATTTCAATTTGATTGTCATTATTCTTCTCTAAGGCTAAAGTAGACAGGCCTTATAGATAATACGATTTTCGCATTATCCTTGTATAAGGATCTGAGATAATGCTTTCTCATCCCGTATCGCGCCTACACATCCACCCACGCTGCTCACTCAGAAAGTCAGTATTCATGTTTTCTGTCCTGTTGTATTCGAGCGTGCCGAAAAACAAAAACACCCGTTTCCCGAGCCTATTCTTTTAAAGGATATACGTACAAAACATTTACTAAGCGTTACAACGAGCGAAGAATATCCGCAACGTCTAAGCCGAGTTTTTGCCAGATTACCCAGAAATGCGGGAGGCAACATGTTATTATAATGCTTCTACAAAATAATTAATGCTATTGAGAGGTCGTTGAGGCTAACTGTCTGCTCCCGCTTTCCTGATTGAGTGTGTTAGGTTTTCTAGCTACGCTGCTCCTGCTACTGTGGCTCCTCTTGGAACGTTTTCTATTCCAGTTGATGGTTTTCGGCTAAAAACATGAAATGAAATCGAATCATTTTGAAATTACGCTTTTAAGGGATTTTCCATGGAAGTAGGTCCAAATACAAGGATTCAATTCGGCTGAGCCTATTGTTTGTATATAAGATAGCATAGTTGTATACCCAATCAGACGAAGCAGGATATTTTCCACTGAAGGATAAAAATTCTAACTAAGCAGATTTCCTTTCACTTTCAAGGGATCTCGTCGTTTTTTTACCGTTCGACGAAATTTCCTCAGCAATAATAATAGCAGCAACAACGGCTTGAACAATGACTACGTTTACCCTCGGCGAGTTTGTATTAGCGATTAAGGACTTTTTATGGTCGTATAAAAGATATTGCTGATATATTTTTGGACATGCTTTGCCAGCGGATTTGTTTGTTGGCAAGAAAAAAGAATAAAATGAAGTAAAGCAGAAGAGGATGAGATATAAAGAAGGATGAACTTAGTCAGGCTGGCTACCATTCTTTTCTGATCGAACATGATGAAGAGACATGGCTGGAGGAAGACTACCATGTAGATAGGCTTAGATTTTGTGGAATTCAATTAGCAAGAATAACACTTTGATAGCATGGAATTATCGAATAATCCACGGATTAATCAATTTATTATGGGTGTAAAGTTGTAAGAAATGGTGACCCGCAGAATTAGATTTTTTTCATATTATCAGTAAGAACAGGGAGAACAATTCCAGACACGGAAGTATCGATGACTAGCTAAGCTGCTTAGAATTTGGTAAAGTGTTATTTGGTTATTTTCAACACTCCAATACCCACAATCTCAATACAATTTAGTTTGAAGTGAATTATTAGGCCAAAGAGGAGAATAAATTAATTTCATTCGATCAAAAATGGTCTCAAATTGATAACTGTAAGGTAATGGGAAGTTAAGACAGTTGATTAGTTATAACATCATTTCTAAAGCAACCCACTACCAGTGTTTATGCACCACGATAGGGTAATTTTCTTACCGCCCAATTCACAATTTAGTACTTTACTAAATGTGGAGGAAGCAAAATATATTTCTAGTCCAGTACTAGAAATATTTCGAATCTATCTCATCGATAATGCAGCTCGGTTAAATATTCTTTGAACCATCGCTGCCAGAATTGATTCCTGAGGTAAAGAGTGCGCTTCTAGTGTTCGATGTAGATCTACTCATTGTGGGTTTTCAGTGGATTCGGCAGTGGTGGTTAACGGTACGCCTATTAAAAAATGTCCTGGGGTCAGCGCAGCCAGGTCGTTTGGATCCGAAGACATTGGCGTGATAGGTCGTCAATTGAGTATTGCTTCTACTTGCACTCTAACCATCTCCAACTCCTCATATGCCATCGAATTGATGTTTAGGTTGCACGGAAGCGAGTTTTTGGCAGACTTGACGGCTGCCTCCCACAGTCCACCGAAATGTGGAGCTCTTGGTGGGATGAAATTTGTTAATTTGTTCTTCCGCTTCCTTTGAATATACCGCTGGTCAAAGTTCTTTCAGTTGGTTTCGAGCTCCTGCAAAGTTCGTAGCGTTGTCGCAATACAAATGTTGGCAGTTTCTCTGCCCACAAAGCGTTTCAGCGTGCCGGTGAATGCGTTAGTTGTCAAGTCGCTTACGACTTCTAAGTGCACTGCCTTTTTTGCAAAGCAAACGAATAACGCTACGTAACACTTTTGAGGCTTCTTTCCTCTAGCTTTGTAATGAATCCAAAATGGGCCGCAAAAATCCACTTCTGTTGTTCGGAATGGCTTATCAGGTTTGATTCTTCTCTCAGGCAAATGACCCATCATCTGTGGTAAAAGTTTGGACTTTACTTTGCTGCAATGAACGCAATTGAATACAATTGAAAGCGTAATTGTCTTCGCTTTGATAGACCAAAGTTTTTGGCGCGTAATCCTTGCGCTCCGACAGAAAATTTTTAATATGAATGTCTGTCATTACCAGCCGAGTAAGTGTGTCATTGTATGGTAATAACATTGGGTGTTTTGCATCATATGTGCTGTTAGCATCTTGTAATCGTCCTGCGACCCCGATAACACCATTCTTGTCCAAGAATGGGGCGAGTGAACTTAAGTTGCTTTGCTTATCTACTATGGTCGTTTTTTCAAGGGAGGCTTACTCTTGTGAGAAGTTTCGGCGTTGTGCTTCCTTTATAAGTTGTGCCGTGGCTGCATCCGATTCTCCAACAGTTAGGCATGATGAGCGTCTGAACCCTCTGCTTCTAGTGGTATTTACGAACCGAAGAACATAAACGAAAATCCGTTGCAAGTGTTGAAAAGAATTCCGGTGGTCGATCGTAAACCGTGTGTCTCGTTTTTGCAACTGAAAGTGCCACCTTTGCTTGCTTCGTTTCTAAATTTGTTTCAAATGTTCGATTCTTTGGCCACATGTTTTCACCGCCATGTAGAAACCTCGGCCCATAAACCCAAAAAATATTATTCTTCAATTTGTTGGGTGAGATTCCACGGGAAACCAAATCGGCAGGATTTTCCTTGGATGGTACACGTCGTAATTGTTCAGCTATGGTGAGCTCCTGTATAGTTGCTACTCAGTTTGGAACGAAGGTGATGTATGATGATGATGGGTTCCTCAGCCAGGCAAGAACTATCTCAGAGTTCGTCCAAAATGTTCATGGAACATTATTCCGTTGTAGTTCTCTTTTGACCTGAGGAGCGAGCTTGGTAGTGAGTGTTGCATGAGAACACTATGCTTTATGAGCGATACAAGTAGGAATACAGTAAAAAAACAAACTTGTCTGCTTAAAAAGCCACGTGTAATAAGAAAAATTTTTTTCATTGTTTATAAGTGATACGTGAGTGTAAACAAGCAAACCAAAACAAAAATTGTTTTTCTAAGTGGTCTAATAAGGGAGATAGTATTTTTTGGGGGGGCAGGTTTTGGAAACTTTTTCCCTTTATGGCATTGCTGTGAGCAGATTTTCCAACCGATCTATATTATTTTCATATCAGTGGATAGATTAGCGTCTGAATTTTCCAAAAAGTATAAATTTGTGGTACTTTGGAAAAGTTTAAGGGCAGTTTTAGCCAGATTCGTTGTAGCCTTGATCGGCGCTACCTTTGATTTGGCACATAGCAGTCTCACGACCATGGTACCGTCAATTTGTTGTGATTGCACGTATATAGCTGCACCGCATGCCTTCTCTGATGTGGCGCTGAAAGCATGTAATTCAATGCTTCGCGGGTTTTTGCCCAAAAATACATGCCTGGGAAACTTGATATCTTCAAGGCATTGCAGTTCTCCACAAAATTTGACCCAACAGCAGTGCATCTCCATTGGTACAGCTGCATCCCAATCTATCTTTAGATTCCATAACGCTTGAAGAAATATTTTGGCTTTGGTCACCACTGGGCTCATAACTCCTAATGGGTCAAAGAGGTGCACATTGTCAGAGGACACTGTTCTTTTGATCACTTCACCGTCACTGGGCTGGATTTTTTTACGCAGAAGTTGTCCTCTTGGGGAAACCAGATTGTGCCCAACGTCTTCCCATGGTAACTGTCTTTGACATTTACATTGAATTGAACTGCTTGGTCCTCTTTGAGAATGCCCTGAAGTAGCCGACTATGGTTTGCGCACCACTTCCGCAATTTGAACCCTCCTAATTGACGCAATTCCTTTAGTTGCCTTTGCACCGCGAGGGCTTCCGATAGACTGTTAGCTTCCGCCATGATTTCATCGATGCAAATATTATTCTTTATCGTTTGTGAACCTAATGGGGCTGACGTTTCATCTTGTGCTATTATTTGTCTGAGTCATCTTATGGCTAAGTATGGAGCCGTTGTAATGCGGTATGTTACCGTAGTTAGTTAGTAACACTTAACTGGTTTATCTGAATGGTCTTTCCAAAATATTAATTGAAATTTCTTATCTTCTTCCTTCACTCTTACTTGGTGGTACATTATCTCGATGTCCGCCGTAAAAACAAACATCGGCAGCTGGAAGCGTAACAGAATGGTAAATGCATTGTCTTGGAGAAAAGGTCCAGTGTGCAGAACTTCGTTCAAGGAGACATTCATATACGTTTTTGCTGAAGCATCAAATACCACTCGCAATTTAGTTGTGATACTTTCTGTTCTTAAGACATAGTGGTGCGGCAAGAAGTAATGGGGTGTAGGTACCTGCTAAATATTGACCTCTTTCATGTATCCCAACTGACGGTATTCCTTCATGAAGTCGGTTTATCGTTGTTTCAGCGATTCATTCTTGTTGAATTTACGTTCGAAAGCCAGACAATATTTGTTTTCTGTCTCTTTGGAGTTACCCAACAACTTAGGGTCTTTCATGAATGCTAATTTTACAACAAATCATCCATCTAGCCCTCACCTGGTCTAAGCAGTGAAGTATTCTTCACAACCTTTTTCTTGCTGCGTAAGGTTCGAGCCTGGCTCCACTTCTTACAGTTTCCAAAACTCTTGCACCCTTTCTTGAAGCTCGCCGCTATCATGACTGCAGATGCCGCAGCTAAATGTGTGGGTGTCCGAATTCCCCACCCAGCCACAGACGATCCATCCAAAAACAGTACTCTATAGGCTTGATAATGTCTTCCCCAATCGTGTTTGCCCAAGCAAAAGTATTGGCAAAAAGTTTTCTGCTCGAATGAAAATATCAATTTGACTAGGGTGATTGAATTGAGAGCTTTACTAAGTACCCTGATTGTAGATGTGCAGTAATGATTATGCCGTTGGGAACACTCCTTGCAGCCTCGCAGTGAACTCTATTGACTATTATGGTCCGCCCTCAAACTGTGTCAATACAGTTTATTTTTCTTCACAGTAGGAGACGAACGTTTGGCATTTGACTCAGGAAAGTTTTGCAAGAATATAGTGAACACGTTCCTTTGCACACTATGCATGGGCTCCCTTTGGATAACGTCACTAGCAAGGCAAGCTTAGTTTGTTTTGCTTTAGATATTGCGAGCCCGCTTTGCTAAGGGTTTCAAGGCTTTGAAAACGATTCTCCAGAAATGATAGAAAATGCTTCACAGTGCTAAGCTGCCGGGGCTCTGCCAACGATTACTCATATAACATATGTGTAGTATGGTCCAACCTTTTCACCAGTACATATAGTAGTATTGGAACCCATGTGTCAATTAAAATGCCCATATTCTTGAGTCCCAGTAGACATTCATTGGTTACATCGTGTAGATTTCTAACTGAAGATGCAGCTTCAACAGAGCTCGATGGTTGAGAAAGAAGTTTGTTGAGAAGATGTGTCACTATCAACCTTTTGTTGTCATATCTCTCTTTAAGTATATTTCACGCATCTAAATAATTCTTGCTGGAAACTGGCAAACGCTGCACTAATCGGTTTACTTCGCCTGGTAGATTGCTAAGCAGATAATACATTTTTCGCGCATAACCGACTGAACGGTTGTGGATCAGTTGGAGGTACAAGTCACGAGAGCTCACTGCAAGTATTCACCGCTAAAGGTCGGTAGTACGATTTTTGGCAACTGAACTTCGGTATCATTTGATTCCAGTAGTGGACTGTCGCTTCTCCCTTTAGTGCTTCTCATACATCCTTGCAGTGAGATCATTGTCTCTTGAGTCATGCAGTGAAGTTCTTGGGAAATTTCAGGACTGTACTCAAAAGGGCTTCTTTCAGTGGTTTGTTCCCATATTGCCTGATCGTTCTTTGCCAGTTCATTCACGTATCTTTGTAATAAGTTGACCTTTAGTGAGTAGTACTCGGTAGAATGTTCACTACTAGCCTTGTGTTCAATGTCTTGAACCAAGTAGGTAAGGGTCCTCATTAAGATCTTTTGCTTCTGGATCATTCTTGGTAGAACATCCCTTTCTTCTTCGTCATCGCCTTTGAGTTTGAAATCTGCAGATGTTCTGGTTTTCTTGTGGCAGATATATCTCCAGATTTGGTTGCAGGTGATGATGGAATGAAGTTGTCGCTGGAAGAACTTCCTTCTAGTTTTTTCCTCGCGTCATCGAGTGTATGAATCAGCTTCTCGTACACCTTCCGAATTTTGTTGTAGTAATTGTTGGCAAAGTACTGATGATCTGGCGCGGTCACTTCAGGTGGTTTCAATTGTTCGTGGACTTGATCAAGCTTGAACCAGTACCCTTCTGACAAGCCTAGTCTCTTGTCTAGGTACTCCTTGGTTTTTCTGGACACTGAATCCTTCCTGAAGTTTATCAACAGCTGTTCCAGTTTCCTCCCCAGCTCGGATTGTGTAGCCGTCAGCTTCTCCATTGTAGGGATTGTTCAAATGCTACGATTGATTTGCAACGGTCGGCTTCGCTCTATTATCCTCGCTCTGGATCACGTTAGGGTCACAAATGTTTTTGTACCGCAAAAAGGTAATTTTTCTACCTACCAGCTCACAATTCAGTACTTTACTAAATGTGCAGGAAGCAAAAATGTATTTTTAGTGCAGTTCTAGATATGTTCTAACTCCTTTAAGTCTAAACAAACAAAAACAAAGATCACGACTCAAGTTTCATTGAATTTTCACCTATCGGGCAAGTAATTTACTTAGATTTTATTACTTTCGCTATCGTAAGCGAACAGCCAGTATGTAAGTTTATACCATATACATCAGAGGAATCCAATACTGGAAAAATCTATTGATAAGACTTTTTCCGGCAATTGAGGTAAAAATGCCTAACGCGTCTCAGGTTTGTCATTATAAACAGTGTATGTAGGGTTTGCATCCGCTTATTACTTCCTGCAATAATGAGAACTGAGCCACACCTTGATACCGCTCGTACATCACTTCAGAGTGGTGTCCCTATTAAAGCATTGTAGACAATCAGTCTACCTGCGTCCAGGCACTGCTTTTCTACTGAAGTAGCCTGAAAGACAGGAATTTTTTCGTTTCTATCACAATACTTCTTCACGCTCTACGTGTCTTTCCACCACAACATAGCTTCCACGATAAGGTCAGAGTTAACTTGACCTTATTAGGATTCTATGATGTCTCACTCTACAAAAAATCGCTTGCAAACAAAATATATGTAGAGTGCATCGTCAATTTCCGGGGGACAAAAGCGACAAAACTGTATTTTAGTCTTTCTCATTCTATTACGATCTTCAAGAAAATATCCGTGCGTTCTCAGAAAAAGAGAAAGATGGAAGTTTATATCTCCGTGTATCCGGTTGACCTACAGTTCAAAAAGCTCAATAAGTCTAGTCCAATAATCAGAAGCACTTACAGTCCACCGTTGCTGTTTTTTAGTTTTTGGTTGGTTGGGAGGTGAGGGCTATTTACGCTCTGAGTGGTCGGCTCCTAGACGAGGAAGCCACCTGGACAACCCTCTAAACATCTTCATGGTCATCCTGGTTAAGCCTCATTTTGCTACGCCGTAGAACACCGCGAAGTTGACGAATCCCTGCTCTAGAAAGGAGGGAAAGGAGGAAGAGGGATTGCTAGAAAAGTGATGCCCCTATCCTGATAAATCCGGCTGCCGTAAGCCCAGTTTATATTTTAAGAATTGCTCTAGCATGATTTGCCCCATGGTTCTATTTGTCAACTGATCTAAGCATCCCCCAAATTAGACTATTTGCAGTGCGAGCTCCTACATCCATGCAAAAAATGTGTGGCAAACATCGTCTTTCTCACCTGCGTAAAACCTACTGTCAAGGGACCGTGACTTATCAATCTTGTGCAAGTAAGACTAAAAATACCCATTCTCACTCGAGGGCTGGGTCAAGTAGAAGTTTGTTTCATTGTGCATTCAATTCAACCATGGTTTCAAATCAGGTATGAGGCGCCCAGTCCATCCTCCTTTCGTGCTGTACACCCAGTAGTACTGCCAATCATTTAGTGAGCGTTGTCTCTCCTTGCGGGCGGCTCTCTCTCTCTCTCGTGCGTTTTGTTCAACGCAGATAAATAATACGGAGCTCATTAGCAAGGAAGATGATAAATATCACACTTGCGATATCTTGCATCGTTAAATCAGAGATTGTTCAATATGTAGATGCAATCCTCAGTACTCCTCTTCTTTGTACCTGTGCCAAGCGTTTTCGATACACCTTGTTGCTGTGAGCGTCGCCACAAACCTCTTCATAGTATTAAAGAACTAACTCAATAGACTTCATCAAAAGCCACCTTCTTGATGAAGCTGCCCCCTTTGAATTGTTTTGGTATGCATCTGAACTTGATCGCGGCTCATTTCCAAGCAACTTTTGGACACTTCGTTGCGTTCGAGTATCAAGTCGATTACATAGAAAACTACAACCTTGAAAGTATGAGAAAACTTATCTACTTTGGAGCCAATTATAATAAAAGAGGTGTCGAAGAGGATGAGATTGGACGCTGCATAAATACTGCAAATAAAGCCTATTACTCTGTACTTGCCATCCGGAGGTCCATAGCTGTGCACAGGCCTACTGTGCTATATATTTGCAAATCATTAGTAAAACCTGTGCTATTATGTGGAGAGATGATCACGAGTGAATCAGAAAAAGCAGTGAACATACTTGAAAGTAAAGTCCTCCGAAAAATCGACGGCCCAGCGAAACAAGTCACAGAATGGAAACTACGTCACAACGATGAGTTGCATGAACTACCTATATCCGGTTGCGTAAAGTGACATAGTTTGGAATGTGTAGGCCACATGCGAAGGATGGAAGAAAACTAGCTACCCAAAAGCATATTAAAATGTTTTGAGTACAAGGTAGACGTCCAGCGGGAAGACCAAGGACCCGATAGGGAGACACGATAAAAGCTGACAACAGATCCTTACTGGGAGTGATAAACTGGCAAACGAGGTTGCAGGACCGTGTTTATCAGAGGAAATTATTCCAGTGGCAAGGCCTGGCTTGATCTGTTGCACAATAGGTGATAATGACTCACATTTAGCATTAGCCTACTCAATGATTAGCTGGCTTACCAAATGCTCCCAATAGGTTTTTTTGGTATCTACCGTCACTCCCAAATATCTGACCAATGTGCTGTTTTTTTAAGCCACCCTTGTCAGCTTAAAACCTAACCAGGAACCATTAAGCAAATTATATCGGGCTGTACTTCATTTTCTTTTACCTAGAAGCATCTTCTGGATCCAAAAATCTCCTTCCTAGAAAAAAGATAAGGAGTAGAAGAGATTACTCGAATCTCCTGCCCTTGACGCCTCCTGACACTCAAGTATGCTTTTTTTTACCCTCCAGGAAAACACACATGTTGTACTACGTGGTTCCTTTTGCAACCAATGCGCGCATCTTTCTGGTTATAGACTTTAGAGAGAGCGCTATAACATCATCGAAGATGTCACCATGCATCCCATCCTTCGCAGTTAAAAATACAGGGTTTTGCAATAAGAGGTGTTATTTTGATATTCTAAGAAAAATGCCATTTTTCTATATAAATGATCGGATGTTTATTTCATTATGAAGAAAAAGGTATGCCGTTAATAGTAAAAATAAGATCAGGCAAATGACCACCACGACCACGCTTACAGGACCATATCCTTTTCATGAAATTTTCCATTACCAAATCACAAAGTGGCTGCCCTATGTCCTCGATAGCCTCACGAATTCCATCTTCGAGGTCTTGAATCGACGCTGGGTTATTTGCGTAGATCTGCTCTTTTACGTGGCCCTAAAGAAAAAAGTCGCAAGGTGTTAAATCACAAGATCTCGGTGGCCAATTGTGATCACCTCTTCGAGAGATAACGCGGTCCGGAAGCTTTCCTCGTAAAAGATCAATGATTTCGTTGCTTGTGTGGCACGTAGCGCCGTCTTGTTGAGAGTGGACGTTGTCCAGATCAATACTATCCAATTTTGGCCATAAAAAATCAATAATCATCTCTCGATAGCGCAATCCATTCACCGTAACTGTTGCTCCAGCCTCATTTTCGAAAACGTCCAATGACTCCGCCGGACCATAAACCGCGCAAACAGTCACACGTTGAAGATAGAGAGGCTTTTCAACAATAACTCTTGGGTTTTCCGAGCCCCAGATGCGACAATTTTACTTGTTGACAAAGCCACCGCGGTGCAAATGGGCCTCATCACTCAAGATGTTTTTTCGATGGAATTCCGGATCATTTTCATGCATTTCAATCCAATCAGCAAAGATATGATGTTTTTGATGATCGACCGGATTGAGTTCTTATTTTAACTGAACTTTATAAGCCTTAAGACCCAAATCTCAATGCAAAATACGGTGTACTGACGTTTGTGGAACGCCTAATTCCAAAGAACGACGAGGAATGGACAAACCTGGGTTTTCCTCAACACTTTTGGCTACAGCAGCAATATTCTCGGCTGTTCTAGAGTGACGTGCACGGGTTTTATTCTTCATATCACTAGGTTGTCCCAACAGCTCAAATTTTCCCACCAATTTCTTTATTACGGTCCGACAAGATGTTTGACGACAACCCAAAAATGTTCGAGTCTTACGAACCGTCTCTGCCAAATTTTCACCCATTTAATAGTGAATTTTAATAATTTCAATGCGTTTTTGAAGCGTGTACCGTTCCATTTTTACTAATAGCGTGGTTTTTACTTTTTAAATGTAAAAAAATGACAGCTTCAAAAGTGACTTCTACCGAAATAGTGGGTTATTCAAAATAACACCTCTTATTGGAAAACCCTTTGTATGACAGATCTCATCTACCTCTCCCACGTAAGACATGCAGCCTAGAGACAATGACTTACAAATCTTGTGAAAGTAAGACAAAAACATCCATGCTTGTCAAAGTTTTGGGTCGAGTAGACGTCAATCTCACCATGCCTTTGATCAAACCATTGCCTCAATCCATCGATCAGATCCACACTCCATTTTCCTGTTGTATCGCTGTCCCACGACTCTTGTCAATCGCAGAGAGTACATTGTCTCTTCTCTGTTGCAATTACCACACGGTTGATTTCGTTTCTTCCCAGGTAAATATTTGTATGGTCTCTAGCAAAAAAGGTGATGGGTATCATTCCCGCACTAACAGAGCTAACCTGGAGACTGTTTGATATACATTTATAATTTGCAGTGCTTTTTGTTACTTCATCTGTACTAACCGCATCCGGTGCCGTTCCTTTCTGAAAGCACTGCTCCATATTTCTGATCTACTAAGTAGGGCAGACTGCATGGTGCTCATAAAGTGTTAATTTCTTGATTGACCATTGAACGTGCAAATACCCTTACCCTTCCTGCTACTCTATCAGCTGTTACCCTGATTTACTTGGAAAAGCTCATCTTCAAGTTTATCAATATGTCCAAGTATTTTACTACTGATTTTAATTCGACCAGCATGTACTCCACATTGATAGTTTTGACTCTGTGAAATTTTTTCTTTGTTAGGATGAGGATATTGAGTTTTTCCAGCAGTCATCTAGTCTCTCACTTGACGCATTAGGATACCAAGGTTATGTTGCGTATGCTAAAACGTGCGTTCAGTGACTGGAGCCGATAGATCATCCATATAGCCGATCACGCGTGATTCATCCAGCAACTTAAGCCTCAGGAGCCAATAATATGAGATATTTCAAAAGCCAGCGAAAAGGTTCCAGGCTAGGTTCTCGGGATGACAGGGTTTAGTCGGTAGCTAAGTCGCTTGTGTGCCTGGGAGTCCCAAACTCCGTGCGTAAATGGCATTCACCATTTAAAAAAAAAAAAAACAAGTTGAAGTAGCAGGAGGATGCTCCTGCCAGAAGGGTATTGTAAAACAATTAGTAAATCAAACAATATATTCTGCATATCAAAACTTGACTAATATATAGATTCCATAAATTGAGTTCGAAAAATTATTATGGTTATTATAATTTTAAACTCGCCACCATTTTGTTTCAAGTGGTTTGACCTCGTCGCTTGATTAGTCACGATAACACATGGATATTACTTAAAATTTTTATCAAAATTCCTACATATTTGTAGTGTCTCGGTCCGTTGCAAGCGTGTATCTTCCTAGTATCACGTGTTAATGTTGTTGTAATTGTTAAAGACTAATCGGCTGTAACTTAACTGTTTATTGTTCAATTATTGTGAAATTTTCGAACCATATACAATCACTTTCAGAAAATTTAAATTATAGATTTTGGGAAATCTAAGGGTCACATCTTGATTTTATAGACAAAAAAGCAAAATTTATAAAATGTACTATTATTAACAAAGTTGATTGAATTTCGACTTCTAAGGTATTTGTTGCCCTTGTGAAGGAAAAATTGACAGTTCAAGCACTGTTTTGAAAAGCTCCTATAAAGAACTTTCATTTGATATTCATATCGGGTACCTTTGATGAAATTTTTTTCAGCGGCCACTCCCCTGTACTGTGATCATCGATTCATGGCCTATTTTTTCGCATCCTAGAATGGTTACAAAGCCCTTTTGCTAGGAGCTCTCTCCTGCCTCCTCGACTTGTTTCACGTATGAGTATTAATTGTAGGTACTCATCTTCAGCCATTCATTAAATTGAATCAAGTGTTAAAAGCATGCGCTTTAAACGTTGAAGTTGGGGCAAAATAACTCAAAATTATTCAATCTTTGCATTTAAAACAGCCACTATTTTGCTTTACGATTACTAATACCGCTAGCTGAGCCAATTCTCAAAGGAATCCATGATACCTATCATTCCTGAAACTTTCATGCAAATCCTAGCAAAGCTGTAGTATCTGAGTCAGTAAAAAGCGCATATTGTTGCATAGCCATATGTTTCCATAGTAATACAGCGCATATTGTTCCATAGTAATACAGGAAAATTCAAATCGCTATAACTTCATTAAATACCATTCGATCTTTATGAAACTTTCAGGACAGATTATTCTTATTGATAGTCATCTGTGCACTGAATTTTATTAAGTTTAAGGGACCCGTTAAGATTTTATTCAAGAAAATATAAAATCGATAAATCATACTATTACTAACAAAGTTGAGTGAATTTCGACTTCTCACGTATTTGTTGTTGTTGTACTCATAAAGACCTATACTCATGATTTTTTTCAGATTTTTCGGGTCAAAGGTGGGGGGGGACACTAAATTTTCGTACATTTCCCCTTCCCCTGCACCCCTCGAAGCAAAACCTGTCATTTTAAGACTCATCAAGACCTTTCATTTGATACCCATATTGCCTACATGCGATGAAAACTTTTTTTTCAGGGGCAACTCCCCTATATGGGGAGACCCCCCTTAAAGACCTTATGAATTTTTTTTCGTAAGGGAACTTTGAAGAGGGCGTCACTTTGCACCTAACTACAAAATTTTATGTTTGTAGCTTATGTAGTTTGCGAGAAAAAGTGGTGTGACACACGGACGGACGGACGGACGGACGGACAGACGGACAGACAGGACGCGAAACTAATAGGGTATTGTAAAATAATTTTACAATACCCTAAAAATGGATACAGCCTTAAATATTATCTGATGTATTTTCCATCCTCTTTTGACCTTTCTATGCATTATGGTGTAGCGTATAGTCCTTAATATAGTCTCTTAAAATCCGCAAAAGATATTTTGGTGATTGGAAAGGGAGTTGAAAGCATTTCCGACTACAAGAGTAACTAGCAAGACAACCTGTCAAGCGCATTAGATCACTCTCACTACTTTTCCGATAGCATTGATGGTAGAGCGACCTCTTTTAAGCCATACTGCCATAGAGATAAGTCTCCAGCAGTATGACTCGCGTTAGTGAGTCTTCTCTTGATGTATTTTTCAAGCACTTTCAATCCATGACTAACATACACCACGGGCGTTATATAAACAATGACTCCGGGTTTCCTTTCTGCTTGCTGATCAGCAGGGGTCTTGCTTCTTTCCAGCGCTCCGTGAACATTTTTCCATGCAGGCAAGCGTTAAACGTTCTGATAAGAAAGTTAAGGCAACTGTAACAAACCATTTGCAGTTCATCAGCTGGAATCCCATCCGGCCCTGTGGCGTTTTTTGCCGTCATGAATCAAACAGCTGCCCCTCATTCAGTTTTCGTAAAGGGTCAGCAATCTGCTAGAGTTTCGCCGTAGATTGCTTCAGCAAAAACGAGGTATGTAGGAAAAAGAGCCCGCACAATTACGTCCATCTCCTTTGCCTTATCTGCACAAGGTAAAAGTTGTGAGTCTTCAAGTTTCTGCATGATTAGCTTCTACTTCGAGCTCCATAGATTCTTATTCACGTCATCCACCAAATTTTGTCAGTAGCTGGCCTTCCTTTTGTTGATAAATTTCCGGAGTTGCTTTGTGGATAGCTTATATGTTGCGAGCTTTGTACATGCCTCCTCCGAGTTCCGTGCCTGCTGGGCTTCTAGTCAGGGTTTGTGACATTCACTTCACTGTTCAGCTATTTCAAATGGCTACTAGTACACTCGATGCTTGTAGTATTGCTTGTAGTATGACGTGATAATACTTATAGTTGAGTTCAAAGCACCTATGGTGGTTAGTCCTCCATTCCCCTGTGAAGCTCTCAGTATTGATGCCTATGCCGTGAGCACACCAAAAAATGTTTCAACGTTTATCTCACCCGTATTCTATCCGGAGGCAGGGAGACTAAGCATCCATGAGAGACTAAGCAAGGACCGTCATTAACCTCAGGCGCTATATACTTGTAATCGCTGGAACTCTCCAGCTGTGTATCCTCGATATAAGGGACTCCTACGAAAATGCTTCAGCTAGGATGGTTGTAACGCAACACCTGTAGTGGAAAGTAGGGGTATTACCGGTGCTCAATACAATAAGCCCACTTCTGACTACCATAATAAGGACTCTTTTCTCTCGCGTCTAGATGAAGAATGCCAAATCAATGAGTTTTGCAGTAAAGTCTTGCGCAAGGAGAACAAGCCAATTTGCACTCGAGAAAGCGTCTTCTAGAGCGTTTAGTCTGGCCTGGAAGGACAGAAACATTTAATTCGGGGTAAGATACCCTACAAAGTGTATTGTATCCATACATCGAGCCCACGCAAAGCCATCTGCCTGCTTGCGACTCTACTCCTACCTATGAATATTATACCGCACCCAGATGGCGACAGTAGCAGATTCATCAAGGAACTATGCCGACAAGCTTCTGTCATGATACTACTCGCCGAGTAGCAGCAAGTCGGACGTGCTGCTTTGAACCTTGAGAAAGCCGACCGTCACGGGTATGATAGTTAGTATTCTCTTCTTATTTAACATGACAATTTTAGGTTTTGATTTTACAAGTTACAAATCATTGTAATTATGAAAGGTCCAGGATCACCATGTCGTATTATGCCATGATTCGTCTGTCGCCCTTTTGAAAATATAATCTAATTTCACTAATTATATTTACTCCATTTTATTTTATTTTTGGTCCGCAAGTAAGTATTACCTTTGAGAGACTCAGGTACAAGCGTACTACGCCTTCACTACTCGAACACACTTTAGGTTTAACCTTCTGCAATTTTTTTAGTTCCATCTCTTTTTTATCCCCTCACAAACTCCTGTGCAAGCGCAGAGCGCGTTTGCCATACAAATTGCTTACTTTTATATTTAAAATCAAAAAGTAATTTTGCAAATCAGCTTGATTTGAACTTAAATGTGCACTATCTTCAAACTTGGCCATTCCCACAAAGGGAGCGCTAGTTGACAAGAGTATTCTTGGAAGCTAGAATTCTTTGAAGAGTGCCATCCCCATGTACCCAAGGACGTGAAAGTTGACCTTGTGACAAAAATGAAACAAAATTTAAACAGACGTTCTGGGCTATCGGACATGATATTTTGGACCTAGTTGAAGTCAGTAAAGTATAGGTACCCTACTTTCTTCGTCCCGGTAGAAACTTGTCAGGCCTTGGAGTACGTTCGTAATTGGCATACTGTTGCGTTGGTGATAAAGGATTGGTTGAAATGGACTTCCAACTAGCGCCAGTCTGGCTCTGACCTCCTGTCCCATGAGGGCTGATGCTACCTCTCGCTTGAACAATGTAACCATTGGACCAAAATTAAGTCACTAGTCATGAGAACAGAGGTAGCTACTTTAAGAGGGATCTCACATCTGTAGCTTTTCATAACTCATCCAAAGCATAAACGACTAAGGCATTAAAGTGCTACTAGGCATTAAAGAATCAAAAATAAGGACCAACAGACAACTAAACGTAAAGAGGGAGCTCACATCAGCTGTATATAATCGCGGCGCTCAAGTACAGCAAAAAAATTTTGTGCACTCTCAGATGCCCTATATGAGAATAGCACAGAGTGAGCCGTCCCGATGTCGAAAAATAAATTATGGCACAAAAAGATCCATGAGATTATTTAAGTTCCGTTGCGCAATGAAAAATCAACAAAAAATTTATTCAGAAAATCTCTCCAGAGATAAAGCTGGGCACTACAAAAACCATTGAGTGCCATCAGAAAGAAAGTCTAATCCGAAAAGCGTGAAGCATTCTGAAGAGACTTGCGAAAATTATTGGCAAAGCTGTAATGAGCGAGCTCTTGGAGTTTGAGGAGCTCTTAGATGGCATTAGGCGCTTCCAGCGGCATTGTTTAAAGGCAAAGAAGAGCAGGAAACTGCAGAAGAGCAAAAAACTTTGTATACCAAGGAAGCGCAGATTCTTTCATGATCATAAGAATAGGCTCTAGTCCAATTGAAATTGAAAAGAAGAGTACGCACTGAATGGGCAAGAAACACTAGACCAGGCATTCCAGATAGTGTTGACAATACCAGCCAAAGAAGCTGCTGAAATCCTCCAAGAAATAAACATAGAAAATAAACTTTTCATTGACGCACAACAAAAAGAAGTTCCTTATACGTAACAGCAGGAACTACTCGTGAAACCCATGGATGGTCAATCCAACGCAGATGTGTTGTGGGAAATCAGCGGGAGTGTGAGGTCCATAGGCAACAAAACTGCCATTAAAGCTGTATTACTAATCTAGCCTGGTGACATACTGGTTGAATCTAGAGCAGAGGCCAAGAATAAAGAAGTATTTTGCGATCAGCCAAGAAGGTCATCAGCAAAAGAGCAACTGTAGCCTGGTTTGGGCCGATGGTAACGCTCAAAATCAGGGACACTGACTACCTCCTGGATCTGGCAAAGGTAACAGATACCATCAAAAAGGAGCATCCTAGCATAACCAGAGTTAAAACAAGGCAGTATGGATGGACGGACATACACTGATTTTAATAGGGTGTCTTACAACATTTTTTTTCAAAACCCTGAAAAGATAGAATGAAAATCACATCGAAGTATTGATGTTACTGTTTTGTGGACTAAAATTAAACTTAAGAAATAATAAATTCCAGCACTTGTTAGCACTGTGGTTGCAACAATATTTATTGTATCCATAAACTTTTGATTGGTTATCAGTTCACATATTGAGTTTAAATTGCAGTAGTTAATTTAAAAAGACATTTTCTCATTATAAGTGCGTAGTCTGCTTTCACCGAATATATAATAACATCTTTACAGCGCTTCATATGATTTTTAAGTAATTCTATATGAAGCGCGAAAACACATACTGTAGACCATTTAACATAAAAATTCAACTGGTTTGACAAATCCGTCAATTTCAGACAGTTGATTTTTTTTTTCTTGAAAAGCCGCCGGGCCTTAATTTATGAGTAAGCACACGCGTTTTGACTTCTTTGAGTCGTCTTCAGCGCCTAAAGGATGTGTGTTTTAAAAAAAAAAAGCAAATTGGCCTACTTATATTAAATAAATGAAACAATTTAGTAGGATTGTTCGTTACAGAATTTTCGGGCAGGGGTGGCTACGACAGATAATGTCCAAGTATGAAGATAGCATGAATTTCCTTCAAAAAGAAGTTTCCTTTCGACAATGGACGTGTAATATGAGCTGTCATTTCTTGCCATAGACTTTGACGTTTCTGCTTTGATCTTAACATAAGGCATGGCCATAAATACGAAGCATGACAATCAATATTGACAAGAACTATTTGCATGAACTTTAGAGGATCAAACTAATTTTTTTCTGAAGGAGCTTAAATACAAACTCTGATCCTACTGTCCATTTGTGAAAACATGAAATCATGGTCTCGAAAGGATTTTCTTATTGCTTGTTTTGCAGTGTCAATAATTGATCAATAACTTTTCTAGGATCAATTAAATTAATTTTATTATAAGTTGAAACAAGCTCGTTCTAAGTACTACGCTCAAAAAATGGCTTGCTCCCAAAAATATGGATAACTCTTGTTTGTCATCCTTACTTAGGATGTAACACATGCTTGAGACACTTCAACAACGAGTTAAAAATGCCCATATAAATCCTGGAAAAAATCGAAAAAGTGGAAAATATTAAATCCCTTTTATCCTGTTACTATTACATATATACGACGCAGCATTATGTATTATCCTGCCAAAATGAATGAAAAATATATATTTACACAACATTTCACTTTACTGACTTTTGCTTTTACTCACTTGGCTGGTATTATAGCAGATCCTTTTGTGTTACCTTTCACAACTATGATTTGGCAACTGTAACACACAATCCAACTACATATGTGCTGTTAAAAAATATTTTTTTCCTATTCTCCATGAAAAAGTCTGCTGACGACAGTATGGAAAATAAATGAAATACAATGTTTTATGTAGCCAAGAATTTGTTTTTGATTTTATACAATTTATTTTTGAGAAGGTACGTAAAGGTAAATGAAAGATATAAATGGAGCAGTATACATGGATAGTATTGGGAAAATTGGTCTAAAAGTTTTATTGAGTGTTAACTTACGTGGGATTTCATGGGATCATATTTCTTTTACGCCAAAGTAAAATTGAATTGGTTTAAGTTTGGTAAAGACAAGCTGTGGAAATTTATTAAGGTCATATTTATGTCTTTTTTAAAATGAAATCGTTGAAACGGTAAATTTCTTGAGAGAAATTTACATTTCGTGGAGAGTGATATATATATATATATATATATATATATATATATATATATATACCCGTATGTATCTGGGTGTATGTATATACATATATATATATATATATATATATATATATATATATATATATATATATATATATCTGCACACATACATACACACATACATGTATATAAAGGGCGGTCCAACCCAAATGCACGATGTTAACTGTGCATACAACAAAAAGTTTCCAGAGAATTATGTTAATATTTTTTGTTATAATAGAAAAATCTCTGGCAATTATGTGTAAAACAAAATATTGCCCAAATACTCGCTACGGCTACGGTGGCATGATTCTACCCTATGGTTCATATTTTCAATGACTCTGAGACATCATTGAAGTTCAATGTCGTTAATGTGCTAAATAATCTCATCCTTTAGCTCTTAACTTGTTCTTGGCTTATTGACGTATACTTTTTCTTTTAAATATCCCCAAAAAAAGAAATTCAACGGTGTAAACCACATGATCGTGGCGGTAAATCAACATCGCCACAACGTGAGATAACATGGCCATTGAATTTCTTGCGCAAGAGCCATTATTTCGTTGGCTGTGTGGCAAGTGGCACCATACTGTTGGAACTATATATTTTCCAGGTCCACAACCTCAATTTCTGGCCACAAGAAGTCCATTATCATCTTGCAATAGTGAACGCCATTCACGGTAACTGCTTGGCCGTTCTCATTTTGAAGAAGTTTGGCCCGATGATGCCGCCAGCCCATAAACCGCGCCAAACAATCACTCTTTGTAGATGCATCGGCTTTTCAACAATCACTCGTGGATTTCCATTTACCCAAACGTGGCAATTCTGCTTGCTAACGAATCTACTGGGATGAAAGTGTGTCTCGTCGCTAAAGATGATTTTCTTTTTAAAGTCACCATTCCCTTCTGCCTGTTCAACCAATCATTCGGCGTATTCCCGATGCTTGAAATGATCAGTAGGCTTCAGCTCTTGAATCAATTGAACCTTGTAAGCGTGTGAATTCAAATTGTTATTCAAAATTCGCAACAGTGATGCTCGTGAGATGTTCGATTGTTGGGCACGACGACAAGTCGAAGTTGACGGCTCTTCTACCACACTATCGCGACCAAAAGCAATGCTTTCCGCAGAACTTGGCAAGCATGCACATTTCACATTTCCTATAGGACCGGTTGGCTGGAATTTGTGCTCAATCCTCCCGATTGTGGACACATGTGGTCGATAATGCTGACCAAAAAAGTCACGAAGTGCACGAAATGCATTTTGATTTGAACGCCCATTTTTGTAAAAGGCTTCAACAACCTTAATGCGCTGCTCAATTGTTTATCTCTCCATGGTTGAATTTGTCAAACACTGAAACAAAGAAAAGTCAAATTAAGTTGGATAAAAAACTTGACGTTAAGGTGTGACTCACAATTAACATTGTGCATTATGGTTCGACCACCCTTTATAAATATAAACTATATATATACATATATATATATATATATATATATATATATATATATATATATATATATATAGATATAGATATATATATATATATATATATATATATATATATATATATATATATATATATAGATATAGAGATATATATATATATATATATATATATATATATATATAGTCGTATATATCTATATATATATATATATATATATATATATATATATATAGTCGTATATATCTATATATATATATATATATATATATATATATATATATATATATATCCTCCGACGAAAACGGAATCGTTTAAAGTGGTTGATTAGTTAGTGATGATAAAGGTAAATAGCTAGAGAAACACAGTGAATGCCATGCATCGGTTTGGACATTAAAAAACAATTTCACAGTGAAACTGAATAAGTCATTAAGTGTGTGGGTATGTGGATGCAGAAAGGAAAAACAGTACAGTTAGAACAGTACAGAAGAGGGGTTATCATCAGTAGCCAACTACTACAAATTGTGAGAACCGAGAAGAGCGGATGAGATCTAACCAAATATTTCTGTATTTTTGTGCTCAACTGGCATATTTTAAAATAATGCGATTTGTGACAGACAATATGACTTATTATTATTTATTAGAAATACTTAAAATCAATTCTTCCCATACTATATCGATTTATTCAACGCTTTGGCGCCTAACCTTTAGTGAATCACTAAAGCATGGATGAAAAGAATCGATGAATGGCCCTCTTGATTAATCAAGTCAATCAGGCAAATGAAATTCAGAAGCAATTAGAAGAAGTTCTCACTGAATTGAGATAAACACACCTACAGTTCAGAGAGACTCAAAATGAGTTAAAGGAACAACGTCAGAAGAATGTCGAGCTTATGACTAAGCTCCTCGTGAAAAGTTTAGATCAAAATCCTCCAGAAGAGGAAAGCTATAGGCTCACTACCCCTTCGATCCAAATCGTTTTTGGAAGAAGCTTTAGAATCTAATCAGGATATAGTCGACTCAAACAAAAATTCACATGATTTTCCGGCTCTGCCACCTCCAAAACCGACCGTTTCTTTCCCAAAAAAGGGAACTGAAAAATGCCCACAAGCTTTTCTCTTCACATAATCGGCATCAGCTTCAACTCCTAAACAAAATAAACCACGAACACATTCGGATGTTTCCGATGAGGCACGCCCTAAAACTGTCCCCATAATCCTCCACGAACCAGAGAAATGAACAAAGCTGTCTGCATTTATAAAGCAGTCAAATATCAGGGACCAGTCTACCAACCTGGGCATCCAGATTATATCCTACATGGATCATAGAAAAATAATGAAGTTATTAAAAGAGCCAAACTGTCAGTATCACACGTACTTGCTCCCTGAGGATAAAAAACTAAACATGATATTTTGCGGTCTTCACGGACTATCGATGGAAGAAATCAAAGTAAATCTTCAGTAGCAAGATTTCCACCCCAGTGAAGTACTCTACGTAAAACTTCAATTCATTCCCTCCAAATTGGTAGAAGTTCTTCTGTCAAAAGCAGAAACTAAGTATTTACAACGTCAGATACATCTGCCATCTTATCTGCTAAGTTGAATCGTCGAAACCACGTAGTGGGCAGGTTATAGTTGTCAGCAATTTGGCCGCTCTTCAAGCAACTGCTACGCTTACGCTTGCTACGTAAAGTGCGATGGCTTTCTGTAGTAATCTAGGAGCTATGGCTCTAAAAGCAGCGCTGACACAGGCACACAGCACGAACGCAATTTAACAAGGATTCGGTCGATTCAGTCACCTTCCCCATCGCAACACTCGCTCTTTTTTTTTTTCACATGAAAAATAAGTGAAAAATTTCTTTTGTACTTAACACCCGGGAAACAAAATTCTAAAACTGTTTAATATTTTAATGTGTAGTGATTTTATTTCAATATCTTTTGAATATAATTTAACTAATTGCGGTGTAACGCGGTATGCAAATGCTTAGAACGAAACGGTTAACCCCTTAAATTATATGAACGATAAAATCATTGTATCATTTAAACCCCACAAAATTTGTCAAATTTTACCCATTCCAACCATAATATTAATTCAAAATTGTTTTGTTTGTCGGTAATTAACGCGTGCCTGTCTTATTCTTTCGATTCATTTCCCTCTTAATTACGCCTAATAATTATAAACATAAATTGCTTTCAATTGATAATTTAAGCGAATCTACAAGAGACGACTTAAAATTTTAAAAACAACCGAAACGAGTGTGCATTATCACCACCGCATGTTCACCCATAGATGGCATTATTCAACGAAAGTTTTGCTGTTTCGTTGCTCGATGGCTCGGCCCCGCCATGTTAGTTCGTAGTTGCACTTGTTCTCGTACAAGTCATAATTCCTTCGTGGAGGTTATCTACAAATTTGCGACTTCGGTCGTCCTCTTGTGATCTCTGCAAGCAATTCGTGAATGCGAAATGTTTTGTAGTGAGTCCTCGTGCCGGGGAAACGAACCCGCCCCACGACACCGCAATGCTAGCCTGCCAGCGCATTCACGCATCTCCGGACGAGGGCATTCTCGGCAGGAACCAACACCTTCCTCTGCCGAGGCAGCAGAACATCGCTGCAGTCCTTCACGGACTTTATGGACAATCTTTATTCACTACAAATGGCGCCCAACGTGGGGCCCGAAAAGCCCGGCTGTATCATCAGTCGTGAGCACGAGACAGTCCATCGTCTCTAGGTGCCCCCACAAGGTGTAAGAATTTTGGCGGGTAGATAACTCCCGAGGGTTTTTGCACTAGTCGTGCCCCAGCAATTTAATAACTTTCGAACTTGTGTTGTCTTCGGACATCAATATCGTTTGGTCCTGCTTTTGAATTATACTTTGGTGGTTTACCACTATTGTATAACTAGTAAGGCCAAATGGTATTAGAGTCCCTTTTTGTGTTCGGAAGTTATTATCCCAACATCTATTTTGCGGAGGATTCTGATCCGCTCCCCAAACCAGCGGTGCCTAAGTGTCTTAAATTACATGGATTTTGATTTCATGTGATTGGCTGATTAGCTAATCCATGACTATCCATGACAAGACACGCGCTGCTTGTGGATAAGAATCCCACCCTGGGCTGACAAGCTGTAACTTGAGAAGTTTGCTAATGAGGGATCACTTCTGAACCCTTATTTTCATGGTGCCACAAGAGAGTGTCCCTGAAACGTTTTAGAAGGATTGTGCCATGGTGTCCATACTTGGGAGGAAAGACGGAAAGGAAAGACCGAGTATTTTTTTTGAAAACTAAATTAATTAAACCTGTTCATACCTTGCGGTTTTTTTGTGAGGTTCTTTTTATAGTTCGCCACTGACGGCCACTTTAAGGATTTTGTACTTTACATTTGTTGCATAATTTTTATCTATATATATATATATATATATATATATATATATATATATATATATATATATATATATATATATATAATATACATATATTTATTTAGATATATTTTTTTTCCTTTATATATATCTATAGTTCTGTTTTTTTTTGCTAATCAAAATTATATTAGGAATGCCCACCAAAAGAACGCCAGAGAGGAGAAAGTTAAGGTCGGATGCCGGACCAGCTCTCTTGTGCTCCATATGTCACGAGGACATGGATGAAACCACAAGCCAGAGGTTGCAGTGCGGACACAGGCTACACCAGCTGTGTCTGGCCCAACTGCGGCAAACCTCATCCACGTGCCCGCTCTGTCGTCAGCCTTTAGAAATCGCACAGCCAGCAACAGAACGACCTCAGTCCTCCAGTGCAAGTGGAGCTGTCCCCTAAAGCGGACCCCTTCCATCCACGACAAGGAGTGCACGAGAGGAAGACTGCAGTGCTGAAGCAGTTCCGCCTGCAGAAGAGGCGAGACCCACTGTGGCTGTGGAAGCCACAGTTTTACAACATCTAATGGCACTAATGCAGGACATGTCCACCCGGTTAGCTTCGCTAGAAAGCCAGAGAGAAAACCCCGCACCACCCCGGCCAAGAACTCCTCCTATGTGGGATTCGGACCCAAATCCGTGGGATTTCCCAGTAGACTCGCGGCGTGATCCCGAACGGATCCGGCCAGGTGCAACAATGAATCCGTTGGCTCCAGTTTACCGGCCCCGATTGAGCCAAGCACCGCCACCAAATCAGGCTCCCGTGTTTCCGCCGGACCAACGCTTCCATCCACACGACATGTATCGGCTGAAGCCGACACAGATCCCCAGCATCATCCAGGGATGGAATCTGCATTTCAGTGGGGAACCCAATACTATAACGGTGGAGGTCTTCATAAGTCGGGTGGAGTCGCTGATTGAGCAGATGCTAGCAGGAGACCGCACAGCGCTCGCAGGATACTTGCCAATGCTGCTTAGGGGAGTAGCACTGGAGACATATTGGCGAATACATTCAGCTCCACCATCCATACGCTGGTCACGGTTGAAGGAGGTACTCCGCATGGAATACCCTACGGTCGACATGGACGAATTAGACCTGGACAAGATGAATGCTAGATGGCAGCGTCCGGACGAGTCCTTCCATCAATATCGAGCCGATATCCTTCGGTTGAATGACCAGCTGTCAGAGCCATTGTCTTCTACCCAAATTCTGCGCCTGCTAAAGCGCAATCTAAGACCGGAGATTCGTCGGCATATCGTGAACTCCGATCCACAGAGTATGGAGGCCCTGCTGAGAAATGTGCGTCGCATAGAAGGGTTTGAGGAAGACCTACGGGACCGGCCATACTTACTAACCAGGACGGGTCCTCGACGAGGAATCGCGGAATTGGCCCCAGATTATACCACCATAGATCTGGAAGAAGATTTGGACCCAGACCATCTTGCTGTAGCAGCAGTGGGAAGTCTTACGACCTGCTGGAATTGCCATCAAACCGGATACCGGTTCATTTCATGCCGAGCAGAGCGTAAGGTTTTCTGCTACGGTTGCGGCAAGCCGGACACTTACTTCCCGGACTGTTCTGAATGTGCCGCGCGAAAAAACGGCCAAAATAGTACCCGACCACCTCAGCGGTACTCGAAGCCCCAGCAGTAGCTCCTCAGTCAGCGGCTCAACCCAACAAACCTGACGCTAACCCACCAGCCATGACCATTACGACTGCGGATGTTCACTCTCTTCCGGAGACCTCACCAACGACAATATTAAAACGACCATCGCAGTCACTGCCAGAAGAACCGCGGCAGCCTCAAGTACGCACTCTAAAACCTTATCATGTTAGACTGCAGGAATATCGGGTGGCTCGAGAGCGAATATTTGCTTCCGAAGTAGTCACTTCCCGTCCGTGCACGACAAAATGGTCAACCTGTCGTTGGCGGAATTTCCGCAAGAGAGTGCGCATCTGCCGTCAAACCTTAAACTCTTGTAACATCTCGGAGGTTGCTGAGAATGAGATCCGACCTTATCATCCAATTAAAGTGTTGGGCGAGACCGTGTTTGCATTGATCGACACGGGTGCCAGTATCAGTTGTCTTGCCTCGAGTTTTGGCTCGAAGGTGCTCCAAGACTATCCGAACTTGATTAAATCCTGGCGCACTGAAATCAGTACAGCTGATGGCACCAAACACCCTATACGAGGTAAACTAACCACACCCGTGACGTTCAGGGGTCAGACGAAGGATATTACGTTCTACATTATCCCGTCTTTGACTCAGAATGTATATCTTGGTGTCGATTTCGTCCTTCGCTTTGGACTGGCCTCCGATTTATTCACCGATTTGTCTTTAAAAACCAGAAATGTCAACGAAATCATTTCTACTCCCGATAGGCATGACCTGACGCCTAACCAACGGCAACGCCTGGAAGCATCCATTGCTGCTTTCCCATCGTACGCTACCCAAGGCCTTGGCCGCACCACCCTAGTCTCACACGCCATCGACGTTGGCGATAGTAAACCGATTAAACAGAGACACAACGCCATCTCACCGGCCATGGAGAAATTGGTGTATGCGGAGCTAGATAGGATGCTCGAGTTGGGGGTCATAGAAGAGTCCGAAAGTGCCTGGTCATCACCGGTAACCTTGGTTGTGAAGCCAGGTAAAGTCCGCCTCTGTCTTGATGCCCGTAAGGTAAACGCGCTTACCATCAAGGACGCGTACCCTCTTCCACTCATCGATGGAATACTAGGGAGACTGCCGAAAGCCAATTATATCACCAGTCTCGACCTAAAAGACGCCTTCTGGCAAATTCCACTCGATGAGGGCTCGAGGGACAAGACCGCCTTCACAGTGCCTGGAAGACCATTATATTAGTTCGTCACAATGCCCTTTGGCCTGTGTAACGCGCCGCAAACGATGACTCGGTTGATGGACAAGGTCATCCCACCCCACCTAAAACACCAAGTGTTCGTGTACCTTGATGATCTGTTACTCATCACGGAAACGTTCGATCAACACCTCCTACTTCTACAAGAAGTAGCCCTGCACATCAGTAAGGCGGGACTCACCATCAACGTACAGAAAAGTAAGTTTGTCATGAAAGAAGTCCGATACCTAGGACATGTCATAGGACATGGCACTATCAAAACGGATCCAGACAAAACTCGTGCGATTGATGAGTTCCCCTTACCAAAAACTGTGAAGCAGCTACGACGTTTCCTTGGTGTGTGCGGTTGGTACCGAAGGTTTGTTCGGAATTATGCAACAGTTACAGCGCCCCTGTCAGAACATCGTACCCGACACTCTCTCACGGATGTTTTCCCCAGAGGGAGCCGAATTAACAATAACTGACGAGGACCCCATCGAAATAGATTTGGACAGCCCACATTTCGAATCAGATAGCTACAAAGAGTTGAGGCAAACCATAGCGACCCAACAAACACAGCTGCCTGATTTGAAGGTAATAGACGGCTATGTGTATAGACGAAATGAATACGCCACTGGTGATCCATGGCAGGAAGAAGAGTCTTGGAAACTCTGGGTACCGGAGGAAATGACACAACATCTGATCCTCCGCGCACATGACCATCCTTTAAGTGCCCACGGAGGTTACGGTCGGACGTTACGGCGACTCAAGAAATACTTCTTTTGGCCTAAAATGGCATCCCAGGTCAAAGACTACGTGAGCGCCTGTGAGACCTGTAAAGGCACCAAAGCGCCCAACCAGCCTCTTCGACCTCCTATGGGTCAACTCAACGTTCCAGAACGCGTGTTCCAGCGTCTATACATCGATCTACTCGGTCCATATCCTCGGTCTTCAATGGGACACATCGGAGCTATAGTCGTTCTAGATCAGCTCTCAAAATTCCCAATGGTGGAACCTATCCGTCAGTTTACAACTCCATCGATCGTGAAATTCTTAGAGAACCGGGTATTCCATGTGTTCGGTGTTCCAGAGAGTGTGTACTCAGATAATGGAGTACAGTTCCGGTCTCGGCAGTTTAAGAGCCTACTTGAGCAGTATGGCGTTGAACACCAACTGACGCCCATATACTCCCCTCAGTCCAACGCATCAGAACGGTTGAACCGTACTCTATTGGCCGCGATCCGTTCCTACGTCCACCCATCTCAAAAGGATTGGGATTGGTGATTGTCTGCCATCACATGCGCCCTGCGATCCTCGTATCATTCTGTCACCGGTGTCGCCCCTTACTTTGCCGCCTTTGGACAGCACATGATTTGCCACGGTAAATCATACCGGCTGTTACGGCAATTAAAGTGTTTGGGGGACCCTGTCGTTGCGCTGGAGCCCCACGAACGTTTAGGAGACCTCCGCCAACAAATCGGACGGAAGATTAAGGCCGCAGGTAGTGCAAATGAAGCGCAGTACAATCTCTGGTCACGATCTGCTAATTTCAAAGAAGGAGATGAAGTTTTCCGGCGAAATTTCCGCCAAAGTGACGCCGCGGGGCATTACAACGCCAAGCTGGACAGGCGATTCTTGAAAAGCCGCATAAAGAAGATAATGGGACCTAACCGTTACTTGATAACGGACCCATCGGGAAAAGAAGTGGGGATATACCACGCGAAAGACCTGCGCCGATAGATAATTAGTCACGTCTGTTTGTCCGTCCGCATATATTTCCAAAAAAAAAAAAAAACGCACAAGGGTTGTATACTTCCGGGCAAACATAAACATAAGTCAGTCCGTCCGTCTGTCAATTGTGGTTTTCTTTTATTGTCCGTCATCTCTAGTCCCGACGCCGAAGCCAACCCATGATACACAGAAATATCCTTCAGCTCCTTCTTCGCAATCCGCATTGCCTTGGGATCACGAGAAAATTAGCTGCCCTGTAGTAATCTAGGAGCTATGGCTCTAAAAGCAGCGCTGACACAGGCACACAGCACGAATGCAAATTAACAAGGATTTGGTCGATTCAGTCACCTTCCCCATCGCAACACTCGCTCTTTTTTTTTTTTTTTTCACATGAAAAATAAGTGAAAAATTTCTTTTGTACTTAACACCCGGGAAACAAAATTCTAAAACTGTTTAATATTTTAATGTGTAGTGATTTTATTTCAATATCTTTTGAATATAATTTAACTAATCGCGGTGTAACGCGGTATGCAAATGCTTAGAACGAAACGGTTAACCCCTTAAATTATATGAACGATAAAATCATTGTATCATTTAAACCCCACAAAATTTGTCAAATTTTACCCATTCCAACCATAATATTAATTCAAAATTGTTTTGTTTGTCGGTAATTAACGCGTGCCTGTCTTATTCTTTCGATTCATTTCCCTCTTAATTACGCCTAATAATTATAAACATAAATTGCTTTCAATTGATAATTTAAGCGAATCTACAAGAGACGACTTAAAATTTTAAAAACAACCGAAACGAGTGTGCATTATCACCACCGCATGTTCACCCATAGATGGCATTATTCAACGAAAGTTTTGCTGTTTCGTTGCTCGATGGCTCGGCCCCGCCATGTTAGTTCGTAGTTGCACTTGTTCTCGTACAAGTAATAATTCCTTCGGGGAGGTTATCCACAAATTTGCGACTTCGGTCGTCCTCTTGTGATCTCTGCAAGCAATTCGTGAATGCGAAATGTTTTGTAGTGAGTCCTCGTGCCGGGGAAACGAACCCGCCCCACGACACCGCAATGCTAGCCTGCCAGCGCATTCACGCATCTCCGGACGAGGGCATTCTCGGCAGGAACCAACACCTTCCTCTGCCGAGGCAGCAGAACATCGCTGCAGTCCTTCACGGACTTTATGGACAATCTTTATTCACTACATTTCCTGACTTTATATAGTGCAAAAAAGATAATATTGAAAAACTTAAATGCATCACTTATGGTAGTAGTTACGGAGGACCCTAAAAACGTTAGGAAAAATTTTGCGTGAATTGCCGCCAAATACAAAGCAGCTCTACCCCGCATTCACAGGGTCGCTCACTGAAGGACGGGCGTGGGCACCATTCGCTCCCAAAATACTCCCATATGGCCACCGAGCCAGACTGCGGCATGCCGGAGTATGATTTTTCCGCTTACACCGGCACGGCAGTTCTAAAGTTACCACATGAAAGGAAATGTTCCTGACACCTGTACTCACGCTTAACTTTTAGGCACACCTGACACCTATACCCTTCCTTTGTACACCAATATCCTGTCTTCCATCAAGTTTTGGGGCGGACCAATTGCCAGGCAACCTTCTCACTGCGCGCACACTCCTTGGAACTAAGTGAAAGAATTTTCCTACTTATCTATAGTACATAAGACACCTATACTCATCCGAGCCACGATCCACTTCTTCACTGAAATTACTTATTGCTAAGAGTGTTACAAACAAACAAAATTATGACAAAGAATGCTTAGCTTAACTCCCACAATCCTTGAAGTGGGGGCCCCATTTTTTTGCGCGTTGCTCCCGCCAGAAATATCAGCAGTTTTCAGGTACTTCCGGGCTCCGAGCAGCAATAGCTTGTTAGAGCGCACTTTTTTGCTCAGCTTAACAATTCTGGAAGGCAAACCGTCGTTGTACACTCGCCTTGACAAAAAAAGCCAATTCTCGGGTTACGTATCGAAGCTTCGTCACTCGAAACGATTATACTGGTCACTGCTCGGGATGTCTTGTCCTTGCTCCTCGGATTTACATAGGTTAGATTGCCAACAGAAAAAAAGAGACCGCACCACTCACCAACCGTCCTTAAATAAAATCTCACAAACGCAGCACCGGTTATAGTGCGAGGTCAACTCTATGGCAGTTAGTCCGCGGCGAAAAATATTCATTGCAAGTCACGGGCTCGAACCGTTCTAATGGCACTTCTACCTTATCACTGTGGAGAGTCTTCACGATCCGTCATCTGATGGTCGTTGTCGTAACGCTGGAAAGTACGTTCTATTTCTTTCTTGTGTATTGATGTATGTATAAAGGCTAAATAAATTTGTATGTATATATGTATGTGGCTACTTCAAATGATGCTTTTCATTTTGTGGATGGATAGATATTTTATTGAGTACGTTGCAAAATGCTCAAATTATCTGGAATGGTAGTGAATTTATTTACTAGCGAAATTATTCAATTTTTCCCTTAGCCACGTGCAACTCATTAGTTAACTCCTTTACTTTACTATCAGCAAAGAAAGTGGTGGCAAAATGACTTTTAAAATCGTTCTGCTGTATCTCCAGGTTTTTTTTCCAATGACGTCCTTTAGTATATAATTTTTGTAATTCTCACACCATCACCATATGACCATTACTCTCCTTTTCTCTTTTATAGCGTTCAACTATAATTTTTAATTTCATTCCTTCAGGTTCCGACTGATGTTGTTTCTTTCATTCAATCTTCTAATTTCTTGTCCATAAGAGTTGCCATTGGATTTACGATCCAGCACTAGATGTTTTTGGGTTTTATTTGGAACTACCAAGGTTAGACGTTATCAGCATCTCCAGAAAGTTTTGCGGACGTGATTGCGGCTAGGCTTGCTTCATTCCTCGCTACTTCTGGTGGTCCTTTACTACTTATAGGGAACTCTTTGCTTGAATTCTTGACCTGATTCCTTAATTCAATTACAAAATTGTTTAGATTTAAAGAATTTGCAACTACTGAGTTTCGTCGTGGCTCGGTTGGTTATGGTGTCTCTTATTTAAATTTTTTTCTTCTTATAAGGAGCGCATTTCTCGTTCGCTCCTTATTCTTGTGGTAAATTGGTTTCCCCAAGGGCAAAGTAAAAAGACAATACCGTAACATTTCCGCCTCTACTTTTAGTGAATTTCCTCGAAGTACTATACACTGATAAAACGCGGCTCTCTGCTCTCATCTACAAAAACTGCTTGAGGGTTAACATTGAATTTCACACTAACCTATATATATATATATATATATATATATATATATATATATATATATATACATATATATATACATATATATATAGATATATATATATATACATATGTATATATATATATATATATATATATATATATATATATATATATATATATATATATACATACATATATGTATATATATATATATATATATATATATATATATATATATATATATATATATGTACACTATTTATATATAGCCCGAGAAGTGTTCCGCTGGCTATTGGGGAGACGTTGGCCAAATTGTTGAGATTAAATATTTGCTGAACCTTTTTTTTACACTAATGTGATGTTTTACCACTAATGATAATCTATTTCGGCTACGCTTCTTAGGCTTTTCCCTTTTGCGAAACAGTGTTAACTCGTTCCGGCCAGGATGAACCTTGCCTACACGGGCCGGAATACCCTAACTCGACACTAACCTTATATCATTTGACTATGAAAACTGATTGCCTTTCTACTTATCTCCTTAGGCTTTTCCAAGAGGAGGAATAAAGATTAGCGATTCATCCTACATCATTAGGGAGGAAAAAAAACAGGAAAGAAGAGAGAGGAAAAAAAGAAAATAAAATATCAAAGAAAAAGAGAGGGAAACAAGAAGTGGCAAAACAACAAAAGTAGAAGGCAATCCGCCAGTAAAGAACTGCTACGCCGATCTCATGACGGAAGCCCAAATTGAATTTCGAATTCCCCAAAACCAACCACCATCAGGACCACTACAGCTCTTTTCCATCCATAAACCGCATTCACTCCACCAAATATGGAGCCATTTTTCATTAAAATGCAGCCACAGATGTAACTGATGGTGCAAAAAATGATGATCAGAATGGTGCAGGCTTTCTTTGTGCCACAAAACCTAACTAAAAACGCCCAAATGACTTCGCCTATGAATCACATTTGCATACTTACGTGGAATGTGAATTCCCTGCAACAAAGGACTAGTAATTTTGGGCAGTTTACAGTAAGCTATTAATTTGATATGATTCCTATCCAGGAAACCATTCTAAAGCTGGGAATCTCCCCCCGCTTCCCTAGCTATTATTCATGCAGAAACGATAGGCTGACAGGAAGGGGAGGTAGAACGGCCAATCTTGAGAGAAGAAATATGAATCACTACCAAATTCAAACCCCATAACTACAACGTGTAAAGGCGACAGCAATTAAAATAACAACGAGTCTATTTGAATTTTTAGCCATATCTTTGTACAATCCCCCTCGATGTGAGACTTTCTACCAAGACCTAAACTCCCTCTTTGAGGTGGAAGGCCCACTCTTTGCGATAGGTGAAATTAACGCCTATCATAATTCCTGGGATGCTTTGAAAAGCAATTAAGCTGAGGCTGAATTTAACAGATTAATCATAGCCATTGACAGTAGACTACACATGCCAAGTGAACCAATGCACTATGGCCGTGCCTTTGGTAACGTTCTAGACTCTCTAATCTCACTAGATTTTCACCACGATATGCGAGCAATGGTACTCGATGAGCTTTTTTCTGACCACAAACCGGAGGACTTCTTAATAGAGGAAATCTTCATAGGTGAGCCTCTTCAAATAAGGTAAATTGCAAATTGGCAAAATTTTAAGGATATTCTGGCCTCAGAAAGCTTCACTAAGCTATTAAATCCAGCCAGTGATGCCAATCAATGCATTGAAAAATTTACCTGCAAGATCTTACTTACCAAGGTAAATAATACAGACCAGAATCCAGTAAAAAACACAATCCCTATGAACTCTCTCAAGACATTAGGCTCCTGATACGGAGTAAGAATCAACTACAGAGATGAGCTAGAAACACGGTCGATCCTGGGTTGAAATCCAAAACCAACCGGTTAACCTATGAAATACGTGATCAGATTTGCAAATTTTGCAGCACCATATGGGAAGGATTTATTCGGAGCCTCGAACCTTGTGATAATAATTTCTAGGGCCTCTCAAAATATTTTATGTAGAAAAAAAAAAATTCATTCCATTCATAGACCAAATGATAAAGCAAAGATAAAGCTCTTGAACTGCGATTCCGTGAGAATAATTTCCTTGAGGAGAGCCCTGAATCTGAGACAAAATTGAGCCTTCTGTACAGAGACTGTAAGCTTCCCAGACAACAAACACTAAGGAGATCCGTTCACTAGACTTAGCTGAATCAAAAAACATGATAAGCACGCTAAATAAACAGACAGCTCCATGTTTGGATTCTTTGACGAATACCAAGCCAAAATGACTACCAGACAACATTTTATAAGCCCTGACGGGCATAATCAACACCATCTTCCGCTCACGGAAATTCCCCAAGCCATGGAAAATGGCAATTTTCATCGGTATCGCGAAATCATATGAAGATCTCACTTTCCCACAAAATTGGCGACCAATATGTTTTCTGTCCTGTCTCTCTAAACTCACAGAAAAGACACTTCTAACTTGGTTGGACAAGAAAATCATTACCGAAGTACAATATGGCTTTCAAGCTGGGCACTTCACTGAACTTCAGCTAACAAGGGCGGTCCAACATATCAGAAATGGGTTGAATCCCAGAAAGTCAACAGGTCTAGTTATGTTCGACATAGCAAAGGCCTTTGACAAACTCTGGCATGCAGGGCTTATCTTTAAAAAATCATTTTATATTCCAATAAATTTGATAAAAACTATCAAATCTTTCCTACAGGGCAGATATTTTCACTTCAAAATAGGCGACAAGCTGGAGTTCCACAAGGATCACTACTCTCCCTATTATTGTACACCCTATACACTGCGGGCCTTCCACATCTACCCAATAACGTTCGAATCTATCTATATGCTGACAACACTTCTATATATTACACCTTGTGACAAGCAGAAGCCGGATCTTCAAGTCTTCAATGATTCGTTGAAATTTGTTACAGAGGAGATTTCGCTTAGGTATTAGGAACAGATTTGAGCACTTTCTGGCACATAAAATTAATCGTTGAGAATGAATATCCGTTAATGAATTAAAAAATAAGAGAAAATAAATCTTCCACGAGCCGAACTAATGAGGAGTAGTAATAACTATAAAATTTTATTTTGAAATAATACTCGCTGTGTAAAAATAAACTTTAACGCGCTAGCGCTGATAATAGGAACTAGAACTTTCACGTTAAGAATAAAACAATTGTTAAATCAAAGTTACTTTAAGTTTTCCATGCAACTCATTAACGTTGTAAATTTTCATCCAAGAGGAAAGATTTTGAATAGGAAATCGATGCTACGTAGGTGTAAGCAAAGCAGCATCCTAGCGCAAGTATCAGTTTGCAATTTAAAACGTCTGCCTCACCCTCCAAGGCATTTGCGTTGACCTACATCCACACGGAATTCCTGACCTAATTTAAGACCTTCAAGAGCTTTTGCACTGACCTAGAATCGCACAAAACTCCTGATCTTAGTCAACATGGGACCTACAAGAGCTTTGTAAGGCGAACGAAGTGAAGAGAGTGACTAAATCGAGGTGCCATGGAGGTAGGTTCGGTAGGTTGAATCAACAAACAGTTACACGACTGCGCAAATAAAATCTATCCGCGCTTATAACAAATAAACCTCCCCTGACCTACGACAGTATGCAAAATCACACAAAAAAAAAGATGAGACAGAAAACTACTTCACTCCCCGGCTTGGTTGAGGCGCACAGATGGATAGGAACGCAAATGGGGTAGAATGGTGGATGTTGATGGATGAGGAGATCGCATCGGGACTGGTAAGATAGGGGTGAACATTTTCTTTGAAGTAGGAGAAACAAAAAAATGGATGCAATTTTTTCAGGTAAAATTTGGGCAGCAAGGAGAAGAACAATTTCTGAATTGGTTTCTGTTGGTGGAGATTGAAGAGTTCTAAGGAAATTGGATTGGAAATATTTTCTGCAATGCCTGGGAGCAGGAGCAAGGAACTTGAAATTCTGAAGCTGTTTCGGCGGAATTAGTTCAGGGGCTCCCGCGTTGAGAATTTGGAGTTGGCTTTTGTATTTGTAAGCAGCGTAATTACCAAGGCATCAAAAGTTTCGGGTTTTATTATGCGGCATTTGCACAAGTTTGCAAATATTGCTACCACTGTTCGCTTGTTTGCATGTCTTGTCCACTCGCTTCTTGAGTACTGCTCAGTAGTGTGGTCGCCTAGACATTTAAATCTTGTGAACTCAGTAAAAGCTGTTTAGTGTAAGGTCACCCGTATTGTGTTCTTCAAATTCAACTTAGCTTATGAGTTTCATGAGCGTCGTCTATCCATACTTTGTCTCCCTCCTCCGTCGTCCCGTAGAACCTTCTTAGATCAATGTTTCCTTGACGTGACTTGCACTACAGACTGTATCCACGTCCTAGTCGGTCTAATAACATTCTCGAGGTTCCGTACGCCTGGACAGATTTATATTTTCAGTCAATTATGCCGCGAATCATCAGAAAGCATAACAGCCGCGAGCTTGATTCTCTATCCACGTCCTACTTTGTTTTTAAAAATAAACTAAAGACGTTACTTTTTGCGATTAGTGATTAATGTTTCCTTATCACTCAATTTTTTCAAACTTTGATCTAGACTCTAATTTCATTTCTTACATGTTTTAACTAACTTTTTTCTACTTGATTTTGTTGTATTAATCTGTCTTGCTCTAAACTATATTTAACTATATTTAATTGTCTAAGTCTATTTTGTAATTGGATTTCTGTCTGTTAAATGGATTTAAATAAATAAATAGAGTTAGGAGTTTTCACTTATATTTTTCTATTGTATAAATTTCCATTGAATTATTGTGGAGAAAGAGAAGTGAAAAAAAAGCATTTCCCTTTAATTTTTGAAGCTTCGCAATTCGCAGTGAAGTATTGGGAAATATACAACATTTCGCTGCGCGTAGTACCCAATATTTTGTGTTGCAAGCAGTAGCCCAAGCAGTTTTTGTTGCTGTAGTATGAAGTAGATCTTTTCGGGTGAATTCGGGCAACGGGTCCCCTAGGGTATTGAAAGGTGGACAGGAATATTCTTTGAAAAGTGTTTCTAGGCAGCAAGTAGTTGTGTGAGGGAAAAAGGATTTTATCTTTCGGCTCCGGTGAGTAGCGTTTTCGCTTGTTGACTTACTTGGGGCCGGTGGACAAGCAAGTGGTGTCCCGTGACCGTCATCGATGGGCAAACCAGGTCCGTAGCTCAGCTGGAGTCTCCTTGGTGTGGAAGGTGACAAATTCTTTTCGGGTATTTTCGAAGGTGGAAGATAAAAATAGATGCTGACAAGATGCAAGCAAGACTAACAGAATAGAAAAATACCTAGGACTAAAACTCGACAATAGACTTACATGCACTGACCACAAATGTGACAAGAGACAACATTGTTAAAGTATCCTATCCTCTTTCTACCACATCTTAAGATCAGACAAACTGAACGTTGAAAATAAACTGCTCATCTATAAACAAATTATAAGACCTTCTCTTCTCTATTGCTTAAAACCTTTTGTCGGACCTCAAAAGCCAACAAAAAAGCACTTCAACCGTCGACAACAATGCCCTCAGAAGAACTTTTAGTAGTTTCAAGTCCTTGATGGTTCGTGCTCGCAGTTTATACGACGTTTTCTCTTTCTTTCCCCTCAGTTGCACGGTAACGAGTTTGCTGTCTCTTACCTGCTGAGACATGTTGACGCCGTTCAAGTGCAGAGGTTGCTTTGGCCCCTCGGCACCGATGCTTTGTGCCAGCTGTTCATCGATAAGAGAGATAGTAGCACCTTCATCAAGCAGTGCGTACGTGTTGATCTCCCCCCGTGGTCCGATGACAACAACTGGACACATCTTCAACAAAACAGCTCGTGGGGTGGTAGCAGCTGGGGTTGCCATCGACAAAACTACTTCGGTGCTGCTCTATGTTATTTGTGTGGCTGGTTCCGATAGGATCAATTGCTCAGAATGTGTCTTGTCTTGATCCTGATGAAGCGTTGGATGATGCTGGCGCCGACATTGATTAAGACCACATAATTTTGCTTTGCAGTAGATGCGTCTGTGTTTCTTCTGTATACATTTAAAACAAAGCTTCTTGTCGCGCACAAAGTCCCATCGCTTTTCAATCATCATTGCTTTATAGTTCGGGCACTGAGATAGCACATGGGTTTGTTCACAGCTCGGGCATTGATTGCTTCGCTCTTCGGACACTTCGGCGACAGCGTATATATTGCCTGTTTTCTTCTTCACGGGCTTCATTTCCTTTCCTGTTGCTGGCGAAACTGTGCTTGCCGAGGGGGCGTATGTATATTTCAACGCCCGGTCTGGCTCGCGTATGACAAAGCGAGACATAACGATAATCTCTGGGTCCGTTGTGTCTTCATTGTCACTAGCGTAATCACACCAACGTGACCGGAGATGCGGGCTTAGTTTGCTCAATACTTCTCGTGCCAGGATAGGGTTGTACAAGTACGCACGCCGGTCGATCGTCTTGAGAACGCAGGTCACGTTCTAAAGCTTGACAGCAAAACTATTTACCTCGATTGCTGATGATCCAAGCCTTGGTGATTTCCTCAGCTCTTCAAATGCTCGGTCGAGGATGACTTCTGGTCGCCCAAAACACTGCTCTAACGCCCTTATAATGACGTCTGGATTTGTGGCTGTGTGAAGTAATGCAGCAACGACCTCTCGGGCTTCTCCTTTAAGACAGGTTCTTAGTCGTTGTATGTTTTCAGCGGCTGTGATGTGGTACATGGTTGTGGAGTCACGCATAGATGCTTTAAATAGCAACCATTCGCTCGGCAATCCGGGAAATGTTGGCAGTTCGATGTGGCGAACATGCGGTCTTGCTTTCTTTTCCAACGTTTCCGCCAGTTGCTCGATATCACTTTTTGAAGGTCTATTCCTCTCGTTCTTGAATTGCTCGTATCTTTGCTGTGTTCACTGCTCAGCGCTGTGTTCGTGTTCACGTGAGATCAACGGGTTTGTATGTAGCCAGCTATCTACTTTTCCATCGACTTCAGCTTGAGATAGTTTTACGTCTTGAAAACTTTTCTCCTCGTTAAGAACCGATATTTCGGCTGCCAATCGCTTCTTAATTAAGTCAGCCTCCAATTCTAGCTCTTTTTTCTTTCTTGCGGTTAATTTTTCTGCGGCAGCTAGCTTCGCTAACCGCAACTGCACTTCAACACTGTTGGTAGATCGCTGCGAGTATATTGATCGTGTTGGCGATCTGGCTCGAGGTTCGTTCATATCGTTCGCATGCTGTGACGACGTACCTGCAACCGTTGCCACAATCGTTCTTTTACTCGCGGCGCTCTCGTTTGTAGCGGTCGACACCAATGAAGGCGAGGCCGCTAACTCCAAAGAAAATCTTCGCTGTTCGATCCTCTGCTTTTTTCGGCGCTTCTGCTCCTCCAGCTCTGCTGCATTGCCTTTGCTCCGGGTGATGACCATCGTAATCGGTTGACGGCTGCTAGTTGTGGTTCTGGACAAGCGCTCCATATGGTCTGCAGGTTCTTTCGGATCCGGCTCGACGGACCAATTTATGTTGCGGGTGGACTGTATTTATATTACACGAACTCAAAGCTGTATTTTTATTTAGCTCACAATATCTATTTCACTTTTACTACTTCATACAAATATCTATAACAACTTTACTTCATTAACAAGATCAAAACACGTAATTGGTATATTAACATATGAGAAGTGAAAAGAACGGCACTGATATTATTTGAAATCTTTTGACTAAGAACTAACGATTCCTTCGGCGCTGGGCAGGCTCGTTGTCCTTAACACCTACACTGAATGATCTTTACCCTCAATAATTTCTTCACGGCGTCCACCACAACTTGCATCCACTGTTACTCGGTACAAAATTTCTTTTCGATTCAAAAACTATTTAGATTTCCTTTTTATTTATATATCTTGAACCGTCACTGTTTTCTTTTGGCTTCACCCCACCTAATCTTGTTATTTCGTTTGTTTAGCCCACTTAAACTACACTCGCATGCAATGGAAACTCTCTTATCCCCCCAGAAAAATTTTATTTTTCGTTCATACTGTCATTACACTTTCAAACTTCATTTCATTCACTCCAAAATCTCCCCGAATTCTAATCAAGGCTTTTCATTCACTTATTTTCCATATCAAAACTCCTTTCATGAACTTTCCAAAATCAAGACTTTTATTATTCTTTCTCCGTCGTCATCGGAAAACTCGCTAAAAACTCCCTCGCCAAAAGCAATCCCTCTTATTCACCAGCCAAATCTAACTACCTTTTTTCCCAGCATTTCACACCCAGAAAATCCAATTCAGCAATCATTTCATTCCTTATTACCGCTGCCACATCTGGATAACGTAATCGAAGTTCAATATACTTCGGTTCCGCTACCTCCACATCTTTTTCGTACCGACAAACGCAACAATTTCCATTTTGCATAACCATGGAAGCGTTTGGTTAGATGCAAAGTGTCATATCTATACGGAAACAATTGCTTTTTCCGATATTCCAAAAAGAGTGCTTTCCTGTCCTCGGGGAATTTGAACCCAGGATCCTAGTGGACACCCGGTCGAGAATCCATGACACTACCAACGGGCCACCTTCTGTTGATTTCCCATTCATTGTATTAGCAACTTCAACTATGCTTCTTTCTTGATGGGCACGGGAATGAAATTTTGTTCGTAGGGAAACGTGAATAAATTTTTGTTACTATTTAAAATAAAATTTGTTAGTGGGAGCTAATGAATAAAATTAGTTGGTATGAAGGAAGGAATTAGGTTTTATTAGGAAAATGTATCGAATGAAATTTTGTTAATGGGAAGTAATGAATGGAGTGTTGTTAGGGGGAAAATTAAAATTATTATTAAATTTTTTTTTGTTATTGAAAATAAGGGGAAAGGTAGGATTGAGATGATGCGGAAATAAAAATTATAGGAAAATTGTTCAATGATAATAAAAATAAATAAATTTACTGAGGAAAAGGGTATATGAACCCGAAGGAAGGTGGAAATGTTGCGGCGGCGATTTGAAGTTGCGAGTGGGAGAAAGCTAGCACGCCGGAATTTGCAACACAAGTTCAATTAACATGCATGTATGTATCTACTTGTGTATATTGCTTATAACCACTACCGGATATAGCGACCGAGGTTAGAGGGTCCCTTCAGTGTCGTATTATCCGGTTTTGACTGTATCTATAATTTTTTATCTTCGTAGCAGTGCAGCACCTATCGGGTCTTTACTTCCTACAACAAGCGCTTCCCAGTGTATCGGTCCATTGATTGCATCCTTCCCTCGTCAACTGAGCCAGACCAGCATTTTCTCGACTTCCCTACTGGTTTTCGCCCTTCAGCTCACAAAGCGAATACCTTTCTGGGCATCTGTTGTTCATCCGTACGTTCCACATGGCCAGCCAGTTGCAACATCCGTAGTCTAACAAGCGTTGAGACCTCCCGCTCACCAAAAATTTTATACAACTCATAGTTGCATAAAATTTGCAATTGATCCGATTGACTTCCTCAGTTACAGCAACAACATATGTGGTACTGGGCAGAAAGGTATTTTTATGCGTCCTTAACGTTGCAGATATGTGCATATTTGCAAGAAAATTTCAGAAATAGCTTAAAATATTGAAAGCCCATTGCGACTGCTCAAGTAACGATGTCAGTAAAACACAAAATATGGCGGAAAATTTAAAAACACGGCAATCGCACATTATTATTTCTAAGTCTATTGAGAGAACCTATATGCACTTAGCCTACAAAGAAAAACAAAAATTTTGGAAAAGTGGCAATTTGTTTTTAACATAATCTCCTCTTAGCTCGATACACTTGGTCCAGCAATGCTCCAACTTCTTTAGCTCCATATAGATATATATGGCTTGGCAGTCATCTGAAACCCACGCAGTCGAGCTGCCCCGAGGTGACTGATGTGGCAGCTCCTGATGAGTATCGGTAACTTCGTACAAAACTGCAGAAATTTTTAAAGGTTCCAGCCCATATGCTGGAGCCAGCCGGTGTCCATCGAGCTCAATGTGCTATTAAGTTGATAGCCGAAATACTCGGGTGAAAGAACAATGCAATTCTTTTCCTTAGGACACCAGCATTCCCTAAACAAAATTCATTCTTTAGCCCGCCTGAAAAATCTCAAGATTTGAAAAGTAGGCCTCCTTGGTGGGATGACCTCCTCATTCGATTTAAATTTCTACCCGGCGAGTGACCTTCTCAAGCTTAGAAACAAAAAGAAGCCGCATAGGGTTAAACCTGGAGAATATGGTAAATGGGGTAGCAGTTCGTAGTCTGATTCGACACATTTTGCCATGGTAACGGCGGAGGTGTGAGCCAGTGCGATATCATGGCGGAAGAGCTCTTTTTCTTCGCCAAATAGGGCCTTTTTTACAATTCGGCCCAATAATTCAGTACAGTAGAGTCCTCTGACCGTTTTGCCATTCTTCAGGTAGTCGATGTAGATCACACCTTGTGAATGCCAGATAACAGTGGCCATCACCTTTCCGGCTTATAAGATAGTCTTCACCTTCTTTAGAGCACGCTTGCCGGGCTAAGTCCAATATTTAGACTGCTCCTTGATCTCTGGTGTGTACCAGTGGAGCCATGTTTCGTCCGCGGTCATGAAACGATGCAGAAACTCCTTCGGATTGCACTTTAACAGCGTCAGATACTGCTCTGAACTAGTCTCACGGTTGCGTTTGTTGTCCAGAGTGAGCAAACGTGACACCCATTATGGTGACAGCTTTCTGATGCCTAAAACTTCATGCAGGATATGACTCACACGGCCTTTTGGGATGTTTTCTAACTCAGCTATCCCGTGCGGCCTGTCAACCCGATCTCATGGATCTTTGTCACGTTATCCTCCATGGTAGCCGTTTTTGGGGCAACTGGGCGGGACTCACCAAAAACCGATGTGCGACCACGTTGAAACTCATCAAACCAATTTTTTACAGTCACCATCGTGGCAGCAAAGTCACTGTATGCAGCATCCAAGCACTTTTTGATATCGCTGCAAGGTTTTCCTTCCAAAACAAGAATCGAATTACCGATCGATTGTACCCTTTCTCCGTTTTTCTAAAATCCGTGGGCACACCCGCTTCCATACGCAGTCAAGACAAAATCAAGAGTCCGACTCGGCAAAAACTATCCGTCTACGAGAATGTATTGAACTGCACGATAGTGAATCACTCTTGCGATGGTGGCGCCATGGGTCGGTGAGACTAAGTACTTATTGGATCGCCCTCGGAAATAAAATTGCTATTTGTGGGACATTGTTCGATTAACTAATATATTTACAAAACCCTCCCACTTTGACTTGCTTAAACACACTTTGAAGCTTTTCATAGACCAATATATCCTCTTCTTAAATCTTACCACGATATGCAAAAGAAAAACAAATAAATATTTCCCCCACCACAAAATAAACAAGACCAAACTTTTCCTTTCCAATATTTTCCTCAATTTTATTACAATCACTTTCAGCTTTGCTATCGTTAACATTTCCTGAGAAATAATTACATTCAATGGGAAAATGATTTTCGGCAAAGAAAAAAACTTTGGCGTCATATTTTTCAATTTTCCAAACACCATTTCAACCATCATCACCATGATGATCATCATCATAATTTCATAACTGAAAATATTTTTCGCATACTCCAGTCTCTCTCTCTCTCTCGCTCCCCTATTTGTCTTTTTCATTCTATGTCTCTGATATTTTTTTCTCAAACTTATAATGACACATTTGTCGCGTTTCAACTTTCCTTTTTTGCCACCTTTTTTGAAGATTTCGTTCGTATTTAATTCATGATTTTATTGAAAAAGTTTTTTTTCTCTTTCTTTTTGGCTCGCACTTTTGCCGTTGTTTGCATTTCCTTATTTTTTCGTTACCTTGTAAAGTTCAAAATCAAGTTTCTGGATCATATCCCAGTAACATGGTAAAGGTGAATAAGGTTTTTTATAAGATGAGGACTCTAAGAAAAGTCATTTCTAGGTGAGAGTTGGAGCGGCAGAATAGGATGAAAGAGAAGAAGAACGAGAACAGTTACTTAGAGAAGTTGAAAAAATGGCAATTTCATGGGAAAGTTGAAGAAAATTAAACTGAAGTTTATGTATGTATATTGTATGTTTGACAGGTGTGAAAGTTACGAGAGAATTCTTATTTTTATTTTGAAGAAAACGTTTTTCAATTTAAAAGTGGGATATATTGCGTTCAATGAGATGAAATTGATTGCATTTAGTTGGGGTTTCGATTGAGTGCCTACAAAAAGTTTTCTAAAATTTTTATGTTACTTGAACCTTAACTTTGGTTATTAAGGCAGCCTAAGTTAAACATAGACAAGTTGGGTCCATAATAACCCCCTTTATATTTTTGACAAAAGCCTAATTCACCTACCAATTTGTTATTGCTTAGAATCTCTCGCTGAAATGTTTCAATTTGTTGGTAGATTGCGATCCAAGAGACGGTACTAAAAGTAATCTGGGGTTTCCTTTTGTATGTCTTTTTGGCAGTTGTACACTACCACATGGCTTCAGATGAGGGTATCAGCTTATCGTCCAGGAAACTCACAAATAAATAAGAACTAACACAAATCATTCTCAAAGTAATAATGCGAGTTAACGCAGTCCTTTTTTAGCTTCGATTAGTGTTTTTTGAAAACTGAACCCTTGCTTATTGTTAGGATCTGCTCTGGCTTGTCTTATCTAGGATCTATACTCTTGCAGAAGATACAGTGTGTCTCAACTATACTTTCAAATCCTTAGTAAGTAGGGTTACAATATTATTAACCGAGGAGGTCATTTGTGACGCAGTGCTGCACCACAACCAAAACCATCAGTAGGAAGAGATTGCACATTGCCCAAACTAATTAAGTGTTGTTGGCCTTTTTTATCAGTCAAGTTAATGATAGCCTCTTGACTTATTGAGTGAAAAATTTAAGACAGAGTTTCTTATTGAGGTCCTCTCTTACTTTTGCCAAGTCCGTAGTACAGTCAATACAAGAGAGGTTCATGAACTGCCCAGTCAAGTCCACAGTTACCATCTCATCAAGGATGGATTTTGACTCCATTATAGAATGATTTTGTAAGTGTAGCTTTTGCTTTAAGGTTTCCAAACGATTAGTGTACCGGGTTGGTTATTCTGCTTTGAAAATAGTTTGCATACTTTCTAGTCCAAGAGCTCCCCCGATGTTTCTTTGTGTATCTACGTAGAATCTACCATCTGCTGGTTTGACAAACAGTGTCTGCTTAAGTGGTATGTTCTGTAACCTCCTTATACCTTTCCGCAACGCATATCATACTTTTTTTAGGAAGCTAATTTTCTTACACCGCTGGTAGAGGAAGCTTTTTGGCTGTATATCCATACACTTTCTGGAATATAGGGTATTGTTTTAGCGTGTTCTTCATCGAAGAAACCAGCAACTCAATTATATGGACCTAACCATAGCACGGGAGTAACCACGAATAGACGACTAAATATACAGAAAACCAACTACCATAGAACCGTCCCACACAACATATGCTATTAGCGTACATAGATCCACTTCATCCCCATGACTCCTTCTAACAACTCTAATGAAATAAACATTTGCAGAGTAACTAGTAACAACAGATACAAATAACGTGACTTGTCAATATCGGTACAAACAAAAACAGGACCGCCAACTGACTGGAACGCTCAAAAATGATCAAAAGTGGATTTCATTAACATACATAGGTAAAAAGACATATAAACTATCAACCTTCCTTAAGAAATACAAACTTTAAATTGCATTCAAAACTAGCAACAACGTCGGGAACTAATTGAAACCAAAATTGAATGATACATCAATATGCGAGAACAGCGGCATATGCAAACTGACATGCAAGAACTGCAACATTGTATACATAGGAAAGACAACACGGAAACTAATGACACTATACAAAAAGCACTAACAATCTTTCCTACATAACAAGACTGACTCCAACTTTGTGACGTACCTATAAAACCATTTACAGGAGTCTGACGCTATCATACACGTAGACCCCATGGTATTCTTATACAAACATAGCAAAGGCTCAGCCATTGACATTCTAGAAAGACTTGCAATACATAAACATAGAAAGGCAGACGGTGATATTATCAACAAACAACTTATAATAAATGCAGACGCAATTCTTTCAGTATTAGACCACACCATTCCACAAAAACAGAACCAAGACGACCCAGAACAAGTGGACATCTAAAAACTCGCGAACAAAAATTTAATATGCCTCCAACTGGACTAATCTAAGGCCTACCTGCTTAACCCATCCTACACGTATATAAAGTTACTTCATTTTACAGATCCTCTAGACACTGAAAATGACTCAAAATAGTTGAAACGCGTCTGATGACTCAAAAAACCAGGGCCGCCGGCTTTTCAAGAAAGAAGATTTATAGCGTTTAAATCTTATGTTCCAAGCATTTGGCTGTGTTTCCTCTTTTCTTTTTTGAATACCTCAGTGTGCACATCATTTCTTGCTGCGTTCAAGCACTACAAATATCTACAGCTTATCACGTTTTTAATTTTCGAATGAATATGTCATCTGTCTGCAACATATGTTGCAAATGTAAGTGAAACTATGATTGTTAGGTTCTTTCATTAAGATACAATCTTGATTTGTTACTGTAGTTGATTTATTGTTCCTGTGGCTATCTTTAGAAATCAGAAAAGTCATGCAATGATTGATATCATCTTTCACAGAGAAAGTGCTGAGAGCCAAAACAGTGCTGACTGAGAGTCGTATCAACTTAACCTATGCTACCTATTCAATGGCTTGAACTGCGACCCTACTCTGAGGCCTCTCAAAGTTCTACAGAGACAAAGCTGTTTGTGTACAATTTTTCCCCAAACAAGCTGATCTCCAAGATAACCAACCTGACAGATTAAACACCATTTTGAATTCATTGTTCCATTTGTTGTTCAGGTGCCATTAAAAGATCATAGTGAACTAAGTCAGGGTATACCACCTTTTGTCGAAAATAAGATAGATCCTCCCCATGTCCTATGCTCTTCTGCAAATGTAAATCATTCGCCGCTGGCTATATCTTACCATAAGCTGAGGAAGCAGAAGCTACTTACAAGTTCCATTCTTCTGTCTCTTAAAATCACGCTTAATTTAGACCAACAGAACTGTTTTTAATATTAGACTGATTTATATGTTTTTTTTTTATAAAATAAGGCAATACTTTCTTATGTGGTTTCAAAAAAATTTATATAAGCAGTTTTATAAAGCTTAGCCTCAGATCTTCTTTCCGAAAATTGAGGGCTTTTCCAGCAGTCCCTTTTGTGTCTCAATTTTGACGGAGCTCAATAGAACGGCAAGGAAAGCGGTTGTTATGATACCTGTGATAACTGGCATGGCTAAGTTAGAGACTATCAGATATGCATAAGCAATCCTCAGTATAGAAAAGAGGTCTGTATCTACAGCAAGCATTTTTAGTATGGCTTCTTGCTGGGTCCGGCGTTCCATATTTTGGTTCTATTAGGTAGCACCAACTCAATGGGACTTAATAAAAAGCACCTTCTTGATGGGTTGTATTCCCCAGCATCAGTCATAAAATGACTCAAAGATGATAAGCTTGAAGCAGATTTATCAGCCATTGCCCTGATTTGCTCAGAGAGACTCATTTTTGAGTCAATGAGAAACTCCAGGTACTTTATTAATACTGGTTTCAATTGAATCAGTATTTCCCTTACGTTGTTCATCTTTTCTCTAAGAATTCTCATCTATCCCAGGATATGCACTTTAGTTTTTTTCAATGTCGCTAGCAATCATCCAGTCTCTCACCTTGCGCACTAGCATATCCAGTATGCAAAGGTGGTCCGATAAGGACTTAGTCTTACTGTGTGAGGGCACTACTATCACAAGAAAGGTTCACCCGCATGTAGTACCTTCTTGTAAATAGCTACTGTCAAAATTTCAGCTGAATCGGACCAGTAGTTTTGTTTTGGCTGCGTATGGAAGCGGGCATGTCCACGGATTTAAAAAAAAAATTAGAAAGAACAAAATCAGTCGGTGATTCGATTCTTGTTTTGGAAGAGAAATCGCGCAGCGAAATTAAAGAGCACTTGAACGCTGTATACAGTGATTCTGTTTCTGAGATAGTGGTCGTAAAAAAATCTTTTGACGAGTTTCAATGTGATTGCACGTCGGTTTTTGATAAACCATGCGCAAGTGCCTCAAAAACAGCTACTACGGAGGACAACGTGACAAAAATCCACGAGTTCGTATTGGCAGGCCGCTGTTTGAAAGTGCATAGAATAGATAAGTCAGTAAACATCTTTAAAGACTGCATGGGTCATATCCTGCATATAATCTTGGTCATGAGAAAGCTATTGACGCAACGGGTGCCACGTTTGCTCACTCTAGACAACAAACGCTACCAAGAGACCACTACAGAGCAGTGTTTGACGCTGCTCCAGTGCAATCAAGAGGAGTTTCTGCGTCGTTTCATTGCCGTTGACAAAACATCGCTCCACTAGTACACACCAAAGACTAAAGAGCAGTCAAAACAGTAGACTTTACCTGGAAAATGTGCTCCGAGGAAGAAAAAGACTGTCCTATTGGCCGGAACGGTGATGGCCACCGTTTCCTGGAACTCACAAAGTATGATCTGCATTCACTACCTGGACAAGGGCAAAACGGTCACAAGGCTCTGCTATGCCAAATTATTGGGCCAATTTGATGCCGAATCGTAGAAAAAAGGCCCCATTTGGCAAAGAAATAAGTGTTCTTCTACCATGATAACGCACCGGCTCACGCTGTCACAATCGTCGCTGCCAAATTGGTCAACTTACGCTACGAACTGCTATCCCATCCAGCATATCCTCCAGATTTTTGTTTCCAATTATCAAAAACTCACTCGCTGGGTAAAAATTTGGGTCAAATGAGGAGATCATTGCCGTCACGGATGTCTGAATTGTAAACCTCGAGAAAACTTTTTTCCAGACGGGTTAAAGAAGTTAAAGCACGTATCGAGTTAAGAGGAAATAATGCCGCTATTCTAAAATTTTTGTTTTTCGTCCGTAGGCTAAGTACTTACTGGACTACCCTCATAAGTTCGGCGTATTTGACAGAGCGCCCATCGGTTTTTTTTGTGGTAGGAAGGTGAATGCTATTTATGCACAGAGTGTGGGACTCCCATGCGCAATTGGACTACCCACTAAACACCTCCCCTGTCAACCTGAGAACCCAGCCTGGAACCGTTTGACACATTACTTCGGGCCAGGTCTCGTTTTTTTACACGGTGGGGCGCCTTCAAGCTGAGGGGTCCCTTTTCTAGCGGGAGAAGAGAGGGGAAGAGGGAATGCCAGAAGAGCGATCCCAGTCAGAGTCCCTTTTATATTTTAGGACTGTCCGAACATAATGTGCCACCTGGTTCCATTTGTCTCCCTGTAGAGTTCCCTTCGCAGCCTGACCCATTTTATACAAGCAAAAAATGTGTGACAGGCATTGTCCTCCTCTCTTGGGCAAAACCGACAACCGTGACTTACCGATCTTGTGCAGGTAAGACTTAAAACACACACACAAGACAGTGCCCTCCGAAGCATTAAACTTGGCTTGAAAAGATGATATCGATTCATTAGGCGTTAGTTACACACTAAAGAAGGTGGTCCCTGAGCACCGAACCCACACGAAACCATGCCTCCGTCCACAACTCTCCGCTTGAAAGTCACTGTTCCGAACCCAGATGGCGGCAGTACCAGTTTCATCAGAATACCATAATGCAGGACTTTTATTATTGTGTTGCTCACTCAGCAGCAAGAAGTTGGCTTTCATATCCCTCGCAAACTGCTCAAGCAGATTTTTGGCGGTTGAACTGCCGTGAAGGTTTAACTGCAATACGCGGGTCATCAAAGCTCTGATTTTGCCTTGGCTAGGGCTTCCTGGAACACCCGGCGTTTTCCTGATCCCCAGACGTGGCCAAAATCAGGTTTTGGATCAGCATCCTTGCAAAGAATACAGTGTGCCTCCTTCGTACACTCTTTTCTTTTATGTCCCATTTCACCGCATTTGTAACATAGGGAACTCCTATCGGGTCCTTTGCATACTTGTGTGGTGTGACCATAACCAAGGGATTTGAAACATTGAAGAGGCGTTGCTTTTCCCCGTATCCCACAGACATCCCACCAAATTCGTACTTTTCCCTTGTTCAGGAACTGTTTGGCGTCCTTTTCAGTCAAGTCATCTATGGCCATGCGTTGTCCCCTGTTGTTTTCTGGTGTCAGTCTCGCTTTGATCCTTCCTACGCTAGGCAACTCCCTTTTAATGGCTTCTTCTACCTTGGCCAGATCCGTCGCGCAGTCAATGTATCGTATTTCGATCGTTGCCATCGGCTAGTGGGGCTATAGTCGCGCTTTTGCCGAGGACTTTCTTCACTGCTTCACAGAATGCTTCTTTATTGCTGGTCCCTGCTCCGAATTCTACCAGCATGTGACCCGACCGCGTTGGTCGTACTACTCTCATGGTAATATTGGTGTCTTCGGGCCTTACGTTTCCCCTGATGTCCCGCAGTACCTCCGCGTAGGATCGGCCATCTTGGGGCTTTACAAGTGGTGCCTGCTGCCGGAGTCTTCGTCGGGGCTTCTGCCTCTCTTGTTTTGCATCAGGTCTTTTTTCTAATTGGGCGTCCGTGCGAACTTTACTTTCTGGCTTTTTTTGAAGGAGTTTCTTTGCGGCTTTCTTCGCTCCTTTTGTAAGCACTGTCTCAAACCCGTGATCTGGTGCTCCACGCCCGTCAAGTGCCTCTTCCCTCCTTCTTTTATCACGATCTCATTCGATTGGGCTAGACGTCATTCTTTTATTGACTTTTAATGATGGAGCTATCTGCATGTCGCCTTTAGATTTCATCCCAAGCGCCTTTTTAGCCTTCTGTTCGTCTTCCTCCTCCTCTAGTTCAAGGAGCCCTGCCTTTCCTGCTTTGCTGATTTTTGGGGAGTCGCATGCAGCTTGTATTCTTTCCAGAATATCTCCCGCTTTTTGGAGTAGTCTTTCTTTTTCGTATCGCTGGGCCGCAATTGTACCTTGCAACCATCCTTGGGAGAGGCTATCGCTTTCCGTTTCCAAGTGCAGTAGTCAACGTTGGCGGTGCATTCACGCGGTGTCTGGTCACTCTTGCTTTAAGTGCCGTAATCTTCTCGTTGGCTTCTGGATTTTTCGTTACAATGTCGGGATTCGTGACCCTTGCATCGGTCACTTCGGTAACGATCGCAGCAGTGACAATCGAATTTTCGGTGCTCTTTATGTTATTTCCCACCGCTTGAACACCTGAAGTATCCTGCAGAGTTTCCCGCTTCTCCTTAATAGGACGCTCGGGCGTTCGCATCATTTTTTTGCTGCGCCCGAACGCCGCCAGAATCTCAGTCTGAACCAGACTGTCTACTATTCTCCGTTTTTCGTCCGTCTTCACTGGCGTTGTGTTCTTCGTTTTTGTAGTTGTTAGTACCGCTCGCGTCTCACGATATACTGTTGACATCGTGGCTGCAACCACTGGTTGCGTCGTCGTTAATGTTCTTCGTTTCTTTTTCTTGGTATTTGTGGGCTTTTGGTTTTGTTTGCTCCAGTTTTGTTGGATCCCCCCTCGGAGCCGCTACCTCCGTTCCTGTGTGTAGTCGCCTTTTTGGTCCCATGGTTATCTTTGCAGAGCAGGGAGGCCATGCGAGGGTTGGCACAAGCCCTTATGCGGACAAGTGCTCAGAGCCAGAGCAGCGCTCACCGGGAGTCCGTCTCAATCGAACCTACACCACCAACCCAATGGTGCGAACTTAGAACGTACTCCAAGGCCTGCCAAGGTTTTACCGGGACGGAGACGGTATGATAGTTGAATTGGAGCCGTTCACACACGAGTTTCACCTCGGCGCTACTGTCCAAAGCAACTAGGTCCAAACCATCACATCCGCCAGCCCAAAGCGTCAATTCCAGTTCGTTGTCCAAAGCGTAGTCCAGATCCAATCAGAGTCGTTACCTGTCATCCCAGGAGGGAGCCTCACGGCGCCCCCCATATCCTCGGGTCCGTGGGGGAGGTGCACCCCAAAGAATGCTAGCCTCCAAGAGTGCTCTTGTCGACCGGCATTCTCCCTGCGGGAAATTCCTCGGGTACGTGGGGGCGGAACTCCCCAAAGAATGCTAGCCTCCAAGAGTGCTCTTGCCGACCGGAATTCCCCCTGCAGGCAGAGCGCCCATCGGTTAACACCACAATATCATTCGGATACCTAATCAGATGGGACTTGCCTGGTCGCTCTTACCTTAGTAGCTTGTTGAACTATATGTTTCACATTTCTGGACCAAGAATATAACTTTGAGCAACACCTCATGCAATTTACATTTTTCGTCGACCCTGTTATGAGTAGGCATCGGTCTTTGAGGTAGTTACTCAAAAGCCGCATAAGAAATTCGGGAATTGGAAAAAGGGGTTTTCAACGTACCCAGAATATTCACCCATATAGCGGCGTTGAAGGTATTCTGAACATCACACGTCACTGAAAGAACTTTCCTTTGCTTGGAATGGCTGTATACTTTCACGTTTTTGATTGAACTCACCTACTCTGCAAACACATCAATAGTTAAGCGTTCCTGCTCTCGAGTTGTACTGCCAAAAGAAGCTCCACAGTGGCACAAATTTGTCAATATTAGTCCCCCTTATAAGCTTCTTAAGGACTGGCATGCATAACAGGCGGTATATAGACAGCAACTAGAGGTTTTCCTTCCCCTTGCTGATCAGTACGAGCCTCGGTATGGAAAAACTTCTTTGCGCAAGCAAGTGTTGAATGCACTGAGCAGCAAGTCAGGACAATGATAAGAGATAAGCTCCAACACCCCAGCTTAGAAGCCGTTTGGTACTGGAGGCTTCCTTATTTTCATTGATAAGACTGCCTCTTCTAGTTCCAGCTTTGTGAACAGTGGGCACTCGATTGCTGTGTTGCTATGTTCAGTACTAGTGTGGATGGGATGGACATCAAAAGCAAGCATCCCAGATCTCATGCAGAATAAACTAATGATCATAGACTCAGTAATCCCCTAATACTCTCCAAGTGTCTGTCTTCCTTACTAGGGACTCCGAGACTAGTGCCACGTCGGGTATGATTCCTTCACAGCCCATAAGACAAAACGTCAGTGTACTGCTCGATGCGTCCTGTCCTAGCCGTCATGTCTTTGACTTGTTTTCCCCGTAGATTAGCATGAGGCATACCCTATTCAATTGCTGTAACATTGAAGTCTCTCTTAATTAGGGCATGGCCACTTGCACTCTAGACAGCATCATCCAAAGTATTCGGTTTGACCTGCGATGATGATATTGGTTCATTTGGCATCAATTACACACTTCTTTTGGTGTATGTTAATGATAACTTTATTTTCGGCGGCCATTTGAAGAAGTTTTTAGTAGTTTTCTTGGCTCCTTTTGTCAGTACTATCTAAAACCTCTAGCTTAACCTTCTGTGCCCATCAAGTGCCTGCTCTTTCCTCCTTTTGTCCTGATCCCCTGCGATTGGGCTAGAGGTCATTCGTTTTTGATCGGCAGACTAAGTCTTCAGTTCTCTTTTGACATTCTTCGGCCTTCAAATCGGTCCACCCATGATGACCGGTTCGTTTTAGGAGCCCTTTTAGATTCAGGGGCCTGATCCTTACAACTATGCAAATTTTTTTTGCGAACTATTTGCAGACTAATTCACTTCAAAATGCTTCCCACTTTTCAGATAAACGGTTCTCCCTGATGATGCTTGATTGCTATTCAGCCTTCTTTCCAGAAAGAGGTTTTCTATTTCAATTTCTGAAAAAATGCTTTTCACATTTTCGGCAATGTCAGCAATATCTCTCAACGGCTCTTCGTTGGTCTCTTCGCTTTTTTCTTCTTCTGTCACAATTGACATTTCAACCTTGGAGCAGCTCATCATTTGCTCTTCTTAGGTAGGGCATTCTGGAATGTGAACATTTTATTACTACGCCCAAACGCTGCAATTAAACTCCGCTGATATGTACTTTTCGAGCTTGCTCTATACGTCGTCCGTTTGTCTTTGCTTCCTAATTCTCTTGTATCTAGTAAAGACTTTAAAATGTTAGGCATTGATGTTTTTGGTGGGTTCAAAGAAGCAATATCTGTTGAACCCTTTCTTGGAGCCATAGGGGCTCCGTTTGCATGGCAGTTGCTTTTCTGGTCCTATTGTTACCTTTGAAGAGCATTATGGGGACAAGTACTCAGAGTGAGACTAATGTTAATCAGGAGTCAGTCTAAACCAAACCTACACCACCAACTTAATTGTGCAAACTTCAAACGTGTTACGAGGTCTGCCAAGGTTATACCGGGAGGGAGATGGTATGATACTTAGATTGAATTTGCCTGCGTGCGAGTGTTATCTCGACGATACCGTAGTGTGCAGCGAAGGTTAAAATATCCCGCCAGCCACTGGCAGGTTGAAGTCTACGGAGGAACCTTACCTCCAGTTCTGCGGATACGTGAGTACAGCGCTCCCTAAAAAATGTTAGCTTCCAAACACACTCTTTTCAATAAGTGCTCTTCTTGCAGGGAGCCACTTTACTTTGCAGATTGCAATTTTTCCAGCAATATTCTTCTAAACAAATCATTTTTGTGCCCAAACTCTACAGTTAGATGCCAGTTTAAAACATATACTTCTGTTTTTGCCTGTTTCAACCCAGGTATGTCGCACATCAATCAAACTTTCTCATTTTTCTGGCATTCTCTGGAGCAAAGTTTTGTTCCTTTGCTGCTGCAGCGTTTTGAGTTAGTGTCGATTGTAGTGAGGCAAGGTATATGCTGCAGTATTAGTCAGTTGATTTAGCAGAAAGTTCCTTTAATGTGTGCTGAGGCAGTCCAGTCATTTATTTCAAAGTTCTTTGAAGGAAGCTGTCTTCCAGGCCTTCAGCTCAGAAACTACGTTCAAATGAAATTCTTTACCGGTATTAAATTTATTACCTTTAGAAGTGAGTAGTAAAACCATTCCTGTTTTGAAAAAAAAGCAAACCACCCTCCTTTGGAGTGGTATTTCAAAATTAAAAACAGGAGAGGTATGGAGTTATTCTTACAAAAATAGTACTGATTTATGACATCAAGATTAGCACAAAAAAAAAATTGTGTAGAAAGGTCGTGTTTTTGCAGAATATTATTTGGATTTCATGCAGGAAATAATTTATTTTTTGTAGCACTACAGCCTCTTTTGAGCCTTCGCTTAGAGATAATTAGAGTATCTCATTGTGATGATTGAATGTATCGGCGCTCCACAAGGTGATATAATCATAATCACGCTTTGGCCGAGTATCCGTTCACCCAGCTGCGATACGTTCTGACTTAAAACTAGCACGTATCATAACTGAGCAGACTTATAGTCCGTCTAAAGAATCACTCGAACTGAATCACCTTGACGCCAACGAAACTCGAATCAGAGACCTTCCGCTTACGGGATTAGTGGTCCACCCACTACGCCACGTGGAAATAATTATTCCACGATAAATTTCCTAGTTGTTCCACGCATAGCCTGAAAGCACCTTCAATTATTCTTAGGCAAGAAATCGGCAGGGCACTTACACTCAAAGTTATTACTTAGCTTATGATTCTTAAAAAAATCGAGCTTTTCATGCAAAATGTAACTCTGCTTCATTTTTTTTAAGCGCCTTTCTTCTTCATCGTAGCACTGAAGCCCCCTCTCGATCCTTCGTTTCCGACAACAAGCGCCTCCGACTGTCTCGGCCCATTGACCACGCCGTCCAATTTTGAAATTCGAGCAGCAATGAATTGCCTTCATCGACAAAACCAGCCCAGCGTTTCCTCCATCCTTCAGTTCTCCCAACGATTAAATTTTTGGATATCCATTGTTCATCCATTTGATTAACATGGCTAGGCTATTGCAGCTTTCGCAGTCTTACTATCGTTGAGACCTTCGGCTCGTAAAAATTTCATACAGCTCATAATTGTATCGAATTCACCATTGGTCCCCTTCTAGTCTAGCTCCAAGTATTAGCCTCAGCACCCGTTAAAATTTCATACAGCTCATAGTTGTATCGAATTCACCATTGGTCCCCGTCTAGTCTAGCTCCAATTATTCGCCTCCAGACCCGTTGCTCGAAGGTGTTCATTATATTATTTATGGTCCATGTCTCACACCCATAGCGTAACACAGGTCTTATCACAGATTTGTATACTTGGAGCTTTGTTTTCCTGGTCTTCAAGATCGTCAAAACTGTATAAAAATTGTTAACCTTCGAGCTGTACCCCTTGGCGTATGTCGTCTCTTTTTTATCGTCGTCTCTTTCATTTGCTGTCTCCGTTATTTTGGCGCGTAGATACATATATTTGCCCACATTTTCGATATTGTATTCGCCAAGTTTGATTTTTTTTTTTTGGGTATTTGAGGTATTTTTCATCAACTGTGTCATAAAAGCTGTTTTAGTACCATTGATTTGTAGCCCTACTGATTTTTTTTCCTTGTCAAGTTTCAGGAAAAGTTCTTTGGCGGTTTTTGGTGATCGTGATAAAATGTTGATGTCATCCGCATAGACTACCACTTGGCTTGACTTGTATACTAACGTACTTCTTGTATCGACATATACGTTTTAAGCCTTCTCCCACACTCGATTTTAATTTGTTTTAATTTATCCAATTTGTCAATAAATTCGTGCTGGATTACAATTTTCGCTAAGACCTGGTAGGGGCAAATTTTATCCCTGACCCATCAGTTGGTTGGAGGTGATCAACATATAATCGAAAAAAATCTAAACAAATTTCTGGTTTCAGCATAAAATATCTTATTATAATGGCGGAGTTTATACGTGGAACGACGACAATTAAGCATATTCAAGCTTGTTGCAAAACGGTTTGAGCAATCAAAAAAGCCAGCACATGTCATGATCCATCTGGCGACCTCGTTAGAAATTCAAATTTGTCTTTCATCAAAATTTATAAGAATCTTTTACAATTACTAAGTTTGTCAACTTGCCTAAATATATTTCCGTTGAGATGACATAAAATTCCATTATGTTCTAAGTATTCAATAAAACGTACACTCGTTCAAACTCTTCTTATCCGCACATCGTGCAGGTCACGGCCAGGTATTCCATAACGTTTCATTTGAATAAATTGAACATTCATCATTCTTGTACTTGCATTTGTTTTTTTATCATACTTTTGCTAATGAAACAATTGGCGACCCCACCAGAACTTGTTCCACGATAAACTATTCAATATTATCGAGAGTGCATAAACCCCGGAATCCGCAGATGCGTGAATTGGATAAAAAATGAATATTACAATATTTGCTGGCAAATCTATTTATGAGGTTATAGTCTGACATCTAAGGTGATACTCATCAATTTTTCATTGAGTCATCGTGCTTCATCTACGCGCAATTTTCTTCTGCTGACAACGAGTGCACTATCAGAAGGGACTTTCAACACAAAGCGCGCCCCGAGCAACGCTTCGTCAACTGATGGACGCTCGAGACAAACAAATTCATCTTGGTGCTGCAATTTCTTCAACAATCAGTGCAGTGCGATGTGTCATTGTGTTGCAATATCTTCAGGAGTGTTTCGGAGATGAAGTGCTACAGCTTATATCTGCGTGCTTCATTAATTTTCACGGCGATCGTTGCGTTTTCCATCCTGCCGGCTCCAACAACAAGAGCCCCAAACGCAGCGAGACACATCATCGCGGGTCGCAGCACTGTCAATATTATATCACAAACGCAAATTCATCGTATTCGCTACAATAACCTAACATCCGTTTAGCACTTTTGAATGTTGCATCTGTACTTTTGCATGGATCCTGTCAACAGTATCAACAATCGTCGAAAGCCGTCGCTTAATTTGAATGCTCCTGAGCCCAAGTGAATTTTTTTTTCATTTTCAAGTTAAATTATGCGGTATATATTATTATATATAATCATTATCATTTTATAACATATCCATATTTTAAGTGCTAATTATTTGTTACACACCCACATATATATTTATTATGGCTCCCACGGGGATAAAAACTACTGAAGAAAGTGATAGTAAATCTAAAAATATTAACATGTCCGCGAATGATTTGTCAGACAGGGAACCTTCTTTATTCGCATCGACATTAAAAATTCCTCTTTTTTGGTCGAACAGACCAGACTTGCGGTTTGCTCAAGTGGAGGCTCAATTTCGTGTCAAAGTCATTAGCACTTCCACAACGAAATATGATTATCTCATTGGAGCTTTGCCATCTGAGACTATGGAATTAGTCGCGGATATCCTTCTTAACCCATCGTCAAGTACCGATAAATATGAGCATTTAAAGAAAACTTTATTAGAACGCAGTAAAGAGGAACGCAGATTAGATACTCTATTGAATCAAATGCAACTAGGGGACTATAAACCCTCCGAGCTCTTCCGACACATGGAGTCATTAGCTGGAGGTAACAGTTTGATCAATGTATCTCTATTGAGAAAACTATGGATAAAGAAACTACCGTCTTCGGTGCAAGCGTGCCTGATTGCTATTGAAGACACCCATAGTCAAGAGCAACTATTCGGAATTGCGGACAAAATATACGATTCTACGCAGACATTAGTTTCATCAGTGGATCATAGGTGTAAAATACCAACTTCTGCATCCTCTCTTGAAGAAATAGTTAACAACTTGTCTGACCGCATGAAGTGATTGGTAAATCGAAATTCTCGTAGCAACGTTCGGAATTCTTCGAAAAATCGTTATCATTCAGTAAATAGATCCAACAGTCGAAGCAAAAACAATCATGCATTCTGCTGGTATCATTTCAAATTTGGGACCAAAGTAAAAAAATGCATTAGTCCTTGCAAATTCCAAACGGAAAATAATCAAAAAAACGGAATGTAGAAACTTCGACTGCGGCTTCGGTGTTTCGGGATGTTTTTCGCCGCTTATTCGTAAGAGATAAACAAACAGGCACACAATTTCTGATAGATACTGGTGCTGACGTATGTATCTATTATTTCAAATCATTGATTCCCAAACTTACAGTCGAAAACTTCCTTCAAACTAGTTTCGCTAATGGCTCGCCCATAAATTCATTTGAGATCAAATGCCTATCACTGGATTTTGGTCTTGGAAAAACGTATACAAATAATTTTGTTCTTGCCGCAATTGATCACCACGTCATTGGTGCGGATTTTTTGTATGCTAATAATCTGCTAATTGATTTAAGAGACCGCAAGCTCATTCATAAACAAACACTGGTTTATATCAACTGCTTGGTTCGTGAAGTCAACGTATTATTCCCTATTCAAGGTTAATACGGCTTTATACTAAATGACTTTCCCACTTTGAAAACACCCCCTGATTTCAACATGAAAATAAGACATGACGTGGTTCACTAAATCAACACTAACGGACCACTGCCATCAACCAAGCCCAGGAGACTTAACCCGCCAAAGTTTAAGATTGCAAAGTCCGAGTTTCACGAAATGGTTAAATTAGGTATATGTCGACCATCCTCCTCTAACGTAGCTTCTCCGTTTCACATGATAGCCAAAAAAGAATCCAATCAGTGGTGTCTCTGCGGAGACTATCGATTATTGAACTCCGTAACCATCTTCGATAAGTACCCGCTGCCCAACATTCAAGATTGTACTTTGAATTTGTGCGGATGCACATTTTTTTCCAAAGTCGATCTGGTGAGGGCATATAATCAAATTCCTGTAGCGCCAGAAGATGTTCATAAAACAGCTGTAACAACACCTTTTGGACTGTTCAAATTCACACGGATGCCGTTCGGCGTAAAAAATGGAGCGCAGACATTTCAACGCTTTATTCATCAAATTTTAAATGGGTTGGATTTCATTTTTGTCTATGTTGATGATATTCTTATATACAGTCGAAGTCCTCAGGAGTACAAAGAACACCTGGGGCAACTTTTCAAACGGTTACAGGAATATAACATCAAAGTTAATCCAGACAAATGCGTATTTGGACAATCGCAAATTGATTTCTTAGGCTATTCCATATCTACAGCAGGCATTGCACCTAGTAAAAATCGTGTGCAACCCATTAGTGAGTTCCCACCACCTTCAACTATCAAGCAATCACAGTGATTTTTGGGTATGGTGAATTTTTATCACCGCTTTCTGCCCAACATGGCTAAAATCGCAATACCGTTGTATGACTTCCTAAAAGAAAACAAGAACACAAAAAATGATTTTCAATGGTCTAAAGTACATGAGAATGCTTTCGATCATATTAAAAAAATTTTACAAAGTCAAACACTTCTTGTTCATCTAGCCATTGACGCCAAAATCGGTTTATGGGTAGACGCATCAAGTGGTGCTGTTGGAGCAGTTCTCCAACAGTGCATTTCCGGTACCTGGGAACCTCTATCATTCTTTTCAAAGAGGTTACAGCCAGCTGAAAAGAAATATTCAACCTTCGATGGAGAACTCCTTGCAGCATATCTAGCGATTAAAAGATATAGATACTACGTCGAGGGAAGAGAATTTACACTGTACAAGGATCATAAGTCTCTGACAAAAGCGCTTTTAAGTAAATCTGAGAAAAATCCCAGACAAACCAACCAGTTGGATTATATCTCGCAATTTACAAACGATATAAGACACATTAGAGGTTGTCAAAACATTGCCTCAGATACACTTTCTAGAACCCATGTTTGCGCCCGGACTCTTTTGTCCTGGCCTCCTTCCTCCAGATACAGTGCACTCACAAATCCACGCACAAATTCAAAACTCTCACTTGAAACGTTTAAATTTATTTACAGGACTCGAATTTCCCAAAATGTTCTTTTCCAACTTAGCTCTCTACTACACAATAACGTAATGATGCTATAATTGCAAAAACCGCTTAACCCTGTTCAACATAAAAACATGTAAAATATTTAACCACGATCTAATTGAATATTTTGTTAGTGACCTGTGTATCGCGACGATCTGATGACGACTGATGATTTCCTTCCCACGCCGAGCAAAAGGCGCCAGCAGTTCCCACGCACGAAAATGCTGACGCTTGAGCGTCCACAAGCATTTCATGCCCGGAAACCGCTGACGCCCGCGTCTGGTACGGGAAAGGAACCTTTGTTTCGCATTGCAATGCGTTCATGCGGCCACATCATGCATGCAAATGTGGTGTTTGTGTCTTCCGATCGTTTCGCTGACGCGTATAAGTTAACAAAATGATCCGAACATCACGCGAAACTGCTGACACCCGCGTCTGTGGCGATGCAAAATGTTGCCACATGAGACATGCATGCATCTATGATTTTAGCAACTAAGTCAAACAATATTAGTCACATAAGGTGACGAAATTAATTATCCACCTTTGCAAATACGATTTGTAAAACACAATTCTCACTTAAGTCTAACGCCACGATCGCAACGACTGAGACCAGTGCCACTGCCTAGACGTCACAGCTTGCCCCACACACTGGAAGAGGTTGAACAGACCGTTCAACGGGGGGGACGGGCATTAACATCCACCCCCCCGTTGAACGGTCTGTTCAACCTCTTCCAGTGTGTGGGGCAAGCTGTGACGTCTAGGCAGTGGCACTGGTCTCGGTCGTTGCGATCGTGGTTGGCAGCTTACATTTTTGGCCTTGCACCATAGGAAGGCGACAATAGCGAGAACTGCGACGAAGCTCAGATATCCTAGTGCATACTGGTGAACATCATGCACATCCAGCTGGTCCCTCCAGGATAGATCCTGCTCCTTGAGTTGATTTCGCAGATCGTTGATCTCCGAAGTGTGCGTCCGGAAAGGTGTGGGCTCAAGGTGCTGTTGTACATGTCCCAGTTTGTCGTGATCAGTGTAATAATAGGTCTTCGGCTGAGTCGTTTTGATTGAGGATTCATATATGCGGTGACCCTTTATAGTTACTGCATCGGATTTGAGCGTGCAGTCGGGAGTCAGCTGCAGAATTCCAGAGCCCTGCAGTGTCAGGATGGATGTGTTGCCACTGCACACAAGCTGGGCCACCACCGGTGTGGTGAAGGCATAGATCCACTCATTGGACTGTGGGATATTCGTCCACGAGAAGGATGTAAGCAGCTCAACTAGGTGACAGTTGGTCATTGTCGGCATTCCCCTTAGCGGCGTCACTTCGCAAGTGCTCATATTGGCGTCCTTGTGATACAACGGATGGGACTGTTGGCACAAGTGGGTGTTTGGCTCCATCCAGTTACAGGCAGCATAATCCATCTCGTTGAGCGGATAGTAGACGTCGCGATGTGGGCTGATGATCAGATAAGTAGCGGTTGGCTGTATAGCAACGAGATGGTTGCGTTTTGCCGTTGGAATTGGTAGGATTCGATAGAGCTCAAACGTTGATACATCGATGAGTGGCATCTTGAGCTCGAAAAGAATGCAGTTCGCATTTGCCTTGGCCTTGATAGATGTTAGCTCAAATAATTTCAGAAAGTCTTCTCGGCCAACAGGGAGACGCTGATTTTTCGGCAGGTGATCCCTGATGTCGGTCATTGCCGCATTAAGTTGCTGTTGAGACAACAGCAGAGGATTGAAGTTCCCATGCTGTGTGTCTGTGATTACGTCCAAGAGGCTGGATTGGATGCGCTGCAAATTGAGTGTTGCCAGGGTCATCTGTGAAGATAGAATTGAGATTAAATCTGGTACTCGGGCTGCGTTGCCTTCGAGTTGCGGACCCTTGACCTCGTTGGAGAGTTTTGTCAGTTCGTGCTTTATGGAGGCAAAACGTTTTTGAGCCATCTGTTCCGTTTGACCGAGGAGATTCAATGTCGAGTCGATGATTGACGTTTGGTTTTTGAGTAAGGAGTGCAGCTTGGTCTGATCTCCCTACATCGTCTTAATGGTTTGAGCCATTTGATTAGCGTACTCTTCGTCCAGAACTCCGAACAACAATCTGGCCAGTCCACCCACTACGTTTATTGCACCTCGCCTTGACCTGATCCTCAGCATCTGGTTTGCGCTAGAAAACTGATCGGTCAAGTGTCGGAACTGCTCATGCAGATGCAAGCAGTCGGTTTGTCGAGAATCACGGTCACATAGTTGTTGCAGCCAAATCGTGGCGTTCTGCAGCGTGGCCAGCTCCGTCCAGTAGGCTTCTAGGTCATAGTAGACCAAGAGTTTCCACTCGCTTGTCGACAGGAAGGCATTTCCCAATGATTGAAAATGCAGTCCTGGATGTGGTCCAGTTGATGACACCTTGATGGGGTTGGTTACTGTTAGAGGGCTCAGTAGGCAGACCAGCAGGAGCGATAGAAGAGGCGTCCTTCTGCTCCCGGATCGGAGCCCGGTGTGATAAGTATCGGGTGTGTCTGCTTGATGCGGTGCCTCAGGTTGGTTTTGAGTATTCGCTTCAGGCCCAGCTGCTTCAGGTATAGTGTTCTCCGTCACTGGTAGTGGCGCTAGACGATGAATGGGCCTTCTTACTATTCCAGTGGCTGTTTTTACGTCTGCAACTCTGACAAAGCCATCAGCCCCTTGATGCGTGTCAATGATTCGTCCCAGAGGCCATTTCATAGTGGGTAGGTTGTCGTCCTTGATGATGACGATGGTTCCCCGGGTAGCATTTGGTTGACCTTGTTGCCACTTAACGTGAAGTTGCAGTTGGTTCAAATATTCGCGGGACCATCGGTGCCAAAACTCGTTCTTCAAATGATTTATCCGCTTCCATCGGGTATGAAGTTCGCCTGCGACCGACTCTGCCCGAGCATCCACCATGGCCGTGAGGGGCTCACCGATAAGAAAATGGCCCGGAGTCAACGCCGCCAGGTCATTGGGATCGTCGGACATCGCAGTTAAAGGTCTGGAGTTGAGGATGGCCTCCACCTGGACCACCAGGGTATGCAGTTCCTCGTACGTGAGTGTGGCTGATGAAGCGCCCCGGCAAAGCAGGTTCTTGGCTGATTTGACGGCCGCCTCCCACAATCCACCAAAGTGGGGGGCGCGAGGGGGGATGAAGTGAAATTGTATTCCCCGTGTGCTGCAAGAGTCGGTCACCTTGTGTTGACCCTCGGCTGAATGAAGTGATGAAGACAGCTCGCGTAGTTGACGTTGCGCACCTACAAAATTGGTCGCATTGTCGCAATAGATGTCCTTGCAGAGACCTCGTCTCCCGATGAAACGCTTCAGAGCACCGATGAAGGCTTCTGTGCTGAGATCGCTCACCAACTCCAGATGGACGGCCTTGGTAGCGAAGCAGCAGAATATAGCGATGTATCCCTTCTGAGGCCGCACGCCTCGACCCCGGTAGTGTATCAGCATTGGCCCGCAAAAGTCAACGCCCGAACGAATGAAAGGGCGAGCCGCTTGCACGCGAGCACCTGGTAGATTTCCCATAACTTGATTGAACAGTTGTGGCCTTGCCTTAACACATCGCACGCATTTTTGACCAACCGCCCGGGCCAGCTGCTTCCCCCTGATGGGCCAAAAGCGTTGTCTCGTGGTAGCTAGCAGTGCCTGAGCTCCGAGGTGGCAATTATTGCGGTGAATATCCGTCATCAGTAGTCTAGTAAGTGGATTCGCGAACGGCAGCAACACAGGATGCTTGGCCTCGAAAGCGAGTTATGACGCTTCTAGCCTCCCGCCAACGCGCAGGATTCCGTCCGAATCCAGGAAGGGAGTCAGACTCGATAGGGGACTGTTTTTGCTGACCTGCCCATGTAGTTGGATGTCTCGCCGATCCTCACGAAAATCGTGTTGCTGAATACATTTTACGATCACTCCGGTTGCTGTGGAGAGTTCGTGAGTTGTTACTGCACGGCTGCGCGCCTGAGAAGACTGGGAGCTTGTCCTGCAATGCGTTACAAAACGCAGCATATAAACGATCACCCGTTGAAGCCTTCCAAATGAGTTGCCGTGTTGAATTTCGTAAACAAAATGGTTGCTTGCACTAGCTGTTGTTGTCATTGCAATCCTGATTTGTCTTCGCTTGACTTCGCAGGCCTCAGTGCCCTTGTATGGAGGCGGCCAGTCCGCCTCAGGTCCCGTCAAGAAGGAGGGCCCCTGTAACCAGAGCTTGCAGTCCCTTAGCGCAGCTGGCGCCAGGCCACGGGATAGGATGTCCGCAGAATTGTCGTGGGACGCCACATGTCGCCACTGAGTTGGTCGTGACAATGTTTGGATGGGCGAAACACGATTGGCCACGAAAGTGCTGTAGGATGAAGCGGTTGAGTTAATCCACGCCAATGCGACCTCTGAATTGGACCAGAGAACGTGAAAAACATCCGGCAGACGGAGCGCTCTCTTGACTCGACTCGTCAATTCCGCTCCAAGCTTGGCGGCACACAACTCCAAACGCGGTACTGTTAACACATTGATGGGGCTACCCTGGATTTGGAACAGAGCAGTCAAACGTTGACTTGACCGCTCGGGGAAGTTGAGAGAACATAGATCACAGCGCCATACGCCCTCTCCGAGGCATCGCAGAAAGTGTGTAGCTGCAGCTGAATTGGTTTCTCGCAGGCGATAACGTGTCGGGGAAAGCGAACCCTTTGCAATGATGGTAGCTCACTGCGGAACTTGGCCCACGGTGTATGTATTTCGAGTGACAAAGCTGCGTCCCAGTCTAATTCCAACCGCCATAGCGCCTGCAGGAACAATTTTGCAGTTACGATAACCGGCACTAGGATACCCAATGGGTCGAACATTCGGGCGATGTCTGAAGCGATCGTCCGTTTTGTGAACTTGACCTCAGCGAGGTCCAAGTTAATGCCGATTTGGAAATCGTCCGTTTTCGGGAGCCAAATTACCCCCAAGGTTTTGATGTAGTCTTCCGACAAGCTACCAAAATCAAGCTGAACCTCCTGATCCTCGACACTGATTTGCTGTAGAAGATGCGGATGATTGGCACACCATTTGTGCAAATGCATCCCTGCACTGGTAAGAATCTGACGCAATTTCTCCTGTGTTCGGTTTGCCTCCGTCAAGCTGTCTGCCCCTGTCATGACGTCGTCTATGTAACAATCATGCTGCAAGGCGCTGCTGCCTAAGGGTGCTCGATTTTGTTCGGCTTGTTCCAGAACGTGGAGGCATTTAGTTGCCAAGTACGGGGCACACGTTGTGCCGTACGTAATGGTCTTGACTCGATAATATCGCAAAGGCTGGGTTGGACTTGTTCTCCAAATCACCAATTGAAAATTGCAATCGTCATGCTGAAGCCTTATTTGCCGATACATTTTGACAATGTCGGCAGTGAAAACGAAGCATGGCAAACGGAAACGGATCAAAATCGCAAATAGATCATCCTGAATCGTGGGTCCTGTATGTAGGATATTGTTTAGAGAAACGTTCGTTGATGTTCTGCTGGACGCGTCGAAAACCACCCTCAATTTAGTGGTACTACTACCTGGTTTCAGGACGCAATGGTGTGGCAAAAAATAATGTGCTTTCTTATTCGCTGACCATGTGATTTGCTCCATATGTCCCAGTCGTTCGTATTCGTCCATGAATTCGCAATACTGCCGTCTTATGTCGGGGTTCTTCTCCAGTCTGCGCTCTATCGCCATGAATCTGCGTATGGCAACGTCCTGCGAGTCGCCCAGTCCTTTGGGATCTTCCTTGAAGGGGAGCTGTACCAAGAACCGGCCATCGGATTCACGTTGAGTTGTCTGGGCGAAATGTACTTCGCACGCTCTTTCAGTCGCTGTGAGATTGTGTTGTGGATCCGATACCTCCTCAACCTCCCAGAATCGCTTGATAGCTTGAGTCAGCTGAGTCTCTTCCGTGAGGACTCCACACGTTACTGGTAGCCCTTGAGGTGTTACTACCTTTCCGGCAACAATCCAACCGAGGAGCGTGTTCTGGAGCACAGGGAGTTCAGGGCCCAACTTGATTTGCCCGATGGCAAGAACTTCGTAGAAATGCTCCGCACTCAGCAGCATGTCGATTCGCTCCGTTCGATGGAATTCAGGGTCCACCAGCTTGATATTCCCAGGAATCTGCCATTCCGATGTGTCCAGACTCTGAGAAGGTTGAGGAGATATGATTTGTTCGAGGACGTAGGCCTCCAACTGCGCGGCATATCCAGACACTCTGGATTTTAGGCCAAGCTCCACCTTACGATGCGCCTTCTCGATGTTTCCACCCACTCCCTCAATCAGTGCAAATTGCGGCGAAGCCGCTAGCCCTAGTTTCTTGATAATGCGCTCGGTTACTAGGTTGATTTGCGAGCCAGGGTCCAATACTGCTCGGCAGTCGGTCACTCTTCCATTGCTGGCAACCACCATCACAACGGCTGTGCTCAACAGAACATTTTTCCTCGCTCCAGGTTGCATGAGAGCCGTCAACGTGAGGGCGGACGGCACAGGTGGCGGCTGAATGTCTGGTTTCTTGACTGTGGAGCCAGGCGTTGTCATCTTGGTCTGCTTGGAGATTTTGCTTCCCGTCATATGTAACAAGGTATTGTGTTTTCCGGCGCACTCCTTGCAGCTTCTTGCCGCGCAACCGGAAGACTGGTGACCTTCTTGCAAGCAATTTACACATAGCTTCTTTAAACGTACAAGGTTTAGCCTTTTCACAGCGTTGTCTTGGAGAAACTCAGGGCAGTAGTATAGCGGGTGAACCTGCGAGCACCTTGGGCATCGCAATGCAGCCACGGCGGCCACGGTAGCCTTGGTAACCTTCCTGTGATTGCGGTCCGGGTCCTTAGGCGTACTACCAAGCGCTTCGAGTGCCTGGAATCGCACTTGTAGGAAATCCAGTAAACCCTTCAAAGGTGGCAGCTCGCGCGGGTTAGCTAAAGATTGCTGATAAAGGGCATGCGTTGTCGAATACAATTTTCGCAGCAAAATGTGCAGTAGCAATGGATCCCAATCCCTTGTGGATATTTGCAGGTTTTCCAGGCCTCTGAGACACTCTTGCAGCGACTATATGGCTACCGCTGACGGTTTTTCACTGGCCTGAGATGGCTGCCCCATTAATTTGTTGATGAAGGCCGACACCAAGAGTCGTCGATTGTCAAATCTCTCATTCAGTGTCTTCCAGGCAGTTTGATAATTTTCGTCTGACAACGCAAAGTTTCTGATCAAGGATCCAGCCTCTCCTGTAAGGTTAACCTTCAGATACCACAGCTTCTGGCACGCGGACATCGGCTGGTTATGCACCATTTGCATAAACAAACCCCGGAAATGTCGCCAGTGGAGGTAATCTCCGTTGAAGGTGGGCAAAGCAATTTTTGGGAGCACCAAGCCTGGAGTCGCAGCAGGCGTGACAGACGCGGGCGGCATTTCGGAGGTGGCGTTGACCTTTACTTGCAAGCGAACAATGCAGTCCTGCACGTCCTCCTCCAACCGGATATGCTCTTCGAAATTAAAGCCCTGCGCTTCAGGATCCTCACAGGATTCATAGACTTGCTGATGAAGCTCATCCAATTGTTGCCAGCCTCGCTGCACCGCCTCCGCTCTAGCCTTACACCAAGTCTTCGTGTTTTCTGGCGGTTCTGGGCGAGCCATCGTCCTTCTCAGTGAATCTGCCGAGGCCCGATACCGTCGCAACTTGCTTGTGAAAACTGCATTTTTCTGTACCGAGACCAGAGCGGCTGAAGGCTTGTCATTGCTATCGTGTGCTGATGAGGGTGGCTGCGACATTGGCAGTGCCGTGCCCTTTAGAGCGTGGATCCTTTCGAGGAAGTGCTTCTGAAAAGTGTCGTAATTTATCTTGGTCGTTTCATACGTGTCGCTCTTGAAGTAGTCGTGTTCCGGTGTGATTTCGGGTAAGGATCGAACTTCGGTGTCCTTGCGTTCGAATTCCTCCCAGGCAGTTTCTAAACGCTGAAGCCGCTCTTCATAGTAGCCGACATCTAGTTTGCGGCTGGCCGAATCCTTCTTATAGTTGGAGATTACGGCTTCTACAGCTCTGGCCAATACCTTCAGCTCCCGGAACACGACCTCCGTATCAACCATTTTATTTTACGCACGCACGACAGGCACGTTTACCGGCACAACACCACCACCACTTGACACTGGTAATCCAAATTCAGACGAGATTGCAAGTGTTAATCTCGCCGGGGCCTGCAAAATGTTTGCGCCCGGACTCTTTTGTCCTGGCCTCCTTCCTCCAGATACAGTGCACTCACAAATCCACGCACAAATTCAAAACTCTCACTTGAAACGTTTAAATTTATTTACAGGACTCGAATTTCCCAAAATGTTCTTTTCCAACTTAGCTCTCTACTACACAATAACGTAATGATGCTATAATTGCAAAAACCGCTTAACCCTGTTCAACATAAAAACATGTAAAATATTTAACCACGATCTAATTGAATATTTTGTTAGCGACCTGTGTATCGCGACGATCTGATGACGACTGATGATTTCCTTCCCACGCCGAGCAAAAGGCGCCAGCAGTTCCCACGCACGAAAATGCTGACGCTTGAGCGTCCACAAGCATTCCATGCCCGGAAACCGCTGACGCCCGCGTCTGGTACGGGAAAGGAACCTTGGTTTCGCATTGCAATGCGTTCATGCAGCCACATCATGCATGCAAATGTGGTGTTTGTGTCTTCCGATCGTTTCGCTGACGCGTATAAGTTAACAAAATGATCCGAACATCACGCAAAACTGCTGACACCCGCGTCTGTGGCGATGCAAAATGTGGCCACATGAGACATGCATGCATCTATGATTTTAGCAACTAAGTCAAACAATATTAGTCACATAAGGTGACGAAATTAATTATCCACCTTTGCAAATACAATTTGTAAAATACAATTTTCACTTAAGTCTAACGCCACTGATCGTGTGGACGGGCATTGACAACCCATATTAGCTCTTTTGACCAAATTGATCAAATTAACTTCGAAATTCTACACCAAGAACAAAGTAAAGACGGTGAACTTGCAGAAATTCTTCAATCAACACGATTGGAACTTTCTTTTAAGCTCGAAATAATAAACGTTCCACTGGAGGATCAAGGTATATGGTGTGAAACCTCTACAGGTAAAACTAGGCCATACATCCCACTATCTTTACGACGTGTAGTTTTTAACTCTGTTCATAACCTGTCGCATCCTGGTATTAAGACAACAAGGAAATTGATTAGTTCCAAATATTTTTGGCCGAAAATGAACACTGACAGTAACATTTGGGCCAAAACATGCATTCCGTGCCAAAAAGCAAAGGTATGCAGGCACACTTCTTCGCTCTTTGGCGAATTTGAAGTTCCTTCGGGAAGATTTGCTCATATCCATATAGACTTAGTTGGGTCGCTAACACCATCTAAAGGATTCGTTCATCTTTTAACTATAAGAGATCGGTTCTTGCGATGGCCGGAAGCTATTCCAATTAAAAACATCCACTCAGAAACGATTGCAAAAGCTCTGCTACATGAATGGATTTCCCGATATGGAGTTCCAGAAACAATAACAACAGATCAAGGAACGCAATTCGATTCTAATTTGTTCTAGGACTTGACTAAAATTCTTGGCTGTCATCGCATCCAAACAACTGCCTATCATTCTCAAGCAAATGGATTCATTGAACGTTTCCATAGGCAGTTGAAAGCTGCAATTAGAGCAACCAATGATACAAAAAATTGGCACGATAATTTGCCTTGGATTCTTTTAGGGATCAGGTCTGCTTTGATGGAAGATTTCGGAGTAGCTCCTTCACAGTTGTTATATGGACAAGCTTTGCGATTACCTGGAGAAATAATCGCATCAGACTCAAACCCCTAATCGATCAATTACATCGAGTTTAGCAAAAATTATACAAAATTCAATTTCGAGAATACGTCCATGTAGTTCGAGAATTCGACAACAAAAGAATATTTTTGTACCAAAAGAGTTGGACACATGTTCTCATGTATTTGTTTGCGAAGAGGTAAAGAAAAGTAGTTTTTGTCAACCATACTCCGGACCATACAAAATATTAGACAGAAACAAAAAATATTTTAGAATTCTTTTAAATGACAAAGAACGGTCAATATCAATTGATAGAATTAAACTGGCATTTATATTGAATCCTTATATGTTTAATGAAGACCGCAAAACAAGATATATTGGCCAGAAAAAGGTAATTTTCAGAATTTAATATAATAGTATAATGAATTTAAAATTAGCGAAAGACATAGTATTGGAAAATGAATTATATACAATGTAAAATAAAGAATCTTTTCATAGGAATGTAAGCTGATAAATGTAAATCTTTTAAATGAGGGGAGAGTGATGTGGTGACCTCGTTAGAAATTCAAATTTGTCTTTCATCAAAATTTATCAGAATCTAGTACAATTACTAAGTTTGTCAAGTTGCCTAAATGTACTTCCGTTTAGATTCCATAAAATTCCATTATATTGTCGCGTGTTTTCTGTTCGCGACCAATAATTTTAACGTTCCGGGAAAGTGAAAACGCAATGTCTTTTAATTTATGTTAAAAGAGTTTATTTAATTACAAAAATGCACAATAATCAGTTTAACACTTTCACTAATTTTAATTTTCACTTTTAAAAAATCTAACACTTGTCCATAAATTTCTTATCGCAATTGTCTTCTAAATCACTTCACTATTACGAAACACACTATCGCAGTTCTTATCGCGGTCGAATGAATGATGATCCCCCTATTCATTCAGCTCGCCTTTATATAGGGTCTGCAGTCATTCAACCCAGTGCTCGTACATTGGCGAGTTCGCGGAAACATTCGAGCGACTGCAAATGAATGGAGCAGTGACTCACTTTCAGATATTGTTCATGCTTGTTGGGTTCTTGTGGTTTCGAGTAAATTTGTGTTCTTCATTGTTGTGAAAACAATTGCGACAGTAGCACGCAGAATTATTTGTACATGTAACACTGCCCCCACCTCAGTTCTTTTTCGCCCCGAAAAGATGTGTCGCCAGTTGTAGTCTATTCTCCCTGGATGTAATATGGGGCAAGACGGTCCAGGTGCACGATTTTCATTTTGGCTCCTGGCTTACGATGTTCCTGTATTCGATAAACGACGTCGTTGATTCGCTTTGCAACTCGGTATGGTCCCTCCCAATTATGTTGCAACTTTGGAGACCTACGCTTTCACCGTTGCGGGTTATATAGCCATACCAAGTCATCTTGCTGGAAGCCAGTAGAGTTTGCCTTGAGATCATACCTGGTCTTCATGCGGTCAGTAGCCGATTCGAGGTGATTTCGCACTGTCCGATGTATCTGGTTCAACCGTTGCCTTAGATCATTTGCATACTCCGAGATCGTTTGGGGTTTCTCAGGGGGTGTTCCGAACTTTATATCGGCTGGCAGACGAATAGTCTTTCCAAAAATGACTTTGGCTGGGGCTTGGCCCGTCGATGCGTGTTCAGCAGCTCTGTACGCCATCAAAAATAGTGGGATATGTCGGTCCCAGTCCCTTTGCTTCTCGTCAACCATCTTGGCCAGGTGTTTATTGAGCGTGCCGTTGAACCGTACGACCATTCCATCGGATTGGGGATACAGCGGTGTTGTCCTCGTTTTCCGTATTCCCAGTAGTTCACACATTTCGCCAAAAACTAGTGACTCAAAGTTTCGGCCTTGATCTGAATGTAATTCGCAAGGTACGCCGTACCTACTGACCCAATTTAACACTAGCTGTTCAGCTACGGTAGTTGCTTCCTGGTTGGGAATGGGGTAGACCTCGGGCCACTTGCTGAAATGATCGGCTACAACCAGCGTATATCGATTTCCCCAATCGGATTCAGGAAAGGGTCCTGCGATGTCAACAGCAATCCTTTCGAATGGCACGGCTACGTTATAGGTTTGCATTTGTCTTTTCAGTTGTCGCTTTGGGCCTTTGACGGAAGCGCAAATTGTGCATCTGCGACACCAGTCCTCTACGTCTTCTCGAGCGTGGAGCCAGTAGAACCTTCCCCGCAATTTCGCTAAGGTCTTGTTAACACCAAGGTGGCCTCCCGAAGATCCGTCGTGCATTTCCTCAATCACATCGTGGATTCGGCTTTTGGGTAATATAGTTTGCATCTTATAGGAGCTGCCATCCGCCGTTTCCCATTTCCGCTTGAGTACGCCATCCTCCACCTGAAGGGAGTTCCATTGTGCCCAATAGCTTTTCAGGGTTTCGCCATGCATTGAAACGTCTTTCCACTCAGGTCGCCCAGTTGTCCCCTTCCATACGAGCAATGGTCCGATGTCTTCATCGGCTAACTGGGCGTTTCGAATCTCCTCCGATGACCAACCTTCATCGAATTCCGCCGTTATCAATCGCAGATCAACGAGCGGTTGCTTTTCCTCAATCCGTCGGCAATGCTTGCAGTTAGCTGGACATGGACGGCGGGATAGGACGTCAGCATTTCCAAGAACTCCGCCCTTCCGATGAACAATTTCGTAGTCGTATGACTGCAATCTTTCGATCCATCTCGCAACTTGTCCCTCGGGGTTTTTGAAGTTAAGTAGCCATCTCAGCGATGCATGGTCCGTTCGAAGAACAAATTTCTGGCCATATAGGTACTTGTGGAACTGTTTGGTGGCCTCTATTATAGCCAATAGCTCCTTCCTGGTCACGCAGTAGTTCCTCTCACTTTTTGAGAGAACTTGACTGTAATAAGAGAGGACTCTTTCTTCGCCATTGATCTGCTGGGAAAATACAGCTCCAATACCACCGTTGCTTGCATCGGTGTCAACTACAAACATTTTTCCGGGTTTCGGATACGCCAGCACGGGTGATTCACACAGCTTATCCTTCAGGGTCTCAAAGGCTGTCTAGCATTGTTCATTCCAGACATACGGACAATTTTTCTCGGTTAGCTGATGGAGGCACTTACCTATTTTGGCAAAGTCTTTGACGAATCTTCGATAGTAGGTTGCCAGACCCAGAAAACTTCGTAGTTGGCGCTTGTTGTTTGGTGTTGGCCAGCTTTTCACGGCTTCAATTTTCTCAGGGTCTGTTTTGACCCCTTCTGCTGATACGACATGTCCCAGGTATTTTACTTCAGCTGCGAAAAGGGTACACTTGTCGGGACTAAGTTTCAAATTTGCCAGTCGTAATCGGGAGAAAACCTCTTCTAGGTTCCGCACATGCTCTTCGAACGTTCTACCAATGACGATGATGTCATCTAGGTACACCAAGCAGCTTTTCCAGGTTAGACCACGTAGCACGTATTCCATCAAGCGTTCGAAAGTGGCTGGAGCATCGCAAAGCCCAAACGGCATCACCACAAATTGCCACAATCCGGTCCCAACTGAAAATGCGGTCTTCCCTCGGTCCTTCTTGTCAATTTCTACCTGCCAGTAGCCACTCTTGAGATCGAGTGTAGAAAACCATTTTGCGTCGGCTAAAGTGTCCATGATGTCATCGATGCGTGGCAGTGGGTAACTATCTTTCTTAGTGACGTCGTTAAGCTGCCTATAGTCGACACAAAAACGAGTGCTACCATCCTTTTTCTTTACTAGAACTATAGGCGTGGCCCATGGACTTACAGAAGGTTCAATAATGCCTTGTTTTTCCATGTCCGAGATCAGCGCGCTCACTTCTCCTTGTTTGGCTATACGGAGACGTCTCGGTGCTTGTCGAATCGGCTTGGCTCCCTGTGTATCTATGGCGTGAGTTACCAGACTCGTTCGGCCTTGGTCATCCGGGCTTGCTGAGAAGATGTCACTGTACTTGGTGACCAGATCAGAGGCTCGCTTGAATAGCTGCACCGGCAATTTGACTTGCTTCAATATTGCAGAGGTGGATTCCCGGGCTTTGTCTGTGTCTTGCCTCCTTTTCCAATGATGGTCGTGAGTAGCTTCCAAAGAGGTGATGGTGGAAACAGGCTGGCAGCTGCCGATGACTTCTCCCGCTTTGATGCTCGTAGTTGAGTCTGCGGTGTTAAGGACTCTAACCGGCACATATCCGTTCCTTAAAGATCTTACAAGGCATCGTCCTACAATCAAACTGCGTAATGCGGACGTCTTCGTTGGCTCTATCAGATAAGATCGGTGGTCTCCAGAATCACCATCTAGCTTGGCCCATACAATGCTTTCGGAAGAATTCGGTACATCAGTGCCAGTACATACCACTACATTCATCTTTGGGATTCGGACGCTGGGATCCTCCATCAATACTTCGACATTCTGCCATTTCAATACACGTTTGCCCAAGTCCAACGTGATTCCATGTGGTCGCAGAAAATCTATTCCGAGAATGCAGTCATCCATAATGTTCGCGACCAGAAAATTATGTCGGAACACAAGGTCTCCCAACTGTATCTGGAGGTTGACCTCTCCATGAACAGGTGCAGTTTCGCCCGTAGCTGTCCGTAGTGAGAAAATTCTGCCCTTGTGAAGTTGTTGCTGTCTAACTAGGTCTGGTCGGATAATCGATCGGGTTGTACCAGTGTCGATTGTTATGGTGCAGTGTTCTCCGTCAACTTGACCCGGAAGGCATAAGTCCGCTTCTCCACGATGTAGTCTTGACACGGTGATGGTGCTACTGGGGACGTCGATCCTCCTAGCCAACCTCTGCCCCACGAAGTTGGCTCTTACATGTTTCCTGACCCCTCTGTTTGAAGGGCTTCCATTCTGGGCTTCTGACTCGGTCTGGATCTCCTTCTAGCTGCACACCCTGGATAAATAGCTCAGTTTTCTTCGCTTCTTGCAGTCTCTTTGCAGGTGCCCCTTCTCTCCGCAATTCCAGCATCTAGGCGCACCATTTACATGCGGGTCTCGCTCAATTTCCACGCGCTCACGCCTGCACTCGTCTGTCACTACCTCACGAACCCGGGCAGTGGTACGAGTCACATTTTTCGCTGCCTCAAAGTTCAGACTATAAGCCAATGCGTCCTTAACTGTTTGCTTTTGAGCTAAACGCGCGGCTTGTTGCAATTTCGGTTCCTTTGGTGCGCTGATGAATGCTGCTGTTGCTGCATCATCTCGATGTTCTGGGTCGTAGGTTGGGTAAGCCAAAAGTGCTAGTCGCTCAATGTCTTGAGCTAGCTGCTGTAGGGTTTCACCAGACTTCTGCACCCGATGCCTTAGCTGTGACCGATAAATCTGCTTTAGATGATCGTCTCCATAACGCATGTCGAGCGCATTCACTATAGCATCCGGGTTTGAGCGCAATTCAACGGGGATCGTCTCTTCTTTAAGCTCCGACATGGTCAATTCATTAATTTTTAAGTTTAAGCTTCGTGGCATTTTTAATGTTTCTTTAAATTTTACTATTGTGCACTATAAAAATGTTCAAACTTTCACTTTCAAAATTTTTCTTTCGCACTTCTTGACACCACTGTCGCGTGTTTTCTGTTCGCGGCCAATAATTTTAACGTTCCGGGAAAGTGAAAACGCAATGTCTTTTAATTTAAGTTAAAAGAGTTTATTTAATGACAAAAATGCACAATAATCAGTTTAACACTTTCACTAATTTTAATTTTCACTTTTAAAAAATCTAACATTTGTCCATAAATTTCTTATCGCAATTGTCTTCTAAATCACTTCACTATTACGAAACACACTATCGCAGTTCTTATCGCGGTCGAATGAATGATGATCCCCCTATTCATTCAGCTCGCCTTTATATAGGGTCTGTAGTCATTCAACCCAGTTCTCGTACATTGGCGAATTCGCGGGAATATTCGAGCGACTGCAAATGAATGGAGCAGTGACTCACTTTCAGATGTTGTTCATGCTTGTTGGGTTCTCGTGGTTTCGAGTAAATTCGTGTTCTTCATTGTTGTGAAAACAATTGCGACAGTAGCTCGCAGAATTATTTGTAAATGTAACAATATTCTAAGTATTCAGTAAAACGTACACTCGTTCACTCTCTTCTTATCCGCACATCGTGCAGGTCACGGCCAGGTATTCCATAACGTTACATCTAAATATTATAAATCTTGTTTCATTTGAATAAATTGAACATTCATCATTCTTGTACTTGTATTTGTTTTTTTATCATACTTTTGCTAATGAAACAATCCAATGAAAACGTTTTTTATAGTAACGCTATAGTTTATATGATAGAAAAAGATTGGAACAGACGAAAAACATAGACAAAACTACGAACTTTATTGCCACATATGCACAATTAGAATTGCAGCAGTAAATGAATGAGCTGATTTATTCTACGCTGTGTCAGACATTGGCTTTGATATATCAGCACATGTCTATTGTTGTTGCTTGTTTAGATAGTGATCAAATGTAACAGTTACAGCTTTTAATTAGCTTTTAATGCTAGATATCGTGGGATTATTTAAGAATCTAGCAATTTGATGTCAGTATCAACACTCATTTTATGTATCGAGGATTCCTTGTATTTAAGAACACTTTTGCCGCAACATTGTTCTCAAAGAATATATGACCATCAATGTAACCAAGTTTTCGTATCTAGCTTATTATTCTGCGTGTGATATCTCCACTCATACATGTCTGAAGTTTGTGCGCAAAATACAAATCGTATTCTATTTCCGACGTACTGAATAAATGATTGTTTTTTTTATGTTCAAGTAAAAACTAAATCTTATTTATTTGCAGGATAAAGCATAAAACATTTTTCAACAGAAAATAAGTTAAGCCACTGAGCTCAAACTAATCCATATCAAATTATTTCTTATCTAATCCACCATACAAAACATTCCACCAAATATAAATTTCCAGTATGAATGAACAAACAAACAAAATAAAATAAATCAAGAGATAGAACGAAAAGAAAAACGAAACACTTCCAAACCGTTGAATTTCACCGAAAACGCGAAACGAATTCATACAAATCATCTTGTTACAAATCAAGTCATTTAATGTCGTTACAATGGAAGAAAATTCAGTGACTTGTTACCGAACTTCAAAACCGAAAAATACCTTTTCTATTCATTCATTTTGTATCATTCAAATGAAATTCTTGTTGTCGAGCATATCCTTTCCGCCATCACTCCCGAGCCTCAAACCATTCACTCCCGCAGGCTCCATTTGAAAGGATAGCTGATAGCGTAACGGCTTGTCTATTCTACCCATCATACTACAATACACTATGTACGGTATATTTGTCGAAGGTAAAGCAAAAGTGCCTCAATTTTTCTTCAACAATGTTTATCTTAAGATCTAGTCAAGCATAAGAGCTTCAACATAAGACTTCCTTTTTCTCTGTTTTTTTCCTTCTTCCGCTACTGCCGCTTCCACATCTTACTCTATCTTTCAAGCATGCATGGAAAGAGAGGGAAACGAATGTTAAAGGTACATCTTTTCTTATTGGAATCCTGTCCTTCTGACATCTGCTTGGCAGCCGAAATAAAGAGATGGGAGAGTAAAAACGAAAAAAAAAAAAAAAAGGAAAGGAGTCAAATCAAGATCAAGACGTTATGACTATGACTATACTTGTCGACGTTTGTGTACAATAGCAACCATTGCAAGTGCCTAGAAATTGAATAAGAAAGAGCTCTCTCCATCAATTTGGTGAAAATGCCGAGAAAAAAGCAAAAAATAAGAAGTTTTTCTCTCAGAGGAAGAAAGCGTGGAGTATAGGGTTCAAGATTTTTGGTTGAGTGATTTGGAGCAAGGGAAAAATCAGTAAATGAAATTTTCCATTTTCAAATACAAATCAATTCACTGTTGCATGAATACGTAACTAAATCTGCAGCAAAATTATTCGGGTACGTCGATTCCATCAGGATAATGTATAAAAAATCCGTTTTCGCTATGGAGCTCACACAAGAGCATACGAGTAAGTACGGAATGTATTGTGTGCTGGTACTGCTTGTAAAGATGCCATTGTTTAACTTTATGTAGTTAGTCCAATTACTTTTAATGAACTGCTACAAGTTCAGCTAGTCTCATTGAAAAGAAATATACAATAAATATATTGTAACTTTGGGTAATAGATGAAAGTGCAAATATAATTTGAGGCTTGAGATTAATTCTAAATCAGCACGTATCATAACTGAACGGGCTTATAGTTTGTCTGAAGAATCACTTAAAAATTTCGTTGTCACCAACGGGACTCGAACCAGAGACCTTCCACTTGCCGGGTGAGCACTCTAACCACGACACAATAGAGACTACTAGTTCCTTGGTTATATTACAAACCAGTATACCCTGTATATACTGATATGAACTGGGAGCTCGTTGTGATATGTATCCTGTATACATCAACAAGGCTCCCACACCGCTTACCTGCTACTCCATCCATTTAAATCAGAATAACAAAGGCAAATGTTAATTTTGAGGAATGGTTTTCATTGTTTTGTTCATTTTTTCGAAACATTTATATTACAACTGAATTTATAAATACATTTTCAATTACTTATTTATTAAAAACCTCTAACTATCAGCGTTGGGTGAATCGGTTTTCACTTTCAACTTAACTTATCGCGCTTCACAGGTGAGACCAAGCCTGTAGAGCGAACGTAGAAGATGGGGTTGTGGATCGTGGTGGCCATACGGCGTGAAACGCCAAAACCCGATAGAGGATCGCAGCTCAAGCCAACAACTCACCCCTTACCAGTTAGTCGTACACTGAACAGCACTTACGTCTTAAACTTCATCCGCGTAATTAATCGTTGTACTTTAATGATTGGTAGCAGCACGCTCCCTTTCAGACTTTAATACATGCTTTGCCCAAGAACATTAAATACTGTTCTTTCGTGGGCTTTCAACCTAAAGTCGAAGTCAAAGTCAAAAGCGCTTTATTTAATACCAATCGTTATAAATTTTTAAAAGAACATAAAGCAAATTCCAAACAATACAACTATAAAAAACTTAATGGCCCGAATGGCTCTTTAAATTTATACGTTATCAGTTAAACACATTTAATGAAAAAAATACACTTGCAAATTTAAATTCATTAAGATTATTAGATATTTTTTGATTCAATTGGAAAAAGGAGAAAAAACCAACCAGCATTATTCAAAAATTACTTATACTACTAACACAACAATGAGCTTATATCCTATACCTAATATGTTACACCCTAATTCTAAATAAGTTCAATGAAGAAAAAAACGTTAGCTTATATTGAAACCTATACCTTATTTATAATGCAAATAAACAAACAACAATACTAGATGTAGCAAAAATAAGATGAATCTAAAAAACTAAGTAACGAGAAAAAACACAAAAACAAAAAATAAACACGAATAATTTAGACATTGTCATTCAGCCACCAATACCTAGATTGCTCCATCTCAGCTCGACCAGCCTCAACGAATCTAGCAAATGAGGATCTCCATTGGAATTGTTGGTCTCGTGAACTCAGATTCGGAGGATATTTTATCTTCTTATCGGTGGCCCGTCGGTATATGTGATATATGATTGGGACGCCGTCAGAATCAAAAACATATCGATTCATGTCCAAATATACGAATGCTTCTGGAGGAACGAAGCCAGTAGTGAGGCAAGTCACAATATACCCGTCTGTAGGGTGGAACGACTGTGAAATCTAAGGGTTTTCACTCACAGTTACAGATCTTGCGATATGATTCCGAAGAAGTTTCAATATGAAGATATCAACTCTTGTCACTTGAGCGGTTTGATAAATTTTTCTATTCGATATATAGTGCTTCCGATCCGTCTCAGGCTTTCTGTACAAACCAGTACATGCACGAAGACATTTCCTTTCGAAAACTCTTAATTTTTACATTGTACTAGCACTCTGGTTGTACCATATCTGACATCCGTATGTCAAAACTGGCCTAACCAGGGTCTTGTAACAAATAACTTTGACTTTTTGATCAATGTATCTGGAATGAAAGAGTTTTCGAAGGGCCATGACTACTTTTAGTGCTTTACTGAGCATGATTTTGACATGTTCAGTACAGTACAGATACTGATCGAGATGAACACCGAGGTGTCGAACACAGGATTTATGTGGAACCCGTTCTGAACTACCCTCACCAGCCATAATGTGGAAATCCTTCCAATTACGTTTTAGGTCTTGACTGGCCCCCTGCAGCTTTGTCCGAAACTAAATTGTTTCGCACTTCTGCGCATTGATTTTCATTCGCCAATTGTCGGTGTAGAGCTGCACATCATTAAGCATTTTTTAAAGAATGCTCTGAATTATTGTAGCTTTTCGGTCTGCCGTATAGATGATCAGATCATCAGCAAACGCTACCAATGATCGCGTTGGCGAGACATTAAAATCAAAGCTGTTCTATAGCTTGCGAATGAATATTGAGAAAAGCAGGGGCGCAGTAATTGTTCCCTGCAGTAGGCCATTCAAGACTTTGAATTCGCGTATTGTTGTCGAATTTCCATTAGTTACAACAAACGATTTCCCGTATAACATATTACACATCATGGCGACAAGGTGTCTAGGGAACCTGTCCTGAAGAAGTTTGAAAACTAGTCCATCTAACCACACCGTATCGAAGGCTTTCTCCATATCAATGAGACATGCTCCAACACATTCTTTGTTGTTTAGTTTCCAACATATGTCTGAGGTTACTTTCGTTATTGCATGTATGATCGAATGCCTGGCACGAAAACCAAATTGGCAATTCGGCATCAACTCATATTTCTCAATGTGGGCGTTTAATGCTCTGTTGAGTATCACTTCAAACACCTTGCTGATGTTAGGCAGCAAGCTGATTGGGCGATAGCTTTTAGGGCATGAAGATTCTTTTCCTTTCTTCAAGATCGGAAATACCTTAGCCTTTTTCCACTCGTTTGGGAAATATGAATTGTTCAACACGTTGTTGAACAATATGCAATAATTCCTAATAGCAACCTCAGGCAAATGTCGGAGAACTATATTTTGAATACCGTTAGTACCACATGATTTTTTGTTGTTTATTTTGCGAAATATGAAACACAAGTCTTCATAGCTGACAAAATAATCAATAAGATTCAAGCTCGGTATGAGGTCAGATGCTAATGTTTCATCGAAATGAAGAATTGATTGACCGTTCAGGCTTGATTTGAAGTCGGAAACTTTTGCTTAAACGAGCTCTGAAAATATTTCATTCCTTCTCTCTGAGTTTGGCAGATGAACCAATTCAAAATGTGTTCCAATCAGGGCAAGTTTCTGCAATCCATCACATATAATCCTGTTTCCATTTCTATCCGGAGTCGTACTATCAATTTCGATACCAGCTCTATCGAGAAGATTTATCTCATCACTAGCGACTTCAAGATTCGATACCTTCACTCGAGACTTCCTGCGGAATAAGCTATTCACTTTCGCGAAAACGCCATCTGAGTCCTGTGGGCTAGTACCCCACGGTTTTTCCACCCATTGATTGCTGATCTCACTCCTGAAGTATGAACGGATTAAGTTCAGGACATTCTTCAGGTGTAATTTCAACAAAGCCAACGAGGGATGGTTGTAGTCCAAAAATCGTTGATAAATATTGTTGACGCGTGTGAGAAGAAGGCTTTTCAATCTTTTCAACCTTGCGATGGTTGGTGTTTCATATCCTTCCATATTGTTTCGATATTTAATCTTGGGAACTACTTTCTCAATCGTTTCCAACGTCAGCTTCTCTAGCTTCGACAAATAGACATCTATTTCATCGTCAGTTAGATTTCTGTTATTAGGAACCATTGAGCAAGCGTTGTCATCATCAGAAGAGGGACATTGCTTCTGGTACTCCCAATTAAACTTCTTTTGAAACTTTCCCCAGTCTGTTTTTATGAAATTCAACCGATGGTTTTCATGTTGAACTGGAATGAGGAAGAAATCATCCCTTTGATGATTGATTTCCATTACGATTGCGTTATGGTCGCTATCGTGAGGAAGCACCTGCAGTTTCCGTTGAGGACTATTAAAGCTGAATTCAAGTCTTGCGTCAGCAATGCAGAGGTCCAAATATGAATTTGTCCTAGGGTATGTTGGGAACTCCGACCCATATAGGTTGCACCTGTATTCAATTTGGTTCTCTGTTATCCATGATTTCAGGAATACACCTCTTGGATTATTGGTGGCGTTTAGCCATGATGTATGCTTGGCATTCAGGTCACCGGCAAAAATATAATAATTATGTAGCCTGTTCAATTCGAGTATTTCAAACAAGGAATTGAGCTCCTCCTTGAACTTGAGAACATTTTGACCAGTTGCATAGGCAGAAATAACGAAGAGGTTATCCCCACCTGGCAGTGAAATTTTGATGACAGACACTTCAAGAAATTCAAAGTTTTTGGACTCGACTTTTTCAATATTTTGGAAACAATAGGGTCTTCTAACCAATATCCCGGTGCCACCTCCCCCATCGCCTATTACCCTATCGTTTCTTACGAATGCAAAATCTTTGAATGTCATGGAATGCCATGAATTGAGGTGGGTTTCAGTGAGAAGTACGATGTCAGGCTTTTGCTTAACAATGAATTCAAGGAGATAATCACGTCGATGTATAGCAACGATAGAGTTGACGTTGATCGATATGAGGCGAAGCCTATCCATGGGAATATGACTGGATGACAAGTTATTATGAGGCATTTGAAAGACCTAAACGCTGAAAAGCAAAGTTAATTTTTGAATCTTGTTTGTCGATTCTCTCCGATAAAGAATTAAGTTAGTGGTAAATTTTGAGAACCAGCTCATTATTGCCACTTACATTATTTACATTATTTCCAGCATTTTCTGCTGGTCCTCTAGCGGCGAAAGCAAATGATACTCCGGGCTTGACGAAGTTGGAAGGTATGATATTACGGTGTACTTGTGTTTGATTTGGAGCAAATTTAACTTTTGCATCTTGATATCGGGAGCATCCTCGATATGATGCTGGGTGACCAAAAACACCGCAGTTAATGCAGTATAATTTTTCTTTAGGCTCCGTCTGAGCCAATTTGCACTCACCGGGAGCATGAACGTCTTTGCATTTAATGCAACGATAGTGCATGGCACAATTGGCAGCCGAATGTCCAAATCTTTGACACCGGTAACACTGGTTGACTTCTCTTTTCTGGAGGCGTTCCTACCTCACCACTCTGAAATTCAAGTACCTTATTTGTTGAAGGGCACTTGGACTGCTCTTATTTGCAATTTGTACCAGGTAAAGTGGTAAATTCTTCCTTTCTATGGTCGACCTTCTTGTCGCAAAGGCTTTGACCAAAACAAAATCAATATCTGGTGCAGCCTCCTTGAGCACCTGAAGAAGATCGACCGTATCCTCTCCGCTGTCCAAACCCTTCAACAAGAAGGTCTGATTTTTTTCACTTTTTGGGGTATAGGTGAAGTGTGGAACCTCCCCAGAAATCAACGCATCTTTGGCTGACTTGAAATCAACCAGTGATTTCGTCCTTATAGTTAATTTTTCGGCATTAACTCTTTTGATTTCGAAATTGGCTAGTTTATTTTCGGCTGCCAATAGCCGAACCATATCTTTCCCGGTTTGTCTGAACACGTTGATTGGCGGAACTTTTTCTGTCTTGTTGGAAGCTTTTTCAGAGGAACCAGCAGACCTGCGGGCTGGTTTTTCCTCCTTATTTTTGTTCTTTAAATATTGAATAAAATTAACGTCATTATCTTGATTAAAATTACCTCCGATGTTTTCTTCGATTTCCATATCTTCGGTTAATCCCTCCAGCGCTGCAAAATAATTTTGGCTCTCGTTGGTGCCGCCAGCACTTAGAACTTCCTCTGGATTTACTTGCATAGTACTTTTCTTCGGCTTTGTTACCTGTTGCCATTGATTTTGTGGCTGCGTCTTTTGAGGCTTCATCCCTTTCTTGAAAAGATCCTTGAGAGACTGTATCTCTTGCCTTAGTTCATCATTTTCTTTCTGCGATTTGGCCATTTGTTGATTGTCCGCTATTATTTGCAGCTTGCACCCTCCATCTACGGAGTTTTCTTCGTTATGTTTTCTTTTGGTGATTGTCGCCAGTTTCGGTGGGAAGCCGTCGGGCTCCTCCATACCAGCGGCGAAATTTTCTTTGTGAATTTGTTTTTCGTTACCAATCGAAGTAAAAATATTCGATAGAAATTTCCTGAGTCGATTACTTCGACAATATAAGATTTTTTTCTATAAAAATTAACTTTGGACTAACGTTTTTAAAAAATTAATTTAATTTTTGAAAACTTTTGACAGGAGCGATTTAAAAGACGTCTATACGCAAAGACTACTACGATCCATTTCTCACTTTGGAGTGCTCTACAAGTATAAAAAAAGAGTACATAATGAACCACCCTGATGTCAAAAAACAAATTTTTGGCAATAAAAGAAAAAAACGCAGAAACCCATAAAGTGCCTGTGCACGATATTGCTGAGAATGTAACTAAGCATTGAATTCAAAAACCAAATTAGATAAGTCTGGACAGTAGAATAGTCATTGATTGCTATCAGGAAGAAAACCTTATCCCAAAAATAGGGAAAATTGTAAAGGGAACTAAATTTGAATATGATTGACAAAAAAAAAAAACATTAGCAAAAGTATAAGGAACAGGCTCCCGGAGCTAAAGGAGGTTCTAGACTACACTATGTATTACCGAACGAGCTAATTGAAGTCTGAAAGCAGAAAACTAAAGAAAAGCTGAGGACTAAGTCAACAGAGGAAGCGCAGATATCTCCACCATCAAATAAATGGCCACTAGTCCAATTGAAAGAGGAAAGGAAATGCACCTAACAGGGAATGGAATGTTCGATTGGGGATTCTAGACAGTGCTGACAAAAGCAATGTATGCAAAAAAAAATAGTTCTTATAGATGTCTAACAAAACGAGGTGCTTGATGCGAGACAGCAGAAAAAAGGCAAGACAAAGAACCCATTGGCAGGTACTACTACTAAGACTCAAGGATGGTCAATGCTACGAAGATGTGTTATGAGAGATTAGGGGAGCTATGAGGTCTGAATTTGAGTATACCAAAACTACCATGAAGGCAGTGCCAATAACCCGGTGTGGCTAGATATTGTTTGAACTTGGAGCAGCGGCTAATAATAAAGAAGCATTTTGTGATGCAATTGAGTTGGTTTTGAGTAAAAAAGCGGCAGATCCCTCACTCAAGCCGATGACAATGATGGAAATTAGGCACACCAACTGCGTCGCGAACCTGTCCCAAGAAGATGAGGCAATTTAAAGAAGCTCCTTTGCATGGGCAGTGCTCAAACGAAGCTTACAGCAGAAAACAATTTTCAAAGATGCTGATCGAAGACCAGATCTCACGTAAGGCTTAGGATCAGGAAAGTGTCGGGCTTGTCAGGAAGTCCTAGCCAATGTTGAAAGCCGAACGTTAATGCAGGTGAATTTGCACTCAAGTACAACAATCCAAAGCCTGTTCGAATGGTTTGCGAGGGACAGAAACGCCAACTTTTAATGCCCAGTGAGCAAAACCATCGTCATTGTGGTACCCTGAGAAAACAGGTACTATTGCAATCTGGGTTTAGAACAGTGGTGATTTCCTGGTGGAGGGGTATGGGTGAAAGAATCATTTTGTGTGGTTTCAACATTTTAGGAACTACAGGTACATTCTTTAGTGTACATTTACTGCCAAACGAATCGATATAATCTTTCCAAGCCAAGCTTAATGCTTTGTAGACCAGAGCTAATGGATGAGGCACGCCTAATCATACGCTTGGTATGAGACTAGATGACTCAACCTAGCGCCGGAAAAAATCGATGTGGTCATCCTAACTCAGGAGCGAATCCCCAAAACAAAGACAATCAGTATTGGAAGTAATAGTCAAATCGAAACCATCAATAAAATACCTTGTGTTGCCGATTGACTGGAAGATGACTTTTGTATAAGTCAGGGTAGCAGTTGATAAGGTAATTTTATGTTTTTCTGACTCTGGCGACTTATGGCTAATGTAGAGAAACCAACTTATCGAGAAGCGACTTTTGATGACTACAGTAGAATCTGTGCTACTGGGAATATGGAATAACGCTCTAAGAAAGAAGCTGTATCGACAACGCTTACCACAGAGAGAAAAAGAGCTCTAAGCATTACATCTGCATATCTCAAAGTCTCTGAATCAGCTATGTTAGTCATTGCAGGCATGAAACTCATCTCGATATTTGCTAGAGAGTGCTGTATTATCTACCTGCATCGAAATGAAGACACAAAGGAGACAGTTACCTGCAAGTAGAGGACACGTACACTCAATAATTAGTAGTAGTCCTGGGTGAACAACACAAAGGGAAGGCAAACTGCGTGCTATATCCCTGGTCTTAGACCATGCCTCATCGTAGGCATGATGAGCCTGACCTATACCTTGCGCACCTTTTGAGCGGGCATCGGTACTCGCGGCACTCCAACTGTAGGTTTTACGGAAGGAATGTATACTGCTACACATTTTTTGCATGTGACAGATGAAATAAGCTACACCAAGGCCACTACAAGGAAACAATACAGACTTTTCTGAAAAATCTAATCGGAATCATGCTTGGATTGGTTGACAAATAGAACCAAGTTACGGTCGGGTAGTCCTAAAAGATACGGAAGGCTCGCTTAAGCAGCTTGGGACTTTCGCCTCCTTATACCAAGTGGCACCTTTCAACTTGAACGCGCTAAACGGCGTGGCAAAAGGAGGTTTACTCAGAAATAATGTGTAAAACGGCTTTAGGTTGAATTCTCAGGCCTTGCGTGCTTGGCAGCTCCATACTGAAGGCGTAAATAGCCTTCACCTCTCAACCACAAGGAAAATTCTTAAGAGCAGCAGAGGCAGTCTAACGCTAAGTAAAGTTTGATATTTTTGTCCTTAAAGAAGGAGAATTAAAGCAAGCAAAATGCTCTCTTGGAAACAAAATCTGTGTCTTTCTGTTCGTTTTTCCGTCCGTCTGTTCTTTTGTCTGTATGTACATATGTGACAACAGTTTTTATCCGAAATCATACAAAGAAACTATAGCCATCTAGCATTGTGTAAAGATCATTAGTGATGTCTTCTTGAACGTTCTGGGGTAAAACAAATTTTTAGATTGTTTCAAAGAAGTCTCAACCTCTACAGGGGGTGACTGTCAAACATTTTTGTGTTACATCAAAAATATTTAAGTAAGGTTTCATATGAAAGGTTTCAATGAGATATTTTGAGAACAAACCTTCAGTATTTTTAAGTCTGTGTCAAATAAGGTGAGGAACAGGGAAATATGTGGAAATTTTGCAAACCCCCTTTTGTGATTAGACATGTTTGGTCCAATAAATCTGAAAAAGATGTGGGATTCAATATTTATGAGTACAATAACAATAAATACGTCAGAAGCCCAAACTTGCTCAACATTGTTAATAATAGTTTGATTTATTAATTTTATGTTTTCTCGAATTAAATCATAATTGTACCTTTAAACTCAATGAAACTTGTGACGCAAAGGCTACTTATAATTTTAGAAGGATGAACTAGCAATTTAGTTTGACTTTTACTGTATAATACAACAACAAAAATAATACATGTGTATTTTTGATCGACTCAAACACTAGATGTTTGCTAAGATTAGCATTTTAGGAATGCTATATATATTTTAAATACCTTAGGTGCCTCGGATACGGGTATACTGCAAGGTGCTGTGAAGGAATCAACAGGTGCTCTCTGTGCTATAATTGCGGGAAAACAGGACATAAAAAGAAAGAGTGGACAGAAGAAACACACTGCTTTCTCTACCAAAATGCTGGCCAAAGGCCGGATCATTTAAAACGCGTGCTGGGTACAGGCAAATGCCAAGTTTCTCAGGAAGCCCTAGCCAAAGTTAAGGCATTTCTGTAAAGAGCCGTACTCTGAAGATTAATCTACATCGAAAAAAACGCGAACAGTTTGCCCGAGACAGTCAAACTGACTTGCCACTACTCAGCGAGTAACATCACAACCAAGGCTGCTCAAACTGGTATCCTGACAAATCTTGTAAAACCACCTTCTAAGTTTGGAACAGCTCCCATTTTCAAGACGCAGGGTCAGAGGAGATGGTTTCATTTGCGCTCACTGCTTGCAAACTACCGTTTTTATTGTACACCTAATGTAGAACGAACCTTTACCGTCTTTTCAATCTACGTTCAATGCTTTGAAGGTTGTTGTTTCGAGCACAAAGAGTCACATGCTCATCGGATGTGACTTCAATGCAAGGGCAATCAAATGGGATACGCCCCATTTTGATTTGAGGGCAAAAAGATCCTAGATATGACAGCTAGGATTGAGCTCGGAGTACTAAATACAGGCCACGTCCTTACTTTTCATTGACCTGGCTGCATTGGAGCCATTCCGGATGTGACAGTTGCTTTAAAGCCACTACTACCAAAGGTTGAAAATTGGAGAATTCTAGAAGACTACTCTGCTACTGATTGTCAGCATATAGCACTTGCGATTCATGAAGGCACTCTTCGAAGCTGGTATGGTTATCTTTCCAGGCTCCAGTGAAACAATGAGAAGGTGGGCCTCGAAATGTTTGCAGAAGTGATAACGGCTCGATTGTCACTAGCGAAAGTTTCGTCGAAAAACGTGTAATGAATTTTTTTCCTAAAAGTCCGCGTAGGACACGGGTGCCGAGTGTCTGGCTCAAAAAACAGCGAGCTATAAACAAAACCGAGCTCAGCTGACTAGCTTCGCTTAATGTCGACTAGCTATTTGCGGGATCATATGAGGCGGGTTCTTGTCGAGCCACGCAGCTACACTACAAAATATTTATCACGCGTACTCAACTCTATGGGGCATACCAACCAATTTTTATTATCTTCAGGAATATTTTATTATGTGACAATTAAGCTAATCTACAGTAGTTCAAAAAAAAAGTTTTTTGTCTCATTAAACTTAGCGGACATTAAAGTTAGCTTGAGACAAATGCAAACATTGTATAAAAAAAGCAACCGTTATTTTCTCCGAAAAAGGTCGTTGTATTACAAGGGGAATGTCAAACCTAAATATATAAAAGTGGCTGAAGCGAACCCCTCATCCAAGGATGGAAAATTGACAGATGTACTTAATTTTAACCTCGTAAAACAAAAAACTAAGCAGTTTCGACTGGGTGACCACCTTATCTCTTCAGGAGCAGCCACTCCTGACCACCATGGGGCTGGTCGACTGCTTATGTTTATTACAAGCGGGGGACTAGCAGCTAAAGATGTAATGAACCAAAATATGAGAATCATTACACCTGCGTGCACATCTTCCATACTTCGCCAGAAACTCAAGTAGGCAGTGTACTGGTGGTCCTTTCAAACTGCCAAAAAGTATACACAATAGGAGAGTATCGGCAGATCTCTTCGCCAGTGATCATCAGTACCTTCTACTTGAGATCCATGATATCGTACTCTCAACCTTCTGCAATTTAGTGGAACATTGGAAGAGTGGATATCCAGATGCTTATCGAAGTGTTCACGGTAGTTGCTTGACCGCAGAAGTATTCGCAGGTTACAAAAAAACTGGCAGCTCAAGACGTGGTGAATTTAACTATGAGCGTCATCACGACTGCTTGCAACGCTTCTATGTGTCATCGAAAATCACGAAACCATAATGAGGCATGCAGATGGAGAGCAGCATATAAGTCGGCCTTTGCAAACTAATTAATAACAACAAGATTCTGTGCTGGCAAGACCTAGTGGACAATATAAACAAGGATCCGTGCGGTCTTGGCTACAAGCTAGCTTGGTGCCTTGCATACACGAACTGATAAGATGAACCAGATAGAGTGGGCACTTTACCCCACATTTTCCTTCCGTGTTGACCCAATTGACTGTGAAACAGCAATCAAGTGCCCACTCTTCACACAGCCAGAACTAGAAGAGGCAGTCATATCGTTAACACGAAGAAAGGCTCCAGCATGTGTTCCAGCTGAAGTATTGCAACTTGTCTATCATAATCATCCTAACTTGTTGCTCAGCACATGCAACGCTTGTGTACGGGACGGTGTTTCCCGGTACGATGGAAGGTGGTGAGACTCATGCTTCTCAGCAAAGGGAAAGGAAATTTTGAATTTGAAGTCTGCATACCACCCGTTTTGCATGCTAGACACTGCTGTGAAAGTGCTAGAAAAACTCATCAAGGGAAGAGACCTATTTACTCAGCAGTATGGCTTTGGAGCAGATTGTTCCACCATTCATACGATTTTGGAAGTGATGAGCGCGGTCTCAAAGGTAGAAGCATATACCCACAACAAGCGATGGATTTTTCTATGGGCGACACTTGACGTTAAGAATGCCTTCAACTCTACAAGATGGGTAGAAGTTCTGGATACACTGGAAAACCCCTATTAAAGTTTCAGAGTATCTTATGAGGCTTCTAAGGGTATACTTTAAAAACAGAAGCCTGCTTTATGATTCGACACAGGACCAACAAAGGATCAAAGCTACATCGAGTGTAGCCCACAGATCTATCCTTGGTTTAGACCTGTGCAACATGGATTACAACTGGCTATCAAGACTGGAGATGCCTGATGAACCACGCTTGATCGGCTTTACAGATCATGTTTTGGCTCTAGTTGGTCGATGCTCCTTTAAACAGGCGTAACTTAGGCTACGTATGCTAATGTGTAAGTACTGGATGGCTGGATGACTAGATTTTGACAAAAAAGAGAATCCCCAAAGTAAGGATGATCTGTATTTGAGTCATACTAATCGAATCAAAGCGATAAAGTGCCTAGGGTTACTTATCGGCTCGAAGATGAGTTTTTTTGAGCAAATTAGTGCAATACTTGAGAAGGCTGTTTCAGGCATATCGGCTCTGAGTCGACTTATGGTCAACGTAAGGAGGCCCAAACCATCAAAAAAATGCATTTGAAGGAATGCCATGGGGTCAGTGCGACTATATCGAACAGAAATATGGGGCAACACTCTCAGCAAGACAGTGTACCGAAACGCTTAGCAAAGGTACAGAGAAGAGGAGCCCTGAGGACTCCGACTTCACATCCAACAGTTTCTGGCGTGATACCTTTTGCCCTCCTTGCTAGAGAGTGCAGAGCGAGACATTTGTCGGCGAGAAAAGACAGCGCTCACTCAACGTTTGGCAGTTGTCTTGTGTAAATTGTGTTCAGGGAAAATGGACTGCGAGGGGTATTCCAGATCTGAGGTCATAGCTCAATTGAAGGCATAGTTAGCCTGACTTCAATCTGATCCAGCTTTAGAGTGGGCCTGGATGTTTTTTGACTTAACTGTACAAGATTGGTAAGTTATGATCCCTTGACTATCGATTTTGCTCGGGTGATGAAGACGATGCCTGCAATACATTGAAACGGGATAAGTTGCGACTGGATATCTGTAGGAAAACTAGAGAATATACGCTGGATAGTGTAATTGCAGTGATAGATGAATCGGTTTTAAAATGGAACTTTGTGGCACATTATGTTAGGGCAATTCTAAAAGATAAAAACGACTCACAGCAGCTGGGAACTTTGAGGCTGGGGATATTTTTTCTCGTCTTCTCTTTGGTCTGGCTATAGAAAGGATACCCTAACTTGAAGGTGCTCAATGGCATAACAAAATGAGACATGGTCCGAAGTAATGCGTCAAACGGTTTCAGGCTATATTTTTTAGTAGACAGTTGAGGTATTTAGTGAGCAGTGCGGTCGCTTGCAAGCATGAAAACTCCATGCTTAGTGCGTAGATGAAATCCACCTAGCAAGCTCCCAAGAAAAAAGTTCCACACTAACTAATGTGAATCTTGAGGGACTATTTAGGGAGCTGCAATCTGGCTTAGGACACGAAGAAAGGGAGTCGAAGTATGACTGTTACATTTGGTGTCGCTGAAGGCTCTGTTCTCGGTCCCAATCTGTTGAACATCTCGTATGATGGGCCACTGAGACTAGGGATGCTGGAAAAATCATACTTGGTTGGCTGCGTCAACGATATAGTTGAGTTAGTCACAGAGCGCACTGTCAAACATGCACAATTCAGACTTAGTCCGCTGATGTTGCAAGTGAGGGTCTAGATAACTGCTCTCGGCTTTAGTCTAGCACTGGACAAAACAGAAGTGATAGTTCTAACTAAGAAAAGAATCCCCGAAGTGTGCTCCTCAAGTCAAAACCAGCATCGAAATACCTAGGAGTACTAATAGACTCAAAAATGAGTTTCACCGTATGAATTGGAGGCAGTACGTTGAGCGGCACTTAGTTGACTGATGTTTAACAAAGGGGGACGTCTTTTATCAAAGAGACGACTTCCAATGAACCCTGTACAATCTATCCTACACTACGGGACAGAGCTCTAGGGTGATGCTCTAAACAAGGAGTTGCACTAAAGACGGTTGGCATATGTTCCAGGAGTGCTGCAAAGCACATACAAATACCAAACAGTCTCTAAGTTGGCGTATTGGTGATTGCAGGTGTGATGCCAATTGCGCTGCTTATTAGGAAGCAAAGGAGCATCTTTCTGCGCAGAAGCAAGGCCGACAGAGAAGTGTTTGCTAGGGAGGAGAGGCAGTGCCGCCTCAGCGATTGTCACTAGTCCTGGAAGTGTGATACCAGTAAAAGATAGACAGCTCACTTTATCCCTAAACTAAGGCCATAGTTCAATCAAGTACACGGTGAGACTGATTTTTCCCCAAATTCAACTCTTGAGCAGACATGCGTGTTTCAAGTCTTATCTGGATAAGATCGATAAGTCATGGTCTCCGAACTGTGTGTTTTGCAGAGGAGTGGTGAATGATGCCTGCTATATGTTTTTTATGTGCGAAAAATGGGAAAGGCTGTGCAATGATCTCTGCAGCGGAATTAAGGAGCTCTCTCTAGAGACTTTAGTCGAAAAGATGCTTTCATCAGCTAACCAATGGAACTGAGTGGCACATTATACTCGAGCAGTACTGATGATTAAAAAAGAGGCATTGGACCATAAAAAGATGCAGAAAATGGAAGGGTCCCATTTTTAGTAATCATTTTCCCTCCCTTCCTTCCAGTTAGAGAAGGAATTCTCTAAGCATAAAAAACCAGGCCTAGCCCGAAGTAATGTTTCGATTTATTTATTTATTTATTTAAATTCCATTTAACAGATAAACATTATCCAATTACAAAATGGAACAAAACAAACAGAAAAGAAAATTAATGAAAATTAGAATTAAGTGTTAAAGTTAATATAAAAAAGAAATTCAATGGTACTAACAACAATAAATATGCGTGTAAAATTAAATTAAAGTACACAACAAGTTGGGTAGACAGACCTATGCTCATGTCAGAAGGGTTTTGTACTCAACTTACAAAATGCCGTAACCAGCAACGAATAAAATTAAGAAACACGTCATGTTCGAGGATCATACTATTATTAACTAAGTTGAAAGAATTTTTTAACTCTGAGGTATTTGTTAAAATTATACCCATAAATATCTTGCTTGATAATTTTTAGGGTTTTGTACTAAAATACAAAACCCTATTGCAATCACGACCTGTGTCCGTCTGTCCGTCTGTCCGTCCGTCCGTCCGTCCGTCCGTCCGTCCGTCCGTCCGTCCGTCCGTCTGTATGTCACAGCACTTTTTCTCCGAAACTATAGAGGCTACAGCCATGAAACTTTGTGGAAAGGTCAGAAGTGGTGACCTCTTGAAAGTTCAAGGGTGAAAAAATTTTTCGAAGGGGTTTAAGGGGGGTCTCCCCATATAGGGAGTTGACCCCTCAAAAAAAAATTGTCACAATTGGTAGTCGAGTAGGGTGTCATTGGAAAGGTCTTAATGAGATCTTTTGAAAACAGGTCTTAAAATTGCCTTATGAGTACCGAGGGGGGCAGGGGAAGGGGAAATGTACGAACTTTTCGCGTACCCCCCCCTCGCGATTGGACACCTTCCATCCGAAAAACCTGAAAAAAATTATGAATGTAGGCCTTAATGAGTACAACAACAACAAATACATGAGAAGTCGAAATTCACTCAACTTTGTTAGTAATAGTATGATTTATCGATTTTATGTTTTCTTGAATAAAATCTAAATCGTACCCTTAAATTCAATAAAGTTTAGCGAGCAGATGACTATTTATAAGATTGATTTTTTCTGAAAGTTTCATAAAGATCGCTCAGTATTTAACGAAGTTATAGCGATTTGAATTTTCCTATATTACTATGGAACAATGTGCCCTGTATTACTATGGAAACATATGGCTATGGAGCCATATGCGCTTTTTACCGACTTAGACACTACAGCTTTGCTAGGATTTGCATGAAAGTTTCAGGAATGATCGATATCATGAGGATGACTACATACAATTGAAACAAGTCGAAGAGGCAGGAGAGAGCTCCTAGCAAAGGGGCTTTGTAGCCATTCTAGGATTGGAAAAAATAGGCCATGAATCGATGCTTACAGTACAGAGGAGTGGCCCCTGTAGAAAATTTCATGAAAGGTAGCCGATATGAGTATCAAATGAAAGTTCTCTATGAGAGCTTTTCAAAACAGTTCTTAAACTGACAGTTTTTGCTTCAGTGGGGGCACAGAGGGGGGGAAATACATGAAAAATGTGTTTTCTCCCTCGCGAATGGACACCCGTGATCTAAAAAAATCTGAAAAAATTATCAAGCAAGATATTTATGGGTATAATTTTAACAAATACCTCAGAGTTAAAAAATTCTTTCAACTTAGTTAATAATAGTATGATCCTCGAACATGACGTGTTTCTTAATTTTATTCGTTGCTGGTTACGGCATTTTGTAAGTTGAGTACAAAACCCTTCTGACATGAGCATAGGTCTGTCTACCCAACTTGTTTCAGATTTTTTTAGATCACGGGTGTCCATTCGCGAGGGAGAAAACACATTTTTCATGTATTTCCCCCCCTCTGTGCCCCCACTGAAGCAAAAACTGTCAGTTTAAGAACTGTTTTGAAAAGCTCTCATAGAGAACTTTCATTTGATACTCATATCGGCTACCTTTCATGAAATTTTCTACAGGGGCCACTCCTCTGTACTGTAAGCATCGATTCATGGCCTATTTTTTCCAATCCTAGAATGGCTACAAAGCCCCTTTGCTAGGAGCTCTCTCCTGCCTCTTCGACTTGTTTCAATTGTATGTAGTCATCCTCATGATATCGATCATTCCTGAAACTTTCATGCAAATCCTAGCAAAGCTGTAGTGTCTAAGTCGGTAAAAAGCGCATATGGCTCCATAGCCATATGTTTCCATAGTAATACAGGGCACATTGTTCCATAGTAATATAGGAAAATTCAAATCGCTATAACTTCGTTAAATACTGAGCGATCTTTATGAAACTTTCAGAAAAAATCAATCTTATAAATAGTCATCTGCTCGCTAAATTTTATTGAATTTAAGGGTACGATTTAGATTTTATTCAAGAAAACATAAAATCGATAAATCATACTATTACTAACAAAGTTGAGTGAATTTCGACTTCTCATGTATTTGTTGTTGTTGTACTCATTAAGGCCTACATTCATAATTTTTTTCAGGTTTTTCGGATGGAAGGTGTCCAATCGCGAGGGGGGGGTACGCGAAAAGTTCGTACATTTCCCCTTCCCCTGCCCCCCTCGGTACTCATAAGGCAATTTTAAGACCTGTTTTCAAAAGATCTCATTGAGACCTTTCCAATGACACCCTACTCGACTACCAATGGTGACAATTTTTTTTTGAGGGGTCAACTCCCTATATGGGGAGACCCCCCTTAAACCCCTTCGAAAAATTTTTTCACCCTTGAACTTTCAAGAGGTCACCACTTCTGACCTTTCCACAAAGTTTCATGGCTGTAGCCTCTATAGTTTCGGAGAAAAAGTGCTGTGACATACAGACGGACGGACGGACGGACGGACGGACGGACGGACGGACGGACGGACGGACAGACGGACAGACGGACGGACAGACGGACAGACGGACACAGGTCGTGATTGCAATAGGGTTTTGTATTTTAGTACAAAACCCTAAAAAGCAACAGTGGTTGATAGTGTTGTGAAAACAAGTGAAACATCAGTGGAGGGTCAAGTTAGAGAAGGTTGAAAATTTAGCTCACCCGTTGCACTTTATATAAAATTTAGTTGCTTCCGTATCATGCTTTTGTATAAGACGCAGAGGCGCTGATTTTTTTTTTCTTTCAAAAAGGGGGTGAACTTGATTACTCAATTCAACCAGTTATATTAAGATTGCCCAATTTAGCGTTTTTTTATCCTTATGCATAATTATATGAACTGACATGCCTAAAATAAAGAATACATCCCTATTTAATCAAAATACATTATTCATCCTCCAAAAAGGTGAATACGTAAGCAAAACAACAAGCCTATACTACATACTGGTATTCCATTCCAATCCTTATATCCCATACTCAATGAAATCAGAGTTAAATTGAATGGAAAATCATGTACTTAAATCCACAAAAGGATGCTCTCGCTGTAATGACTGACTTTCTCTCTTTATGTATTAAGGAAATATCTTAACATTCATCGTCAATATTCCAATCACCGCCCCATTGTCTCAAGTGCTTCTACTCTTAGGACATTCATCAATAGCGCGGCATTTTGTAATGACTGCTGAATAGGGAAGTACAGCAAAAAAAGAAGATGAAGAAAATATAAATTCATCAGACCGGGAATATCCACTTATCAAGTTACATTTAAGGTTATATTCAATCAATACAAAATGAATGTCCTTTCGTTTTGTTTCATTCATTATAGCATACTCGTAGTATGATTGAATATAATTTCAATTTGTACCGACTTTATTTCTTGCTTACTTTCGTCCTTGTTTTACTTCCTGCCTATCTTTCTTTTATTTGTCTCCTTGTATAAATATGTTAATTTTCTTTATTACATCTTTCTTATTGTTTCCAGGATTTCTTTTTTTGATTTCAAGTGGTCTGTTGTAATAGTCAGTTCACTGAACCGCATAAATTATATTATTAGTAGGAGGAAGATAAGATTGTGATTGAAATGGAAAAATATAAAGATGGGATGAGCAAAAATATTGCTACTGAATATATCAACCGTGTCTATTTTAATTTCTCATTGAAAATCTGAATCAACGACTTTTATCTCATTTTGTGGGGATTCCAATGAAATCACCAATCTTGCATTTCTGGATTGGTGAAAATGTATCACTTCAATTGTATATATTTAATATCCTCCCAATTATATATATATATATATATATATATATATATATATATATATATATATATATATATATATATATATATATGTGGGGTTGCTCATCACGCACAAATGACATATCGACTCAGCTGTCTGCAAAACCGCCTCTGGTAGTCAAAACTGATAACAGTCGCCGGGTTGCTCCGGAAGAGAGACTCACGGAGCTCGCCGCATCGCGTCGCACAGAGGCCAACAAGATCAGTCTTTCCGAAGAGACACGCATCGACACACGAGAACAATCGCAGTGTAATTGTGGATGTATTAAAGAGTTAGTAAGACAATAAATATAATTCAATTTACGAGTGTGTAATATCATTACCCACATTTGGTGACCCCGAGACTGCTACACCGCGATGCCCACCGAAAATTTCCACGACGTGCAGAATTCCGACGAACCGACGACAACCCTCGTGCCACCAGAGCTCTACGCAATGGCCGCCATGAAGTTGCCCCCTTTCTGGCAAAACCAACCAATCTTATGGTTCGCGCGTATCGAGGCTCAATTTCGCGCCAGTAGAGTTAAGGACGACGCCACCCGCTTCGACAAAGTAATAGCAGAGCTGGATGTCTCCGTTTTAGCTCAGGTCGCAGATATTATCGAGTCGCCGCCTGATAGCAGCAAATACGAAACGCTAAAAAGCCGCTTGCTATCAACCTACGGATCGTCGCCAGAGCAAAAAACGCGTGAGCTTTTGCACGGAACTGAACTGGGCGATCAACGCCCATCACAGTTGCTTCGGCAATTACAAATGCTGGCCGGGAGAAATGTAACCGAGCAAGTGCTGCGTTGCGTTTGGCTCGAGCGCCTTCCATCAAGGGTACGCTCCATCTTAGCAGCATCAGACGCCATTTCTCTAGACAATTTGGCTCAAGCAGCTGACCGGGTTATTGACAGTTTGGCAACAGAAGCAATCGCATCCGTTAGCAACAGTGACAGCGTCAAAACGCAATGCAGTGGAGTGCAAAATAATGATACGCTACAAGAAGAAATTGCAGAGCTCCGCAAGACCTTGCAGCGGAGGTACGTTCAGCCCGCAATCAACGCTAATCGCGACATCTGCACCTGCCAACGTCCGCAAAGGAAGTCCTCGCTTGCCAACTCATATGAAAAAAGCCGAACACGGAATCCGGCAGATGTGTGCTATTTCCATCGCCGTTTTGGAGCAGCGGCATGGCAATGTCGAGCACCATGCTCCTTTCGCACCCGACCGGGAAACGAAAACCGTCACTGATTTGTGAGGTGGATATCAGTGACGTACAAACAAACCGCCTAGTAGTATTAGATAGAAACACGAAACTGAAATTCTTAGTCGACACGGGAGCGGATGTGTCCGTAATTCCAAGATCACGGGCATTCGAGCACAGAACTGTAGCCGCGTATAAGCTGTTCGCGGCAAACGGCAGTGCCATAAATACATACGGGACCAAACGCTTAACACTGGCACTAGGTCTGCAACGACCTCTAGCCTGGAACTTTCAGGTCGCAGCTGTATCACGGCCAATATTAGGTGCCGACTTCCTCAAACACTTTGGCCTACTCGTAGACCTTAAAAATAAAAGAATATTGAACCCCGCCAACGGCTACGCATCAAATGGCTAGATTAGCCAATCACGCTACACCTCCGTTTTCACAGTAAACAGAAACTCCGTATTTAATTCACTACTTAAAGAGTTTCCAGAAGTCACAAACCCCGCTGCGAATCAGAAATCGACTACACATAGCGTACAGCACCACATTATCACCACTGGCCCCCTCGTGGCCGATCGTCCCCGTAGGCTGACGCCCGAGAAACTAAAAGTGGCACAATCGGAGTTTAAGTACCTGATAGAGAGAGGCCTGTGCCGACCTTCCAGTAGCCCCTGGGCAAGCCCGCTTCACTTGGTCCCCAAGAAGGATGGCACATGGCGCCCATGCGGTGACTATCGTCGCCTTAATGCCGTCACCCAGCCCGATATGTACCCGATGCGGAACGTTGAAGATATTACCGGCATTGCAGCAGGCAAACAAATATTTACAAAAATAGACTTGCTAAAAGCATTCAATCAAGTCCCAATCGCCAAAGAGGATATAACTAAAACCGCTGTAACAACCCCATTCGGGTTATATGAGTTTACGGCAATGACATTTGGCCTCAGGAACGCGGCTCAATCCTTCCAGCGTCTGATGGACGAAGTACTTAGGGACCTCGACTTTTGCGCATGCTATTTGGACGACATATTTGTTGCTTCGAACTCACTAGAGCAACACCTGCATCACCATCGACTTGTCTTCGAGAGACTCAGCAAACATGGCATCGTGGTGAATTTGGCAAAGTGTGTGTTTGGTGCGAAGAGTGTCGACTACTTGGGGCACGTAGTTAGTGAAAATGGAATCTCGCCACCCGCTTCGCGCGTCGCTGCAATTCGCAGGTATTCGAAGCCAACCAACGTTCTTCAACTCCGAAGGTTCCTCGGAACCTTAAACTTTTACCGTCGATTCATCCCTAACGCAGCACAGTTACAAGCTCCGTTGCATAAGTTCCTGGTAAATTCTAAAAAGAACGATAAAAGACTTATACAGTGGACCCCGGAGTCCGATAAAGCGTTCGACGACTGCAGAAACTGCCTGGCGGATAGTACATTGCTGGTACGTTTTCAACAAGGAAAACCTACCAGATTGGTCTCAGATGCATCAGACACGGCAATCGGTGCCGTACTGGAACAGTACCAAAGCAGTCAATGGCTTCCGCTAGCATTTTTCCAGAAAAAACTCTCCGATCCAGAGACCAGATATAGCGCATACGACCACGAGCTGCTGGCCATTTATAGCAGCGTTCACCATTTTCGCCACATTTTGGAAGGCACCGTCTTCGCAGTGTACACGGACCACAAGCCCCTCATCTACGCCTTTGCACAGAGGCCAGACAAAGCTTCGCCACGCCAGCTTCGCCACTTATTTTTCGTGTCTCAATTCACGACGGATATTAGGCATATCCAAGGTAGCAGAAACCAAGTCGCGGATGCGCTCTCACGAATCGAAACCATCTCAATGCCCAGTGCACTGAGTGCAGGAGGATTAATTAAGCAACAGCATTTAGACGCAGACCTGCAATTACTGCTTAAGAACAACACGTCATCGCTGCAGCTATCCCCGATTATGATAAATGGTAAAGGCGAATTAGTATGCGACACGTCGACAAATAAAGCTCGTCCCTTCATACCCGCTTCGTTGCGTAAGGACATTTTCAACCAATTCCATCAACCATCACACCCTAGCGCCCGCGCTACCTGCAAGACTATCTCTCGAAAGTTCGTATGGCCTAATATGCGCAAGGAAATACACGAGTGGGCACGCACATGCATTCCATGCCAACGTTCCAAAGTCGGCCGCCATCAAAGAAACAGCCCTCAGTATTTCGGCGTTCCGGATGATCGGTTTCAACACGTCCATCTAGACATCATAGGACCGCTACCACTGTGTCAAGGATTCAGATATTGCCTCACCCTGATGGACCGTTTTTCCAGGTGGCCAGAGGCGATTCCTCTTAACAATCAATCTGCAGAGTCAGTGGCCAAAGCGTTTTTCAGCAATTGGGTTGCACGTTTCGGCGCACCACGTACAATAACAACTGACCAAGGCACGCAATTCGAGTCATCTTTGTTTAAGTCACTCACTAAACTCATCGGTTGCGAACAAATTCGAACGTCGCCATATCACCCAGCATCGAACGGCGCTATTGAACGCTGGCACCGATCCTTGAAAGCAGCAATTATGTGCCATGAACAAAATTCCTCTTGGGTAGATGTAATCCCGGCAGTTTTATTAGGCCTGAGAAACACCGTGAAGGAGGATCTCGGTGCGTCATGCGCAGAAATGCTGTATGGAACGACACTCGCACTTCCAGGAGAATTTTTGATTCCCAGCAACAAGACCAGCGATAGTCACCTGTTCCTCGACAATCTACGCCAAACGATGCGAGAACTTCGACCTGTGCCTACATCGAACCACAGCAAAACGTCAACATTCCAACACAAAAATCTCAGCAACTGCTCGCACGTTTTCCTTCGAGTCGATGCCGTCCGAAAAGCTTTCGTCCAGCCGTTCACCGGACCTCATAGAGTAATTGAGCGGCCGTCTGAAGTACTATTTACGATTGTCGTTAATGGGCGCACAGTGAATGTATCAACCGAGCGCCTTAAACCTGCGTTCCTCGAAACAACCCTCGATACGCCCAGCATTCAGATCAGGCCTGCACACGATACCCCATCGACGCCAGTACAAACAACGCAAAATCGTCATCCCATCATTCACTCTGACAATTCGGACATGCCGCGGACCCGCTGGACGCCAATTAACCCACCGCCGCCAAACATCACAAAAACTTACCCACCAGGCAAACGTTATTTCGCGGGACGAAATAACTCGCGAGGGAGTACTGTGGGGTTGCTCATCACGCACAAATGACATATCGACTCAGCTGTCTGCAAAACCGCCTCTGGTAGTCAAAACTGATAACAGTCGCCGGGTTGCTCCGGAAGAGAGACTCACGGAGCTCGCCGCATCGCGTCGCACAGAGGCCAACAAGATCAGTCTTTCCGAAGAGACACGCATCGACACACGAGAACAATCGCAGTGTAATTGTGGATATATTAAAGAGTTAGTAAGACAATAAATATAATTCAATTTACGAGTGTGTAATATCATTACCCACATATATATATACATATATATATATATATATATATATATATATATATATATATATATATATATATATATATATATATATATATATATATGTATATATATATGTTATATATATGTACGAGGTGTGTTCAAAAAATATCGCGAATTTTGTTTTTTTTCAAAAATTATTTATTTATTCATGAATATCTATTTTGTCCCCTTCAAAGTAATCCCCATTAGATATTATACACTTGTGCCAACGGTTTTTCCAATCTTCGAAGCACTTCAAAAAATCATTTTTTTTAATCTTGTTCAGCTCCTCCTTCGATGCCGTCTTTATCTCGTCAAGCGTAGCGTAACGTCGTCCTTTCATGGGCCTCTTCAGTTTAGGAAACAAGAAAAAGTCACAAGGGGCCAGATCTGGGGAATGTTTTTGGCCAAAAAGTCGCGCACAAGCAACGATGTGTGAGCAGGGGCGTTATCGTGGTGCAAAAGCCAATGTTTGTTCTCCCACAAATCCGGGCGTTTCTGGCGGATTGCTTCGCGCAAATTGCGCATAACTTGCAGGTAATATTCCTTATTGACCGTTCTTCCCTGTGGCAAGAACTCATGATGCACCAGCCCCTGCAATCGAAGAAAACTGTCAGCAAAACTTTCACATTCGACCGAACGAGGCGCGCTTTTTTCGGTCTTGGTTCATGCGGCAGCTTCCATTGAGATGATTGAGCTCTGGTTTCCACGTCATAACCATAAACCCACGATTCGTCACCAGTTATGACCCTCTGGAGCAAATTTGGTTCGTCGCGGACAGAGTTTAACATCTCATTAGCAATGTTCATGCGTTGCTGTTTTTGGTCGCAATTTTGGTACGAATTTCGCGTTGACCCGTCTCATGCCCAAATCGTTGATAAAAATCGAATGGCACGAGCCAATCGATATGTTAGGTCCTCAGCAACTTCTCTAACGGTGATTCGACGATTGGCCAATACCATTTTCTCCACTTCATTAATTTTTTAGTCTGTTGTTGAAGTGCTCGGGCGTCCGGCACGCTCTTCGTCGTTCACATCTTCTCGGCCTTCTAAAAACATTTTGTACCACCGATAAACGTTGCTTCGGTCCAAGGTAGCTTCTCCGTATGCCACAGTCAACATTCGGAATGCATCCGCGCACTTAATTTCGTTTTTCACACAAAATTTGATACACGTTCTTTGATCCATTTTTTTGAATAAGTAAAAATCGAAGACGATTGAAAACACGTGCAAGTAAAGCAGCTATCACCAATTAAGTGAACATTCAAAATTGCCGGGCTTGTCGGCATAAGTGACAGACATGAGTACCAACATAACGCCACAAAAAAATCGAAATTCGAATATACGTAACCCGCGAAAATTGAAAATTCGCGATACTTTTTGAACGCACCTCGTATGTATGTATATATATATATATATATATATATATATATATATATATATATATATAAATATATATATATATATATATATATATATATATATATATATATACATGTATATATATATATTTATATATAATTTCTGCAAATAAAAACGCTATTTCAATAATCTTCACTTTTTGCGCCACTGAAAGTTCAAATAAGCCGTTTCTCAATGTCAAAACTAACTGCCTCAAATGATTCCATTTTCAGCCAATCTACGATTCTCACCGATTAGAATACCTTGCAAGACAGTGCGATAACCTCACTAAGGAAACAAGTTAGGTTACCGCACTGTTTGTTCCGTTTTTTGCGCAACATAAATGTATGGCAGGCAACATCTTCCTTTTCTGCGCAAAATATGCGAAGGCCGTAACTTGTGAATCTTCTGCAGACAACACTGAAAACATCCATGCCCTGGGTTTGGTGAAAGCCAGATAAAAATTCATGCATATTCACTTATGATGGCCACCTCATTACTGATAAGGCGTTTTTAAGACCTATTTTGGAAAGATCTTACTAAAAATTTCAAATAACATACCACTCAATTACCTATATGAAGAGAATCTTCTCAAAACTCCCTTAAAAACATTGCACCCCAAAATTTTTAAGAAATCATCAATTCTGACCTCAGCATTAACTTTGGTAACAGTAGCTTCAGTGGTTTTTTGAAAAAAACTCATGTATCATACAGACGAACGAGTGAGCAGACAGATACAGGTTGTACTTTCAAAAGGGTTTTATATTTTAGTACAGCACCTTAAAAACGCCTTTATTTGCTTTAAATTTAACTCATTATGGCTCGAATTAGGGTTTTTGCTTCCAGTAATAGCCTCCTCTACTAGTATAAAGGGTCTGCTGTCCAAGCAACGATCTACTGTCCACATCGACACAATTTTCTCATAGTTTGTTTGATTTCCGAACTGGACGTTCCACTTCCGCTCTACCATTTGACGCTTGCCTGGAGAGCATGTGTTCTTCCATTCTCTCCACATGTCCAGCCCATTGCAGTTTATGAAGCTTTATTCATGTAGATTAAATTGGGTTGTCATGAAGATTATAGAAATTATCGCTGAAACAAAGTCTGCATCCTACTCCATACATTACTGGGTCATATACTTTCATGAGCACCTTGCATTTGAATACATATTGCACCTGAGCTCGTTGAGAAGTCAGTCAGTCAAATATCCGTTAATTTTGACCTGCAATTCAGTATTCAGCTTTGTAATCTTGGTTATGTGGATAAGTTATGTTGAAACGACAAAGACAAGCGTGATTTTTTAACGAGATAATTCTGTCCACACTGTCATATGTGTTAAGCACAATTACATCCTCGTACAATGTCACCCGCCAATTTAATTCTTCAGGTGACAACATATCCAAGTAGATGCTTATCGAATATTTTCAACTTGGGAGCTTGTGTTCCCTGACAAACGCACCATCAGCAATTTGTTGGGAAGGCAAGCTGCTCGTTCATATTAAGATTTCGCATTGTAAGTAGTCATGTGCGCATGAAATGTATCCGAATGTTTGGATTCAGATTCATTTCATGGGCACATGAATATTCAATCTTTGCATCATGTACACATGAGATGTATCCGACTGTTTTGGTTTCGGATCCATTCCATGGGCACATGAATGTTCCCACAGTGCGTCGCCTTGATTGAAATTTTGCACCGTGTGAACATGAAATGTATTCGAATTTTCGGATTTGGATATATTTCATAAGCACACAAATTCAATATCGTTTAATTTTTGGCGTGGTGGACAATTTTATTTTTGTGTCGGACAGTCGCATCGCAACGAGCAAGTTGCAAACAAAGTAAAATCCAATCGTTTAACTTGTAACATCTCAACATCGTTTAACTTGTAACATTTAAAAGTCATTTAAGTGAAATAAAAACAATTTGATTTAGTCTTAACAAAAACCGGAATTTGTTTATTCATTAAACTGCCAGGGCAAAAGACCCCTGACATCAACATTTGGAGGCCCTGGTGAGATCCTAAGTTCTATGGTTTTGGAATATCGGAGTTTTTCAAATGGCGAGGCTTCAATTCCGGACAATATTCGGACAGCGGTTGGGCTGGGATTGCGGTTGCAGAATTTGGATACCAGTGCCACGCGAACATAGTGTTTGTAGTATTAGATCTGTGCTGTGCAGTTTTTTGTTTTTAAACCTTGTCTTATCACACGAACATAGAACGTTTGGCGGAGTGTTAAGAGGGATTGGCTAAAGAGTTGGAGAGCGCCATCATCAACTACAAAAAGGATTCAGCGGCCCGAGAACAAGATGTCGGGTGTTACGAAGCAAGGTTTTGGTGATTCGAGTCCACGTGGAATACTTTCAAAAAAGGAGATTCAGAGATCCGCGAGCTATCGGAAGTACCAGTGTCCCATGAATATTTCGCCAGTCCCTTGTACAATACAACGCAATCGAATTATTTGCTGTTTCAACAGCACTTTAAGGAGCGGATGTTGGCCTTGAAGGAAGCTGCTTTACAAACTGATGGCCCATCGATGCAGAGGCAGCTGTCCACAGAGAATACGAGCAAAAGGGTGGAAGATACACCATCACCAAGTAATAACAGCATTGCAAGGATGTTATGACGATACAATGTGATGGCAGATTCTCTGCTGAGAATGATCGCCCGTTTGGATTGTCTGGAGCTGTAAAGACCGTAATACAAGGCAAAAATCGCTTTGGTGCAAAGATACTGGTCAAAGTAAGAGGGGTGTCACCACCTGATGTCTGAACTTTGTAATGATCCTGGCAGACAAGGTTTTGATGTCGCTCGACACGTAAACCTCAAGAAAGTATCGCAGGACTGGCCGATCCAGTTAGAAACAAGGCAACAAGAATTTGAAAAAGCCTCAGTGACACCAACTCTAACAACCCCGGGCCCCAGTTTGCGTCTACCAAAAATCATGCTTCTAACCTTTGATGGAGAATACTTGCACTGGCAACAATTTCTTGACTTGTTCTTGCAAATGGTGCATGGCCAACCAATTTCGTATTGCCAAAAGGAATGGTACCTCAAGGCAAACCTTACAGGAGACGCTGAGAGACTTGTTCGAAATTTTACGCTCTCTGAAAATAATTATGAGGCAGCGTGGAGCACCTTAAAGGAGCGGTAAGATAATCGAAAACTATTGGCCACTGCACTCATCAATCGACTACTGGGTCAACCATCCTATGCGGGTCAGAAATCTTCAGCAACTGCCGTGAAATTTCTACATGACACTAGCCAGGAGTGCATCAGAGGCGTCAAAAACATGGACGTAGCCACTGTTGATTGGGATCCACTACTCTTGCACCTATTAATCAGGAAGCTTGATCCGGACACTCACGCACTGTACGAACAATCGTTTATCAGCCCGCGAGAACTATCACCTTTGAACAGCTTTTTGGAATTTTTGGAGACACGTTTTCAGGCTATCGAGGAGCTTAGCAAAGTATCAAAGGGGCTGTCGAAGAGCCAGACCAAAGATGCCAAGGCTACAATAGCTAGCGTGGCGACTCCTCAGTGCCTGATATGTGAGTAAACGCACTCAATGTACTATTGCCCAGATTTACTTAAGCTCACTATCGCGAAAAGGCTAAAATCCGTCCAGTTGAAGAATTTTTGTGTCAACTGTCTCCGAGAAGGACATAAGGCTACTCACTGCTCGTCCAGAAGTTGGAAAGAATGTCCCGAAAACCACAATAGCCTACTACATTTGAGTGGAGATACCAAATCAAATTCAGCCAAGGTGATGCCCCCGCGCCCGAAACCATCTAAACAGGAGGCAAGGCAGCAGTCCGATGCACCATCGCTCGCTCTAACTAATCTGACGACACCATGGTCCTAGGGATACGTGCTTCTGAGCTCGGCGATGGTAAAGATGACTGACAGTAATGGACGGACAACGGAAAGCTGAGCTGTATTAGATCCGGGCTCACAAATCAATTTGATTACGGAGCAAATAATCCAAAAACTGGGGCTACCATTAACACGTCATCCCACTTTCATCGAAAAGATCGGCGGTAGTAAAGAAAGGGCGCACAACAAGATGAATATTGGACTACAATCCCAATTGACTGGATACGCCACGAAATTGGAGGCCTATGCGATGGGTAATATCATTTCACCGCTACGATTCCTGCTTTGTTTTCATCGTCGACATCGAGAAGATGTACCATCAGATTGTGCTTCCTCCCAATGATCGCAAGTATCATATTCTGGTCTGGAGGAATAATTCAACTGAGCCATTATGGTACTTTCAATTAAATACCGTCACCTACGGCACAACATGTGCTCCATATTTAGCGAAAAAATGTCTACAGGTGCTAGCACGAGATGAGCAGCACAGGCATCCCCTAGGTAGCAGCGCATTGCAAATGAAGTTATGACTGGGGCGGACAGCTTTGCAGAAGGAATTTGGAAGCAGGGGCAGTTGATCGAAATTCTCACTAGTGCAGGCATGCTTCTGCGCAAATGGTGCGCTAATAATCCTCAACTGTTGCAGAGGATAAAATGTTGAGGACCAGCAGGTACAACTGGAATTCCACATGGGAATTCCTGTAGAAGGTTGCAATAAATAGTCGCCTACGTGTTACGGTTTATCGGTTATTGCAAACCAGCTTCCCAGAACCTCTACCCGCGGAGCAGGTCCCTCGTGAGTTGAGAGTTTTTCAGCGTCCTCGATGTCATCATCAAGTGCATCCAGCAAGACGACTTCTGCGAAGAAATACGGGACATTAGTTTAGAGAAGCAGATCAACAAAAACAGTTCCTTAGTGAAGCTGGCTCCCTTTCTGAACTGGAGGGAATCTTGCGTGTTGGTGGGAAGCTGGAACTGTCCGGGTTTTCTTTCATAGCCAATTATCCGATGCTGCTGCCGTTCAAACACCCATTCACCAAGCTATTGATGATGGACATTCACCGCATCAACTGCCATCTTGGGGTGCAGGTCCTGCTCACCACAACGAGACAACATTTTTGGCCAATAAGAGGGAAGCAGCTCGCGAGATCAATTGTGCAATAGTATATTTCATGTGTTAGAGCAAGGCCTCGACTATTCTCTCAAACTATGGGAAATCTACCGAGCACTCGCGTTCAGTCGATTTCTGCGGGCCCATTAGGGTTGCATAGCCATCTTCTGCTGTTTCACCATTAAAGCCGTCCACATGGAATTGATGAGCGATCTAAGTACCGAAGCATTTATCAGTGTACTGAAGCGATTCATCGGAAGGCGAGGCTATTGCAGGAATCTATATTGCGACAACACCACCAACTTTGTAGGGGCACACAACCAACTATCGGATAATGGCTTCATGCAGTGCCCAAGGAATCGACTTCCACTTTATCCCACCGCGCGCACACCACTTTGGCAGATTATGAGAGGCAGCCGTTAAGTCAGCCAAAACTTTACTCCGCCTCAGCACTTCGTCGGTGAGTCTCACATATCGCTGCATACGCTGGTGGTCGAGGTGGAGGCCATCCTTAATTCGAGACCGCTGATCCCAATGTCAGATAACCCTAACGGTTTGGCAGCCTTGACTCCAGGGCATTTTCTCATCGGAGAACCCCTGACGGCCATGGTAGACGCTCGTGCAAAACCAGTCACTAGCGGTCTTCACACTTGGTGGAAGGTGATAAACTACCTCAAGCTTGAATCTCGGAGACAATGGTCACGTGAATGCTAACATCAGCTGTAACATTGGATCAAATGGGGACAAATCCACCAGAACGTCCTCCCAGGGACAATTGTCATCATAAAGGAAGACAACGCGCCGACAATGAAGTAGCTTCTCGGCCAAATTATGAAGACCTGCGAGGGCATTGATGGTTGCGTAAGGGTCGCAGACGTAAAGACCATGTCTGGAGTACCGAAGAGCCCGATCCACAAACTTGCCCCAATACTAATGCACGAAGACATACCGTCTGATGAAGCGACACCACAAGCGAGTAATCAACCATTGGCAGAAGAGGAAGGTCAAGGGGGCATCGACGGCAATCCGGTGATGCGGCAGAGATCAGTGTGAATGGGAACATCAATTGTGACCCTCCTCTTGGCGTGCCTGCTAGTTCCTACGGTGAACACGGCTCCAGCACAGGTTTCACCGGCTGGCCCACATCCTGGTCTGCATTTTCACTCATTGGGCAAGGCGTACCTATCTTCAAGCGAATGAAGGCTGGTAATCTATTACGATTTGGGACTGTATTGGACAGAATTGGCCGTGCTACAGAATGGGGCGCGCCTGTTGCAGCAGTTGTATGAGAAAGGAACTCCGTCAACAAATTGCATGCATCTCATAGATGATTTCCGACATTTTTATGAAGAGTTCTCCCACATCAACCAAACCTTGCAAGTCAGAGCTAAGAGGGGCACTATAAATGCAGTAGGTAGTCTCGTCCAATCGTTCTTTGGTATTCTGGATGATGATTGTGCTAATCAGATGGCCCAGACCATCAAAACAATGCAAGGAAGGTAAGACAAGTTGCATTCACCACTGAAGAATCACACCTCAATCATAGATTCAACGCTGAAAATTCTTGGTAAAAGCGAGAAGATGATGCAATAAAGGTTTATGACAAGAGAGCAGGAGTTAGCTCGATTATTCAATGACCTCAAGGCTCCCCACATGGAAGGAAGTCAGAACCAGGTGCTGAATCTGATCAAAATATTGGCATTTCAAATGACACTCATCACCATCAACCTGCAGAGAATTCAATCTTCTCGAACAAATGTTGTAGCAGATACCCAGCACGGGCGTTGCTGAATAAATTGTTGTTATCACAACATCAATTAATCGCGGAGTTGACCAACATCAGGGAACACTTCCTCGAGAACCAGCGCCTGCACATCGATCGGGAAAACTTTCTACAACTGTTCCTAATAAGTTCAATCCGGGCAAGATGACCGCAGATTTCGTCATCTTTGAGCTGAAATTCCCACTGGTAGCTGCAGTAGCGTTTGAGCTCTACAGGCTTCTTCCGATACCAATAGTGATGCACAGCCTCCTGATCACCATACTACCAACATTGCTATATTTGCTTGTTACTCCGCATCGTGACCTCTACTATCCGCTATTGAAATTGGAATACGCTTCCTGCATACCAATAAAACCGAACATTTTGTATAGCAAAGACTCGAACGTAAGCAGATGCGAAGTTCTATTCCTGAAGGGGTTTCGATCCGCAGCCGGGTGCAGTGTAATTAATCTGCCCACTTTATTCGCCTGGCCCAACATCCCACATTCAAATGAGTGGATCTATGCGCTCACCAGCCAGATCGTTGCTCAAATCGTGTGCGGCGGCAACGCCTCCACGCTAACGCTACAGGGGTCCGGCACACTCAAGTTTGAACCGGACTGCGTTCTCAAGTCCGATGCTGTAACCATCCAGGGTCATCGTGGATAGGAAAGCCAGGTAGGCTGCAATCCCCTCTGTTCTAGAACTTAGAAGACCAGAGGTCATCCATGGGCTCAACATCTCCAGTCAATTCAACACATCTGAAATCGATGAGTTACCAAAGCAAGTGCGGGCACAAGATCTTATCTGGACCAATCAGATAAGCGCACACGACATCCATCAATACACCATCGGCTACCTGAGCATCACCGTATTGGGTCTACTCGTCGGCTACCTCGTTTGCAGATCCTACAAGTGGCAGTACCATGCCCACTCCAGACCACCGGTACCACTACCTAGACAACACAGCCTGCCGCACACCCTTGAAGAGGTTGACCGGAGCATTTAACGGGGGGTAAATGTTACGCACAAATTGCATATTCGTACAATGTCACCCGCAAATTTATTTTCTTCAGGCGACAAAATTGTGTGAAACCGATCAGCATATGCAAGTAGACGCTTATTGAATATGTTCAACTCGGGAGATTGTTTTCCCAGACAAACGTAAGATCAGCAACTCGTTGGAAAGGCAAGCTGCTCATTCATATTAAGATTTTACATCGTAAGTAGTCATGTGCGCATGAAATGTATCCGAATGTTTGGATTCGGATTCTTTTCATGGGCACATGAATATTTAATTTTGGCATCATATGCACATGAGATATATCCGAATGTTTCGGTTTTGGATCCATTTCATGGGCACATAAACGTTCCCACAGTGTATTGGTTTGGTTGAAATTTTGCACCGTGTGCACATGAAATGTATTTGAATGTTTGGATTTGGGTACATTTCATGAGCACACAAATTAAACATCGCCTTTTGAGGAGTTTTGGCGTGGTGGACAATTTATTTTAGTCAGTCAGTCGCATCGCAACGAGTAAATTGCAAACAAAGTAAAATAAAATTCACAGCTTGTAACATTTCATTTATTCAGATGAATAGAAACAATTCGGTTTAGTCTTAACAAAAAAAGGAATTTATATATTCATTAAACTGCCAGGGCAAAAGCGCCCTGACATCAACACGGTGGATGCATCAAAACTTTCCAGCTAAGCTATATCAATTTTTGCCAGGTCGTTAAAGATGTGTGCGGTCTGGCATTGTTATGATGGAAGACAGCGTCCTTTCTATTGATCAATTCTGGCCGGTTTTTTTGAATTGCTTGTTGCAACCTGGTTAATTGCTGACAGTACAGAGCCAAATTGAGTGTTTGGCCAGGTTGTAGCACCTCATGATAAACAATTCCCTTCCAATACCACCATACACGAAGCATAACCATATTTGTCGTCAATTCTGGCTTTGAAGTCGTTTATGATGATTCACCTTTTTTTTGACCATGATTCTCTTCGAGCGACATTCTTGTATCTTACACATTTTTTATCGCCCGTAATGAATTGCTTCAAAAATGGCTCGATTTCATTTCGTTTTATTAGCATTTCGCAAATGGAAATTCAGTCTATCAAATTTTTTTGTGTTAATTCATGCGGCACCCAAACGTCGAGCTTCTTTGTATATCTAGCCTTACGCAAATGATTCAAAGCTTTTGGTGAAGGATATTCAGTTTCTTAGCAATATCATGGCTGATTATGTGTCGGTCGTTTTCAATTTTTTATAAGATTTGTCGACTTTTTCAGTGACTGGTCGACCTGAGTGACGTGCATCTTTGACATCAAAATTCCCAGAGTGAAAGCGGGTGAACCATTTCTTGACTGTGGCTTTTGATAAAGTATCTTGACCTTAGACACCACCAATTTTTTCACGAGCCTGCGATACATTCTCATCTTGATCGTAATGATTTTGTAATATATCGCGAATTTTTGTCAGAAACTTCACTTATTTTTAAATGAATACAACTTTTGACCCGAATGACAAAATACAAAACTGTCTGTATGAACATTGTAGACTTGAATGTCGCCTTTCAAACACATGTCAGTTTGACTTGATCAGATTAGTATTGCCCGATATATGACAACGAACACCATCTATTGGCAAAAGAGGCCAATATCCAATATTTTTTGTGCCATACAAAGTAGGGATATGCCTCTATAATTTTCGCTCTGTAACTTGTCACGTTTTTTTGTGGATGGGGAATATAATTGATTGGCTCCACTCTTTCGGCATATGTTCTTGTTGCCAAATGTGCTGGATGACTTTGTGAATAGCTTTATGAACACAGCTGCCACCATATTTGATGAGCTCCACTGGAACCTCATCGATGCTAAGCGCTTTATTATTTTTTTGGCTTTGATGATGGTACACACTTCATCCAGAAATGGTGGGGGCCAACAAAAACTCTCCGTAGACATCTATAGGCTTCGATGTTCTGGAGCTGTGTGGAGGATGAAAGAGGTTCTTGAAATATGATGCACATCTTTCCTTAACCTTGGTTTCATCAGCGATGATATTGTCGTTGTCATCACGAGAAAGGGTGGTTTTTGGCTGATAACCACGTTTCAGGCTTTTCACTACTTTGTATACTTGTCTCGTAATATTCCTCGCTAGACTTACATCTATACTTCTCAATTGGTTGTCATAGTATTTTCTTTTCTTAATTCTAATTATCTTATTCGCTACTTTTTTGAGATTTTTATAGTGTTTTCTCTTTGTCCTGGTTTTCCTACCCACGTAATATTTGTACGCCCGATTCTTTTTGTCTAACATATTCTGGCACTCATCATCAAATCAAACCAATCATTCCTCTTGCAGCGGGCTTGATGTCCGATTGACTGTTCTACCATGGTCTTAACAGCCACTTTCACTTCCATCCAGAGTTCGTTGCGTGTTTTTAACGATGCATCTGATAAGATGAGAGCCAGCTAGTTGTCGTGGGTCTCCGTGAAATTTTTGCCCACAGACATCGTTTGGTGCCTTTCGATGTCAAATTTTTGTAGCGGGCTGGTCTTTGCTGAATATGCCTTTGAAATACGACATTGATAGGTTAATTTGACCAAATAATAATCTGAGTTACAACTGGCTCTTCGGTATGCACGGATGTCAAGTACGTTCGAAGCTCGACGTTGCTGGATCAGTACATAGTCAATCTGGTTTTGTGTGTTGCCATCTGGTGATACCCAGGTCATTTTATGACTGCATCGATGTGGGAAGCAAGTCGAACGTATGACTAAATTCTTGCTACATGCAAAGTCGATCAGACTCTGGCCGTTGTTATTTGTTTCATCGTGGAGGCTTTATTCTCCAGTCGTTCCCTGATGAGATATCTCATTACCAACCTTAGTGTTGGAATCACCCAGAATTATTTTTGTGTCATTTGTAGGCAATGAGTCGATTAGTCTTTCTCGGTGATTGTAGAACATTTCTTTCGTTTCTTCGTGCTTTTCTCCAGTCGCGGCGTGAACATTGATCTGCCAGATTTTGAAGAATTTTTCTTTTATACGGATCGCATACAACCATTCGTTTATTGACTTGAAATCAACAACATGCGCTTTGAATTCCCTATCCGCAATAAAAGCCGCTCCAAATTCTCGTTTTCCAGTAGGCTTCCCACTCATGAAGATTGTGTGCGATCTCATGTCTTAAATATCATTTCCAGACCAGTTCGTTTCCTGGATTTCCTGCATTTTTAATTTATATTGACTGGCCTATTGTAAAACGTTATTAATAGCGCCAGAGCAATTGAGTGACCTGACATTCCAGGATCCAGTGCCGTAGTCCTTTTTCCGATTGGGAGGTCGTTGCCGTGAGTCCAATCCATTCCGAGGCCCATCTGCAGGTTTCGAAACATTTTAGGGTTTTCCAGGGACGTGGAGTTAGCCTGTCACCCAACTTTCATTCTAGGGGCATGGGAATTGCTTCTATTCCGTTATCAGGCATTGAAGATTTGCCTTCATGTTCTTACGTCCTTATATCTGTAAACTTTACCATTAATTCTATTATATCATCAGAAAAAAAGTTTTCCAGCATTCATTGGAGAACGTGCATACCGAACTTCCATTGGATCTAGGTAATTGCAATCAAACATTGTGTGCCCTCCTTCTGTTTCTGGTTGAAGGCTATACCTTAAGCCGTTTCGTTCTGTCCTTGCCTATGAAAAATTCTTGACCAACTATTTCACCGTCTTGATCTGCATCAGAATTTGTTTCTCTTTCTTGTACACGTTCTTCACTATCAGTGTCAGTCTCATGATCTCCATTATCTTCATTGGCTAATATCTCGCCGTCATCGAATAAAATTCGCTGGATCATAGCCAAATCTACAGAGTCGCCCAAGTCAAAATCTTGAGGAGAGCTTCTCTTGATGTTAAAGAGAGTAGATTGTTGTGATGAAGAAGCAATTCCTTTCGTGGAAGAAAAAAAACTAGCGCTATCACACGACTGGGCGCACTTATCTGACAGATTATATATCATCTTATTTTATATCATTTTACAGTAAATAAAAGCCAATATTACATATGCTATTTTAGGTAAAAAAACTGAAAATTAATAAAAACTAAAAACAATCGAATTTCGAAAGTCATAAATACCTACACGATCGACCGGAATTCTTCTGAGAGATTAGAACATTATTCACGACACTCGGTGTACTGACGAATAATCAAAGAAGATTTTCAATAAGTGGACTAGAGACAGGAAGCTACTAGGAGACACAGTCCACTACGTTTCGATTTCACTGATAAATGCAAATAAAAAACAAGTGATATTACCTGAAAGAGAGAGAGGTTAACAAATTCCATACAAGATCTTTATACTCTGTAAGTTTCAAAAAATTGAATCTTATTTGCGAAAGTATAACCATTTGAATATTCTCAATCTACAAGAACAATACACTGTTTCTTTAATAATATGAACTTCGTATCGAACCAGACAGTATATACTTAATACCAATGATTTCCGTTTTTTGGGTGAATTTATTTTTTATTTATTCAGACGCGCGTTTCGATAGCTACTTACTATCTTCCTCAGTGTACAACATCGTTTTGTATCCTATTCTACATATACAAGTTATTTATATTTACAGCTTTTTTCTACCTTTTATTACTTAAGTCTAATTGCTTATTCTATGTAGTACATCGTTCTTTTTTTAATTGCTGTTCTTTAATTATACTAAACAATGGTGAGTAGTTATTACCTAAGTCGACATTCATTCTTTTTTCTACCTCTACTCTACTTATGAATAAACTTTCGTAAGGGTCTAATTTCCATTGATTACCTACCTCTTTTACCACTCTTATGTTGAACGCTGTTCTGTCGTGTCGATTTTCAATGATATGCCGTGCTACCGTGGACTTAACATCTGTGCTCTTCTTTTTTCCTTGTTTCACGCTGTCAGCTTCTGTGATGTGTTCCTGCCATCTTACTCCTACCAGCCATTTCGTTTGCCCTATGTAAACTTCGTCGCATTCGGGACATTCTATTTTGTAAATGCTATTCTTTTCCCACTTGGTTTTTAGGTCTTTCGGGCCTCCTAAGATGTTTTTCGTTTGCATCATTCTGCTCGTAGCTACGATTTCGACACCTTGTTACTTCATGGTGCATTTTAGCTTGTTGAACGCTGTTGAATAGGTGACTGCCGTTCTAGATGTTTTTGTCTCGCTGCCTATTGGCACTAATTTTGACATATTCGCTCCGCTCTTCTTGTCGACTTAGGTAATAACTATTCACCATTGTTTAGTATAATTAAAGAAAAGCAATTAAAAAAAAGGACGATGTACTACATAGAATAAGCAATTAGACTTAAGTAATAAAAGGTAGAAAAAAGTTGTAGATATAAATAACTTGTATATGTAGAATAGGATACAAAACGATGTTGTACACTGAGGAAGATAGTAAGTAGCTATCAAAACGCGCGTCTGACAAAATAAAAAATAAATTCACCCAAAAAACGGAAATCATTGGTTTTAAGTATTAAAAAAGAGGTGAAAACGATCCGGAAAATTGAATGAAAGAGATTGGTCAGACAGTATAGTTTAAATTAGATACTTGCAAAATTGTCAAGTGAAATGAAAAATACTTTAAAGGGTAGTTAACATTCAAGGAGATGCCTCTTGATGAGTGCTATAGGGTCAGTGCTACTGTATGGAGCAGAAATATGGGCTGATGCTCTTAGTAAGAAGATATATCGAAAACGCTTGGCACGGGAACAGAAAAGAGGAGCACTGAGGATTGCACCTGCATATATGACAGTCTCAAAGTCAAAGTCAAAAGCGCTTTATTTAATACTAATCGTTATAAATTTTAAAAGAATATAAAGCAAATTCCAAACAATCACAATAAAAAACTGAATGGCCCAAATGGCTCTCTAAATTTATACGTTATCATTAAACACATTTAAAAAAAAAACTAAAGAAAATTCAAATCAATGAAGATTATTACATATTTTTAAAATTCAATTGGAAAAAGGAGAAAAAACCAGCCCACGCTATTCTAAAATTATTTATCATCTTAACACTACAGTGAACTTTGATCCTTCACCTAATATGTTTTAACTTAATTCTAATAAATGCAATCAAAAACTTTATCTTAGTATAAGATCTATAACAATGTTCCTAACCTAAGCGTTTTACCTTATTTCGAACCTAATATAATAAACATAATATAAACCTAACCTATACCTAATTTTTAACAAAAATAAACAACAACCCTAAATGTAGCAATAATGAGCTGAAACTCAAAACTAAATAACGAAAAACACCAAAACTGAAAATAAACAATAATTTAGACATTGTCATTCAGCCACCAATACCTAGATTGCCCCGTCTCAACTCGATCACCTTCAACGAATCTAGCAAATGAGTATCTCCATTGAAATCGTTGGTCTCGTGAACTCAAATTAGGAGGATATTTTATCTTCTTATCGGTGGCCCGTCGATATATGTGATATATGACTGGGACGCCGTCAGAATCAAAAACATATCGATTCATGTCCAAATACACGAATGCTTCTGGAGGAATGAAGCCAGTAGCGAGGCAAGTCGCTATATACCCGTCTGTAGGGTGGAACGGCTGTGAAATCTCAGGGTTTTCACTCACAGTCACAGATCATGCGATATGATTCCAAGGAAGTTTCAATATGAAGATATCGACCCTCGTCACTTCAGCAGTTTGATAAATTCTTCTATTCGATATATAATGTTTCCAATCCGTCTCAGGCTTTCTGTACAAACCAGTACATGCACGAAGACATTTCTTTTCGAAAACTCTTAATTTTTCCATAGTACTAGCGCTCTGGTTGTACCAGATCTGACATCCATATGTCAAAACTGGTCCAACCAGTGTCTTGTAACAGATAATTTTGACCTTTTGATCAATGTATCTGGAATGAAAGAGTTTTCGAAGGGCCATGACTACTTTTTGTGCCTTACTGAGCATGATTTTGACATGTTCAGTATAGTACAGATACTGATCGAGATAAACACCGAGGATTTATGTGGAACCCGTTCTAGACTACTCTCACCAGCAATGATGTGGAAATCTTTCCAATTACGTTTCAGGTCTTAACTGACCCCCTGCAGCGTTGTCCGAAACAAGATTGTTACACACTTCTGCGCATTGATTTTCATTCGCCAATTGTCGGTGTAGAGCTGTACATCATAGAACATTTTTTGGAGATTGCTTTGAACTATTGTAGCTTTTCGGTCTGCCGTATAGATGATCAGATCATCAGCAAACGCTACCAATGATCGCGTTGGCAAGACGTTAAAATCAAAGCCGTTCAATAGCTCGCGAATGAATATTGAGAAAAGCAGGGGCGCAGTAATTGTTCCCTGCAGTAGGCCATTCAAGACCTTGAATTCGCGCATTGTTGTCAAATTTCCATCAGTTACAACAAATGATTTCCCGTATAACATATTACACATCATGGCGACAAGGTGTCTGGGGAACCTGTCCTGAAGAAGTTTGAAAACTAGTCCATCTAACCACACCGTATCGAAGGCTTTCCCCATATCAATGAGACATGCTCCAACACATTCTTTGTTGTTTAGTTTCCAACATATGTCTGACGTAACTTTCGTTATTGCATGTATGATCGAATGCCTGGCACGAAAACCAACTTGGCAATTCGGCATCAACTCATATTTCTCAATGTGGGCGTTTAATGCTCTGTTGAGTATCACTTCAAACACCTTGCTGATCTTAGGCAGCAAGCTGATTGGGCGATAGCTTTTAGGGCATGAAGATTCTTTTCCTTTCTTCAAGATCCGAAATACCTTAGCCTTTTTCCACTCATTTGGGAAATATGAATTGCTCAACATGTCGTTGAACAATATGCAATAGTTCCTAATAGCAACCTCAGGCAAATGTCGGAGAACTACATTTGGAATACCATCAGTACCACATGATTTCTTGTTGTTTATTTTGCGAAATATGAAACACAAGTCTTCATAGCTGACAAAATAATCAATAAAATTCAAGCTCGGTATGAGGTCAGATGTTAATGTTTCATTGAAATGAAGAATTGATTGGCCGTTCAGGCTTGATTTGCTGTCGGAAACTTTTGCTTCAACGACCTCTGAAAAGATTTCATTCCCTCTCTCAGGGTTCGGTAGATGAACCAATTCAAAATGTGTTCCAATCAGGGCAAGTTTATCCAATCCTTCACAAATAATCCTGTTTCCATTTCTATCCGGAGTTGTACTATCAGTTTCGATACCAGCCCTATCGAGAAGATTTATCTCATCACTAGTGACTTCAAGATTCGATACCTTCACTCGAGACTTCTTGCAGAATATGCTATTCACTTTCGTGAACACGCCTTCTGAGTCCTGTGGGCTAATACCCCTCAATTTTTCCGCCCATTGATTGCTGACCTCACTCCTGAAGTATGACCGGATTAAGTTCCGGACATTCTTCAGATGTAATTTCAACAAAGGCAATGAGGGATGGTTGTAGTCCAAAAATCGTCGATAAATATTGTTGACGCGTGTGAGAAGGAGGCTTTTCAATCTTTTCAACCTTGCGATGGTTGGTGTTTCATATCCTTCCATATTGTTTCGATGTTTAATCTTGGGAACTACTTTCTCAATCGTTTCCAACGTCAGCTTCTCTAACTTCGACAAATATACATCTATTTCATCGTTAGTTAGATTCCTGTCATTAAGAACCATTGAGCAAGAGTTGCCACCATCAAAAGGGGGACATTGCTTCTGGTACTCCCGATTAAACTTCTTTTGAAACTTTCCCCAGTCTGTTTTTTTGAAATTCAACCGATGATTTTCATATTGAACTGGAATGAGGAAGAAATCATCCCTGTGATGATTAATTTCCATTACAATTGCGTTATGGTCGCTATCATAAGGAAGTACCTGCAGTTTCCGTTGAGGACTATTAAAGCTGAATTCGAGTCTTGCGTCAGCAATGCAAAGGTCTAAATATGAATTTGTCCTAGGGTATATTGGGAACTCCGACCCATAAAGATTGCACGTGTATTCAATTTGGTTCTATGTTATCCATGATTTCAGGAAAACACCTCTTGGATTATTGGCGGCGTTCAGCCATGATGCATGCTTGGCGTTCAGATCACCAGCAAGAATATAAAAGTTATGCATCCTGTTCAATTCGAGTATTTCAAACAAAGAATTGAGCTCCTCCTTGAGCTTGAGAACAGTTCCACCTGTTGCATAGGCAGAGATAACGAAGAGGTTATCCCCACCTGGCAGTGAAATTTTGATAACGGACACTTTAAGAGATTCAAAGGTTTTGAATTTGACTTTTTCAATATTTTGGAAACTATAGGGTCTTCGAACCAATATCCCAGTGTCACCTCCCCCATCACCTATTACCCTATCGTTTCTTACGAATGCAAAATCCTTGAATGTCATGGAGTGCCATGAATTGAGGTGGGTTTCGGTTAGAAGCAGGATGTCAGGCTTTTGTCTGGCAATGAATTCAAGGAGATAATCACGCCGATGTATAGTAACAATGGAGTGATGAGAGAGAAACCTATCCATGGGAATGTGACTGGATGACAAATTATTTTGAGGCATTTGAAACCCCTTGACGATTAAAAACAAGATTAATTTTTGTATCTTGCTTATCGATACTTTCCGATAGAGAATTTAATTGCTGTAAAATTTTGAGAAGCAGCTCATTATTGCCACTTACATTATTTACACTATTTTCCGCATTTTCTGCTGGTCCTCTAGCGGCTTGTGCAAATGATACTCCGGGCTTGACGAAGTTCGGAGCTAAGACACTGCGGTGTATTTGTGTTTGCTTTGGGACAGATTTTAATCTTACATCCTGATATCGGGAGCATCCTCGATATGATGCCGGGTGACCAAAAACACCGCAGTTCACACAATATAATTTCTCTTTTGGCTCCGTCTGAGCCAATTTGCACTCACCGGGAGCATGCACGTCTTTGCATTTAACGCATCGGTAATGCATGGCGCAGTTGGCAGTCGAATGCTCAAATCGTTGGCAGCGATAGCACTGGTTGCATTCTCGTTTCTGGAGGCGTTCCCACCTCACCACTCGGAAATTTAAATATCTGATTTGCTGAAGAGCGCTTGGACTGCTCTTATTTGTTATTTGTACTAAATAAAGTGGTAATTTTTTTTTTCTACGGTCGACCTTCGTGTCGCGAATGTTTTAACTGAGATAAATTCGATTTGTGGTGCTGCTTCCTTGAAAACCTGAAGAAGATCGACGGTATCTTCTCCGTAGACCAAGCCCTTCAGCAAAAACGTCTGGTTATTCTCGCTTTTGGGGGTATAGGTGAAGTGCGGGACCTCCCCAGAATTCAGAGCATTTTTCACTGATTTGAAATCAACCAGTGATTTCGTTCTAATTGATAACTTCTCGGAATTGAGTCGTTTGATTTCGAAATTTGTTAATTTGTTTTCGGCTGCCAACAGCCAAACTATGGCCTTTCCGCTTTGACCGGAAACATTAGTTGGCGGAACTTTCTCGGTATTCTTGGCTACTTTTTGAGGAGGACCAGCAGAACTACGGGCTGGTTTCTTCTCCTTATTTTTATTTTCCTTGTTTTTATTTTTTAAATAAATTATAAAATTATGATTATCTTTATTACCTCCATTTTTTTCGTCTACCTACATATCCTGTTGGAGTTCGTCCAGCGCTGCAAAGTAATTCTGGCTTTCGTAGGTGCCACCAGCACTTAATACTCCTTCTGTGATTATTGGATTAGCAGCTTTCTTCTGTTTTGCTTGCGTATCGATTTTCCGTATCGGTTCACTATCTTGCACTTTTTTTGCTGTCTCGAACATATCTTCGTAGGTTTTGATTCTTAATTTTAACTCTTCGATTTCAGTTCGAAGTTGACTCACCTCCTGCCTATCCTCGAGCACTTGTGTCTTACGGCCGCCATCTGCGGTATCCTGGGTGCTCGTGTGTCTCTGCTCGTTGACACTTGCCGCCAATTTCACACTGTCACTCTCCCCGGGGCCCATCAACGGAGGAAAGCCGTCGGGCTCCTCCGTACAGCAGTCCCGAGTTAAGTCTTTGGTTTGTTGCCTTTTCTTGATTTATTGATATGGTTGGTTGATGCCTTCGACGATAAATTCTTCCCCAATAAAATCAAAACTTGCTTTTGACCGACTCGTACAAAATTAATTCAATTATTTGAAACAGGCCTTCGTGAAAAATTAATTAATTTTTAAAATTAATGACAGGAGCGATTGATCTTAAAAACACGTCTACACGCAACGAGTGCTAGACGTAGAATTTTAGCAGCTCCTCTTCCTCTCTCCTCTCCCACTAAAAGAGGGATCCCCCAGCTTGAAGGCACCTGACGGCATGAAAAAAACCGGGCCTGGCTTGAAATAATGTGTCAAACCCTTCCAGGCTGGGATCTCGGGTGACAGGCAAGGTGTTTAGTGGATCGTCCAGTCGCTTGCAAGCATGAAAGTCCTACACTCTGTGCGTGAATGACATTCACCTCTCAACCACAAAAAAAGGGCGGTTAAAATGGGGCCTCAATGTTTTTCCAAATATTTGCTGTTTATATAATTGAAGTGTCATTATTAGTATCCACATATCAAAAGTTGAGTTAAAAACCTTTCTTTCAGGAGCGTACTTCTGGCTACTCAACTCGTTCGTGTTTAAATTGATAAGTTCATAAACTTACTGCCTTGCTGAAGACTCCATAAATGCTCTGAGTAGTAATGTTATTTTATTCATTTTTATCTGACTACCATTTTCCATGAGATTTCATTTCCCATTTTTCCAAATCAAAATTTTAGAACCTAATCAAATTTCATGCTTCCTTTAACAAACTTTAAACCTTTACCTAATAACATAATTGCTAAAGTCTAACCTATTACTTTCATAAAATTAAACACAAGTTCAACCTTCATTTGCTTCATGATTTTATAATAAACTAAATCTATACACTCCACTCTTTCGCTTTTAACATTCACCGTAGCCCCTTAATTCACAAAAGAGGATTTTCCAACATCCTTTACGGCTTCTCTCGGTGCTCAAAGAAAATATGTAGGTTAACCAGAAAACGATCAAAGTGTGTGGTTGGAAAATATTAATGCATGGTTTAACTATGCTCTAGTAAGAACTACCACCACTACTTGCTGTTGCTGAATGGGAACATTATATTATTGCTTTTACATTACCTCGTTCGCAGGATTCTCATGCTCGTGCTCGTCCTTGCCTCTTGAACTGTGCAAATATAATTAAAATTTTATAGACGTTTAAGAGAGGCGTACAACCAAACAATTTTCCATACCACCCGAAAAGCTAAGTGAGCGTGGTTGTGGAAGGTAGAACGGATATCCTGCTGAACATGTTTATAATTCACTAATAGGTTATGGAGTAATTGCTTGATGGTTTTTTGTTTTAGTTAATAAATTGTGAGTTTTTGAATGAATATCCTTTATTTGATATCCTTGAATTATTTTAGAGATATATTGAAGTAATTATAGATAAAAGTTCTCCGTCAAAGAGGGTAGAAAAATTTTTTCGAAAAACAAATTTCATTATTATTTCTCGGTAATGCCAAGGACTTTCAAAAAATCCTCGTTTGAAATTAGAGGCTGATAATAATGATAACTGTGTACTCATTCAAGTCACAATGAAGTCCTATGTAGGATCAATGACTGATTTCCGTGCATCAACCTTTGCCAAGTCTCTATTCCTGTTTTTGTACTTCATCAATCCTTTTCGATATTGATTCCTACACTATCCTTGTAAAATCTTCCCTATTGCCAATATAATCACAATATCCTGCACAATGCACTTCAGGCCTATCTGGCAGTGCATTAACATAACCATACAATTGCAGATCCTGTTGCAATGTTTCATTTACAAATGATTGAAACTCATTACAAAGAGATCCTTTTTCCGGATCCGTTTGTAATTTTCTACTACTAGCGCAGCGCCAAACATTGAGTATCGTGCACGCTATAAATATTCTCACTTCAACATGACTGAATGGCACATGATGTTCCGAGTAAAATGGCAAATGTTTCAATAGACCTTGTCTGAACATATCTTCAGTCTTGTAAGCATTATTTCAGGCTCGCCATCGCTATATCCTTTTACAAAATGAAACACGTTCTTCCCTATCATCATATATGGATAGATAGATCCATTTATGTACTTATAGATTTGTGCATATAGTCTGATGCATTTCTGGTTTTGAAAAAGAGACTGTTTAATTAAACTTGGCAGGCATCTTCTTCCTCAACAGTTGAACCATTCAGCGGAATCAGTCAGAGTCGAGTTGGTGGCGTTCATGTTGAATGTGTTTCTGTTGAAGTAGAGGTAATATATATAAACATGCATATGGATGTGAAAATTACAACATCCTTTGAATTCAGAGCAATAAAAGCCTGTCTGGCAAATAAATACCATTTTTTCTCGGCAATATGAGCATTTTTTTTCGTTAGCTTTCTTTGAAAGTGGACGACTGTCTGCTTTGAGTACTGCAGACTAGGTTTCAAGAGCATTTTCAATGCTAATCCTTTTTGCGCACTTTTTATTCAGTAGGAGAAAAATATTTTTTGAGTTAGTTTCATTTTTTTGTGAGTATCTTAGGCTAAGGTTTAACAAATTTGTTTACTTCTCGGTTGAAAATCGTAAACAGAATTTATGTTAGAAGATACAAATGAGATTGTCCTTCTATTTTTAAATTTATCCTATAAAATTCTGACGTTATTCATATGATTAGAAAATTATTTCATTGAAATACCACGTTTAGCTACATATATCTACGGTAGTATATTTTTAGTTTTACTATTTACACATTTATTCCAGTCTAATTGCTGGATGTTTACCACTAAACCAAGTAGTATACTGTATTGGTTCCTGGAGAAGGAGAATTGGGTGATCAACAACTGTTCAAATAAGCCCATATTTGGTCTCAAGAGTAGCATAACCTGATGGATGGATCGTAGTAGTCTTTGCGTATAGACGTCTTTTAAATTGCTCCTGTCAAAAGTTTTCAAAAATTAAATTAATTTTTTAAAAACGTTAGTCCGAAGTTAATTTTTATCGGAAAAAATCTTATATTGTCGAAGTAATCGACTCAGGAAATTTCTATCGAATATTTTTACTTCGATTGGTAACGAAAAACAAATTCACAAAGAAAATTTCGCCGCTGGTATGGAGGAGCCCGACGGCTTCCCACCGTTGGGGAAACCTGGAGAAACGACAAATACGAAACTGGCGACAATCACCAAACGAAAACATAACGAAGAAAACTCCGTAGATGGAGGGTGCAAGCTGCAAATAATAGCGGACAATCAACAAATGGCCAAATTGCAGAAAGAAAATGATGAACTAAGGCAAGAGATACAGTCTCTCAAGGATCTTTTCAAGAAAGGGATGAAGCCTCAAAAGACGCAGCCACAAAATCAATGGCAACAGGTAACAAAGCCGAAGAAAAGTACTAAGCAAGTAAATCCAGAGGAAGTTCTAAGTGCTGGCGGCACCAACGAGAGCCAAAATTATTTTGCAGCGCTGGAGGGATTAACCGAAGATATGGAAATCGAAGAAAACATCGGAGGTAATTTTAATCAGGATAGTGACGTTAATTTTATTCAATATTTAAAGAACAAAAATAAGGAGAAAAAACCAGCCCGCAGTTCTGCTGGTTCCTCTGAAAAAGCTTCCAATAAGACAGAAAAAGTTCCGCCAATCAACGTGTTCGGACAAACCGGGAAAGATATGGTTCGGCTATTGGCAGCCGAAAATAAACTGGCCAATTTCGGAATAAAAAGAGTTAATGCCGAAAAATTAACTATAAGGACAAAATCACTGGTTGATTTTAAGTCAGCAAAAGATGCGCTGATTTCTGGGGAGGTTCAACACTTCACCTATACCCCAAAAAGTGAAAAAAATCAGACCTTCTTGTTGAAGGGTTTGGACAGCGGAGAGGATACGGTCGATCTTCTTCAGGTGCTCAAGGAGGCTGCACCAGATATTGATTTTGTTTCAGTCAAAGCCTTTGCGACCAGAAGGTCGACCATAGAAAGGAGGAATTTACCACTTTACCTGGTACAAATTGCAAATAAGAGCAGTCCAAGTGCCCTTCAACAAATAAGGTACTTGAATTTCAGAGTGGTGAGGTGGGAACGCCTCCAAAAAAGAGAAGTCAACCAGTGTTACCGGTGTCAAAGATTTGGACATTCGGCTGCCAATTGTGCCATGCACTATCGTTGCGTTAAATGCAAAGACGTTCATGCTCCCGGTGAGTGCAAATTGGCTCAGACGGAGCCTAAAGAAAAATTATACTGCGTCAACTGCGGTGTTTTTGGTCACCCAGCATCATATCGAGGATGCTCCCGATATCAAGATGCAAAAGTTAAATTTGCTCCAAAGCAAACACAAGTACACCGTAATATCATACCTTCCAACTTCGTCAAGCCCGGAGTATCATTTGCACTCGCCGCTAGAGGACCAGCAGAAAATGCTGGAAATAATGTAAATAATGTAAGTGGCAATAATAAGCTGCTTCTCAAAATTTACCAGCAACTTAATTCTTTATCGGAGAGAATCGACAAACAAGGTTCAAAAATTAACTTTGCTTTTCAGCGTTTAGGTCTTTCAAATGCCTAATAATAACTTGTCATCCAGTCATATTCCCATGGATAGGCTTCGCCTCATATCGATCAACGTCAACTCTATCGTTGCTATACATCGACGTAATTATCTCCTTGAATTTATTGTTAAGCAAAAGCCTGACATCATACTTCTCACTGGAACCCACCTCAATTCATGGCATTCCATGTCATTCAAGGATTTTTCATTCGCCAGAAACGATAGGGTAATAGATGATAGGGGGATATTGGTTGGAAGACCCTATTGTTTCCAAAATATTGAAAAAGTCGAATTCAAAAACTTTGAATTTCTTGAAGTGTCTGTCATCAAAATTTCACTGCCAGGTGGGTATAGCCTCGTCGTTATCTCTGCCTATGCAACTGGTCAAAATGTTCTCAAGTTCAAGGAGGAGCTCAATTCCTTGTTTGAAATACTCGAATTGAACAGGCTGCATGATTATTATATTTTTGCCGGTGACCTGAATGCCAAGCATACATCATGGCTAAACGCCACCAATAATCCAAGAGGTGTATTCCTGAAATCATGAATAACAGAGAACCAAATTGAATACAGGTGCAACCTATATGGGTCGGAGTCCCCAACATACCCTAGGACAAATTCATATTTGGACCTCTGCATTGCTGACGCAAGACTTGAATTCAACTTTAATAGTCCTCAACGGAAACTGCAGGTGCTTCCTTACGATAGCGACCATAATGCAATCGTAATGGAAATCAATCATCAAAGGGATGATTTCTTCCTCATTCCAGTTCAACATGAAAACCATCGGTTGAATTTCAAAAAAACAGACTGGGGAAAATTTCAAAAGAAGTTTAATCGGGAGTACCAGAAGCAATGTCCCCCTTCCGATGATGGCAACACTTGCTCGATGGTTCCTAATAACAGAAATCTAACTGACGATGAAATAGATCTCTATTTGTCGAAGTTAGAGAAGCTGACGTTGGAAACGATTGAGAAAGTTGTTCCCAAGATTAAACATCGAAACAATATGGAAGGATATGAAACACCAACCATCGCAAGGTTGAAAAGATCGAAAAGCCTTCTTCTCACCCGCGTCAACAATATTTATCGACGATTTTTGGACAACAACCATCCCTCGTTGGCTTTGTTGAAATTACACCTGAAGAATGTCCGGAACTTAATCCGTTCATACTTCAGAAGTGAGGTCAGCAATCAATGGGCGGAAAAACTGAGGGGTATTTGCCCACAGGACCCAGATGGTGTTTTCGCGAAAGTGAATAGCTTATTCCGCAGGAAGTCTCGAGTGAAGGTATCGAATCTTGAAGTCGCTAGTGATGAGATAAATCTTCTCGATAGAGCTGGTATCGAAATTGCTAGTACGACTCCGGATAGAAACGGAAACAGGATTATTTGTGAAGGATTGGATAAACTTGCCCTGATTGGAACACATTTTGAATTGGTTCATCTGCCAAACCCAGAGAGAAGGAATGAAATATTTTCGGAGGTCGTTGAAGCAAAAGTTTCCGACTTCAAATCAAGCCTGAACGCCCAATCAATTCTTCATTTCGATGAAACATTAACATCTGACCTCATACCGAGCTTGAATCTTATTGATTATTTTGTCAGCTATGAAGACTTGTGTTTCATTTTTCGCAGAATAAACAACAAAAAATCATGTGGTACTGACGGTATTCCAAACATAGTTCTCCGACATTTGCCTGAGGTTGCTATTAGGAATTATTGCATATTGTTCAACAACATGTTGAACAATTCATGTTTCCCAAATGAGTGGAAAAAGGCTAAGGTATTTCCGATCTTAAAGAAAGGAAAAGAATCTTCATGCCCCAAAAGCTATCGCCCAATCAGCTTGCTGCCTAACATCAGCAAGGTGTTTGAAGTGATACTCAACAGAGCATTAAACGCCCACATTGAGAAATATGAGTTGATGCCGAATTGTCAATTTGGTTTTCGTGCCAGGCATTCGACCATACATGCAATAACGAAAGTAACCTCAGACATCTGTTGGAAACTTAACAACAAAGAATGTGTTGGAGCATGTCTCATTGATATGGAGAAAGCCTTCGATACGGTGTGGTTAGATGGACTAGTTTTCAAACTTCTTCAGGACAGGTTCCCCAGACACCTTGTCGCCATGATGTGTGATATGTTATACGGGAAATCATTTGTTGTAACTGATGGGAATCTGACAACAATGCGCGAATTCAAGGTCTTGAATGGTCTACAGCAAGAAACAGTTACTGCGCCCATGCTTTTCTCAATATTCATTCGCAAGCTATTGAACAGCTTTGATTTTAATGGCTCGCCAACGCGATCATTGGTAGCGTTTGCTGATGATCTGATCATCTTTATGGCAGACCGAAAAGCTACAATAGTTCAGAGCAATCTTCAAAAAATGTTCAATGATATGCAGCTCTACACCGACAATTGGCGAATGAAAATCAATGCGCAGAAGTGCGAAACAATTTGGTTTCGGACAACGCTGCAGGGGGCCAGTCAAGACCTGAAACGTAATTGGAAAGATTTCCACATCATGGCTGGTGAGGGTAGTTCAGAACGGGTTCCACATAAATCCTGTGTTCGATACCTCGGTGTTCATCTCGATCAGTATCTGTACTATACTGAACATGTCAAAATCATGCTCAGTAAAGCACTCAAAGTAGTCATGGCCCTTCGGCGACTCTTTCATTCCAGATACATTGATCAAAAAGTCAAAGTTATTTGTTACAAGACCCTGGTTAGGCCAGTTTTGACATACGAATGCCAGATCTGGTACAACCAGAGTGCTAGTACAATGGAAAGATTAAGAGTTTTCGAAAGGAAATGTCTTCGTGCATGTACTGGTTTGTACAGAAAGCCTGAGACGGATTGAAAGCACTATATATCGAATAGAAAAATTTATCAAACCGCTCAAGTGACAAGAGTCGATATCTTCATATTGAAACTTCTTCGGAATCATATCGCAAGATCTGTAACTGTGAGTGAAAACACTTGGATTTCACAGCCGTTCCACCCTGCAGACGGGTATATTGTGACTTGCCTCACTACTGGCTTCGTTCCTCCAGAAGCATTCGTGTATTTGTACATGAATCGATATGTTTTTGATTCTGACGGCGTCCCAATCATATATCACATATACCGACGGGCCACCGATAAGAAGATAAAATATCCTCCGAATCTGAGTTCACGAGACCAACAATTCCAATGGAGATACTCATTTGCTAGATTCGTTGAGGCTGGTCGAGCTGAGATGGAACAATCTAGGTATTGGTGGCTGAATGACAATGTCTAAATTATTCGTGTTTATTTTCTGTTTTTGTGCTTTTTCTCGTTACCTAGTTTTTTAGATTCATCTCATTATTGCTACATCTAGTATTGTTGTTTATTTGTATTATAAATTCGGTATAGGTTTCAATATAAGGTAACGTTTTTTTTTTTGATTGGACTTATTTAGAAATAGGGTGGGGTGTAACATATTAGATATAGGATACAAGTTCATCGTTGTGTTAGTAGTACAAGTAATTTTTGAATAATGCTGGTTGGTTCTTTCTCCTTTTTCCAATTGTATCAAATAATATCTAATAATCTTAATTAATTTAAATTTGCAAGTGTATTTTTTTCATAAAATGTGTTTAACTGATAACGTTTAAATTTAGAGAGTCATTCGGGCCATTAAGTTTTTTATAGTTTTATTGTTTGGAATTTGCTTTATGATCTTTTAAAAATTTATAACGATTGGTATTAAATAAAGCGCTTTTGACTTTGACTTTGAGTAGCATAACCTAATGCGCCTTATAGTTATATTTGTTAACTGGTCACTATAATGAGACTGTCCGAAAAAAGCTGTCCTGCTTTTTGGTGAGGTCACAGTGCTGCCTCTTGTAGTAATCGAGTAGGTATGGCTCAAAAAGCCAGCGTGCGAGAGTTTGTCTCGTTACAACTCAAAACGGAACAGTTTTCCACTCCTGATTTGACTAATCCTTGTCTGTTCGATAATTTTGAAATTTTAGAGGATGTTAGCCTTGAATCGTTTGATTCAAATGTTTTCATCGCGGATGATCAAGCTCTTTCAAATGAGTGAATCCCGTTTCAAGCTTGTCATTCTTCACCGGAAAGTTTTGTATTAGATTTGGATGTTTCGGAGCAAATTCAACCGTGACTTTTCGTGTTTGACGTTTTGCTAAATTTTTCGGTGTAAAAACAAGAAAAGCATTCCTTCAAGCATTTTTGGTGTCTTTTGTGCAAGATAATGGCGAAGAAAACATACGACCTCCTCTTCAAACTGTTGCTGATCAGTGATTCAGGCGTTGGCAAAACCTGTATTCTTTTTCGGTTCTCGGACGATGCATTCACGTCGACATTTATATCGACGATAGGAATTGACTTCAAAATAAAAACGGTTGAACTGCGTCGTAAAAAGATTCAACTGCAAATATGGGACACAGCTGGCCAAGAACGTTTCCACACAATTACCACATCGTACTTTCGCGGTGCCATGGGAATAATGTTAGTTTATGATATAACAAACGAGAAAAGTTTCGAGAATATAGTGAAGTGGCTCCGAAATATAGGTGAGCAGGGAACGAGGTGAAGCGATTGCTCGTGAACATTGTATCCGCTTTATGGAAACCTCAGCCAAGTCAAATATAAACAGATCGAGCATTCTGTGAATTAGCTGAAGCAATTCTAGATAAGACATCAGGGAAAGAAGTGAATGAAAACTTAGAACGAGTCGTAGTACATCGTCCAGGCTAAGAGAAATCACCCGCTTATTCACGTTGCTGTTCCTAAATGTATATTGGAGTCGATTTAATACTCATCACCTTCTTTAAATTATAAGTAGCTTCGACGATACAAAATACAACATAAAAGATGAAGGTCTGATAAAACAAACAAACAACCAATCATCCCATAAGTCAATAAGTTGACCAAGAAAGCTATCTTGGTCACAGACACAGAAAAAGTGATTCCTAGAAACCTTCCCTATCTTCATCATCTACTACCTTCCCGTTTCAATCATAAACCAAACAATTCATCAACACTGAGCCACACAAAAATGCATATAGGTAAAGTGCGATACAACAAAATGAAACTATATGCAATCTTTACTTCTGAAATGAAAGTGTTTTAACTATTTTATCATTGAAATTTCGTCATGTAGTCAAATAAATTTTAATTGTTCGTATGTTTGGTGTAAACGAGACAGGCAAAACGTAGTCACTTATTATTTCCATATATTTTAAACTAAGGGTATATTTATTTTGCGTTTAAGAAATAGTTGACACACCGTTACACAAATTTGATTTACGACGAAAAGAAAACATACAAGAAAAATAGAATTGTTGAATATTTTTATAAATTAACGTAATAATGGCTTGAGAAGACATCACGAACAAGAAATGGATCAAAATAATGCTCGCGGAGTGTGGTTGAAACGGAAAATTTATGCGGAACGATATTGTTGGAACTGGTTATTAGATTGGATGAAACGGATCTCGTGAAGATGAAAATGATAGAGGAAGGGGAGTTTGTTCGAAACCGCATGACAGCGCGGACGCCGCGTGGAAAATAATCGAAGTGGATTGAAATTGGGATCTCCGATCATATTTTCTAAAAGTTTTATAACGCGGAAAGATCGTAAAGTTAGAAAACGCGGAAAGATCGTAAAGTTAGAAAACAAAAAAAAAAAAGAAAACGGAAAAGTTGAGGAAAACATTTTTTTCCGAAGTGCGATATAGTTTGTGGAAAGCCGTTAGTTGTGAAATTGGACGACACTTCGTTTTACTAATTGACGAGTTTCGAATAAAAGATCAGTGCAACAGCCGGGAAATCGGAAGTAGTGTGAGACTCTTCAATTAGCCGCCGAGCACCTTTCCCCAGGCATAAGTGAAGTACACTCGCGATAGTTTACGTGCGGTACCAGATTTGCTCCCGCTTGCACAGTGGCCGTTTTCAGCCGATTGGGCGATTGAATTGTCGTGAATCCCATCTTTCTGTAGGAATTTAATGCACCCCGGAGGGGAACAAGATTGTATATGACTTTTGACGGAATCAGCGGAACGCCCGTACTCCAAAGAGCTCATTTGTCTCCACCAATAAGACGGAAGTTAGCTAGGTCGCGTGTGAATTCACATAGGCAATAATTGCGTCATAGGACTTCCAATTTTCTAGTAATAGACATCGGAAATTTCAGCCGTTTAGGGAAACGTGAAGCAATCATTGATTGCATTCGATTAGGCTCCCATTATATTTTTTGTTTTTTGTTTGAATTTAAGGAATTTTGTGAAAGTAAAAAATAACTGCTAATTTTTTTTTTGATAGCGAATTTTAATCAAATGAAACCAGTTAGTGCGAGTGGATTTTGTTTTCGGCTATACTACATCTACAGGCCTTACCCGCCCTGAAGACGAGCGCTCGTAGGAGGAGGTTTAGGGTAAGTACCCTTTATTTTTGCTCTAAATTTTTGTTTGTTTTATTTTGTATGTCATATCATATTAAATATATGTCATGATGGCCCCACGCATTACGTGTTTCCTAATTGAAAAAGAGTGCGGGTAGTATAGATTTCCGAAAAGAGAGTCGACTCAGGACGACATTGGTTCTAAAAGGAAGGAATCTTGTAAAACCATGAATAGAATGTCTAGATAAATAACGGTTGTTAATTTGCATAGAAAAAACATTGTAAATAGCATCAGATGAAGTCAAGAAAAGAAGAAGCTAATGTGAAAACTATATCGTTTACCTTATATAATTGTTTGTTATTTATTTTAAAAAAAAAGAAATCTATTGAGGTGAATTATATCAATTTGCTAGACTAATTTGTTTCCTTTCACTTTAATCAAAGTAAATTAGTTAATTTACAATTTTTATAAAACTTTTCATAATGAGATTGCTTAATAAAACGGACGAAATGTCAAGCTAAGAGAATACTCTTCGGTCTTTCCTTTCTTCCGACTCTTACCGGGTATGGGACCCGGTACGGTGGCAGGCTGCCCCCTAAAAACATGAGCCAGCCGCCGGGTACTTAAATAATACTTCTCGTTTCAGGTGACATCGCGGGTTGAGTGGCCCAAACAGAGTGCCTCTTTATGGCATAGCGTTATGCAATCAAATTGTATAATTCTATGGCATAAATTGGTCACCGGGGTACTCCCCTTCTGATGGGAAAGTTCATGCAATTCAAGTTGTATGAGTTTTCCACTCAGAAGAGGAATACCTGGCCACTGCAACAAAATATATATGGATTTATTCCGGTTGGGTGGGTGCGAAGGGGCTTCATCACCACCCAGTTGCCCATCTTTCATTTGTGGGCCATGAGCTTCGTCAGGTAATGATGAGGTTACCCCAACTCCGCCTTTCTTCTCAGGTTCCTCTTGTTTTCGTAACAAGTACCATCTCCCTCGGTTTAGTTAGCTACACTTTTTGCGACTTCGGTCGCCTCGTGAGCAACATCCAATTCGTGAGTGCGAAATTTTTTTGTAGTGGGTCCCGCCCCACGACACCGCAATGCTAGCCTGCCAGCGCATTCACGCATCTCCAGACGAGGGCATTTTCGGCAGATATTGTCACCTTCTTCTGCCGAGGCAGCAGAACATCGCTGCAGTCCTTTACGGACTTATTGAAACTCCTCTTATTCACTACACTCTCCCATCTCACACAAGAAACGTATAGCAAGTTTCATATTTCTCTTCGGCACAAAATGTGATGACAATGACCTATCAACTTATTTAAGTAAAACGGAAAGCATTCATTTCTGAGAAAAACTCAGTGTCGCTTGCCCTTTAATTAAACCTTGACCTTCAGTCATCGGTAAGCAATCCGGTTCGTCTGCTCCTTTTTTGCTTACTAGGGGCTATGTGCAATTGTTGAGTGAGCGTTGTTCTCATGAGCCTCGCTATCATCTCTGATTTTACGAATTTTGTGACGTTCTCTAGCAAAGAGTGCGATGAGCAACGCACTTATGAAAATCAGTAAAACTCACTCAGGGACATGTAGATGTGACCCGAAAATGACTTTTTGGCCAACATTATGTAAAGACAAGTAAACCATTCATTTGCTTTGTAGTTAAGAGTAGATTGCAATGATTTTTGACTCTTCGTTCTGGCCCAAGATTTCCCAATGGAAATCCAAACCGATCTCTCATCGGTTATAGATGTGAAGTCTTGGAATGTACCAACGCACTGTATCCAACGTTCGAGGTGGCTGCTGGCAGGATAGCTAGTTCGGAATGATTTTTGACTCTTCGTTCTGGCCCAAAATTTTCCAAAGGAAACCCAAACCGATCTCTCATCGGTTATAGATGTGAAGTCTTGGAATGTACCAACGCACTGTATCCAACGTTGGCAGGATAGCTAGTTTGGAGAGGATTTACCATCACAGGTCTTCTGCAAGCGGACTAAGTTTGGCTACAATTTATCAGCCACCGAGTTAAATGCCGGATTAAAACGTGTCAAAACTACTCCCAACAAGACGATCATATTTTTTTAATTCATTTTTATCTCTTTCAGACTACACGTCCAGTCCATAAAAGAAAAACAAAAACGAGACATATTCAACCGAAAACCACACGTTTTCAATTATTTACCGACGCGGCACGAGAAAATAAACTACTCGATTCCAAAAACCCAATTCAATCTATTCTAACTAAAAGCGCAAAGCCAAAATACAGCTACGCGTACCGAACCGATCAGCTGCAGAGTATTAAAACCCTACCCCCTCGATGGCTTACTCACCTTCCGTCCTCATTACCTCATGAAAAGATTATCTGAAACGCATTTAATAATTAATTCGAGTTAAAAACTAGAACCAGTTTCTTTATTCGATTTCTAATCTGAACTCCCTTCACTAGAAAAGTCCGAATCACGTATTGATAACATAATCAATGCACCCAAGAGATAATCCCGATGAGTACTCAGATGCGTGTATACTTATTTAAAAAACAAAAAATTCCTTCACCAGCAAACTCAACAATGTCCGTCTTGTCTCATCATGGTCCACCACACACCGTGAAGCTGCCCTACGAACTCCTGTTCCGCCGACGCATCACTTTCTTTTTCGCGTTTTTAACGAGAATACCCTTCCCGTTGCATGCTCAAATGGGTACTTTCCAATCTCATAGAACATTTCAAAGGTGACAGCTTACAAACATGTGTCACATAACCATTGCAATGTCGCTCAAATTACGATCAGTTATTTGGAGGTTCAATGGACAAAAACTTTTTGGTGATACAATTCTTGCGCCATCGTTGAAATCAGCAAATTAATTTTCTCTCCATGTTCGGCACTTTTTTTTCTGTCCGAATCAATTCACCCATAATCAAAAATACGAGTCCATCAGCTTAGTGCAGTTTGATGGGACTTTAGCTCATTCGATTCCGATACATGCTTTGAGTGGTGAAGAAGCATGGTGACACAAACTTATTTAATCGTGCCGAGGGCAGTGAAGTACTTTTTTCCAGCTTGCGAATTTGCTCCTCAACTTTATTAAATCTGTCCACCAGAGTTGTCATTGTTTTGTGGCACGTCGTATCGACATCGTCAATTGTGAATCCTTAATATTTTTATTAAATCCCTCTCCTCATTCTTAAGTACTCCCCTTTCCTATGTCTTAATTCAAGTCTCCAAACGGGTACCAACTATAGCCCCGCTCGAGCCGATGACAACGATCGAAATACGGGACATTGATTGCGTGACGGATCTGGCCGAGGTAGAAAAGGCCATCAAAAGGGAGTTCCCTAGCGTGGGAAGGATCAAAGCGAGACTGACACCAGAAAACAACAGGGGACAACGCATGGCCATAGTTGACTTGACCGAAAAGGACGCCGAACAATTCCTGAGCAAGAGCAAAGTACGAATAGGGTGGGTTGTCTGTAGCATGCGGCGAAGAGCAACGCCTCTTCAATGTTTCAAATGCCTTGGTTATGGTCACACCACACAAGTATGCAAAGGACCCGATAGGAGTTCCCTATGTTACAAATGCGGTGAAATGGGACATAAAGGAAAGAGTGTACGAAGGGGGCACACTGTATTCTTTGCAAGGATGCTGATCCAAAACCTGATTTTGGACACGCCTTGGGATCAGGAAAATGCCGGGTGTTCCAGGAAGCCCTAGCCAAGGCAAAATCAGAGCTTCGATGACCCGCATCCTGCAGCTAAACTTACACCGCAGTTCAACCGCCCAAAATCTGCTTGAGCAGTTTGCGAGGGACATGAAAGCCGACTTCTTGCTGCTGAGTGAGCAACACCATAATAAAAGTCCTGCATTGTGGTATTCTGATGAAACTGGTACTGCCGCCATCTGGGTTTGGAACAGTGACTTTCAAGCGGAGAGTTGTGGACGGGGGGATGGTTTCGTGTGGGTTCGGTGCTCAGGGATCACCTTCTTTAGTGTGTCCTTGACGCCTAACGAGTCGATATCATCTTTCCAAGCCAAGCTTAATGCTTTGGAGGGCGCTGTCTCGAAGGTAGACGGAAAAGTGCTCGTTGGAGGTGACTTCAACGCTAAAGCAATCGAATGAGGCATGCCTTAGACGGATCCACGGGGAAAACAAACCCTGGAAATGGCGGCCAGGATGGCCCCCGTCATACTAAAATCCGGAAATACGCCAACTTTCCGCCGTATTGGCTGTGAGGGAACCATACCGGACGTGACATTTGCCTCGGAGTCCTTAGTACGTAGAAAACACAACTGGAAAGTATTAGAGGACTACTCAGCTAGTGATCATCAGTGCATTCTGCTTGAGATAAGTGATGCTGTCTCCCGACGTTCGTGCTCTCGGCCTTCTACAACTGGATGGAACATCGGAAGGATGGACGTCGAGAGGTTTGTCAAGGCTCTCATAGCAGGTGAGCCGCTGCAGGGAGCTTCGGAGGGGACGGAAGAACTGGCAGCTGAAGACGTGGTGAACTCTACTATGAGCATCATTACGACTGCTTGCTGCGCTTCTACACCCCATCGAAAGCCCCGGCACGGCAAACCCCCAGTGTACTGGTGGTCAACTGAAATCGCTAAAAAGCGAAGGGAGTGTCACAAGCTTCGACGTGAGGCTCAACGGGCGCGGAACCGTGACGAGGCATGCAAGCAGGTAGCAGCATATAAGTCGGCAAGGAAACGCCTTCGCATATTGATTAATAATAGCAAGGCTCGCTGCTGGCAAGACCTAGTGGACAATGTGAACAAGGATCCGTGGGGCCTTGGCTACAAGCTGGTCATGGGGAAACTTGGTGCCCTACGGAAGCCTTGTGTACATGACGCGGAAAAGATGGACGCGATAGTGCGGGGACTCTTCCCCACCCATCCCGTCCGTGTTGACGCTGTCCATAGTGAAACAGCAGTCGAGTGCCCACAGCTGGAGCTGGAAGAGGCAGTCTTCTCATTGAAAACGAGGGAGGCTCCAGGTCCAGATGGTGTTCCAGCTGAGGTGTTGCGGCTCGTCTATCACCATTGTCTTGACTTGTTGCTCAGCACCTTCAACGCTTGCCTACGGGGTGGGTTTTTCCCGGTACGATGGAAGGTGGCGCGGCTCGTGCTGGTCAGCAAGGGGAAGGGAAACCCCGAATCGCCGTCTGCATTCCGCCCGTTATGCATGCTAGACACGGCTGGGAAAGTGCTAGAGAAACTCATCAAGGGAAGACTCACTGACGCGATTCGTGCTGCTGGGGACCTATCTCCTCGGCAGTACGGCTTTAGAGCAGGACATTCTACCATTGATGCGATTGCAGAGGTGGTGAACGCGGTCCAAAAGGCAGAGGCATGTTGTCGCACCAAGCGACGGATCGTCCTGTTGGTGAGACTCGACGTCAGGAATGCTTTCAACTCCGCTAGATGGGTGGATATTCTGGATACGCTGGAAAACTGTTTTCAAGTTCCAGAATATCTTATGCGGCTTTTGAGGAACTACCTAAAGGACCGAAGCCTGCTCTACGACACGACACAGGGCCAACGAAGGATGGAAACTACATCGGGTGTTGCCCAGGGATCTATCCTTGGTCGAGACCTGTGGAACGTGTCTTACGACGGGCTACTGAGATTTGAGATGCCAGATGAGTCGCGCTTGGTCGGCTATGCAGATGATGTTGCGGCTCTGGTCGCTGGACGCACCGTTGAACAGGCGCAAGTAATGCGCCGAGTGAGGGACTGGATGACTGCTCGCGGGCTCAGTTTAGCACTGGAGAAAACCGAAGTGGTCATCTTGACAAAAAACAGAATCGCTCGAGTAAGGATGATCAGTATTGGAGACATACAAATCGAATCGAGGCCAGCGGTGAAGTACCTGGGGCTACTGATCGACTCGAAGATGAGTTTCTCTGAGCAAATCAGGGCAACGGCTGAGAAAGCTGCTACGGGAATATCGGCTCTGAGTCGACTTATGGCCAACGTAGGGGGACCCAGCCCATCAAGAAGACGCCTCTTGATGAGTGCTGTAGGATCAGTGCTACTGTATGGAGCAGAGGCATGGAGCGACACTCTCAGCAAGGAGGTGTACCGAAAACGTTTGGCACAGGTACAGAGAAGAGGAGCATTGAGAATTGCATCTTCGTATCCAACAGTCTCCGACTCGGCGATGAGAGTGATTGCAGGCGTGATACCTGTCGCCCTCCTTGCTAGGGAGCGCCGCGCTATTTACCTGCGCCGTAACGAGGATGCAAGGGAGATAGTTGTCCGCGAAGAGAGACAACGCTCGCTCAACGATTGGCAGCATTCTTGGGTGAATTGCTCGGACTGCGCGCCTCATCCCGGATGTGAGACCGTGGCTAAATCGAAGGCATAGTGAGACTGACTTCTAGCTGTCCCAGCTTTTGAGCGGGCACGGGTGTTTTCAGTCTTACCTGCACAAGATCGGTAAGTCACGGTCTTCCGATTGTCGGTTTTGCCCAGTAGAGGAGGACAATGCCTGTCACACATTTTTTGCGTGTACAAAATGGGTCAGGCTGCGAAGAGAACTCTACAGGGAGACGGGAGAGCTCACCCCGTATAATATAGTTGCAGTGATGCTCGAATCGGTTGACAAATGGAAGCAGGTGGCACATTATGCTCGGGCAATCCTAAAATATAAAAGGGACTCACAGCAGCCAGGGGCGCTAGGGCTGGGGGATCACTCTTCTGGCAATTCCTCTTCCCTTCTCCCCTCCCGCTAGGAAAGGGACTCCCCAGCTCGAAGGCGCTCCACGGCGTAACAAAACGAGACCTGACCCGAAGTAATGTGTCAAACAGTTCCAGGCTGGGTTCTCAGATTGACAGGGGAGGTGTTTAGTGGGTAGTCCAGTTGCGCATGGGAGTCCCACACTCTGTGCATAAATAGCATTCACCTCCCTACCACAAAAAAGGGGTACTTTTCCAGTTGTTTTGAAGTTTGTAAATATCCTACCCATTCATAAAGCGGGCGACCACTCTGAGGCATCTAATTATAGACCCATTTCGCTCTTATTCTGCTTTGGAAAAATCCTGGAATGCATTGTTTACTGTAAACTTTACAATGTTGTGCACTCTAACTTATCCAAAAATCAATACGTAAAGGACGTTCTACCGTAACCAACCTAGTTGAATTTACCAATATAATTGCAATCACCTTTGACTTAAGAGGTCAAGTTGATGTGATTCACACTGATTTTGTGAAAGAATTCGATAGTGTGGATCACAACATGCTAATCGACAAGCTCCGCCGTTTCGGCATTCAGGGATCTCCTCTCTTCTGGATTTACTCCTTTCTCTTACATCGTTCCTGCTCGGTTATCTGTAATCGATCTACATCACACCCTTTCGTCCCAGCTTCTGGTGTTTCACAGGGATCAATCTAGAGTCCACTTCTTTTCATCCTCTTTGTTAATAACCTCCCAGCTATCTTCACATCTACTCCCTTCTATATGCTGATGACCTGAAAATATTGCGAGTCATTAATTCAATACAAGATTGCTGAGCTCTTCAGGATAACTTAAATCTTTTGTCCTCTTGGTGTCATAGAAATCGACTTCAACTTAACATCTCTCAGTGTCTTTCCATGACCTTTACCAATTAGACTCACCCCGTTCAATTTTTGTACTCTATCGAAAGCTTAGTGCTCTTGGATTGCGGGCTCATAGATGTTTCAACTTTCAATCCTGTGTTCAACTTTTCGTCATGCTGGTTCACTCAATTCTTGAATATGCATGCCAGATATGGTTCCCGCATCTTAATTATCTCATGGTGGCGGTTGAATTTCTGCAGCGTTGGTTCTCCCACACGCTTTTCTACAAATATAAAATCCCGTGTCGCCCTTATGATGATTGCCTGAATTTCCTCGGTCTACCTTCGTTGCAGGTAACAAGGCAGTTTCTTGATCAATGCTTCCTATTTAAATTTACGAGAGCATGTTATCGTCAAAATTAAACATTATTAGCATACGTCTCCCTTCTCGCACTAGTTCGTCGCAATACTACGCTATACCGTTTGCCAGAACCGTATCTTACAGTCACCGATGGTTTGTGTGGTAAGAGGCCATCTTAATCTCTAGCTTAGTCCCTCTTCTGGCTCATTTGGTTCAATTAAAAGCATGCTGTGGAGAATACTCTACGAGCAATAATTTCTTTTCTCGTTTATTTTACACAACTGTTAAATTTAGATTAATTCTTACTTTATATTTATGTTTTGACTTTTTTTTGAACATGTTTTCTTATTTCTGTTTTATGATTGGGATACGAATTCTATAAAATAGTGATGAATTAAATAAATAAATAAATTGGAGTTAACAAATACTTTATCCTGCAGCTTGTGCGGTTTTACTATATGCATAAACCAAAACATCTTTTGGAGAGCGTTACATAAACCAAACAGCATGACCTTGAAATTGTACAAGGGACTACCAGGAACAGTAAGGATCGTTTTTCTCCTTGCTTGCTGCATTCAAAGGATTTTGCCAAAAGGCATTCTTTAGGTGCAAGCTGGCAATGAAGCTGGTGCTCTGCAATCATGCCAGCAGACCTTCAATAAGTGGCAATGGATAGTCATGAGGCGTCTAGTGTCAAGACACAAACGTATCTTACTGAGTTTTCTAACAAGGGTCACTGGAAAGCTCCACGGACTCTGACATTCCTCTATTACACCCCAAAGACAACATATGATTAAGTTCTTTATGCAACAGTTTCTGTATAACTGGCGAGACAACATATTGTCGCTCTTTAATGGGTTAAGCAGAACTAGTGTTAATGCGATAATAAACAAGACTGGTCCTATCCAAGCCTTTGTCATGATAGGACGGAAACTGTTACTTGATGAAATCAAGCCGATGCCGATCATTTGGCGACAACAGATGAAATTCAGGGATCAGAGGCTCTGTGGTTAATTTGATAGCATCGAGCTGGATCTATGCAATTTTGGGGAGTTCCTAGAAGTCAATTCCAAGATACACACAGTACGGCAAGGAAGGGACAACCAGAAATCTCATCAATTCGATGGTGTTGTTAAACCGCACCAATGTGGTGACGTATCCCAGAATAGGGTCCTTGTGCCCCGACGCACACTAGACATGGACATGTTTATGTAAATCCCAGTCCGACAGTAAGTTAAAGGCTCCGGCTCAAAGGATACTGAGATTGGCTTCACTATCAAGCAAACCCTTCAATTTAAGACACTTGATGAAAATTTCTGAATAGGGCCTATTGTCGCTAGGAGTTGCAATGTAGCACATATCCTAGATGAAGAGTCTCTACAACTTAAGGAGTCTAGTCACCGCTTTCGAGAGTTGTGCAGGTAAAGATAAATATCCTCGTGGCTCCTGACATGTTATCCGTAGGACATCAACAAAGGAACCATTTCATGTGAAAGTGCGTCATTTTTTAAATTTTTTTTCTGTGTGGCCACACTGTTTACAAACTCAATTCTTATTAAAATGAGATTATCATAGGTGGTGTTGACACAATGTAGAGTAAGGGAGAAGTCATCCACTCCCTGATAGAGCTTGAAACTCGGGGTCGTTTCTAAACTAGAGCGATCGTGGTGAAATCAATGGATCTAATTATATTTGCTCTTTTGATAGAAAGTCAGCGACGACATTCTCTTGGCCTGGTATGTGTTTGATTACCATGGTAAACTGAGATATGAAATCTTGCTGGCATTGCTGTCTTGGTGACGCTCGTTCAGAGCACTGCTGTTGTCCGAACTGCAGGGATCTGTAGTCGGTAAAAATGGTAAATACTCCACCTTCAACCATGCGTTTGAAGTGTTGGATTGCCTAGTACATAGCTAACAGTTCCCGATCATACGTACTGTACTTTCGTTGGGCGTCTGTTAGCTTCCTGGAGAAGAATCCGAGCGGTGATATAGTTTCGTTCCTTGCTTTCTGTAGTGCAACTCCGATGCAGTTATCTGAGGCGTCAACGCAAAGAGACCATATGGCGTTGGTATCAGATTGAACACAAGTTGGACCCCCCCCCCCAAATCCAATTTTGACTGGTCATATGCGGCCACTGTTTCGTCTGTCTAATTGAGTGGTGTTTAGTTGCATTTGCAATAATGCAGCTGCGTGTGGGAGAAAGCGGCGACAGAAGTTCAGCATCCTAAGAAAACATTTCAATCGATCAATGGTCTTCGGTCTTGACGTTGCAGGAATCCCCTCCATTTTTTCAGGTAAGGGTTTCAATCCGTGCTTGTTGATAGCGTGTCCCAAGAATTTCACTTCCAATTTACCGGACTGGCTTTTGGGGGTGTTGATGATCAGACCAAATTTCATAAGTTGTTCCAACACTTGTTTCACATGGTCAAGATGCGTCTGCTGGTCGGACGAAAAATTCAGGATGTCGTCGAGTTAAACAAATGCGTTGTCCAAGCCTCACAGCGCTTCGTGCATGAAATATTGGACCGTCTCACCTGCGTTGGAAAGTCCAAATGTCATGTACATGAGTTCGTACAATCTAAATGGTGTGATGATGGCAGTCTTCGAGATGCCACTTGGTTCCACGGGAATTCGTTGGTCCGCCTTCTGCAAGTCGATCACAGAAAAAATCGTCATTCCGTGGCAGGCTATGGTAGAATCCTGGAGAAACAGACTATGGTAGAATTCTGGAGAAACCCCGCATGGTCACCAATCTCCATTTGGTTTCCTCACCATGTGCAAGAGGCTGCTCCAGGTGCTTTTGGTTGGTCAATTCGTCGAATTCGGATTTTGCAGCTGCCAACCTGACAGGGGAGAGTATTCGTGTCTCGGCGTTAACTGTTGGTCCCTTGGTTTGAATTCGATGGGTGGTTGTGCACTTTATTTTTGGTTTCTGCTCACTGTCTGTAGAATTGATTTAGTCTAGTAACAGTGATCGCAACTTGCCACTGACATTGGCTTGGGGTAGCTGCTTGTTAATATGGGTGACAATCGTTTTGAGGTTTGTGCGCTCGATGAGCCAGCTCCCTTTCATGTCGATAAGGAGGTCGTAGTTATGATGAAATCGGCTCCGATGATTGGAGAACTATCATGGACTATCGTGAAGGTCCATTTGAATGGTGTTGTGAGTCCTAAGCTAAATTTTACTTCTCGTTGACCAGATGTGCGAATTCGGGAACCATTGGTGGCAGCTGAACTCGGGGCACCACCGGGGAGCGTCGATCCCGGATAGTTGGCGGAATAACCGAAGCATTTGCACCTGTGTTGATCAGGAAAGCATATTTTTACGAATTCTTAATCGAATTCTTAATCGGTGTGGCGTGTTGATGATTCCTCTTGTTGCATGTGCGACGTCCGTCGTGTCGCGAGGTTGACTGTCTATAGCCTAGAGCATGGAGCGCATCCTCTATCTTCGTCAATTGGTGGCTGAGGTCACGTACCTCGGAAGAGAGTTTGCTCAGCTTAATAATAATTCACAGAGTTAATGGAATGCTGTGTCATGGCTCGTGGTCCTTTGAAATTACTATCACTGACTGTCTGGTGACCTCATGCATGCATCAGCAATCGTTGCGAGATCCGAAAATAGGGCGTCGTTGGCTGATAGAACGCTCCTCAGCGTGACATCAAGGCGGTTGAGCCACATCTACTGTAACAAGGGTTGGATATGTTTCCGTTGAAAAGCGTGGGCATCTGGTTGATGAGCTGTGATGATCACTGATCTCCTAGCTCGGTTTCTGAAAGTAGCTTTTGTACGCACTGCTGAGCCAAGCCAGCGTAGATGGCCAACAGGGTGGTTTTTAGTGCGCCGTATTTATTCTCCGCTGGTGGGATCGTCATAATGTTGCGCACCTGCTGCATGGCTCCAGTGTCAAAACTTGCCACAAGCAACTTGAATTTGGTTAAGTCATCAGTGGCGCGGCTCGTGGCGAGAACCAAAGCTCCACGTTCTCCCGCCACAAGGGTAGAGCTCTAAATGTGACGCGTGCCATCCCGTTTGTATTGTTAGCCTCCTCCTTCAGTGCAAATCCACCCTGTGGAGTGAGCAACGGTGCTGATGGTACTGGTGTATCCATTCCAGGCGTTTTTGGCGCTGCACGACCTATAACTCCTCTGATGTAGCTTTGATACAGCTTCCAAACTAGGGACACAGAATTGATGGTCTCCACCTGTACCAGGAGCAATTGAACCTTCGAATTTTGAATCTGCAGCTCAGAACTGACTACAAGCATATCGCTCACATCTCCTTTGATTGCTAGTGGTTGGGTATTGCCCATTCGTGGATCATCTGTAGTGACCTTGTTTGTGGATCTTGAAGCTCCATTCGCTGGCAGGGTTGAAATTTCGTGGTGTGAATAAAATACCGAGTTTACTCCTATATGAAAATATATACTTTATATTTGATGGTGAATGTGTTTCAACAAATCAAAAAAGTAACAAATCAATTAATCTTGACAATCAATTTTGTGTGTCGACGTTTGCGTCAAACAAACAGAAGGAGTTAAAAAATTTCTTGTCGATGTTTTTTATGGATAAAAAATGCTGATGCCATGCGATAAGATATCATCGCGCACAAGCATATAAGAGTATGTTTGGCTGATCAATAAACGCGCATGGTCAGCATTGAACAGCAACATAGTGCCACACACAAGCATGCATGTTTGGTTGGTCAATGAACGCGCGTAATCAGCATCGAACAGAAACATAGTTGCGCGCGATAAGATATTATCACATCTTTGGATTTGTCTGAGGACATCCTCAAAATATTGTGGATGAAACGACTACCAGTGAGCGTCAGGTGCATTCTGGCTGCTAGCGAGGACTCCAAACTATACAAACTCACAACAATAGCAGACCGCATAGTGAAAAACAGTGTTCCGGCTTACGTATTGAGAGGCCACTCCACCACAGGCAGGTGCGTCTGACACATCGGAACTCAACAAACGGCTTGAAAAAATTGAGCGTCAGCTTAATAACGTTGTCGTTCAGATGACTAAATAAACAAACAATTTCAACCCCCCTGATTTGCACTGTTCAACAGGTGGTGCAAGAGGCCACCGCACTTCAACTAACAACTAGGGTAGCTATTACCATAAAAGATTTGGCGTAAAAGCGTAGCGGTGCTCGAAACCTTGCTTGTTTTCAAGCAAATCAGCATCAAAGCAACTGAGACAACATAGATAAAATTACGGAATACAGACGACACATAGCCGATCAGCATTCACACATAAATTTCATAATCGACTTCAGATCGTCCGTCTCGATTCTGCCTTAACGCTTTGCTCAACTTCAACAGCCGCAAATGCTAACATTATATGCTGCCAACAACACCACAATTACCACGTTTGGTAAACGACCCTTGAAAATACATTTAGGTTTCAGGCGTCTATTTGCGTGGAATTTCATTGTAGCAAATTTCTCTACACTAATTATCGGGGGGGCTTCTAGACACATTACGGGCTTTTGATCGATTTAAAAAACAGAAGGCTATTAGATGACAATTCTATCTGCTCCAGCCCGGGAAAAATCGCTCTGGTTGATGTTTTCGGGGTGTCCACGACACATTCAAAGGCAACCATAACGGCAACTATCATTCAGCCCACGACTCACGACACGTCCTCAACAACAACAACAATACACACACCAGCACCAGCTAACCAAGTGGCACATTACATCGAAACAACTGGACCACCAGCTTTTCAATGGCCTCGACGTCTGACAGGCAAAAAACTGAAAGCAGCATGAGTAGAATTCTATCGGATGCTTAAAATGGTTATTTGTCATACATCGAGTAGTCCTTGAATCAGTCTCATCCATATGGTGGCCTAGAAATCCGGGGGCTGGAGAGTTTGTGGCGACTATCGCAAGCTTAACGCTCAGACAGTACTGGATCGATATCAAATTGCACATATCCACGACGTGGCTGACTAGCTTCACGATAAAACTAGATTATCGAAGTTGGACCTAGAACGGGGTTACTATCAGATCCCGATGTCTGAAGCCGACTTAAAAAAGACAGCCGTTATAACATCATTTGGGTTGTTTGAATATTTGTCCATGCATTTCGGTCTTAGAAATGCCACACAAACTTTTCAACGGTACATGGACAACATCCTTGACGGACTGGGATTCGTCTTCTGCTATATAGACGATATCATCATCATGTCAGACAATGCTGACTAACATCGAGAATACCTCAACATTGTCCGTCAACGACTTGAGCAACATAACTTGCACATTAACATTGATAAGTGTGCTTTTGGTCAAACGGAGATAGAAAATTTGGGCTACATGATAAATAAAAGCGTTCACAACCAACACAAGAGCGAATCACTGCGCTGCTTAACTTTAAGTAACCTGAGACCATCGTTGAGCTGCACCGATTTCTTGGGGCCTGCAACTTCTACAGACGTTGGCTTAAACACTCAGCCCACCATCAGGCATCGTTGTACGCTTTCTTAAGCAACAGCACGAGAAACGATAATCGCAAAGTTCCATGGACATCACAAACGGAATCAAATTTCCAAATGCGCAAACGCGACCTTGCAATTGAAGCCTTACTTGTCCATCTGGATTACAAGGCACAACTTCAACTTGTCACTGATGCATCTGACATTGCTATCGGAGCAGCCTTGGAACAGCACGATGGTGAACACTGGCATCCACTAGGCTTCTTCTCTCGTAAGGCGAGCCCAACGGAAGCAAGATACAACGTGTGTGATCGCGAACTACTAGAACTACTTTATGCCGCAATCGTGTTTTTTAGGTATATTCTGGAGGGTCGGCACTTTATTTTCAAAACCGACCGCAAGCCTTTAATCTACGCGTTCTCTCAAAGTCTTGACAAAACCGATCCAACACAATTGAAACTGTTGGATTTCATCTCTCAGTTTACGACGGAGATAGTCCACATCTCCGGTTTGGAGAATCTGGGAGCTGACGCCTTCTCCAGAATTAATATGATCAACATGGCATTCACCTTAGGCCCAACTCAACTAGCCAAGGCTCAACAAGAAGACTACGAGCTTCGTATGCTCCTAGACAACAGCAACAACACGGGATTACAACTATATAAGCTTTCAATCGGTAGTGCAACAGTTTACCGCGATATTTCAAAGGGACACATTCGTCCTTACGTCCCACTGGAACTTCGTCACCAGGCTTTTGCTTCAGCTCACAGACTCGCTCAACTGAGCGGCAAGGCCACCCTTCATCAACTATGCCAAAAGTACGTATGGCCCAGCATTCAAAAGGACACGATACGATGGACCTGCAACTGCATCTTCTATCAACGCTCGAAAATCCAACGACACAACAGGAACCAGCCCATCTCAATGAACGTACCGAACAAAAGATTCGATCGTGTCCACATCGACATCGTCATTCTGCCATTGGTGAGCGGGTATCGACACTGTCTTACCATGGTAGACAGGTTTTCACGGTGGCAGAAGCAGTCCCCATGCAAGACATGACTGCAGACACAGTCGCCAACGCTTTTTATAACACCTGGATTGCGCGTTTTGGAACTCCCAAAACGTTGACAACCGACCAAAGCGCTCAATTTGACAGCGCACTTTTTCGAGCCCTTACTAATCTGACCTTAACGAAACGAATTAGAACAACACCCTTTCATCCTGCGTCCAATGGTGCGTTTGAGCGATGACACCGAACCTTCAAATCAGCCCTTATGTGCAGTCAACCAATATCCCGGATAGAACTACTTCCAACTGTTCTATTAGGATTGCGGACGTCACTCATGGAGGACTTGGGAGCTTCACCCGCCAAATTACTTTACGGCGAACAGCTACGTGTTCCAGGCGAATTTTTTACAAACGAGGACATGCCAGCCAATCGTACCTTTTTTGTCGAGAAATTTTGTGAGCACATACGGCTCCTTTGACCGACGCCAACCGCTTACCACATAAAAAGTAGCTTTTTTCATTACAAAGATCTCTAAAGTTGCACTCATATCTTCCTGCGAGTTGATGCTGTCAGACAACCGTTGGAACAATCCTACACAGGATCAACGATCACGTCTTCATTATCAAGATAAAGGGACAAGATTCGACCGTCTCAACCGAACGACTCAAACCAGCGTATACTACAAAAGATGACAACGAACAACATCATGACATTCTCCTCAGAACGTACAGTCGGACGTCAATTCTGGAAAGGTACTGTGGCGATCATAAAAACTATTTTTTACCAGTGAGTGGTGCTGACATCATCTCGAGGAAGTTTGACTTTACACATCTGGCAACCATTCAGCTAGCAACAAGAAGACTTATCATCAGCTGTTCTTTTTGGCTTTTGGTCACGAAGCAGACAAGTTTAGTTTCAGTTAACGAAATGTTATATATTTAGATTTTTGCAATAAATTGAGTTTAACGATTGCATTATGCACGTCTTAATCCACGGGATTCAAGGGGGCTACACTTTTATGTCAACCAGTGCAGGCCCGTGCGCAGGATTTTCGTTTGGGGGGGGGGGGGGGTTTTGGTTAGAAGAAATAAAAAATATATAGGAAAATATTTTTTTTTAATGCATACCTCCATTCCCTTTCACCCTCTCCATCACACCTTCTTCGTCGCACAATGCTCGTGCGGTCCGCTCTTCATATTTCGTCGTTTTTTCAGATGTGCCACCAAGACAATGTATAGAACATCGGTATGAGGGGGCACACCAAAAATAAGTGAACTCATCCTGTTAATCCTGTCTTTTCTAATTCGTGGTCAGCTCTCAGAGGTAAAAAAGGTATAAATTTGACGCAGTCAAAAAAATCTGAGTTAGGGTCAAATGCTCTTTAAGATGCTAGGTTGAAATATACTGTACTGAGATTAAATTGTAAGAGTAGCTGTTTCTTGAAGAATCTCGACGATAGGGTCAAAAAACACTCTAACATACTATGTTGAAATTTCCTGAACTGTAATTCAATCGTTATTCATTAAATGTTCCTTTGTATTTCTTGGAAACCATAAGTGAGCTTGCTTCTTTAACTGATTCAGGCAGATTGTTGTGTGTACGCAAGGCATGATTTGTGGCGTCGTTCTTTAGGCGATCTATTGTTGTAAAATGTATTACCAATTGGTTTGTATTCCTAGCACTGTATTGATTCTTTTATGATGCAGTTTTAGATTTAAACACATGAAGATAAACTTAGCTCTCTCCATTACAATGAGTTGGTTAAAATTGAATGCATTCCATAATTGGTACACTAAATTGGTTGGCGTGACTCTTGGGAGATTATGTAAATTTTTATATGCCGTGGTTAATATTCTGGAGGTATTAGTATTTTGCTTTGGTGGATGACTCCAAATTGCCACTCCGCACTGTAATTTCGACAGTAGGAATGCATTTTGTACTAGTAGTTTGATATTCTTGCATAAGCCTTCATATCTTCGTGCCAAGTCAATGATAGGCGCTAATTGCCTCCTTACGTTGTTTATATGCGGGAGCCAGGTTAGACGGTGGTCGATGGTTAGGCCGACCCATGATATTTAAATTCAAGCACGCTTTGTAGCTTTTCACCGTTAATAGTTATGCCAATACGTATGTCATCCTTGTTGTTTTGTTTAATAATAAAATTTTGTCTTTGAAATATTCACCGCTAGTTTATTATCATTAACCATAGATTGTATGTATTCAGATCCTCACTAATGGTGATACCAATCGTATTCTTGTCACGTAACGAGTAAAGAAGTACTGTTTAATCAGCATATAATGTATAATGCCCATTTAGTCTGCGTGTATTCATTTTAAAATGCTACACAAATACATATACATGTAACGATTGTCATGATAAAAATCCTTAAATATTTTAAACATTATTAATTTTAATTAATTCGTCTTTACCCGGGTTAATTTATGTTAACGTCAATCGAAACTTCTACATTACAAAATAAATTCACTTCTCTTTTTAGGGTTTTGTACTAAAATACAAAACCCTATTGCAATCACGACCTGTGTCCGTCCGTCCGTCCATTCGTCCATCCGTCCGTCCGTCCGTCCGTCCGTCTGTATGTCACAGCACTTTTCTCCGTAACTATAGAGGCTACAGCCATGAAACTTTGTGGAAAGGTCAGAAGTGGTGACCTCTTGAAAGTTCAAGGGTGAAAAAATTTTTCAAAGGGGTTTAAGGGGGGTCTCCCCATATAGGGAGTTGAACCCTCAAAAAAAAATTTTCACCATTGGTAGTCGAGTAGGGTATCATTGTAAAGGTCTCAATGAGATCTTTTCAAAACAGGTTTTAGAATTGCCTTATGAGTACCAAGGGGGGCAGGGGAAGGGGAAATGTACGAACTTTTCGCGTACCCCCCCTCGCGATTGGACACCTTCCATCCGAAAAATCTGAAAAAAATCATGAATGTAGGCCTTAATGAGTACAACAACAACAAATACATGAGAAGTCGAAATTCACTCAACTTTGTTAGTAATAGTATGATTTATCGATTTTGTGTTTTCTTGAATAAAATCTAAACGGTACCCTTAAACTCAATAAAATTTAGCAAACAGATGACTATTTATAAGATTGATCTTTTCTGGAAGTTTCATAAAGATCGAATAGTATTTAACGAAGTTATAGCGATTTGAATGTTCCTGTATTACTATGGAACAATGTGCCCTGTATTACTATGGAAACATATGACTATGGAGCCATATGCGCTTTTTACTGACTTAGACACTACAGCTTTGCTAGGATTTGCATGAAAATTTCAGGAATGATAGATATCATGAGGATGACTACATACAATTGAAACAAGTCGAAGAGGTAGGAGAGAGCTCCCAGCAAAAGGGCTTTGTAGCCATTCTAGGATTCGAAAAAAAGGCCATGAATCGATGCTTACAGTACAGAGGAGTGGCCCCTGAAAAAAATTTCATCAAAGGTAGCCGATATGAGTATCAAATGAAAGTTCTCTTTGAGAGCTTTTCAAAACAGTTCTTAAACTGACAGTTTTTGCTTCAGTAGGGGCACAGAGGGGGGGGGGGAATACATGAAAAATGTGTTTTCTCCTTCGCGAATGGACACCCGTGATCTAAAAAAATCTGAAAAAATTATCAAGCGAGATATTTATGGGTATAACTTTAACAAATACCTCAGAATCCAATATTCTTTCAACTTAGTTAATAATAGTATGGTCCTCGAACCTGACGTGTTTCTTAATTTTATTCGTTGCTGGTTACGGCATTTTGTAAGTTGAGTACAAAACCCTTCTGACATGAGCATAGGTCTGTCCACCCAACTTGTTTGTTTTTTAAAGTAATCTATGGTTTTGCAAAAACATTTAAATTTATGTCAAGTATTTTGATTTAAACAGAGTAAAACTTTCTAATAAATTTTAAAAAGCCCATTCAAATTTAGAGTCGATTTTTCTATCAAATGTTGTAATTTGAGTTATTGATTCAATAATAATTTAATTGCTTTAATTCAAACAAAAACAATGAAATATATGTTCAAAAATAGTAATATTTTTATTTAAATCATTGTAGATCAAAGCAAAATAAAATTTTCTTCGTAGCACTACAGCCCCTCTCGGGCCTTCATCAAATACATTACTTCATATGACAAACGTTCACGGAAAATAATTTTAAATTTTTACTCTTTTAATAAGCTGATGCGCCGAGGTACAGAAAAGAATTCGTTCAGAACTACATCAACGTTTACGCTTATATCACGGTGTATGTTTAGAGAAGCCAAACCGTTTAAACGATCTTCTCTCATTGTTGACCTCAAATAGGTTTGAGACGACGTAAAGTCGAAAATGAACGTTCGTTTGATGATGTGGTGAACGGTAATACTGCCATAATTTTTAAAAGTTGGTATACATTTGGAAAAGCATCCTTATTACAAATGTCGAGAGCTTCCAATAAATTAGAAACTGCTTTATCTGCTATGCGGCGTCGCCAAATCTTGGCTTCATTGATCCAAATTTCGGATGAGTTGTCGTGCAGAATTGAAATGTATGTTTCAAATAATTTTTTACACGCAACCTCATTTGAACTCTTCATTTTCTCAGGAAACAAACATGAGAAGTTCGACAAAATGTTACGATGTTTAAAAAACCGATCTTCGAGGTGGGTTATGAAGAGATCAAGATATGGAATAAAAATAGACACACGATAGTAATCTTCAACGTTCTCACTAATAATATTGCAGCGTGCGGTTTGACGAGATGTGATTCTGGGTTTCGCAATAGTTATATCACATTTTTCACAAATTGTTTCAACTTTTTGAAAAATTGTGTTGAAACTTTCAACTGCATGTTTTCGACTACAGATGAGTTCGTGCCTCGCGGCGTCAGCTAGTGTGATGGCTTCTGCTAAATCTTGATTTTCCTTCTGCAAGGTTCGGCTCAATGATAAAGTTAAAGAGTGCACTGAATGGAGTACCATAGTGGAAACTTGAAAATTCCCTGTTTTGATTGCAGAAAGCAATTGGAAAGCAGAAGATGAAGTTGCTGCATCTTTCCAAGCTGAGATAATTTCCAAAGCGTCAATTATCGCCGGCTGTAAGTCACAATATGTCGCTATGCACTCATGCCGTTCCACCCATCTAGTTGCGCAAAACTTTTTGGGTTTTTTTTTCTCTCATCTCCCATATACTCATTCTTTATCAAAGAATCTTGCAGAACAAGCTGTCTTTTTGGAGTGTTAAAAAAATTGTAAATACTTTGAATGCAGCCAAGAAAATTTTTAATCGCGGGAATGTCACAAGCTGAACAGACCGCTAGATTGAAACTGTGGGCCGCGCAATGTGAATACAGTGCCAATGGATATATTTTTCTGATATATGTTTGAGTTCCGTGAAACTCTCCACTCATTGTTGCTGCGCCGTCATAACCTTGTCCGAAAAAAACGTACAATCAATACCAGAAGAGCCGAGAAAATCTAAGATAACTTTCGATAATCCTTCTCCAGTAAAATCGACAGTTGGAATGAAGGATAGAAAATCTTCACGAATCTGAAATTTTCCATCAGATGTGACTAAATATCGAATACAGATTGAAACTTGTTCGATGCCTGAGATGTCTGCACATTCGTCTCCTAAAATCGCAAATGCTTCTGAATCATTTACTTGATCAATTATTTGTTTTTGGATCAAAGTATGACATATGAAAATCAGCTCGTTCTGTATACGATTACTAATGTACATTGCATTTTTTGAAGAACTTTTCATTAAATTCTTCAGCTCAGCATCACTTTTTGCCCGATATCTCAAGAGGGCACGAAAATTACCGTCGTTGAACTCAGGTTCTTCGGAAGCCCCACCATATTGCACTGAAAATAGCACGCAACACTTGCAAAATCCTGCATCCATCATTTTAGAGTATGCCAACTGTTTCACAATAAAACCAAAAAGGAAAAAATGTTTCACGATAAAAATTCTAATCCACTTTATTGCGACCAAGTTATCTTACGAACGAACAATGCCAAACTGATACTTTATTGCGACCAAGTTATCTTACGAACGGACAATGCCAAACGAACAATGGAAAATCTCTTTCAAAGAGTTTCCCGTTTTTGAAAATTTCGGTACATTTTTCCCGCGTAAATTAATCTTATACTAAATTCATAATATTCTAAACAATTACGTGATTCTGCGATATTCATAGTTTACGGGCACCCTGTGACATTTTTGACATTGTCATTTCAAAACATTGTAGGCAGACGTCAAATGTCATTGCCAAGTGAAGTGTCAATGTGATGATTCCAGGTTTATTCTCGTGCAGGAGATCAGCAAAAAACTTCAATATCAGATAAGTATATTTTGTTTACATAATAAGTCCGATGCTTTGTGGGGTTTTGTTATTTCCAGGAGCCGGCAACCAACATGACGAGGCCAAACTGGAGAAGAATCGACCGACTAGTGAGTACCCAACACCAACCATGAATATTTTAAAAGCCACTTTCTTTGAAATTTAAGATTTCTATCACCGGACGATGGAAATTCATAATTTTCAGGAGGAAACCAAATAAGGTCTTGATCCAAAGCTTTCAAACTGGATGCAGACTTCTTTATATAAAGTCCTATATCCTGAGGTATTAATTGTGGCGAGTCTGATCCAGACAAAGAAATTTCAGCTGTTTGAATATTATCAACAGCAATAGGTTCATGTTCAGCGTTTTTCTGAAAGCATTGCATATAAATTGTTATAAGTAACGAATTCAGTATGTACGCTTATGTATTCGTTTTTATGCTTTCACGTTTTTTTATGAATTCATGTTTCCGCGTACACAAACATCGAAACAATTGTCAATCACAGTATTGAAAATTTTGATCTTGAACCAGGACAAAAATTCCAGTCTCTCAGAATTTCTAAAACAGACACTACAGCCACTCGTTGAAATTAAAATTATTGAAAAGTAATGTAAATTCGATTTTATTCTTTATCTAATCTCCCTTCAAGAGACTTCGAGTCTCCCGATGAATAATATATTATATTTTCAGAGACTCTGAGACACTCTAAAATTACCAAAAGTTATATTGAGAGATTGTAAGCCACGTCAGAGACATTTCTAGAGACTGTGCGAGACTCATGGAGACTCGCAGAGGCTATCAGAGAGTGGAATTTTATCCCGGGAAGCATTTGTTTGAAATACGTACCGGCGTAAATTTTGATGAAGATGGGGTTTCTTTTTCTAAACGCTTCTTCAACGGAGAGTTGGGAGTTACTTCCACCATTTGCTAAATAAAATTCAACAAACAATTACATTATATACAACTTTGCAATTAGTTTGAATGAAATCTTGTCAAAAACAAATATTTAAAAGTTTTTAAATATTTTTAGAGTAGCTAGTTTTTAGTTAAAATTTTGCGCAAAAGTCTCGAAGGATTGAAATGATTTGACTGACAAGCATGTGTCATTACTTGTACAAAATCATGAATTTATGATAGAAAAAATGAAGAAAATTATAAAATGCTAAAATACTAATTGACATATTTTCAAACCTCTAAACTCCGAAATAAATACATTTCAGTTACTAAACCAAGCCCACTAACTTTTCAAATTTAAATACTCGAAAGCTGAAAAAGTAGAGTTTAAACTTTGACCCTTTTTTATTTTGGATAATGTATGGCTTAAGCTACGCGAGCACTGGGTCGGTACGGTACGGACTTTTTGATTACAAGGAAAACTGTGGATTGTCCTGTCCCGACCGTAAAAAATTAGTGCATTTTTGTTTTTTTTTAAATACCATCTGTACCGTGCGTGCCGTGCGGTAGCGATCCAGTGCGTTTCAGGCCATAAACTGTAGCTTTTACTTACATTATCATTTTCCAGTCGAGGTTTTTTATGGAAAAATTGACGGATGTCCATTTTTAAAAGAGTTGTCAGCTGCTACTTCCGCGAAAAGCAAACCGTATTTGATTTGTTGAGAATGCCTTTGAATCAAATTATTCACGCAATTTGGAGAATTGTTTACAGTCACTTGTGAAACAAACACGAATAAATTTATAGTTTTTCTTGCTTTCACATAAACACACTACACAGTTGAATTTGATTTTGTTTTGATTAGCTTTTTGTCCTTTGTCACGCGACTAAAATTTCATATCAATCACAAACCGCTTGCAATAGAAGATCTGTGTGTTGGAACAGAAGAGAGCCAACTGGAGTCAAAATTAAAGTTGTGCATTTTCTATGGGATTTTCCGTGCATTTTCTATGGGATGGCATTAGCCCTTTTGTTTATAGTGACCTAAAACTCTTAAGCCCAATGCACAAGCGCTTTTGAACACTGAGTCGCCACAGGGGTGCCGCTGGCGGGGATGTACAAATACGCAGCGCAGTGCTGCTTTAGTTGTCTTTGGCAAACAAGGCAAACGTTGAAGCACTGAATGTACTAAAGGATATCTAATGTACTTTTCAAGTGTCCCATATGCAGCTACGCAACTTTAAAAAATGCACGTGTGTCCCAAGCTTTATTGAGCAGCACGGATGATATGCGTCGATACACCACACATCGCATTCCAAATAGCATTTTTGGGGCCCCTAGGCCAATGAATTATTAAAAAAATAAACTTTTAGGAAAAAAAAGAAAACCGACTTCAAAATGCCCTAAAAAGATTGAAATAAACCTTTTGGAATCGGTGCCAAATCAGTTGATCGCCGTTTCAATTGGTATATAACTTATTGCCATTGCCCTTTCAAAAACGGAGAAACTGATTTGGCACCGATTCCAAAAGATTTATTTCAATCTTTTTAGGGCATTTTGTAGTCGGTTTTCTTTTTTTCCTATTAGTTTATTTTATTTCACGCTTTTTAGTGACTATCGATCTATAGAAAGTATTCTGGCCAAAATCACCATTATCTATCCTCAAAAGATGTGGAGAAAGATATGGACTCAAAGTATTCAAATTTTTCCATCTAAGCTGTGAAAATCACGAACTTTGACATAACATGTTATCCTACATATTTCCGTTCTCACCGAAATTAGTCCAATCCATACATACATCATTTTTTCAAAGAAATCGCCAAGTAATAAAATGGTCCTTCTTAACCGTAACAATCGTTTACGTTTATTCGATATCCATTGCCTTGGTAAAAGCTTTCATGTAAATTGTGCGATAGTTTAGTGAAAACTCAACAATGTATTTCCATATTCAACTTCAAAGTTAAATACTGTCGTTTCAGGACTCGGTTCCTGTCGATCTTTAATGTTGAAATCACTAATTTTAACTTCCTGAGCGAATTTTGTATAAAATTAACTAGAAAGTAACGAATCAAGTTTCAAATAGAATTAATTCTATAATTTGTAGTCATTCGATCCGTAATATTTCTTACAGGAACCATGCTAATTTTATGTATAACTTCATCTAAGGATGTAAAAAGGATCTCGTAATGCGTTCATTGTTAGCCCGAGGACAAATGTTGATGGGAAAGGACTCATGAAATTTTCCACGAAAAATTTGCTCTTATTCATCTTAATTTGAAGCAATTAAACTACAATGCGAATTCATTTATTGGTTATTTCCGACAGAAATGATTGACACAAATGTACCGTTAACTTTGAAAATTAAGGATACTGATTCATTTTATCATTCAGGATCAAAAGGTTCCAAAATACTTACAATGTTTCGTACGTAAGTGCACCAAATTCAATTTTTCGGCACCCATAAAACATATTTAACTGTTAATATCTGCAAGCGCCTTGAAAAGATTACAATTCTGTGCCGATTTATTTTAGTCTAGTATGTTGTCTCTCTTTTGAAACCTTAACAATGAAAATTCTGATATGCGTCGAGCAGTTATGCCGAAAAATCCAGCTGTAAGTCAGAAATTTTCTTATTTTAACGGTAAATGTCCTTTACCATTATTTGATTCGTATGTCCTTAAAATGGGACCCTATAGAAAGTAAGTCCTACGCATTACTGAAAACAGGACTCTTTTATCTGATCCCGTTCAAAAGTTATGCGCCTACATACATAAAAAAAAGCAACAAAACAAATATACGCGACGAACTGATAACCTTCTTACTTTTAGAAGTCGGTTAAAAATGCGTGTATGCCCAAACATCATTTGAGTGCAATTGAGATATTTGCCTTTTCAACCAGCTGTGCGATTGGGGTTTATTTATTATTACAATATATTTATTCTCGAGATTTTATACGGATGAACATAAAATAATCCGCAATAAAATTAACTTGGGTCTTTTGGGGGGGGGGTTTAAACCCCCAAACCCCCCCCTTGCGCACGGGCCTGAACCAGTGCGCTCTATTTATTTATGCAAAAACAAATTTTGATATAACTGTAAACGCAAGTCGATGTTTGTTGCTAGACTTTCTAAACTTTATCAAAATATAGTTAAAAGTATTTTACCTTAAATTTTGTGCTTCAGATGAGAATCGCAGAAATTCTTGCCTTAATTCAGCCCATACTGATTCTATTACTTACGCTAACACAGAATAAAGGACAATCTACAAGAGAAAGTTCAAGCAATATCAGAAAACAATCAAATTTACCAAATTACCGTAAGAAACGGTAAATAGAAAACGAAATTTTATTTGATTTAATTTCGTCCAACCTCTGCAATCATCCCAAGCAGTCATGTCCTTATTTGATTGTTTTGTGCACACTCAATCGTACAATAATGAAGAATTCGTGAAAGAAACGAAACAAAACAAAAACAAGTTGGGTAAACAGACCTACGCTCATGTCAGAAGGGTTTTGTATTCAATTTACAAAATGCAGTCACCAGATCGAATCAAATCAAGAAACATGTCAAAGACGATTTTATTGGAGGAAATAGGAAATACGAAGATCATACTATTTTTAACAAAGTTGAACGAATTTCGACTTCTGAGGTTTTTGTTTTTGTTATACTCATAAATATCTCCCTTGATAATTATTTCAGATGTCCATCCGCGAGGGAGGAAACACAATTTGTTCGAATCCTAGAATGGTTACAAAACCCTTTTGCTAGGAGCTCTCTCCCGCCTCCTTGACTTGTTTCACTTATGAGCATCAATTGTAGGTACTCATTTTCAGTCATTCATTAAATTGAATCAAGTGTTCAAAGCATGCACCTTAAACGTTGAAATTGGGAAAAATAACTCAAAATTATTCAATCTTCGCATTTAAAACAGCCACTATTTGGTTTTACGATTACTGATACCAATAGCTGAACCGATTCTCAAAGACATACATGACACCTATCATTCCTGAAATTTACATGCAAATCCTAGCAAAACTGTAGTGTCTATGTCGGTAAAAAGCGCATTTTGTTCCATAGCCATATGTTGCCATAGTAATACATGCAGCGCATATTGTTCCATAGTATTACAGGAAATTTCAAACCGCTATAACTTCGCTAAATATGATTCAATCTTTATGAAACTTTCAGGATAGATCAATCTTGTAAATAATCATCTGTATACTGAATTTCATAGAATTTAAGGGTACCGTTAAGATTTTATTCAAGAAAACGTAAAATCGATAAATCATACTATTACTAACAAAGTTGAGTGAATTGCGACTTCTCATGTATTTGTTGTTGTTGTACTCACCAAGACCTACATTCCTGATTTTTTTCAGATTTTTCGGATCACAGGTGTCCAATCGCGAGGGGGGGGGACACAAATTTTTCGTGTATTTCCCCTCCCTGTGCGCCCCTCGAAGCAAACTTTGCCAAACTAAGACCTGTTTTGAAAAGTTCTCATCAAGACCTTTCATTTGATACCCATATTGGCTACCTCCAATGAAATTTTTTTTTCGGGGGGTCACTCCCCTATATGGGGAGACCCCCCTTAAATACCTTACAAAAATTTTTTTGTAGTTGAACTTTGAAGAGATCACCACTTTACACCTACATACAAAATTTGATGTTTCTAGCTTAAGTAGTTTCCGAGAAAAACTGCTGTGACACACGGACGGACGGACGGACGGACGGACGGACGGACGGACGGACGGACAGACAGACGGACAGACAGGACGCGATTTTAGAAGGGTTTTGTAAAATTATTTTACAAAACCCTAAAAAGGAAAACTTTTCAACTGAACCCAGCAACAAAAACTAAAGGACACTCATGAGTTTGCATGCCAATCTCGTCTTTGTCGTTGCCGTTACAGCAATTTTCTAACAATTTCACTAACTTGTGCAGAAATCACCAACCATCATCGTGGGAGTTGTTCACGTTTTATGTGATTTCCAGATTTTATCACAAACTTTCGGGGAGAACAGAAGCCAAGTAATTGGGAAAATCCTGGCGTGCCCAAAGTTGGCTCCAGGAATGAAGGATTGGGATGGATATTGTTAATCGAATTTCTTATCGATTAGCGTTGAAATTTCCAAATGACTTTTAAGTCCTTCAGAGCGTTTCCAATGAAAATTGCATTCTTCAAGGACATCTAAGGAATTTATGTTTATGAAACGACTGAAACCTTTTGGAATGTGCACGCAAAAACTCACTCAGCTATTATCCTTTGAAAAACATTTCAATTAACCTCGATCACCTCCTGCATATTTTTACTATCTTGTATTGCTCTCGCAGGCTCAATTTTCATGATGGTAGAAAATCATTACCACTAATTGTGAGCCTCTTACAGCAGCAGTTTATTACAACACGGAACTGAATACGCCACTGAATGGAATGAAATGAAAGTACGTGATGCACGTAGCGGCCATTCCAGCCCTCCGGACCACCCTCTCGCCCGTAACCGAAAAGAGTATTGCGTTAATGTGAAGGGAATTTCTTCTGAATGGGATTTCATTAGATTCTTTTATGGTTGTTTATAGCCACCTGGTACGTACGAGTATACTTCCTCTCTACATACTTGAGGTGTCTACACACAAGCTCAGAGATCCTGCTTCAAGTTAAGCCCGGTGCGTTGTTGTTGTTGTTGCTACTGCTATTGGGAATTCTGTTCCGTTGACCTGGCTGGGAAAAGTGAAAAAGCTTTTTATAGCCGTAAAATACAGGGCAGTAAATCCAATGGGTCTTTAAGAGAAGGAAATTTCACATTTTTAGCGAAACTAAACTGGCAAAGTTACGTTTCCTGTAAATTACATGCAACATTCTAATTACTTTTTCATTTCCGGTTAAGGATATCGAAATGGTTGCAGGAGCATGACTAGTTGTAATACTTTTGGATAAGTCAAGTGAACTTTAAAATTTTTATTTGCATTTTTTTCAAGTGCATATTTTAGCATTTGAAATTCTAAAGGATAACAGTCAGTAATCAGAGTGAGTGCATTTCTTAACTATTTCACCCTTAATTGTATGCTTACATTACCATTGAAGCGAATATTTTTCTTCTAGTATCTTGAGTTTTCTCAATAGCAGAACTTAACAATACCGAAGGAAAATGTGATGCTTTCATTATAAAATGAAAACAATCCAGTATTCAATTTCGTCCTTTCAGTTCTATAAGAAGTATTGTAAAAGCGTCGTCAATTTTGATTTTGTTGCAGATTTTCCTCTTTCAAATTTTCATAGTCCCGGCGAAGCGGGAAAGTAGGGAACTGGATTTTATCGTTTCATTTAGGACGTTTCTTATTCAACTTTAAGGGTTTTTCATTCATAGTTCGTGGAGGTGGCCCTTGAAAATCAAAATGTAATCGGGAAAATTGAATGCACTTGAAAAATATGATTCCAATTTATTTAGAGGCAAATTTATTTATATATTGATGACGATGGAGCTTGCTGTTGAGTTTTAAACTGGTTCAAAAAGGAGCTGAATGTAAATTGGTGCAGGAAAAACCCATAGATATAGAGAGTACTGGATCCGCAACCGGTCGTGAGAGCCGAAGCAATTGGCAACCTGCGCTAAAGTTGTGTGAAGTTGAGGTTTGAGGCAATATGCTTTTAATTTAGCACTCTATCCACGGCGAAACACGTTCACATTTAAAAAGTTTTTAATTTTAAAGATCGCGCGTACGTAATCGGAACTTTAATTCACTGTTTTGATTAAAAATTTATGAAATCTCCATCCACTTTGACACATGAGTTTTCCCGCGTGGTTCGCGCTCTTTTCGATTTTCTTTTGCTTTGACGTTCGAGTTTTCCGTGAGAGTTGTTTGTTGTTTATACTCAAACTGAAATGAAATTTCGTTGGTGTGCGCGGGTGTCAGTGGGGGAAGCGATTCTTCTGAAGAGAGAAAAGAAAAACCTGTCTGGAAAAAAAAGGGGAAGGAGAAGCAGAGAGAATCATATATTTATAACTTATTTATGTGGCAAATTTGCTTCTCACATGGACGAGTACACAGATTCTCGTTGCTCGTCCATTTGTTTATATGTCTTTGGAAAAACCCGAGAAAAGTTTCATGCAAGCTGTTGTTGCGAACAGCAATGCTATATATTTACAATTTTTTTTTTTTCAATTCATTTATTCCAATTAAATAGTACTTACATATCAAACTTAGCTCTAATTTATGCTTAACATAGCGGACTATTTCCTTATGTATGGTTTATCTTAACCTAGTTACATTACATTTCATTTTTCTTAACCTATAGCCTTACTAAACTAATATCGGTGGCAGCGAAAGGTGCCTCCGATCCATTGATGCTGAAATGAAAAAGAAAAGAAACTGTTGAGAAACTAATACTTGTTCCTCAAACTGTGAAAGTCACAAATAAAAATAGCACGCTTTGAAAGGTCACGAATAAAACACGCACTGATCTGATTCCAAAACTGAACTCCTTTATTCAACATTCAATTGTATTTATATTCTAAAACAACTTGCTCATCAATTATGTTAACCAGAACAGAGTTCAATTATCGAGCAAAGAATTTGCTTACTGTTGCACATATGTTTACATGTTTTAAATAATTGAACGATGTTCGATGAAGACAAAAATGCTGACTATTTGAAATATGGAGAAGCAAGCAGATTACATAGTTCAATGAATCAAGATGTCAATGTTTTCAATAATGAATGCTTTGCTGTATAATTAATTTTATGGATAGATTACAAATTGATTATAATTCTGAACATTCTGCCCGCCAAGGACCGCTGGTTCTTCTAACAGAGGATAGTTTGTTATCTTTCGTACCATCTCGTCTTCGGATTAGCATTGTTTGTAACTGGTGGTCTCCGCAATCTCCATATTAGAACGCTGATAATGATAGATGCAACTAGGAAGGTGAGGCCAACACTTGTGCCCAGAACAATGATGTGATGTCGCGTCTGATGCCAAATGGTAGCTGAAAACTCGGATCGCAAGAGCGCTTCTTGCTGTTGGGTTTCATGAATAAATCTATCGTCTTGTTTGAGTAGTGGTTCCGTGGCGATGTAAAGATACGACAGATTTGTGTTTTTTACGGTGTCTTGCATCAATCGTATGGGTTTAATGTAAGTTGACTGCACATGTACGGTTTCCATAATTTGAGAATTAGCGCGAATTATGGCGGTTGAACTTTTGATGCTGCAATAAGAGCCCATTTCTATTATACCCACTCCTTGGATTTTAACATCTTGTCGGTGTCCACTGCATGTTATGGCGATTGATTGCTTTTTAGAGGATAAAAATAGCCAGTTGTTAGCTCGGGTTAGCTGCTTCCATAGCAAATCCTTCACGTGTAGTCTGTTGAGTGGGCATGAGATCTTATTGATTCGCTCGAAAATCTCGTCTAAGATGCAATTAGGATGCTCGCTAATACTCTGGAGTATGCTGACTGAGCAATGATGCCTGTTGTTTGAAACTGTTTCACATTGGTCAAATTGTTTAGGGCTCAGTTCAAAATACAGTTGGTCATCGTAATCTACTCCAAAATAATTCGTGGAGACGTCAGGAACTGAGTAATTTTTATCGTTTAAACTATGTGGGATGCCTGTACAATGTAGAAGCTCGAAGTTCCTTTGTTCGACTATTGGGAAGAACCCTGATATGAGTATGGCGTTTTGTGTTTTTGTAATTTGTGTCCTCTGTATCTCCCTTGGTTCGATAAATAACCCCTTTCCTAACTTTGACTGTACTAGTGCCAGTGTTTTATGCATGGTGGTTGGTGAGCATTTTTCTGCAAGACTTCCGATTCCTGATTGAATTTTATATTAGCCATTGTAACGATTCTGAATCTGTTCTAGCCATTCAAACGTTAATTGATATGTGGTTAAAAAATCAAGGCTGATTCGGTTCTGGTCGATGGGATTGTACCATGAGGACATTTTTGTCAATGTTTTGGACACGTGATTGAATTTCTCAAGTTTGGTTGTCAGTACATGTTGAGTATCGTTGACTCTAGTAGTCGGGGTTAATAGCAAATGTCCTTGATGTTGCATGGTGTCAATAAGGTGTTCACTCCGAATATTCCTTGCAGGATGTTTCCCAGAATTCCACGCCGTGATCGATTTTGAATCCATGAGGTGATTGACTCAAAGGTACTATTGACTCCCTGATTCAGTCGCTCCACTAGCTCCTTGCATCGTGTATCCTGATGAAGTCGAACACCTTGTTCGCAAATGTACGATGTGTTCTGACGTACTTGTTGAAGATTGGAAAGGTCTTGTTTGATTTCTTCAGGTGAAATGTGAATATCCATTCGTATTTGTCCTTTCATCAAGTGTACTTGACCGATATGCTCTATGTACAGACCAGACTCAGGGTGTTTTATAGTAAAATTTGCCCAAGTTCATGTTACGCAAACTAGAACTGCCAGTAAGCAAACCATGAGTTTCGATAGAGTTGATGATTTCTTCGAAATGCCAGTTTATCGCTCTCTAGTAGTACAGTGAGGATCGATAGTGGAGTTTTCAGATGTTTTAGGCTCCTTGTGTCCCTCATCTATTGGTAGTGGACAGATTTTTGATATGGGTCGCTTCATAGTTCTGTCATTCGTCTTTATTGTTACAACCCTCGTTAACCCATCCTCTCCGGGATGGAGAGCCAAAATTCTGCCCAGAGGCCATTGAATAGCGGCACAATTTTCAAGTTTGACGAGCACGAGGTCATTAACCTTTATGTTTCGGTTTTCGGTGAACCACTTTGTACGTTGTTGTAGCTGCGTAAGGTATTCTAAGCTCCATCGTTGCCAAAATTGTTGTTTCAATTTCTGGACGAGTTCCCGTTTCTTAATTGGGTTATCTTGTGTATTTTCATCAGGTAATTCGAATAGTTTTTCTCCAGTTAGGAAATGTCCAGGGGTTAAAGCGTTTAGATCGTTCGAGTCAGTGCTTATTGGTGTCAATGGTCGCGAGTTTAAGCAGGCTTCGATCTGGGCAAGCAACGTGTACATCTCTTCGACATTAAGTAAATGTGATCCTATTACTTTCGTCAAATGCCGCTTCATTGATTTCACCACTGCCTCCCAAATTCCTCCAAAGTGCGGACTTCCTGGTGGGATGAATTTTCAGTCAATGTTATTGATAATGAGTGTTTCTTGTGCTTCCTTATTCATCTCTTTGGTGGCTGCTTTCAGCAGTTTATTTGCTCCGACGAAGCTAGTACCATTGTCGCTTATCAATGTGTGAAACATGCCCCTTCTTGCAATGAATCTTCTTATTGCCGCGATGCAAGCCTTTGCCGTTAAGTCACTCACTAACTCCAAATGTACTGCATACAAAGACGGCAATATACGCTTTTGTTGTTTTGCTGCCTCTACCACTACTCCATTTAATGGAAATGGGTCCAGCATAATCAATTCCCGTGCGAGCAAATGGCTTGCCTGGTTGAACTCGTTCATATGGTAACTGACCCATTCGCTGCTGGCTTGGCTTCGCGTTGACTTTAAAACATGTGACGCATTTTTTAGTTAATGCCTTAACTGCTGTTGCTCCGTCTATTATCCAAAATTTCGTTCTGATTATAGCGTGAACCAGCTGTTGACCTCCATGCAACGTAAGATGATGGTAGTGTTTGATAATTAGGTTTGCTAAGTGTCCCCTAGGTAAAATAATTTGGTGCTTAGTGTCATAGCTCAATGCACTCTGTTGAGTCCTTCCACCTACTCTCAGCAGTCCTTCCGAATCCAAGAATGGTCGCTGCCTTATAAGGCGACTTGACTTACGCAGAGGCTTGTGATTCTCCAGTTGCTCAATTTCATCTGAGAATGCTTCTCGTTGAACTATGCGAACGCAGATGATTTCCGCTTCCTTTAGTTTGTCGCTGGTCAAGAAAGTACTACTATTTTTGGTTTTCCATCTACGACAATACGCAGTTACTCGAACTAACTTTGTAAAAGATGAGAATCTTTGGAAGATGTCGGGCGTTTGCTCAGGTGTGATGGTTTGAGCTGAGACACTCGTCAAACACGCGTCGTTGGTTCGCCTTTCGATGTCAATCATAGCACTGTTGGTAAACGAATTCCCTTTTGGCCATTTACTGGGGTCTTCACTCAACCAGTCTGGCCCATTCCACCACAACTTGTCGTTGACAAGAGCCTGAGGCAGTGCTCCACGGGATGCGATATCTGCAGGATTTGATTTGCTACCCACATGTCGCCACTGTTTTGGCTCTGAGCTTGATTGTATCTCTCCAACTCTATTCGCTACGAAGACTTTCCATTTGGTTGCCGGTTGACGTAACCATTGCAACACAATTGTAGAGTCAGTCCAGTAGTACGGTCTGAGACAATCCCATCCATGCGCTTTCAGAGTGCTGTTCATAAGTTCGCATAACAAAGCTGCACCACACAGTTCGAGACTCGGTATTAATCGTACTTTCAAGGAGGCCACTTTTGATTTCGCTGTTATAAGTTTAACGAGTGATTTTCCACCATTCTCTTGCACACGCAAGTAGATAGTTGCTGCATATGCCGATTCGGATGCATCACAAAATCCATGAACCTGGATCGACTCGATGCTGGTATAATTTAGCCAGCGGAGAATCGAAATTTCTTCGATTGCCGACAGTTGGGCACGAAAATTCTACCATTTTCCCGAGAGTTGATTTGGTACGGGCTCGTCCCATTCCGTTCCTTCAAGCCACAGTTGTTGCATGATGATTTCGCCAAAAATGATGCAGGGCTGCAACCATCCTACTAGGTCAAAGAATTTGGCTATCTCTGACAGAAGCTGTCGTTTAGTTGGTGGGTCATCGGTCATTGGTTCAAGGTTTACTTTGAATGAAATTGAATTTCTGGCTGGATGCCATCGCAAACCAAGTGTCTTAATATGAGCATCCTCGTGAATATTAAGCGGTACGTTTGTTTCTCGGTCAGAAACGGAAACTGCATTCAAAAGAGTGTCGTCATTACCAGTCCACTTCCGCAAGTTGAAACCTCCTTTGTGGAGTGCTGTGATTAAGTCTTGTTGAAGGCATTTCACTTGATCAATCGTGTCTCCACCGGTAAGTACATCGTCTACGTAGAAATCGTGTTTTATCGAATGGCACGCCTGGGGATGAAACAACTTCTCGTCATCAGCGAGTTGATGTAACGTCCGCATGGCCAGGAATGGAGCACTAGCTGTTCCATACGTAACTGTTGACAATTTGTAGTGTTTCATTGGATGCGAAGCATGGTTTCGCCACAGAATTCGTTGATAATCTTGGTCTCTGGGGTCTATGATTATTTGTCTGTACATCTTTTCGATGTCAGCTGCTACAACATATTTGTATGTCCTCCACTTCATAAATATGTGAATGATGTTATTTTGATAGCTCGGCCCAGTTAAGAGTGTGTCGTTGAGTGATTTCTCTGATGGCGTTTTTCCAGACGCGTTGAAGACTACTCTCAGTTTCGTAGTTGTGTTCTCTGCCTTAACCACAGCGTGATGCGGCAAATAGTAACTGTACTTCGAGTGTTTCTCTTGAGCAGGTACCTCTACCATATGTCCTAGTCTTCTGGACTCTTCCATGAACTCTATATATTGCTGCCGTAGCTTTCTGTTGTTGGCTAGTTTACTTTCTAGCTGTGAAAACCTAATATGAGCGTTTCGTTGAGAATCGCGTAGAGTTTTTGCAGGCTCAACATTCTCCTTGAATGGAAGCCTCACGATATATCATCCAAAGTCGTCTCGTCTGGTTGTTTTCTGGTACCATTCCGCAGCAGCAGTTTCTTCAGGCTTTAGGATAGGATTGACTGGTGTCTCTGTAAGATCCCAGAACCGTTTCACAAGTTGGTCTGTTTCTTCTTCAATACTGACCAATGATACAATTCCTGCCAAAGAATTTGAAGTTGCTGCCATGGATGTCGGTCCGAGTAAAATCCATCCGAATACAGTATTGACAGCGCAAGGCGATCCTTTCTTGAATCCCAGCAGAACTACAGAATTTTAAACATCTGCACCAAGCAACATATCAATACGTGAAGGTGTGCCACATAACGGGTCCGCTAAGTCAGCACGTGACAATGTCTTTGGAAGCTTCACTTTAGTGTCGATTGAAGGACATATATTAGTAATGTTGTGCTGATACAGTGAACACGCTATCTCCACATCTTGGGTTGATATTCAGCAGCACGCTTCCCTTTGTTTGAACCTTTCAGGTTGCTCCTAGACCACATATCGTAACTTTAGCGTATTCGCGTTTCATTCCGAGCAGTTGAGCAGCTGATTCCGTGATGAATGTCCGTTGTGAACCAGAATCAACAAGTGCTCTTAATGTTACCAACTCCGATGAAGCGTTTTCCATCTTGATTCGGGCTGTCGCCAATAGCACTTGCTGGCAAAGATAATTTTCTTCGGCAAAAAGTGAATTTGTTGATGGTGTAAATGGTTTAGCGTCGCTAGATAATACTGCAGACGTTCTCTTATTGCTGTCGTGGAGCAATGTATGGTGCTGTTTGGAGCAGGTTCGACATCTGGATTTAGATGGACATTTACTGATGACGTGTCCTTTCCTTAAGCAATTAAAGCACAATTTATTTCGTTTCACAGCCTCTTGTCGCTGTTCGAACTTTAATGCCTTGAAGGTATCGCATCGATTTATGTGATGACTTTTGCTGCAAATGTCGCAAGTCGTTACGTCACGAACCGTGAGTGCATCCACTTTTTGGGATTTCTTAGGACCATTCAACGCTTCTAATGTCCTGAAACGGCTTGTTAAAAAATCTATGAACGTTGCTAGAGTTGGTATCTCTGATGATGCTCCAATGGACGTCTCCCATAATCTTCTTGTTTCATGGTCTAGTCTTTGTGTAACACCAATGCTCTTCATATTGGCAATGAGCTCAGCCGTAGTGTCCATGAATTGCTTAATGTTAAAGTCACGTTCCTCCTTAGCTGCCGGTAGTTTGTGGAACGTATGTAGATAGCTCCACGCGATGGATCGTTTGTTGTCGTATCGTTTACGAAGCATTTCCAATGCTGCCTCGTAATTCTCGCTGTTGATGTCCATATGCTGGATGACACGTGTCGCCTCTCCAGTCAGATGAGTCTTTAAGTACTGCATCTTCTCTACTGCAGATAATGACTCATTATTGTGCACCATTGACGTGAACAAATCGATGAACATCCGCCATTGTCTGTAACTCCCGTCGAACTTGGGAATCACCAAACGCTCAAGCTGAACCTTTGTAGTTCCAGATGCAGGTTTCTCAGTAATACTGATGCTCGATTCACCCTGATGTTGGCTGATGCCACCTTTGAACGCCCCAAGCAGGTCCAAATACTGGTTCTCGCTGGTCTCGAAATCTTCAAGATACGAGTTGCGTCGCGCAGGATTGTCGGCCGTCTCGTCGAGCATGAGAGTATGATGCTGTCCATAACTCCTGCAGTCGTTGCAGCCTTGCCTCAAAATAGCCAAGATTATGACGATCCTTGCTATCCTTCCCGAAGTTTTTCTTCAGCCTCGCAATGTTGCGAAAATGGTCGTATTGTGTGACCGTAGTCGATGAAGTTCCTTTATCATCTTTCGTGGCAGCAGATGCAGTTGTGGATTTGTCGCCCCTTGTTTCCGGCATATTGGCAAAGACCCTCCTCAGGATGTAGTTCAGCACTGGTGTTGATTACTTTCCGATTCTTATAACAGCGGAGCCAAAAACTCGTCTGCACCAACTTGTATAAAGTAATTCAACGGTGGAGATTTTGAGCAATGGTTGCCCTAAGAATTGATTTTATCAAATATCACCAGAACCAAATTATTATTGTCTCTGATGCTTTGCCACTAAAAAATTCGTATCCGGATCCACAAATATCCAATTCGTAATCCGGCTCGACGGACCAAAAATGTTGAGAAACTAATACTTGTTCCTCAAACTGTGAAAGTCACAAATAAAAATAACACGATGTGAAAGGTCACGAATAAAACACGCACTGATCTGATTCCAAAACTGAACTCCTTTATTCAACATTCAATTGTATTTATATTCTAAAACAACATGCTTATCAATTATGTTAACCAGAACAGAGTTCAATTATCGAGCAAAGAATGTGCTTACTGTTGCACATATGTTTACATGTTTTAAATAATTGAACGATGTTCGATGAAGACAAAAATGCTGACTATTTGAAATATGGAGAAGCAAGCAGATTACATAGTTCAATGAATCAAGAGGTCAATGTTTTCAATAATGAATGCTTTGCTGTATAATTAATTTTATGGATAGATTACAAATTGATTATAATTCTGAACAGAAACGAAAACGGACGAACACGTTAAGTTAAATAACACCAGGGGGGGATCATGCAGGAAAATTGGCAAGGATGGCAAAGAGCCAGGGTGTAGGGATGGGAATGGGGGTTGGGGGGGTTTAGGGGGTAGTAGGGTATTCCTTAAAAGGGGTGATGGGAGCGTCTGTCATCAGGGCTTTTGCGCGGGTTCACAAACTGTAACTCAGAGAACTTCGGTTCCCCGTGCCGGGATTTGTTGTAGAGCGTGATTCTACCTTCAGCATCGAAGATAAGACCGCGGTCGTTGAGAAGCGAAAGGTATTGGGGAAAGTGTTTTGGGAAGCGTATTGTATCTAGGAAGTCGGGGTCAGTGTTGAGGGATTGAGTAATTAAGGGATTGGAATGGGATTCGGCTTTATGAAGGAGCTTGAGGGCTATTTTGGTGAGGAAGTAGTCTATTCGAGGGACTTGGTCTTTGTCATAGACTTTTTGGTGACGGACCATTCGACCTGTCACAGGATTTTTCCAAATTTTCGTACAATGACGAAGGATCGGTCGTTCTTTAGTGCGTAGCTTCTCCATTTGGGCTGATGACAGGTCGCACCAGAAGACAAAGCCATAGGATAGGACGGGGTGGATTAGTGAGGTGTAGCAGAGGATTCTGGTCTTGATGGGATAGGTGGTTTTATAGTGGATAAGCGGCAGTAGTGAGTGGAAAGCCGTGGTGGCCCTACAAAGGTTCTTTTTTATTTGAGGGAGAGGAGAAAGACGGGAGTTAATTATAACCCCCAGATAATTGACCTCAGATTTCTGAGGGATACTAATGCCCTTGATTTGCAAGCTTAAATTGCGTACCTCATCAAGGAGTGAGTTTTTGAGGTGGGTGTGGCCCTTGATGAGAATAGCTTCGCATTTAACTGGGTTGACCATTAGTTTCCACTTAGAAAGACAGTCATCTAGCTGGTCGAGATAATTATTAAGGTGGGCTTTGATTAGTTTTAGGTGGCGAGATGATGCAAAAATAATGATGTCATCAGCATACTGAAGGACTCTTATTGTGTTCGGGGGTGGTGGAATGTCGGCTGTGTAAAGGGAGAACAGAAGAGCTGAAAGAACAGATCCCTGTGGGATCCCCGCTATGAGAGGAAAGGTGTCGGATTGGGTGTCGTTGAGTTTGACCCGTGCAGAGCGGTTTGTTAAGAAGGAGAGTAGGAGTTTGCACAGGTGAGGATGTAGGTTAAATGTCGAGAGGAGTTTGTGGATGAGGCCATGTTGCCAGACAGCGTCGAAGGCTTTCTGGATGTCAATAAGACAGGCAGTGGTCGGCATATTTTTTGCATCATTTATGGCAACGTGTGGTTTCAGGATGAGGAGGGGGTGCTCAACGGTATGGTTTGGACGATTGGCGAGCTGAAAGTCAGGGATGATAGAGTTGTCCTCTAGATGGCAATCGATAGATTCTTTGATGGCAAGTTCAAAGATCTTGCTTGTGGTGGCGAGCAAAGAAATGGGACGGTAGCTGCTTGGGAGTAGTGGACTTTCGCCTTTCTAAGGGATCGGGACGATAATGGAGAGGCGCCATAGCTTGGGAAAGTAGGCATTGAGGATGCAGTGGTTGATAAGTTTCGAGAGGAAGGGAGACAGAGATTCACTGCATTTTTTAAGTAGCATGGTGGAATGCCTTCGTGTCCACAGGACTTTTTATTTTTTAACTTTAGGATAATGGATTGACGGATGTCTGGATGGATATCGGATGCATCGGATGGGCATGTGTTTGGCGCTTGGAAAGGTCGTGAAAACAGGGTATCGGGTTCGTGTATGGAGGTTTGGAGTGTGGATTCAGAGAGGAGCTTAGAGATGGAGGTTTGGACACATAGGTCAGTTTCTGGGTTGTATAGGTGTTGGGTCAGGTTATGGGCTTTTGCAAAGTGGTTTGCTAACGAATTTACCCTCTCGTGTGGTGACTGGTTTTGGGGAAGGTATTCGGCTGGGGTTCGGGGCTTTCCGAGGCTCGAAAGGTGTCGGCAATGTTGGTGGGGTTATTAAACTTGACGTTCAGGTGCTCGCTATACAGCATATCAATATCATTACGTATTTTTGAGCTGAGATCATTGATCTCATCTCGTAAATGCCAATATTGAGCGTCGTACCGGTGGCGGAAGAGAAGCCTGCGAAGGAATTTTTTCCGGTTGATGTAGTTTATGATATCTTCAGGAAGAGATATCATGTCATGGTATCCGAGTGTGTGAAGAGGTACTCAAGATTCGATACATTTTTCTACCGAATCAGTATATACTGACACAGCTTGGTCGATTTCAGTGTCGGATACGCGACAGTCAACTGGTAATGGGATCTGGGAGAGGGTTGAGGCAAGGGACGCATTAACTGATCGCCAGTTAACACGGGAAAAGTCTTTGGTCACGGGACGTGGGGCATGGATTGGGCGATTATGGATACAGGTACAGAGTATTACTGCCTCGTGGTCACTGACTCCAGGGACGGTCTCGAGGTACGGGAGGATATTGCTACTGAAGTCAACAGGAAAGTTATCATTAGTGATGAATAGGTCTAGGAAACTTTGGGCTGGGCCTCGTTGGAAGGAAGGACGTGCTGGACTCAGGATGACCATCCGTAGTGGAATTGCGTGGTTATTCTTCCACTGTGCCAGTGAGTTGCCATTTGGATTGGTTCGGGTGTCAAGGAATTCTGGATATCGGGCATTTAGGTCACCACCAATGATGGTGTGGAGTTTTTTCTGGTTGGGCTTGGGATAGGCTTGCATGAAGGAAATTACTGTAGTGAGGTGGTGGTTGACTAGCGTCTGTTTGGGGCAATAAACGGATGCGCACACGAAGAGAGTGTCACTTGTCTCGAAGCAGGCAAGGGTACATTCAGAGGATAGGCTTGGGAAGTCGGGCTGGATTTGGGTGACTTTAAAGGATTTTCGGAGGAGGATGCCTGTGCCACCACCTTTGGAGTTTCCAGGGCGGTTGGTACGAAGGAATGTGTAGCGAGGGAAAGAAGGGGTGTGCCAGGAAATTATTTTGGTTTCGGAGAGCAAGACCACATCAGGGTTATGGTCATCAAGGAAGGATTGGAGTTCATGACGCCGTGCTCGGGATCTGATGGAGTTTATGTTCAATTGCATGAACTTAAACTTCATCAAAGCTCGTTACGAATTGCATGAGAAGGAGACGCTTGTCATAGGTGCCTGTACATGCACGGTAGTTCAGCATGAACTTTCTCATCTTCGATGCCAGGGAGGCAAAATCACACCCAAATAAGCTCTTCACCTCGGTCTTTAAAAAGTTAGTGGATGTTTGGGTACCGCTGGTACTTTCAACTGACTCGCGTATGAACCGTTGGTATTTATGGCAACTGGAGGTTGTGGGGACTGTGCGAAGTTTGTTGTTCTTGGCGCGGTCTGTCTAGCCAAACTCGCGTTTTTCTTGACATTAAGTCTTTCGATATGCCGCTTGAAAATCGGGCAGTTTTTGTAGTTCGCGGTGTGCTCGGAGCCACAGTTTGCGTAGAGCGGAGATTGCTCAGGCGTTTTTTGGCAATTGCCTGGCCCATGGGATTGGCTGCATTTTACGCAGCGGTAATTTAGATGGCAGTTAACTGCTGAGTGGCCAATACGTTGGCAGTTCTTACACTGTAGTATATCCTTATTCTGGATTTCCTCAAAGCGCACAACCATGTGCAGTATAGCACGAATATTTTTAAGTTTGTTGACGTCAAAGCTAGGCTTTAATACAAGCAACCACAAGTTCAGTTGCCGATTGTTGCGCTTTGAGGCAGAAGTTTCATACAGTTTAAGAGACTCGATCTCCTCGATCCCCTGTTGCCTAATATCGGCAGATATTTCTTCTGCCGTAAAAGATGAATGCAACCCTCTGATGACATACGCTCTTTTGCGTTCGTCAACAGGGGTGTAAGTGAAGAAAGGCTTCTTTTCCTGACTAAGGAACTCTTTCGTTTTCACATAGTCTTCTTTGGAGTTGAGCAGGATATGGGTGTGGGGACCCTGGCGTTTGAATAAATAATCATTTGGTAAAGAATTTAAAAATTTACTTCTGATTTCACCCAAGGCGGGGAAATCTTCCATCACCACGATTGGAGGTACCTTCCTTTGCGTCGTAGATAGATTTACCGGCACTGCGGTGGCACTGTTGTTTTGTGTTGTTGTTGTTTTGTTGAATGCTACTGTTGCTGTTGTTGTTGTTGGCATGGCTGGTTTTGTATTGCTGCTGTTGTTGGTTTTCTTGGTTGTTGTTGGTGTCATTCCACTATTGGTCGCTGTTGCTCCATTTGGTGGTTGAAAGCGCATAACCATTGCTTCCAACTGCAGCATTTTTGCTTTCATCGTTGAGATTTCATGGTGTTTTTGCTGTAGATCCGACTTTAGCATTTTAATGCGCTCTTTGAGCGCTGATTTACTATTCGCAGCAGGTGTAGAGCGGGGTGTATCAGTTTTGTCGATACCAGCGCCATCGCTCTCTTCCATCATGGAGACGAGGTTCTCGGAGCTACTCGCTTTTCTTGCGCTTAGATGTTTTCTTAAATTTCGGTGAAGCCGGTATCATCGTTTTGCCGATGGGCGGCATTTCGCAAGTGTGCAAATTTTCATAGCCCCGGCGAAGCGGGAAAGTAAGGAACTTGATTTTATCGTTTCATTTAGGACATTTCTTATTCAACTTTAAGGGTTTTTCATTCATAGTTCGTGGAGGTGGCCCTTGAAAATCAAAATGTAATCGGGAAAATTGAGTGCACCTGAAAAATATGATTCCAATTTATTTAAAGGCAGATTTATTTATATATTGATGACGATGGAGCTTGCTGTTGAGTTTTAAACTGGTTCAAAAAGGAGCTGAATGTAAATTGGTGCAGAAAAAACCCGAGAAAAGTTTCATGCAAGCTGTTGTTGCGAATAGCAATGCTATATATTTAAAATTTTTACTTATCTAGCTGAATTTATAACCATTAGCAGCCATGGGTTAAGCTTCAGGCATCCGAAAGTTGCTGGTAATTGAAAACTTAGCCTGGAGTGTTTTTCTCAAATATATATAATGTTATGTATTTTCTTTTATGTAAAGATATGTTGGTTGCTAGCCGCAATGCACCAACAAATCATTGAAATGAGTAGTGGGAACCTTCAGTTGATCTGAACAAGTTTGAAGTTGAAAGTCAGGCCAGCTGAGGGTGTGTGGAGGTTTAAGACTCCCAAACTTATCGGCGTGCCGCAAACGTGAGCTTTGTCCCCTAGCAGCACTTTTGCAAGCAACTGCTGATCCTTCATACTGAAGTGATAGGATGCCATACAAAATTAACGTAATTTGCAATGATATATGACATCACTGCTGATTTCATTCCAACACACTTGTAGCAGTTTTTAAGCCACTGAAGCAGCACCGATATTATAATCGAGCAGTCACACAAGCAAACTGCTCAACAACCTTCCTAACACTTACACGAAATTTTAATTGCAGATTTGGGACGAATTCCATTACTTCCATTCACGGTTATAAATTATAAAATATTTTTTTTATTAATGTCATTACATGTAAATTTTATATCATTTTTTCAATATTAAATTTAAACTTTTCCTTTTAATTATATTCTTTGTGATATTTAGCTTTCTATTATTATGTAAAATCTTGTTCATTTTTCTTTACTTCTGTTAATTTTAAAAAATTCAAATCTGCAAATTAAAATTTTGGACATGAGAACACTGATTTAATACATCTCATCCGTATATTGCATTGCCGAATGCAATCTAACTCGGCTGAGCGAGCAGCTAGATTCAATGTTCAGTTGCGACACAAGGAAATTATGAAAGGTTTGGACGGATGGGGGAGTCCAATTCAAATCGCCAAGCAGTGAGGTCGGGAGGAACGCGCCGGTGTGACACTTTGACTAGGAGTGTGAATGCAATCTTAAAAGTTGCACAGTAAGTAATGTTAGTTCACGGAATTTACCTATGGATTAGCAAATGGATTCGGTAAAGAATATGAATAGGTTGAAATATCACACTCAGTATTGATTTACAAAGATGTTCAGTGTTTGTAACTAACGGAAAGTATTTAGTTCCGTAATATCTTTGTCCCAGGACTTAGAATTACCAGAATCAATTTATCTAGTAGAACTCCCACCTCTCTTGCTTATACTCGGTTATAAATGATTTCGCAAAAGAAATACATCGAGGATTAATATTAGTGAATCAAAACTCTTTGCAAATCAATAGTACATGCAACGGACGATCGTGAAACTCAAAAGTCAGTGTTGCGTTGTTTTTTTATATTAAATATAAAACTACACGAAATATTAGAGATGAGGATAATGAAGGAAATGTGAAAGTATAAAGTAAGTTCACCTTATTTACTCGTTGAGCGCTTGAGTGCAAGAATACGGCGGCTGAAAAACCATTTCGATAAACAATAGCTTTTCGAGGCATTTCAAAACTCTGTATACTCCGCCAAACCTCCTAGACCAATCCTGACGAAGCCAACAAAGTCAGAGCTTTTGTTTTTGAAAATATAAATGTTCATCTAAATTCATCGTTCATTGCTTTGGCATGACACATGTTTGACAATTGGACGTGTGGCACGTAGGAGAAGGTTCGCGTACAGTGTTGCTAATCTGATATTGAAGTAGGAGCATAGGAAGAAGAATGCCGAGATTACAACTATAAATGACGGAACTACAATGCATGGTTGGATCGGGTTTTTCCCTTTTTCGTTCTGAAGGTGCTCTCACAATCACTCGCAATACAACACGCTCTAAAGTGGCGGATATTGAGTTAAAACTTGTACGACATGTTAATTCCACTCCTTGGAGTCCTTATTATCGCTGCCGATGGTATTATCGTTGCTTCCAGTGGATTGATTTTGTATCGAGGTCTATATAAATTATTACAATTAATTAGAAATTTAATATAGTTACAACTTATAAATAAATGTATTACAATATTTAATCACACGGTACGAAGCAGTTGGACTTCTCTATCATGTATCACTACATCGTCATCGAATGCTCCTGAGGATGCCGGTGAGTACCCTTTTTGGTTCTTTTCATATAATATTTTTATGTATATTTTTTTATGGTTTCTTTGTATATGAATTTTTAAGTATATTCTTTGTTTTGTTTTTTGGTCACCTTTATTTACCATTATTTCTATAAGTTAGATTCTCACCAAAATTACAAAATTTTTCCATATTGAAACGAAAAGAAAATACAAAATTCATAATTTACTACCAAACATAAATCTCTGTTCCGACCTTTCGTTTGGCGATTTACTTGTTTTAGTATGAGCAATTTCGGTTCGATTAAGCAATCCAAATTCCAAATAATTTACGTTTGATTGTATTTGGAAGAAGTAGCGTTTCCGGAAGAAATTCCTTTTGTTTTTTCTTGAAATCTAGTTAGCCTCCAGTTGAAATTGTACATTTTTAAGCTAAATTAAAAAAAAAATTTATAAAATGGAAAGATAAATTTTATAAAAATTCGGTCTTTTCCTTTCACTCCACCTGACCGTGTATGGGACCCGCAACGATGGGAGGCTCCTACTCTGAAATAGGCTAGCCGTCGGGCGCGCTCTTCCCCTTTTTTGCTTAACAGGGGCTCTTGCCGGGTAAAGTGGCCTTCCGCTCGCGTGCCCTTTTATGATATTCCATTGCATAATGCTATAACATAAGTTGTTACGTTTGTATTCCTCATTTGATGGAAAGAGTCATAAACAGCACGTTTGTATGAGTTTTTCACTCAAATGGGAAATACATGGCCACGTCTACGTTTGGATCTTGATCCGGTTGGGAGGGTGTGAGTTGGTACCGCTTCCACCTGGATGCCCCACCCTTATTTTTTGGCCATAAGTATCGTCGGTAATGACGAAGTCCCCACAAGTCCGTCCGTTTTTGCCCGGCCCAATTTGTTCTTTGAACAAGCATTTCAACCCTTAGTAGGTTACCTCGGCCTCGACACCAGTTCATCGGTATGTTGACATGTTTAATTCATGAATGCGAAATTTGTTTTACTGGGTCCTTGTGCTAGGGGGAAAGAATCCGCCCCACGATACCGCAACGCTAACCTGCCAGCGCATTCCTGCATCCCCAGACAAGGCCGATCTCGGCGGATCTCACCATCCTCTTCCGCTGAGGCAGTAGACCATCACTGCCATTTGCAATATACCGCAATGAACTTTACACACGATGGTCAAAAAGCAAGCCACGGCAATCAGACATGTGAATTTCGTCATCGTCGCTGTCTACCTCCTGTCCTTTATTTTCGTCGCATCCAAGCGTTGAACGCGGCTATTCCAGAATATTTCTTTCCACTCCTCCTCTTTTACTTATATGGTTCATTCAAAGCCCATCAGTGTTCAAAACACTAAATTATATCAAATAAACGACAATATCAAAAACTAAAACTACAATGTGAGTTGCTTCTTTGTTGCGGTTAATGATACTATACAAATTACGTGCTTTGTGGCAGACAGTAAGTGTCATTTTTAAAAGCATTCGAATGTTGTAATTGGGCAACAGTGATGAACTGTTTAACTAAATTTTGTAATAATTATAATGATTAATAAACGTCTTCTTATCATTATCAACAGGAATGTGAAAATCAAGAGCATCGCTAAATGCATCTACTGACAGCGCTACTGTACCGTTGGGTGCAGGTCAATCCACAGCTAACCACAGTGCTGAAGAGCCTTCAATCCAAAACTGCAGGGTCTCACCATTCTGGAGAGATAATCCAGAGATCAAGTTTCTACAGGCTGTAATCTTTCAACATTCAAGCTGATAATGTAAAACTCTCTTGATAGTAAGTTGCCTTACTGCCGATGCATTTTTGGCCGTAAAAGATTTAATTAAATCGCCACCAGCCAAGGAAAAATACAATTTTTAAAAGATGCAGTTTATTAGTCGTCTAATAGATTCTGCTGATTAACAATTACACAAGCTTTTGGCTGAGCTCCAGCTAAGTGGCAGGGTGCCCTTAGAGTTGTTCAGGCTTATGTGGTATGTTGTAGGTGGACAAGCCCCAGAAAATATTTTAAGGACTCACTAGCTAGCACTTTTTCCTCCAGCAGTTCACAAGTTGGTACGTGTTTTTCAAACCATAGCGTCATTTGATGAACTGGCTACTGGTACAGACACTTTAATGAAAAGCAGTGAATTACCTCACTTTGTCATGGCTACAGCTAGGTATTTCAGCTTTCCTTCAGCAGCCTTGCAAGCCCCAAATTTCACTGGGAATGCCATAGTTACAGAGATTAGGGAAGTTGAAAAGGCTAAAGAAGCTGCCTCAAATGACGAGCGTAGCAGTGATTGGTCTCGAAGGCGATCGTAGTCCAGAAAACACATATTTCTCCAGCAGGATACTGTTATAATCGCCCTAATTATGGCAATTGTGCGTGACACTGCGTTCAACCCTGCACTTTCAAGCCCACAGTGGTGCAATCACCTTCATTTGATGGAAACTAAAACAGTTGTTGTCATTAGCAGTAGTTGGCGACACCCACGTTAATAATCAACCTCTTAAAGAATGCTGCCTTTCGGTCCATAATAAACATAGCCACTTGTACTACTGATAAACTCTGGTTCTATGCATTCAATCATTCCACGATCTTCGATCCGTTCCAAACTCAAAGTGACTGACTACTAATTCTTTGCTGCTAATAACTCTGTTATGAAAAATATAATTAATAGTTTCAACTACTCTCCTTCTGTGTGGCTGAAAATGGCACCTTGCCTTAGAAATACTTGGAAAGATTCTTCCCAATGGAGTAAAGGAATTATGTTATTTTTTCTTAAAACGTTATAGTTCGTAAATTAATTGTAAGCACAACTAAAAGGTCAATGTATGAAAAATTTACCAATCTCGTGGCTGGGTCCTCGATGGTGTAGGGTTCCCAAACTGATTCCGGTTTGGGCGGTGTTGGCGGTACTTTTCCCGTTGCCTCCTGCGATGCTGTTTCTGGAAGTCTCGCGCTTGGTCGTGGAAATGGGCGGTGACTGATGAAAATCGGCCAGCCGTAAGCAGAAGAGACAAAGTAACGATAGGATGCCCAGGACCAGGCGTCCTATGGTGGGCAGGATGCCCAGTCCTATTCGATGGTGGAGTCAGCGGCGAACGGCGACTGATGAAGTCCGGCCAGGCATAGGCCGAGGAGCCAAAGTAACGCTGGTAAAGCAGCAACAAAGTAGATGAGTCAGGCGCAAGCCAAGGACCCGATTTCGTTAAAGTTAATTGTGGCCAGGCTCAAGCCGAGGTGCCAACTTACGTCTTTGCTTGCTGGGAAAATACAGGGAGCGATCCTATAAACATAAAGTGCTGACGCGGCTGATCAGGGCTATTGATCTTTTCCCCAATTTATCAGAACCCCACATTTCATTTCTGCTGACCGTGCATTTTCTTCAATAAATTCTCTTTTACGAACAGAATTCAGTACTCCCTGCCAGTTACAATGCTGAACTTGCATTTGCTTCAGTCCAATTTTCTTCATTAAACAGAGTTCAATAATTCCAGTCAGGTGAAATGCTTAGCTTGCATTTTCTTCAATTCTTTTTTCTTCCTCCGTAGAATTACTATTAAACGCTTGCGGAGATCGTATCATCGTGGCTGTGTGTCTAAATGCCTGGTTTGTTACTTTCGTATTTTCCGTCCTTGGCTCTGTTGGTCCTCCCTGATCTTGAATCGCTTTGATGTACATTAGGTGTCGTTTTACTTTTGATACGATGGTCTCGGGGTATACTTCAGCATATTTGCTTGTTGTTATGTTTGAATGCTTCCTGTTTGGTGATTTTGCTTACAATTAGATTTATTTCTCTATAAAGTATTCGAATATTAATATAATTAGTTTATAAATTGTATTTGTTTTTTATTATCTGTATCTATTTTTAATGAGGTTTTTGATAGTGTTAGTGTCTATTAATAGTATGAATTTTTAAAATATGTACATACAATATTTATGGTGGTTACGATGTTTGTTCTCAATGATTTTATTTGGACTTTCGACTAACTGGATGAAAGGTTTTTCTTGTTCATTTACGCCTTTGATATAACGATTTGGCTACTACGTAACATGACTTTGTAGCCCTAAATTGATGCTTGGAGAGCTACACGAATCTCTTTAGTTGGTTAGTTATGGTTGGCTGTGATGGTGGCAGTTGAAGTTGTTTTTACTGGCTGAAATTTATCTACACTAATAGGAAAGGGGCTTTGTTTAGGCTCGGCTTGGAGGTGGGGGTTGAGGTGTTGGTGCAAAGTTTGTTTGGCCGGTGGAATTTTCGGGGGTTAGGTTACTGCCCGGTTTTTACGTGTGCCAGGCTATTAAGATATTTATAGATATTCATGAGGGTATGCGTGTTGGTTAAAAGGTGGAAGGATTGGGTTTTGGATGTTATTAGTTGGATCTGGCTACTTTTGTTGACGGGTTTTAGGTGGGGCATGTCTAGCTAAAATATTTCAGGGTTTGTTTGAAGAAAGAAACCGGATCGAATGATGTTGAAGGGATGAGTGCTCTCAGCCTCATAGTGGGCCACTAGGTCAGTTAATCGAACAAGGCATGGGCTGTGTAGGGCTAGTATTCCTTCTTCGGTAAGGGTATAGGTAGTGACATTAGATTCACACTACCCATTTATTGGCATCTCGGCCTGCAGGAAGTGAATCAAGCTGTTAGGTTGGTAGAGTTTAATATGCATAATTATGTGAGTTGTGCTAACGTATAGGGGGATGCTGTTGTTTAATTTGAAGGGATCGTGTCATAGTGAGATTATTTCGTGAGTGGCGGGCAGTGATGGAATAATTGATGCGAGTAGGGAAGATACGTAGAGGTCTTCTGGCTGGGAACGTTTTATTTTCTTAAACGGGGTGTTATCCGTCAGGAGTGGTGATTGTTAGGAGGGAATATTGGTGACGATTAATGTAAAGTCGATGGATGGTATAAGTGAGTAAGTATTGTTCGCAGTGATGGGATACGTATGTATGTGGTAAAGTTGCATTGGCGGAATTTCGAATAAGCAAAGCTGGATAACCGCTAACAATTTATTTCCCGATTTGAAGTGTTGTAGCTCGGTGATTTGCATGAGTACTGGGGAACGGTGGAGTGGAGTGGAGTAAAAAGAAAAATCGGAGTAAAAAGAAAAATCGGAGTAAAAAGAAAAATCGGAGTGCTAGTCAAAATAGGGTTTGAGACGATTTTTATGGACATTAACAAGTCTTTTACGTATTGCAATAGTTGTATTAACTGCGGATTTAATGCATTTCACCCAGACCTGTGTCAGTTTGTGCTTCCGGTTTTCATTCTGCAGTAGGACTTTGTCCCCTACATGGAAGTTGATTGGTTTGCTTTTTATGTCAAAGTGTGTTTTGGATCTTTGCTTGCTACTCAGGGTATTTTTTCTGGCTATATCATACAGTTTTTGTAATTTGTATTTATGCATGTGGTAATAACTTTCGTGGCTCTATAGGGGGACAATCCATAGGGGTGAGTTTGTTGCTATCATGTTCGCTGTTATGATAGACAAACGCGGCTATTCGCAAGAATTTATCTCATATCTGTGAATTTTGGTCTACTATGGTGCGCAGATATTCAATCAGCAGTCTGTGTGCTCTTTTTAAGATCGTTTGATTGGGGAGCGCCATTCAGATTGTTTGAATTTTGTGTTATGGCTCCAGGCCTTCGAAATCCTACAAAAACTGTTCAGTGTCACATTAACAATCTATTTTGCAATATTGACTTTGCTTCCTGTTTCGCCGATGACTTATTTGCCTTTTCTAAAAGAAAGAAAAGCACATGGAGCACTTAAAACCTATTTCCAACGTTCTAAGAAAAACTTGGTTGTGAGTCCCAGCAAATGTTCATTTGGCAAGGAACAAGTTGTTGATCCTGGCTATTGTCTCAACAAAGTAGGAGCCATAGTTCTATCAGAAAAAGTAGAAGCAGTTCTCAACAAACTAACTCTTAACACAATTCATAATCTTCGGCGTTTCTTTGATATGTTTAATTATTACCCTCGTTGCATCCCTAAGGCTTCTATTATTCAAGCACCTCTCAATGAGCTTCCAAAAACAAAAAAAAAATATGAAAAAACTAAAATTAACTGGATACTGAAGCGTAAAGCTGCTTTGGAGCAGTGCAAACCTAGTATCTCTTCAACTATTGTTGCTGGATTTTTACCGTCATGAGCATCTATTGCATTATCTATGGATACCTCCAACTTATCGTCATCAGAGGTGTTCAAAGATAGAACATGGGAACCATACGGATTTTGCTCTAGACAATTAAGCCCTGCTGAATCACGTTACAGTAGCTATGACAGAAAACTTCTTGTCAATTTCGTCTTCGTAGTACCACAGCCCTTCTCGGGCCTTCGCACCCTCCAACAAGCACCTCCAACTGCCTCAGTCCATTGACCGCATTCTCCGATTTCAAAATCCGAGCAGCGACGAATTGTCTTCGTTGACCAAGTTAGGCCAGCGTTTCCTCGGTTTCCCCACTGGTCTCCACCCTTCAGTTCTCCGAATGAATATCTTTTTGGGTATCCGTTGTTCATCCATACGATTTATGGGGTTTCCGTAGCCTTTTTTGTTGTTTGGATGTGAATGCCATTTCGTCTGTCAATCTGACCGCCCAGCCTGGAACCGTTTGACACATTACTTCGAGCCAGTTCTCGTTTTGTTACGCCGTGAGACCCCTTCAAACTTGGGAATCCCTCTTCTAGGAGAAAGGGAGAGGGGAAGTGGAAGTGCCAGACAAGTGGTCCCCCAACCGCAACGCCCCTGCCTGCTGTGAGTCCCCTTTATCCCTTAGGACCGCCCGAGCATAATATGCCACCTGGTTCCATTTGTCAACTGATTCGAGCATCATGGCCACTATATTATCCGGAGTGAGCCCTTCTGTCTTCCTGTAGACCAGTCTGTCCCATTTCATGCACATAAAAAATTTATGGCAGGCATTGTCTTCCTCTTGTGGGCAAAACCGACAATCGGGGGACTGTGATTTAAAAATCTTGGGCAGGTAAGACTGGGAACGTCCATGCTCGTTCAATAGCAGTCTCAGTCTTACCATGCCTTCGACTTAGCTAAGGTCCCATATCGGGTGAGAAGCGCGCAGTCCACCTTCCTTTCGTGCAATTCACCCAAGACTGCTCCCATTCGTCGAGTGAGCGCTGTTTCTCCTATCGGAAAACCATTTTCCTTGCATCCTCGTTTCGGCGCAGGTAAATAGTGCAGCGCTCTCGAGCAAGGAGGTTGAAAGATATCACGCCTGAAATAACTCCCACCACTGAATTAGAGACTGTTGGATACGAAAATGGCATCCTCAATGTTCTTCTTCTCTGTACCTGTGCCACGCGTTTTCGGTAAACCTACTTACTGAGAGCACCGCCCCATACTTCTGCTCCATACAGTAGCACTGACCCTACCGCACTCATCAAGAGGCGTCGCCCTGATGGACTGGGTCCCCCCTACATTAACCATAAGTCGACTCAGAGCTAACACTCCCAAGCTGCGTTCTCAGCCGTTGCCCTGATTTGCTCAGAAAAACTAGTCTTTTCAGTTGATCAGTAGCCCCAGATACTTCACCGCTGGCTTTGATTCGCTTATTCTGTCTCCAATACTGATCATCCTTACTCTAGTGATTCTCTTTTTTATCAAGATGATCACTTCGATTTTCTCCAGTGCTAAACTGACCCCGCGAGCAGCACTCCAGTCTTTCACTTGGTGCATAAGCCCACCTAGCTTAACTTACCAGAGCCGCAACATCATCCGCATAGCCGATCTAGCGTGACTAACCTGCCATCTCCAGCCTCAGCAGCCCATCGTAAGACACGTTCCACAAGTCCGGACCAAGGGTAGATCCTTGGACAACACCCGATGTAATACCCATCCTTCATTGGGCCTATGTCATGTTGTAAAGCAAGTAGTCCCTCAAAAGCCGTATAAGATATTTTGAAACTTGAAAAGAGTTTTCCAGCGTATCCAGAATATCCACCCATCAAGTGGAGTTGAGGGAACTCCTAACATCAAGTGTCACCAACAGGACGATCCGTGGCTCGACGCGACTACATGCCTCTGCCTTTTGGACCGCGTTCACCACTTCTGCGATCGCAACAATAGTGGAACGCCCTGCTCGAAAGCCATATTGCCGAGGGAAAATGTCCCCAGCAACATGAATTGCGTCAGTGAGTCTTCCCTTGAAGAGTTTCTCTGGCACTTTCCCAGCAGTGTCTAGCATGTAAAACAGGCGGTATGCAGACGTTGATTCGGGATTTCTCTTCCCCTTGCTGATCAGCACAAGCCTCGCGTCCTCCCATCGTTCCGCTAGCAAGGGTTGAATATGTTGGGCAGCAAGTCAGGACAATGGTGATAGTTAAGCTGTAATATCTCAGCTGGAACACTATCTAGACCTGAAGCCTTCTTCCAGTTCCAGCTGTGTAAAGACCGGACACTCGACTGCTGTTTAACCATGGACAGTATCAACACAGACAGGATGGCCGGGGAAGAGTGCCTGCACTGTGTCGTCCATATTTTCCGCATCACTGGCCTGTAGCCAAGGCCCCACGGATCCTTGTTCAGAGCGTCCACTAGATCTTGCCAGCAGCAATCAACTTGCGGAGGCATTTCCTGGATGGCTTATATGATGCAACACGGTTGCATACCTTGTCACGGCTCCACGCCCGTTGAACCTCATTCCGCAGCTTGGGACACTCCCTTCGCCTTTCAGCGATTTCAGTCAACCACCAGTGCACTGGGGCTTGCCCTACCGGTGTTTTGGGCGAGGCATAGAAGCGTTGCAAGCAGAAGTGATGATGCTCTTAGTTGAGTTTACCACAACCTGAGCTGCTAGTTCTTCCATCCCCTGTGAACCTCCCTGCAGCGGGGCACCGGTTTAAAGCACCTCGACACCTTCAATTGTAGAAAGTCGAGAGCACCTACGTCAGAGTGGAACAACATGATCTCAAGCAGAATGCACTGATGATCACTGGCTGACAAGTCCTCTAGTATTCCCCAATTCTGTATCCCCCGTACTAAGAACTCTGAGGTTGAATGTCACATCTGGTATGGTCCCTTCACAGGCAATACGGCAAGGATTCAGCGCCCTTCCGGTGTTTAGTATGACGAGCGCCATCTTTGCTGCCATTTTTAGGACTTTTTCCCCGTGGATCTGTTTGAGGCATGCCTCATTTGATTCTGTTAGCGTTCCCGTCTGCGTTTGAGACAGTACCCTCCAAAGCATTAAGCTTGGCTTGGCAAAATTATATCGGTTTGTTCGGCGTTAGGTACATACTGAAAACCAAACCCACAAAAAACCATACCCCCCCCCCCCCCCCCGCCCACAACTCGCCACCTGGATATCACTATTTTAAACCCAGATGGCTGCAGTGTTGCGAGCAAGCAAATACAACATACTCGTGTATACTTACACTTCATCACTGAAGTAAAAACACTACCTATGCATTCGCCCCTTGCCGAAGAAATTAGTCAACTAAGCACATACGCCCATTGCTATCGAAGCATGTCGTCCAAAGATCAAGCGTAAAAGTAAATAAGCGAAAGGAAAAGTAAATAAGAAAGATTAACCTGCAATGCGCTTCACAAGATGACAAGTTTAGGGTGTGCTTCAAAGAGAGTTAAGCTGAAAGGAAAACTGAAAGTTCCGGCCTAAACAGTCTCTTGTTCAATGTCCCCAGTTTCGCTAATTCACCTCTAAAGATCGTGGGAAAGCCTTTAGCTTAAGTGAAAAGCACTCTTTTGGTCGATTTCCCCAGTTTCACATAATCACCACCCTAGCAAGCGAGGTGGAGCGGGGAGGAAAAGCTTTCGTGGAACGAGAGCGTACGTGTTCGGCTAATCAGATTTAAGAGAATTGAGGTTGAAAGCTCATGAAAGAACGGTATTTAAAGTTCTTGTGCAAACTATGGCGAGCAGTCTTGTTCGAGTCTATAAGAGAGCGTGCGGCTACCCATTCTTTAATTACAAGGAATAGTTAACTGATTAAAGTTTAGACGGAGGTACTGTTCAGTGCTCAATAAAATGGTGAGGGGTAAGGTGTTGGATTGCACCGGCCATCTCAATCCATTCGCTCGTCTAGTTCATTTCCTTGGCAGGCTGGTGCTCACCTGTGAAGCGTGACAAGTCTAGGTTAAAGTGAAAAGCGCTTCAGCTAATACTGATAGTTCGAGGTCTTTGACAACTCAATACGTGAAAATGTAATTTAAAAATGCTTTGAAAAAATAAGTGAACAGTACAATAAAATAGCTAATAAAGTTAACTCTTTGCTTTGTTGTTCTAGTTTGTTTGGTTATAGCAGCAGGTAAGTGTCATACAGAGAGATCTCTCCCCGGAAGTCTTGAAACAAGATACACATCAAATTGAGCTCCCATTTAATACCAGTATGCATAGGGTATAATGGCTATATAACAGCAGTACTATATTCATCAAGATACCGTGATACCGAAATTATATCATGGTGTTGCTCCCTCAGCACCATAAATCAGCTTTCATGTCCCTTGCAAACTGCTTAAGCAGATTTTGAGCGGTTGAACTGCGGTTTAAGTTTCGCTACACGATGTGGGTCATCGAAGTTCTGATTTTACGTTGGCTAGGGCTTCCTGGAAAGCCCGGAATTTTTCTGACGTGTCCAAGATCAAGTCTTGGATCCGCATCCTGTGCTCTTTTCTTTTCTTTTTGCATTAGACTGCATTAGTAACGTAGGGAGCTCCTGTCGGGCCCTTTGCATACTTATGCGGTGTGACCATAGTCAAGGCATTTGAAACATTATAGAGGCACTGCTCTTTGCTGTATCCTATAGACACTCTGCTCTATTCTTGCTTTGCGTTCATTCAGGAATTGTTCGGCGTTCCTTTTTGGCCAAGTCAATGATTGGCATGCGTTTTCCCCTATGGTTTTCTGGTAACAGCCACACTTTGATCCTGCCCAGGCTAGGGAACTCCCTTTTGATTGCCTCTTCTACCTCAGCGAGATCAGTTATGCAATTAATGTACCTTATTTCAATAGTTTCTATCGGCTAGTTGCACTTTTGCCGAAGGCTTTCTTTACTGCCAGGCAGAATGCTTACTTATTGCCAGCCCCTGCTCCAATGGGAGCAGTGCCTGATGCCGAGGCCTTCTTAGGGGTTTCGCATCAGGTCTTTTTTCGTGTCGGGCGTCCGTATGAACATTATTTTCTGGCAATTTTCGAAGCAGTTTCTTTGCGGCTTTCTGCGCTCTTTTTTTTAGCATTACCTGGGACCGCTGATCTTGTGTTCCACGCCCATCAAGTGCCTCTTCCTTCCTTCTTTGATCCCGGTCTTCTTGGGCTAGATGCCATTCTTTTTCTGATTTTTGATGGTGGAGCTATCTACGCGTGCCCTTTTGACTTAGCCCGCAGCGCTTCTTTGGCCTTCTGCTCTTCTTCAGCCTTCCGATTTTCTTCGGCTTTCAACCAGCCCTTTCGATAATGCCCTATGCGATCTAAGAGGTCGCTAGTTCAAGGAGCCTAATCTTCACTGCTTTGTTAATTTTTGGCGATTCGCATGCAGATTTTATTCTTTTTAGGACATCTCCCACTTTTGGATTAGCCTTTCTTCTTCATTTCGCTGAGCGGCAATTGTAATTTGCTACCATATTTCTTGGTAGATGTCATTGGCTTCCGTTTCCGAATACAGCACCTGCCATAATCTCTTTGTAGACTTCAAGATGGTTCGTTATTATTTCCGGATTCACGACCCTTGCTTCAGTCGCATCGGTAGCAATCGCAGCAGTTACCATCAAATTCACGATGTTATTTTTATTTTCCCCCACCGCTGCGCTGCAGGAATCTCAGTCTGGATAAGACTGTCTGTTAATCTCAATTTTTTGTCTCCATTAATCGTCGTTTTTATCATCGCTAGTACCGGTCCGAGCTGCTGTTAACATCATGGCTGCAGCTGTTAGTTGCGTCGTCGTTGTTGTTATTTTTGTTTTCTTGTTTTAGTTTTTTTTATCTTTCTTTAGGGTTTTTGGGTTGCTCTAGTTTTATTGGGTCCCCCCTTGGAGCCGCTATCTCCGTTCGTGTGTGTATTCGCCTCTTTGGTTCCATGGTTTTCTTTGCAGAGCAGGGAGGCCATGCGAGGGTTGGCACAAGCCCTTACGGGCACAAGGGCTCAGAGCCAGACCAGCGCTAATCGGGAGCCCGTCTCAACCCAATGGTGCCAACTTCGAACGTACTCCGAGGCTTGCCAATCTTTAAGTGGAACGGAGATGGTATGATAGTTGAATTGAAGCTGTTCACGCACGAGTATCACCTCAGCGCTACCGTGCAAGGCAACTAAGTCAAAACCATTGCATCCGCCAACCTAATGCGCAATTCTAGTTCTTTGTCCAAAGCGTAGTCCAGATCTAGTCGGGGTCGTTACCTGTCATTCCAGGAGAAAGCCTCACGGCGCCCCCATATCCTCAGGTCCGTTGAAGTGGCGCTCCTGAAAGAATGCTAGCCTCCAAGAATGTTCTTGTCGACCGGCATTCCGCCTGTGGGAATTATCTCGGGTACGTAGGGGCGAAACTTCGCGAAGAACGCTAGCTTCCAAGAGGACCGTCAACGGTGAAGCTAAGTGCATGCTTCCTCTCGCTTTATTCTGAATACACGTGACCGAGATTTAGGCTATTTAAATAGAGAGGAGTGTGCGATTTGGTAATCAAATGTAACAGATAGAGGAGGAAGAAGATGACAGTGATATTTTTAAAATTGTGTAATAATAATAAAAAAAAAATTTAATACACTATACATACAAATAAATTTTACATCTCTTATTACTACTGCGAATTATATTAGTTGGGGTGGTTTTTAAGGGATGAATACATTAAATAACAAAAATCAATAATTCAGTTAAACACTATTTCAATCAATTTGATGCTAGAATCTGCAGTTTTACAATTTTTTTAAATAAGGAGTAGTTTGCACCCTTAAAAAATAAAGAGTACCTTCCGGTACGGATTTTGAAGTAGTATTGCTTAAAAATAGGATAAGGCAATACCGTATTTTTATTGTCCACGACTGGACTTAAAAGCATATTCAAAATTAAATTTCCTCTTAAGCATATTACATTTAATGCCACGCATTACCTATATAATGATAAGAAACAGGAAAGTAGCAAGAATAAATTTAATTTAATTCACTTTCATAAATAGGAAATTTGATTTATTCGTAGAGCACAAATGCGTTCTATAGTACATTTGATACGAAAGATGCGAATCCCTTGAGCAATCGGGTGAATAATCTACAATTAGGGCATGCAGGATAATGAAAAGACATGAAATCCTCATTAGACAATCTGCAATCCATCATATGGACAGGTCGATGTCTCAATCCTGAATATCCAGGAAGAAGGAAAGCTTGATGTCCTTATCATCCCCCTCTGCTTACAAATCCCATCAATATCGAAGTTGAAGGTCTAATTGCTGATTTCAATAGCAGAGTTGTAGCTGCTGTTGCTTCTGCTGCACTTTAAAATGATTCCCGTATTGCTGAAGAGCAGCTCATTTATTTTAATTATCCTTAATTTGAATAGACAGTAGTCATAATATGAGTTAATGCATCGATCGAAATCTGACAGAAAATGAGGATTTCTCAATTCTGTAGGTATGTTGGTTTGGAGAGCGCAATGTGGGTGAGGGTGAAAGTTATAAGGAATGAAGAGGGAAGTGGAGACAGTAGGGAGTAGACGAAATTAATCTGAATTTATGTTTAGTCAGACAGATTTACGGATAATGCTATTAGTATTCTATAGTAATTACCGCAGCTAATGTGCATTAAGTGAATAGGTCGGTTGGTAGACGCAAAGAGACCGAGGAAGAGCTCAGAGCGAGCGGATAATAATGTACATATTAGAATACAAACGGTAAGTTGGAATATGCTAATTATCAGTGAAGCAAGAGGATAATTGAATGCTCTATTTCATGGACTATTGAAATCATTTAATTGTGGGTTAGTTCGAGTGTATTAAGTTTCAATGTAGGTTAAGTCGAAGATTCTCATATAAATTATAAATGATATTAATGTCCATTTAATTTGCTCTGACTGACAATAAGCTTTAATCCGACATTTGACTGATTCATAACCGATGCCAAATGAACTGAGTTTTCCAGGAACATTTCATGAATCGTAAAAAACTCGAATGGGAACCATTAAAGCATAAAACTTCTTAGCTTGTGTACATTCTATTTCATTTTCCTTTGAACTGTGTATCGGAAAACAATTTCATGCTACGAAGATGGAAGGCGAACTCAAACAAGTAACGTTTTAACACATAGCTGGTCTAAGAGATACTCCAACACCTAATCTCATTCGAACTTCTAATTTTAAAAACGAAAATTCCCAAATCAAATTAAATCAACTTAAATGAACCGAATCATGGAATTTTCCACTAAATTTCTTTTTAGGCGAACTAGAAAATCCCATCTCGTGTCTCTGTTCCTTTCAATTCCATTCACCCATACCCCACTCCCTCAGTGCCCTCCTCTTGCCTTTGTAGCCCCACATTTTCACAAGCTCCATCTAATTCTCCCTGATGTCCACCGCGTATTCCTATATTTCCTAAATATATGACGTCGATGAACAGCTGAAATCGTGTTAGTCCTGGCTGGATGATGGTTAGGACTTACAGGACTAGCCATGATACTTCTGATGATACCGGCATAGGGAAAAGTATACATTGACGAATACCGTCTTTACTGTTTTCCAAGCTAGAACTTGCACTTAAGGCTGTAGCAGGAAGGACTCTCACTCTCGTCTTCTCTTTCTCTCGTTTCGAGCTCTCGAATAAGGAAAAAACAGAATCAACCTTCATCAGGTCTACAACATATATCACTTTAACACCGCATTAATAATTCATAAAGTTTTACTTTGAAACTTTTATTTCTGCACTTTAAAACTTTTTCGTATGGCACGACGACGGCTTTTGGGATGAAAGAAGTACCTACTCAAGCTTACTCTCCCGAGTAGGTTTCGCTTTCTCCTTGCGTCGCAGGTTGGCGTTTTAACGATGGTTTTGTACCTAGATATGGACGAGAAAGAGATGAGTATAGAAGTAAGTGTGGAGGAAAGTACATTTTCTTAGGAATTTTCATTCGACTAGAGATTTCTTTCGCTGATTTTCTACAACTTTTTGGAGGACTTACCAATGGTGAAGAAAAATTACACTGGACCCATTGAAGTAAAAATTTATATCCTTTTCAAAACTCTTGGAAGAAACGTGTTACTCTACTTTCTATACTTCAAAATGGAAAGGTATGAAAATAGTTCCAGTAGAGATGTTATGATAGTTGCTTCAAAGTGTTTAAGTTGAAAAATGAAAAGTTTGATTTAATAAAAGTTTTTTCCTTTCTTTTCTGAGCAAAGAGCGGCATGAAGACTTTAATTTTTCAATTTTGATAACTAACATTTTTAAAGCAAGTGCAGGTTTCATTGAATAAACTTTTTACCTTTATTTAACAGTAAACTATTCAAGTAATTGTTGTTAGACATCGATGGATAATATTTATGAAAATCATTTCGTTTCTGCTTTGGAGGGTGCTAGATCCCTACGTAACGTAGGGATCTAGCACTCTATCTGCTTTCCATCTGTGAGCAACTATTGTCTTATGGATAAGTGAAGAAAACTTTCTTTTCCTATAAAAATATTTATTTACTGAAGGTCGTTACAAAATTTAATTTACGAAAATTTAGGTGCGTCGACGTTGAGTGAGTGAATGAATGACTGAGACTGAGGGCGATTGCTGCGTGTTGTTCACTTATATTTCCTGAAATCGCTGATACGGCATCGCCAACGATAGCTCCACGGTTGCTTTTCGCATTTGTTACAATATCTGCTGACGAGCATCCATTCTATCGTCGCATATCGTCAGCGCAATGCTATCCAGGCACAACATAGTTGCACCCATTTATCGCGTGGACATGGGATCGTCGTATTTCCCAGTAAGCGATGTTCCAATCAAGCGCAACATAGTCGCGAATGTGGACAGCAGTACAATGGACTTCGTGAATGATGCTGCCTAGCCCAGGGCGCTCACGAATGCACGCTGGGTGCGTTGTTGGTCCGCCACAGTACTCCCCCTGCAGTGACAGAGCTGCGGTATAGTGACATTAGGCCGCAAATCGTACTGGCATACGGACTTCTCGCCCAATCGTCGTTGTTGTTGTGCGCGTGGTCGTAGGTTGCTTGTCCGTTGAAAAGAATGCGGGTTTTAACCTGTCGATGGATATTGCTGTTGGTCGTCCATTCACGTTAACCTTGAAGTACTTGTCCTTCCGTTTTAGTACCGGGTATGGACCGTCGTAAGATGGCGTGAGTGGGGCCTTGATCTTGTCGTTCCTGATGAAGACGTGCGTGCTGTTAGGTAGATCCTTATTTACGAAGACGTCATCTGAGTTGTGCCTTATTGCACGGGGTTAACTTTGACATCCTCGCTCGCAGATCCTTAAGGAAGCTTGAATCATTTGTGCCAACATGAGAGGTGTCGGAAAATTCTCCGGGTAGGCGAAGTGTCGTTCCGTAGACCATATCGGCAGGCATGGAACCAATGTCTTCCTTCAGCGTTGATTGTAGTCCAAGTAGTACGATTGGTAGCGCCTTGGTCCATTGAGGTGAGTCGTGGCAGTGGATCGCGGTTTTGACCGTGCGATGCCATCGCTCTACTATTCCGTTGAAAGCTGGGTGATATGGGGTTGTTCGTGAGTGCGTGATTCCGAGTATTTTCGTCAGTTCCTTGAAAATTTGGCTTTCGAACTGTCTACCCAAGTCGATTGTGATCCGTTCAGGGACTCCGAAACAGCTGATCGATATGTTTATCAAAGCTCCCGCCACCGCTGTTGCCGTGATTGTCTCGATTAGAATTGCTTCGGGCCAACGGGAAAACCTATCCACAACAGTGAGGCGGTATCAAAATCCTTCGCTTGGTGACATTGGCCCGATAAGGTTAATGTTGATGTATTCAAACCTAACATCAGGCAAACTGTATCTCTGCAACGGTGATTTGGTGTGACGAGTGATTTTGTTGGACTGGCATGGTAGACAAGTTCGAACGAACTTGTTGGTCCAGCTCCAACTATACACAGTATTAGTGCCTCACTAAAGTGAAGAGCACCATTGGAGACCGGTTCAAAGGAATAAACGCCAAATATGCAAATGCACTCACACAACCCGGAAAATTAGCCACAGTTGCTGACCTACCCGTCCACCACTAGATAGTAGTCAATAGCCCACTGGTTTTCATGAGACCACGCCGCTTCACGGGAGAACGCCTCACCGCAGCCAAAGCCGAGTTCGCTTTCTTGCTGGAACGGGACATAATTCGACCCTCACCGAGCCAGTGGGCCAGTCCCCTACACATGGTGCCAATGGACGGTGGCCATTGAAGAGCTACTGGGGATTACCATCAACTCAATACTCAAACTCGACTGGACCATTACCCACCGCCTATTATCGAGAATTTGATGCAAGAAGCCAGCGGCAGTGTTTTCACAGTAATCGACATCCAGCGTACTTTCTATCAAATTCTGGTTGCTCCTGAACACGTATGTAAGATGGTAGTCAACACGCCCTTTGGACTGTATGAGTTCCTGAGGATGCATTTGGGTTTATGCAACGCAGTCCAAACGATGCAGCAGACTCTAAACCATCTGCTGAGGAAGTTGGACTTGCCTGGGTCTATTAAGACTATATCCCAGTTTTCTCGGCCAGCCACGACCATCACCAGCACCACCTCGAGCAACTTCTCTCCATGCTGCACGCGAGGAATCTCCACGCTTATTGGGATAAATGTCAAGTCGGTCAGCCCGAGGCCATGTTTGCTGGATACCACGTCTGTGACAGTGGATTTCGGCCACCAGCCCCCAAGACAGAAGCCATCGTAACTTTCCCCAAACTGACCGACTCATCCTAACTGAGGAGTTTTCTCAGGATGCTGAATTTTTATCGCCACTGCATGCCACACACTGCTGAGTCCCAAGCGCCACTATTGGAACCAGTAAAAGGCTGTACAAAAAAGAAAGCACTACTCACCTAGACATACGATGCTGAAGCGGCTTTTGAACGCTGCAAGCAAGGCATCGCCGAAGCAGCCACGTCAGCTTTTCTTTTACCTTCGCACCCATTGGCACTCCACACTGACGCATCCAGCCCTGTCATTGGCACGGCATTGGGCCAACAACGGGGCGATGGCACTTGGGTACGGTTGGGTTTCTTTTCGAGGAAGCTCTCTGACACAAAGTAACGCTACTCAACCTATGACCGCGAGCTCCTTGCGATCTTTACTGCCATCAAGTTCTTTCAGCGCATCTTGGAAGGAAGGCGCTATATCATCTATACCGGCCACCAGCCACTTATATTTGCTATTATGCAACGCTCGGACGAAGCCTCATCCTGTCAAAGCGGGCAACTGGACTTCATTGCCCAATTCGATTCGCGAGTGTAGTACAACTAGGGGATGACAATATCGTCTCTGATGCACTTTCACGTGTAGAAACGGTCACAATACCCACCACAATCACAGCTCAAGCCATCAGTGAAGCACAGAACACAGAGGACTAGTTGCCCCACTTCCTGGCGAGCCCGCGTCTCAAACTGCATCAGCCGGTCTTGGCTGGCTACTCAGCATGCTATATGGAGTTTCAAGGTACCATTAAGCCTTACTTGCCAGTTTCACTCCATCGTCAGGCTTTCGACATTGTACATCAACTGTCGCATCCGAGTGAACTTGCCACCTCGAAGCGCGTAGCGGTTAAATACTTCTGGCCAAGTCTGCGGAAAAACGTATCCCAGTGGGCCAAGCAATGTCTACCGTGTCAACTCCACAACCGCGCTGAGCTAGGAAATTTCAAGACGCCGGATGGCCGCTTCGACCGCATCCATATCGACTTGATCAAGCTGCCACTGTGTGAAGATTTTGTCACCAACTTACACCGCCTCTTCAAATCGATTGGTCCTGTCCCGTCAGCCAGACACTCGGTTCACGAACCATTCGTTCTCAAAGACCTAGCCAGCTATAAGTACATGTTCTACCGCATTGATGTTGTAAAGAAGCCATTCGATCAGCCATACTCCGAACCTCATCAAGCTGCCAGAATGATCAACGCCAACACCTACATCATAGATGTAAACGGCGTCACCAAAGCCCTCTCTACCGAACAACTCAAACCAGCCTACCTGGAGCAATCAGATTTTGCCAGATCGACCACTTCAGCCATCCAAGAAGAGAGCACTCCCTTCGACTCATGCAAAGGTCATTGGGCAGGGAGTGACTGAGAAAGTCCCAACGTCGGCGCAGGCTTCACGGCGCAAACAGACACTCGTCCCACCAGAAATCTTCGCCTGCCAGCCAATTCCAAATATCAGCGGCGCAAGCAATGGAAAATGGAAATTTGCATGAGCTGCCCATCTCGCTTTTCATTTATTAAGATACATGAGAGAACCTAGGCAAATGCCACTTCTGGTTCGTAGTGAACATCAGCATCATCACCAACAATCTCATCATCATCAACAACAACGACATCATCATCATTCATCACCAACAACAAGGACATCATCATTCATCATCTTCAGCGTCGTAGCCGACTACTTCGTTGTAAACAAAACGGAGTAATGAATTCTATCATTTCCAAAGAGTAAAATATAGAGTAAATGCTAAAGACCAGAATTTCTATTTCCAAACAAACAAAAGGAATACTTTACAATAATAAAACCCCGATTTTTTTAATTATAAAAATATTAGCGTTTGTAGGCCTTATTCTACCCAAACAATAAGTGCTGGTTGGAGGAGGCATGGGTAAGTACCCTTTTGGTTTCCACACTCATATTTCAATTGACAAATTTTGTTTCCGTAATATATTTGGATTGACAAATTTTGTCATTTAAGAGATCACTCTAAGAATTTATGAGAATTTCATCATTGCGCTTATTTATTTGAAAAGATTAAAAATAAATTGTTAAAAAAATAAACGTCGGTCTTCTCGTTTTAAGAATTTTTAACGGGCATGGGATCCAACAAGTTGGCTAGACCCTCTTTTTCTGAGCTAGCTTTCGGGCTGTAGCTCCTTTTTCAGACCTATTTATGTTAAAGCCTTATAGATTACATCGTATAAAACTTTAATACAAATCAAAAGCATTTTTAGGTCTTTGCAAATTTTTTTTTAACAAAGACCTACTAGTTTCGCGACCTGTCTGTCCGTCCGTCCGTCTGTCCGTCCGTCCGTCTGTCCGTCTGTCCGTGCGTCACAGCTGATTTCCCCAGAAACTGTAGAAGCTTAAATGCTCAAACTTTGTGAAAAGGTCAGAAGTGATGGTCTCTCAAAAGTTAAGGACTTAACAAAAATTTAAAAATTTTTTAAGGAGGGTCCCCCTTAATAACGTTTTGGCCCTTAAAAATTTTTTTTAATCAAAGGTAGTCGAGTGGGGTATCAAATGAAAGGTCTTGATTAGAACTCTTATAATCTGAAATAAAAAAATCATTTTATGAATTAGGGGGTCCAGGGGAAGGCAAAATGTAGGCAATATTTGTGTCCCCCCCCCCCCCCCCCTCGCGATTGGACACCTTTCAGCCGAAAAATCTGAAAATTATCACGAACGTAGGTCTTTATGAGTACAAGGGCAACAAATACCTTAGAAATCGAAATTCGTTCAACTTTGTTAATAATAGTATGATCTGTAGATTTTACATTTTTGCCCATAAAACTATAACGGTACCTTTAAACTTCTTGAAATTTTGCAATTATATAGACACTGACATAAGATATATATGTTCACAAAATTTAATTGAGATCGAATCATAACCAAGTGAGTTATAGCCATTTCAATTATATGGAATTACAACGACAATAACACGTGTTTATGGTTGATATAGGGTTTTCCAATAAGAGATGTTATTTTAATATTAAAAGAAAAATGCCATTTTTTAATATAAATGATCGGATCTTTATTTTATTGTAAAGGAAAAGATATGCCGTTAATAGATCCAATTAACATCAGGCAAATAACCACTACGACACGCTTACAGGACCATATCCTCTTCGTGAAATTTTCCATAACCAAATCACAAAGTGGCTGCCCTATGTCCTCGATAGCCTCATCTTTGAGATCTTGAATCGACGCTGGGCTATTGGCGTAGGCTTTCTCTTTCACGTGGCTCCAAAGGAAGAAGTCGCAAGGTGTCAAATCACAAGATCTATTCAAAATAACACCTCTTATTGGAAAACCCTATATATATTTAAAATTGACTTAGGCACTTTTATTTTCTATCAATTTTCATGAAAATTTAAGGAATAGTGTTTAACTTGAACATGTTCAATTGGCCGAGCATTCAGCAAAATCATTTAAGCTAGATTAAAATGACGGCTGCACCGTGCTTTTGAAAGAAACTGTGCATCTTTTGTATAAATTTGAACGATTTCATATCCAAGTATTGGATGAATAATTCAAGTTATCGATTCACGCCATTAGAAAACTTGTTTCTAACCCTAGGATGGTTACAAAGACCTGCTGGTAGGAGCACTGTCCTGCTTACTCACCTTGTTATTTTTCATTTAAGGGATAAGTTCATATAAATGGCTTTTGTATAAGTTTTTCATTTAACCGGAAAATAAAATGGCCACGTCTACAATGGATCTTGATCAAGATGAGAGAGAAGGAGGTGCGAGGGGGCACCACATCTACCTGGGACTGGGAGTCGTCTCGCCTCATGCGCGCGTCAATCGAGTCCGGTCAGTTATGTTGCCTATAGTTCACTCCTTCGGTAGGCTACCTCGGGCCCGACACCGTCGAACTCCAATTATTATGTTCAAATTCGTGAATGCAAAATTTTTTTTTAAGCGGGCCCTTGTGCTGCGGAAAAGAACCTGCCCTTCGACACCGCAACGCAAGCCTGCAAGCGCATCCACGCGTCCTCAGACAAGGCCAATTCCGGCGAACACCAATATCTTCGCTCGCTGAGGAAACAGACCATCGCTGCAGTCCTTTATGGATACATGAACACTTGAAATCACTACAGCCCATCTCCCTGGCAGTACAGATTTGAAGCAATTGCAGAGGTGATGAGCGCGGTCCATAAGGCGTAGGCACATAGCCGTACCAAGTAGCGTGTAGTTCTGTTGGTGAAACTTGATTTTTGGAAGCCATTCGACCCTGCTTGATAGGTAGATGCTCTGGGTACGTTGAAAAACTCTGTTTAAAGTTCTGGAGTGTCTTATGCAGCTTTTTCAGGACTACCTGAAGGTCTTGAAATAGTGCTACCAGCATCATGAAATATAGAGAAAAGGATATTTACCCTCATGCTGGTCATCACAAAACAAGAGTATTCCTGAAGAGGAACTTTCAACATAACATGAGGATACTCTCGTCTATTCATCTTCCTTAAGAATAATCCAAAAGAATGACATAAAGCCCATTCAAATTGTAGTTGCAATAAACAGGGTTCATAACGAGTTCACCTTCTTTCGAAACATTCATCTCATGACACCGTTTTTGGTAACCTGCTATTTTATTCATGTTTGATTTAATTAAACTTTATTCTATTTAAATGCATATGTAAGAGAAGATTGAACTTTCTCAGCCTTTAAAAATATATACCTAATTACTTTGATGAATCCTACGTCCTACACATTAACATCCTAGCATCTAACAAAACAAGTTCCGATTGATTTAATGGCAAAATTAATGATGTGTTATATCCTGATAGGAAGGAAATATATGAAATAAGGAACAAGTCTGTAATTCCACACATCATCAAGTTGTCAAGTAATTCACAAGGTGTAATCATATGCGACCTTGGAAACATCCTTTTTCCTCTAGACCTACATCGATCGTTGTCATCGTTGCTATTTACGATGTCGTCGTTTCCATACTCCACTCTGGAGTGTGCAGGATTTATGCCGGTAAATATGAAATGAAGTGGAAAAATCTATATTTTTTGGGTCTATTATTAATTCAAGCAAAACAAAAGAGAATTTAGGCCAGAGGAAATCTAGTCCTTTGTGCACGCTCCATTAGCATTGGATATGCTGGACAATATTATGATTTAAGATACACTTGGTTAACTGCAATGACCTCAATTTATCAAAATTGAGTTATTTTCAGAAATTTAGGAACCGGAAATAGAAATAATTTAAATGAAAAGGATACTTCACTAAAAAGACAAACCAACACTTTGCTCATACTCCTAAATATCTTTATTAAAATTGTCATCAAAATTTTGCAACTATGATTTCAATTAAAACTTTTCCATTTGCACATCGTAATGAAAACAAAATCCTATTGCCTCACATTTGCCCAATGTTTTCGTTGTAGTTTATACTCTCCGATCTTTGTCAACTTCAAAATGGGGAAACCACACAATGAAAACTAACTCTTTCACTTTGAAAGTACAACAACCACAACTCACATTGCAATATTCTACCCTGAATGAAAAAGGATGAGGTAAGGCGTAGAAGTTGAAGATTCCTTTTTACTTATACTCGTGTATTTGCAAACATTCAGAGCCAGTCATTGGAAGCGAAATGAAAAGGTCCTTGTTTGTGCGGGGCTACCAGATATATTAAGTATAAATAGACCCTTCCTCGCAAACAGGAACAAACCATACACTGAATTTATCTATAGACACGAATGATTTTCCAAAAACTTAAAAAGTTACTGTTAAGAAATTCAATTTGAAAATTGCTTCTCAACATAGAATGAAGTTTCTTCTCATCTCTCCCTTGAATAGGAAAATAATTAATTTAGTCGTAAGATAACTTTTCACCACTATCAAAGTGAAGCTTCAACTATTATGGATGGGGTGTAGGCGGATGGAGATGCGAATGAAGATACTTAGATTCCTGGATGATAGACGAAAAGATACTGGCGGGGAGAGAGGGAGACTAGTGTGTGGATGTACTTTTGGTGTAAGTGCAAAGTTTACAGCGCTATGGAAATTGGATGATGATGGCGATGACGGCGAGTATGAATATCGCGAGAAAGATAAACTTGAAAGTGGGAGATATATTTCTGTTTTCTTTTCTATGACGGAAAATTAATAATGAAATTTCTCAGAAGCAAAATATTAAAGAAAGTGTAAAGTGAAATAACAGGGAAATGATTTAATTGCTACTTGTTCTGTTGAATCGTGGACCAACGATGATTGTAAGTTTTCTAAACAACAAATACAGGGTTATCCATTTCGTGGTAGGAAAGTATAACCCTGCCATTTGACATTTGTCAGAATTAAATGTCATCCAAAGCGTGTTTTTTTAGTTGAAGGTTTGCCATTTGGAAATATGGATCGCTTAACAGTCGGAAAACGCGTTAAAATTATTAAATTTTATTATAAAAATGGTGGTTCTGCTGTATCAACATTTAGGGCTTTACGAGCCGATTACGGTCGACATAATCGCCCTACACAGCAAACAATTTCGAACACAGTGAGAAAATTTGAAGAGACTGGATCGGTTATTGATATTGCAAGGCCTGTGCATCTTCGCAACATTCGTTCTGCTGAAAATATCGCTGTCGTTGCTCAAAGTGTGGAGATAGACCCGAATTTGTCGATTTCTCGACGTGCTCAACATTTGGGCTTGTTTTACGGCTCATTGTGGCGGATTTTGCATTTGGATTTGCATCTCCATCCATACAAAATCCAACTCACTCAAGAACTTAAGCCTCAAGACCATACACAATGCAGAATGTATGCAAATTGGGTGATTGAACAACAAGCCTCTGATAACGATTTTTCGAACAAAATTTTTTTAAGTGATGGGCTCAGTTTTCGCTCAGTGGTTACGTTAAAAAAAACAGAATCGCCGCATATGGGGCTCTCAAAATCCTCAAGTGATCGCAGAAAGGCCTTTGCATCCGGAAAAAGTGACCGTTGGGTATGCATAATGGTCTGGTGGTGTTATTGGCCCGTGTTTTTTTGAAAACGATCAAGGAAGAGCCATTACAGTCAATTCTGACCGCTATGGACGGATATTAACCGATTATTTTTGGAGAGGAATTGAAGATTATGATCTGGAGAACATGTGGTTTCAACAGGACGGAGCCACAAGCTACACAACACAGGCTAATTGAGCACTTTTGCAAGAGAAATTTCCAGGACGCGTAATTTCAAGATTGAGTGATGTCAACTGGCCCGCGAAATTCTGCAACCTAACACCTTTGGATTTCTGTTTATGGGGATATACGAAATATCGTGTTTACGCGAACAATCCTCGAAATCTTGAGCAATTGAAAACCAATATTCGTGACGTTATGGCCGAGATATTGCGGGAAATGTGCCGAAAAGTAATTGAAAATTACCTCAAAAGGATTGAGGCTGTTAGAGGTCCGGTGGAAGACATTTGAATGATGTTGTATTTCACATATAATGGCAAAGCTTAATCTTTATATTGAATAAAAAATTTTGCTTCGATCTGAATATTTTATATGTTTTCTTTAGCTTTACTTTCCCAAACGTAAAATGAATAACCCTATATCACAAATTACGGATTTACGGCACCAGATACTAGTAATTTACAGGAAGAATTGGTCTCAGGGGCAGATAATTAGTGTTGAAAAAATAATTATTTCACAAAACAATGTAAGTGCTCAATGCAAATATTGCCTTATTCTGAGTTGAGTGGACTTCTAAGTCACCAATAAAATTTTTTTGTAAAGGTACTTTGCGCTGTCAACGCAACTCTTTTTAATCTGTTATGAAAATTTCTCGAGTTTCTGTTTGATTAGAATAATTGGATTTAAAGTTGGCGCTCCTAAGCAGCTATACTTCAGGGTTTTGTTCAAAAAAGGACTATACCCAATCAACCCTCCACACAACGCACTTTCTCCATAACGCAAGCCGTCACATGGAAAATTCAGAGACCCTGTCTGGCAATTTCTCCTCTTCTCTTCCCTCCCACTAGAGTAAGGATCCTTCAGCCTAAGGGCGCCTCACGGCATAGCAAAACGAGACCTGGCCCGAAGTGATGTGTCAAACGGTTTCAAGTTGGGTTCTCGGGTTAATAGGGGAGGTATTTAGTGGGTAGTCCAAACGCTTTTGAGCATGAAAGCCCCACACTCAGTGCGTGAATGGCATTGATTTCCCAACCACAAAAAAAGGACAATACAATACTCAAAAGCCGTTTAGAAATTTAGGCTCAATTTTCGCAAAACCTTCAGTTCACAAGCCTTACCCTCATACGAGTATTTGACGCTTTTAAGGTTTTTTAGAGACGATGGTCTGCCTTTCGCTCATGACTGGTGAAACAGTCGGCCTTGCGGGCCACAGTTTGGGTGTTGAGATTAGCAATACCCAACATTTTTTGGTCCGTCGAGCCAGATAGCAGATTGAATATTCGTAGATCCGGGTAAGATGTTTTTGGATACCAGCAGTAAATAGTCGTGGATAGAGGTAATTCGGCCCTGATTTAAAGTGGATGAAATCTGTTCTTAGCGCAGCCAGTACTCATCATCTTCACAGTTTACAGCTTTATACAAGTTGGTGCAGATGAGTATTTTGGTTCCGTTGTTACAAGAATACGAAAGTAATCAAGGCCAGTGTTGAATTATATCTCACGGAGGAACTCTACCAAAATGAAGAAAACTAGGGGCGACAAATCAGCATCAGCTGCGGTGAGAGACGATAAGGGAACATCGTCGATTACGGTCACACAGTACGACAACTGTTGCAACATTGCGAGGCTGAAGAAGAACTTCGGGAAGGAAAGCAAGGATTCTTGGTTATTTTGAGGTGAGGTGAAGGAACCATGAGCAGCATGTCAGGAGCAGCATATTCTTACGCTCGATGAGACGGCCAGCAATCCTGAGCGGCACAACTCGTATCTTGTAGATTTTGAGATCAGCGAGAACCACTATTTGGACCTGCTAGGGGCATTCAAAGGTGACACCAGGCAGCATAAGGATGGATCGAGCACTTTTATTAGAGAGCCTGCTGCATTGGTAGCTAAAAAGGTTCAGCTTGAGCGATTAGTAATTCCCAAGTTTGACGGAAGTTACAGGCAATGGCGGATGTTCATCGATTTGTTCACTTCGATGGTGCATAACAACGAGTCATTATCTTCGGTAAAGAAGATGCAGTATTTAAAGACTCACCTGACTGGAGAGGCAACATGTGTCATCCAGTATGTGGATATCAACAGCGAGAACTATGAGGTTGCATTAGTAATGCTTCGTAAACGGTACGACAACAAACTATCTATAGCGTGGAGCTATCTGCATACGTTTTACAAACTATCGGCAGCTAAGTAGGAATGCAGTTCATGGACACTATGGCTGAACTCATTGCCGATATGAAGAGCATTGGTGTACACAATGAGCATTGGGACATGTTAGACCAGGAATGGGAGAACTAGTTTAGGTGAATAAATAAACGTTGATTTTAGTTTAATAATTTTTTTATTTTATTTAATAATATTAAGACGTTTATTTGCGAGCGTGCTACTGGAGCGATCGAGACGAACTGACTTAACCAACGTCATTCGAGTATTTATAAAGAAAACTGAGTCCTGCTTGGTTGCTACGTCGAGCACAGTTACGCACGAAAGTCGTGCGTCTGTACACTCCAATACAAAAACACGCTGAACTCAATCAGCTTTGATAGGACATATTGATAATTTATTTGGTCACACAAAGACTAGAACATGAAACACGAAGATTATGGGAAATATCTATCGTCTGAGATACCCACTCTGGCAACGTTCATAGATTTCCTAACAAGTCGTTTCGGGATATAAGAATCATTGAATGGTCCTAAAAAACCCCAAAAGGTGGATGCACTTACTGTTCGTGACATATCAGCTTGCAGCAAAGATCATCACATAAACCAATGCAATACGTTCAAGGCAATAAAGTTGGAGCAGCGGCAAGAGGCTGTGAAATGGCATAAATTGCGTTTCAAGTGCTTGAGGAAAGGACATGTAATCAATAAATGACCATCTAACTCCAGATGTCGTACATGCTCGAAACAGCACCATACATTGCTCCACGCCAGTAATACAAAAAAGTGTTTGTAAATCTTTGGTTCCAACAGCGTGGAGCCTGCTTAAGCCCGTAGAGAGACTTCTTGAGCTTGCATACGACGTTTCTTGCATCTTTTTTCAGCTTCAGTCTTTCCGGAACTTTCATGAAGATTGTTTCTTCAAGTTTCCCATACAAAAAAATGCACTACGTTGAGATTTTTTGCTGCTATCGTTGCCAGCAGAATCCTTAGTGAGTCATATCTCACGACTGGGGAGAATGTTTCTTTGAAGTCAATCCCTTCACGTTGAAGAAAACCTCTCGCGCATAATCGGGCTTTGAAGCGGTGTGACTTCCCGTCGACGTCCGTTTTCACGCGGAATACCCATTTCGAATCGATCAACCTCATTTCCGGCGTTTGTGTTACAAGTTCCTACGTACGATTTTCTTCATGCGCTTTAAATTCGTCATGAATCGCACTTGCCCACTGCGTGGCCTCAGTGCTCTTTGTTGTTTCTTCTTATGTCAATGGAATCACGTATTTGGCTACATTTGCATCGTGCCGATACCTCCTCGGAGTTTGAATTGCGTTTCGATCTCGCAGGACTCTTCGATTTTCGCGATCTTCTTCTTCTTTCTCGTTCTCTTGTGCGTTGTCCTCGCTGTGATCTTCTTCTTCTTGTTCTCTGATGTCGACGTTGTCTTCACCTGTTGTTTCTCATCTGATGCCACATTCCTCAAGATATTTGTCCATCTCTTCGTTACAGAATCGTTCGTCTTTGAATGTCAAACAGAACCTTGATCCTCCGACCGAGTTCGTCGACATGGGCCCCACAGACATCTGAGTGCATTTTTTCACCTGGCTTTATTTTCTTGTCGCGCTCCATTTTCTTATTGAAGGGTAACCTGTGCGCTTTTCCAAGACTGCACGGCTCACAGAAAACATCACTTTTGTCTGTAAATGTTACGCCACTCACGAGTCCTTTTTCCGCTTATACACGAATTGCACGCTTCCCGACGTGTTCCAAACGCTCGTGCCACACGGTTGAATTCGTCGCAACTACATTGGCTTCTGCGTTGCTCCCTTGTTATGCGACCTTGAAAAACATTTTGTACACGCCATTGTTTTGCTTCATTCCCGTGGCAAGTACTTCACTGTCACGCACCACGATAACTTGATTATTTTCGAAACGCACTTGGAATCCCTTTTTAGTACATACTCTGACAGAGAACAGATTTTTCCGTAACTTTGGCACGTGTATCACATTTTCGATTTTTGTATCTTGACACACTCCATCGATCAAGTTTTTAATTTTCACTGTGCCTACACCGGCGACATTGCAGTTTTGATTATCGCCAAGCGATACTGTAGCACCCGTATTGTCCGACTTGTAGTCTGATAGCCAGTCACGTCGGTGAGTTAGATGTCGCGATGCACCACTGTCGATCAGCCAGACATCGCTCTGATCGGCCTTCATCACTTGAGTCTTTGTCCACAGCACCTTCGTGGTTCCCGCACTTTTGAAGCCCGACGCAACCGAACCGCTCATTTCACCTACGAATGCACAGTCACGTGTTTTTTCGGCGCCATCGCGTAGCTTTCGCTTGTTTCGGCAGCGACTCGCGAAATGTCCCATGCCTTTGCACTTGTAACACTGCACTTCCTTCATGTCCTGTTTATTTTCAGTCTTTTTAATTTTCAGTCTTTTTATTTTTAGCACTTTTCGTTCCTCGCGAACGACGATTTTGGGCTGTCGCAGCCAGCGCTTCTGACGTTTCTTCTTCGTCGTTGAGTCTTTATGTCTTCTCTTATCAGCCGTTCCTGGAGGTTATTGAGAGTCTGCCGTACCGGGTCCACACTGTCCCATGCTACTTGCAGCGTGCTGAACCTCGTAGTGAGACTCGCGAGTATCTTTGCCATTGTCGTAGTGTCCGACACATCTTCGCCGATGTCCTTGAGTTGACTCGCCATGTTTGTCACCTTTGCCACATGTTGAACTGCCGTATCCGATTCACTCATTCGATACGCGTGAAACTTTTGTAGCAAACCCAGTTTATTTGTTGCAGTTTTCTGTTCATTAATTAGGCACAATTTATCCCACATTTCTTTCGCAGAAACGCAGGACAATACATACACCTGTTGCGTCTCGTCGAGATTCGACAGTATTATAAACTTTGCCGTTGCATCATCCTTTATATTTTTCTTCAACGCGGCCGCTTGTCCGTTTCCAGCAGGAGGCTCCGACCTCGTGCCGTCGATGACATCGAGAACATCATTCATCACAAACAAAGCATTTACTTGCGCTTTCCAGCCTTGAAAATTCGTTCCGTCAAATGGCTTCACGCCCTTTACTGAGATGCCGACTGACATCACGGATTCGATTTACACTCTACACGTTTTCACTCTCGTTAACTTCGACACAACCGAACAATGGCTGACCTCCGTTCCGCGCCAAGTGAGACTCGTCGAGTTAATTTTTCCTCTTTTTTTGTTCTCCTAATTTTCACAGTTACTACTTAAACTGGGCCCATAACCTGTTAGACCAGGAATGGGAGAACAAGTTTAGGTGAATAAAGAAACGTTGATTTAAGTTTAATAATTTTGTTATTTTATTTAATAATATTTAGACGTTTATTTGCGAGCGTGCTACTGGAGCGATCGAGACGAACTGACTTAACCAACGTCATTCGAGTATTTATAAAGAAAACTGAGTCGTGCTCAGTTGCTACGTCGAGTACAGTTACGTACGAAAGTCGTGCGTCTGTACACTCCAATACAAAAACACGCTGAACTCAATCAGCTTTAATAGGACATATTGATAATTTATTTGGTCACACAAAGACTAGAACATGGAACACGAAGATTATGGGAAATATCTATCGTCTGAGATACCCACTCTGGCAACGTTCATAGATTCCCTAACAAGTCGTTTCGGGATATAAGAATCATTGAATGGTCCTAAAAAACCCCAAAAGGAGGATGCACTTACTGTTCGTGACATATCAGCTTGCAGCAAAGATCATCACATAAACCAATGCAATACGTTCAAGGCAATAAAGTTGGAGCAGCGGCAAGAGGCTGTGAAACGGCATAAATTGCGTGTCAAGTGCTTGAGGAAAGGACATGTCATCAATAAATGTCCATCTAACTCAAGATTTCGTACATGCTCAAAATAGCACCATGCATTCCTCCACGACAGTAATACAAAAAAGTCTATAATATTATCTACCGACGCGAAGCCATTTATACCAACAACGTATTCACTTTTTTCTGAAGATAATCACCTTTGCCAGCCAGTGTTATTGACCACAGCGCGAATCAAGGTTGAAAACGCTTCATCGGAATTGGTGACATTGAGAGCACTTGTTGATTCTCGTTCACAGCGGTCCTTTATTACGGAATCAGCTGCTCAATTGCTTAGACTGAAGTGTGAATATACTAAAGTTAAGATTTGTGGTCTGGGAGCAACCTCAAAGGTTCAAATAAAGGGGAGCGTGCTGCTAAATATCAACCCGAGATTTGGAAACAATGTGTTAGCCGTGTCAGCTTTACTGATACTTAATATCACTAATCTATGTCTTTCAATGGTCACTGAAATGAAGCTCACAAAGGCATTGTACCGTGGTGACTTTGCAGGCCCGTCATGTGGGACACCATCATCATTGATGTTTTGCTTGGTGCAGACGTTTATAATTTTGTAATTCTTCCGGGGTTCAACAAAGGATCTCATTGCACTGTCAATACTATTTTCGGATGTATTCTACTTGGGTCAACAGCCATGGCACCCACGTCAAACTCTTCGGCAGGGTTTATATCATTGGTCAGTACTGAAGAAGAAATAGGCCGACCTGTTAAACGTTTCTGGGATCTTACAGAAGCACCAGTTAACCCTATCAAAAGCCCGAAGACACTGTTGCTGTAGAATGGTACCGGAAAATAACCAGATGGGATGGCTTTGGAAGATATATTGTAAGGCTTGCATTCAAGGAGAACGTTGAGCCTGGAAAAAATCTACGTGATTCTCAACGAAACGCACATATTAGATTTTCATAGCTAGTAAAAAAACATGCTAATAACGAACAGCTACGGAAGGAGTACATCAATTTCATGGAAGAATATATGAGATTAGGGCACAGGGGTAGAAGAACGTGCTCAAGAGAAATACTTGATGTACAATTATTATTTGCTGCATCACACTGTGTTTAAGGCAGAGAGCACAACTACGAAGCTGAGAGTAGTCTTCGATGCGTCTGCAAAAATACCATCTCGAAAATCACTCAACGACACACTCTTAACTGAGCCAAGCTACCAAAATAACATCATTCACATACTCATGAAGTGGAGAACATACAAATATGTGGTAGCAGCTGACATCGAACAGATGTACAGACAGATAGTCATAGACCAACGAGATCAAGACTATCAGCGAGTTCTCTGGGTAGTCATTCTTCACATCCATGGAAGCACTACAAATTGACAAGGGTTACGTATGGAACAGCTAGTGGTCTATTTTTGGCTATGCATGTTACATCAACTCGCTGATGACGAGAAGTTATTCCATTCTCTGGCGTGTCATTCAATATAACACGATTTCTACATAGACAATGTACTTACCGGTGGAGATACGGTTGATTAAGTGAAAGGCCTTCAACAAGACTTAATCAGAGTGTTCCGTAAAGGAGGTTTCAATTTGCGGAAGTGGACTGCTACTGACGACACTCTTTTGAGTGCGATGCCTGTTATTGACCAAGAAACCAAAGCTCCGCTTAATATTCACGAGGATGCTCATATTAAGACACTTGGTTTTTGATGGCATCCAGCCAGGGATTCGTTTTCATTTGAAATGATCCTTGATCAAATGAGTGACGATCCACCAACTAAACGACAGCTCCTGTCAGAGATAGCCAAATTCTTTGACCCAGTGGGATGGTTGCAGGCCTGCATCATTTTCGGAAAAATCATCATGCAACAACTGTGGCTTGAAGGAACGGATTGAGACAAGCCCATATCAAGCCATCCTGAAGAAAAATGGTGGAATTTTCGTGCTCAGCCGTCGGCAATTGAAGAGATTTCGATTCAGTCGGTTCAGATTCATGGATTTGTGACGAATCAGAATCGGCATATGCAGCAACCATTTACTTACGTGTTCAAGAGGCTGGTGGAAAATCACTCGATGAACTTATCACGGTGAAATCCAAGGTGGCTTCTTTAAAGGTACGATCAAAACCACGTCTCATATTGTGTAGAGCTGCTTTGTTGTGTGAACTAATTAACACCACTCTGAAAGCGCATGAATGGGATTGTATCAGACCTTACTATTGGATGGACTCTACAATAGACTTGCAATGGTTACGGACAATCAAATCCTGCAGACATCGCACCCCGTGGAGCAATGTCTCAGGCTCTTATCAACGACAAGTTGTGTGGGAATGGGCCAGACTGGTTGAGTGAGGACCCCAGTAAATGGCCGAAAGAGAATTCGGTTAGCAATAGTGCTATAATTGACATTGAAAAGCGAACCAATGACTCGTGCTTAATGCGTGTCTCAGCTCAAAATGTAATATCTGAATAAACCGGCAACATCTTCCAAAGATTCTTATTCTTTACGAAAATGACTGGAGTAATCGCATATTGCCGTAGGTGGAAAAACAAAAATAGCAGTACGTTTTTGACCAGTGATAAACTGAAGGAAGCGGAAATTTGCTTTCATATCGCCCAACGAGAAGCGTTCCCAGACGAAATCGAGCAACTGAAGAATCAAAAGCCGTTGCGTAAGTCCAGTCGCCTTATATGACAGCGGCCATTCCTGGATACAGAAGGACTGCTCAGAGTATGTGGATAGACACAACACGGTACATTGAGCTATGCTACGAAGCTATTTTGCCTAGGGGACACCTAGCGAATCTAATTATCAAACACTATCATCATATTACTTTGCACGGAGGTCAACAGCTGGTTCACGCTACAGTCCGAAAGATGTTGATGATAATTGACGGAGCAACAGCAGTTAAGGCATTGACTGAAAATGCGTGACAGGTCTCAAGGTTAACGCGAAACCTAGCCAACAGCTAATGAGTCAGTTACCATATGAATGAACTCAACCCGGCAAACCGTTCTTTTGTACTGGAATTGATTATGCTGGACCCATTACCATTAAATGGAGTAGTGGTAGAAGCAGCAAAACATATTGCCGTCTTTGTATGTCTTTCAACAAAGGCACTAATTTCATCGGAGTGAATAAGTTGCTGAAAGAAGCCGTCAAAGAAATGATTAAGGTGGTACAACAAAAACTTGTTGTCAACAACATTGACTGAAAATTCATCCCACCAGGAAGTCCGCACTTCGGAGGAATTTGGGAGGCAGTGGTGAAATCTATAAAGCGGCATTTAACGAAAGTAATAGGATCACACTTACTCAATGTCGAAGAGATGTACTCATTACTTGCCCAGGTTGAAGCCTGCTCAAATCGGGTAGAATTTTGGCTCTCCATCCCAGAGAGGATGGATTAGTGAGGGTTTTAACAACAAAAACGAGCGACAGAATTATGAAGCGGCTCATATCGAAAATTTGTTTACTACCAAAAGATGAAGGACACAAAGAGTCTACAATATTCTAACCCTGCACTATCGCCAAACCCTGATACTGCAAAGAAATCATCAACTCTGTCAAAATTATGGTCAGTTTACTTGCAATTCTAGTTTGCATAACACCAACCAAAGCAAAATTCGCTATAAGACATCCCAAGGCTGGTCTATACATAAAGCATTTCGGTCAAGTACACTTGATGAAAGGACGAATACGAAATTTGTGTTTGAGATTCTGCTAATTATTCGATGTAGGCCTGTGTATGGTTGCCGTAATGCCCGTCTGATTGCGCAAACTCTCAGGAATACGTGTGTACACGTCCTGAGGTCCTTGTAAACAAATGACTTCGGTCGTTTTTTTGAGCAATAGGATTAGGCCTGATTTTTCGCATTTAGAGTTTGAAATTTTCACTGAACAAATGTGGATCACTTGGGCTATTGGCCTCGACTCAAAATTCTCCCGGAAATCTTAATGTTGTGCCTAATACTAACTCCCCACAGCTAGCTCCCAAGTCATCTTTATAGCAATTGCTAAGGCCCAACAGCGTGTTTGAAATTTAAATAGGCCAGTTCCTGTCATCCTCGTGACACATGATGGCGGCTTTTAGTGTCCAATGTCACCTTTCCAGTAGTCTATTTGAAGCAGGGTGATAAGGTAACGTTTTTACTTTACTGGTTTCTATAATGTTGGTCAGTGGCCTAGACAAAACTTTGCTGTCTATTTTTCCAATAGTACTACCTCTGGCCATCTTGAAAACCTGTCAACCATCGTTAAAGCGTACCTATGTCTATACACTTGCGTAAATGGTCCAACTATATCCAAGTGCACTACTTGAAAGCGTTTGTCTGGGACTGGAAATGGTTGCAGAGCGTTTACTGCATGCCTGCCGACTTTGGATCTTTAGCAAAGAAGGCAACAACGATACTAAAGATGTATGTCCTTTCTCATTCTGGGCTAAACAAATTTTTGGGTAATCGCACGTAACGTTGCTCTTGCACTTGGGTAGGCATAGCGGTAGAAGGTATCCCTTTACGAAGCGCAATTGGGACGAAAAGTTTTGGGAGACCTATTGACAGGTCGCAGTACATTTTTCCACTTTGGGCGTTAATTGGTTGCAGTTGCAAGGACGTCGAGTTTTTTCGAATAAGAGCGTCAAGTTCAGGATCGTTCATCTGTTCGTTGTCAAGCTCGTGATTTTCAGTTAATAACGGTAGTGGTATGGCTTCTATGTCGGACAGCGAATCAGCGGTAATGTGAGTTTTGCCATGAGTATGTCCACAGTTGGTGCAAAATTGTGAGATTTGTGGTTAAAGGCAACAACAAGTGGCTTGTGATTAATGCGTACGACGAACTCTAAACCCTCCAGATAATGTTGAAAATGGCTGATGGTGCTGTATACGGCAAGTAACTCCCTATCATAAGTAATTTAGTGAGACTCAGCAGTTGTGTTGGAAGAATGCAATTGGTTTCCATAGGTTGCTTTGAAGTTGCTCGAGTACTCCTCCGATAGCAGTATCCGATGCATCGGTAGACAAGGCCAGAGGTCCTTTGTTCTGAAAATATACTAGAAATGTGGCATCTACGAGGCAGTTTTTGCATTTTGCTAATACTGTGTTTGTTTCTTCGGTCCTTGCTTGCATTTCTGCAGCTTTTCTAACAAACCTTTGATAGAAGCTAATAACTCCAAACAAACGACGGAGCTGTTTGATTATATTTGGTTTCGGGAAATTCCTAATTGCTTCAACCCACTTTTCTGGGGGACAGATGTCCTAAATATTCAACTTGCTTAACTCTTAGTGTACATGTCGAGATGTCGATAACCACTCCGTAGTTATTCAGCCTCTTGAAAACGGCATGGGGGTGTTTCTCATCCTATTTGGGTGTATCCGAAGCGATCAATATGTCATCAAGATAGCAAGAGCAAAATTTGAGACCCTTGAGAACATCGTCCATAAGCCATTAGCATGACTGGGCAGCGTTTCTGAAGCCGAAAGTCATTACAGTGAATTTGTAGAGGCCAAATGGGGTTACTATCGTTGTTTTTGGAATGTCTTCCTCTGAGATAGGGGTTTGGTTGAATGCTCTAAGCAGATCTATTTTTGAAAAGATTTTCTTGCCAGATACGTTTGACATTATGTCTTGAATGGGTCGCATCGGGTAGCGGTCCGGAATCGTAACTGTGTTTAGACGCCAGTAGTCCCCACATGGACGCCATTTACCTTCGTTCTTCGGCACGAGGTGTAGAGGCGCTGCCCCAGGGCTGTTGGATAACCTGCAATAACCAAGCTGTGCCATATGTTCTTATTCCGCTCTTGCTATCGGGAATTTTTCTGATGTGAATCTTTGAGAGCACTCTGCGACGGGTGAGCCATTGGTCACGATATGATGTAGCATTGAATGCTTTTGAGTTTCGCTAAAAGGTGACGGGTTTGTGATGTTCGGATATTTGCTCAAGATTTCAAAGTACTTCACGTTGCTACTTAACGTGGACACAGACGAGTGCTTTTGTACGTCGGTCCAGTCACTGATTGATAATAGTGTCGTAAGGTCGAACAAACAATGATTCTTGATGTCCACCAGCCGTCCAAAGTTTTGCAGGAAGTCTGCACCAAGCACACTACAAATCTCCAGCAAAAATTTCTTCTAAGGTCAAGTGAAACATTGAGTACACGCGTGCCGAATGTTTGAAAAAATTTTTAGTCGTTTCCGAACTGCTTGGGAATCGTCTGTGGGGTAGAGATGACGGAAACCTTGGCTCTCTTATCGATGAAAAATTTAAGCTTGGTGCTGTGAATATGCAGGTGTGAACGTTTTGTTGCGTCGCTTGTTATTGCGACAAGCGATGCTTTATTTAGTTTTTTGGACCACTTTTAGTATGGAAAGTACATGGTTTTTCGCATTTCCTTGCCGCCACACTGAATTCACGATGATATTAGCAATAACGCGCTTAGGTAGGCAAAGTGAACGAGCGGGACTGAAGTGTAAATTGCGACTAGGTTGACCTCTGTTAAACTGCAGTCAGTCTAGACGTGAACAAATGTTGGAAAGCTCGCGTTTGATTATATTCCCAATGGCAGTTTGAATGAAGTGTGTGGACCGATCGCGTGTTTCCAGTAACTTGTCAGCCATCACAGCCAGCTGATCGAAATCTGCTGTTGACACAGTTAAAATGTCTTGAACACGCGATGGAAGCCGTTTCATCCATAATGGTTTTAAAAATTCATTTGAAACGTTTTTGCCCACCATACATTTCATTGAGCAAAGTAGTTGCGATGGCTTGTTATCCCCAAACTCCAAGCCTGTCAGCAATTTCTGGAGGCTCTCCGATCAGATACAGCGTAGATGGATGTGATTTTTGAGCGAATCGTATTTGTTAATGTCTGCATCAGGGCAGGTTCCAATTCGCTAATCACGCGATGGAACATCTGTTCGTCCGATCTTATTTTTGCACATCCGAATTGTGCCTCAAGTCGTGCAAACCAAAAGGCTGGCCGCTGCTTCCGAAACGTTGGCAATTTAATCATTGCGATGCTATTAATATCGTCAAGGTGATCCACTTTCGGTGCTGGGCTGGCTGCGCCGAGAACGCTGCTGTTTGAGCTTTCTGTCATTGCGTCTTAAGGACGTCGGTTCACCAATTTGTAGGCGCTACGTTTTTCTACAAATAAAAACAACAACGTTTTTATTTATTAATTAATGATAATCTTTATTTGCCTGGAATATCCACAGCTAACAATGATTCAATGTTGGCGTGCCTCATGTTTTTTCCTCGTTTCGCACGTTCAGCTTCGATACTCGCTCGATTTGTTCGGCTTTGATACTCGATCTCCAAGTCTGGTGGGGTAAGTTTTAGGCTGCGCCCGATCACTATATATATATATATATATATATATATATATATATATATATATATATATATATATATATATATACAAGTTATATATATATATATATATATATATATATATATATATATATATATATATATATATATATATATATATATATATATATAACACCATGCCAACCCGCAGATGATACAGCGTGGTAAGGTATTGTCTCAACCCCACCCCAGCATGAATAGACAGAACATGCACCAGCTCTCATTCTTCGTAGGTCAGAGTGGACCTAGGAAAGGTAGCTTCATCAACGAAGGCATCGGGTGTTAAAAGTCCACGGAAATGAGACCGCTACCAAAAACACCTGACAACGCTACACAAAGTGACATAGAATTGCCAATCACTATCAAGCCAGGCAAGATTAATGGAAACAGAAGAGGAAACAACTGAAATTAAATGGGACATCATTGGTCGGAGCAAAACCAAACGTAAAGAAAAAAATATTATTATGTAGGATTTTACGTTAAGGACATAACAATATCGTATCTTTATATGAACGTACCCTTAAACTTTTGCAATGAAATGTCAATGACTAATCGTTAACTAAAGTCAACATTAATATCATGGTAGAGTTCACGAACCAGCGATATTTGGAACTTATTAAAAACTACTATCGAAATTCTGAGTCGGTGATCGCAACTTGAAGAGCGGTTGTTCCAATTTTCGGCCATAATAATCGTCTCACCCAATAGGCTGTTCGTACAGTAGTGGATAAACTCGAGTCCAAATTTTTCCTTTTGGACGCTTTGGTGCTGAAATGATGTTTTGCCGCTTAAAGCGAAGAAAATATCGCACATGTAGGCGTATCAATCCAAAATGAGCCAAATCAGCCGATTTCACGTCGGTTTCAACAATCAAGGATCGCTAAAACGACACTACGATTACTTCAGCCCACCGCCTTGCGCTTCTAGACCCGAGTGTAACATCAAAAATGGTAGTGAATCAAAAAGAATTGTTGAGTTTGGGCATGCGCTTGTCTACAATGCTACCAATCGAAAATTTTTTGACACGTGCATGGACCTTTCGGGTAGCATTTGCACATAGATATCATTACCATGCCGCGCGAAGAAGAAAAACGCTATTACCCTACATCCCATACTCACGATGGCCTGAAGCTCCCCCCCCCCCCCCCCCCTATTGGAGATCAAGGAGCAGAGACAGTCGGCTGACGTACAACAACAACACGAACTACGGAACGAGAGGGATCAACGGCAGCTGCAGTGGTAGTGGTAATAAAAACTTCCATGTCAATCTGGAGGAAACTTTGTCAATCGCTACCAGGCCGGCTCTAATGAGGAGCGATACGCAGAAATACGTCTCAAAAACATTCACACATACAAACATCGTATCTTCGGATTTTATTTAATATTTGCAATTTTTTGTAGTTGGTAAGTGAATGCTATTTACGCACAGAGCGTGGAGCTTCCATGCTTGCAAGAACGGGACTAGACTAGCCACTAAACACCTCCCCTGTTAACTCAAGAACCCAACCTGGGACTGTTTGACACATTACTTCGGGCAAGGTCTCGTTTCGTTACGCCGTGAAGTGCCTTCAAACTGGGGATGCCTCTTCTGGCGCGAAGAGAGAGGGGGGAAAGAAATTCCCAGACGAGTGACTCCCTAGCCCCAACACCGCCGGGTGCTTGTGAGTCCCACCTGGTTCCATTCGTCAACCGATTGGAGCATCACCGCGACTATATTATACGGGGTGAGCTCTCCGGTCTCCATATAGAGGTTTCTTTGCAGCCGATTCCATTTTATGCACGTAAAAAATGTGTTGGAGACATTGTCTTCCTCTTTAGGGCAAAACTGACAATCGGGGGACCATGACTTACCAATCTCATGCAGGTAAGACTGAAAACACCCTTGCCGGCTCAAAAGTTGGGTCGGATAGAACTTAGTCTCACCATGCCTTGGATTAAGCCACGGTCTCACATCCGGGATGAGGCACGCAGTCATTCTCTGCTTCGTTCAATTCATCCAAGACCACTGCCAATCGTTAAGTGAGCGCTGTCTCTTCTCACAGGCAACCATCTCGCTCACGTTCTCATTTTGATGCAACAGGCATCACGCTTGCACTAATTCTCACCGCCAAATCAAAGGCTGTTGGATATGAAGATGCAATCCTTAGTGCTTCTCTTCTCTGTACCAATGCCAATCGTTTTCGGTATACCTCCTTACTGAGAGTGTCACCCTATATTTCCGCTCCCTACAGTATCACTGACTCTACAACACTCATCAAGAGTCGTCTTCTTGATGGGCTGGGTCCCCGTACGCTAGTTGTAAGTTGGCTCAGAGCCAATACTCCCAAAGTAGCCTTCTCAGCCATTACCCTAATTTGCTTAGAGAAAATCATCTTTGAGTCGACCAGTAGCGCCAGATACTTCACCACTGGCTCTAATTCTATTAGTATTTCTCCAATACTGATCACCCTCACTCTAGGGATTCTCTTTTTTGTTCTGTAATGCTGACCACTACGGTTTTATCCATGAGTAAACTGAACCCGCAAGCAGTCATTCAGTCTCTCACTCAGCGTATGAGCATACCTACACTAAGTGACGCCTGTTCAATGTTGCGCCCAGTGACCAGAGCTACAACACCATCAACATAACTGATCAAGTGCCGCTCATCTAGCATCTCGCGTCTCAGTAGCCCGTCGTAAGACACGTTCCACAGCTGTGGACTATGGATAGATCTCTGCGCAAAGTTCGATGTAGCTTTCATCCTTTGTCGGCCCTGTGTCGTGTCGTAAAGTAGGCTGCGGTCCTTCAGGTAGTTTCTCAAAAGACGGATTAGACATTCTGGATTTTGAAATGGGTTTTCCAGCGTATCCAGAATATTCACCCATCAAGCGGAGTTGAAGGCGTTCCTAACGTCGATGTCACCAACATGAAGATCTGTCCGTTGGTGCGGTGACATACTCCTGCCTTTTGGACTGCGCTCACTACGCCTGCAATCGCATCAATCGTGGATAGTCCTACTGCTAAGGCATACTGCCGAGGAGATAGGCCCCCAGCAGCATGAATCGCGTCAGTGAGTCCTCCCTTGATATGTTTCTCTAGCATTTTTTTTTGTGTTATCCAGACGGTGGTCTGGCATTTCCCTTCCCTTGCTGATCAGTACGAGCCTTGTTACCTTTAATTGTACTGGGAAAATTCCGTCCTGTACGCAAGTGTTGAATGTGCTGAGCAGCAATTCAGGACACTTGTGATAGAGATGTTGCAACACCTCAGCTCGTACACTATCTGGACCTGGAACCTTCCTCGCTTTCAGTGAAAGGTCTGCGTCTTCTAGTTATGGCGGCATGAAAAATGGACACTTGACTGTTGTTTCACAGTGGAAAGCGTCAACATGGACGAGGTGGGCGGCGAAGCGTGGCCACACTATCTTGTCCATCCTCAGCATCATGAATGCATTGTCCACTAGATCTTGCCAGAGTGAGCCTTGTTGTTGTTAATCAGTTTGCAAAAGCATTTCCTGGCCAACTTATATGCTGCTACCAGGTTGCATGGCTAGTTACGTTCCGTGCTCAATGAGCCTCATGCCGCAGTTTCTGGCACTCCCTTAGGGTTTCAGTGATTTCAGTTGACCACCAGTTCCCTCGGGGCTTGTAGTGACGGGGTATTTGATGGAATATAAAAACGTTGCAAGCAGTCACATCTTGAGCTGCCAGTTCTTTCGTCCCCTGCGAATCTCCTTGCGGCAGATCACCTGCTGTGAGCACCTCAAATAGTCCCTCGACGTCCATCCTTCCAATGTTCCACCCAATTGTAGAAAGCCGAGAGCACGGACGCCGGGAGACAACATCACTGATACCAAACAGAATGCACTCTTGATCATTGACTGAGTAGTCCTCTGATACTCTCCAATAGTGTTTCCTCCGTACTAAAGACTCCGAGGCGAATGTCACGTCTGGTATGGTTCCATCACAGCCAACCCGGTTGGAATTCGGCATATTTCCTGTGTTTAGTACGAAAAATGCGATCCTGGCCACCATTTCTAGGATTCGTTTTCCCACGGATCTGCTTGAGGTATGCCCCATTTGATTGCTTTAGAGTTGAAGTCTCCCCCAACAAGTACGTTACCGTCTACTTCCGAGACAGTGCGCTCGAAAGCATTAAACTTGGCTTGGAAAGATGATATCGTTTCGTTCAGCGTTAAGTACATACTAAGGAAGGTGGTTCCTGAGCACTGAAAGCACACGCAACTATTACCTCGTCCATAGCTCTTGAGCTGGAAATCACTATTCCGAACCCAGATAGCGGCGGTACCAGTTTCATCAGGGTACCATGATGCCGAAATTTCATCATGGTGTTGCTCACTCAGTAGCATAAAGTCGACTTTCATGTCCCTCGCAAGCAGCTCAAGCAGATTTTGCACGGTTGAACTGCGATGCAGGTTTAACTGAAGGATGCAGATCATCGAAGTTCTGATATTGCCTTAGTTAGGGTTTTCTGGAAAACCCGACATTGTCTTGATCCCAAAATGTGCCAAGATCTGGTTTGCGATCAGCATCCTTGCAAAAAATACAGTATGCTTCCTTTATACACTCTTTTCCTTTGTCCCATTTCACCGCATTTGTAAATGGTGAGCTCCTATCGGGTCCTATATATACTTGCATGATGTGACACTTGAAACATTGAAGAGGCACTGCTCTTCACCATATTCTGTAGACAACCCACCCTATTCTTACTTTGCCCTTATTCAGAAATTATTTGGCCCCTTTGGCTTTCTAGTGTCAACCTTGCTTTCGTCCTGCCCGCGCTAGGGAAATCCCTTTTGATGACCTCTTCTATCTTGGTCAGATCTGTGATGCTATCAATGTCTGGTTATCCCTGTCTTTTTCTGTCGTAATCTCCTTCTGGATTTTAGAATGGTTTGTAATTCTTTCGGCATAGACGACCCGGCACCAATCGCAGCAGTGACTTTCGTGACTTCTCGATGTTCATTATATTTTCCTCCACCGCTCGAACACACTCTGGTGTTCGCATCATTTTTTTACCTGAATGCTGCAGGGGTCTCAGTCTGGACAAGACTGTCTGTTAATCTTTGTTTTTGTCCGTCTTTATTATCAATGTATTCATCACCGTTCTTAGTGCTCTCGATGTCCTGTGAACATTGCAGCTGAAGCTGCTGGTTGCGTTGTAATTTTTGTTATTTTTGCTTTGTTTTTGGGGTTTGTTTTATTTTTTTAGGGTTTTGGTTGCTCGAATTTTATTGAGTCCCCAATTGAAGGCGCTTTCTCCACAGATTTTGGCAGAGCAGGGAGGCCATGCGAAGATTGGCCCAAGCCCTTAAGGGGACAAGTGTTCGAGCCAGACCAGCACTAATCAGGAGTCCGCCCCAACCGAATTTACACTACCAGCCCAATTGTGCGAAATTCGAACGTACTCCGAGGGCTGGCAAGGTTTTACTGGGACGGAGACGATATGATTGTTGAATTTGAACTGCTCACGCACGAGTGTCCCATTGGCGCTACCGTGCAAAGCAACTAGGTCCAAACCATCATATCCGCAAGCCCAAAGCATCAATTCTACTTCGTTGTCCAAAGCCTAGTCCAAAGCTCAGGGAAGTCCAGATCCAAAGGTTAAATCTAAAGTATAGGTAAACTTAATTACGACCGCATATTGTTCTCCAAAACCATTCTGATACTCGATATGAGCTAGATGGTGTTGTAAACGTGCATAGTCTGCAATACAAAGTCTAGTGAACTGTCTAAGGACATTGCTTGGGTCGATTTCCATATCTCTAAATTATCAATTTCTTGATAGTTTTATACATGGTTCGGTCGAAACAAAAACAAATTGGTCGATTACCTTAATTTGATTCAAGAAAGGACAGATAAAGACCAGTAGAAATGCAAAAATGTCATATTGTCACATGCTTTTTACTAAATATCTTAATTTGCCATTATCAACAGCTGCTGTTGCTCTTGAGACCAACCTGAAACAGCAAAATTTGAATCGATTATGCTGAAAGTCAATTACATGCTCGGAAAAATATTTCCTCTGAAAAAATAAAAATGAAATAAGGGCCCACATTGACCGCATCAATATTCTACTTTCATACTAAACACAACCAATAAATTCATTCCTGATGGCTATTGCATTTGACAAATATTTATGAACGTGAAATATCAGAAAATTGTGAGACCACTAGAAATTTATAAAACCCGACATCACAAATAGCCAAACCATTGCTATTCGCAATCACAATCCCACAAAGCATGAAAACTTGGTACCTTTTAGCCATGATGCTATTCGTACAAGTTGCGTTGAGTCAGTGCTACCAACCGGACAGGATCTCTTTCATCGTCTCTTGCCAACCAACCACCCTCAACGAGCCATCCAGAATTTCTAGTCACGTTCCACTACAAAATATTTAAAAAAAGAAAAACTTAAGAAATCCCCAATAGTTTTCCAATGACGGCCATATGTTAAAGGTTAGTAGTCCTTCCATATCTTCACGACTGGCTCACATTAACCTGATCTTTATCAAAACGTTTATCGTCGTCGTCGTCCCAGTCATCATCGTCCTCGTCTTGGTCGTCAGAATAGAGTGGAGAGCCTCAATTCTGAGCGGAGGATACGTGTTTAGCTTCAAGCTCAGTTATATTCGCGTTCGTTTGCTTGCACTCATTGAACCAACATCGCTTGATATCCTTTTTTGAGGGGATCGGAGAATCGTGTGTGGTTACTTTGTACCCGTTCGGTTACGATGTGCGGGTGGATGTGAAAAAGAAGGTTAAAGGGTTATGTAGAAAATATTTCCTATCCTATTTCACATCAATTATAGTCACGTAAAGGTTTTAGGATAAGCTACCCTTAAAAATGAAGAGAATGACTCGGAGAGCCCGCAGGAAGTTTAGATATTGAACGTCAAGGGTATCAATTTTATGAATTCCAACGATCACGAGTTGGTTTCATAACAAGCTCTACATTGGTTGTGTAGTATGTGGAGGATGATTTTATCGAAAGATGGGAAAGAACTCAGGAATAATTTTATATGAAAGTTCATTTTTCTGTAAAACGATAACAGTTTTCAATTAATTTTAGAAGTACCTGGCAAATTCACTCATAATGTTTCTGAATTTTTTATATTAAATCAAGATATTATTGTATAAATAAATTTAGTTTTGGTAAGCTCAAAGATAGTTTATTTAAAGCCTTTGAGTCCTTGCTTTAAATTATCCTTGCAACTTTCAACCATCTTCAACATCATCCCACGTAAAATTAACTATACAATCCATCTTCCATCTCTCAAGGACTTCCCAGCGGAAATACATTAAATACGAATAGCAATGAAAACATCTTGGCGAGTGTAATTTACGGAAACCAGAAAAACTCCTTGTACAAGTGCACAAGGGCAAGGATGTTGAGATGTCAGCAAGGAATCATCACGAAGGATAAAGTCTCTAGTTCAGTTGGTTCAGAAGAAGGAGAGAATAAGGTGGAAAAAATGTGTAAAATAGTAAATTGCATGGTCCCTAATGACCTGTATTTGCTTCTTCCTCATTTCGTCTTAACAAGGGATTCCTTTTTTCTGCAGTATTCATCTTCTATCGTTGAAATTGTGTTGAAGCATGATGATTGCTCTTATATAACCTCATTTGTAAGGTGGAGTATTGGGAAAAGAAATGCAAAAATGTATTTCCAGATAATGAAAGTGCGTTGAAGGATATACCTTTGCAGATATTTTGTGCAACTTGGAAGGACAGAAATCAGTTACTCAAAGTGAAAAGTAGAGAAATAAAGCTGTTAGGAAGGTTCAAATGCGAGTTTAACCCCTTACTGCATCGCAGTCCATATTTGAACTAAACCATAGTTTTGCGTATTATTCAAAACCGAATAAATTTTTTCTCGTTTTCTGCATGCTGTATCATTTTTGGTACATAGAAGCTCATACAAAATTATTTCAATGCCATCTATAAGCTGCTAGTCAAACTACACGTTAGTTAAAAGTTTTTAATCAAGTTTTGACAGTTGAAGTGAGTGCTCTCATATAAAAAAAAATTTAAAAATACTTTACGTGAAAGAATCCGTTGGGAAAAAATCTAGATAGTAAAATAAACCTTCATTTTTGTGAAACAGGTAATATTTCATTGCTTTTATTCATGTAACTGATATAAAAGTCGTATTTTTCCTTTGGATCAAATATGTAACAACATACAAAAATATTCAATGTTCCTTTGGATCATATTTGGCACATCATGCGCAATTCTGATGAAATGAAAAATACTGTTTTATCTTGGTTCCTGAATATTTTTGCATTTTGTATGTTTATGCTAATAGTGCATTGTTCAGGGGTCATGGACGTTCGCAGATTTGATGGTGGTGTACATACCATTATTCAAGGTATGCCTGAGGGTAGTACAGATGAAGAACTGTCTGACGATGAAGATCGTATGAGACGAACTAGAAGACTTCCATCGATAATCGTACCCGAGACTGATGAAGAGTCTGAATATGAACAAGAGGACTTAATTCCGTTATCTGGACTAGTTGGGCAACGTTCAAGATCTGATAAAGCTGAAACACTAAGATGGCGGAATGACTTCATTGAAAGAATGGACTCTGACTTAGAATTCACTGGTATTTTACCTTTGCCTTCAACGATAATGGCGTTGGAAACACCTGCACAATTTTTCAAATACATATTTACTGGTGAAATGCTTCAATATATATCCCAACAAACCATGTTGTATGCAACAGAAAAGCGTCCTGAAAAAAATACGACTGTTACTCCGCAAGATATTGAACAATTTGTGGGTATATCTCTTATGATGTCTATAATTCAACTGCCATCTACTAGAGATTACTGGAGTGAAACATTAGGACATCCCAGAGTTAGCACAGTCATGTCATGTAACTGTTTTGAAGAGATTAAACGTTATATTCACTTCAATGAAAATTCAACGCAAGTGACTAAGGGGCAACCAGGCTATAACCCGTTATACAAATTTTGTCCATTCCTGAACCAGCTTAGAGAAAGATTGCTAACCATCCCTAAGGAGAAGTATATGGCTGTGGACGAGCAGATAATTCCAACTAAAAGTCGCTCAACCATGAGGCAATACAATCCCAAAAAACCCCATAAATGGGGGTTTAAAAATTTCATAATTAGCGGTTCGTCAGGTTTTAGCTATGACTTCGAATTATACACAGGAGCTCGTGGACCAAAAGAAGCGTTTGAAGGTTTACCAAACGTAAGCACGTCAAGTAATGTGGTAATTCGTCTTGCCGGAACTATTCCAGAGGCACAAAATTACAGACTTTACTTCGATAACTGGTACACATCATTGCCGCTGTTGGTTTATTTGACAAAGAAAGGGATCTTGCCATTAGGTACTATTAAATCAAACCGCATTCCTGGGTATAAAGTTCCCTCGGAAAAGGAACTAAAGAAAAAAGGAAGGGGTACTGTGGTTAAAAAACTTACAACGGTAGATAATGTCGACATTTCTGTGACGACGTGGTATGACAACAGAATTGTTAACTTGGCCTCTACCTACGTAGGCAGCGAACCACTTGCAGATGTGAGACGTTATAACAAAAAAGAAAAAAACATATATGACAATTCCATGTCCAAAAGCTGTAATAGTATATAATCAACATATGGGTGGCGTTGATCTTTTAGATGCACTCCTGGGTTATTACAGAATCCAAATACGGTCAAAAAAATTTTACCTCAGAATATTATTTCACATGATCGACATGGTCACCGTCAATGCTTGGCTACTATATCGGGGTAGATTTGAGGACCAAGAATTCCTTGCACTAGCGAACTTCAAGATAGCTGTAGCAGAAGCCTTGTGCTGGGTCAATAAGCCTGGTAGCAGTACAAAAAGAGGACGACCGTCACATGCTCTTGAAAATATGATCGAAGAAAAGAAGGCAAGAGGACCAGCAGCAGTAATGCCATCTCAGGATGTGCGTCTAGACCAGTTGGATCACCTCCCTATTCGGACAACCAGGCAGCGTTGTAAGATACCGGAGTGTAATGGAAGATCATATATTCAATGTCGTAAGTGTAAAATATACTTATGTCTCAATGAGAAGAGAAACTGCTTCCTTCTGTTCCATACCTTATAATTTTTCATACGTAAAAATGTATGAAATGAATTACTAATTATGCAGCAATTTATGTATGTTGTGCCATATTTGAACCAAACAGAAAAAAATAATTTCTCTAATAAAAACTAAAAATAAATAAAAAATAAAAAAATACGTGTCTTTTTATTTGCTATTTTAAATCACATATATTTTTTTCAGTGCAAAATAAAAGGTCATGCAGTAAGGGGTTAAACATTGGTTGGTAACAGTTGGCAAGGCTACATCAGCAACATATTGAAAGTAATGCATCATAAATGAGAAAATATTTTTTAACCGACTTCCAAAGGAAGCAAAATTATCAATTTACCACGTATACTTGTTTTTTGTTACTTCTTTAGAGTTTTGTACTAAAATACAAAACTCAATTGAAATGACAACCTGTGCCCGTCTGGCCGTCCGTATTCACGGACCACCAACCTCTCACATGGGCTCTCAGCAATAAAAACAATACAACCAAGATAAAACGGTAGAAAGCCATATTAGAGGAATATAATTACGAACGAAAATATAACCGGGTAAGGCCAACATAATCCCCAATTCCCTTTCCAGACCCTCCATAACATCAACATTAAATTCTTTGACTGTTAACATAGGAATGAAGGATCATTACAAAATTTAATTTCTACTGTTTGAACAACACCGGTAAACATCTTCCAAAACCAAATAATTCTACAGATGGGAGAAGAAGATAGTTACCAAATAATAACACCTTTTGGTTATTACACAAGACACATATTTATAAAACCACACTACAGTGCAGAATCCAACATCAATATATTCAAAAGATATGCGAACCCGAACATTATCACTGGACTTCCAACAAGCAAAAAGATAATGTGTAGTAATCGAGTCTAACCCTTATCCGAAATTTTAATTGCAGATTTAGACAAAAACAGAAAGATTTCATTAATTCCATTCGTAATTGTAATTTATAAAATAGTTTTTTCCTATTATTATTATGATTAAACGTAATATAATATCAACTTTCCTTTTTATCAAATCTAAACGTTTCCCTTTAATTATATTCTTCATAAATTTTAACTTTTATTACTTTTTAAAATCCTTTTCGTTTCTTTCACTTCAGTTAATTTTTTTGAAAAATTTAAATGTGTAAATCCAAATCTCGGACATGGGAACACTGATTTTGTGCATCACATTACCGAATGCAATCAAACTCGGCTGAGTGAGCAGCTGATTGGATTTACCGGTGGCAACACGATGGAAAGAAAAAGAGATTTTTGGATGGGTCCACTCACGACCTTGAACCGGCAAGCACGCGGGAACAGCCGGAAAAACAATAAATTGTCTTAAGGAAAAACAAGTGTTTAGTGTCTCGTTCCCGCCAGTAAAAGTTAATTTCAATGAGCTCATGATATTGTCGATAGTTATATCAAGTACTTGGTCTGAAAACTTTTCGGTTGAATGAAAAACCTGGGAAGAAAAGTAATAGGAAGAGAGTCGCCTTCCTCGTCATTTTCCATCTTTATTGTCATCGTCGTGTAAGTAAATAATTGAAAAGCAAGTATTATCCGTCGAGCGTGCAACAATTGTGCAAAAAGTGTGGGCAAGTTTCCGAAAATTTCACCAAACCTTATGTGCGGGCTCCAGTTTCCAATTTTGCACGAATGTTTGTCGTTGATCAGCAGTTGCGGTCGTTGTTTATTCATCAGTCCTTCACGGAAATTTAATCTAGCTACTTCACTACTAATGGGAAAAGTTCAAGAAGTCTTGTGCAGGTAAGACTGAAAACACCCAAGCCCGCGCAAAAGCTGCGTCAGATAAAAGTCAGTCTCACCATGCCTTCGATTATGCCACGGCCTGACATTCGAGATGAGGTGCGCAGTCCACCTTCCCTTCGTGCAATCCACCCAAGACTGCTGCCAATCGTTGAGCAACCGCTGCCTCTCCCCGCGGACAACCATCTTCCTTGCATCCTCGTTTCGGCGCAGGTAAAAAGCGCGGCGCTCTCTAGTAGGCGGGCGACAGGTACCACGCTTGCAATAACTCTCACTGCCGGATCAGAGACTGTTGGATACGAAGATGCAATTCTCAGTGCTCCTCTTCTCTGTACCTGTGCCAAACGTTTTCGTTACCCCTCCTTGCTGAGAACGTCGCCCCATATTTCTGCTCCGTACAGTAGCGCTGCCCCTACAGCACTCATCAAGAGGCGTCTTCTTGACGGGCCGGGTACCCCTACGTTGGCCATAAGTCGACTCAGAGCCAATATTCCCAAAGCAGCCTTCTCAGCCGTTGCTCTGATTTGCTCAGAAAAACTCATCTTCGAGTCGATCAGTAGCCCCAGGTACTTCACCGATGGCTTCGAATTGATTCGTATTTCTCCAATACTCATCATCATTATTCTTGCGATTCTCTTTTTTGTCAAGATGACCACTTCGATTTTCTCCAGTGCTAAGCTCAACCCGCGAGCAGTCATCCAGTCCCTCACTCGGCGCATTAGCATACCTAGCCTAAGTTGTGCCTGCTCAACGATGCGTCCAGCAATCAGTGCCGCAATATCATCCACATAGCCGACCAAGCGTGACTCATCTGGTATCTTGAGTCTCATTAGCCCATCATAGGACACGTTCGGCAGGTCCGGACCAAGGATCAATCCCTGGGCAACACTCGATGTAATTTCCATCCTCCGTTGGCCCTGTGTCGTGTTGTAGAGCAGGCTTCGGTCCTTTAGGTAGTTCCTCAAAAGCCGCATTAGATATTCTGGAACTTGTAAGGGGTTTTCCAGCGTATCCAGAAGATACACCCATCTAGCGGAGTTGAAGGCATTCCTGACGTTGAGTTCACCAACAGGACGATCCGTCGCAAGATGCAACTATATACCTCTGCCTTTTGTATCGCGTTCACCACCTCTACAATTGCATCAATGGTAGAACATCTTGCTCTAAAGCCATACTGCCGAGGAGATAGGTCTCTTGATGAACTTCTCTAGCACTTTCCCAGCCATGTCAAGCATGCATAACGGGCGGTATGCAGACGGCGATTCGGGATTTCCCTTCCACTTGCTGATCAGCACGAGCCCCGCCACCTTCCATCGCACCGAGAATACCCCGTCCCGTAGGCAAGCGTTGAATGTGCTGAGCAGCAAGTCAGGGCAATGGTGATAGACAAGCCGCAACACCTCAGCTGGAACACCATCTGGACCTGAAGCCTTCCTCGCTTTCAGTGAAAAGACTGCCTCTTCCAGTTCCGGCTGTGTAAAGAGTGGACATTCGACTGCTGTTTCACCATGGGCAACGTCAACACGGACGGGATGGGTGGGGAAAACTGCCGCACTATCTCGTCCATCTTTTCCATATCATGTATGCAAGGTTTCCGTAGGACACCGAGCTTTGGTATAACTAGCTTTGTAGCCACGGCCTCATAGATGCTTGTTCACATTGTCCACTAGATCTTCCCAGCAGCGAGCCTTGCTGTTATTAATCAATCCGCGAAAGCATTTCCAGGCCGACGTATATGCTGCTATCCAGTTACACGGCTCGTCACGGTTCTGTGCTCGTTAAGCCTCACGCCGAAGCTTGTGACGCTCCCTTTGCTTTTCAGCGATTTCAGTCGGGCACCATTGCACAGGGAGCTTGCCGTGCCGGGGTCTTTGACGGGGCATTGAAGCATTGCAAGCAGTCGAAATGATACTCATTGTTGAGTTCAGCACGTCTTGAGCCTCCAGTTCTTCCGCCCTCTGCGAATCTCCCTGTAGTAGAGCGCCTGCTGTGATTACCTTGACAAACCTCTCAACATGCATCCCACCGATGTTGCATACTATTGTAGAAAGCCGAAAGCATGGACGTCGGCAGACAACATTGCTGATCTCAAGCAGAATACACTGATGATCACTGGCTGAGTAGTCCTCTAATACTCTCCAATTGTGTATCCTCCGTACCAAGGACTGCGAGGCGAATATCACGTCTGGTATGGTTTCTACACAGCCAATATGGCGGAAAGTTGGCGTGTTTCCGGTGCTTGGTGTGACGAGTGCTGTTTTTTTTCGCGGATTTGTTTGAGGCATGCCCATCTGCGCTTGAGACTGCGCCCTCTAACGCCTTAAGCTTGGCTTGAAAAGATGATAACGATTTGTTTGACGTTAGGCAGTCACTAGAAAAGGTAGTCCCTGAGCACCGAACCCACACAAAACCATCCAACCGTCCATAATTCCCAACGTAGAAAACACTATTTTGAGCCCAGATTGCAGCAGTACCAATTTCATCAGGCTACCATAATGCTGAACTTTTATCCTTGTGTCGGTCATTCAGCAGGATAAAATCGACTTTCATATTCCTCGCAAACTGCTCAAGCAGATTTTGGGCGCTTGAACTGCGGTGTAGGTTTAGCTGCAGGATGCGGTTCATCGAAGTTCTAGTTTTACCTTGGCTTGGGCTTCCTGAAAAACCCGACACTTTCCTGATCTCAAGACGTGTCAAAAATCAGGTCTTGGATCAGCAAACTTGCAAAGAATACAGTGAGCGTCCTTTGAACACTCTTTTCTTTTATGTCCTATTTCGCCGCATTTGTAGCATAGGGAACTCCTATGGGATTCTTTGCGTACTGGTGTGGTGTGATCATAGCCAAGGCATTTGAAACATTAAAGAAGCGCTGCTCTTTGCCCTATCCTACAGACAACCCACCCTATTCGTACTTTGCCCTTGCTCAGGAATCGTTCGGCGTCCTTTTCGGTCAAGTCAACTATGGCCATGTGTTGTCTCCTGTTGTTTTCTGGTGTCAGTCTCGCTTTGATCCTTTCCACGCTAGGGAACTCCCTTTTGATGGCCTCTTCTATCTCGGCCAGATCCGTGACGCAGTCAATGTCTCGTATTTCGATCGTTACCATCGGCTTGAGCTTACGAGGATGATTGTGTATCTAGTTGTTGCTGGCTCTATTGAACTAGCGTTTGAAGTGTCCAAAGGTTGGTCTATCGAGCTGCTTCTGCTTATAGCTGGTGTATGGAGGGAAAAAGAAGAATATAGTTCTGGAAAAGATGACTGTCATAATAATCTATTATAATCAATACTTTGTAGTCCACGGGTGGCTTCACGAGAAAACTAAAGCACTACAGATATTGCACGAATAATTCTGCATTGGAGCTGTTGCGGACTCCGGCCATACCGGCATTCTCTCATTCACAAATTCAACTGCCTACGTATCATCTCCACCTTCTTTTGGGCACTCATACCTTTGGCTTTGTATATTTACTTTTTTTAAACGTTTAACCCTTTATATTTTATTTCCCCGTCGTTTTAATTCTACTTTTCCTACCCTGTTTTTAAATACAAACAGCAGAAAAATAACAATCTTACCTGGCCCACTAACAAAATCTCATTCATTACTTTTTCACTAAAAAAGCCTTATTCCTCCCTTCATGCTAACTAATTTTATTTATTATCTCCCACTAATAAAATTCAATTTGTAATACTAACAGAAATTCATTTTCACCTCCACACTAACAAATTTCATACCACTACTCATTAAGAAAAGTTGCATAGTTGAAGTTGCTAATTGGATGAATTGGATATTATTAGAAGGGGGCTCCAGTATTAGTGTCTTGGACTCTCGATCGGGGGATCCATTGGGACCCTGGGTTCAACTTCCCCCGAGCGCAGGAACACTCTTTTTGATATCGGCAAAAGCAATTGTTTCCGTGTGTATGACGATTTGCATATAACTAAACGCTATCATGGTTTTACAAATCGCCATATATGCAAATGAATAAATGAGTTGGAAAAAAGGTGTGGGTAACGGAGTTGAAGTATATTGAACTTCAATTAAGTTACCTCGGTACGGCAACGGGAATCGGGAATAAAAGGATTGCGGGATTCGTTTTGAGTTGGTTAGTTTGGATTTGGATTGAGAATCAGATGGAAGTGAGTTTTTGCGGTGTGTGGATGATTTGGGATTGATAATTTGGGGAAAAGTTTTGATTGGGAATTCGTGCAAGGAAAAAAGTTTTTTAAATCAGTTTTTTGGATGGCGACAACGAATTGGTTGGAGTGGCAAAAAGTAGAAAAAGGATAATATAAATTAAAAAACCGATTCGCGAGTGGATTTGAGGGAAAAACAAAAGAAAACGGTAATTTGTTTTGGAGATGTCGGAGTGAGGGTAGTAACTGGAAAGGAAATGATAGTAAGTGAATGGAGAACAAATTATGTGTAGATAGTGCAATTCATCCTGCTGGAAGAGAATTTATGGTGGGCCTTGTCAGCAAAAGACGATTGAATAGCGTGTTTGGTACAAGGGTACAATATTTGCGATTCAAGTTTGGGAGTTCTAAAAAGAAGACGTTAATAAATTATAGTGTAAATAACGCATGCATCATTGGGTGGATTCGATGGATTTTCAAGTTGTCGTCTCGAGGCTTATATTGAGTGCTAGAGGTCGTCGCAAGTGAACTCAAGAATTCTGGAAGTATTGTGCGAAGATCACTGATAAGTGAATTTTCAGAAAATTATCAAAGTGTGTTCAGAAAGTGTGTGTAGAAGTTAACGAGGTGATTTTTGGATTATGGGTATTTATTTTGAATAAATCTTGTTGTGCCCCTTCATTGAGTGACAATAAAGCATATCAACTTAGAAATATTTCAAAAAGATATTAATAGTTAAAACAACTTGACCTTAGAGTTAATAAAGGATAAAAGACAGAGGAAGAGGAAAGCAAATTTAATAAGTTTTATAAATTTAAGCAGTTGCCCCGTTCCCCTTCCAGTTGCAGAGCACTCCGCAGCTATACAAATGGTTAGTAATTTTGAATTGTTTTTTTCTCTTTCCTTATTTCTTCCTTTTTCTACTTCTAACACTTCCTGAATAGATGAATTTATTTTTGTAAATTATTTGAATTATAGTTGATTGGATACTTATTTCAGTTTAATATTATCTTTTATGCATTTAATTAATATATGTTTTTAAAAAGGTGCTTTACTTAGTGAATTTACATATCCTTTTTTTTCATTGGTGAATTGTTGCGATGGAATTTTATTTTTATGAAAATTTTAGGCCATGAAATAATAAAAACACAAATTTTTCATTTCTCATATTGACACTCTCCTCTCCTGTCCTTTTCCTCATATAATACGTTCTATGTGTAGGGGGGCAGAGAGTGTCCCGGAAGACCCACGACATGACTGAGCGCTACCCGGTCCCAGTTTGCCACCCCGGGTTACGCACCCCTCTGCTACAACTTAATGTCTGCAACTGTGGTGACTTTCATGGTTGCTTTATTTGAAGTTGCCCTAGGAAGGGTTCTAGGACGTGCATTGTTAATCATATGGTCCTTGAAGTAAATTCACAGAAAAATAATTGCTGGTTGGATAAGTTATAAGGTTACACTTAGTTGTCTTGCACCAGAACTGGCCACTCCTATTTGCTGTACTTTAATATCGCGTAGCCCATAAGTGGGCTTGTGAAGAGTGGAACAATCGATCTCGTCAAAATTCCATACCTTCTGAGGCGTAGTTTTGTACCCTAAATAAATACTCCTGTCTCTCAGTGTTTCAAAAAACAAAACGTTCATGCTTGCCTTACTGAAAAAGGCTTTTCTTTCAAAGCTGGTGACTTCAAGTTTGTGGAGATATATTTTTCTTTCGTGAGATACGCCAAAGTATCGGTACTATTGCCAACGAGTGGCTTCAATAACATTCCACGTGTTGGCCATCTTAATTTTGTTAGCTGTCGCATTTTATTGTGGTTGGGAGGTGAATGTAATTTACGCACTAAGTGTGGGAATTCCATGCTCGGAAGTGACTGGAGTACCCACTGAACACCTTACCTGTAAACCCAAGAAGCCAGCCTGGCACCGTTACTTCAGGCTGTCACATAACCAGTATACCCTATGTATACTAGTATGAACTGGGAGCTCATTTTGATGTGTATCTTATATACACCATCAAGGCTCCCGGGGAGAGATATATCTGTATGACACTTACCTGCTACTGTACTCATCTAAACGAGAACTACAAAGTCGAGAATAAACTTTATTAATTATTTTATTTTACTGTTCACTTTTTCTAAAACATTTATAAATTAAGACCGAATAGGTTGATTACATCTTCGCGTGTTAAATAATGTTTTTTGCTTAAGCTTTCGTCTTTTTAACGATCTTTTGAGGTGAGTCAGTGAAACTGGGGACATTAAACAAGAGTGTGCTTTGCCTGAACTTTCAGCTATTCTTTCAGCTAAACTCTACTAGAAGCATAACCAAAGCTTGTGGGTCAGGATGTGATAATTGTGTGCAGCGCATTGCGCGTTAATCTTTTTCATTTAATTTTCCGCTCGCTTATTTACTTTTACGCTTGATCATTGGACGTCATGGTTCGATAACAATGGGCGTTTGTGCTTGTTTGCCTGATTTCATTTGCGAAGCTCGAGTGTATAGACAGTGTTTGCTTGCTCGCAACTACTTCAGTGATGAAGCGTAAGTATATACGAGTATGTTGTATTTGTTTGCGTGCAACAAGGCCAGGACTTGTTTTATTACGTGGTGAGTTACTTTCAAGCTAGGGGTTCCTCTTCTAGTGGGAGCGGAGAGAAAAAGAGAAATTGCCAGACAAACGAGCCCCCAGCCTCAACGTCCCCGGCTGTTGTGAGTCCCTTTTATCTTTTAGGACTGCCCAAACATAATGTGCCACCTGGTTCTATTTGTCAACAGATTAAATTATCATCGTGACTATACTATCTGGGGTGACTCTCCCGTCTCCCTATAGAGCTCCCTTCACAGTCTGTCCCATTTTTTTCACGCGAAAATGCTTGGCTGGCATCGTACTCCTCTCTTGGGCACAACCGATAACCGGGGGACCGTGACTTATCAATTTTGTGCAGGTAAGACTGAAAACACCCACGCCCGCTCAAAAGCTACGTCATATGGAAGTCAGTCTCACCATGCCTACAGTTTCTCATCCGGAATGAGGCAATTCACCTAAGACTTCGTGCAATTCACCCAAGACTGCTGTTAATTGTTGAGTGAGCACTGTTTCTCCTCGCGGGCAACCATCTCCCTCGCGTCTTCGTTTCGATGCAGGTGAGTAGCACGGCACTCTTCAGTAAGGAGGGCAGCAGGTACCACGCCTGAAATAATGCTCACCACCAAATCGGAGACTGTCGAATATGAAGATGCAGTACTCAGTGCTCCTCTTCTCTGCACCTGAGCCAAGATTTTTCGGTATACCTCCTTACTGAGAGCTTTGCCTCATATTTCTGCGCCATAAAGTAGCACCGACCCTAGAACGCTCGTTAAGAGGTATCTTCTTGATGGGTTGGGGCCCTCTACGTTGGCCTTAAGTCGACTCAGAGCCTATACTCCCGATGTAGCCTTCTTAGCCGTTGCTCTGATTCGTTCAGAAAAACTCATCATTGAGTCGATCCGTAGCCTCCAGTACCATACCGCTGGCTTCAAATCGATTAGTATGTCTCCAATGCTGACCATCCTTACTCTAGGGATTCTCTTTTTTGTCAAGATGACCACTTTGGTTTTCTACAGTGCAAAACTGAACCTGCGAGCAGTCATCCAGTCTTTCGCTTGGCACATTAGAATACCTAGCCTAAGTTGCGCTTGTTTTACAGTGAGCCCAGTGACCAGAGCCGGAAAATCAGCTGCACATACGAACAAGTGCGATTCACCTGGTATCTCCAGTCTCAGCAGCCCATCGTGAGACGTGTTCCATAGGTCTGAACCAAGAATAGATTCCTGCGCAACAACCAATGTAACTTCCATCCTTCGTTGGTCCTGTGTCGTGTTGTAAAGCCAGCTTTGGTCCTTCAGGTTGACCCTCAGAAGGCACATTTGATATTTTGGAGCTTGAAGAGGGTTTTCTAGTGTATTCAAAGTATCAACCCATCTAGCGGAGTTGAAGGTGTTCCTAACGTCGGGCATCACCATCAAGACGATCCATTGCTTGGCGCGGCTATTAGATTTACCAGTAGAGTTCTTGAATCATAACAGCAACTGTCCCAAGGTACACGCCTTTCCCCGAACAAACCCTTCCTGCTAAGAGCGTAGTTCCCTCTATTCAACTTGTATATTATAAATTTAGCTTTAACTGAAACAGTGTCTAGTTAATTGTAAATTCAGTCTAGTAAATTTTCTTTCCCTCTTTTTCACATCATAGGCTCTTTTATATTAGCTTCTAATTTCACCAAATAAATAACGTTCAAAAAATGCTTCAAGGATTCTTGCCGTTACTTTTCTTTAATATGGGGTTATATGTGCTTAGAGAGATTTACAAAGCAAATTTATGGACACACTTTTCTATTTAACGTACTATTTGTACACGCTTTTTGTGTGACTCTCTCATCCGCTCTCTCAAAAATATAACCTTTAACATTCAAGTAAAGATCGCCTCAAGGCCAAAATATACAGAAAGATGATAGAACAAAATTGTATGTCTATCTATTTAGCTGGTTTGATTCAAACCACATCCTCGTCTCTGTCTCCTTTTTGACTCTTTCTCCGTCTTTTCTAGTAAATTATTCCACTAATAAAGTTTTACGACAATAACCATAATTTGGAAGTACTTTGTTGTTTAAGTACTTTTTCTCTCTTGACTTTTATGACGGATTGTTTGTTAGTGTTTTTGTATTTGTTGTTGTTGCTGTTCGGGGTGTTGTTGCATTTGTTACTGTGCCACGCTTGTTATCTTTCCTTGGCTGGTTAGAGTTAAGTAGTTTCAGCTTATTGCTTGGTGGGCGTGAGAGAGAGGGTGGAGTGAAGTGATTTAAAGAGAAGCAGTAAAAGAGTTGAAAATTGTGAGTAAACATGCAAGAGAAGAGTCAGAGATTTTCATTAGACCAGTGAACTGTTTTATTTTGTGGTGGGCGTAATTGCTTAATTTAAGGATAATGGAATGGGCTCTTTCACACGGGAATGGTAAAAACCCATATCCAAACAGGTTTCGCGCTTACGCCCTTATGTTTACACGTTGCATAGTTCAGCCAACCTTTTTTTGTATACGATACACGTCTTGCGAGTGTATGTGTCAAAAGGGTCATTTGATCGTTGAACATCGTGCGGAAAACATGAGAGCGAAGACAGAGAGATAAGCGATTGAGAATTGATGTTTTAGCCTTGAATTGTGCATGAGGCAACAAAAACTGGAATGAAAAATGTATTTTATGATTGTTAAAGTTTGTCGATTCAAACTTCTATTGGATTTATTTCAATCCTCCTTGTTTTTCCGCTTTCTGCAAAATATATTCCAAATATGAATATCTATTTAAGTCGCATATTTTTCTTGATGTGTTGTAAACTTGCTTATTATAGTGTGATTCTATGAAGATTATGCGTACTGTTAATTTTCTATGGATTCACAATAGGCAATTTAACTTTATTGAAATCTTGATATTCGTCGTGTTGTTTCCTGAAATTGAACATGGCCTCCGCTTTTATAAATTTATTACATAACGCGTAGCTTCTCGCGTCCACACATCCATTTTGCACGCAAATTAAAGAAAGGCAATCGTTTCATGACGACTACCTTCTTCACCGAATGTTCGATTCGGAATGATTACCGGCGTTTGTTTAAATTTCCCCCACCAAATGCTCAACAAATTGCGTTTGTGTATGTGCGTTACGCTCGTTCACCCTACAAAATGTTGGCTTGTTTTTACCATCAGGTCCCCTCAATGCCTCTCACTCTTCTTGCCCATATAACCTGTTTAACGCTCACTTTTAACGCTGCGTCTGAAAAAGCCCAATAAATGGTAGCCGAACGTATGCTAACGAAGATTGTTAAGCTTAGACGGTTTTATTGGAATGTGAAACCACCATTTTATGGTTAAGTTTAGATCGAATTAAATATTGAAAATGAAGACAAAGAGCGAGAGAAACATTTTCGTGTAGTAAAATGTTAATGATATTTAAATATAATTTTGGTGGGTTGTTAAAATCGTCTGAATTTGAACACTGGTAAATAAAGCTAATCATTGGCTTATTTCGTTAAGTTTTTGTTTAATTTCAGGAGGAACAGAGTCTAAAACGAGCAATTATATAGAGAATGTATTACCTAATTTTGACTAATTTGCTTGCAAATAGGGATAACTACTGGCAATTGCATAACAGGAGAAGGAAGGATCTTTCTGACTTATTTTGGGAAAATTCAAGCAAAAACCAGTTGGGTAGGTAGACCTATGCTCCTGTCAGAAGGGTTTTGTACTCAATCTATGGTATGCGGTCACTAACAACAAACAAAGTCAAGAAATACGCCAAAGATATATAAATATTTAGAAGAAAATTCATTATTGCTCCATTTTTAACGGTTACCATATCGTTGCAATGCAGAAAAAAAAAATCACTTACGCATGAGTTCTCATAATTATTTATGTGATGTATCTTATCTGAGAATTTTAAGAAGCACAAATCAAAACTGCAGAGGTTGATTCAATGAAAAGTCCCTAAAATACCAACATTGTATTTTTTTTTTCACTGCAACTTGGAGAATTTTGAAATGGCTTCATTTTCAGAGTATTGAGACCTTTTGTGAAACTAGCCAACTAGCGAATTTTGTTTAGTTTGAGGGTATCTATACGATTTTATTGGAAAAAGTATGAACTATGAAGATAATAATATTATTAACAAACTTGAACAAATTTCTGCTTCTAGGGTATTTGTTTTTTTTTTGTACTCATAAAGACCTACCGCTACGATTTTCTGGGTCACAGGTGTCCAATCGTGGGAGGGACATATTATTCCTATATATCACCTCGCTTTGCAATCAAAAAACTCAGTTACACTGTTTTAAGATCTGTTTTGGAAATTTCTCATCGTTTTATTCAATATACTCCACATGACTACCTTCGGTTAAAAATAATGTTTGCAGCTCCCCTTCCAATATGGGGTGACTTCTCGTTCCGAACGTATTAAAAATTAATTGACACCCAGACTTTTCAGAGGTCATTACTTTTGATCCACCTTTAAAGTTTGGTGCCTGTAGTTGCTATTGTATCGGAGAAAACCACTGTGACACACAGATGGATGGATGGACAGTCGGGTTTTGCAAGAATTAAAAAACCTTAAAAACTTAAATGATATTTTTTACATTAATATCTGTTTTCTAAACTATCTCTGCAGATATCAAACAAATATACTTTTAAGTTAACGCAAACAAATTTGGATCGGATTTAAAAATAACATTGTAGATAGCCTTTTCATCGCACATAACCCTCTCCACGCAAGGTACTGTCATACAAAATTCGATTGAAATTGCAACATATCTATACATCCGTCCGTCAGGGTGTTACGACAGTTTTTCCATGTAATCACAACAGCTACGAATGTCAAACTTGGCAGGTATATCAAAAGTGATTCCTCTTAAAAGTTTGAATATCAAAAAAATTTTCAAAGGTTATTATGAGGAGTCTCCCCATAAAGAGAACAAACCTTAAACATTTTGTTTTATCAATAATGTTTATATGTGGTGTCGAATGTTTTAATGTGAACTTTCCAAAAAAATCCAAAAATTGCCGTTTTTGCTCCCGAGGGGTAGCAAAAAAATGTATTCTACGTCAAGCACTCGTTGCGTGTAGACGTGTTTTTAATCGCTCCTGTCATTAATTTTAAAAATTGATTAATTTTTCACAAAAGCCAGTTTCAAAATATTGAAATAATTTTTTACGAGCCAGTCAAAAGCAAGTTTTGATTTTATTGGGGAAGAATTTATCGTCGAAGGCATCGACCAACCATATCCATAAATCAAGAAAAGGCCAAACCAAAGACAACTCGGGACTGCTGTATGGAGGAGCCCGACGGCTTCCCTCCGTTGGGGGGCCCCGGGGAGAGTGACGGTGTGAAATTGGCAAGTGTCAACAAGCGGAGACACACGAGCACCCAGGATACCGCAGATGCCGGTCGTAAAACACAAGTGCTCGAGGATAGACAGGAGGTGTGTCGCCTTCAAAGTGAAATCGAAGAGTTAAAGGCAAGAATTCAAACGTACGAAGAAATGTTCAAGCCGGCAAAAAAGTTCAAGAGAGTGATCCGATGCGAAAAATCGAAAAACAGAAGAAAGCTGCAAATCCAATAATCACTGAAGAGGTATTAAGTGCTGGTGGCACCAACGAAAGCCAGAACTACTTTGCAGCGCTGGATGGACTCCAACAGGATATGGAGGTAGACGAAGGTAATAAAGATGATAATTTTATCTTATATTTAAAAAATAAAAATAATGAAAGTAGAAATAAGGAGAAGAAACCAGCCCGTAGTTCTGCTGGTCCTCCTCAATAAGTAGCCAAGAATACTGAGAAAGTTCCGCCAATTAATGTCTTCGGTCAAAGCGGAAAGGACATAGTTCGGCTGTTGGCAGCCGAAAACAAATTGACAAATTTCGAAATCAAACGAATAAATTCCGAGAAGCTATTAATTAGAACGAAATCACTGGTTGATTTCAGTCCAAGCACTCTTCAGCAAATCAGATATTTAAATTTTCGAGTGGTGAGGTGGGAACGCCTTCAGAAACGAGAAATCAACCAGTGCTATCGCTGCCAACGATTTGGGCATTCGGCTGCCAACTGCGCCATGCATTACCGATGCGTTAAATGCAAAGACGTTCATGCTCCCGGTGAGTGCAAATTGGCTCAGACGGAGCCGAAAGAGAAATTATATTGTGTGAACTGCGATGTTTTTGGTCACCCGGCATCATATCGAGGATGCTCCTGATATCAGGATGCAAGATTGAAATCTGCCCCAAAGCAAACACAAATACACCGCAGTGTCTTAGTTCCGAACTTCGTCAAGCCCGGAGTATCATTTGCACAAGCCGCTAGAGGACCAGCAGAAAATGCGGAAAATAGTGTAAATAATGTAAGTGGCAATAATGAGCTGCTTCTCAAAATTTTACAGAAACTTAATTCTCTATCGGAAAGAATCGATAAGCAAGATACAAAAATTAATCTTGTTTTTCATCGTCTAGGGGTTTCAAATGCCTCAAAATAATTTGTCATCCAGTCACATTCCCATGGATAGGATTCATCTCATCTCGACCAATGTCAACTCCATTGTTATTATACATCGGCGTGATTATCTCCTTGAATTCATTGCCAGACAAAAGCCTGACATCCTGCTTCTAACCGAAACCTACCTCATTTCATGGCGCTCCATGACACTCAAGGATTTCGAATTCGTAAGAAACGATAGGGTAATAGGTGATGGGGGAGGTGGCACCGGGTTATTGGTTCGAAGACCCTTTTGTTTCCAAAATATTGAAAAAGTCGAATTCAAAAGCTTTGAATCTCTTGAAGTGTCCGTTATCAAAATCTCACTGCCAGGTGGGGATAACCTCTTCGTTATCTCTGCCTATGCAACTGGTGGAACTGTTCTCAAGCTCAAGGAGGAACTCAATTCCTTGTTTGAAATACTCGAATTTAACAGGCTGCATAACTATTATATTCTTGCTGGTGATCTGAACGCCAAGCATACATCATGGCTGAACGCCACCAATAATCCAAGAGGTGTATTCCTGAAATCATGGATAACTGAGAACCAAATTGAATACAGGTGCAATCTATATGGGTCGGAGTTCCCAACATACTCTAGGACAAATTCATATTTGGACCTTTGCATTGCTGACGCAAGACTCGAATTCAACTTTAATAGTCCTCAACGGAAACTGCAGGTGCTTCCTTATGATAGCGACCATAACACAATCGTAATGGAAATCAATCATCACAGGGATGATTTCTTCCTCATTCCAGTTCAACATGAAAATCATCGGTTGAATTTCAAAAAAACAGACTGGGGAAAGTTTCAAAAGAAGTTTAATCGCGCGTACCAAAAGCAATGTTCCCTTTCTGATGGTGGCAACTCTTGCTCAATGGTTCCTAATGACAAGAATCTAACTAACGATGAAATAGATGTCTATTTGTCGAAATTAGAGAAGCTGACGTTGGAAACGATTGAGAAAGTAGTTCCCAAGATTAAACATCGAAACAATATGGAAGGATATGAAACACCAGCCATCGTAAGGTTAAACAGATTGAAAAGCCTTCTTCTCACACGTGTCAACAATATTTATCGACGATTTTTGGACTACAACCATCCCTCATTGTCTTTGTTGAAATTACATCTGAAGAATGTCCGGAACTTAACCCGGTCATACTCCAGGAGTGAGGTGAGCAATCAATGGGCGGAAAAATTGAGGGGTATTAGACCACAGGACTCAGACGGCGTGTTCACGAAAGTGAATAGCATATTCCGCAAGAAGTCTCGAGTGAAGGTATCGAATCTTGAATTCTCTAGTGATGAGATAAATCATCTCGATAGGGCTGGTATCGAAACTGATAGTACGACTCCGGATAGAAATGGAAACAGGATTATTTGTGAAGGATTGGATAAACTTGCCCTGATTGGAACACGTTTTGAATTGGTTCATCTACCAAACCCTGAGAGAGGGAACGAAATTTTTTCAGAGGTCGTTGAAGCAAAAGTTTCCGACTTCAAATCAAGCCTGAACGGCCAATCAATTCTTCATTTCAATGAAACATTAACATCTGACCTCATACCGAGCTTGAATCTTATTGATTATTTTGTCAGCTATGAAGACTTGTGTTTCATATTTCGCAAGATAAACAACAAGAAATCATGTGGTACTGATGGCATTCCAAATGTAGTCCACCGACATTTGCCTGAGGTTGCTATTAGGAACTATTGCATATTGTTCAACAACATGTTGAGCAATTCATATTTCCCAAATGAGTGGGAAAAGGCTAAGGTATTTCCGATCTTGAAGAAAGGAAAAGAATCTTCATGTCCCAAAAGCTATCGCCAAATCAGCCTGCTGCCTAACATCAGCAAGGTGTTTGAAGTGATACTCAACAGAGCATTAAACGCCCACATTGAGGAATATGAGTTGATGCCGAATTGCCAATTTGGTTCTCGTGCCAGGCATTTGATCACACATGCAATAACGAAAGTAACCTCAGACATCTGTTGGAAACTAAATGATAGACAATGTGTTGGAGCATGTCTCATTGATATGGAGAAAGCCTTTGATACGGTATGGTTAGATGGACTAATTTTTAATCTCCTTCAGGACAAGTTCCCCAGACACCTTGTCGCCATGATGTGTAATATGTTATACGGGAAATCGTTTGTTGTAACTGATGGAAATCTGACAACAATGCGCGAGTTCAAGGTCTTGAATGGTCTACAGCAGGGAACAGTTACTGCGCCTCTGCTCTTCTCAATCTTCATTCGCAAGCTATTGAATGGCTTTGATTTTAACGTCTCGCCAACGCGATCATTGGTAGCGTTTGCTGATGATCTGATCATCTATACGGCAGACCGAAAAGCTACAATAGTTCAGAGCAATCTCCAAAAAATGTTCAATGATGTACAGTTGTACACTGACAATTGGCGAATGAAAATCAATGCGCAGAAGTGTGAAACAATCTTGTTTCGGACAATGCTGCAGGGTGTCAGTCAAGACCTGAAACGTAATTGGAAAGATTTCCACATCATCGCTGGTGAGAGTAGTCTAAAACGGGTTCTACATAAATCCTGTGTTCGATACCTCGGTGCTTATCTCGATCAGTATCTGTACTATACTGAACATGTGAAAATCATGCTCAGTAAGGCACTGAAAGTAGTCATGGCCCTTCAAAAACTCTTTCATTCCAGATACATTGATCAAAAGGTCAAAATTATCTGTTACAAGACACTGGTTAGACCAGTTTTGACATATGGATGTCAGATCTGGTACAATCAGAGTGCTAGTACTATGGAAAAATTAAGAGTTTTCGAAAGGAAATGTCTTCGTGCATGTACTGGTTTGTACAGAAAGCCTGAGACGGATTGGAAACATTATATATCGAATAGAAGAATTTATCAAACTGCTGAAGTGACGAGGGTCGATATCTTCATATTGAAACTTCTTCGGAATCATATCGCAAGATCTGTGACTGTGAGTGAAAACCCTTGGATTTCATAGCCGTTCCACCCTACAGACGGGTATATAGCGACTTGCCTCGCTACTGGCTTCATTCCTCCAGAAGCATTCGTGTAGTCCCAGTCATATATCACATATATCGACGGGCCACCGATAAGAAGATAAAATATCCTCCTAATTTGAGTTCACGAGACCAACGATTTCAATAGAGATACTCATTTGCTAGATTCGTTGAAGCTGATCGAGTTGGAACGGCGCAATCCAGGTATTGGTGGCTGAATGACAATGTCTAAATTATTCGTGTTTATTTTTCAGTTCTGGTGTTTTTCGTTATTTAGTTTTTGAGTTTCAGCTCATTATTGCTACATTTAGTGTTGTTGTTTATTTTTGTTAAAAATTAGGTATAGGTTAGGTATATGTAATGTTTACTATATTCCGTTAGAGATAAGATTAAACACTTAGGTTAGGAACATTGTTACAGAATTTTTTTTAGTATAAGATAAAGTTTTTGATTGTATTTTATTAGAAATAAGTTAGAACATATTAGGTGTAAGATCACACTGTTGTGTCTTAATTATAAATAATTTTAGGATAGTGTTGGTTGGTTTTTTCTCCTTTTTCCAATTAAATTTTAAAAATATGTAGTAATCGTAATTAATTGAATTTGCTATAGTTTTTTTGATGAAATGAGTTAACGATAACGTATAAATTTAGAGAGCCATTTGGGCCATTAAGTTTTTTTGATTGTTATTTTTTGGAATTTGCTTTATATTCTTTTAAAATTTATAACGATTAGTATTAAATAAAGCGCTTTTGACTTTGACTGACTTTGGTAGCAAAAATGTATAGAAAATTTGTGTTCTCGTGAAACCCACCCCCGCCCGCCCTTGCAATTGAAGGGGTATTTGGAAATACAACCAATGTCAAAAAAGGAAAAAAACGATATTTTGATGTCTATAGTTTCTATGTAATCATAGCAATTAAACCTAAAACACAGTTTTTCGTAAAAGTGCATTAGTCAAACGATATTCTGGGTAAAAGTTTGGAAAAACAACCAAAGTCAAGGCAATTTCGGGGAAACCGCCTAAGTCGATGAGTCAACTCATGACCATGGTTGTTTTTCCTACAAAAATGGAAAAACTGCTTGTTTGACGTATTTCATATGTCTGCTCATTCTGTTCGTGGCTTACAGACGATCTAGTTTTCTTTCTCGGTGGGATTGTAAGTTGTTGTACTGTTGTGTATTTTTTTCTTAAAACATGGATAAAAACCACGAGATGAATCTAGCAGTGTACATTGGAAGGCCAAAAGAAAGAAAATAATTTCTAAACGCGAAAAAATAAAAAGATGCAAGGTTGGCGGAGAGCCCCACATTGATCACGTTGGTCGTCTAAGAAGTGGTATTGTGACGCGCCCTGACTGTAGGTAGGTACTGTGTTTTAATATTATATTGATAACAATATTATGTTGATAACTTGTGGCTATCGCCTTCGCTACGTACGATGACGTATATAGATCTTCATTGTTTTTAGGTGCAAAAGGTTGCAATGTTTCACAAAATTAACGACTGAACAAAAAAAAGAAATACTAAGAATCTTTTAAAACTAGGAAAGTAAAAATTACCAAGACGGGCATCTTACAGGACTAGTATCGTACAGAAGTGTCCAACAAGGAAGACCTAGACATAACCGTGATAAAGAGCGTTTATGAATTTGCATGGAATTACCAGAGGAAGGCTGCGTACAATTCAGGCCAAAATATCTTCAGGTCAGTTACCCAAAGATGGCAGAGGTAAGCATACCACAAGACCTCATGCAGTCCCAGATCCAAAACTGGAGTTAATAAAGTTACACATCAAGAGCTTCAAGGGAAGGCAGTCTCACTACTCTTTACGTAATAACCCAAACACAACATATTTGCCAGAAGAGTTAAGTGCAAAGAAAATGCATGAGTTGTTTTTGAACGAAGTACAGATCAGGATTTCTTATATTTCATATTACACAGTATTTACAAAACATTTTAATATTAAATTTGGCCTTCCAAGATCTGACACCTGCAGCATTTGTGACGAGCTGAATTTAAAAATAATGAGTGAAAATGATGCTGCTAAAGAAAGTGAACTAAATATTCAAAAAACGTTACATTTAAATAAAGCCAAAAAATTCCGTGAATTGAAAAATACATATAAAGAGAAGGCAAGGCAAGAAAAATGCATGTTGCTATCATTTGATTTTATGCAGAATCTTTCCCTACCACACATTTAAACAGCCGACGTGTTTTACTCCCGACAGATGTGGTATTATGTCTTCGGAGTGCATAACTTGTCAAACGATGATGCAAAAATTTACTGCTACACGGAAATGACAGGAAAAAATGGTGCATCTGAGGTCACTTCACTGTTCCTTCACTATTTAAGTAATAATGACATAACATCAGACAATCTTATTTTACTCAGTGATGGGTGCAGTGGGCAAAACAAGAACCACGTAATGGTATATTTTCAATGCTTTTTAGTACATGTACTCAAGGTATTTAAAACTGTAAAGCATGTATTTCCTGTAAGAGGTCACACATACCTGCCAAATGATGCAGATTTTGCATTGATTGGAAAGAAAAAAAGTGTATTCTCCGGAAGTACCAGCAGACGGGGATGAAATCATAAAAACAGCTAGAACACACCCTTCTCCATTCAAAGTGATTCCTGTCACTCAAGACCTACTTTTTAATATGAAAGATGCATTGACTTTTTACTTCCTTAAGGTTCCGAGACCTGCTCTAAGACTGCGTCAAGCTCGTATTATCATGACTAATGAAAAATACCAGCAAATAAAAGTTAAAAAAACATTTTCAGGACCTTCTACTTGTAATCAAGTTCGTAGAAAAGTAACTTTGCCTTCTGAACTTGTACTGAGCCCTTTTTATAGTGAACCAATAAAAATGACTACTGGAAAAATTGAGAATTTATTAAGTCTCAGTAAATATTTAACTAAGCCTGAAAATCACGATTACTACCGTCGAATCTGTGTTGAAGGTGTCATTGATGATCACAAAGAAGTTGATGAAGAGGATAATAGCGATGGTTGTGAATAATAATGAATAAATATTTGATATAATAATAAGCCATTGAATTTGTTTTATTTGATTTTAATATTCAATTATTTGGAAAAAATGGCTATTTCAACATTTTATTTACCATTTTCGGAAAAAGTGCCTATGTCAAACAGTTTTTATTACTTAAAAAGAAATTTTTGCGTAACTACACTCATAAAGTACATGTTGATATATGACCTTCCTATCGAGTACCTGTACTTTATTCCATAAGAAGCTATTCTTCTTAAAAACGTTTTTTACTTCTAGGCCAAAATTCAATAAAACTGATAGTGGCAGGTTTTCCAAAAAGCCCTTCAATTGGATGGCTAAAATCCGAAAACGTCGTGGAGGTAGACCTTAATAAGTACAATAACAACAAGTCGAAATTCACTCAACTTTGTTAATAAAACTATGGTTTTGGTGCAGTTTGACCTCTCTGCCATAAAAAATGTTACGGTAGAGAGGATCAGACATGACTCCCTTGGCTAGGGCCCACCAGGCTAGAGAAAGTGGATCAAGAGGGCCCTCTTTGTTCGTCTGACTGGAGGCACTTCCAGCCAGTCCACATAGAAGGGTAGAGGAGCACCTCATGCTTCATCCTGTTACACTACCAGTATACCCTATGTACGCTGGCATGAACTGGGAGCTTGAATTGATGTCTATCCTATATACACACCATCAAGGCTCTCGGAGAAAGAGAGATCCTCCTGCATGGCACTTACTTCCTACTATGTCCATCTTAACTAGGTCAGCAAAGATATGAGTTTATTTTAAAGAATAAATTTTATTCTATTGTTAATTTTGCGATACATTTACACGTTGCTTTAGTTTTCAGTTCTTACATTTTTGGAATTTCTTTGTGTTCTTTGAAAACTGATAACGATGTTTATTGAATGAAGTGCTCTTGACTTTGGCTGGATACTCCTGGATGTCAGTGGGACTTTTCGTGCTTCCCATGTGAAGTGGATCTCATCTCTCACTGTTCTGGCCTATGTCTTTAGCTTGATGCCCAATGACATTGAATGTTTGACTAACAACTGCAACTGTTCTGGCCTATATCCTCCGCTTGATGCCCACCGACACTAAGTTTGCCGAACCACTGTGACTGTGCTGACCTATGTCCTCGGCTTTATACCCAATGATATTGAAAGTTTGACTACCAACTGTGACTGTTCTGGCCTGTGTCCTCAGCTTGATGCCCAATGATATTGAACGTTTGACTAATGACTGCACAACTGTTCTATCCGGTGTCCTCGGCTTGATGTTCAATGACACTAAAAGTTTGACTAACGACTGCGAGTGTTCTGGCCATGTATCTTCGGCTTGATGCCCAATGACGCTGAAAGTTTAACTAGCGACTGCACAACTTTTCTGGCCTGTGTCTTTGGCTTGATGCCTAATGACACTGAAAGTTTGACTAACGACAGTGACTGTTCTGGCCTGTGTCCTTGGATTGATGCCCAATGACACTGAAAGTTTGACTAACGACTGCACAACTGTTCTAGTCTGTGTCCTCAGCTTGATGTTCAATGATCCTGAAAGTTTGGTCAACGACTGCGACAGTTCGGGCCTAGGCCCAATGAAATTTAAAGTTGGACGAACGACTGGACATCTGTTCTGGCCTGTGACCTCGATTTACGCTCAATGACACTGTACACTTGCTTTGACTCGTATTCTCGGCTTATGCCTAATGACACTGATAACTTACTCTAGTTCGTTTCCTCGGTTTACGCTCAATGACACGTGATCCTTGCTCTGCATTCTCGGCTTACGCCTAGTGACACTGAACACTTGTTTTCCACGATCGTTAATATAGGTGAAATCAACCCACGCTGCGTGAACCTCAATTGATAGTTCTACAGAGTTTAACAGCCATACTAAACTTTCCATTGAATCCACATTTTCCACAATCCATAACTTCGTAGAGTTCAACAGCCATGCTAAACTTTTGGTGTAATCCACACTATCTTCAATCCATAGTTTCATATCTAATTCCATAATGCGTTAGCTTTATTATTTCCGTAATGCAAAATTTACGTCAAATCCGCACATTCATTAATTTTTTCATTCCAACCCGTAACTTATTCACTAAGTACATATCAGCATTTGCCATAATTACTCAGTAATCCCCACAAGTTGTCATGATACTTCATCGAGTGATTTCCGTGGCTGATTCATAAGATTCTATACACATTGTTTATTTGTTTTTAAATTTTTGACAACGTTGTCGCTCGTCTCGTGCCGGCAATATTTGTTTTCATTTTATTCAAGCAATGTATTACAATGCAAACGTGTTGTTTTATTTTTGTTATCCATATGCCGCTTCACCGAGATTTTCTTTTAAATGTTTTTATTTTTTGTTTGTCCATGCGATATTTGTTAGTTTTTCTTCCATGTGTTTTTTTTATTTTTAATTAGTCTCTGCAATACTTGTATTACTTTTCTTTATTTCTGATTTTGGTATGTTGGATTGCTGGTGGACAATTTTGTTTGCGTAATTTTTTTATTTAGCCAAACGATTTGTTTCATTTTTTAAGTGGTTAGGCTAGTGGAAACGTTTCTTTGGTACTTAGCCACTTTAGATGAAAGTATCATCAAAAACCTCGAGAAATTTTTTGTATTTGTGAACATCAAGTGCACAGCTCATGGCTACCCTGGACAAATCACTTATAAAGGCTGCAGTTCTACTCTCCCTGAAGAAACAGATCACTTTCAATCACTAGACACAGAATTTGGAACTGTATCTTAAGGATTTTCAGTTTCAGAACGTGACATACTCAACACAATTGAAACTCTTGATTTGAATCATGGACTTAGCCCAGATTTACTTCCACCATATTTTTTACTTCAATGCAGAGTATAATTAGTTTTATCTCTTTAGATAATTTTCAACAAATTGCTATCAAGCGGCGTATTCGTAGCATACTGGAAGTTCTCCCACTTGACTCCAATCCGTATAAACAAAAGCAAAGGAGCCGTTGAAAACTATATAGGGATTGCCATACTATCCACTACCCCAAACTTATTTGCAAAAAATAGTCTGTTCTAAAATATTTTCTTTTATAGAACAGTTTCCCAATGACCAACAGCATTCGATCCACAACCACCAACTTAACACTTATGGCCTCTAACATCCTTTGTGCATCGTAAAATAGACACCATGTTGACGCAATTTATACAGGCTTTAGTAATGCCTGTGACCGTGTCAAACATACAATTTTGTCTCATAAATTGCGTGAACTACTGGCTTCATACTTCATTGGCTGGACTCGTACCTCAAAAATCGGACTCTAACCGCTGAATTTCAAGGAATAAAATTGATGTATATTCCGATGTTCCTCAAGGCAGTCAACTCGGACCTCTTCTCCTCAATATTATTATAGCTAACCTTTCTGAAGTGTTATCCGATAAACCACACTTATTTTATGCGGATGATCTCAAATTTTATCCTATGATAGCATCCCAAAGTAATTTTTTGTTCCTACAAGACAACATAAATACTCTATTAGAGTGGTATAGCGAAAATCTCCTGTATCTGAATCCAGAGAAAGGCCAGGTGATAAGTTTTTCATGGAAAGATACAATTCGATTATGCAATTATTACTTCGTTAATACAGAGCTTTCAAAGTCGACAGTATTTTAGATCTTTGTGTTCAATTGGATAAGAAACTCCACTTTAATTTGCCCTTTAATGAGTTCTCTGGAAAGCTCATTAACTCTTAGATTTCATCAATAAATGCGCAAAAGAATCTAAGAATTCGTATATAACGAAAACGTCATACACATTATTAGTGCGCCCAATTCTTGAATACGCTTATGTCGTTTAGAATTTGTTCTTTGATGTTCACTCAGAGAGGTTTGAATCCATTCAGAAATAGTTCTTACTGCTTGTTTTGAGATCTCTCTATGATCCAAAAAATTTTCATAATTTGCCATCATATGATGATCGGCTATCTATTCTCAATATGACATCACTTGCCGCCCGTAGAACTTTATTATGCTCTTGTTTTGCATTTGATGTCTTTCTTCTTCTTCTTTTTTGTAGCACTACAGCCCCTCTCGGGTCTTCGCTTAGAGATAGTTAGAGTATCTCATTTTCATGACGTCTTAAGAGGAACAATTTTCGTTGAATTCAAGCAAGCATACGACAGTATTTTGTTTAGTTTTGTGGTAAGGAGGTGAATGCTATTTATGCACAGAGTGTGGAACTCCCATGCGCGACTGGATTACCGACTAAACACCTCCCCTGTCAACCTGAGAACTCAGCCTGGAACCGTTTGACACATTATTTCGGGCCAGGTCTCGTTTTGTTACGCCGTGGGGTGCCTTCAAGCTGAGGAGTCCGTTTTCTAGCGGGAGGGGAGAGGCGAAGAGGAAATGCCAGAAGAGCGATCCCCCAGCCCCAGTGCCCGCAGCCTCCTTTGGTTGGGCCTCCTTCAATTGGGCTAGACACCATTCTTTTATTGATGTTTGATGTAGGAGGTATCTGCGCATGCCCTATAGACTTAGCCTTCAGCATTTCTTTTGCCGTCTACCCTCCATCGGTCTTCTGGTCTTCTTTGGCCTTAAACCAGCTTCTCTGGTAATGATCTACATGGCGACTCCTCTAGTTCAAGGAGCCCAATCCTTACTCCTTCGCTGATTTCTGGTGAGTGCCATGCAGATTTCGTTCTTTGTAGATTTCTGGTGAGTGCCATGCAGATTTCGTTCTTTGTAGAACAACTCCCGCTTTTCGGAATAGACTTTCTTCCTTATGTCGCTGGGTGGCAATTGTAATTTGCGACCACGTTTCTTGGGAGAGGCTATTGGCTTGCATTTCCGAGTACAGTACTTCCGACACATTTTTTACGGTAGCGATAAAATCATACAATGACGCTTAAGTTGTCTGGTCACTCTTTTCTTTTCCTGCCGTATTCTCTTTGTGGACTTCAGGATGGTTCGTTATTATTTCGGGATTTACGAATCTGGCTCTGGTCATTTTGGCAGCAATCTCATCAGTAACCATCGAATCCTCGATGTTCTTTACGTTTTCCTCACCATTTGAACACCTGGCGCGTCTTGCAGAGTTTCCTGCTCTTCCTTCTTACGACACTCGGGCGTTGGCATTATTTTTATGCTGTGCTCGAACGCCGGAAGAATCTCAGTCTGGTCAAGACTGCCTGTTAATCTCAGTTTTTCATCCGTCTTCACTGTCATTGTATACAGCGTTGTTTCTGTCATCGCAGATACCGCTCTCGATGTGCTATAAACATGGTGAATGCAGCCGCTGGTTGTGTCGTCATTTTTATTATTTTGCTTTCTTTTTTGGAGTACTTTTGGTCTATTTTTAAGGGTTTTAAGTTGCTCCAGTTTTATTTGCTCCCCCCTCAGAGCCACTATCTCTGTTCGTGCGTGTAGTCGCCTTTTTGTTCCCGTGGTTATCTTTGCAGAGCAGGGAGGCCATGCGAGGGTTGGCAGAAGCTCTTATGGAGACTAGTGCTCAGATCCACACCAGCGCTAATCACGAGTCCGTTTCAACCGAACCTGCACCATTAACCCTATGGTGCGAACTTTGAACGTACCCCGAGGCTTGCCAAGATTTCATCGGGACGGAGATAGTATGAGAGTTGAATTGGAGCCGTTCACGCACAAGTGGGACCTCGGTACTACGGGGTAAAGCAATCAGGTCCAAACCATCATACCTGCCAGTCCAAAGCATCAATTCCAGTTCGTTGTCCAAAGCGTAGTCCAGATTCAGTCAGGGCCGTTACATGTCGTTTCGGTGGGGGGTATCACGTTGGGGGTATCACGTTGGGGGGGGGGGGGGGTATCTTCGGGTCCTGCTAGCCTCCCACAATGCTCCTGTCGCATATAATCTTAGATCCGCGCCTACGCAAGTGTACAAAGCATCAGTGAAGGTTCGCCGAGTTCACTTATACGACCAACCTGAAAAATGTACGTTGAAATCTGAGTAACAAGCGACTAAGTAAACCGACAAATCGTATGGGCACTTTTAAAATTAAAATAAGCCGATATTTTATTTTTAGTCCTACAAAAGTGTTTTGTATGATATACGTTTCAATGGAACTGAATCAAATTGGTAAAGATTATTGTTCTTCTTTTTTATCGTAGCACTACAACCCCTCTGGGACCTTCGCTTCCTGCAACAAGCACCTCCAACTGTCTCGGTCCATTGACCACGTCCTCCAATTTCGAAATCCAAGCAGCGATGAATTGTCTTCGTCGACCGAGTCAGAGCAGCGTTTCCTGGGTTACCCCACTGGTTTCCGTCCTTCAGTTCTCCCAACGAGTACCTTTTTGGGTATCCGTTGTTCATACACACGATTCACATGGCCAACTCTTTGCAGCTTCCGCAGTCTTACAACCGTTACGACCTCCGGCTCGTTGAAAATTTCTTACATACAATAAAGGTTATAGCCATTTGAATTTTCTCCAATTATAGCAAAAATAGGTATTTGGTCTTTCTATTAACATATATAGGATATCCATCGGTCCAGATACAACAGTTTTGATTAGATCTTCTCAAAATTTTCGGATAATGTGTCTAATATAAACATCTTTGAGGATGTAATTAGTCAATAATATGAGCATTAGTATAAAATTGACAGCCTATTATAATGGAACCACAATCGGCTTTCTTTGAAACCAAGAATTTGATGTACTCCGGCAAAAATTGATTAAAGCAAAATATATTTAAGGTTTCAAGCTTATTTGGGCTAAACATAGTATAGTGTTTGTGTATAGCTAAAATAATTTTTTTCATTTACCCGCAATTCCTTTGCACTATTCTTCATCATATTTTGATATTTTCAACTATACTTCTACACCACATCCTTATCGAACCCCAGATGACATAACATAGTTCGAGTATAATAAAATGATGATGATGGTACTTTACATTCGTGTACTGAAACTGTAAGCAATTCCCTACTGTCTGACTTTGAGGTAACGAAAGGACTAAGCCATAGTAACCTTCTCTGGTAAAATCAAAAATTTCCACTGATAAGTGTAAAGTTACTCACCACTAGTTTTCCTTGTTCTTGTCACAGTTTGATATCGAGGAACTCATCTCCCCAAAGTAATCAGACGTGTAAATCAGCTTCAAGGATTCAGGATACAAAGCATGCTGTTGGTTTGACGTTTTCTTGTACAATTTTGACGGTACGAGTATAGCAATTCTTCTTTGAACTCTCCAACTCCCTTAAGCTGATTTGTATGCAGTTGCTCGGTTGGATGGATGGATGGTTGCCTGTTCGGTTGTTTCCAATATGTAAATTTCAAAGAATTTCCCAGGTGAAGGTTCTGATTTACGTATGAATTGAGTGAATCAAGGATATGGATTAGAGCGATCGAACGGAGATGAAATTATTGTTTTTGAGTTCAAATGGAAATTTTCTTCGGGTCAAATTGATTATGGGGTGGAATGCTTTTTCGATTTTATAAGGATTTGGACACATTTTAGAGAATTAATCTGGTATGATCTTTTCAGTATCCACTTAGTGTTCTCCTGAACAATATTTTTTCATTGTCCTTAATAGGCTGCACTTTCTTCTGTTATCCAAAAGACGATATACAGCTTTACAAGGACTCTAGCCTGAAAAATTACAAAAATTTCGCTATATATTGAAAAGAACAATAAATTATTATCAACCATTGAAATTTAACGACTTCCAATCATCATCAGCACGTTTTCGATCGCATCTTGTCTAACAGTTCAATTCATGGTGATTATTATCCTTATCATCCATCCCCTGGCAACAATCACCTGAAATGTGTAGAGGACCTAAATTATTTCTTTGACATTTGAAATAGCCCTACGTGACTCCTTGCATCCAAGCCATCTTTGCCACCTCACAGAGTCCTTATTGAATTCATTCTGATCGGGAATATCTCAAATGCTCACGTTTGTCCTTTTCATCTCAAGCTCAATCCCATCCATTTTCACTTCCTTATAGATATTTATTTTATTTTATTCGAATTGAACGTACACATACTAATAAAATTGATAAAACCCAATTGGAAAAGTTTATGAGAAAGTCCGTGCCTCTTGTTCTTCATCGTCAGCTCCTTGTTCTTCTCCGCCCGATGCTTTTGAATAACGTACGAATACATTCGGGCACATACCCGTAATTTGTGGATGGAGAACGACGAAGACATCCATAAATTTTCTTGGGACCGTACAAGTCAAGTGTAAAGATTTAGCGATGCGTTTTGTGTGAAGAATCAAAGAAAAGGTTGTTAGAGAGCATTTAAGGAATTTTGTTGTGTGCTAACTACGCTCGGGATACAAAAGCGTAGATGGTCGGAGCGAGGTGGATAGTGACGATGTGACCGTTTGATTTAACCCTCTCGAATGAAATCTTATCCTTGCTATGCAGGAACTCTTCATTGGATTTTGGTAGTTATGTTGGCACGTACTAGTCATTTGTATGAATGCGAATGGCGGAAAACTGAACTGGAAAATGTCAATTTACTCGACTAATGAGCTCGCTTTTGTAGGGTTAGTCAATTAAGATAGATTTTCTGATTGACTTTTGTGACTCTTTGTATTGATTTAGTTTTAGTTTGGTATTATATATTTAGTTTGAATGCAGTAATAGGGGGGAAATAATCATGAAATATACTAGGCAAATTAAATGGGGGGAGTCTTTGAGTTTCTATTTGTCTGATACGTTAGTCTTATTTTAGGCAGCTGGAGTATCCTTTCAATCCTCATGCTCAAATCAGAGTATCAACAAAGTTGCTTTCTTATTTATCAGCCCAAATTAATGTTTTTTTACCCTATTTTGGGTTTTCGGCGTCAGTTTTTTCTATCTGACTGGAAGTTCATTCCTGTTGACCAGCACTCCTCGCAGGAGGAATGCTGTTCAACAGGACACGTCATGCGGCTTTTGGGCGTCCACAAAAAACGGTGTGAATGTTAGACTGGTCTGAAAAAGAAAAGCGGGGAATTTCGTAGGACGTACCAGATGTTCGCGTAATAGAAAAGAATATAAAGAACATCGAAAATTTCATAGTCACTGCTGCGGCCTCTACCGAAGCAAGGTTCTTAAATGCCAAAATAATAACGAATCACCCTGAGGTCCACAAAAAGGTCATGACAGAAAAAAAGTAGTGACCAGACAAACGAAGCGCCGTTGTGTAATCTCACCAGTACCGTCAAAAATATAATTGAAGTACTGTACTCTGAAACGGAAGCCATAACCTCTCCCAATATATGTGGTTGCATAGAACAATTGTCATTTAGCGATACTAGTATGACGAGCTAATCTAAGAAGCAAGAGACGTTCTAAAAACAAAAAAGTCATCATACAACTCAACAAAAATCATCACACCTCACCAAAAATCAGCAAAGCTAAAGAATGGGGTCCTTGAACTAGAGGAGCCCCTAGGCCTTATAGGACATTACCAGAGAAGCTTGTTAAAGGCTGAAGAGAACCAGACGGTCAAAGAAGACCAGAAAGCCAAAATAGCGCTCAGCGATAAACCTAAAAGGCCCACGCAGATAGTTCTATCAAAAAACATCAATGGCAAAATTGCATCTAGCCCAATCGAAAGCTATTAGGATGGAAGAAGAAAGGGATCGGCTCTTAATGGCATGGAATGCTAAATCAGGGTTTTCAGATAGTACTGACAAAAGGAACAAAGATAGAAGGGAGGAAAATTCTTCAAAAAGTGCCAGGAAATAATGTTCTTACGGACGCCCAGAAAGAAGAAATATCTGATGCGGGATAGGAGAAAAAAGCCACGGAGAAGACTTCAACAGCAAAAACTGCTCGTAAAACTCCAAGATAGCCCACACATACATTTTGTGGGATATCAAGAAAAACGTTAGGTCCAAATACACCAATAATACTATTAAAGCAACATGACTAGTCCGGTCGCGTCACATGCTGGTTGAATTCCGAGCAAAAAAAGGCTTCCCCACAGGGGAGGGGGATGTGCCAGCTGACAAGAATACTCTTGGAGGCTAGCATTCTTTGGGAAGTGCCACTCCAATGCACCCGAACAAATTTTTGTGAAAGGAATGCCGTTCAGCAGGAATACTCTGGGAGACTAACATTCTTTGGGAGCGCCGCCACCACAGCCCCGAGAATATGGAGGTCGTCAAGAGGCTCTTACGAGGATGACAGGTAGTAACCCCAACTGAGTCCGGACTTTGCTTTGGACAACGAAGTGGAATTGATGCTTTGAACTGGCGGACATCATGGTTTGTACCCAGTTGCTTTGAACGGTAGCACTAAGGTAACATTCGAGCGTGAACGTCTCGAATTCAACTATCATACCGTCTCTGTCCCGGTAAAGCTTTGGCAGGCCTCGGAGTACGTTGGAAGTTCACATCATGGAGTTGGGAGTGTAGGTTGTATCGAATTTGTCATTGGTCCCCGCCTAGCTTCGCTCTGATTATTCGTCTCAGGACCCGTCACTCAAAGGTGTTAAATATATTTGCAGATGCTTGGGTTAGATTCCATTTTTCGCACCCATAGCATAACACAGGTCTTGTCACAGATTTGTATATTTGGAGCTTTGTTTTCTTGTGTATGCAACTGGTCTTTAAGATTATCAAAACTGAATAAAATATTTTATTTGCGAGCTGTACTCTTGAGCGTATTTCGTCACTTTCGTTACTGGTTCTCGTTATTTTGGCGCCTAAATACACAAATTCATCTACATTTTCGATACGGTAGTCGCCAAGTGTGATATTTTGTGTGCTTGAAGTATTTTTCCTTGACTGCGTCATGAGCTTGATTTTATTTTTATTGATTTGTAGCCCTACTAGTTTTGCTTTGCTGTCAAGTTTCATCGAAAGTTCTTTAGCAGTTGTTAATGATCGTGACGAAACGTTGATGTCCTCCGCATAGACTACTACTTGGCTCGACTTGTATAGTAATGTACCTCGTGTATCGTTAGAAATTGAATCGAATGGGCCGGCCCAAATTAAAAAGCAACGGGCCAGCCCATCTCCCTGCTTTAGTCCGATATTTGTGTCATAACTAACGATGACAAAAGGGACGATGAATGCAATGATGGACAAAAGACGGAGATTAAGAGACTGTCTTGTCCAGACTGCGGTGTTCGGGTGCAATAATTAACAATTCTGAGAACATGAAAACTTCCTAAAAAGGAAGAGCGAGATACTCCGCAAGACACGCCAGATGTTCGAGTGGTGGGGAAAAATGTAGAGAAACTCAAGAATTTGATGGTTACTGCTGTGACCGCTACCAAAGCAAGAGTCTTAGATACCGAAATAATAACGAACCATCCTGAAGCCCACAAAGTGATAACGGCAGAAAAAGAAAAGGGTGACCAGACAAATGAAGTGTAGTTGTGTGATTTTACCTCAACCGTTGAAAATGTGGTGGAAATACTATACTTGGAAATGGATGCCGATGATCTCTCCCAAGAAAGGAGGTGACAAAGTACAATTGCCCTCAAGTTAATACAAAAAGCAGGATATGTTCTTAAAAGGATAAATCCTCCTTGTGACTCAACTAAACTTAGCAAAAGATCGCATAGGGCTGGAGAAGCTGGTTAGCAGGTGAAGAGGAGGAGAAATCCGAAAAAGAGCAGAAAGCTTGAAATGCACTGAGGGCTAGGTTTGAAGTGCAGATAGCTCCACTATCAAACATCAATGAAATAATAGCGTTTAGCTCAATCGAAGGAGATCAGGATGAAAGAAGGAAGTAAGAGGCACTTGATAGGTGTGGAACGCTGGCTAGATTAGGGGTGACAGAAGGAGCAAAAACACCGCAAAGAAACTCCTTCAAAAACTTCCAGAAAATTAAGTTCGCATAGACGCCTAACAAGCTAAGACACTTGATGCAAAACAGTAGAGAAAAAGCCCTGGCGAAGGCTCCGGTGGCAGGCATTGCTTGTAAAACCCCAAGGTGGCCAATTCTCCGCAGAAATGCTGCGGGATATCAACGGAAATGTATGGCCAAAATACACCAAGACTGCTATTAAGCCTTCAAAGCTGGGGCACATACTGGTTGCATTCGGAGCAGAGGCTGACGACAAAGAAGCATTTTGCAGCGTCATACTTGTCAATGGCGCAATTATAGCCTCAGTCAAGCCAATGGCAACTATCCAAATAAGAAATATTGACTAAGTCACGGACCTAGCTCAGGCAGAAGATACCATGAGACTTTAGCGTGGGCAGGATTAAAGTGACGCTAACACCAGAAAACTATACGGAACAATGCATGGCCTCATTGAGGACCAAAAAGGAGGCTAAACAATTTCTGAATAAAGGCAAAGCCAAACTAGGGAGGGTTGTTAGCAGGATACGGTGAAAAGTAGCCCCATTTTTAATTGCCGCTGCTATGGTCACATTGCATAAGTCTACAAAGGACCCAATAGGGGTTCCCTATGTTACAAATCCGGTGGAATGGATCAGAAAAGGAAAGACACTGTATCCTTCGCAAGGATGCTGATCCAAGACTGAATCTTGGGATCGGGGTAATGTCGGGTTTCCCAAGAAGCGCTAGCCAAGCGCAATCAGAACTTCGATGACTCGTACCCACCTGCATCGCAGTTCAACTGCCGAAACCTGCTTGAGACGTTTGTGGTAGACATGAAAGCCAACTCAATACTGCTGAGTGAGCAACACCACGCTAAAAATATTGGATCATGGTATCCTGATGAAACTTGTACTGCCACCATATATGCTCGGAACCGTGATTTTCAGGTAGATGCTGTGGACAGAGGGATAATTTCGTGTGGGTTTGGTGTTTAAGGACGAACTTTTTAGTGTTCATTTCATAATGAATGAGACGATATCATCTTTCCAAACCAAGCTTAATGCTGTCTCGAACGCAAATGGCATTGTGACTTCAACGCTAAAGCAATCAAATGGGCATGCAAACAGATCCGCCAGAGAAACGAATCCAAAGGATGCCAGCCAAGATGGCACTCGTCGTACTAAACACCGGTAATACGCTGATTTTTTGCTATAATGGCTGTGAAGGTACTTTACTGAAGGTGAAATTGGCCTCAGGGTCCATACGTTATTGGAGAGTAGTTGAGGACTACGCTGCCAGTGATCATCAATGCATTCTGCTTGAGATTTGTGATGCTATGCCTCCTGCAAAATCCTGAAAAATCAAAGGATGGACATTAAGACGAACGTTGTGGTGCTCCGCCTTGTTGGTCATAGTATCCCTGCCAGGCATTGTACCCTTGCCAGTAAGTAGTTGGATCATAGTATTGAGTGTAATCGGCACCCGTGACGGCAGTTCCATATCCGCTAGTGTAGCTTGTTGTCACAGTCGTAGTAGTATCAGTTGTTGTTGCAGTCTTTGGCTTTGGAAGAGCATTGCAAATTTTTATTGCTTTACTCCCAAGCCCAATGTAGCCATTCATTTCATACAACGCAGCCTTTTGTTCATCTTCTATTCCAAAGCGAACAAAACCATACCCCTTAGAAAACCCGGAGCTGTCCAAAATCACTTTAGCGGTTTTTATGGAAGTGTATTTAGTTGAAAACACTTTATACAAAGAGTAGTCATCAACGTCGGAGCTTAGATCTCCAACCCAAACGTTAAACTCATCATCATGGCTGCTTACAGTGCTTCCATGCCCCGTCAAAAATTCCGGCATGGTAAGCCACTATGATATCGTATGTTATAACTGCCGCCCGAGTCCATAAAGCCGCTGTTTTGTCTCAATGGCCCCCCTTGGCTGACGAAGTCACCAAAGGAGATAGTCTACTCTAAGCAGATAGTCAACCGACCAAAACTGCGAACACTCGACATATTGACTTTAGTGATGTTGAATATGCGGTCAACAAACTCAACGGCGATGACCACTATGATGTCCGGAGCTTTGTAGCCGATCTCGATGACATTTTGGCAACCGCCAATATAGATGATCACTTTAAGCTGTTATGACTTCGACGCCTCCTCACGGGAACTGCGAAAGCCTTTCTCAGAACCACTCGTGTCGCAGACTATGCAAGCCTCCGAACCAAACTGATGGTGAAATTTAGTCACACGTGCACTCTTAAAGACGTCTACCGCCAACTGGAAGCCCGCAGTTGGGATCAAAAGAACGAGACGTGGCAGAGCTATATTCTTGAAATTGAATTAGATAACCTCATCGTGGACGGTCTAAAGGTACGCAATACTGAAGCATACTTACTTCTGGGAGCACGCACTATCCGACAGCTAAAAGAGTTACTTGAGCGTCACAAAAGGTGCATTACATCTGCTCTAAAATGTGTTGTTAACACACCTCAAGCCACCGCAACTTCCCACCAATTTGCTGCAACTTCCTGTGAACCTGCTGTAACGGTACCCAGATCAACTGACGCAAAATCTGTCATTCTCACTATCCGGGAAGAAACGTCATACTGGGGTCACTATCAAAGTTACTGCCCTTACAAGAAGCGTGTACTAGGTTCGTGCTTCAAATGTTGGGAGGTTGGACATCAACATCGAGATTGCCCGAATCCAAAGAAAGTCATGAGAGTTATTTGCAACACCAACGCCGCTGCCTACGTTAACGAGCCGAAGAATGATAGTGATATAACTGGCGATGAAACTAACACTGCCCTTAGCGCAATTAATCTGGTAAGTGTTGCTTTAACTTATAGTTAGGGAGAATACAGAGAAATTGTACAACTTTTGTCTCTTTTCAACACCAGCTGTCCAATTAGTTTTGTGAAACGATCTGCAGTCCCTCTACTCATTAACAATAGAATCTTCGATACGAAAATTCACGGCTTAGGAAATATAAAGATAAAAACGTATGGTAAGGTCGATGCCTACATTAATTTTCGAAGACAATGTAGAAAGATTTCTCTTTTTGTGATCCCAGATGAAACAGTAACACTACCCGTAATCTGAGGTGGGAGTCCCTTAAAGGAATTAAATATTTATCTGCATGAATTCAAAGATACTAATACCCAGATGCATAGTCATAAGAATAAAGCGTTTGAAAAAGACAAAAGTTATTTATGTGTCCGTGTGTTAAATATAAGCCTTCTGAGGAAGCCACTTATAAAGTTAACAACATTAGATCTACTGATAAAAATTTGGCCAACGCTGGTGCACCCGTTGATGATCAAACTGACAAAACCTTTGGAGCCTTGCCCGACCTTACTACATTACCCCCAGATGACACAGAAACCTTAGAAATAAATATGTCTCTGAGTAAAAACCTCACTAGAACCCTAAAGAAGACTATTTACGAAAACTTTTTGAGCCCAATGAATCTCGTTATAGCGCCCCATCACTATCAGATGGAAGTTCACCTAAAAAATAACACACCGTTTCCCTGCATACCACGAAGATTATCTTACCATGGACGAACAGAAGTTCAGAAGATGACAGAAGAACTACTAAAGAAGGGGATAATTAGACCCAGTAGTTTCTCACACGCTTCATCCATAGTCTTAGTTAGGAAGAAAAGCGGTGAATTGAGAGCATGTGTGGACTACAGAGCCCAAAACAAATAGACCATACGAGAAAATTTTCCGCTGCCACTTATACAGGGATGGTCCAACCATAATGCTCAGCAATCTGCCCCAAACTTACAATGTAAGACACCACCGTTGGCATGAATGAAAAACTAGTCCCTTAGTACCGGGAACCGTACTTTACACACAAAATATTACCAAACGACCGATACGTTATTAAAACCATCGAAAATTATCAACTGACTCAGTCGCCTCATGACGGAATTGTAGAGCCTTCGCGAATGCGTGGGTGGCTTTTGCAGGGATCTGGACTCTAAACCACAGAAGTACAAAGCAACATAAACCCTTTTGAAACCGAATTGTCACTTTAAATTTGCTTTTCATATTGTATCTTTAGAAAAGTGAGAGAAAACCCGAATTGTCACTTCAGATTTGATTTTTGTATTTTAACAATTACTCAAGGTCGACTAACTAGTCAGGTTAGCCGAGCTGTAATGAAAATTTAGTTTGTATGAAAAGCACTAGTTAATGCTTGTATAAAAACTATTAGTCAATCCATGACCCATCTATTGCTGTAATCCGAATTGAATTGTACAGGTATGGATAATAGAAAGAAGAAGAGACGGAGAAAAACTGGCAAAAGGATTTGAAATACAACCACTGAACTCACTAGATGGGTTTTTCATTTGTCTGCAAGATTGTAAAGTTTTTAAAAAAATGGCGATTATAATTTAATAATTCTAAATAAGCTTTATCAAATATTTTACAAATTTTGAATTTTCTATGATTCAAACCCATGTTGACAGCTGTCAAAAAATTATTTAATAAAATATTGCAACGACTATTTCAACTTTAAACTTAGCAAAAAGGAATCACAAGTATTTGTATTGATATTTTCTTGTTTTTTTAACCTGAAGAAGTTTCACATTAGAAGCTCATTGCTTAGTAGGCCTGCAATAGAATTTTTTTAGAAAGTTTAACATTTCCATTATAAAATTCTATTCACATCATCCTTTCTTCAATAATGATGACTCTGAGAGATCTATAAATACAATTATTGCAGTATAACATAAACAGTCTTTTACAAGTTTTCCTATTCTTTCCATTGTTTACCAACACTACTTTCATCCATGATTTTTCCAGCTCAAGCACAATTCCCATGTCACTATGCAGACCCTAAGGATTTTCATTAAGACTTTTAGCAAATCAATTGCAATAAGGTAAATTGTTCAAATACAGTGAAGGGAATAAAATCAAAATGAAAGTAGTAGGTTTACGCCTTAAGACGTTTTATTCACAATCTTTCTTAGCAAACATACAAACACATATACACACACTCACACATTTGAGTTCAAGTAAGTTTATTCAAACAGACATGCGAGGAGTATACGGAGGTAAAATTCTTGTGATGCAATCGAGGCAAAATCTTTTTGCCCTGAGCAATACAAACCAATATAACGAGCAAAGAAAATCGTAGGAAAGTAAATTTAATAAAATAGTCCTTGAGGAATATCGTGAATTCTGTATACTCCGTACATGCACAGTAGAGAGTTAGGAAAAAATAAAATAGAAGCGAACAAACGAACAATTTGAGCGAAGTGAGGGCACCAGAAGTAGAAGCGGTAGCAGCAATAAACCAGCCAATGAACTGACTAAATTCCCCTCCTTGGATTCGTTTTCCTTGGAGCTGGTGCGATTTAGCACCCTAGCTCCCTTCTATCTGTGAGCAATAATTTGCCCACCATTGTTAACGAGATTGTGCTATTCTAATTACTGTCAATTAAATTTTTGTTGAAGTTAGCGCGGATAGTTGGATAAGTTTCTTTTGGTAGTGCCTTGCGTTTTAGGATACCCAGGGTAGTGTTAGGATGGTTGTCCACTTTGTCGAGCAGTTTGAGTGCTTTGTCACGTACGAATATGTCAACAGGTTCTATTCTAAGGTCTTTGTATATGTCCGTATTTCTAACATACCATGGGATTCCGAAAATTTGCCGAATGCTTTTGTTTTGGATGGATTGTAGTGCCTTTTTGTTGGTCTCTGTCGTCTGGTAGAAGGCTGTACTACCATATAGTAGCGTCGGTCGTATTATTTGTTTGTAGATCAGCAGACGGTTCTTGATGTTGAGTTTCTTGGCCTTAAGGAGTGGAAAGAGTTGGGATAGTACATTGTAGCAATGTCCTCGTTTGTTGCGTATGTGGTCGGTCCAGGAGAGTTTGTTGTCGAATGTCAGTCCTAAGTATTTGGCTGTTCTTGACCAGGCAATGTTTTCGTTTTCTACAGTCAAAGTTTTCGGTTGTTGTTGTCTTTTTCTTGTTATAAATAATGCCTGGGTCTTGTCTGAGTTTAACTTGATCTTCCACTTGCGAAAATACTTCAAAAGTATGTCTATGGAGAGTTGCAGTTTGGTGGTGATGACTCTTGCTTGTCTGGATGAGTATAAAATACAGGTATCGTCGGCATATAGGGACTTGTGGACATTCAAAGGCAGCCGAGGTAGGTCTGCAGTAAAGATGTTGTATAGTATGGGAGAGATGGGTGATCCTTGTGGGACTCCAGCTTGAATTGGCCGCATGGTTGAGAGGTGGTTGTCAATTTTGACACGAAATGATCTGCCTTTTAGAAAGGAGCCAATGATTTGGATGAGCTGCAGTGGCATTTGGGATTCATGCATTTTGTAAATAAGTCCTGCATGCCAGACTTTATCGAAGGCTTTGGCTATGTCAAACATAACCAAACCCGTTGATTTTCTGCGGTTTAGCCCTATTCTAATGTGTTGGACCACCCTAGTAAGCTGGAGTTCTGTGGAGTGTAGTGGCTTGAAGCCAAATTGTTCTTCTGGAAGTATTTCTTTTTCGGTAACAACCTCAGTTAGTCGATTTAGTAGCACCCGCTCTACTATTTTCGACAGAGAGGATGATAGGCTAATGGGTCGCCAGTTTTGTGGGAACATGAGGTTTTTACCAGGTTTTGGAAGAACAATAACTATTGCCGATTTCCATATTTTGGGGTATTTTCGCAAGCGGAAAATTTCGTTAATTATCGCTGCTATTGCATCGAGAATATTATCCGGGAGCCATTTTAACATGGTGTTTGATATTAAATCAAATCCCGGTGCTTTCCGTCTGTTCAGTACTTGTATGATGTCTTTAACCTCTTGAAGACAGGTGCTTTGTATTAGATCGGAGTCTGTAATGTCTGACCTCATGAGCCTGTTGGTCAACCGATTGACGTGGTCTTCGTGTTCGTCAAGGTCCTCCTCATCGGATGAATTTTCACAGAACTGTTGTTCTAGAGTATCTGCGAAGGCCTCCGCCTTACCAGAACTGTCGAATTTGATACCGTAAGGGCCGTGAATTGGTGGTATTATAAGTTTGTTTTTAATACGGAAATATTTGGAAACCCTCCAGAAAGCATCGCTCCCAGGCTCCAGACTTTGCAAGAAGCTCTCCCATTGTTCATTGCGGAATTTCGATATCCGATCACGTATTTTGTTCGTAATTTGATTTGCTTCCTGGCGTAATCTAGGATCACCTGTGTTCCTAGCCCTTCTCCGAACTCGATTCCTCCTCCTTATTAAATTTTTGATGTCGTTAGGGAGTTCATAGGGGTTTGTCACCCTTGTCAGAGTTGTGACTGTGTTGTCCTCTTTTGCCTGTATTATTTTGTCTGTGATTTCTTCTATCATTTTCTCTGTGTCGCTGGCTGTTTCAGGTGTTTGAATAATGGTTTCTTTAGCCAGTGCGACTTGGAAAGCTTGCCAATCAGTTTTCTTCTTTACTTGTAGGGGTTCATCTATGTATATTCCTCCTATTAAGAAGAGCACCGGTTTGTGATCGGATGAAAGTTCGTCGAGGACTTCGATGCGTACATCGTGTTCGAAGGTACGTGATATACCAATATCGAGAGGATAACTATTTCGGTAGCCGTAATGTGTTGGTTCGTTGGGGATATGCATGCTTAGTGGATTATCTGTGATGAATCGGTTTAACTCAGTCCCAGCACGATTGCTTCTCACAGCTCCCCAGCTTCGGTGATAGGCATTGAAGTCTCCGGCAAGGAATATGGGACCCTGAAAGTCCAGAAGTTTTTTGATATCTTCAATGAGCGTAGCTGCCTTCGGGTGGCTGTATACCGAGACTACCATGAATTCAAAAGAATCCGTCCGCACTTGAATTGCAGTAGCTTCTAGTGTTTGTAACGTAGGTGTCAATACGAGATTATGGTTCACATTCCTTCTCACAAGAATGGCCGTTCCGCCTCCTCTGCCTGTTGTTCTGTCATTTCTGTACAGAAAATAGTTAGGGAAGCGTAGGCGGTTTCCAGGCTTCAGAAAGGTTTCCTGGATGAGAATGATGTCAAACTTATAATCAAATATAAGTTGAGTCAACTCACCAGTCTTATGAAGCAGGGAATTTGCATTCCATGTGAGAATGGTTAAATGATCCATAAAGCTCATTATTGTTTCTTTGTCAGTGTGCTGTTGAAACTGTTTTGTGATGCAAACATTCCCTGGATCATTTTCGCCATCATGTCTTGCATCATGGTTTGGAATTGTGTTTGCATGGTGGCAAAGAGTGTGTCCATGTTGTTATTTGTGTTTAGTGGAGTGTTTGCTTGTTTTTGTTTTTGTGTGTTTTTATTTTGTTGTTGTGTAGGTGTTGTGGTGGTTTTGTTGTTATTAGCAGCTGCAACTTGTGCGAACGATTTCCTGACATTCACTGGGTTCCGAGGACATCCGCCATAGTTGGCTGGATGTTCTCCACCACAGTTTACACATTTTGGCTTTTCCTCTGCTTTTTTAACGCATTTGGAAAAATGGTGGAGCCCATCGCATTTAATACAACGGGCCTGAGCATGACAATTTCTGGAGGAGTGTCCAAACTGCTGACAGTTGTGGCACATAACTTGTCCTGTACGGGGGCGTTGCGCTTCAACAGTGCATATGAGGTGACATATTGCCCTTATATTGTATATGTCAGTCTCGCTTTTGGGAAGGAGGACCTTCACCAACCTGGATGGCCCATCGCGTAACTTAATATAGTGGATTTCAATGGGGTGAAATCCCTGGCTCTCCAGATCTTCTTTGATGTCGTCAATCGACAGTCCATACAGACCCCTGATTACCACATTTAGATTCCTTTCTTCAGGAAGGATATATGTATGGTATTGTATCGTCATTTCCGTCAAGTATCTTGTGAGTTTTCTGTGGTCTTGTGGTGTCTCTGGGACTATCTGGATCCCTAAGTAGACCCTTTTGGCGGATTCATGTTTTATTCCGAGGTCTTTCATGTCCTTTAGGACCTGGGTCCACTTTTCAGGCTCTCGGAGGATGACAGGTACTGTTGTCCGTTTTTTATCGTCGTCTGGGGATTTGGATGTGGTGGGCGCTGTGGGAGTGGTCTTCTTTTTTGGTGGGATGGCCAGCTCTGGTAGAGCCATTGAGGGACCCGGCGGTGGCAGAGCAGGAAATTCCTCATCCTCCTCAGCAGAGTCTTCCTGCATCGACTCATTTTCTTCCTCTTCTAGGATTGCTTCCTCTTCCATCGCTTCTTCTCCTGAAGAAGGAGGAGAGGGCGGCGGGCCCTCTGATGAGGAAGATGAAGACTCCACTTTTCTCTTTTTGTTTTTGTTTTTAGTTTTCTTTTTTGATTTGGCCAGCGCCAAATCCCTCAACTGCTCCATGAGCTCTTTGTTAACTCGGCGTTGTTCTGCCAACTCCGAATTAACCTCTAACAGTTGCTGTTGAGCCTGCCTCAACTGCTCTATAACTTCGTTAAGCTGTGCCTGCACAGCTTGCGAAGCTTGCAATTGTCCGATCAGCAGAGCGATCTGCTGATCTTTGTCCATTGTGGATATGTCTGTCATATCCACAATCCACCCAAACTAAACTCACACACTAAGAAACCTATCCAACTATTTTTACAATTTCTGTTCGGATGAATAACAGTAATTAAAACAACTTGCCCTCGTAAACAAGGAAAGCAAATATCACTCACCCAGAAGAATCCGTGCCTCTTCGCCAGCTTGTTATTTTCCTGGTAGTTGGAAATCTTCCCTCCTGTTCGCACTTTCACAGTTTATTCACTAACTATATAATCACTGCTTATATAAACTCACTCACTAATTCACGAATTCGACTTTCGAATGTCCGCAATGATGCACGGCTTCCACAAGACTGTGACTAAATTCCCAAATCTATTCCACCTATTTCTCTATATCGTCCCGCATCCTTGTTTCAAATTCAGCTACACAACAGAGTTGTATTGATAATGGTAGTAGAGTAGGACTAGAAACACGAAATGTTATTGACAAATGGGAATATTTTGTTTGGTTTTATTTTTTGACGAATCTTTTCGTGGGATTTTAGTGTTTGCCTCATTTTGTCTATTTGAAGGAAGAGTAAATATCAAGACAAATTTATTTAAACTTTAACAAATAATCAATGTTAGAGATTTCTTTTTGAGTTTTCTATGCAGGCACATTGTTACTTGAGGCAGTTAAATTGAAATTTCATTGAGTATGGTCTGGAAGTTCCTCTTTGAGGGATTCTCGCAGGAATTTAATAAGTACGATGTGCTTATCTTATTGATAAATCCCTCACAGCTTCTGAAACTACTCATATTTAGTTCTTAACTGCAGCTGCCACTACTATTGCAGAAAACAAACACTTGTAAGGATTCACTCTAGAAAGACTTTCAAACTAGTCAATAAATTCTGCTCATACACTTTCCCATGAAGAAATGATAAGGGTACTTAACCCAGTTTTTTATTTTATCTGTATCTCTTTGATATTTCCCTTTAAGGATAATGTTGATGGCTCTTTAGGCCAAGCATATATATGGGCATTATTGAAAGAAAAGGGTTGTGGCAAGTGTTGGAAAATCTCTGATTTCTTGAGCATTGAAGTCACTTTTCAACTCTTTCATAGCTCTTTTCTTAGAACCCTATAAAGGTGAAGTCAAGAATGATTTTGACATTACTATCTTCAAGACACATGCATCATAATGAGGTAGTTGCTGTCAATTCACTCATCAGAGATTTCCTTTACACTTTTTGGAATGAAATATTGTCTTTGTAGTCAAGGAGCGATTATGTTGACATTTGATTAGTCTTATAAATACGTTTGAATAGTCAAAAAAAAAGAGAAGAACGCATGTGTAAAAAAAGGTTAAAGCATGGTTATGGCAATGACCTTGACTAGGTAGGGAAAGCCATCTTACTGCATAGTTCTCTTGATAAGAAACCACATACGATTTTGCATAATAACATATATCATAGACAGTGTAATCAGTGAAATCTGGTAACAACTTAATCTTTACTTCCAAATATTGTTTTGACGTTGCGCGCTAGTGCGGAGGAAGCCGGTCCAAACACTACTATGTGCAACTTTATTTAGAAACAAAAAACTCATTGTAGCACTGATACCATTTACTAACATTGGGTCACCGATAGTGGTTGGGCTATCATTACGCCTGGAGTGGTCTCATGTCATTGATCTAGGATTCCTTTGTCTCCAAAGATAAGCTCAAAGGGGTGGCGATTTAAAACTGAAGATAGGAAAAGGATAGTTATTTGTGGATTTCAAGCTTTAATACTTTTATAAAGTGAAGGTTTAGAAGAAGAAAAGTGAGAGTAAAGAACGACAGAATCTGTTAATTGTGTCTTTTAGTATGGCATTCTTACTAAAAAGACTTAGTTAGCTTACCTAGCCTGATTCGAATAATAGATTTAGGTAAAGTCAAAAGGATCTCAATATCTTCCTGGTCAGGGTTATCGGCGACTTCTCGTGAAGCTAGAGTCAGAATCCTCTTTTATGCTTGATTTTGAAATTTTAGTGAAAGTGAACGACGGCAAGGTCAAAGTGGGTGAAACCACCCATCAAAAAATATTCAAGCCCTGTTTTTACTGATTGATTCTTTGATTGAACTTTACAAGATTTCGAAGTGAAGAAATCTTCATTTTAATACACTTTAGAACCCAAAACTGATTCAACTATCCTATAAAATATGATCTCGTGGTGAATATATGTTTATGCTAGCTGCAAAATAATTTTACCGAAAATTTAAAAATCCATCTACACCTTTATCTCGTTTTCAATCCAACTTGAACCCTATTGTATCATGTTTAACCAAACTATCTTTCTTCACGTACTTCAAATACTTGTATAATATCAAACAGTACAATTACTAAATCTGCTTACTTTTTCACATGCATCTACCGTCATCTTTATCTAAGAGTTCTTTTAACTGCTTTACCAAGACTTTTTGTCTGAAGTTTTCGTGTTAAAAGGATTTTTAATTCTATCTGTACATCAACTGTTTCACTTTTTGATGAAATCAGGTTATAAAATAGCAATCGCTATCTTTTGTGGGACACTGTATTGTATATTTAAAAAAATTATAATGATTTAAATTTGCAACTTAAATCTGGACACGGCAATCCTCTTCACAATGGAGCTTATCCACGAATTAAACTTCCGCCATGCAATTGAAATTGCATGAAAGGCTCGTCAACTGCCGTTGTGAGGAGTCCCGCAACGCGGCGACGGATAACAGGGAGTATGTTATGAAGCGCCACGTCGGACAAGTCGCGACGCCCAAAAGACTTTTTTGCTACGAGTGGTGAACCGCGCCGGCGAAATTTTGCGTTTTGAATTGAAACAAAAAAACGAGCCCCCAAGGCTCTCATACGTACAGTGAGTGCTATTGTTATTTTCAACGTTATTTTTCGAAGATGTTTATATTAATTAAACTTAAACCAACATCGAATCGTCACAGCGTAATCGCTTCGCCGTTATCCCATTCAATTGCGCGTAAGAAGCTTCGCATCTAGCGAACCCGTTCTTTTGTGTTATCATTCTGTCCATCGGTTTAGCAAGGACTTTGTTGCCTTGTCAGTTATTAAGAAAAGCAAGTGAGCTACGAAAAGGCAAGAGGAAATATTTCATTTCGCGCGATTGCCACCAACAATAGTGGAGTTGTTCATATACACGTCCGAAAAGATTTTTTTTGTGGAATTCCAAAGGTTTATGAACAATATAAGTGCCGATTCTGTGTACTGATTTGGCGGAAAGTGTAACAAATTGATTTTTGCTTCAAATCAAAAATTTGTTGGGAGAGTGTTCTCCTTTTCTTTATTTGTCACAATTTGGCCGCTGAAAACGCAAAAAGTTATCTTCTCCCTCCTTTTGATTGGTGTGATACGCAAGAGCACGCCTGCAAGACCAATAGCGCATCTACACAGCGATTTTTCGTCTACGCCTGAAGTACAGAGTTTTCCAATAATGGGTGCTATTTTGATATTAAAAGAAAAATGCATTTTTTTTACATAAATGATTAGACGTTTTTTTCATCATAAAGAAAAAGGTTTGCCGTTAATCGTGAAAAATAACATCAGGCAAATTACCTCCACAACCACGCTTACAGGACCATATCCATGAAATTTCATGAAATTTTCCATAACCAAATCACAAAGTGGCTGCCCTATGTCCTCGATAGCCTCACGAATTCCATCTTTGAGGTCTTGAATTGACACTGGGCTATTGACGTAGACCTTTTCATTCAAAGGAAGAAGTTCCAAGGTGTTAAATCACAAGATCTCGGTGGCCAATTGTGACCACCTCTTCGAGAGATAACACGGCCCGGACCTTTTTCCCGTAAAAGATCAATGGTTTCGTTGCTTGTGTGGCAAGTAGTGCCATCTTGTTGAAAATAAACGCTGCCCAGATCAATACCATCCAATTTTGGGCAAAAAAAATCATTAATCATCTCTCGATAGCGCAATCTATTCACTGTAACTGTTGCTCCAGCCTCAATTGCGAAAAAGTAAGGTCCAATGACTCCACCGGACCATAAATCGCACCAAACAGTCACACGTTGAGGATAAAAAGGCTTTTCAACAATAACTCTTTGGTTTTCCGAGCCCCATATGCAACAATTTTGCTTGTTGACGTAGCCACCGTGGTGGAAATGGGCCTCATCACTCAAAATGATTTTTCGATGAAATTCCGGATCATTTTCATGCATTTCAAGGATCCAATCAGCAAAGACATGCATTTCAAGGACCCAATCAGCAAAGCCACGACGTTTTTGATGATTGACCGGCTTGAGTTCTTGTGTTAACTGAACTTTATAAACCTTAAGACCCAAATCTTTATGCAAAATACGGTGTAATGATGTTTGTGGAATGCATAATTCCAAAGAACGACGAGGAACGGACAAACCTGGGTTTTCTTCAACACTTTCGGCTACAGCAACAATATTCTCGGCTGTTCTTGAGTGGCGTGCATGAGTTTTATTCTTCACATCACTAAATTGTCCGAACAGCTTGAATTTTTCCACCAATTTCTGTATTGTGGTCTGACAAGGTGTTTCACGACGACCCAAAAATATTCGAGTCTTACGAACTGTCTCTGCCAAATTTTCACCATTTTTATTGTGAATTTTAATAATTTCAATTCGTTGTTGAAGCGTGTATTGTTCCATTTTTATTAACGGCGTAGTTTTTACTTGTCAAATGTCAAAAAATGACAGCATTGCGTCGGTCGGGATGGCAAGTGGAATTGGCAAAATTTGGCATATGGGCGGAAAGGAGACGTGTCATTGTCACCAAATGCTTGAATGCTTTTAAATAGTACGAGGATTTTTTTACGGCTATTCTGACAACTTTGGTTATCATGTTCCGTCGTTTTGTTTCGATTTAGACTTAGTTCGCCCCAAATTAATCATCAGCGTCCATTTGATTCTATGGCACCTCGTTCCCATCGCGAACGTCTGCATATGAGTGTTGGGAAAATATATTAATATTAAAACGCGGTTATTTTGTGCGAGCCCTCATAATTGAATTTGAGTTTCAGGATCACCCACATCATCAGCGGGCGCCCAGTGAGAATGTTGGGTAAGTACGGTGTTTCTTTAATTGTTTATCGCCTTCATTCATTGTTGAAAAAAATTATCTATTACGGTTATTCACATGTATGGTTTTTAAATTTTTTTTATTGCATTGAAGGTGAAACATCCCTCACTATTAACTAGCAGATATTGCGTACTTAATATATAATAAGCAAATGGTAGTTGCTAGCTTCGAACAATCCTTTTTGCACTAATTTTAATCGTTGTCTTGTAGTTTTTTGTATGATGGCGTACTAGGATTTAGATTGTAAAGATTTATAAATATTAAACTAGATGATAGTCCATTGAAATAATTATTGAATTACCGGAAATTTTGTTGTTGTACATTTTACATTTGAATAAAGGAAATGCCTAGTTAAGCAACTACATTTGACCTTTCCACTTCACTCAAGATCCTGACTGGGTATGGGACCCACAACGTTGGCAGGCCCCTCCACTATAATAAGGTAGCCATCGGACGAGTTCTCCCCTTTTGATGCGTTTCAGGTGCTTTTGCCCAGGTAAAGTGGCCTTTCGTTCACGTGAATTTTATGATATAGTGTGATGTGATACTATAACATAAATTGGCCACGTTTATGTTTCTCATTTGAGGGAAAAATTCATACAAATTATGCTTGTATGGTTTTTCATTTAAATGGAAAATATATGGCCACGTCTACATTTGGATCTTGATCTGTTTGGGAGGGTGCGAGGGAGCACCGCTTTTACCGGGATGCCCCACTCTTATTTGTGGGCCATCAATATCATCAGTAAGATATGTAGATTTGTAATTGTATGTCATAATAATTGTTGTTTGAATCATAACGTAGACTCGAAGGTTACCTTCACTGCAAACAATTGACCTATACAAGTGGCGAATCCATTTAAGGTGATGTTTTTGCAATTTTCGAAATATCGGACGATGAACTTCAGGATGTGGACAGCGGCGGCAATGCGCAGAGTGATTCAGAGTCGATGTGGGTGTTCAGAGTCGATGTGTGTGCGTACAAATTGCTCCCTTTTTGGCACAACAACCCTGAATCCTAGTTTGCTCGAGTTGAAGTCCAATTTTGCGCTAACAAAATTTTGAACGATGCCATGTATTTTGACAAAGCCGTCTCCGAACTTGAGATCGAAGTGATCACCCAGGTGACTGACATTTTTAGAACACTGCCAGTAACAAACAAATACGACACAATTATAACTAGATTCCTTAATGTCTCGGGCTATAGGAAGATGAACGTCTGCAGCAACCCCTGCACTGCATTGACTTGGAAGACCAGCGCCCATCACAGCTCCTTCGGAAAATGCAGTCCATCATGAGTGTTGACATGCCAGAGGCAGTGATAGTGATCAAATCTTTGTGGCTGCAGTGCTTTCCCGTAAATTTTTGTCAGTACTTTCCGTGACTCCGAGGGCTTAGAAAAGACGGCCGCAGTGGTGGATCGAGAATTGAGTTACGGAGCAACGGACACCGTCACAGGCATCCAACGCTGCGCAGTAACATAGTGGTGGAGAACTATCGATAGTGCACAGCATCGATAGTACTTGATAGTTTGTTGTATAACTATCGATGGTTGTCAATCGTTTTTTAAAATTTTGAAAATCTTCTAAAAAACATTATTTCTTTTAATAAATGGGGAAATCCAAACAAAATCAGTTACTACAATATTTTCTTTACAACTCCAAGAATTTTGATTGACAAAAGTAAGCACATAACCATTTTTAGGTTTGATTCTTGATCGACGGTCTGAAATAATTTGCCCTGTCTTGCTATATATCCTTACTCAAGGTACGGATGTTGCTGGGCAGCTAAGAAATTTCGTAGCGAGTTTTTGAAAAACCTGAAATCCTGCAATTTTCATATACAAAAATTAAAACATGTAGTAAGCATTTTAACGTTTTTGCCTCTCAAGTTTGTATGCATACCTTCCAAAATAATAATGGATCAGTATCCTGAGTTGCTCTAGATATTGCCTCAATGCTATAATATTGTCCACCGTTCCTGATCTGGTTTTGTATTTTTATGCTTATCGTCTCTTCCATGAATCCAAAAAGTGATTTAGATAACCCTACTACAGGCATTAGTTCTGTTGGGCATGACGGTTCTTCTCCGTTTACGTTTTTATTGCATATAATTGGAGTGCTCAAAGACATTTCATTTTGAAAAAGTGTGACAGCTATTCTAACGTTTTCTGATGAAGGAAAGCCTTCCTTTTTCATTCGAGGGTCCAAAGTAGTTGCCAGTTTAGGCAATGTTCTTTCTTCACAAGAAAAAAGTCTTTTTTCCATTTCTGATCGTATTACTTTAAGAAGCGCATTCCGTTCCAATATTAATCGTTTAAGGGACGTAATGTTATTATAAATTCCGAAAACTATTGGAATTATTAACGACATTGTTACATAGTTTCCTGATATTTTATTTGTTACCTCATGGAACGATTTCAAGATTAAAATCATACCATTTATTATTGTACCTTCCTCGAGAGACAGGCCGATAGGAGCTTTTGGCAATTTTGATAACACTTCAGGGAAAGTTTCATTAACCGTGATTACTCGTTTGATCATATACAACGCACTGTAACACTGTGTAGGAAAATCCTAAATTAATTTGAAAGGCTGCTCATTTCTCAAATGCAATTCTTCCTTTAATTTTAAAGATGCCTTATTACTGCTTTTGAAAAAAGTTAACAATTCCTTGCAGTTGGTTAGCACTGGTTTTACCTCAGGAATTTTGATTCCGTCTTGCATCATCACGTTCAAAGTGTGGGTGAAACATGGATGATGTCTAATTTTTAATATAGTGCAAACTTTAATCATTAAAAAGGCATTATCAGTAAATATACAAGATACCTTATTTTCTATACGCCAACTGACCATTATTTCAAAAATTATTCTTTTTCTTCTTAGCATTACAGCCCCTCTTGGGCCTTCACTTCCTGCAAATAGTACCTCCAACTATCACGGTCTATTGACCGCGTCCCCTGATTTTGAAATCCGAAAAGCGATGAACTGTCTTCGTTGACAGAATCAGACCAGCGTTTCCTCGGTTTCCTCACTGGTCTCCGGTTTTCAGTTCTCCCAACGAATACCGTTTTGGGTATCAGTTGCTCATCCATACGATTCATGTGTCCAGCCCATTGCAGCTTCCGTAGCCTTGTAACCATTGAGACCTCCGGTTTGTCAAAAATTTTATCAGCTCATAGTTGTATCGAATTTTTCATCGGTCCACGTCTAGCTTCGCTCCTATTATTCGCCTCAGGACCCGCTGCTCAAACGCGTTCAATATATTTGCGGATCCTTGGCTTAGGGTCTATGTTTCACACCCATTGCATAAAACGGTTCTTATCACAGACTTGTATACTTGAAGCTTTGTTTTCTGTGTATGCAGGTGGTCTTCAAGATCATTTAAACTGAATAAAATATATTTTTTGGCGTATTTCGTCTCTTTCATTACCCGTTTTCGTTATTTTGGCACCTAAATACAAGGCGGCTTCCAAAACAAACGAAAGTGAGCTAAAATAGACACGATAGAAGCTTTGTTCTATTAAATTAGAGTTCATTTATTCAAAATAGTCTCCTCCGGCCTCAATACACTGTTTTGCGCGATCCAAAAGCTTTTTAAAAGAGTAATTCTGGGAATAAACTGAAATTTTCTTCAGGATGCTGGTATAAGCCTTTTGGATGCCCTCTACGTACGCAAAGCGTTTTCTTTCCATGGCCAAATGCAATTTCCCGAATAGGTCAAAGTCACAGAAAGCCATATCAGGCAAATATTATGAGCGACTGATGGTTAAAATACGATTTCTAGTCAAAAAACCAGTCACCAAAAAACATCTTTATGATAAAAGTCTCGTTTATTTTTGAAAGCTCCTTGACCGACCTTTTGTAAGCCCAAATTATCAAATTGATGTTATGGAGGTATCCAACTCCAATTCCATGAATTTCAACGATGGTTTTGACTTAGTTTTGATCAATTCACGCACAATGTCAATGGAGTTTTCGGTGATCACTGATTTTGGGTGGCCCGTATATTCATTGTCATTTATGCCCTCACAACCATCTCTGAAACGTGTAAACTGCTCATGAATTCTGGCACGAGATAGACAACCATCGCCATAAACTTTTTTCATCAATTCAAATGTTTCGGTAAACGTTTTACCGATTTTAAAACAAAATTTGATATACGCTCTTTGTTCGAAACTCACTTTTGTACCAATGATACGAGCATACTGTTATTTTACACGCAATAACTTCGCTTCCACTGAACCAAATGTCACCAAACTCTCACTGGAAGCCAGGAAGGGATGCAACTTTCCAACTCACTATCTCTTTCACAGATGGCACCGTCTAAAAATTTTTATGTCAAAAGCCTCGTTATTTTAGAATGCACCTTGTACTCAAATTTGCTCACATTTTCGATACTGTATTCGCCAAGTGTAATATTTTGTGTATTTTAGGTTCTTTTTTCTTCGACTGCGTCATGAGCTTTGTTTGATTTTCATTTATTTGTAGCCCTACTAGTTTTGCTTCGCTGTCGAGTTTCTGGAAAATTGTTTTGGTAGTTGTTAATTACCCCGACAAAATGTTGATGTCATCCGCATAGGCTACTACTTGGCTGGACTTGTATAGTAATGAAACTCGTGTATCGACAGGTAGCTTCCTTATGACGTATTACAGAGCTAAATTGAATAGCAATGGGGCCAGCCCATCTCCCTGGTTTAGTCCGATATTTGTGTGAAAGGCATCGGTGAGTTGGTTACTTATGCGGACTTGGGAGGTCGTCGACCTCATTGGAATTTTGGTAAGATTGACTAATTTAGCTGGGATGACAAACTAAAGCATTATTTGGTACAGTACGTTACAATCAATACTGTCGTATGCTTGCTTAAAGTCAACGAAAATTTGGTGTACGTCTATGTAGGACTCTCATTGTTTTTCAAGTACCTGCATGACAGTGAACGATTGGTCTATTGTCGATCTAGCTGCTCTAAAACTGCGTTGATACTCCCCAATAATGCTGTTGGCGTATGATCCGATTTCGTTTTCTAAGATTTTTGATAATATTTTGTACGCCGTACAAAGTATTGATATGCTCTTATAATTTCGCATTGTAACTCGTCCCCATTTTTGTGGATAGGAAATATAATTGATTGGGTCCACTTTTTTGGCATATGTTCTTATTGTTAAATGTGCTGGATGACTTTGTGAATAGCTTGATGAACACTACTGTCACCATATCTGATGAGCTTCACAGGAGTCCGATCGATGCCCGGTGCTTTATTATTCTTTTGGGTTTTGATGATGGAACAAACTACATCCAGAGTTGATGGGGCTAATGGAACCTCTCCGCAGACATCTACAGGCTTCGATGTTCTGGAGCTGTGCGGAGGATTAAAGAGGTTCTTGAAATATGAAGCCTATCTTCCCTTATTCTTGGTTTCATCAGCGATGATATTGCCGATGTCATCACGACAGAGTATAGTTTTGGGCTGATAACCACTTTTCAGGCTTTTCTCTACTTTGTATGCTTGTCTTGTGTTCTTGTCCGCTAAACTTTCATCGATGCTTCTCAATTGGTTATCATGTATTGTCTTTCTTATAATTTTAATGATCTTATTCGCTACACTTCTGAAATTTTCATAATGTTCTCTTTTCGTCCTAGTTTTCCTACCAATGTTTTCTTTGTACACATAATTCTCTTTGTCTAGCGCATTCTGGCACTCATCATCAACCCAATCATTTCTCTTGCATCGGGCTTGATGTCCGATCGTCTGTTCTGCCACGGCCCTGATAGCCGCTTTCACTTGCATGCAGAGCTCGTTGCTCGTCTTTATCGATGCGTCTGATAAGATGGGAGCCAGCTGGTTATCGAAGGTCTCCTCGAAATTTTTGGCCATAGACACCGTTTGGAGTCATTCGATGTCAAATTTTTGCAGCGGGCTGGTCTTTGCCATAGTTTAATTTGATCAAGTAATGACCTGAGTTACAATTGGCTCCTTGGATTGTGCGGACGTCAAGTATGCTCAAGGCCCAACGTTGTTGGATCAGAACATGATCGATCTGGTTTTTTGTGTTGCCAGCCAGAGATACCCAGGTCATTTTCTGAATGCGTCGATGTAAGAAGCAAGTCGAACGTATGACTAGGTTTCTGCTAGTCGAAAAATCAATCAGCCGTTGGTCGTTGCCATTTGTTTTATCGTGGAAGCTATATCCTCCAGTCGTTCGCCGATGAGAAAGCTCATTGCCAACCTTATCGTTGAAATCACCCAGAATTATTTTTGTGTTGTTTGTAGGCAATGAGTCGACTAGTCTTTTCAGGTGATTGTAGAACGTTTCCTTCGTTTTTTCATCCTTTTCTTTGGTTGGGCGTGAAAATTGATCAGCCAGATTTTGAAGAATTCCGCTTTTATACGAATCACACACAACCGTTCATTAGCTACCTTAAAATCACTAACCTGCAATTTCGACTCCTATCTACAATGACGGCCACTCCAAATTCTCGTTTTCCAGTAGGCTTCCTACCTTTGAATATTATGTGCGATCTCATGTCCTGAATGTCGTTTCCAGTATTTTTAATTGATTTTGCCTGGCCTATTGTAAAAGGCCCTAAACAGCGCCAGGGTAATTGAGTGATCTGGCATTTCAAGATATAATGCCATAATCCATTTTCGTTTGCGGGCCGGCCGCCCAACCTCCATTCCAGTGGCATGTTTATTACGTCAATTCCGCTATCAGGCGCAGAAGACTCGCCTTCACCCTTTTACTTCCTCACAAAGAAGGCGTGTAGGATTTAATAGCAGAGCTGTAGATGTATTTACAGATAATAAAATTTCTCGGCATTTAATATCCCATTATTTGGGAATCAGTAAACACAATGTGCGACCCTGAAAGTATTTACTACCATTTAATTTGGGGGTTTAGGATGAGGAATCATGGAAGCTATGGGTTAGGGAGACAAGGCTTCCCTCCTCCTTTCTCAAACGGGCTTGGGACAGTCTATGGCGGAGTTATTATATTGTCTTAACTGCGGTATATTTGGTCCTCCAGCATCATATTGAAACCCTAGTACATTGCAGTGTGTTACCTTCCAACTTGGTCAAACCCGGAGTATCATTGGCACTTGCTGCTAGCAGACCAGCTGACAACAATGAAAATAAAATAAATAATGTAAGTTGCAATTATGAGCTGCTTCCAAAAATCTACCATCAGCTTGAATCTACTTCAAAATGAATAGATAAGCAAGATCAAAAAATCAATTTTGTTTTTCAGCGGCTAGGCCAGAATGGCTCAAAATAGTTTGTCATCCAGTTACAATTCCATGGGTGAGCCTCGTCTCATCTCAATCAACGTGAACTCCATTTTCACTATACGTCAACGTGACCATCTTCTTGAATTCATTGTTAAGCGAAAGCCTGACATCATGCTTCTCGCTGGAAGCCACCTCAATTCATGGCACTCCATGACATCTAAGGATTTCGAATTCGTTACAAACAATAGGATAAGAGGTGATGGAAGAAGTGGCACCGGGATATTGGTGAAAAGATCCTATTGTTCCCAAAATATTGAAAAAGTTCAGTTGAAAAGCTTTGAATCTCTTCAAGTGTCCGTTATCGAAATTTCACTGCAAGGTGGGGATGACCTCTTCGTTATCTCTGCTTTTCACAACTGATTGAAATTATCTTAAGTTCAAGGAGAAGCTCAGTTCCTTGTTTGAAATACTAGAATTGAACTGGCTGCATAGTTATTATATTCTTACCAGTGACCTGAATGCCAAACATACATCATGGCTGCACGCCACCAATAATTCAAGAGATGTGCTCCTAAAATTGTTGATAATAGAGAAAAAAATTGTATACAGGTGCAACTTATATGGGTCGGAGTTCCTAAAAAACCTTTGGACAAATTTATATTTGGACCTCTGGATTGCTGACGCAAGACTTGAACTCAGCATTAATAGTCCTCAACGCAAACTGCAAGTGCTTCCGTACGATAGTGACCAAAACGCAATCGTAATGGAAATCAATCATCAAAGGGATCATCTCTTCCTCATTCCAGTTCAATATAAAAATTATCGATTAAATTTAAAAAAAAAAAATGGATTGGGAAAAGTTTCAAAAGAAGTTTAATCGAGATTACCAGAAACAATGTCCTCTTTCTGATGATCGCAATGCTTGTTCAATGGTTCCAAATGACAGGAATCTAGCCAATGACGAAATTGATCTCTATTTGTTGAAGCTAAAGAAGCTGACGTTGGAAACGATTGAGAAAGTAGTTCTCAAGACTAAACATCAAAACAGTATGAAAGGATATAAAAAATCTACCATTACAAAGTTAAAAAGATTGAAAAACCTTCTTCTCATACGCGCCAACAATATTTATCGGTGGTTTTTGGACTACAACCATCCCTCGTTGGCGGTGTTGAAATTACACCTGAAGAATGTCCGGAACTTAATCCGTTCATATTTCAGGAGTGAGGTCAATAACCAAGCGGCGGAAAAACTGAGAAGTATTAGCCAACAGGACTCAGATGCCGTTTTCGCAAAAGTAAATAGTTTACTCCGCAAGAAGTCTCAAGTGAAGGTATCGAATTTTGAAGTCACTTGTGATGAAATAAATCTTCTCGAAGGAGCTGGTATCGAAATTGATAGTACGACTCTGGATAAAAATAGAAACAGGATTATATGTGATGTGTGAGCTGCTGAGATCCTAAGGTTGTGACGGGCGTGCCATTGGCAGTCTGTAGCACAAGGCTCTGCTTACGAAGAGGTCTGGCGATGGAATGCCTCGGGATGATAGAGAGGGCGGAGCTGGAGTCTACCAAGAACCTGGTTTTGTGGTGCGGTCGCAGACATAAAGGCGTCTCTCCTAGGTGTTGTCGGTGGTGTCCGCTGGGTACAACGCCGGCAAACCTAGTTTTCTGAGTGCCTAGTAGGTAGGTACAAAGCTGCGAAGAAACAAGGCTGCTTTCATCAGCTCACTAGGGCCCCGTGCTTGGTGTAATACCAGCAGTAAGCTGTGTGACTGTCTGGTCCAGGAGTGGCAGAGCGGCCTCGTTGTTGGCTTGCGTTTCTTGACGAGGAACGCTCCCGCAGTGTGTTGGTGCAGGTATGTGATTGCTGAAGCGCCTCTCGAGTCAAGTTTGTTAACTGCGTAATCGCTAGACCCAATGCAGCTAGCTCGACAGTGACTTGGTTCGAAGAAAAACGCGGTGAGGAGATACCAGATGAGGGTGTTAATGGGCGCATAGATGGTTGCTCTAATATGGCCATGTCTTGTGCCTCGTCTACAACTGCGACAAGCTCCTGCAGCGTCTGATTTTTCACAAACTGAAGCCTGTGGCGCATTTGTTGAGGCTCCGTATCGGTCGTGCTCAGGTGGCGCACGGATTATGTCCGCTACATCCGTGATGGTTTCATGTTCCGGCGATGATACCGTGAGATGGTACTTGGCTGCGTCCCTTGCCAGCTTGTGCACCTCGAATTGTGATTCCACCAGGAAGAACCACAACTCAGAACTAGCCCGCCAGAAAGATGGCAGCCTGCACTGGCTGACTATGTTTACCTCCTGAGCCGGTGGTAAGCTCGCGGCTGGTAGTGCTTCCTGAGGGAGACGGTGCTCGCTATCCTCGTCGTTTTGTCCGGCTACCATTATTGTTTCAAGTTGGGGCCACCACTTTGGAAGTAAAAATTCTTGTCTTCAGCTTTTACTCCATATTTATCTTTAACTCTTTGGAAATGACAGAATTTATTACTCCCTTTTGTTTACGATGAGGTAGGCGGCTATGACGATGAAGATGATTTCGTTGTTGATGATGGATGATAATGTCGTTGTTCATGATGAATGATGATGTCGATTATGATGCTGATGATATTGCTGCTGCGGCCGATTTTGATAAAAACGTTGACTACGAATCAGTAGTGGCCTTTGTCAAGGTTCTCTCATGTATGTCAATTCATGAGAAGCGAGAAGAGCGGCTCAAGCAAATTTTCATTATCTCGAGAAAATTGCTTGCACTGCTGATATGTGGAATTGGCCGGCAGGCGAAGATTTCTCGTGGGACGACTGTCTGTTTGCGCCGTGAAGCGCGTGTTGACGTTGGGACGTTCTGAGTCGCTTCTCTTCGCTTGAGGAGCAGTCAGAGTCAGGGGCTATTTATTTTAGTTTTGCTACTTTTGTTTTATTGTTCACATGCACCCGTTTTTACTCGGAGCGCCGCTTAACCGCTGAGCTGCTGAGCACATTTGAAGATGCAACAAAAAGCAAGTTAAAGCATGCACATTTCTACATAAACGTTTAGTTTCATTTTGACTATTTTCTCACCAATATCAAGCATCAATACTACAAGAGAACGTTGTCAACCAAAAATTTTTGTGGTTTATAAGCGTATTTTGATAAGCACATAAATGACATTCCCAGCTAATTGACTTTTGATTGTGTGCGTTTGACTGTGTTACGTGCGTTTTACCATTGTCAGCGTGATTGTATTGCCTACTGCGTGTAAGATCGCGTGTTATTAAATTATATCTGCACGTATTTGAATATCCTGATTTCTTTTTTTATGAAATTTTAAAGAACCCTGCTATGTAGATATATCATGCTATATGAAACCGGATGATTTCCGTAACGATTAACATTAATAATTTCGACAGACATTGTTTTTTATGTTGCAAAGCATTCGTATTCGCATTTATATGAACTATTGGCAATGGTATGACATTTGTCGGTAGGAAGCGAAAATGGATTTTTGTTAGTGTTGTACTAATAATGAATAAATTTTTTTAGTGGGTAATAAAGAGTGGAAGTTTGTCAGTAGAAAGAAGGAATGATATTTTGTTAGTAAAAGTCAGTAAAAGGTATAGAGTGAATGTTGGGTACTCACCGTTCTGCGTATATTCTACCAATGGATTGGGTGACTGAAGCAAAACATCTGGTCGCCAATCTTGTCCTCATCCTGATAAATGATTGCGACTGGACAATGTGCTGACTCCGCTCTGCGCGATGCGAAATAGATGGCCTGGAAAATAATAAAAACCCACAAAGGATCGGACTTATTATATAATAAGATATACTTATCTGATGTTGTCAATTTCCGTCGTCATCAACTTCCATCACATAGGAAATCCCTATGTCTTCGCAGTATGTCGTTGAACAATCACGAGATGTCCTTGCGAAAGTGGAAAATCACGCGAACCGATCACTTGGTGAATAATTTGGCCAAGACAAACGAATACACAAACATTCGATTACTTGAATTTGATGCACGACGCGAACTTATGTCAACACAAGTAATTGTCAAACTTGATATACTACAAAATGTCACAGGGTGCCCGTAAACTATTGATATCGCATAATCACGTAATTGTCTAGAATATTATAAATTTAGTATAAGATTAATTTTACGCGGGAAAAATGTACCGAAATTTTCATCAAATGGATTTTTCCATTGTACAGTTTTGTATTGTTCGTTCACCAGTTAACTCGTTCTCGATATAGTTTATAATTAGTTGCAAGGTTTTCAAGTCGTGAATTAGAAAGTATTATATTGAAATACAAAAATTGGAAATACATAAGTTGAAATCGAATTATAGTTTTTATCGTGAAACATTTTGGTCTAGTTCCGGATAATTTGAATTGTGTGTTAATTACGATTTAATTTTGTACAATTTTGTGGATTTAAGTGCAGTGAAAAAGCAGTTAAAGATCGGTTCGCGCGGGTTAATGAAAAGTGAGCAATTGAGCAAGGCAAGGTCTGGTAAGTTCCATATTTTAGTCCTTTTCCTCAATATTTAATTCCATAACCGACATTATCCTGAATTTTTTAATTGCTAAAATTTGGTGCACACTTGCAAGTGTGAATCTATTTTGGAAAGAGCGAATCGTATCTCAAATCTGCATTACATTGGATGAGTATTGCGGTTGAATTTATTGGTCAGATATTGGATCGGTTTCAAATTGGTGTCAAGTTCAGGTTCTTATGCACAATTGCTATTGTTAGTGCATTTAAGAGTGCGAACCACATATCAAGTTTGCACTGCATCGGATCATTGTTGCAGCTAAATTTAGTTGTTTGTTGTTGATTTTGGAAAGAAAGTTGAATAATTCGAAACTTGGATTACATTTGGATTCTTTTTGCGGTGCTTAGGTAACGGGTACTTACTGGACATTGGGCGGAATTTGTGAACCGTCATTCAAACTTGAGTAAGTTCGAATCCTGTGCCGTGCCGCTTACTTAATAGTTAAAAATAGATTTTGTGCGAAAGATTCCAAAGTTTATCGGGGGTTTTAACAAATAGAATCCTTTGTCATGATAAAACGTTATCCGGCAACAAACAGATTTTCGTGCGAAAGACATTGGACTGTCTATTACATCAGTTGATAAAATTCGATTTAGTTACATTTAATAGTTCTGAATTTTGTGTTGGAATCACGTCCTGCGACCTCACGAACGATGGATGGTTTAGTGGCACAACAAAGTGTACTAAGTGAGCAACTAAGCAAAATGGTCACGAATTTCCGAAACGACCCGAAGGCACGGAAAACAACCGCGTATGCTACGAAACTACTAGAACGAGTGCAACAAATTCGTCGGTCTTTCACGGAGAATCATCATCAGATTCTTGAATAAGTAAATGGAAAGAAGATCCTTGAAGCAGATTATTTTAAACAGAACGTATATCTGGCGTTTGAGGAGGCAGAATTGAATTTTGAGGTAGAATTGGAAGAGTTGTGAGTGGAGCAAAAGGCACAAGGAGCGCAAAGTTGTAAAGAAGGTGCGAGTCCGTCATCGAAGGCAATGAATGATACAGATGTTCGGCTCCCACGGATCAACCTGCCAAAGTTCAATGGAAAATATGACGAATGGGCATCGTTTAAAGATCTGTTCACGTCTCTGATCCATAAAAAAGTCAATTTACCGAAAGTGGAGAAGCTTCATTACCTGAAATGCAGTCTGTCAGGAGAAGCAGAACAATTATTGAAGCACTATTCGATTACCGAAGCAAATTATGAATCAGCGTGGAAAATGCTCGTGGAACGGTACGACGATAAAAATGTATTGTTGAAAACGCAGTTCAACCATTTACTCCATATAAGCAACGCAAACGAAACCGCATCATCGATCAAAATGCTGTTAGACAAAACAGTTGATTGCGTGCAGGCCATAGACAATCTAAAGGTAGGAAACATATGGGATGCAATATGAGTGCATTTGACGGCACAGCAATTACCATCCGAAACACGACAGATGTGGGAGCAATAGCAACCTAAGGTTTCGGAGATATCATCGTTTCAACAAATGAAAGAGTTCCTACGATGCAGGTTCAGAGCGTTAGAAGCTGCTGGTGTAGAAAGGCATAAACCCATTCGCACATCACACAACGTATTTGTGACAAAGGAGACGCAACCAATCGTGTGTATTCTATGCAAAGGACCACATTATTTGAGACAATGCTCAAGCTTCCTGAAGTTGGAATATCCTAAGAGATTCAAAATGGCAAAGAAAAATGGTTTGTGCCTCAATTGTCTAAACAAAGGACATTTTGTCGGTAAATGCACTAGTAAATCGAGGTGCTTTCACTGCAAGAAGGCCCACCATACGCTACTCCATAGACCAAACTCCTCAATTATCGGAAAGGAGTCCCACCAATTACCGCCCCCGTTTATCCCTAATAGTCAGTCACCGCAACTAACAGCGCAGAATAATCAACCTTGGACACCTGCGCTAAGACAACAACCGCCGACACTTGGGTCACCCAATGAACAACCGTCTACTGCGCCTTCAGCTGATCATCGATTTCCAACGGCAGGCTCAACAGTTGCCAAAGTTAACTCATCGAGCATCAGTGCTCCAAAAGCGGTATTGTTAGTGACAGCACTGGTGACAGTTGAATCTCCAATCGGGTTCGTGACGCTTCGCGCCTTGATGGATCAAGGATCACAGGCGTCCAACATTACGGACAGCACAGCTCAAGGACTCGGGATCAAAAGAGGTTGCACAAACATATCTGTAACTGGAATTGGGAAGACGAGAGGCATTCAAACCAATGGGACTTTGAAACTTAGACTGCGTACCAAGACAAATGAATGCTTAGTAGTGGACGTACTCATTTTGAACAAGCTAACTAGCTTCGTTCCATCGCAATCGGTTTCCACGTCAATTAGGGATCAGATAGGAAACATTGATTTGGCTGACCCGTACTTCGATCATCCGAGCAAAATTGACGTCATTCTGGGAGCGGATGTATACGCTCAAGTAATTCTCAGCGAGATTAAAAAATTGACTTTAGGTCCAGTGTTACAGCAAACCAAGCTAGGCTGGATAGTATCCGGGAGTGTGAACATTGGTCAGCAGCAAGTCCTTCATTCATTCAAAGTTGAACTGAACGAAAATGTGGAAATAAGCGAACAATTAAAACGATTTTGGGAAATTGAGGAAGTCGACGGGGGTAAAACTAGAAGGCAAGATAAGGACGCCTGTGAAAATCATTATGTTACCCATTTAAAAAGAGAACCAGATGGTCGGTATCAAGTAAGACTACCATTTAAAAACTCGGAAAGTCGAAACTCCTTAGAGCTTTCGAGATCAAGTGCAATTGAAAGTTTATTGCACCTAGAGAAACGTTTTGCCAGTACTGAAGGTCTCCGAGAGGAATATGCAGCTGTATTACAAGAATATTTAGACTTAGGACATATGTATGAAGTGCCTCATTACAACGAATGGGCAATGGAAAACGGTCGACAGGTGATTACATCTAACTTCCTTCCGCACCACGCAGTATACAAGGAAAGCACATTCGACACTTCCCGGAAAACAAGTTCTTTGTGTATCCCTGAATGATACCTTGTTGACCGGACCAACTCTTCAGTACAGCATGACAGCAATTGTAATGAGGTGGAGGCTAAAGCAGTACGCTATGATGGCCGACATAGCCAAGATGTATCGACAAGTAAACATGCATCGAGAAGATTCCAATTACCAAAAGATCGTTTGGCGGCCCGAATCAAATGGCCCAATTAAAGATTACGCCCTCAATACTGTGACGTTTGGAACTAGCTCAGCACCATTTCTGGCTATTAGAACTTTACACCAGCTTGCATATGACGAAAGGAAAATGTACCCTGAGGCAAGTAAATCGCTCTTGGAGGAATTTTATGTGGATGACCTTTTATCTGGAGGTGATAGCGTGCAAGAAAGCGTCATTAAAAGAGATCAGTTGATTAAACTCTTGAAGTCTGGCGGATTCCAATCGAGGAAACGGTTAGCCAATGACAATCAAATTTTGGTAGGACTTCCAACGGAAGATGTGGAAATGAATAACTGCGTTAAGTTTGAAATGGACCATGGATCCAAATCATTAGGAGTACTGTGGTACCCAATCGGTGATTATTTTACATCTCGACTCAAAAGCCATGAAAGATTAGAAACTTATACAAAACGATCAGTATTATCGACAATAGCACGTTTGTACGACCCATTAGGATGGTTAGCACCCTTCACGATAAGGGCTAAAATATTGCTGCAAGGTTTATGGTTGTCAGGTCAAGATTGGGACGAACCGATACCCAATGTTTTGAATGGGGAATGGAGTGCTTGGTTAAAACAGTTACCTGAAATCGAAAATATACAAATACCACGATGGGTAGCATACCAGAAGGATTTGGAGGTATCACCCCACGGGTTTTGCGATGCATCCCAATGAGCATATGCGGCAGTTATTTAATTGACGGTGCGATCAGGTTCCACAGTTGCAAGTCATTTGTTCGCGGCCAAAACTAAGGTGGCGCCAGTGAAGCCAATTACAATTCCTCGTTTGGAACTTTGCGGAGCTGTTTCGTTGGCCCGATTGCTAAAAGAAGTAAAGGCAGCATTACAGTTTGATCAAATACCTACGTGGTTGTGGACCGATTCCGGGGTCGTTTTGGATTGGTTGAATTATATTGCCAACACAATGGACTGTCTTTGTCAGTAACCGAACAGCTCACATCTTAGACGTCACCGGTAACATACCGTGGAGATATGTACCTTCGAAGGATAATCCAGCGGATGCAGCGTCTAGTGGAATAAAGCCCTGTGATTTGATCTATAGTCAGCTGTGGTGGCATGGGCCAAGCTGGTTAACGAAAGGTGTCAATGATTGGCCTAAAAATAAAACCATTCAGTTAACTGACATAAAAAAACGAAAATCTATGATGGTCAATGTGGGATTAAAGACAGAGTATCTCTTGGATGAATTGTTATAAAAATATTCTAGCTTAATGAAGAGTCACGGCATATTGTTTCCGTTTTCTTAGAACGAAGTCCACACAACCCAATTTGCCAAAGTATCTCACTAGTGACGAATTACGGTACGCTTCGGAGTTTTGGATAAGGCATGTTCAACAAGATGCATTTCCGGAAGAAATATGTGAGCTTCAAAAGGGTACGTCCGTCGGAAAGAAAAGCCGGTTTGTCAATTTGAACCCGTTTATTGACAGCAAGGGAATAGTGCGGGTCGGTGGACGGCTCGAGCACGCGCCTTTAACATTTGATGCAAGACACCCGATGATTTTAACGCGAAATTTATTATTACAAGAAGTCCATCAAGCTATTTTACACGGACAGACGTAACTGATGTTGAATACCTTAAGAAGGAAACAATCTATCCACAAATGCGTTCGTTGTTTTCGCGCAAAGGCAAAGGAAGCCAGCCAGTTGATGGGCAATTTGCCAGAAGCTCGGGTAACTATGTCGCGTCCATTCACACACACCGGCGTCGATTTTTGTGGCCCGTTTGAAATTACACATAGACGAGGAAGAAGCAGCAGGACGGCAAAGGGTTATGTGGCTATTTCCATTTGTTTAGCTGTAAAAGCCATACATGTCGAAATCGTTAGCGACTTGTCCACACCTGCATTCCTAGCAGCAATTCGGCGGTTCATGGGAAGACGAGGATTCAGCAGTCATATATATTCGGACTGTGGTACCAATTTTGTTGGCGCAGCTGCTGAGTTGCAGCGGATCACAAAAATTAGTAATGAAGCGGCGGAGATCGTTGCAAATGAAGGAGTAACTTGGCTCTTCAATCCACCAGCATCGCCTCACTTTGGCGGACTTTGCGAGGTTGGTGTGAAATCGATTAAGGCCCATTTACGTCGGGTTGCCGGACACGTGTCTCTGACATATGCGGAACCATCCACAGTGTTGATTAGAATCGAAGCCTGTCTCAACTCCCGTCCTCTCTGCCCTCTCAACGATGACCCGATGGATACCGCTGCACTCACGCCAGCTCATTTTCTGATTGGCGACGTAATAATAGCACTACCTGAAGCTGAATTGGAAAATGTCAACGTTAACTACCTTGATAGATGGCAGATGACTCAGAAGATTGCACAAGATTTTTGGAGACGTTGGAAGACAGAATACTTGAGTTGTTTGCAACGTAGACCAAAATGGCTTAAGCATGAAACCAATATAAAGGTGGGAGATTTGTGTATCCTCAAGGATGAAAAACTTCCTTCTTATCGGTGGCCATTAGCGAGGATCATTCAAGTACACCCCGGAAGGGATAATTTAGTTCGTGTCGTGACTGTGTGGACAAATGGCAAAAGGTATACAAGACCAATTACGAAAATTGCGCTGCTGCCAACGCAGGAATCTACACATTAACGTATATATATTTTTCGCACCATCCTTACATTCCCCTATCCTATCCTTCACTCAGACCTTGCGCCGAACAAACATTAGTATTATACTACGATTGAAGTCAATTTTTTGCTTTAACCTAACAATTTGGAGGTGGTTTGCAGTACAGGTGGAGGTGGACGCCCAGCATAGGTGGGACAACTTCACCACGCCTAACTCAATAGACAAGGCTAATCCAACCAAAGTCAACTGAAGATAAAGCGTAGCGCAGCAAAGAATCGATCGGAAATGAAACGACACCAAAAGGTATTCCAAATTGCAAAACTAAATAATTACTAGTTTACTTACAGAGCATTGTTACTGCTGAGGCGTTGCACCCTCAGCCGGGGGAGTATGTTGGGTACTCACCGTTCTGCGCATATTCTGCCAATGGATTGGATGACTGAAGCAAAACATCTAGTCGCCAATCTTGTCCTCACCCTGATTAATGATTACGACTGGACAATGTGCTGACTCCGCTCTGCGCGATGCGAAATAGATGGCCTGGAAAATAATAAAAACCCACAAAGGATCGGACTTATTATATAATAAGATATACTTATCTGATGTTGTCAATTTCCGTCGTCATCAACTTCCATCACATGGGAAATCCCTATGTCTTCGCAGTATATCGTTGAACAATCATAAGGTGTCCTTGCGAAAGTGGAAAATCACGCGAACCGATCACTTGGTGAATAATTTGGCCAAGACAAACGAATACACAAACATTCGATTACTTGAATTTGATGCACGACGCGAACTCATGTCAACACAATTAATTGTCAAACTTGATAAACTACAAAATGTCACAGGGTGCCCGTAAACTATTAATATCGCATAGTCACGTAATTGTTTAGAATATAATAAAATTAGTATACGAGTAAGATTTATTTTACGCGGGAAAAATGTACCGAAATTTTCATCAAACGGATTTTTCCATTGTACAGTTTTGTATTGTTCGTTCACCAGCTAACTCGATCTCGATTTAGTTTATAATTAGTTGCAAGGTTTTCAAGTCGTGAATTAGAAAGTATTATATTGAAATACAAAAATTGGAAATACATAAGTTGAAATCGAATTATAGTTTTTTATCGTGAAACAGTGAAGTTTTGTTAAGGGGAATTAATGAATGAAAATTTGTTAGTGGGAAAGATAAAATACTTTTTTTGTAAAAAAAATAATTGGTAAGTAAGTAATTGGAGATGTTAATTAGATAATTGAAGTTGTGAATATGAGAAAACCGGTACGGCCAAAATTTGCAAAACCACATCATATAAAATTCAAGGTTGAAATAGTGGAAAAAATATTGAAAGTGAAGAAAAACCTTTACGATTTCATCTCTATTTACTAACACACTCTACTACTTCTTAACGTCCTTCTAAAAACTCCTGACGTTCATTTCAACCAAATTTCAAATATCTCAAAGTCGTAAATAAAAATTGAAAGAGAAATGTTCCTCCTTAATTTTATTAATTTTCGTTTTTTTTTTAACAAAGTGAAATCATCGTCAAATAAGAAAAGAAACATGTATATATGTATAGGTGTAATGTATTTTGGAATCGATGAAATGCTGCACTAAACAGTTAAAATTACCTTCGGTCTTTCCACTTCAAATTCCAACGGGTATGGGACCCACCACGTTGGCTGGCTCCTCCACATATGAGCTAACTATCGGGTAAGCTCTCCCTCCTTTTGTGTGTTACTGAGGCTCTTGCCATAATGCTTAGCCTCCCTCACCCTACATGGGTCAAGGCATTGAATTGGATCCTTGATCCAGCTGAGAGGGGTCTTATTTGTAGGCTGTGAACTTTCTAGGGAAACATGGAATTAGTCGTCATGTTTTCTCTGTAATCCCTTTCGATCTATTACCTAGGATCTTGGCGCCTATTAAGACCAATTGTTTTTAAGGTATTACTGACTGTGGTCATCGTCTTAAATCGTAAGTGTAAAATTTTGTATTAGGGTCCTTGCGCTGACGGAAAGAACCCGCCCCACGGCACCGCAAGTCAAGCTGCCAGCACGCTTATGCGTCACCAGCAAGGCTATTTCCAGTGGTGAAAATAGCTTTTTTACAAAATTAATAAAAAATCTAATGTGTAAAAAAAACATTTTTGTTCTAAATTAATTCATTGGATATCAGAAAAAGCCGGCCCGCTAAATAAGGCGATTTATTATTTTAGGCTATCGTCAGACGGTAGATTATAGACTTTTATACCCTCGATTGTGGAGGGCGTATTATTGGACAAAAGCACATCGTTCTTCTTCTCTATGGTCTGTTTTCCGATAGAGGCTGATCTAGCTTCTAATACTCCCATGCAGACCGCTTCAGCGTGCATGCCGGTTTTGCGCTACGGGAAAAAGCTGACAGCATCTGTGGGCCTTGGTAGTATAAAGGATAGTGAGGTCTCGTTTCATGCAAATCTGACAATAAAAGACTCCTACTGTACTTCGCTACCTCTGGGATACGCAAAAGAAGTTGAACAATACCCAATAGTGGAATCATTATCTTCCTTGAGCTTGCCAATCTTTTCTGATATACATTTTAACTCCCAGTAGAAGACTCTCAATTGATAAGATAAGAAGCAGTTGCAATATAAAACCAATTATTCGATTTCGTCCTTAATTTCGAACTTATTCATGCCTCGTTAATTTTTTAAAGTTATAGTCCTAGCTGAAATCAAACTCAACTCCCCCGCACAATCAAATCATTCAACATTCCTTTGTCCGACAAATCATCTCATCCCAGCTGGTATTTAACCATTCATGTCCTAATGACAAACATAAATCGTATTTAAATAGGACATTTCAACCCATCCATGACTTAGTTATACCCTTAATTTCTGTCCATTAAAATCTTAAATAGGTTACAACAAGATTATGTACGATGGGCTCTTAGCAGTTGTAATAAAACAGCAAAAGGGTGGTCTGGTTGGGTACAAGCCAGAAAAGACTCACAGAGTATGCCAGGACTTCTCGGTAAAATCATTTTCACTCGGTGACAACACTTGAGTGTTTCCAATTCACAAAACGACTACTCATACACCTTCAGCGTGTTCGCGGAATGAATGAAATTTAAGGCAAACAAGGATACAGAAATTGTGAGCCTAATTTAGTATTTTATTAATGGTCCTACAAGCACGCCACGAATAAGAAGACTGAAGTAGAGTGGAAGAGGGATTGGGTATCTTAAATTTTAAATATAACGACTCAGTGCCATCGTTGTCACGCGGCGTTGTTGCACGTTCACCAGGGACTACGGTTTTGCACAGATGAAGCCACTTTGGCTTATTTTTAAGCTTTCTTGCGAATAACTGGATATACGAGTACCTAGAAGCAACATCGTACCAGGAAAGGTAGCGCAGGAAACAAAAGGACTGAATGAGGTACATAAAATATCACTTGAAGCAAACTTTGTAATTCCACGGTTCGTTACTGGTACATATCACGTTTTCATCTTCATCTTTGTCCTTGTTCACGTTCACTTCCTTATAGCGATACTTTGCAGTTCCGACTTCTCTCACGCTTGTCGCGTCGTGTCTTTTCCAATTCTCATCTAGGATGAAACATTAATTTTCCTCAAAATCCTTAAAATGTAAATTAACTAAGATTTGTGCTCAAGATCGCTTTCATATATTTTAAATGTAACAAATGCGCGAGTATACAAAGTATGTATTGTCCTTAATATAAGCTCTCTCTCTCCCCTTCTTTGACTTTAGCCACGCTAGAACACAGCTCTCTAGGAGCAACTCCAGCCGAGGTGTTAGAGTGAGCTAAGATTTCAAAGCTGGTTAAAAGTGATGCGTGTATTTATATTTGTATAGGAAGCGAATTCTTTGGAGAGAGATGTGACGGTTTTGTGCTTTTGCTACTTGTTAGATATATCCTTAAAGGATTTTATGTGACAGCGACATGGCAAGTGTCAAGACAATATTAATGTGAGGTCGGAAAGTTTGCCGTTGAATGTTTGCATTGTCGCATTCGCTAGGCTATGCCGCACCAAGCCGTTGATGATAATTTATAATACATCGTTTTGAATATGGCGAACGTCAAGATGTTTTTTTCGGATAGATATGATGAGTTTAATAATGATGTCGGGCATGCATGAGGAGTAACGAATTTCAATGTTTCAAGTGAGGATAAATTGATGATTGGATGGGATGTGATGTTAATGCTTTGAAAGTAATTTAAGGATTTTGTTGTGTAAATTGGGGCATGAAATTGAATTAAGCCTTGAAAGTGTTTTTATTTTTTATGAGAATGCAAAATAAGGACTTTCACAGAAAGAGGTGTTATGACTGGATAATTTTTGTATTAACAATTGAATAAACAGGCTTAGCTACCAAAGTTGTAGTGTTTAGTGATGTAATACGTATCCGTACAGGACTGCAGTGGTAGACTGCTGCCTCAGTGAGCGAAAAATTTGTGCTTTGCTGGAAATGGCCTTGTCTGGAGACTCGTAACTGCGCTGGCAAGCCAGTTTTGCGGTGTTTTCGACTGGATTCTTTTCTCACAGTGCAAGGAACCACTACAAAAATACCCGTGCTACGTAGCAGACGAATCGTTAATCAAAGACGTAAATGAACAAGAAAAATCTTTTAGCCAGTTAGACGAAAGTCCAACTAAAATCATAAATAACAAACATGTACGTACATATTTTAAAAGTCCACACTATTAATAGGCACTGATACTATCAAAACCTCATAAAACGTCGATATAAAACAATTGCAGTTTGAAAATTCATTAACTTATCAAAAAACACACAGAAAGATCTATTCAAAACAATTATAATTTACAAACTAAGTACATAATAGATACAAAGCAATTATAATCTAAAAATTCAGTAGACTATCAAAAACCGCATCGGAAGATAGATACAAAATAATTACAATTTACAAACTAAGTATTTAATAGGTACAATAATATATACAAAACAATTACAATCTAAAGATTCATAATACTATCAAAAACCGCATAGAAAGATAGACACAAAACAATTTAAATCTAACCAACTGATTATATAATAAATACAAAACAAATACAATTTATAAACTAAGTATATTAATATCGAGTACTGTATAGAGAAACAAATCTATTTATAAGCATAATCAACTTAACAACAAGAATCCAAATATAACAACAAAAAAATATGCTGAAACATACCCCACGACCATCGCATCAAAAGTAAAGCGACACCTAATGCACTTCATAGCAATGCGATGTCGCAAAAGCCCAACAGAGCTAAGGACGAGGAGTACGGAAGTAACAGACCATGTATTTAGACACACAGCAGTGATGATATGCAGTTGAAAATTTGATCATCACAAACGCATTAGTGGATGAAAGCTTAGGTTCCGGAATAAAAACAAAACCATGCATTTGGACAAGCGTTTAGTGGATTATGGTTTGTAATACTACAGAAGAGAAAATTGAATTGAAACAAATGCATCTTCAGTATTTCACATGGCTAAATTATTGAACTCTATTTAATGTAGATAATCGGATTGAAGCAAATGTGAGTTCAACATTTTAACCGGCATAGAGTACTGAACTCTCTTTATAAAAGAAAATCGATTGACAAAAATACACGGTCATCAGAAACGAAAGGTGAAACTCTTATTTATCAGGAAAAAGATCAATAGTCCTGATCGACAAAGACAGCAATTTTTGTGTGTGTAGTCGCAAGGAGCAGAGTAATTGCTGTCTGTGTTTTCACAACAAGCGAAGAAGTAAGTTGGCACCTCAACTTTAGCCTTCCCACATTCAACTTCAACTAAATTGGGTCCCTTTGCTTGCACCTGACCCATCTGCTATGTTGCTGCATCCCATCATTACTTTGGCTCCTGGGCTTACGCATAGCCGCACCTCATCAGTCACTGTTCGCCACCAGCCCCACCATCGAATAGGACTCCTTGGCTTACGCCTGGTCCTGGGCACCCTATCATTGCTTTTGCTGCTCAGCTTACGCCTGGCCAGACCTCGTCAGCTGCTGTTCGCGCCACAATCGAATAGGTCTCCTTGGCTTGAACATGGTCTCGGGCATTTTCTTGTTACAAAGGCTCCTTGGCACTCCCCAGAACTGGTCGATGGCAAGCAGTTCCACGAGCTCATCTGCCTCCATCCTAGATGCCCTCAAACCACTCTGTTTATTAGCAGGCTCCCGTCAGTCCAAGAGAAACAAAGGAGCAGTCCGAGGCTCCCTACACTGTCTCGTCTCGTCCAGAAGCCCACCGGGCTACAGTTTCACCGGCAACAACCGCCAGGTCCCCTTAGATGTACTTATCGCTGCAGAACACCTATCGGCGCCCAGCCCATCACATTGGAAGAGAAAAGGGCTTGACAGCAGCGCAAACAGCAGCCCACAGCTGGGCAGGAGTGATAAACCTCCCCAGTATCCCCCTCAAAGCCACTCAGGGGAGGGCAACAATTAAAGTTTTGACGCCAGCTGGGGCAGCTACTGCTTTTAGTTTGGGTCAGGATCACACCGAAGGAGAAAGCCGAACCCCTATCGGCCCCAACCCATCACGTTGGAAGAGAACATAGCTCAACAGCATTGAAAACAATAGCCTATAGCTGAGCAGGAGCGACAAACCTCCGTAGTACCCCCCTCGAAGCCGCGTAGAGAAGGTCAACAGACAAAGTTGCGACACAAGCTACTGCGTTTAGTTCGGTTCAATGTCACACCAGAGAGGAGAAAGCCCGTTCCTGCAATCAAGCGTGCGCCCTCCAGAAACAGCGTTGAAAGAAGCGAGGGGAGAAGCGACGTCAACGCCGGCCAGACCGGAATCAGTTAGGAGACCTTACACTGTTTCGAATAGATAAACCTTGTAGTTGTGTTTATAATTAATATACGTGTTATTGCATATTAAGAAAAAACCCATGACCCAGGTCTTTTCCTTTTCGCTATTGGGAAGAATTTTTCAGTTGTTTCTAGGGTAAGGTACGATTCCTAGTCACACGGATCAAAAGTGGTTGGAACTATTAATTAAATGTTTTATAACACCCAGTTAACCGCGCACGAGACCTAAGGCAACTTCATCCTTGCCACAAAAATTCACGGCCCACAAATAATAATGTACATCAACAACGGTAAAGACTTTATAAAAGTTGAGCACAATATCTAATTCATATACATTATAGAAGTATTCGCTGAGGACTTCAACAAAACGATGAATAGCTTTTAAGTAACAGAGATTATTCTCATTCACATCGGCACATATACTGAAGTAGTTACCGGTGTAATAACGGTAGATGATTTTGAAGCTACGAAACTCTAAAAAAATTTATATGTTTAGTATCCCGGACAATTACCACAGCATGAACTTCTCCGATTCTTCTCTGTACAGTTGCCTAAAGTTTGGTAGGAATACAATTTTCAGCTTCAAGTTTGTATATTTGTTCAGGCTTCAGGGTTTCCTTTCTTCTGTTTTATTCTTGCAATCAGTACTTCTCCTCCTTCTTTTTCCTCAAGATTTCTTTAAATTTTACATTGTGGTCATTATTACGTCAATATTTCTCTGTGCGATTTCTTTTTTTTCTTCGCAGCTCTAATTCTAGCGTTAATAGATTCAAGAAAAATTTCAGAAAAACAGCAGAAAGTGTGAGGATAATACAAAATATTCAACTTTATCTTCTTAGTTTTAGATATTTTGATTACTTTATGGCGTAAGAACGATTGAGCCGATAATTTTGAGCTCAAGTTCAAAATGCCGCTAGTATCTGTAATATTCTAACGTGCCAACTGTTCATTTTCACATCATAAAATTTTTGCCCGAAACTTCTTCAAGCCACAATTTCCGCATTCCATTCCACAAAAATCCTAGTTTTGGGAAACACAATGCAAAATGTTTTTTTCTTCGTCGCGGAAACGCCCACGACACTTTTCAAACCCCAGCTTCATTCCCCTTTCGCTCTTTTGCCACGATGACTTTACCGTGCTAGCCCTTCTTGCAGAAAACGAGTTTATTGCACATAGACGAGAAATTTCACACTTTAAATGATCAAATCTCACAGATAAATTTAGCTGAATTTCACTTAGTTATTCTTAATCTTTTTCTTTGCTGATTTATTTCAAATTGAGGGCACGATTAGCGCGAATGCGAGCAAATGGACCGCTGAGGATAGAACTTTTCACACGCCATGAAATGACTTCCAATCTTCCCGGTCGAAACGCACCACAAAGTCTCTTTACCTTACTGCTGTTTTCCGGAACGGGTTCTTTCCAGTTTCTTGGAATTTGCACTATATATCTGGGTGGTAGTATTGGGCTTTCAAAACTGGCAGCATTTACAGCATCCAATTCATTTTCATTACAATGACATGTGTAATGATTGGACAATGTAGAACGGGGAAGGCTTGCTAGGGTGAATCTTATTCGATTTTGCACCGGTTAATGTAGAGATTCTATAAAATTTGATAAGAAGAGTGAAATCATGAATGAAAAATGGCAAAATGCCATAGAACGCGACTTTTTGCGAAAATCCTTTCATCGCTTGATGTCACGTTTTTAATTGTTTTTTCTAGTGTCTTAGGTGGACACGTACATTGCTTTGATGATAAAACAAATTGGGTTTTAAACTTGGATGCATGCCAAGTTAAATCGACCTGAATTTCCTTATCCCCCATACTTTCACTCTTTTCAAACTGAAATGATTTCAAATGAAACCCAATCGATTTAAGAATAAACGTTAATTCGACGAAATCGTAGTTGAGAGGAAGATTCATGTCACCCATTTTTTCTTGTTTAAAGATAAACTACTGATTAAAATAAGTATAGATTGCTCGAAAAATATAGCAAAACTTCTACAGAACTTCTTTTTTACAAGACTTCCATAATTTTTCCTCTACTTTTTGTCCTTTTCGCGAAGATCCCTCGAGCAGTTTGCCTGTGTGGACAGCTTGATTACGACAGAGTACTATCAAGTTTTTTATCGATTTCCTTCAGAGAGAAGTGAGGAGTGTAGCGGCAGAGAGGCAAAGGATATTTACGCCCTAAATATGGGAGTCCCTATATGTACACTGCTTCTGTACTATCCACTAAACACCTTCCTCGTTAACTTGAAAGCCTTTTCTCCGATCATTTGACTCATCATATTGAGCCAGGCGTCATGTCCTTATGCTGAGAGAGATTTTGAAATTAATGAGAATTATTTTCAGGTGAAAATGAAAAAAGGATACGAAATTACTAGAAATGAGACCCTTCACATTCGATGCTTCCAGGTATTCAAATAATTTTCTTTTAACTATCAGGACCGTCCAAATACCAGGTGGGCCATATAGTAGTTTCTTTTTAAAATACATGTCACTTTGACACCAACAGCTGTTTCCTGCCCAAAATCGTGTTAGTGAGTCACTATTAACCTTCCGCGACCCAATGAATCGACTTTGGGAAATATTGAAATCTTCTTTCCAAAGTGAGTGCTGTGTTGCGCAAACCATGCGTTTTTTTAAAAATGAAGTTTTGGCCGAAATGAGGTACACACTGTGGCTACTGTATGCAAATTTGTGAAGAAAGTTCATGGGGCAGGCATGCACTCACGGCCCACGTATTCGCACGTTGCGCACCCCGGCGAATGTGGCTGCTGTAGCCGAGAGTGTGCGACTCAACCCGAGAACATCAACTCGCCATCGATCGAAGCAACTCAACATTAATTGCACGAGCCTGAGAAGAACTTTGAACAAAGACCTCGGATTATTTGCTTGCAAGATCCAAATGACTCAGGAACTGAAGCCGAATGACCATCCGCTTTGTTATTGCTATGCAGTTTTGTCATTAGAGCAGCTCGAACTGAATACCAATTTTTCTCAAAAAATCATCTTTTCTGATGAGGCACATTTTCATTTCGGCAGCTTTGTGAACAAAGAAAACTGTCACATCTGGGGCTCAGAACCCCCCCACACGTGATTTTCGAGAAGCCAATCCATCCTCCATAAGTAACAGCGTGGTGTGAATCCCGAGTGGTAACATTATTGGACTGTTTTTCTTTGAAAATGAGGCTGAAAATACTGTCAACCGGGAGCGCTACAAACGCATGATAACCGACTTTTTGTGGCTGGAGATTGAGGATTGATTGACTTTTGAACAAGATGGCACACCATGTCATACAACTCATCAAATAATTGATCTTTTGCACAGAAAATTCGAAAATCGTGTAACCAGCAGCCCTGGCGATGTCAATTGGCCACCTCAAAGCTGCGATTTGACACCATTGGACTTTTTTATCTGGGGAGCTGTGAAAACTCAATGTTATGCGGAAAATTCACAAACGATTCAAATACTGAAATTGAATATTCAACAGACCATTGCTCAGATAGGACTCGAAACCATCAATAATGTCTTGGGAAATTGGGCTGAAAGTATGGCTTACTGTCGCGCCAGCCATATGGATGAAATAGTGTTTCATAACTAAAGTTTGGTCATGCAAACAAAGCCAAAATATAAGAAAAAAATTTGATTTTTGTTCATTATATTGCATTTTCAAAAAGAAACTTGCATTTGGCCCACCCCATATAATATACCAACTCCACCATCGACGGTCCCAAGCCCGTTTGAGAGAGGAAGAAGGAACCCCTTATTTCCCCAGTGAATGCCCTTGAGATCCACATTGGGTTTACTGGTTCCCAAATAATTGGACATAAAATGCCGAGAAATGCTGATAACTATAAATACATCTACAGCTTTGCAACTAAGCCCTACTTAAACCTCCTTTGTGAGGACATAAGAGGGCGAAGGTGAATCCTCCGCATCTGATAACGGAATCGACATAATAACCACGCCGCCGGAATGTAGGTTGGACGGCGGACTAACTCCCCGTCCCTAGAAAACCCTCAAAATTTTTCAAAACTAGCACATGGGCCTCGGAATGGATTGGACTCGCGGCAACGACCTCGCAAACAAAAAAAGACTATGGCATTGGATCCTGGAATGTCAAATCACATAATTACCTGGCGCTGTTGTGGATCTTTTACAACAGGCCGGTCAATATCAATTAAAAATACTGGACATGCAGAGCCGAACTGGACTGGAAACGACATTCAAGACATGAGATCGCACACAATATTCAGACGTGGGAAGCCTACTCAAAAACAAGAATTCAGAGTGGGCGTTCTTGTGGAGAGGGAGTTCAAATCGCGCGTTATTGAGTTTAAGGCAATCATTGAACGGTTGTGTAGAATCTGGATAAAACCAAATTCCTCAAAATCTTGCTGATCAATGCTCATGCTCCGGCAGAAGAAAAGGATGAAGAAACGAAGGAAATGTTCTACAATCACCTGAAAATACTAGTCAACTCATTGCCTACAAGCGACACAAAAATAATTCTGTGTGGTTTCAACGCTAAGGTTGGCAATGAACTATCTCATCGGGGAATGACTGGAGGATACAGTCTCCACGATGAAACAAATGACAACGGCCAGCGCCTGATTGTCTTTGCATGTAGCAAAAGTCTAGTTATACGTTTGACTTGCTACCCACATCAACACATTTATAAAATGACCTGCGTACCACCAGGTGGCAACACATCATGTTCTGATCAATCAACGATAGACCAAAAGCATACTTGACGTCCGTACATACCGCCTAGCCAATTGTAACTCAGATCATTACTTGATCAAATTAATCTATCGATGTCATATGTCAAAGGCATATTTGGCGCTAGAACAATTTGACATCGAAAGGCCCCAAACGGTGTCTGTGGCCAAGAATTTCACGGACACCCTCAAAAAATAGGTGGCTCCCATATTATCCGACGCGTCGTTAAAGACAAGCAACGAGCTCTGAATGGAAGTGAAGCAGCTCTTAAGACCATGGAAGAGCAGATGACCGGACATCAAGCCCTTTGCAAGAGGAATGATTGGTACGATGATGAGTGCCAGAGTGCGTTAGATAAAAAGAATCAGGTATATAAAGATTTCACAGGAAGAAAATCCAGGACAAAGACAGAACACTATGAAAATCTCAGAAAAGCAGCAAATAAGATAAATAGAACTAAGTAATGAAAATAATATGACGACCAATTGAAAAGTATAGATGTTAGTTTAACGAGCCACAACACAAGACAAGCAAACAAAGTAGCGAAAAGCCTGAAACGTGGTTATCAGCCCAAAACCACACTCTGTCGTGATGAAATCAACAATATCATCGCTGTTGAAACCAAGATTAAAGAAAGATGGGCGTCATATTTCAAGAACCTCCTTAATCTCCTCCACACAGCTTCAGAACATCGGAGCCTATAGATGCCTGCGGAGAGCTTACATTGGCTCCACCAACTCTGGATGAAGTTTGTTCCATCATCAAAGCCCAAAAGAATAAAAAAGCACCGGGCATTGATGAGATTCCAGTGGAGCTCATCAAATATGAAGGCAGTAGCGTTCATCAAGCTATTCACAAAGTCATCCAGTACATTTGGCAACAAGAACATATGCCAAAAGAGTGGAGCCAATCAATTATAATCCCTATCCACAAAAAAGGTGACAAGCTACAGCGCGAAATTTATAGAGGCATATCACTACTTTGTACGGCTTACAAAATATTTTCTAAAATCTTAAGAAACTATATCGGATCATATGCCAAAAGTATTACTGAGGAGTATTAAGGTGGTTTTCGGGCAGGTAGATCAACAACAGATCAATTGTTCACGGTCAAGCAGGTACTTGAAAAATGCTGGGAGTTCAACATAGACGTACACCAAATTTTCGTTGACTTCAAGCAAGCATACGAAAATATTGATCGTAACGTACTGTACCAAATAATGCGTAGCGTACTGTAAAAATAATGCCAAATTAGTCTGTCTTACCAAAATGGCAATGACGTCGACGACTTCCCAAGTCCGCATCAATAACCAACTCACCGATGCCTTTGACACAAATATTGGACTAAAGCAGGGAGATGGGCTGGCCCCATTGTTATTGAATTTGTTTCTGGAGTACGTCATACGGAAGCTACCTGTCGTTACGCGAGGTACATTACTATAAAAGTCGAGTCAGGTAGTGGCCTATGTGGACGACATCAACATTCTGTCACAGTCATCAACAACTGCCAACGAAATTTTCCTGAAACTCGACAGCGAAACAAAACTTGTAGGGCTAAAATCAACGAAAATAAAACAAAGCTCATTACGCAGTCGAGGAAAAATACCCCAAATACCCAAAATATCACACTTGGCAAATACAGTATCGAAAATGTTAGCGAATTCATGTATTTAGGCGCCAAAATAACGAAAACGGGCAATGAAAGAAACGAAATACGATGAAGAATACAGCTCGCAAATAAAATATTTTATTCAGTATTGACGATCTTGAAGACCAGCTGCATACTCGTACACAGAAAAACAAAGCTCCAAGTATACAAATCTGTGATAAGACCTGTATTATGCTATGGATGTGAAACATGGACCCTTACACAAGCATCCGCAAATATATTGAACACCTTTGAGCGACGGGTCCTGAGGCGAAGAAGGTATTTGTAGGGAGAACTGAAGGCCGGCGGCCAGTGGGGAAACAGAGGAAACGCTGTGGTCTGACTCGGTCGACGAAGACAGTTCATCGCTGCTCAGATTTCGGAATTGGATGACAGTTGGAGGCACTATTTGCAGGAAGCGAAGGCCCGGAAGGGGCTGTAGTACTAAGAAGAAGAAGAAGAATGTGAGGTTAAAAGAGGTCTTGTTTCTGTTGAAGATGAGAGTGACGCCACTTTTCTATCCTTTCCTTGCTTGTTGCAAGTAAGTAGCGAATGAATGGGGTTACACCGGTTTCTCCGTAGAGCGTTTTGTTTTTAAAATATTTCTTATTTAGGCGCCGATATATGAAGAGGCATTTCTGTAAGATTGTCCTCTCAAATATTTGTAGTTCTTTTTCAACCATTGGGGATATTGTGATCCAAGCCAGGAATGCATATGCTATAGTAGGTCAGATGAGTGAGTTATACATCAGAACATAACGTTAGGTAAGACAGACTTTGAGAATAAAAGTGGCACCTCCATTACGGAGGCTACTTTTGCTTTATTGACGATTTTCCGTGCGTGTGTGTTAAATTTGAGTGTATTGTTGAAGTGAATACCAAGGTATTCCATATTTTCTTTAATAGGGATATCTTCTCCCCTGATTCCGACTCTGATTTCTTTGCTTTCAGTGACCCTGAGTTGGTGCCTTTTGCCACTGGCGTTACGGAAGCATATCAGTTCCGATTCGTTTGTGTTGATTTTCAGTCCCCAGTTCTTAAGGAACTGGGCAATAGAAGTTACTGAGCTTTGCAGCTTTTCTTGGGCTATGGAGGGTCTAGCACGGGTTGACATTAGTAGGATGTCATTGGCATACACTATCAATTCCACATTAGGGTTAGGCACCGTGGCTTGTGAAGAATGGACTGGGTTTGAGCAGGGAATGTTGTGTATAAAAAAATTGAAAAGAGAAGGCCGAAGATAGATCCATAAGGGACACCTGACATGATGGAGATAGGGTTTGAGGTAAGACTACCGATTTTGATTAGGAGGTTCCTGTCGGAGAGAAAGGTGAGAAGGATTTTAGTATTTGCGATCGGGCAGAAATAGCCTAATAATTTCCATTTAAGGCCATCAGTCCATACTGAATCGAATGCCTTTTACAGGTCGAGTGTGCAGGTAAGTGTGCATTTTTTTCTCTGCAAACTGTGTGTAGTCCTGTTGTGCAGGAGCATTTTTGCCTGTTCAGTAGATTTACGGCTTTCAACTCCAAACTGAAACCAGGGGATTACGGCTGACGAGAATAATTTGATGCTATGGAGGATAATTTTTTCCAGAATTTTTCCCAGGTTGGGTGATAGCGAGATTGGTCTAAAGTTGTTCATGCTTCCATCACAATTAGGCTTTGGCACTGGTATTAGCCTGCTGGTTTTCCATGGTTGTGGGAAGTGCTTTTTATTAATGCAATCATTGCATATGATTGTGAGGAACACGGTATCTTTTTGCATGTCTTAATAATTCTGTTGGGTACTCCATCTGGGCCGTGGGATATTTTGCTGTTTAGGTTAGTCAAGGCTTCCTCTCTCTCGTTCTTGATATGCTCACTGAAGAAAGGTCACTGAGGTGATGAAGCTTGATTTGTATTCGTAAAGATTAGTAGGTATGACCCAACATGTCCTTCTTGGAAGTTTCTGATTTCTTTATCTACTCTGATGTTTAAGGAGACGTAAGCAGAGTCCTGTATAGTCCTTTATAGAAAGACTCGCAGTAGCTGAGTTTTTTTCATTATCTGTCTTAACAGGGTCCTTTTTGATGTTGTGTTTGAATCTTCTACCACATGTAAAATTATCAATAGTTTTAAAGACGTTTTAAGAGGGTCTCATTGAGCTGAGTCTATTCTTGTAGACTTCATTGAACTTGCGTCTTATCCGAATTTTAATCTCTCTTAAAAACGATGGAGATATGCTGCTTAAGTTCTATATACTCGTCATTGATCCGATTGTAATGACGATGGAAGATACATTTTAGTCTTTGGAGCATCTGTTTACGAGATTTCATCATTTGCAGGATTTCTTGGGTTAGCCATCTATAGAGGGAGCAGCGAGGCTTTTGAAAGTGAGCGTATTGATTCATGCACTCCTTTAAAACTGCTGTTACTGTATTGACGTGTTGGTCTATCTCGGCATTTGATAGGATTCTATCATCTAGGGGGAGCTCCAGAAGTGGCTCTTTAACGTCTTTCTTAAAATTTTCCCGTTCTATTGCCTCATATGCACAACAAAGGCGTGGGCATACTGATGTTGGGATGTGTGTTGTTAGGTTTAAATTTAGAATAAGTCCATGGTGGTCTGAAAGAGATGGGATTGTCCAACATGTATAAGGGGTTGGGTGGCCTGAAAGGAGGTCGTGGGGAATTATAAAATTATCAAGAAAGGAGCTTCCTCTTGGGAATGTTGGGACTCTCGCATTTATTATATAAGCTGTAAGATAAGCCTCAGAGTTAACCCATTGGTATAGAGCATTTCCGTTGGTGTTCCTTGTGGAGTCTCCCTATGCTTCATGTCTGGCATTCAGATCATTTCCTAGTAGAAAAGAATCGTAAGCTGAAGCTATGTATAGGATTTGATTTAATAGCAAGGGCATTGGATGGCCTAGGTTACAGGGGAGATATATGGATCCTATTAATATTTTTGCCGGAACCTCACTTGAATGCTTGGTCCTAAGAGGTGCTCATGTGCATGTGGAGTTATTTATTTCTAGGGAAATTTGGTTGAGGTCTAAGTTATTCCAATATAGAATGGAATGTCTGGAATGGCATCTAAGGTGCGGAGGAAATTTTCTATTTTTTGCAGCAGTTCTGTCATTGATATTCTGAGCCATTTGACTGACTTGTTTAAGCAATGCGAAGGAGTTATTTGGGGTGGGCGTGGGTGAGATATTTTAGCTGTTGTGCCCTGTGATGTTTGATATCTTCCTAGGTTGGTAGATGGGTGGAAAAAGATTTGGTATGTTCAGCTCTGCTTGGCTACTGGAGAAACTTGGTGTTAGTGGAAAACAGACTGGGATGGCAGATCTTTTGGATCTCTTCTCTACTGCTCTTTCTATAAGCCTTTTCCATTCTGGACATTCAGAAAATTAGCCTTCCATTTGGTATAGGATGCAGAGCGGGTCCGAGAGGACAATTATCCTGTAGAGGTCTTAATCTTTTTCGTTTTTCTTCCACCATGATTTTGTTAGATGGTTCACTGATCTTATTTGTACTTTCGGGATAGATTTTTTAATACATTTTAGGACTTCATTTTGCCCACATTTAAAGCTAATGCCTTCTAGGATTACAACGAATTTTTTACGTTTTTTGGGCGTAAATGAGTACTCCGAAGCATTTAAAGCTTTTGTTAGGTTCATCAGATAGTCATGTCAGTCTCGTTATTCGATACGATACGTTACAGTCATTTTCCGTGTTGTATTTGTACATAGTTTGTTTTAGGAACATGGCTTGTATATTTTCTATTAAGATTACGGGTACCAGGTCTTTTTCGGGCGGCTCATTTACTCGCTGAGCAATTTTATTTGGGTTTTTTTCATTTGAGAGTAGGTTGAATGGGTTCACACATGGGGTTATGTTAAGGGTTTTCTCAACCGAGGTTTTTCGTTTGGCAACCAAACGGCCCTTAGCAACTAAATAATTTACATTTTCGTTTATTAAACTAACTTGTTTTTGTTGTACCACCAGTGAGCACTCTGCGTCATAGTATACTCAACTAGTAACCACACTCCATCAACCCTCCGGAAAAATTCGAACACAAGCCGAACAGCAAGCCATAAATCTTCGGTAGCAGGTAGATGGTAAACGCTGATGCGAGGAATGGCACGAATATAAACATATGCTTCGATGAGAGATTTCAGGGCTACCAGAGCTAAAAAATCAATAACATTGCAGAAAAACAAATTCGTTCCATGCAATCTTTTAGTTTTTTGTTAGGATGTGGCAGCACTCCTATGTTCTGAAATGCGTAAAAGAACACGTGCGTCGGAAATTTTATTTGCATTTTGCTTTGTTTCTTGAGCGCGCGAAACATGGGATCAGCTGTCATGCCCCGGATCAGCTGACGTGCCCCTGGGAAAATTCAAAAAGTGTGCAACACAGGGTAAATGAAAGGTGTGGCTACTATTTGAGTATACTATGCTCTGCGTCGGTCTCCATATTTTTATGCCCCAGGAATTCCCTTCCTCGCTGCCTTCATTTTTGGTTGAGTCACCATGTGTTCATTTGAGTAGTCGATCCATTTTAATTCAGATCATGCTTGGTAGGCTCCTTTTGCATGGTTTGGCACCTGCTCCAGTCACCTTTTGCCGTCTTCCTCGTCCGTCCCGATATTGGTGTTTTACTTCTGTTCTATGTTAAAGGAATATAACTATCGCGTTTGACTTTTCCAACTTAGCTCACTAATAAGCCGTTCAAGGAAAATTCTTGATATTTTTGAAATTTTGATATTTTAAATCTCGAGCACGTGTCTTTTCCGTTACAGGGGAATGGCCCCTGAAAAAAAGAAAATTTCATCAAATGTTAACAATATGGGTATCAAATGAAAGTTATTAATGAGAACTTTTCAAAAAACAGGTCTTAAAATGACAAGTTTTGGTATGAGGAGCGCAGGGGAATGGGAAATGTACGAAAATTTTGTATCTGCCCCTTCGCGATTGGACTCTTTTGACCTGAAAAATCTGAAAAAAATCACGAAGGTGGATCTTTAGAAGCACAAGGGCAACAAATACCTCAGAAGTCAAAATTCGATCAACTTTGTTAATAATAGTGTATTTTATAAATTTTACATTTTTGCCTATAAAATCAAAATGGGACCCTTAAATTTTGAAAAAGTAACAATTTGAGTTTTCTGATATCAATTGTATGTGTCCTGAAAATTCCAAAATAATCGAACTATGAACAGCTATGTTACAGCCGATTAAATATTTAACATTTACAACAACATTAACACGTGATACTAGGGAGATACACGTTTGCAATGGACCTAGACACCACAAATAAGTAGAAAATTTTATAAAAATTTTAGAAATGGTTTGTAATATCAATGTGTTATCGTGATTAATCAAGCAACGGGTTCAAAATACTTGAAACAAAATGGCAGCGAATCTAAATGTATAACAACCAGGATATAATTTTTCGAGTTCAACTTATGGAAGCTGTATATAAGATAAGTTTTGATATGCAGAACATATTGTTCGATTTAGTAATTGTTTCGCGAAACCCTTCTGGCAGGATCACTCTCCTGTTATTTCAACTTGTTTCTTTGGTGTTACCGTTATTCACATTTTCGTGTTGAACAATTTCTGGAATGGAAAATTTATCAAACTTGAAATATTATTTCTATCCTATATTGAAACACGTTTCTCCAATTAATACAAAATAAATCACCAAAATTGCCGTTTTGGAAAATTAGGAAAAACCAAAATTCCGCAACAAACCTTTCTTTGCCCAAACTATACCTCCAGATATATTTTATATCGAATTAAAACTTTATTTTCTCTATTTTCCGTGTTCATGTGCAGATTAAATTGTGTAACCGATGATTTTCGATTTTAAAATAAATGTATGCTTTTGACATATGTGCAATTTTCCGTGTATGAAATTTCACATTTGATGCCACACACACACAATTCCCACTGAGTGTTCTTTTGTGTTATTATTTACATCGTAATAAACCAGCAAAGAGAGATAGAATTGTTATCAGGAGTGAATATTCTCGTAGTCGTCTGTTTGTACCAAAAGAACGTCACGAATTCTGGTGTATGTTTTTGTTCAGGATCATGGACTTTGCCTTTACACCAAACTGGTACTGCTGAAAATTGAAGTGAATATTTACACATTTATACTCATATTTATGCATTTATACAGGTTTGATAGTTATTTTCCGAACAATTGTTGTAGATGGTGTTGCTAACAATCCTTTGGTGTCCAACCGAATGTTGAACATGAAAAAGACAATACAACGAATTTCAATTAAAATTTTCAATTCATGTAATTTATGAAATACAACGCGAAACTGAAGGGTGTGTAAATTTGGATATAGATATTTGGTGGATTTGGGCAGTTTTGTTCATTGGAGTTGCCTTTTCTAAATATTTTGGCTTATTTTGGGGGTGCTTAAGATTTTTGTGATGGTGTTTCTGTGAATGAAATCAATACAAAATATCCCAGATTTACGATTTTGATAGTTGCCTGATCTGATCAAACAATGAAAAATATAGGAAAACTCGAGTTTTCACAGCTTAAAACAAATTCGCAAATTAAAATATGTAACATAGGGTGACTCATTATGAGGTTTGGTTTTTAATCTGGAACAAAAGGCATAAAGTTAAATTCTATAGTGAACAATTTATTCTGATTTAAAAAAGAAAAATCTATGACATTTACTTTTTAAAGATTATCTTGTTTATATCATGACCGCGACTACGCCGTAAATGGTCCATCCTGAGGGCCCAATTTTGGACCAGGTGTTCCAGCATATCGACCGGTATCTCGAGAATAACACGAATAATGTTGACTTCCAAAGCGTTGATTGAAGCTGGCTTTTTCCCTGAAGACCAGAGACTTCATATTACTCCAAAGAAAATAATCTGACTTTTCTTCTCCGTTGCACTACATCCCCTCTCGGGCATTCGCTTCTTGCAAACAAGTTCCTCCAATTGTTTCCACCCATTGACCGCGTACTCCAATTTCAAAATCTGAGTAGCGATGAACTGTCTTCATTGACCGAGTCAGACCAGCGTTTTCTCGGCATCTCCATTGGTCTCCACACCTTCAGCTCTCCCAACGGATACCTTTTTGAGTTTTTTTCTCCATACGATTTATGTGGCTAGCCCATTGCAGCTTCTACAGTCTGACAATTGATGAGACCTCCGGTTCGTCAAAAATTTTACACAGCACATGGTTGTATCGAATCCGCCGTTGGTCTCCATCTAGCTTCCCTCCAATTATTCACCTCAGGACCCGTCGCTCAAATGTGATTAACATATTGGCGGATGATTGGGTTAGGGTCCATGTTTCGCACCCATAGCATAACGCAGGTCTTGTCACAGATTTGTATACTTGGAGCTTTGTTTTCCTGTGTATGCAGTTGGTCTTCAAGATCGTCAAAACTGAATAAGATATTTTATTTGCAAGCTGTATTATTCGGCGTATTTCATCGCGCTCATTACTGGTTTTCGTTATTTTGGTGCCTGAATACACAAATTCGCTCACATATTGGATACTGTATTCGTCAAGTGTATTGTTTTGTGTACTTGAAATATTTTTTCTCAACTGCATCATGAGCTTTGTTTTATTTTCATTGATTTGTAGCCCTACTAGTCTTGCTCCCCTGTCGAGCTTCAGGAAGATTTCTTTGGCAGTTATTAACAACGATGGCAAAATGTTGAAGTCAAGTCATTACTTGACTTGCATAGTAATGTACCTGGTGTACCGACAGGTTGATTACTGATGACGTGCTCAGGAGCTAAACTGAATACTAAGGGGGCATGCCTGTAGTGTTCGCACGTTAATTAAAAGACGACCGATCTTAATGAGTTCAGTTTATTGACTGACTTCTTTCTTAACACTATGTGTTACATTACGAATAATGTGTATTTATATACTATGGGATAGAGCGGGACAGAACGATACTCCACATCTCTCCCGTAAATTATTAATGTTAACATAACTTTAATTCATTTATTTTCTTTCCTCATAATATAAAGATCAATATAGAGTTAGAATGTATTCATGGTATGTATATAAAAAGATGAAAATAATATTATATTTTGGTTTGAAACAATTACATAGCTACATATTAATTCATAAGTAATTTTTGATTAGTAAGTCAAACGGTCGAGTTGTCTTGATATTTTTCTTGACCTTGTCGTGTAGTGGCCTGTAAGTGTTGTAGGTTGACATGTTGTTAGGATCTATTTTGATTCACTTCGAATATTCACCTTCATCCCCCCCTTCGAAGGTTTTGATCAAGTAGCTCCGAGTTCTCCTTCAGTTATATGGCACGTTCTTCCTGTGAGCGTTGTTAAGATGAAACACATTTCTTCGGTAAACCCCAGAATTATATATAGAAAGAACAGAGGTATCGCCTTTGGCTGCAATGCGACCCCACTGATGTATGTCTCTAATCCAGACAACGTCACCGATTTTAAAGTTTCTTCCGCTGCATACACCATGGCGTCTATCGTAATTATTTGTTTGTTGTTGTCTTCGTTGTTCCTCAGCCATTGTTATTTTGTCCATATTGAGAGAATTTGGCTCATATCGTTCACTCGTCATCGGGATGGTTGATCGAATTTTCTGACCCATTAAAAGTTCTGCTGGACTGTAACCGTTATTAAGTGGTGTTGCTCGGTACTCCAATAGCGCTAATTCAGGATTTTCTTTATTTTTCTTTAAAAGTGTTTTAACAATTTTAAGCGCTGACTCAATGAATCCATTGCTTTGAGGGAAACGAGGGCTGGATGTAATGTGCTTAAATCCCCAGGAGTGTGCAAATTGTCGAGACTCTGATGTGTGGACCGTTGCAAACTGGGGCCCTTTATCAGTTCTAACAATTTCCGGAATGCCAAATCTCACAAAAATCGATTTTAAGTGTGTGATGACGCATTTGGCAGTCTGTGATTCCAAATGTACTATCTCCGGAAATCTGGAAAAGTCGTCATTTATAACAAGAAACGTCTTACCATGACATACGCAGAGGTCCATTGGTATGGTGTGCCAAGAGCGCTCTGGCATTTCAGAACTGATGAGCGTATCATGTCTTGGAACTAAAAACTGTATACAGGTAGTACACCGCCGAACATATTCTTCCATCTGTGTTGACGAGCCAGGCCACCAGACAGACTGGCGCATCCTGCTTTTGCACTTTACAATTCCCAAATGCCTGGTATGCATCGTTTCTAACATCCCGTGTTGTAAGGCCGTTAGGGTGACAAGTCTCTTACCGTGCATCGAAAATTGGCCATCAATTGAAAAATATTGGCGATCGTTATAGAATTACCTTGCTTCTTGTGATAGTTTTGAACGATGTGGCCATCCGTCTTGGCGATACTCCTTTACTTCTCTGATGATGGGATCATCTTGCTGGGCTTTTCGAATAGTGTTTAGTTTGTCGGTTGATGCTGGTAGCTCTTCGATAATGCTGTTGATGAATGTTTCGATTTCATCGTCATCGTCCGGTCCTGTTTCTTGCATAGGATGGCGAGATAGCGTATCACCTGCTATAAGATCTTTTCCAGGAGTATAGATTATGCTAAAAGTAAGACCCATCATTTACATACGGAATCTTTGGATCCTTAACGTCAAGTCATCGAGGTTTTTCGTAGTGAAAATTGGAATCAACGGCTTGTGATCCGTCTCAATTATAAAATGGATGCCAACGATGTAGTCCCGGAATTTCCCACATGCCCATTTGATGCCTAAAGCTTCCTTTTCTATCTGCGCATACTTCTTTTTGCTCTCAGACATCGTTCGCGAAGCGTATGCTACGGGCTTCTGGATACCGTCCACATTTGTTTGAAGGAGCACCGCTCCCAATCCGAAAGAAGATGCATCAGACGACACAAGGTTTCTATGTGTAGGATCGTATGTCTTCAATACCGGAGCCGTTGTTAGTGCTCGTTTCAGTTTTAAGAAAGCCTCCTCCTGAACTGGTGTCCATAGAAAATCAGTCTGGGATTTTAAAAGCTCATTAAGGGGGTAGCTTACTGAAGAGAGATATGGAACGAACTCACCCAGGTAATTTACTAATCCCAGAAACTGGCGCAGTTCCCTTATATTTTGCGGATGGGGGAATTCACCAATTGCCTTGATTTTTGATGGGCAAGAGTGTATACCCTCCTCGTCAATTTTCTGTCCCAAAAATGTAATGGATTTGATACCTATCTGACACTTAGATTTATTTGAGGTAACTCCATTCTCTTCTAGCTTTTTAAGTACAGCACGCAAGTTTAGATCATGCTCTTGTATGTCCTTCCCTTTCACCAATATGTCATCCATTTGGCAGATGACACCATTAAGGCCTTCAAGAATCAACTGCATTCGTTTTTGGAACAACTCTGGGGCCGTGCAAATACCAAAAGGCAGCCTTTGGAAGCAGAATCTTCCAAATGGAGTTAGAAAAGTTGTAAAAAGCTGTGATTTTGGAGATAGCTTTATCTGCCAAAATCCATACTTCGCGTCTAACTTGGTGAAGTACTTTGCACCTTCCAATTGCGCCAGTGAATGGTCAGCAACTGGCATCGGGTGTATACCTCGTTGAATGGCTAAGTTGAGTTTCGCGAGGTCAACGCAAGGACGATTATCACCGTCAGGTTTGTTAACGATTACCATCGGAGCGCACCAATCTGTTGACTCATCTACACGTCTGATTACACCCAACTGAAGCATTTCATCAAGTTTTGCCTTGAGCTTTTCCTTTAATGGAATCGGGACTCGTCGAGCTGTTGCAATTGTATAAGGTTTCGCGTTTGGTTGCAATTTGATTTCGTAATCCTCCTTAAGACAACTGAGTTTGTTAAATAATTTTGGATATTCCGTCTCGATATTTACCAACGATTTTTGAATTGTTTTGACATTCGCATTATCAAAGGTGTTAATTCGTTGTATAATTTTGAAATTTTGGCAAGATTTTAAACTCAAAAGTGGTGATTTAAATTGTTCACAATGTAAAGTTCAGATTTACAGAATATGTTTCTATATTTAAGCACGCAGTTCATTATTCCCGTAACGTCGAGACGTTCACCAGAAGGGCCACATAATTTTTTATTCGATTTATTAATTTTCGCGTCAGGGAAATTTATTTTAAATTCTCTAAGTGTTAAGACATCTACCGGAGCTCCCGTATCTAGCATAAGATTAATTTGCTTTTCGTTGACCGTTACTTTAGCGGTCCACCGTTCATCGCTATTGTTTTCGTCTGTTATCGTGCCTATGAAGAGTGTCTCGTCTTCTTCTTCGACATAAAATATCTTGTTGTTGTTGATTTTTATTTTCCTTTGACAAGCCTTACTAAAGTGGTTCCACTTCTTACAGAAACGGCATTGTTTGCCTCTAGCGGGACAGTTATGTTTGTTGTGCTGCTCTTTCGCACTGCACCATGAGCATTGACATTCTCCAGTCTTTGTAGTCCCTCGTACGCTTCGTCTGAAGTTGTGTGAAGGTGATGATGATGACGTCTTTGGTTTATGAGAAAGCAAACTATTAACGGTTGTTGCATTTGCACTAAAAGGTATTGTTGCCAAATCTACTTGCTGCCGTCTCACTGCCTCGTGTTGCCTTACCGTTTGTACCGCTTTTTCAAGCGTTAGGTCTGCTTCTAGTTGCAACCTTTCTGACAAGCAAATATAATGATGTTATAAAGTCCTCAATGCTTTCTCCTTCTAATTGGCATCGAGAATTGAACTTTGCCCGCTCCTAAATCACGTTGTGTTTCAACACGAAAATTCTCGAATTCTTTTGGTCGGGAGGAGAAAGATTGAATGACAGAAATATATCATCTGCCTGATCACCTATTAGGTAGACTAAGGTGTTAACCTGCTCCTCTTCATTTCTTTTGTTTAGCCCGGAAGCAATTCTAAAACGATCAAACCGCCGCTTCCAACGTGGTCAATCCGAAGGGTTAAATGTAAAATATTCCGGCGCTTGAACAGTAAACCCGCCGCCGCAGGCTGTTGTTCCGAATCGTTTACCATTTTATTGATTTAAATATTCAGCGAACGGCCTAATTTTTCTTTTCTCTACTTCCCGACACCGCTGCCACCATGTAGTGTTCGCACGTTAATTAAAAGACGACCGATCTTAATGAGTTTAGTTTATTGACTGACTTCTTACTTAACACTATGTGTTACATTACGAATAATGTGTATGTATATACTATGGGATAGAGCGGGATAGAGCAATACTCCACAATGCCCATCTCCCTGCTTTAGTCCTATATTTCTTTTGAAGACATGGGTGAATTGGTTATTGATGCGGACTTTGGATAGACTAATTTGGCTGGGATGTCAAAGTATGGCCTTAGTTGGTATAATACGTTACGATCAATACTGTCGTATGCTTGCGTAAAGTCAACAAAAATTTGGTGCAGGTCTATGTTGAACTCCCAAGAATTTTCAAGTACCTGCTTGATTGTGAACGATTGACTATTGTCAACCTACCTGCTCTAAAAGCACCTTGATACTCCCCAATAATACGCCGGGCATATAACTTGATTTGAAAATATTTCCTATACCGTACAAAGTAATGATATGCCTCTATAATTTTTGCACTGTAGCTTGTCACCTTTTTTTGGGGATAGGGAATGTAATTGATTGGCTCCACCCTTTTGGCATATTTTCTTGTTGCCAAATGTACTGGATAACTTCCTGAATAGCTTTATGAACACCGCTGCCACCATATTTGATGAGCTTCACTTGAATCTCATCGATATCTGGTGGTTCATTATTCTTTTGGGCTTTGATGATTGAACAAACTTCACCCATAGTTGGTGGGGCCAAAGGAAGCTCTCCGTAGACATCTATAAGCTCCAATGTTCTAGAACTGTGCAAAGAATTAAGGGGGTTCTTGAAATATGATGCCCATCTCCCCTTAATTCTGGTTTCATCAGCGATGATATTGCCGATATCATCACGACAGAACGCAGTTTTGGGCTGATAACCACAGTTCAGGCTTTTCACTACTTTTTATGCTTGTCTTGCATGGTTTCTTGCTAGAACTACATCTATACTTCTCCATTGCTTATCAGAGTATGTTTACTCTTCTGACATTTTCAGAGAGTTCTCTCTTTGTCCTGGTTCTCCTGCCTACGTATTCTTTGTACGCCTGATTCTTTTTGTCTAACGCATTCTGGCACTCATCATTGACTCTTGCGCAGGTCTTGATGTCCGATCACCTATTCTGCCACGATCTCAATAGCCACTTTCACTTACATCCAAAGCTTGTTGCTTATTTTTAATGATGCGCCTGATAAGATGGGGACCAGCTGTTCACCGGGGGTCTCTGTGAACTTCTTGTCCACAGACGCCGTTTGGAGCCTTTCGATGTCAAATTTTTGTAGCGGGCTGGTCTTCGCCGAATATGCCTTTGACATACGACATTGATAGGTTAATTTGATCGAATAATGATTTGAGTTATAATTGGCTCCTCGGTATGTACGGACGTAAAGTATGCTTGAGGCCCAAGGTTGTTGGATCAGAACATGATCGATCTGATTTTGTGTGTTGCCATCCTGTGATACCCACGTCATTTTATGAAAGCGTCAGTGTGGGAAGCAAGTCGAACGTATGGCTAAATTTTTGCTACTTGCAAAGTCGATGAGACACTGGCCGTTGTCATTTATTTCATCGTGAGGCTTTATCCTCCAGTTGTTCTGCGATGAGATATCTTATTGTCAACCTTAGCGTTTATATCATCCAGCATTATTATTGTGTCATTTGTAGGCAATAAGTCGACCAGTCTTTTCAAGTGATTGTAGAATGTTTCCTGCGTTTCTTCGTCCTTTTCTTCAATTGGGTTGTGAACATTGATTAGCCAGGTTTGGAACTGACCGCACACAACCATTTCTTTATCGCCTCGAAATCTATAACGTGCGATTTGGACTCCACAATAAAAGCCGCTCCGAATTCTCGTTTTCCAGAAGGCTTTCCACTTGTGAATATTGTGTACGATCTCATTTCTTGAATATCATTTCCAGTCCAATTCGTTTCCAGGATTACCAGTATTTTTAATTTATATTGACTGGCCTTTTGTGAAAGGTCATTAACAGCGCTGGGGTAATTGAGTGGTCCGACATTCCAAAATCCAATGCCATAGTCCTTTTTTCGCTTGCGAGGTCCATTCCGAAGCCCATCTGTAGGTTTCGAAACATTTTACGGGTTTTTCAGGAATGGGGAGTTAGCCCGTCACTCAACCTCCATTCTGGCGGCATGATAATTGCTTCGATTCTTTCATGAGGTGCGGAATACTCACCTTCACCTTCTTGCCTCCCCACAAAGGAGGTGTAAGTAGGATTTATTAGCAGGTTCGTGGATGTATTTGCAGTTATAAACAATTTTAATTATAGGGGAATCAGTAAACCCAATGTGCGACCTAAAGAACTTTTACTACGATTTAATTTTAAGGTTAGGATGAGGAATCGTAGAAACTCTGGGTTAGAGAAACAAAAAGTTCCCTCCCCTTCTTTCAAACGGGCAAAGGGCCGTCTACGGTGGAAATTAAGCAGAAAATTGAACCTTGCCAATCTCTTCAACTTTCGCTCATTGGACCTAGAATGGCTGACTTCAATCTTTATCTCTGGCATTTTCTCGTCAACTAAAGGAAAACGTCGAGATCTACTTTTTTATTATATGTACGTATATATATAGTGCGTCACAGCAAGTTTTACCAGGAACTATAGAATGTACAGTCATCAAATTTGGTGAACAGTTCAGAAGGCTTGATTAAAGCTCCGTAGTCAAAAAATCATACAAAGGCATTTAAGGGGGGTCTCTCCATATAAGGATGTGAACCCTTAAAAAAATTGTTCTCCAAAAATAGTCAAGTAGGATATCAAATGGAAGGTCTTGATGAGATCTCTTAATGGCTTTTATCAAAATTGTGATATCGATGACGGGTAGGCAGGGCAAGCGGAAGAATAGAAAAAATTGTGTCGCCCCTCGTGATTGGATATCTGTGGATCAAAAAATCTGAAAAAATACAGAACTAGTTCTCTATGTACAAAAATGACAAATACCTGAGAAGTTAAAATTCACACCGATTTGTTAGCAATGGTATGATTTATCAATTTACATTTTCTTGTATAAGGTTGTAAGGGTATGCTTAAATTAAATCAAGTTTTATATTAATATTGTTACTAATAGGGTTAATCAAAATTTGAGAAGAATCAAATTACATTTAACGAAGTTATGGTGGTTTGAATTTTCACAGTTACAACAACAATACGTGGCTATTGAGCAATATGTACATACACCCAATCGGCTCAGACACTAGACGCTTGTTGGGATTTTCATGAAAATTTCAGCAAATATGTATACTGTGAACATCTTTAAAAGCCATATTAGTAATCATAAAACAAAATCGTGGCCATTTTACATGAGAATATTGAGTAAATTTGAGTCATTTTTCCCCAACAGCTTGAAGTACAGGCTATTAACAATTGATGAAAACATACGTTTTAGAGGTGACAAAAGCATGGGGGTAGGTTCTAATAAGTACAACAATAAAAAAGACCTTAGAATGTGAAATTCACTCAATTTAGTTAATAATTATAGAATTTGCAAATAATGCATGATTCATTATGAGGTTTGATTTCCAATAGGCTTTTTTGACAGAACACGCGTGACTCCTGTCAAACTGTAATGTAATTTTTATTCAGTATTGTTCGACAAATTATCATGGGAAGACTTACATCGCAACAGAGTATCAAAATTGTTCAGCTATATTACCAATATCAGCGTTCTGAGATATTCGTGCCCTTGAAGCATCGTCAACCTAGCAAAACCACTAATGGTAATACCATCCGCAAATTTGAAAACCAGCATACATTATTGGATGATACTCGACCGATTCTACCACTTTCACCACGTAATGAAGAGAATATAGCTGCTGTAGCTGAGAATGTGGCTGAAGAACGTAACAAATCGATTTGGCGTCGTTTTCAATGATTTGGTATGTCAACAACTTGGCATATTTTACTTAATTTTATTGTACGTAAAGATCTTGGTTTTTTTTTTGTGGTAGCGAGGTGAAGGCATATACGCCCGCTGAGTCTGGCAGCGTGGGACTCCCATGGAGGATACCCTTAGACTACCCACTAAACACCTCCCCTGTCAATCTGAGAACCTAGCCTGGAACCGTTTGACACATTACTTCGGGCCAGGTCTCGTTTTGTTACGCCGTGGGGCGCCTTCAAGCTGGGGAGTCCCTTTCCTAGCGGGAGGGGAGAGGGGAAGAGGAAATGCCAGAAGAGCGATCCCCCAGCCCCAGCGCCTCCGGCTGCTGTGAGTCCGTTTTATATTTTAGGACTGCCCAAGCATAATGTGCCTCCTGGTTCCATTTGGCAACCGATTCGAGCATCACCGCAAGTATATTATCCGGGTTGAGCTCTCCCGTCTCCCTTTTGAGTTCCCTTCGCAGTCTGACCCATTTTGTACACACAAAAAATATGTGACAGGCATTGTTCTCCTCTCCTGGGCAAAACCGACAATCGGGGGACCGTCACTTACCGATCTTGTGCAGGTAAGACCGAAAACACCCATGCCCGCTCAAAAGCTGGGTCAGATAGAAGTCAGTCTCACCATGCCTTCGATTTAGCCACGGTCTCACATCCGGAATGAGGCGCGCAGTCCAACTTCCCTTCGTGCAATTCACCCAAGACTGCTGCCAATCGTTAAGCAAGCGCTGTCTCTCCTCGTGGACAACCATCTCCCTCGCATCCTCGTTTCGGCGCAGGTAAATAGCGCGGCGCTCTCTAGCAAGGAGGGCGACAGGTATCACGCCTGCAATCACTCTCACCGCTGAATTAGAGACTGTTGGATACGAAGATGCAATTCTCAGTGTGATCTTGGTTTTAAGGCATACAAAGTTCAACTCGTGCAAGAATTGAAGCCGGGTGACTTAAGTTTGCGTTGGATTTTGTTGAATAGGGCTCTGAATCTGCTCTATGAAAATCCGTTTTCAATGGATACATCAATAAGCAGAATTCCCGTATCTACACTGATGAACAACCTGCAGATCTTTTACAGCTGCCACTATAGCCACAAAAATGCACAGTCTGATGTAGTTTATAGGCTGGTGGGATCATCGTTCCGTATTTCTTTAAAAATGAGTCCGGTCAGAACGTAATGGTCAATGGCAACGGCTGTCGCAACATGATGACGGATTTTTCGCTACCTGAAATATTGTATATATATGGGCATGGCAATATCAAATATACTCCCATATGTGTTGACTTGCTGACTAAGGGATGAAGGGATGAAAAATTGCTGACTAAGGGTGCTTCATACTTTATTTCTTAATATCTGTTACATCAAGTTATATAACACTGTTACAAACGTACTCAAAAAGCAGAATGCCATTTACGCACCAAATGTTGGGCTCCCATTCTCACAAGCGACTGAACTACCTACTAAACTCCTACCCTATCAGCCTGAGAACATAGCCATTTGACACATTTGTTCGGGCCAGGTCTCATTTTGCTACGCTGTGGGTCGCCTTCAAGTTGGGGAATCCCTCGTACAGCGGAAGGAGGAAGAGGAATTGCTAGATAAGTAACCCTACAGCCCTGATGTCTTCAATTGCTGTAAGTCCATTTTATCTTCTAGGACTGCCCAAACATATTGAGCCATGTGGTGTCATTTGTCAACCATACCAAGCATCACCGCGACTACAATATCCGGGTTGAGCACTTTTGTTTGCTTGAAAAGGTCCCGTTGGGGGAAAATACTTTTTTTGTACATGCAAAAAATGCGTGGCAGGCAATGTCTTCATCTCCTGAGCAAAATCAACAGTCAGAAGCCATGACTTATCAATCTTGTGCAGGTAAGACTGAAAACATTCTTGACTCCTCAAAACTTAGGTCAGACAGAAGTCAGTCTACTCATGCCTTCGATTGAACCATAGTCTGAGATATAGAATAAGCTGTGTAGTCTATCTCAGTTTCATACAATGTAACTAAGCCTGCTGCCAATCGGTGAGTGCGCGCTCTCTCTTTTTGTGGACGATTGTCCATAAGATAGATAGATGGTTGTCTGCCTTGCGTCCTCGCTGTGAGGCACGTAAATACCGCAGTGCTCTCTAGCAACTAGAGCGGTAGGTACTCGTATCACGCCTACAATAACGGATGTGAAGATAAAGACTCCAATGCTCCTCTTCGCTGCACCTTTGCCAAGCATTTTTGGTGCACCCCTTACTGAGAGTGTCGCCTCATATTTCTGCTTCGTACAGTAACTCTAACTCTCAGTAGAAGGTCTGCTTGATGGATTGGGTTCCTTTATATTGGCCTTAAATCGACCTGGACCAGGCACATCTGAAGTAGCCTTCTCAGTCGTTATCCTAATTTGAGCAAAGAAACTCATGTTTGAGTCGATCAGTTACACCAAGTACTTCACCGATGGCTTCAATTCGGTAAGTATGTCTCCAATACTGATCGTCCTTACTCTTTCGATACTCTACCTTGTCAAAATGACCGCATTGATTTTCTCCAGCGCTAAGGTGAATCCGCGAGCAGTCATTTAGTTTCTCACTTGGCGATTAGCATACTTCACCCAAATTGTACTGGTTTGATGGTGCGTTCAGCAACTAGTGCCACAACATCATCCACGAAGCCGATCAAGTGCGAATCATCTAGCATCTTCAGTTTTAGTAGCCCATTGTAAGATATATTTCACTTGGCTGGACCAGGAATGGATCTCACCGAATGTATCTTTCATCCATCGGTGGCCCTCAATCGTTTCATAAAGCGGGCTTCTGTCTTTCAAGTAGTCCCTCAGAGGTTGTGTCAGATATTCTGCAACTTGGAAAGAGTTTCCAAAGTATTCAGAACATCCACCTTTCTAGTGGAGTTGCAAGTGTTCCTTATCAAGCGTCACCAACAAAATGATTCATTGCTTAGTGCAGCTATATTCCTCTGCCTCTTGGACCATGCTTACCGTTTCTGCAATTGCTACCTGCTCTAAAACCACACTGCAATTCATGCTGCTGGGGACCTAGTAGCACGAATTGTGTCAGTGAGTCTTCCCTGATGAGTCAGGACAATGATGATAGTCAAGTTGCAGATCCCCACCTGGAACACCATCTGGACCTGGACCCTCCCATTTTTTATAATAGGATTGCCACTTTCTCTTCTGGCTGTATCAACAGTGGGCACGGAAACTTGAATGTTTCTTTTTTACCATGGATAGCGTCAACATAGACGGGATGGGCGGCGAAAAGTGCTAGAACTATCTTGCGTTGGAGAGTGTGGTTTAGTTATAAAAAATTGCTTGTTGATAATATTACCGTTCATTTTTCTGTTTTATATACTTCAAGCCTTTCTTGGATGTCAAATCTTGGTCCTTTGCTTGTTTGTGTAGCAATGTCATAGAGTTTGTCACAGCGTCAAGCTTGTATGCGTGGCTTTGTAGGTGCGTGTTGTAAAAGAAAATTTTAAAGTGCCCTTTGTATCAGTCATCCACATATCGTCTGTAAAATATTACATTGAATCTTTTGAAAATTCTGGGTATAAAGACTTCTTCCGAAGATTTGTAGTAACAGGCTTTTGCTTGGGAGAGATTGTGGAAAGCAAAGCCACAGTCTTTCATCTAACATGGGTTGTGGCAATGACAGTCAATCTCGCAGTGGTCAACTCAAAGACCAACAGTCAGTTGACAGTTAGTTAGAAAATTTTTGGCAAGTTTGACATGGGCATTCTAGCAGAAGTATGTAAATCATTTCTACATTGTATTAAAAAATTGTAAAATGAACAACAACGAGCCATCATTAATATCGGAGGACATCAGATCGAACGCTGTTGGTTCTGCGGCGCACGCGTTCTGCTTAAGAAAGCCCAAAACTTGGTCGTCGATTGTGGAGTAAAAACAGTGAAGCAATCTTGTGGAAAAGTGTAAAGTTTTTCCGGCGTTTTTCTTGTAAGCCAAACATGCTCATTCGTACGTGCTGAGCCCCTTCTTTACATTCCCACATAGTATGCGGCGCAATTGTGATTGATATCGCCCACCGCACATCTCTTCGTGACTGCGAGGAAATCAACTGTCTCCGTAGCATTGTTTCATCCTAGCCGTGAATCTGTGAGTTAATGGAGCTTGAGGGCATTTGAAACTTAGAAAAGGGTAGTTTTACGCAGTAGCAGTGTAAATGCATTTTACCGGTGTGCTTTCTTGAGTGCTAAGTAGAGTTTAAAAATATAGCAGGTGATGTCACCGCCACTTAAGATACTGTTTTGGAAATGAACGCCATTGATGGACTACTACGACTTGTTGATGAGAAAACGCCAATTTCATTGCTTTGGAACATTATCTGGCTCATGTCAAATCTATGCCAGAAGAAAAGTCCATCGCCCAGATTTCAAAAAATCGAGCCGCGCTTGCCACTGTTGCGCACTTGCTGCATAGCAGCGTTCCACAAATATAGGGTTTCCCATTAACGATATAACTATTTAATCTTTTAATAAAACACAGAAGCATTTGAGATCTTGAGTTCAAATTTATTGTAGGTGTAGTGCAAGTATTACATTTTATGAATAAAATTCTAATTTGGCCATATGACTACCACGAGCTCGTTCACAGCGGTCAATTCTTTGGACCCAATTTGCCACCACTCTGACAGACATTTCCACCAGAACGTTGGTGATTTGGCATTTCGCCTAAAGTTTTACGCTTATTGGCATAGACAAGTGACTTGATAATGGCGTTAGATTGCATGAACGAGGCGGCCATTTGACTGGACCATTTCTAGAGATAACACATTCACCAAATTTACCTTTCAATAAATCGATTATGAGGCGTGTTGTGCCCCTAGTGGCACCATTTCGCTGAAACTACATTTTGTTGGTGTCAAGTTCATCCAATTCTAGCCACAAATAATCTTCCAACATAACACAATAGCGCTCTCCATTGACGGCAACATGACGGTCGTTTTCATCCACGAAAAAATACGGCCCAACCACACCTTCAGCATGTGAACCAGTGTCTCAAGAAGCATTTGTGGATTTGTTGCTTATCACTTATGCATATTTTGCTTATTAACGAAGCTATATAGTCAGAAATGAGCTTCATCGCTGAAGATGATTTTTCGATGAAATTCTTCATTTTCTTCAAGCTTTACCAGAGCCCAATTGGGGAAGTTTTGGCGTTTTGAATGATCAAACGGCTTTATTTCTTGAGTCAATTTAATCTTGTAACCATGTAGGCCAAGATATTTTCGCAAAATACTCCAAATTGTAGTTTGAGCGATGCCCAATTTTTGAGAACGACGTGGAACCGACTGATTTGGCTCATTTTGAATCGATACACTTACGGCTGCGATTTTACCTTCGCTTCGAGCAGTAGGACATCTTTTTGGATCGACACATCTACTAGTGAAAATTTGCACTCGAACCTATCCACTATACGACGCACAGCCTGTTGAGTGGGACGATTATTACGACCAAAAATTGGAGTAAGCTCTCTTTAAAGTTGCAGCCACCGACTCAGAGTTCCGATAACGATTTTTAATAAGTTTCAAACGCTGCTGGTTCGTGGACTTTACCACGATGAAAATGTTAACTTCAGCCAACGTTTTGAAATTGACTGTTTATTAAAAAAGTTTAAGAGTGTGTTCATATAAAGATACAGAATTGTTATGTCCCCAATTAGAAACCCTATACTAGTATCAATTTTTTATGTTAGAAAACCTATACTAGTATCAATTTTTTATGTTTGCAATAAAAGTCGTTACTTTTCACATTTTAAATTTCTTACTTCAAAAATTAACTTGAAACAAAGCATGGTAATTCTTCCGCATCTTTACATCCCTTACAATATACTATAATCAAAACTACCCATGACCAACATCACTTTATCCAAGTTACCGTCACCGTTGCCATCGTTATATTCATTCATCCCTCTAAAGCCATCATCACCACCATCGTCATCATCATCGTTGACCATCATCATCCACGACCAGGACTACCACGGTAGTGCTGTACTACAATGCCTGTAAAGCATTAATACAGTGCAGGTCATAGGCAAAAATAAATGATTATTATCTCTTGTAAATTGGATTGGACCCGGGTGGTTCCAAGCTCTTCATTGAATAATCTTTTTTTATTAATTTTAATTTCTCATTCCTTCTCTGTATATAAGAGTGTTCCGTGTTTCCCTGGTCGCTGTGTCACGCTGCTACTCTTTTCATATCAAAAACAAGTCCGCGTGGAGTTGTAATGAAAAAAAACTATTTTGATGATTGATTGAAAAGAACTTTTAATAATGATCATAATTATCTATGATGATTAATTTGCCTTCGCAGTGGTTTGTATATAATTTTTGAATAGAAAAGGTGAAGTAGTTTTCTTTGTGAGAGATGAAAAATATGGAAAATGATGAATAATTATAATATTTGTTCATTTAAGGTTACTCATTATCATATTATGAGTTTTTGAAATCAGTTTCCTTAATTGGATAGTTTTATCGATGGTTTTACTCACTTTTATCCACTTTGCTTTTGGCTTGAAAACTTTTCGAAGTCCAATCAATGAGTGTAAACTTAAGTATTTGAAGGTCATTGATACAATTGAGTGGAGCTTTTTGGCTTCCTGTTCTTCTCTAAATTTTAGTTTTTCTTTTGCCATTTTCATGTTACATAATTAATTTCCTTATTCTCAAATAAATATTAAATCCTTGTCGTTCATCTAGTCGTGAAGAATCAAATATTCAAGTTTTCTGCAATCAATCATAAGGATCAAATAACTGCAAAAAAAAATTACTCACATTAATACTCCTTACATTATATTATAATCCAGGAATGTTAAACGCTTCAATAAAGCTCTCATACATCATATTCACTCTCTCCTTCTTCTCGCTTCCCTTCCACACATGTCCATATCCTTACGTTGCATTGCAAGCAACCAAGAATCATATCCTAGAGATATTCGAAAAAAAGAAAATCTAGAAAATACATAACTCACGAGGAAATTGAAATAAAAGGCGACGGAAATGATGGAAATGCAAAGATATAAAAATGCAAATATAATTGCATAATATATATTTTCTTGCTCTGTGGAATTTGTATGATTGTATTTAATATATAGTTTTTGGAGCGTTGGAGAAATGAAAAAATGGTTGAAGTGGAAGGAGAAAGAAGAAACTGCAGCACTTACATTTTGTAAGCATAGTAATGTGGCGAACTTTGAGGCAATCCGTAATTTGTGGAATTTTTTAATAAGATTACATTTCTGAGTGCAATAATATGAGAAACTTGAGCAAGTCAGATGGATAAAGCTAGATATTCCCAGATAAAGAGAAAGGCAAATTACATGAGTTATCTTATATATACAGCCCCATAAAAGAATGGAAATGCGCGGTTGTAAATCTTATGCATATCATAATCATGGTTGCATATTTGGTATTTGAAAGACATATTGTCTGTTTTATAACGTACTTTTAGATTAAGATTGGTAAGACGTTGGAAATTTCTTAAATTGAATGAATACCTACACATAATTGTACACAGCAAAAAATAAGTTATGCAAATTAATTAGAATGCAATACGGGAATCATTTTAACCTGTTGGAAATTGTTTAAATTATATCATATTACCACAACCTGTTATTCGAAATAAACTCACCATTGACGTCGAATTGTTGCTCTGTCAGAGTATAAATAGATCATTTTGTGATGCACTTATGTTATGGCCCATTTTTTGTTACAATTACCCGATGGAAATCAACGTTGACTGCACAAATGAGCCGAAAATGTCTAGTCTTCAGAAGTATTAATAAGCAGTACCAGCATGGCTAACACTACTTTTTTGTGGTAGGGAGGTGAATGCTATTTATGCACAGAGTGTATGCGCAACTAGACTTCCCACTAAACACCTCCCCTGTCAACCTGAGAACCCAGCCTGGAACCGTTTGACGCATTACTTCGGGCCAGGTCCCGTTTTGTTACGCCGTGGGGCGCCTTCAAGCGGGGAAGTCCCTTTCCTAGCGGTAGGAAAGAGGTGAAGAAGAAATGCCAGAAGAGCGATCCCTCAGCCCCAGCGCCCCCGGCTGCTGTGAGTCCCTTTTATATTTTAGGACTGCCTGAGCATAATGTGCCACCTGGTTCCATTTGTTAACCGATTCGAGCATCACCCCAACTATATTACCCAGGGTGAGCTCTTCCGTCTCCCTATAGATTTCCTTTCGCAGCCTGACCCATTTGGTACACGCGAAAAATGCGTGACAGGCATTGTCCTCCTCTCCTGGGCAATACCGACAATTGGGAGACCGTGACTTACCAATCTTATGCAGGTAAGACTGAAAACACCTATGGCTGCTCAAAAGCTGGGTCAGATAGAAGTCAGTCTCACCATGCCTTCGATTTAGCCACGGTTTTACATCCGGGATGAGGGGCGCGGTCCACCTTTCCTTCGTTCAATTCACCCAAGCCTGCTGCCAATCGTTGAGCGAGCGTTGTCTCTCCTCGCGGACAACCATCTCCCTCGTATCCTCGTTTTGGCGCAGGTAAATAGTGAGGCGCTCTCTAGCAAGGAGGGCGACAGGTATTACGCTTGCAATAAATCTCACTGCCGAATCAGAGACTGTCGGATACGAAGATTCAATTCTCAGTGCTCCTCTTCTCTGTACCTGTGCCAAACGTTTTCGGTATACCTCCATGCTGAAAGTGTCGCCCCATACCTCTGCTCCGTACAGTAGCACTGACCCTAGAGCACTCATCAAGATGCGTCTTCTTGATGGGCTCGGTCCTCCTACGTTGGCCAAAAGTCGACTGAGAGCCAATATTCCCAAAGAAGCCTTCTCAGCCATTGTCCTGATTTGCTCAGAGAAACTCATCTTCGAGTCGATCAGTAGCCGCAGATACTTCACCGCTGGCTTCGATTCGATTCGATTCGTAAGTCGCCACTACTGATCATCCTTACTCTAGGGATTCTTTTTTGTCAAGATGACTACTTCGGTTTTCTCCAGTGCTGAACTGAACCCGCGAGCAGTCATCCAGTCCCTCACTCGGCGCATTAGCATACCGAGCCTAAGTTGCGCTTGTTCAACGGTGCGTCCAGTGATGAGAGCTGCAACATCATCCGCATAGCCGACCAAGGGCGACTCATCTGACATCTGAAGTCTCAGTAGCCCGTCGTAAGACATGTTCCACAGGTCCGGACCAAGGATAGATCCCTGGTCACCAGCCGATGAAGTTTCCATTCTTCGTTGGCCCTGTGTCGTGTTGTAGAACAGACTTTGGTCCTTTAGATAGTCCCCCAAAAGCCGCATTAGATATTCTGGAACTTGAAAAGAGTTTTCCAGCGTATTCAGAATATCCACCCATCTAGCGGAGTCGAAGGCATTCCTGACGTCGAGTGTCACCAACAGGACGATCCGTCGCCAGGTGTGACTATATGCCTCGGCCTTTTGGGCTTCGTTCACCACCTCTGCAATCGCATCAATGGTAGGACGTCCTAATCTAAAGCCGTACTGCCGAGGAGATAGGTCCCCAGCAGCACGAATCGCGTCAGTGAGTCTTCCCTTGATGAACATCTCTAGCACTTTCCCAGCCGTATCTAGCATGCATAACGGGTGGTATGCAGACGGCGATTCGGGATTTGCCTTCCCCTTGCTGATCAGCACGAGCCTCGCCACCTTCCATCGTACCAGGAAAACTCCGTCCCGTAGGCAAGCGTTGATTGTGCTGAGCAGCAAGTCAGGACAATGGTGATAGACAAGTGGCAACACCTCAGCCGGAACACCATCTAGACCTGGAGCCTTCCTTGCTTTCAACACTACTTTGATGCCTGCTTGCAGGTTGGCTAGTTTGGCAAGAATTTGGTTATGGGTTAGACCACAAGTAAACTTGTCACTCAAATATAATATAATAAGAATAGTTAGGAAGATGCTTAAGTTGTTAGAGGTTGTTGTGACAAGGGATCGAATAATATGCTTCATTTGATATAAGCTAGACATAATACTCTTACAATAATCAAAGTGCAATTTACATGGATACATAGCCAAAATACACAATTTTTACACAATTTTTTTTGCAATTTACATGGATACATAGCTAAAACACACGTACTCAGTACTCAACCGACTGCATTAGCAAGTTCTTCACTATAGTTTAGATCGAACACATTCCTACACTACACAATGATACACTCTAGTTCGAATATACTCGCACGCTCCACTATAGTCTCCCCCCACTTTAGTTTATGAACTGAATACATGTCAACGACATGATCCTTGAGATATGTAGGCTTTCGTCGGTTTCTGGTTGACCAGGGTGATGGATGCGCAGGCGGACTAGGCTGAACCAGCGGACAATGTGTGTCGAAGTATATACCTAGACGATTTTCATGTGTCGAAGTTTGCGCTGCTGGCGACTGGCAGTCTGTTGGCGCTCCTGCAGTTTTTGTGGTGCGGAATTGAAGGAACAAAGGAGACTTGTTTCTTTGGAACCAAAATAGTGACCATCTCATCAACGTGACGTTTTAGAGTGCGGCCAGTGTGCAATTCGGTCACATAATAGTATTGGCCAAGTTTCCTCCTGATAGTATCAAATCGCGAAACGTCTTGATTTCGTAAGCGAATCTTTGCTTTCACTTAGAGACTCTAAACCCAAAAAGCGTCAAGTGCTATAGGAGCAAGAGCTTTCTTGTTGGGGAGCAGGGCATCGAGACAAGTGCGGATCCTTCTCTTCTGGTACAGCTTGTAGTGAAAGTAGATATGAATGTCCGTAAAGAACTGCAGCGATGATCTGCTGCCTCAGCGGAAGAGGATGGTGATATCAGCCGAGATTGGCCTTGTCTGGGGACGCGTGAATGCGCTGGCAGGCAAGCGTTGCGGTGTCGTGGGGTGGGTTTATTCCCCCAGCACAAGGACCCACTACAAAAGAATTTCGTATTCATGAATTCTCGGGTCTCAGTAGAAAAGATCGACCGAAGTCGAAAAAATATAGGTAACTAACCAAAGGGAAAAATTGTTTGTTCCGAGAACAAGTCGAAACGAGACAAGACAGACGGACTTGGCGAGACTTCGTCGTTACCCGACGATTCTCATGGCCCACAAATAAGAGTGGGGCAACCGGATGGATGTGGTGCCTCCTCGCACCCGCCCAACCGAATCAAGATCCAAAATGTTGAAGTGGCCATATATTTCGCTGTTGAGTGGGAAACCCATACAAAGAAACTTTGCATGAGCCTTCCCATCAAACGAGAAATATAACGGTGACCAATTTATGTCCTAGAATCATGTCATCGGGTCACATAACCCTATGCTATAAAAAGGGCACTTGAACTGAAGGCCGCCCGATCCGGGAAAAGGCCCTGAAACTAGAAAAGAAGGAGCGCGCCCGATGGCTAGCCCATTTTTTCGACAAAGCCTTCTACCGTGCCGGGTCCTGTACTCGGCCAGGAGGAACAAAATGGAAAGACCGGTGGTGTTATTTTTAATGAATCATTTTAAAAAAGAACGCTATTTTTCAATTCCAAACCATGTATATTATCTGAGAACACTCATCATAATAATGTAAGAAAAAACATGTGTGTGATTGACTTTCTCTCGTAATGTACGTTCATTTCCGTTCTATGGGTTTTTTTTAAATTAACTACTGTATACGGTTTTTTCTTGATATTTGGAATAGTCAAGATGTTACATCGTAAAATATAATAATTGTATGTAAATAAAGTAATCGCAAATTGGTACGCACCGATCTCCACGCAAGGCGCCCGCTGGTGATGTGGTGAGATTGCGTGCTGAAACCAATTCGTTACTTTGCATTTTTACACTTGTGATTATTGGCAAATATAATTTTTATGTGAACGCCTTCGATTGTTTTCGGTGAAATCAAATAGGAATTGTAATTTTTAGCACGCCAATCAATGAAACTATCAAAGGCAAAATACTGAAATAGCAATAGAATTTTTAAAGGGATAAACACTATATATGTCATCAGGATCTTCGTATCTTCTTCCGAGTTTCAATTTATCAATCTTTCGGTTTAAGTTACGCCTCGATATCTTTTACGTATGCTTCCCTTGTTGTTCCCGTTCAACAAATTTTCTTTTGTTTTTTCTTCTTCGAATAGAAAAAAATGTTTGATTTTCGTTTATTCATCAATAATGTGTGTACAATAATGGATAAATCTCCTTAAATTTCATTAGAAATTATTGCACTCAATTATTATGATCTTGTTGTTCCTCTTGTTGGCCTCCTTAAAAAATCATATCTTTGCTTTGTGTATTTTTTTTTGTTTTATCCATTTCGTATAGTCTCTTTGCTGATAAATTTATACTTTGCTTCGACGAGCAACAATTGTTCGTGCTGTTAAATATAATAATGATTTTCCTGTTCTTTCATGTTTTCTGCTGAGATCTATTCATCTTCTTTCTGTTCCACTAAAATGTCTGTTGTCAGTTGCGGAAGTTGGGGAACACGCATCGAGCGGTCACTAGCAGCACTGCTTACAAACAGAATCAGCAGATACAGTTGGCTTAACATCAATGGACTCCACATTAGCCGGCCGAATAACATTGCCTTCTGGTGAATTCCTTATTTGTCTTTGCGATACAATTCGATATATGTACAATTGGAAACTTGATATAAATTTCGTAAATTGCATTTCGCACGCAAATTTAAAATTACATTCCGTCCCAAATAACAAATAAAAAACTGAACAAATCTAAACAGGGCCTGCGTCAATTATTTGTGAATATTCACGGCTCATAGACAAAAAAAAACGTGAGATAAGCTCCGGTAAACAACACTATCACGTTCGAACAACTCTCACAGATTGCTAGCAAATCAATCTTATGGGCCATGTTTAAGGAACGAGCAGCGGACTCCATTCCACTCCAATTCATTCCATTTCCACGATGCACAACAAAACAGAAGTACCTGTAAATATTGGCTGCTATCTTCTTTATTTGTTTTCACTTATGTACTCACAATGTTTCGGTTTGATTCCAAATGTTCTTGGATCGGAAAGATATCAAGCCGGCTGCAGACTCATCCTTTCGCACATTTATATCATTCTTAAAGGTGAAATGGCGGTTTAAGTTCTATATTTCTGTCTGACAACAGTCTTATATTAATAAAACATGCTGCAATAACACTTAAACCAAAACTAAAAACTGGGATAACGGCTCTTACTACAGCCCGCTCGCTGCGGTTTGTGAGTAAAATCACACGATATGTGCCGTTTGGTATAGTCATTCAATTTAATTAACACTCTTTCAATTTTAACGATAATAGTCTTAACTAATTAACATTATTTTGCTATTGGAACCATTAAACGAGCAGACGAGCACCGAACACAATTTCTTCTCCACTTATCACCCGCCTTCCCGTCCAAATTGACAGTCCTCAAACATCTGATAGATACAGCTCCTCAAACTGTTCTAGTTGCTCAGTTATTGGTTGCTAGAAATTGAAATTTTGATAGGAGATAGGAAGGTTTTAGAGCAGTTTCATATTATAACTGCTCGATTACTACAAGCTCGCAAGGAGACAGACCTGATGCTAAAGATATTGCTCTAAGGTGGAACATTATGTGCTGTAGCTCGTTAGACAAGGCAAAAGAATCATTTGCAATAGCCGTGAGCCTTCTCTTCAATGTCTGAATGCTGCATTCTGTGAGACCATCCATTGATGGATGATCTGAGGCGTTGAACTTTCCTTGAAAGTGGTGGAGTATGAGGCATTTAACCGAATAAGTGCATCGCTGTGTATACGATAGCCAGCACGCTGAGTCTAATTTGACTCAACCTGCATCAAAGCTTGCGAGGTGTAGTCGATTAGATGCTCGTGACCATAAATTTCATGGCTAAGTGCTGCGGCGATTCCGGTTAGCGAGGCATTTGTTGTGAGTATCACTTATTTTGAAGGATCAAATGGAATGAACACTCTGTCTGAGCATAGTTCTATCTTGAGTTTCACAACGGAGGCCTCTGCAGCTGCAGACCAAAAGAAATGCTCAACCATCTTAAGTAAGCGGGGTAGTGGATGGGCCTTTGCAGAGAAGTCTCGAATGAATTTGGCACAATATGTGACCTAGTTAAAGAATCTCCTCAATTTATTCACATTCTTTGGTTGCGGCATCCGAAAAATTGTTTGAGTCCCAGCTGGGTACTTTTGAATTTGATTGTGTGACACTAAATGACCGGGCTAGCATATATTTTCTTTGAAGAATGAGCATATAGAATGATTGAGGTGGAAATAATTTTTTTGAGACGTTCCAGGATTGTGCTGAGATTTCTGGTGCACTCCTCGAGATCGAAACCTGGACACATGATGTCATTAAATTAAGCCTCGACCTTTGGAAGACCATTCGGCAATTGACTCTGGACTCGGTTGAATTCGCCTGGAGAGGTCTTAATATCGAAGCTAAATCAATTCATTTTGAGCGTATTTTTATGCGTTGAAATCGTTTTAATCTTGGTCACTTCTACATCAACCTGTAAATACAAATACGAGGTGTGCCAATTAAGTAATGAGACTGATTCCATGAACACCGTATTTTTAAAAAATGTTCTACAACTCTGCCGTACCCTACAAAGTATTCCTCTTGGGTAGCTAATATTCTGAAACCCTTCGACTGGGATGTCCGCAAGTACCCCTCATCACGGCTGCCTGGATGCCTGTAATCGACTCAAAATGGTATGGTTTCCGGGTTGTATTGGAAAAACCAGCTCTTATTGCCTATAACAACTCGATCAAGCAGCGTAGGATCGTTTTCCACTTGCTCCAAACAGTCTCCTGCGACGCTCATTCGATGCTGCTTTTGCCCCTCAGAAAATTTCTTTAGAACCATCTTCACGCACAACTTTTTCATCCCCAAATCGTCGGTTAAAATTTGTCTGACTGTTTCACGGTTCATACTCAGTTCCGAGGCCAACATTCGACCTGTTAAACACTGATCTTCAAGGATTAGGGCACGCTGCGCATTGAAATCAGTCCGCACTTCGACTGGTCTCCCGCTCCACGCCTCGTCTTCTACGCTTTCACGCCCCTCCTTAAACTCTTGATGCCATCAAAACACCTGGGCACGACTAAGAGTACTGTCACCATGCCCTTTTAGAATTTTAGCGTATGTTTCCAAAGCTGTATCCCCCAATCTGGCGCAAAATTTTATCGCAACGCGTTGCTCTTGATTTCGTTTCTCCATTTTCGTGACGAGCACCACCAACACACGTCTACTCAACACGACATAGCAGGCGAACTGAATTAGCTCATTACTTAATTGTCACACCTTAATTATCGTACAATTTTGGTGGCTGCCTACAGGCTAGCTAGTTCAGTGAGAACCACAAGTAAACTGGTCACTTAAATATAATAATTCTAGCCACCAAGGTACCCATACTTTATGTAATAGATAGTAGAAGTACAGTGTGAAGGTAGTGAAAATCATGGCACGATCAGCCGCACATCAACAGAAATGGCCTCCATGATGGACATTAGTTAGGCCAATAGCATAAACAGAAAAAAAAGAACCCACCTCATTGCACCGCAAAAGCTAGCCTACTAGCGCATACACGCGTCTCTGGACCAATCAATTCCAGTAAACACCAATATTTGGCTCCCTGAGGCAACAAGTCACCACTGCTAGTCCTTTACAGATAATATTGTGCATACAAGTTCACTATAGATGGTGCCCGATGCGGGGCTAAAAAAGTCTAGTCGTTTCGATAATTGTGAGCCCGATATAAACCACCGTCTCTAGGTCACCCCATAGGTGTCATAACTATAGCGGATTGACATTTGAGCTAAAAGTTTACTGGTGGTTTACCGTCATTGTATAACTAGGGAGGCCAACTGATATTAGCGTCCCTGAGTACTGCTCAAAAGCTCGTTTCTGATCAGTATCTTTTGTGTTGGTTCTATTTTGTCCTCAAAATAAGCAGTACTTATGTATCTTACGTTATATTTATTTTGATTTCATGTGAATGGCTGTTGAGCTAGTCCACGACTATCCATGGCAGGTTACGTGCTGATCGTGAATCTAAATAAACTCTGAGCATCTTTGCTGCTCTTATTTAACTGCACGTAATCAGAAGCGACTTGTAAGCTGGATAAATTGCGATACATAGAGAGGAGGGCTCTCAACAAAGAGAAGACTTCTCTATTGGAGTCTCCCCAGTCTCTATCTGATTACGATGGGAGAAGACCAAAATTTAATGATTATTAATACATCTTTATATATTTTTCGTGAGGGTATTTCTAAAGCTCACGACTGTCGGTCACTCAAAGAGAATTTAATATTTTTAACATAATATTTATATTCAGCATTTTATTTTTATTTAGGAAGAAAATGTTTGTAGAGTTAAGATGTATATAAAAATTGATCGAAGCATTTTTCTCCACATTTATTTATCAACCTTTGCACTCACACCCACTTAGCACACGCTTGACAACCAACGCCTGCATTATGATGCACAGTAGGTCAGGCTCTGTGTTATCTATCGGCATGTCACCAATGATGACAACCCGATTTAGACACTACATTGCCATCAAAAATTTTACCCTAACTACCTGCAATACCACCGGCCGACATCATATAGCTGCCCACTTCCTAGGCAGCCCATTTAGGAATGTGGTTTCACTTACTACTCAGGAAGTAGTGCCTAAAAATAGCAGCAGCCAAAAGGGAGAGCCGCACCTTATCTTGTCAATTCTGAGGCTACTGATCGCCAGCAGCGCATCAGAGCATGAGAAAGTATACAATTATTATGACGTCCTGTGCTGCTCAATGGAATCATTTGGCTTATGTCAGAGTAAGTCTTCTGGGCGACTTTTTGGGAGAGAATCTATTCTTAACTGTAGAAGCGGATGATTTATTATCCTCGACATACCTTTCATGAGCTTTGTGCTTCAGCAAGAGCTTTAGAGGTGGCCCGCTACACCCTGGGTTGAGCACCACAAAATCATACTCATAATCGTGGGGATCGACTGGACCGACACTCAATATTTGAAGTTAAATTGGAGTTCACGTCACTACCAGCCCTGAACTTCCCATCGGAGAGTGTGCTTAACATGATAGATGCACCCATTCTAGCACATGCTGTCAACTTATACAGATTTTAGCAACTCCGAATTGTCTGACGTCCACGAGCTGACCCAGAAGGCAAGAAAAGTGGTTTATTGTAGTTGTCATCAACTGAGTTACCATTTCACGATGTATTGGGCAAAATGCAAGGCATTCTGCTGTAGTTGTGTTAAGTCAAACACTTATTCTCCAGACTGCTTTGGTGGGACTGTTTCAAAAGAGGCCAAAATGAGTACCTCGCATACCAAAGATACATGAAGACTCAGTTATAGCCTCTAGTATTTTAACGATGATACTAATTACGACAATGCTATTTCTACTGGTACGCAACTGGCAGGGGATGGTCTACTTCTTCCAGATGACTTTCCAAAGAACCCAAACTGACAATGAATTACCTAATAAAACCTTACCTCATTCAGCTCCGGGAATATTCGGCGATGCGTACAAGAATTTCAACGACAGAAGAGTTCACACAGGATTAAATGGTCAGTGCGTGCCTGCTCTCAAAACCTTTCTTGCAGTTACATATCGGAGCTTACAGAAAACTACTCATGGCCGTATGTGCCAATCAAATCGCTTGGTGAAGTCAATGTCACCCAAATTGACAATTGTGCCAACATCAGTTGCCTCGCCTCTAGTTTTGGCTTGAAGGAGCTGAATTAACACCCTGAGCTGGTTAAGTCCTAGTGCTTTGATATTACCACTCCACATGGTGCCAGCCAGCTCCACTCGTCGCCATGAGCAGAGCCCTATTCAACGGTAACGTTTGGTAGCAGCCATAGCGGTCTTCCCATCATACACAGAGGGAAGGCTGGAATGCACCACATTAGTCCTATTTATTGACGTTGAAAATGGAAAACCAATCAAACAGCATCACTTTACTGTACCTCCAGTGATAGAAAAGTTGATCTATGCTGAAATCAGTCGTATGCCACGATTGGGTGTCATTGATATTACCCTTGTTATTAAGTATAATAAAGTTAGACTTTGCTTAGACACACGCATGGTAAACGCGGTCATCATTAAAGACCCAAAACCACTACCTTCAATAAACGGTCTCGTAAGTCAATTGCCTGAGGTCCATCGTTTTCCTAGTGGTGACTTCAAAGATGCTTTTTTGCAAATACTATTAGAAGAGTCGTCTAGAGATAAAATAGCATTCACCGTACCAGGAAACTAGTCTTTTAATTTGTCATTAAGCCATTTGGGCTACACAATGTGCTGTAGGTGATGTGCTGCTTGATAGATAAGGTCATACCGCTGCATCTATGACGTAATGTACTTTCATATCTTGATGATCTACTGTTGATTACCGAAACTTTCACAGTAATCCTCATTTTACTCCAGGAAGTTACCCTACACATCCGTAAGGGAGGACTCACTATAAACGTGGAGGAAGTCCGTTTTTCATAAAACAGATCAGATATCTTTGCCACATTATAGGCCTCGGAACTGTCATGGCTGGCCCCGACAAAACCTGCACTATCTCTAAATTCCCACCACCCAACCAACCAATTGTGGCAATTTTAGGTTCCTACCGACGCCTTGTTTGAGACTATGCTACGTTTTCATCTTCTCTTTCTGAAATGCTGCTGAAAGGTAAGTTTGTCTGGATCAGGAACAGTGTAAAAGCGTTTGCAGAATGAGCTTTGACATCCACTTCAGTGTTTCATAGCACATTGTATTACAAGTCAAAATGGAGTTAGCGCTATTTTAGTGCAAATAACAGAAGATAGTGAAGAAGTTCTTATGTTTTCATGTCGATAAACTCCACCGTAGACGGTTCCAAGCCCATTTGAGAAAGGAGGAGGCAACTCCTTGCTTTCCCGACCCACAGGTTTCATGATCCCTTATCTTAAACCCCACGATTAAATGCTAGCAAATGTTTTCGTGGTCACACATTGGGTTTACTGGTTCCCCAATAATGGGGCATTAAATGCCGAGAAACACCAACAACTGTAAATACATCTACATCTCCGCTACTAAATCCTATTTGAACATCGTTTGTGAGGACGTGAGAAGGTAGATGTGAGTCTTCTGTGTCTGATAACAGAATCGAAGGAATAGCCATGCCGTAGGAATTGAGGTTGAGCGACGTGCTGACCTCCCGTTCCTGGAAAGCTCTAAACTGTCTTAAAACCTGCAGATAGGTCTTGGAATGGATTGGACTCACGGCAATGACCTCAAAAACAGAAAAAGGACGATGGCATTGGATCCTGGAATGTCAGATCACTCAGTTACTCTGGCGCTGTTGAGGATCTTTCAAAACAGGCCAGTCAATATAAATTGGAAAAAATGGCAATCCAGGAAACAAGCTAGACTGGAAATTATATTCAAGACATGAAATCGCAAGCAATATTCAAAAGCGGGAGGCCTACTGGGAAACGGGGATTTGGAGTGGCCTTCATTCTAGGTAGAGAGTTTAAATCGCAGCAATAAATGAACGATTGTGTGCGATCCGTATAAAATCTTCAATATTTGGTCCATAAATGTTCACGCCTTGGCCGAAGAAAACGAAAAAGAAATAAAATAAACATTCTGCAATCACCTGGAAAAGCTAATCAACTCATTGCCTATAAATGACACAAAAATAATCCTGGATGATATCAACACGAAGGTTGGCAATGAGTTTTCTCATCGGGGAATGCCTGGAGGGTATAGCCGCCACGATGAAACAAATGACAACTGCCAGTGCCTGATTGACTTTGATAGAACCGAAACCTAGTCATACATTTGGCTTGCTTCCCACATCCGAGAAATCATAAAATGAAGTGGGTATCACCGGATAGCAATACAATAAACCAGATAGACCATGTTCTGACCCAACAACAATGGGCCTCAAGCATACTTAATGTCCGTACAACCTATCAATGTCGTTTGTAAAAGGCGTATTCGATGAAGACCAGCCCGCTACAAAAAGTTGATATCAAAAGGCTCAAAACGTTATCTGTGGCCAAAAATTTCATGCAGATCTTCGACACCTAGCTGGATCCCATCCTATCAGAAGGATCGCTGAAAACAAGCAACGAGCTCTGGATGGAAGTGAAAGCGGCTATTAACATCATGGTAGGGCTCACAATCGGACATCAACCCCGGCACAAGATGAACGATGCATTAACAAAAAAATTAGGCATACAAAAATTACGTTGGTAGAAAAACCAGGAGGAAGTGAGAACATTTTGAAAATCTCAGAAGAGTCGCAAATAAGATAATAAGGGTTAAGAAAAGAAAATACTATGATGAGCAATTGAGAAGTTTTGAGATAAATCTGGCGAGCAACAACACAAAACAAGCATATAAGATAGTGAAATATGGTTAACAGCCCAAAATCACGTCCTGTCATGATGATATCAGCAATAGCATCGCTGATGAAAACAAGATGAAGGAAAGATGGGCATCATATTTCTTCTGAACCCTGCCCACAGCTCCAGAGCATTAGAGCCTATAGATGTCTGCAGAGAGCTTCTGAATGAAGTTTGTTCCACCGTCAAGCTAAAAGGAATAATAAAGCGCCAGGCATTCCAGTGAAGCTCATCAAATATAGTGGCAGCAGTGTTCAAAATGCTATTCACAAAGTCTTCCAGCACATTTGGTAACAAGAACATATGCCAAAAGAGTAGAGCCAATCAATTATATTCCCTATCCACAAAAAAGGTGACAAGCTACAGGGCAAAATTATAGACGCATATCACTACTTTGTACGGCGTACAAAATATTTTCAAAGATCTTGGAAAATAAAGCCGGATTATACGCCACAGTATTATTGGTGAGTATCAGAGTGGTTTACGAGCAGGTGAATTGACAATTTACCGATTGTTCACAAGTTAAACAGGTACTCGAAAAATGTTGGGAGTTTAACATAGACGTATAATAAATTTTCGTTGACTTTAAGCAAGCCTACGACAGTATTTATCGTAACGTATTGTACCAAATAATAATTTGCTTTGACTCCTAGCCAAATTAATCCATCTTATCAAAATGACAACGACGTTGACGACGTCCCGAGTCCGCATCAATAAACAACCCACTGATGCCTTTGACACAAATATTGGAGTAAAGCAGGGAGATGGGTTGGCCTCATTGCTATTTAATTTGGCTCTGGAGCATATCATAAGGACGCTACCTGTCGATACACAAGAAACATTGCTATACGAGTCAAGCCAAGTAGTAGCCTATGTGGATGACAGCGATATTTTTTTAAGGTCATTAACAACTACCAAAGAACTCTACCTAAAACTCGACAGCGAAGCAAAACGACTTGGATTACAAATCAATGTAAATAAAACAAAGCTCATGATGCAGTCAAGGAGAAATACCTCAAATATCAAATTTAGTGAATACAGTATCGAAAATCTGAGCAAATTTGTGTATTTAGGTGCCAAAATAACCAGAACCAGTGATGAAAGAGACAAATACGCCGAAGAATACAAGCTCGAAAATAAAACATTTTTTTTCAGTTTCGACGAACTTGAAGACCAGTTGTATACACGGTGAAACAAAGCTCCTAGTATACAGATCGGTGATAAGATCTGTGCTATGCTATAAGTGTGAAATGTGGATCATATCCCAAGCATCTGCAAACATATAGAAGGCCTTCAAAAGACGGGTCTTGAGACGGACAATTGGAGCGAAACTAGAAGAGGACCAATGGCAAATTCGATACAACCATAGGCTCTATGAAATTTTTGACCTGCAGGAGGTCTCAGCGATTGCAAGATTGTGGAAGCTGCAGTAGGCTGGCCATGTGAAAGGTATGGATGAAAAACGGATTCCCAAAAAGGTATTCGTTGGGAGATGTTTCGTCCGACTAGTCTTGCTTTGCCGTAGAGTTTCAGGAAAATTCCTTGGCGGTTGTTAGCGATCGTGGCAAAATGATAATGTTAGCCGCACAAGCTACTACTTGGCTTGACTTGTATAGTAACGTACCTCTTGTGACGACATATGACATATTCTAGAGACAAATTGAATAGCAATGGGGCTAGCAAACCTCTCCGCTTTAGTCAAATATTTGCTTCAAAGGCATCGGTAAGTTGGTTATTGATAAGAACTTGTGAAGTCGTCGACGTCACTGTCATTTTAGTAAGATGAACTAATTTGGCTGAGATATCTAAGTAAAGCATTATTTGGTACAGTATGTTACGATCAAAACTGTCGTATGCTTGCTTAAATTCAACGAAAATTTGGTTCTCATGTCTCATATTGAACTCCCAGCATTTCTCAAGTAACTGCTTGACTGTAAACAATTGATCTTCAAGTATTGCGGATCTACCCGCTCTAAAGCTGCCTTGATACTCACCAATGATATTGTGGGTGTATGATCTGATTTCCCTATTTTGTATGCCTTAAAAAGTAGTGGTTTGCTTCTATAGTTTTCGCATTAAAGCTTGTCACCTTTTTTCTGCATAGGGAATATAATTGATTGGTCTCTGTCTTTCGGCATTATTCTTGTTGCCAAATGTGCTAGATAGCTTTGTAAACTCCATTGGAATCTGATTGATGCCCGGCATTTTATTATTCTCTTGGGCATTGACGTTGGAACAAATTTCATACACTGTTGATAGGGCCAATGGAAGTTATTATAAATTTTTTTTTTGTAGTTGTGAGGTGAAAGTCATTTACGCACAGAGTGAGGGACCCCCAAGCTTGCAAGAAAGCGACTGGACTACCCACTGAACAGCTCCTCTGTCAATCCGAAAACCCGAGAGCTTTGGGCCAGGTCTCATTTTGTTACGCCGTGAGGCACCTCCAAGTTGGGGATCGCTCTTCCAGCGGAAAGGGAGAGAGGAAGAGGAAATGCCAGACAAGCAATTCCCCAGCCCCAACGCCACTGGCTGTTGTGAGTCCTTTTAATCTTTTTAGACCACGGGAACATAATGTGCCACCCGATTTCATTTTCATTTGGAAGCTTTTGAGGAGTATCTATATAGGTTCCGACGTTCTAGAGCTGAATAGAGAATTAAAGTGTTTTTTGAAATGTGATGCGCATCTTTCTTGGATCCTGTTTTCGTCAGCGCTAATGTTCCCGATGTCATTACGGCAGAGCGTGATCTTGGGCTGATAACCACGTTTCAGGCTTTTCACCACTTTGTATGCTTGTCTTATATTGTTGCCCGCTATGCTTCTCAATTTGTCATCATAGTATATTTTCTCAATTCTCATTATCTTACTCGCTTTTCTTCTGAAATTTTCATATTACCCTCTCTATGCTGGTTTTCCTACCTTCGGTCATCTTCTGTTCTCCTGAGTCTTTTTATCTAACGCATCCTGGCATTCGTCCCCGAATCAATCATTTCTTTTGTGATGACCGATCGTGTATTCTGCCACGGCGTGAATTGCCACTTTCACTTCCACCCATAACTTGTTGCTTGTTTTTAGTGGTGTGTCTGTTAGAATGGGCACGAGCTGGTTTTCGAGGATCTCTGTGAAAATTTCTGCCATAGACGCTGTTTGGAGCCTTTCGATGTCGAATTTTCCTATAGAGCTGGTCTTCACCAAATCCACCTTTGATAAACGTCATCGCTAGGTTAGTTTGATCAACTCATGATCCGAGTTACAATTGGCTCCTCGGTATGTACGGACGACAAGAATGCTCGACGTTCATTTTTGTTGGATCAGAACATGGTCGATTTGGTCTTGTGTGGTACCATCCGGTGGTACATAGGCTGCTTTGTGTATGTTTCGATGTGGGTATCGAGTCAAATGTATGATTAAGCTTCTGCTACATGCTAAGTCAATCAGGTGCTGGCCATTGCGACTCGTTTCATCGTGGAAGCGACTAGTATTTCCAGATAATTGTAGATCATTTCTTTCATTTCCCCTCATTTTCTTTGGACAGGGCGTGTACGTTCATCAGCCAAATTTCGAAGAATGTTGCTTTTATATGGATCGCACACAATCTTTCATTGACTGCCTGAAAACCAATAACGTACAATTTGAACTCCCTAACCCCAACGAAGTTCGTTTCCTGAATTGCCAGTATGTTTAATTTATATTTACTGGCCTGTTGTAAAAGAGTTCTTAAGGGCACCAGGGTAGTTCAGTGATCTGACATTTTGGGAAGTTATGAGGTCGTTGCCATAGGTTCAATCCATTCGGAGGCTCTGTCGCAGGTTTCGAAATAATTTGGGGTTTTTCCGGGACGCGACGCTAGCCCGTCGCCCAACCTCTATTTCGGTGGTATGCTTATTACTTTCGAGCCCATTGTCAGGCATAGAATACTCTTCTTCACCCTCTTACGTCCCCGCAAAGGAAGTGTAGGTAATATTAAGTGACAGAGCAGTATATATATTGACAGTTATTCGCAACTCTCGATGTTTAATGTCCCATCATCGGGGAACCAGTAAGCCCAATGTGCAATCCCGATACCAGTTTCGACCATTTTGTCATGGAGCTTAGGATGAGGAATCATGGTAGCTGTGGGTTGAGAAAAGAAGAAAAGAATTTCTCCTCTCACAACTGGATTTCGAACCGTCTACAGTGGAGTTCTGTTATTTATTAATTCATTTATTTCATACAATCGTCTGTACTGTCCGTCTGTAAATTGTATTTATATTTTTAAACTGTTTACATGATCGGCAGAGTTTTATGGGGAATTTGAGAACAGCTTAAGTTAGCCAACTTAAACACTACTGAAACACCACCACCAGCTAACATGGTACGAAGAACGCATTCTCGAGCCAAACTGGGATAGGAAACTTTACCCTGTATTGTACATATTTCTAGTAAAGTTAGAAATAAGAATAAATTTTAATGTTAATGGTTACAGTAGAATCGACTTCTATTTCCTGAGGTTAAGTTATGGCAGCTCAACTTAGATTAGTTAGGCTCGACGAAGTTTACGATACCACTCCCGCATATGCACGATTGGTCCACAATGACATTATCGGTAATCAACAACCAAGGAAAGAACGAGTCAAAAGGATGGTTTAGGAACAAATCTTCGTATGAACCGACAAGGTGAAGAGATTCGTCGCAGGCAACAGGAAAACATTTCGATCATGCAAGTAAACATAATTTTTTTTTTTTTTTTTGTTTTTTCTTTAAAAGCCGTCGGGCCTTGCTTAGTTGTGTGAGCAGACGCGTTTCGACTACTTTGAGTCATCTTCAGTGTCACTGAAGATGACTCAAAGTAGTAGACGGCTTTTAAAGAAAAAAGAGGATTGGCCTGCGGATATCAAATAAACAAAGTTATTGACTAAAACATAATTATCCCGGTGACAACATGAATCATAACTTTGGAGGTGGTGGCGGTGGTGATAACATGGGTCCTGAAAATGTGGAACGAGGATTCATGCCGTTTGCTATTGGTTTAAATGATAAACCATAGTTCGTTAATGTAAACCAAGGCAATGGTGGAGGCGGATCAAACCAATGTGTTGGTGTGGAAGAACCGGTTGTAGACATGATTTCCCAAACAATAAACACATTTGCAAACATATTAAATCTATCACATTTGTAATCATACCAATTTCTACATAGTAACTTACTCAAGGTTATGCTCCACATCTAACTAGTTGCCCGTGTGTCCTTGGGCAATTTTTGTCGAATACCAACTCCTGCTTCAAATAGTGACTAAGATATCTAGAAGAGAAGAAAAAAATGCCCACAAAGTGTCTTGTTCAAGGATAAAACATAAAAGCACTACTTATCTGATAATCCCGTTGCTCAGTGAAGTCCAGCCACTGAAAATCCTCGTAAACTCCAGCACGCCATCTAAATTATATCGAACATAAACAGTAGCATTACGACTATAACACGTCAAATGCTCGTCACAGTGACAGTTTCAAAAAATATCTAAGACTCCGAATTTTTGAAACACCAGTTGAAGTCTGGTGAAAATTGCGAACCGGGTTACAGTTTTTGCAAGAAAAGGAGAACTATAAGGTTCATCCCGGGATTCGCGGTGTTTCATTGGGAATGAAATAATTAAAGGGTGGAGACAAAGGAAAAGCTCTCTTTTGGTATCTGAAGGGGAAGAAATGACTAACGCAAAAAAATGTTTTTTTATAAAAAAGCACGAAGTTTCAAAAAGGAATTGAAAAAAAGCGTATTAAAAATTGTTTGCTAATTCAATTACCACCAGAAGAAGGCAAGGTTGCCCGGAAGAATTAATAACATCAATTGACCAATGCATGAGTGTGACCCGGGAAGTGTGGGTGGAATCAGCGCAGGGTCTTTTTTCCGTGCCGTCGACGACGGGAGTTCTACAAGGAGGCCCCCTTATTAGTTACGTTAGGTGACAGAGGTTAGTCAAAATTATTAGAATTTTTGCTGATAAACTTTTCGTATCTCTTTGTTTTGTTAATTATATTAAAAACTGCTTCTTTTTTGTGGTTCCACGAATTCAAAATAAATCCTTTTTGTATTAAGAAAACCTGTAGTGTATTTGATCAATTTGTTTGGAACATACAATTTTATTTTTCAGAAAGTGTAACGGGTTGGCTCGCAGAAATATTGCCCGCAGGTTACGTTTGGTCAGATTGAATCTTCGGGGGTGGTTGAGTGGCAAACAGTTCGTTAGAGGAGATAGGGTCCACCCGGAGTAGTGCGTGTTTTGTGTGTTTTAGTTTGAGGAGTGTTAGTGGAATAAGCTTCGGCAAACCACCTTACTGGCTGGGCGGTCAAGTCTTGGGCCTAGGCCAAGGCAGGGAGTTGGTGCCCATGCCCGTCTACGACGTGCAGTCGGGACCACCGGGCCCCGCTGCCAAAGCACCCCAGTGGTCAGGGGTAACAAGAATTTTATTATATATAATGCTAACTATGTTTTCACAAAAGCAAGCTTAGTATGATAATTTCACTCGCTTTTACCACGTTCATCTTAGAATGTATCAGATTCTTAGTCACAGTTTCCGTTTGGAGTAATGGCCAGACACTTGAGCTTGGTGGCACTATAATTGCCATGCATAAATGGGGCTTTAAGTTTGATGGTGGCTCGGGTGGAGTGGATGCTCGCCAATTTGTGCTTCGTGTTAGTAACCCGGCTCAAAGCTATGATGTCTCAAGGCATAAACTGGTGTCGGATGTCTATATTCACTAGCCAGGTACCGCCGTAAGCTGGTACTGGCAAGTGTGTAAACTGTATGAAAATTTGAGTTGAAATCAGCTGAAATGAAAATTTATTTAGTGATTCCGATCTCGGCTTGATGAGGCTCATATTTGGGAAAATATGCTTATCCGCAAGCGGAGATCTCACTAGCCGTTCGTTGATTTTTTGAATCTATTAAAGTGATGCCCCTCCAACTCAAGACTCCGATAAGGGACACGAATTTGTGAGATCTAGTTGTCGCAAATATGAATTTTTAGCTGCAGGAGCACCTAACTGGACATGAGTTCTCAATCATCCGACATCTCGTCAGAAGGTGTCGCCGAATCGAAGCCATATGGCATAAGCTGGAAACAGACAAGCGTCGGTATCCAGTTCAGGCATATGGAGTCGATTTTGTGCTACTGTATGTGGAGTTTTTGGCTGGCTAAGATTCATGTCTACCCTACCGGAGTAGAGGCTGTGATTCAGTCCATCCTACATCCAGTTATCTCAGCGCAATCATTTTCTCGTTAATTTGTTATTCAGTCACCAAGGTCTCTAGATGTTTCGACACAAATTTAACTGTCACAGGTCCAACTCCCTAGATGCACTGTAATATCAAGATGGCTTCAAATTATAAGGCTGATGTGCTAGGAGACGTTACGGGCCAGGTTCAATTAAATAATCGAACTCGGTTGACTCATTTTTTGATTGTGCCAACACTATTGTATTCTATTAATCTTGAAATTGATTTTAGGGACGCTTTTAACATCGTGCCTGGTCTATTGCCCCTGTCTGCAGAGTTTTTTTATGCCTTCTCAGGTCTCCTTGAGTATTTTTCTTTTGCGGCTGATGACCCATTTGAAGTTGTTCACCACCACCTATCATCTATCGATGAGGTGAAACTGAGCAAAAGCATCCCGATTTCTAAACGTCTTTATTTGAGTACTGCTCTCTACACGGTCAGTGCCCACTACAGTGGTGGAATCGTACTGATGAATGAGGTGTACAATGATTCGGATGAAGCATTGCCTGTAGGAAGGAGTGAGTTAGATAACGGGCTCTGGGACTCGTCTATCACCTATCAACAAACCAAGCAGAATATTTCCCTTGTGTGCAGTCCAGTGAAAGTCTATTTTTTATTTTTGTTTCTTTTCCAGATATCTCTGCTAATGTTCCTTCTTTATCCGGTTGAATGAGACGCTCAGGGTCTGGGTCGTTCCCACGATTGTTGCGGATTCCAGTTGCGCTGGCATTCTCCGGTTCATAAATTCAAACTTCATTGGTATCATCTTCAAGATTCGAAACGTTTGGTTTTTCTTTTAGAACTATAACCTTTTTAGTGGTGTGAAGTTTTTAGTAGACATTAATCCGCCGTAAATACTGAGCAAAATCTAAAAACTCTTGAGTTAAACTTGTCAAATGTTAATTTTGCAGAGTAGTATCTAGGTCATCATATCTTAAATTCCAACGTGTACTTTTTTTTACTCTCAAATTCTGAGAATAGAATGAAGTCTCTTTGTTTCAACTTAATTTTCATTAATAAATTTTTTGAGCTTATTTCCAAACCATATTATATATATTAACCTCACTAGCATCATATGCTTTTAGGTATACGATTCACATCCTTGAATGTCCCGATTACTACCTTTAATCATGCGTACATCTGTATGTCGGCTGCATTAATCAAATTTCCTCATAGAATTAGTTAGTTCCGTAGTGCACAAACGTAGAGAAGGATTTAAACCATCACTTACATTCCCTTCTATCAACAAAGACAGCAAGTAGAACTATGTGTTGCAATCAACTTACCTATGCAAACTCGCACCTGAACATGGTCATATGTTAACTTCTCTCGTGCGTACGAGCATCAATGTGGCCTATACTCACTCGTACGTATTGAAACATTCCGTTTTCGATAGAAATGTTTAAATTGTAAAATGTAATTATGAAACATTGGTTGAATTATTCCGAGGGAACTTTGTAAACTGTTCAATTGTCGGTTGGTTGTGTCGATTGATTTGATGTTCGATGAAAGGTGGACAATTTAATTTAATTAGTCATGTCGCTGTTGATGATGTCGTTTGATGCAGACGATGATTATGTTGCAAATGATGAGGATGCTGATGATGTCGATGTTGATCAGGAGGTAGATGCTAATGACAGGGCGATGTGTGTAGATATGCTGATGTTTTACGACGATAATTGCGATTATCTTGATAGTGATTTTGTATTCTCTAATTGGTCAATTGTTTAGAGAAATTCGATTTAGTGACAGAAAATAGCTTTGATGTTTTTGCATTGTTTGAAGGATTTTCGATTGATTGAAATAGCTTGTGGATAGGGGAAAGTTTATAGGTAAATCAAAAAAGATGGTCGATTTTGAGCTCATTGATGAAATTTTGGAATGGAATTTTGTTTATTCTAAGTAGAAATAATTTTTGGGACCATGCCTATAGTTTGTGCTTGGTGCTAAGCAAAGGCAATCACTTCTGATTTAACTTGTTATAAATGAATATAACTTTTGAAGGACTTTAGTTTTCCTTTTTTGTTACTGCTAGAATATATATTCAACTCTTTCACTCTACTCCCTCGTAGCTCATCGTACCTCATCTTTTTATTCACAAACACAAATACATGAACTGTTCTCTTTTATTTTATTAATTTCTTCATTGCAGTAAACCTGAATTCAAACGCATCAGAGGTATATAATTTTTACTTAGCTAATTTTTGTGCTCGGATCGTTTATTCCTTGCCTTAATTTATCGGCCCAAGTACAACAAATGACTGCGCGTAGAATAGTGTAAAGAATATTTAGTACTGCGGTAGTAGATTTGTGATTCCGTCATATTGAGGTGATTTCTTCGTAATGGCCCAAAATTTCGACCAGTGGCGTAGAAGTGGGGGGGGGGGGGTTTGAGGACAACACCACCCCCCCCCCCCGAAATATTCGTCAAAGAGAAAATCCTCTCAAATCATGAGTCATTAGGTCATTGGCAGCGCTTGACTGCACTCAACTGCGCTTGTTTCGACTTCCAAACACGAGAAAAAGGTCTACATATGTCACTGGAGTGGAGAAAAGAGCGGAAATACACTTTACGCTTTTCTCAACTCTGTACCCTTCAGTATATTAATAGATTTTCAATTTCCAATCTTCATTTTCGTGCTCAGTCATTTGTCATTTTACAGTGTGCGGTATTTGTAGACTGTAATGCTGCATTTACATGCATGCCGTGCAGCTCGACAAGCAGAACGCCACGAGCCGGCGGGCGGGCCTTGACCAGTCAGACATATTTATCATCTCCCAACGGGCAAAATAGTAAGCGCTTCCATAGGAAGCGTACACGAAGCGCTTCGTCGTCCCTTCATTTGTAAGTGGGTTCGAAGCCCACAAGCAACCAACTGCTTCAAAAGTGCTTGTAAAGAAGCGACAATGAAGCGCTTTGATGTCACTTTTTTGGAGCGCTTGCAAGTAATCCAAACGTAAGCGCTTACTTCTACGGACATCTAATGCTAAGATGATGATGAACGATCATATGTAGAAGCCCTTCGTTGCCCGTTGGGCTGGTTACTGATGCGATCGAGTGAATGTAAACATGCACACGGGCGCAAGCAAATTTATCCTTTGAAATGTGCCAAAAAACCGACAATCGATAAAGAAAAACTGATCGTAAAAGCCACAGCACCTACAGATTCGTGCAGTCATCCTCAGTCCCTAAAACGAAAATTTTATTTATACATACCGCGTTTCTTTTTCACAAGTTTCACTGTGTACGCTGACTAAGTGAAGTTCTACAGAAACAACAGCAACGCTAAGTTCGTAAGTAATAAAAAATTTGTCAAATAAACATTTATTTTGCAGACTATTTAAGAATCCAGCTTTGAAACTCATCACTTGTTTTCTTTATTAATGACTTAAAACTCGTGCGATTATATGTACTCTTGGTAACATACGAATGTATTACACTCATCGGTATCTACTTTTCGTATCATTGAATTTGAGTGCGATTGAAAAAAAAAACTGTTAATACAAATATGTAGTCAAACACAAACCTTGTCACCCTGGGTTTGCTGAACCTTAAAAAATAACACAGGAACCATTAAAATGTCAAAAGGGCAACTGGCAAGAAAAATATAGGAAAAAAACAAAACAATATAAAAAACACGAAATCAGAAAAAAAAGAAATCAGAAATATGGACGTTACCAAACATATAGATTGGAAACAAGAAATGAGTATTTATTGGTCAATATAATTATACTGTATTAAATATTTATGCACCTTTATTGTTGACAATGATTTCTATCTTTTCGAATTCCAACATATTCTCTCTTCTTCCATTTTACTGGTCGATCGCCCTTTTGGCGTTTCTTGGGAGAAAATTTATGAACTAGCTTTTTGTAAGCGATATTTTACACTGCATTTTTGAAATGTTACAATTGTGTTTAGAAATTTTTCTGTTACAAAACTTCTTTATTCAATAAGTATTGTATTTAAGATGGACCACAAAAATTGCAATTCAAGAATGAAATTTTCAAAGCAACTTGTTTCAAAATGTAATACTTAGTGAAATCTGTAGGTTATGTGAGATCCTTTGCCAAAATGGATAAATGGCTAATCAAGCGACCGAAAACTAGCAATGTGCAAGAACATCAAGAAACGCACGAGGAAGAAAACGCCAGCAATGAACAAAAAAGAAAAAGGATTGTTACAAGGGAAAATGTTGAAGATAATGGTAAAAAAGAGTTCTTATTACTTAATGATGAAAATCATTCTCATTTTTCAGCAAGAAAAGTTTGCTGAATAAAAAAAACTAAAAAATTTTTTAAACAAAGTACAATTGTTAAACGTAAAAACCACGTCAATTAACCCATATTCGTTGTATGGTCTCACTACAGAATCGGATCGAGGATCAAGGATCGACGACAACAACGTAGATCTGGACTTGGGTGACGTTAGTATCCACTTCAAGAGTGACGGATGAAGAAAAGTACCGCATTTTGAAAAATCGCTGGATACCGGAAGATCTTCACGCGTTTCCAGCCAGTGGTCCCAGAAAATTGAAGTTTCAGGCTAAGTGGCTGCAAGAGTTTGCCTGGCTGGTCTACTCAAAGGAGCTTGATGGGGCGTTTTGTCAATTTCGCATGTTTTTCGCCTCGAAAGAAGTTGGAAAAGGAAGACATGCTGCAGTTCGAAATCTAGTGACACAACCATTCCAACGGTGGAAAGATGCTAAGGAACAATTTCGACTCCACCAGGATTTAGAATATCATAGAAATTTACTTGTCGCGGGGCAGAATTTCATTGACATCAAAGAAAAAAGAGCAGTTGATATCGGTTTGCAGTTGAATACTGTAAGAAAAAACGAAATCGCGAAATTCTAAAGTCGATTGTGGACACGATAATTCTCATTGGCAGACAAGAAATCGCTGTGAGAGGACACCGTGGTGCTGGTCCAATTACATTGCAAACTCCACTTCATAATGATGGAAATTTCAGGTCTCTGTTACGATTTCGTATGAATACTGGCGACGAAGTTTTAATGCGACATTTAGTTAGAAACGAAAAATTGAAGAATCGCGTAACGAGTTACACAAGTCCACAAATTCAGAATGAATTAATTGATATTTGCGGAAACTTAATTACTGAAAAACTTGTATCGAAAATTAACTAAAGTGAATGCTGTACGATTCTCGCAGATGGGACAACCGACATCAGCGGTATAGAACAATATTCATTATGCTTTCGCTACACTGAAAAAACTGATGGGACAGTTATTTTGAGAGAAGATTTTATAAAATTCATTCCCATCAAAGACGCAAGCGGAAGAGGACTTGCATTGTCTTTGTTGGAAGTTTGCAAAGAATTGAAGATCAATTTGAAATTTTTAGTTTCTCAAGGCTATGACGGGGCAGCTGTGATGAGTGGAGAATGGAATGGTTGTGCCACAGCTGTCATGGAAAAGCATCCTTCTGCACTGTATGTTCATTGCGCAAATCATTCAATGAATTTGGCTGTTGGTGAAGCTTGTTCAGTCCCTTTAATCAGAAACTGCCTTGCATTGATCAAACAAATAATATCATTCTTTAGTCCTTCTGCTATACGTGAAGCTATCCTGATGGATTCCATTAAAACTCTGGATTGTCCAACAAAACGACAACGCCTTAAGAATATTTGTGAAACAAGATGGACTGAAAGACTCGATGCAGTTATATGTTTCAAAGAAATGTCTGTCCCAATTTTTTACAGCTTGGAAAAAATTCAAGAATGTGGGAAAGGTGAAAGTGCCAAAAATGCCTTCACCTACTATCAGAGCATCAAAAGTGGCACATTTATTGTTTCCATGGTAGTTATCACTGAAATTTTTTCCTTGGCTCACCCACTAACAATTTACCTTCAAGGTTAAAAACGTTGATCTTGCTGCTGCTGTTTTGTCAGCTGACAATCTCATTGATTTGATGAAAAATATACGAGAGAATGCGGAATCAGAGTTCGCAAAAATGTTCGCTGCCGCTGAAAAAATCGCAAATGTTTTTGGAGTAAATTTCGTAGCGCCTAGAATCATGCAACGCCAAAAAACAGAAAAAATCACCAAGCAAATCCGCCAGAAGAATACTTCCGCAAGTCTGTGTTTGTGCCGTTTATGGATCATTTCATAAGTTCATTGAATGATAGATTTGTGAAACACAAACGAACCTTGTCCATGATCCAAAACGTGATTCCCAGCAAGTTAATTCAACTTTGCTCCAAGCAAAACAAGAAAGACAATGAAAAATCGAACCAAAGTGTTCCCAAAATTGTTTCTAAAACTGTCGAGGCAATAATGGACCAATGGCCAAGAGCAGCGTCGTCACTTCGAACAATAATTGAAAAAGAAATACTATTATGGAGGCAACGTTGGATCGAGGCGAAAGAATATCCGAGCACATTCATCGATGCTGTAAATTCTTGCAATGAAGAACTTTTCCCAAACGTGTTCAAGTTCCTGAAAATCGGAGCCACATTAGCTGTTACCATTGCCAGCAACGAAAGAAGTTTTTCGACTTTAAGAAGACTTGAGGATTGGCTAAGAAATGCGAGTGGGGAACAACGGCTGAATGGTTTAGCTCTGTTAAGTATTCATCGTGATATTAACATTACTGCAGAAGAAGTTATTGACAAGTTCGCTCAAAAGCGGAGGATGCTTGATTTGTAGTTTTTTCGTTTCTACATTATTCAAAAGTTGAAATGTGTTAATAAAAAAACCTGCATTTGTATCAAACTTCAGTAATCATCACCTTGACTCCACTGTTAAATAAATCAGAATTCATTTTCAAAAATGTTATTGCATTTCGTTTTCATTTAAAACAATCGCTCCTATCATAAACCTTTCCACCTTCATAATAAATAAATAAACCCACTTTTATTCAATATTGACACCTATTTTTTATCAAATTATGAACAGCTTTCCAATTACCTGATTACTTTAAAATAAGGAGTAACAGTATGAAAATTTTACTATTCATTAATAAAATCATGTTAGTAACGCCCTCCCCTAAACCAAGAAACTATTCTCGAAAGCAACTGGCACTTCGATATTTGAATTATTTATTTAACCCCCCCCCGACAAAATTTCCTACTACGCCACTGATTTCGACAACTTCACTCGCCTGGAAATGCTATCTTGTGATAACTACGACACCTGTAAAATCCAGGCAGAGGTCATTCTGGTGAAAAACGACACCTGGGGCTACGTAAATGACAAAATCCCAGAACCACCCATACAAGGAACCAGCAGTGAATTAAAAGCGTCGCAAAAAGAAAATGCGGTCTGGGTCGCGCAAGATAGAAAAGCAAAATCGGACATTTTCCTCACTATTTCTCCTTCGTAGTTAAAAAAAATTCGTTGTTGTGTCACATCTAAGGAAGTTTGAGACAAACTTGAGTCAATTTATGCCTCAAAACGCCCGAACAGTGCGAAAAACCATCCTCATGAAAGCGAGATAGCTGTTATGTTCATGAAAAACCATGCGAATAACAGCAAAGAAAAGAATGTGAGAAAAAACACTCAACAACCACAAACAAGACTCAAAGCGGCACCCCAAACCCAAGTGCGAGTATTGTAAAAAGAAAGGGCATACCACTTCATCATGCTGGTTCAAGAACAAGAGAAGCACGGAACACACACTGACAAGAATGCCAAACACGCATCCAAACCAAAACTGACGTTAGATAGGAAACCATATGGCAGCAGTGCTTACTACCACACACATGACCATTAGTAGGCTGACTTTGCTGGCTAACTTACGTGGCGGTATATGAAGAATTATGGATGTGCCAACGAAAATTCGAGGTTTTGTACGGTTTTGATGTTGCGAGCGAACATGTTGCGAGCAAGCACATACAACATACTCGGATATATGTATTTCCGCTTTATAACTGCAGTAGTTGCGAGCGAGCAAACAGCACCTATGTACTTGCACTTTGCCAATAAAAATTAGCCAAAGAAGTACATACGCAAGTATATAAGCGAGCGGTATAATAAACAAAAAAGGTTAACCCACAATGATATTCACATCGAGAACGATATGCTTCGGGTGTGCTTCGAAGAGAGGTAAGCGTGAAGGAAAACCGAAAGATCCGGCGTAAACACTCTTTCGCTCAATGTCCCCAGTTTCGCTATTTCACCTCAAGAGATCGTGGAAAAGCCGAAAACTTAACCTAAAAGCATTATTTCGAGGCCAAAAGCTTAAGCGAAAAGCACTCTTTCACTCAATTTCCCTAGTTTCGCATATTCACCAGTCGAGCAAGCGAGACGAAGTGGGGAGAAATAATTTTCATGGAACGAGAGCGCACGTGTTCGGCCACTCAGCACCTTTAAAGAAAATTTGGGTTGAAAGCTCACGAAAGAACAGTATTTAAAGTTCTTGGGCAAAGCATTCGAGTCAGTGTGTATTCAAGTCCAAAAGGGAGCGTGCTGCTACCCAATCTTTAGACGTACGTTTAAGTATTCGCGGTATAGGTTCCAGACGGAAGTGCTGTTCAGTGACCAACAAAATGGTGAGAGGTGCGGTGTTGGCTTGTGCCGTGATCCTCAACCGGCCTTTTGGCGTTTCAAGCCATGTGGCTACTCCAAACCATTAATACGTCCAGTTGTTTCCCCCTTCAGACTGACTGATAGTTAGTTTTAAACTAATTGAATAAGTGAAAATGTAATGAATCAATTTGGTCTTAATTTATAAATGTTTTAAGGAAAAGAGGACAGTGAAATAAAGTTAAACCCCTTAAAATAAACTCTCGTCTTTTGTTGGTTTGGCTTAAGTGGATAGAGCAGCAGGTAAGTGGTGTTACAGCGAGTTCTCTCTCGGGAGCCTTGATGTTGTATATAGGATACGCATCAAATTGAGCTCCCAGTTCACACCAGTATACATAGGGTATACTAGTTATGTAACATTGAGACGGATTTCTACAGTGAAATCCAGATGACCCGCGGAGAACACAATTGCGCTCCTAGTGAAGTGAAAATTATTTCATTTCATTTAATTTTTATCGCCTTCTAAAGTGAAAGAATAGGAGTTTATTTACTTCTCGACGCTGAACTATCAGTGGAAGGTCATGTGCTTCATTTGCTCGTCTTGAAAAGTTTAGGAGTACAGTGGACAGTGCAAGGTGAATTTCAAGGATGCAAGGAATGTGTTTCTTTGGTTTTACATTCGGAAAATAGTACATATTACGCGATATAAGCGATTGCTTATGCCGCAGTTGGCTGACAGCTCACGGAAGCTTGTCCATAGTAGGCCGTCTAATACATATGCAAATTTCTACCAAATGGCTTCCTATCTAACGTCAGTTTTGATCCAAACCCTAATGGTGTTGAGACAGCGGTTGCACGACAAACATATGTAACAATTATTATTAAATTGACTAGAAATGCTAAAGCAAAAGCATAAGGAAACGTCATAATTTTTACGAAAGACGCAAAAAAAACTCGAAATATAAAGCTTGAGGATACACTCTACGTTCCTGAACACCGCACTAATTTAATTTCAATCGCAAAAATCGTCGACAAAGGTCACGAAATTTTATTTTGTCAGGACTGTGCAATAGTCAGAGACGAGCAAAGCATCAAGAAAATGATCGCTGATCGCGAAGGAAATTCGTTTTATCATCATAACGCGGACCAACAGGCTTGTGTGGTGGAGATCGAAGCAGCGAAGTCCGATTTAGAAATTTGGTATTAGCAACTTGGCCACATAAATCTATACAATTAAAAAAAAAATGTTTAAAAATAAAAATGTGAACTAGCTACGAAATTGTAAAGTATGCACCGCTGGTAAACTTACAAGGAAACTATTTTCAATTCGCATTCATAGATCCCCAGACATTGCTGGAATTGAACACACAGATCATGGCGGTTCTGTGCGCTTAACTTCTATTGGTGGAGAGCGATATTTGATGACTTTAATGGACGATATCGTGGTGCGAAGTCTACTTTCTTCGAAGTAAAGATGAGGTGGTTTCAACGTTCATCGAGTATAAAACCTACGTGGAGACTAAAACAGGTCAAAAAAATTCAAGCTGTTCAATCGGACAATAGAACACAATTTCACGATTCAACGACCGATTAGATTTTCAAGCACGCTAGAATATAACGACGTTTATCAACTCTAAATACGCTATAGCCGAACGGCGCTGCGGAACGCAATAACCGCACACTTGTAGAATCTGCCATTTTTACGCTGAACCAATCCGGACTTCCACCATCCTTTTCGCTACGGCTACGCCATCCTTTTTGCTACGGCTACGCCATCCTTTTCGCTACGGCCAATCACACCTGGAATTGATGCGCCGCCAAAGCGTCAAAAAAAGTACCTAATTCGAAAATTGGACAGGAAAAAGTCCAGACTTCAAATACTTCAGAACATCTGGAACCAAAGTTTATGTGATCGACCAATCTCCAGGCAAAGGAAAATTCGATGCCAGAGGAGTCGAAGGAACATTCTGGGATATTCGAGTACATCAATAGCATAACGCGTTGGGATTCCCAGCAAAAGAAAGACCCGGATTACCATACGGATGTAAAATTTTTTGACGAATTTGAAACGAAAAATAAATAGGAAGATTCTATTTTCGACGACATACTCACCTAGGAATCAATATTTCCACATAGAGAGTTCAAATTGGCAATGCCCAAAACGAAAAAGTTTTGAATTCGAATCTTATCGAGCATATTATCATACCAAATACATCATCACCGAAAATTCCACCAAGTGGAATTAGTTCAAGTTTCGATCCTCACTATGACAACGTTACGACAGTAAATATTTCAATGAAACGTGTCCAAGAGGGCCATAAATAATCACAACTAAGGGTCATGGCCGTTCCACCAAAATTTGAAACATGGTTCCGGACACCAACCAGAATGCGCAAGTTTCGGAAATTCTAAATAACTCTACGAAAGTCGCTGACATGGAAGACAATCAAGAAGACCAGATCAACGAAGAACGGCATGGTGCGGGAATCGTAATGTTTGCATTCAATATACCAGTACGCTATGCCATTTCAGAACCACATAGGCAGGAATAGGAGGACACCATACTCCATGAGACAAAACAACTTATCATCAACGATACATGGAAAATTGCCGATCGTCTCGAAACCGGAAAAATCATCTGATGTCCAACCGTTCTGTGAAACAAGTTGAACGCTGGTGGTACATTAGAACAAAGAAAGGCCCAAGTAGTTGCTAAAGTATTCTCTCAACGTCTGGGTATCGAATTTCACTATACATTTGCACCAGTTGCGGACTTAGCTCTCTTCGATTATTTACCGCACTGGCAACAGAACTCGACATGAATATATTGCAACTTGATGTAACTGCGGCTTACCTAAATGGTAGCATCGACACCGATTTACATGGATCCACCTAAACCCTTGGGAAAAATGCTCGAATCGAAAGTCGTCGAGAAAAAGGACCGAGACTTATTTGAGTAATCTAATTTAATGCTAGACCAATTAAAAATCGTAGTAAAGTCTGCAAACTTAAGAAGGCTCTTTACAACTTGCGCCAGTCTAGCAGAGAATGGCATGCAAAACTCAGCAAAACTTTCCAAGACCTCGGCTTGCCACCCATAAATGCAGACCCATGTATAGACGTCGACAAACAAAAAGAAAAGTTCATTTTCGTCTACGTTGATGATATCTTGATCGCCTCCAAAAATGACACAAAAGTTCACAAAATCATTGATAAACTACCAGGAAACTTTAAGATTAAGAACCTTGGAGAGACAAAATATTGTATCGGTATCGAAATCAATCGCCAAATGGATTCAAGATATTCATCGCAATCTGGCTATATTCGAAATATCCTCGATCGTTTTATTTATTTATTTATTTCATTGCCGAATAAGGCATCGTTACACAAAAAAATAATAAAATATAATGAATAGTACAATAAAATATTATTTTTAAACTAGGTATAAGGGATGGAGTTCGGAGTAAAGGTGCTTAATGATAAAGCTTTGAAATTGGATTTGAAGATGGTTGGAGAGTAAAGTGTGCTTAGTGAATTTAAAGCTTTGCAACATCTGTTTACAGGCTCGTTATCCGCGTAAATTGTATGGTGTCGCTCTTCAATCAGCAGACGCGAATGTCTAGTGAATCGAGATATCTCATGGACCTTTTTTTTTTGTGGCAGGGAGGTGAAGGCATTTATGCCCGCCGAGTCTGGCAGTGTGGGACTCCCATGGAGGATACCTTTGGACTACCCACTAAACACCTCCCCTGTCAATCTGAGAACCTAGCCTGGAACCGTTTGACACATTACTTCGGGCCAGGTCTCGTTTTGTTACGCCGTGGGGCGCCTTCAAGCTGGGGAGTCCCTTTCCTAGCGGGAGGGGAGGGGGGAAGAGGAATTGCCAGAAGAGCGATCCCCCAGCCCCAGTGCCTCCGGCTGCTGTGAGTCCCTTTTATATTTTAGGACTGCCCGAGAATAATGTGCCACCTGGTTCCATTTGTCAACCGATTCGAGCATCACCGCAACTATATTATCCGGGGTGAGCTCTCCCGTCTCCCTGTAGAGTTCCCTTCGCAGCCTGGCCCATTTGGTTCACGCAAAAAATGTGTGACAGGCATTGTCCTCCTCTCCTGGGCAAAACCGACAATCGGGAGACCGTGACTTGCCGATCCTGTGCAGGTAAGACTGAAAACACCCGTACCCGCTCAAAAGCTGGGTCAGATAGAAGTCAGTCTCACCATGCCTTCGATTTAGCCACGGTCTCACATCCGGGATGAGGCGCGCAGTCCACCTTCCCTTCGTGCAATTCCTCCAAGACTGCTGCCAATCGTTGAGCGAGCGTTGTCTCTCCTCGCGGACAACGATCTCCCTCGCATCCTCGTTTCGGCGCAGGTAAATAGCGCGGCGCTCTTTGGCAAGGAGGGCGACAGGTATCACGCCTGCAATCACTCTCACCGCCGAGTCGGAGACTGTTGGATACGAAGATGCAATTCTCAGTGCTCCTCTTCTCTGTACCTGTGCCAATCGTTTTCGGTATACCTCCTTGCTGAGAGCGTCGCCCCATACCTCTGCTCCATACAGTAGCACTGACCCTACAGCACTCATCAAGAGGCGTCTTTTTGATGGGCTGGGTCCCCCTACGTTGGCCATAAGTCGACTCAGGGCCGATATTCCCGAAGCAGCCTTCTCAGCCGTTGCCCTGATTTGCTCAGAGAAACTCATCTTCGAGTCGATCAGTAGCCCCAGGTACTTCACCGCTGGCTTCGATTCGACCTGTATATCTCCAATACTGATCATCCTTACTCTAGGGATTATCTTTTTTGTCAAGATGACCACTTCGGTTTTCTCCAGTGCTAAACTGAGCCCGCGAGCAGTCATCCAGTCCCTCACTCGGCGCATTAGCATACCTAGCCTAAGTTGCGCTTGTTCAACGGTGCGTCCGGCGACCAGAGCCGCAACATCATCCGCATAGCCGACCAAGCGTGACTCATCTGGCATCTCAAGTCTCAGTAGCCCGTCGTAAGACACGTTCCACAGGTCCGGACCAAGGATAGATCCCTGGGCAACACCTGATGTAATTTCCATCCTTCGTTGGCCCTGTGTCGTGTCGTAGAGCAGGCTTCGGTCCTTTAGGTAGTTCCTCAAAAGCCGCGTTAGATATTCTGGGACTTGAAAAGGGTTTTCCAGCGTATCCAGAATATCCACCCATCTAGCGGAGTTGAAGGCATTCCTGACGTCGAGTGTCACCAACAGGACGATCCGTCACTTGGTGCGACTATATGCCTCTGCCTTTCGGACCGCGTTCACCACCTCTGCAATCGCATCGATGGTAGAACGTCCTGCTCTAAAGCCGTACTGCCGAGGAGATAGGTCCCCAGCAGCACGAATCGCGTCAGTGAGTCTTCCCTTGATGAGTTTCTCTAGCACTTTCCCAGCCGTGTCTAGCATGCATAACGGGCGGTATGCAGACGGCGATTCGGGATTTCCCTTCACCTTGCTGACCAGCACGAGCCTCGCCACCTTCCATCGTACCGGGAAAACCCCGTCCCGTAGGCAAGCGTTGAATGTGCTGAGCAGCAAGTCAGGACAATGGTGATAGACGAGCTGCAAAACCTCAGCTGGAACACCATCTGGACCTGGAGCCTTCCTCGCTTTCAGGGGGAGGACTGCCTCCTCCAGTTCCAGCTGTGTGAAGAGTGGGCACTCGACTGCTGTTTCACCATGGACAGCGTCAACACGGACGGGATGGGCAGGGAAGAGTCCCCGCACTATTGCGTCCATCTTTTCCACGTCATGTATACAAGGCTTCCGTAGGGCACCAAGTTTCCCCATGACCAGCTTGTAGCCAAGGCCCCACGGATCCCTATTCACATCGTCCACGAGGTCTTGCCAACATCGGGCCTTGCTCTTGTTAATAAGCCTGCGAAGATATTTCCTGCCGGACCTGTATGCTGCTAGCCTAGTGTCTGCCTCCTCCCGTGTTCGCGCCCGCTGGGCCTCTCGCCGAAGTTTGTGACACTCGCTTCTTTGTTCGGCGATCTCGTTTGACCACCAGTAAACTGGAGGCTTACCATGTCGGGGTCTCCGGCGGGGCATGGAAGACTCGCAAGCAGCTATGATGGTACTCATAGTTGAGTTCACCAAGTCCTTGGCTGTAGGCCCTCCACTCCCTGGCGGAGTTCCCAGCAACAGTGCGCCTGCCGTAAGCACGTCAGCAAACCTCTCAACGTCCATCTTCCCAGTCCTCCATCCGAGGATTGAAGTTTGGGCATATTCACGCAGAGTGGCACCGTCGTGAATCTCAAGAGCTATCTACTGGTGATCACTAGCCGAGTAGTCCTCTAGTACTCGCCAGTTGTGTACTCTAGATACCAGGGACTCCGAAGCGAGTGTCACATCGGGTATGGTTCCTACGCAACCCCAGCGGCGAAAAGTAGGGGTGTTACCAGTATTTAGGACAAAAAGCGCTGTTCTGGCCGCCATGTCCAAGATTTGCTTTCCCCTTGGGTCGGATTGTGGCATACCCCATTCGATGGCTCTAGCGTTGAAGTCTCCCCCAACCAGCATGTGGGCCTCTGTGTCCGAGACAGCGTCCTCCAGGGCATCGAGTTTTGTTCGAAAGGATCGCATTGCCTCGTTAGGTGTCAGATAAACACGGAAATATGTTATCCCTGAACACCGCACCCACACAAAACCATCCCCGCGTCCATGGCCCTGCACCTGAAGGCGGGCGCTGTCTCGAACCCAGATGGCCGAGGTACCAGTTTTGTCAGGGTACCACGCTTGCGAGTCCTTGTTATGATGTTGCTCGCTCAGTAACAGGAGGTTAGCTTTCTTATCCCTCGCAAACTGCTCAAGTAGGTCCTGGGCGTTTGTGCTTCGGTGCAAATTGACCTGCAGGATACGGATCATTTGAGTATCGATTTGGCTTTAGTTAGGGCCTCCTTGAAAACCCCGCATCTCCCTGTCCCCGGCTCATATTTGAGGTCGCCGGGTGCTAGCTTAGCATCCTTGCAAAGAATGCATTTTGCCTCGTTCGTGCACTCCTTCCTTTTGTGCCCCGTTTCACCACATTTGTAGCACAGAGATCTCCTGTCGGGTCCCCTACAGCCATACGCGGTGTGTCCGTATTCGAGGCATCTGAAGCAGCAGATAGGGATCGCTCTTCTCCGTATCCTGCAGACCACCCAACCTATCTTAATTTTGCCCTTCGCCAGGATTTGCTGGGTGTCTTTATCAGCTAGTTCGACAATAGCCATGCGTTGCCCCCCTTGTGTTTTCACGTGTCAATCTTGCCTTGACTTCACTTAAGCTGGGGAACTCCCTCCTAATGGCATCCTCTACTTCAGCTTTGACCGTGACGCAGTCGAGGTCCCTGATTTCCAGGGTGGCCATTGGTTCGAGCGAGGCAACCGTTGCCGCATCTCCAAGAACCTTTTGAACCGCATCACGGAATGCATCTTTGTTTGTGGCCTCTGGCCCGAATTCCACCAGCAAGCCACCGGTCCGGGTTGGTCGAACTGCTTTGATGGCAGTTTTGGTGTCGTCTGGCTTGACCGCTCCTTTAATTTCACGGAGGACATCTGCGTAGGTTCGGCCCTTAGTGGGTTTAATAAGCAGTGCCTCTCGCAAGGGTTTGCGCCGCGGTTTGCTTTTTGTTTTCTGCGGTATATCGGGGGGTTCTTTGTTCTTTTCGTGGTTGAGCTCTTTGTCTGTTTTTTCTAGGCGTAGCTTTTTGGCCGCTTTTTTCGCTGCCTTGTTTCGCACCACATGAAACTCCTCGCCTGGAGTGTCAACTTCGTTTATGGTCTCGTCCTTCCTGCTTTTCTCACAGTCACCTTCAATTGGGCTACCGGCCATTCTTTTGCTGCTGCTAGGACCCACTGATGCCTCGAGGGAGAGCGTGTCTTTTTGGTGCTTTTCGGTTGCAAGCCACCTCCGCCTGTAGTGCGTTATGCGGCCAAAAAGCTCCTCCAGTTCAAGAATGCCATTCTTGACACTCTTGCCTATGTTTTTCTGCACTTCATGGACCTTAATTTTGTCAGCTAGGAATGGTATTTTAATAGTGCCTCTAAGGATATCAAACATGAAGCAGCAGGCAAACATAGATCTCCTAGAGGCCAGCGTTGATATATTTAGAATCCGAAGTCTTTGCTCATATGATTGCAAATCTGAAAAAATTTTTGGATTAAATAATGATCTTAACGCAAAAAAGACGATTGTTTTTGAACCGACTCAATTCTGACGATATGAACATTAAAGCTCGGGTCCCAGACTAGACAAGCGTATTCAAGGATAGGACGAACTAAAGAAAGGTACTCGTATAATGTCTTAGAGACTCATACATTCCCAAATTCTTTAGATCGACGTTTGATAAAACCAAGGAGCTTACTGGCACTACTGTTAACATGATCGTAATGTAAATGGAAACGTATTTTTCTATCCAAAGTGACACCAAGGTCTACGGTGCTATCCACCCGGCTAAGTTTACGATCGTAAAGATGATAATTGTTGATTAAAGTTGAGCGTTTCCGTGAAAAACTTATAACATGACATTTTCTAAAGTTCAAGGAGTGTTGGTGAGAGATATCCGACAAGACCTCAGAAAGATCAGAAATAAAGATATTAAAAAGGAGAGGGCCCATATGGCTGCCTTGTGGTACACCAGAGCAATTATTTATTTCTTTGGATATGAAACCTTGACCAAGCTAGTTCAGTAAAAAACCACCGATTCCGAATCTTTAAAGCTTGTGTATTAGGATTTCGTGGTTGACCCGATCGAACGCTTACTAAAATCACTGTAAACCGCGTCAATTTGGTGCCCCAACTCTATTTCACAGAGTATGCTAGACACCATCACGGATAAATTAGTTGTGGTCGAGCGACTTTTACGAAAAGTATGCTGTTGATCGTGAAGCCGTGGCTCAATAATGGGAGATCATTTGGATCAGACTATTTTTTCAAATAGTTTTGGTGTAGCTGATCAAATAGCAATACCTCTGTAATTCTCAACCGACCCCTTATCTTTATTTTTATATATTCGTGTCAAATGTGATGACTTTCAAGATTAGGGGAAAATTTCAACAGCAAGATATTTGTTAAAAAGGATATATAAGGGTAAGATCAATGGCTCTCTGCAGTTGAATAAAAAGTAAGGAGGGAGTAAATCAGGGCCTGGTCCTTTATGTAGCTCAAGATCTTCTATTGCTTTAAGTATTTCATCTTTTGGAATAAAAATTTTCTTAATTAATACGGCTGGATTTAGATCCGAGAAAGGAGCGTAGTACGAAGAGCTGGTTGTAGAATAAATGGATCGAAAGTGGCTGGCAAAAAATTCACAAATATCCATTGGGTTGGAAGAGCTAGATTCCTGATATATTATGAATTTAGGAGAGCCATGAGACTTGCATTTTACATTTACGAGATCAAAGAATTTCTTTAGACCACGAATAATATTTTCACCAATTTCGTTAACATATTGTCGCGTGTTCTTGGTTCGCGGCCAATAATTTAATGTTCCGGGAAAGCGAAAACGCAATGTCTTTCAATTTAAATTAAAAGAGTTTATTTAATTACAAAAGTGCACAATGATCAATTCAACACTTTCACTAATTTTTATTTTCACTATTAAAAATCTAACACTTGTCCATAAATTTCTTATCGCAATTGTCTTCTAAATCACTTTACTATTACGAAAATCACTTTTCTATTGCTCGAATAATATCGCTTCCCACATACTTTCGCAGTTCTTATCGCGGTCGAATGAATGATCGTCCCCCCATTCATTCAGCTCGCCTTTATCAGAGCATATATACTAACAAGCAACTGCACCAGCTGTTTTTCCGATTAGAAAGGGACGTAAGATAACATAAGAGAAATTATTTTGCATTTCTTTCTTTCCTTTCTAACAATTTGAGAGGAAAATAAATTTTACTCAATACATACACAAATCGATCTCTAATTTTACGCAATACATACACAAATCGGTTTTTACGTTGACTACCGTTAGATGCGAAATTTGTTCTATGTGAAATTGCTTGTTAGTAGATATGCTCTGCCTTTATATAGGGTCTGTAGTCATTCAACCCAGTTCTCGTACATTGGCGAATTCGCGGGAACATTCGAGCGACTGCAAATGAATGGAGCAGTGACTCACTTTCAGATGTTGTTCATGCTTGTTGGGTTCTCGTGGTTTCGAGTAAATTCGTGTTCTTCATTGTTGTGAAAACAATGGCGGCAGTAGCTCGCAGAATTATTTGTACATGTAACAATATGATGCATATGCTTCCCGGGATTTAATTAGAAATTCCTTCGCCAGCTCATCATATTTAGATTTCATCTCATGGTTCACATTGGGTCTTGATTGAGTTATTTTATAAAGCAAGTAACGGAGCTCACTATCTAGCCAAGGCTCAGAGAGTTTGTTCTTCTTTTTTATCTTAGGTACGTGTCTTTCAACGGCGTTCAAGGAAATCTTGTAAAAACGAGATACTGCGTCGTCTACGCCTAACGTTGTAAGAGGACCAGCCCAGTCAATTTGACGAAGATATTTACTTTTGCCATCATAGTCAGCATTATAGAAGTCGTATACGATATTGTTATTGTAAGATAGCTGGTTTGCTTCATCGGTAGTAGACAGCTCAACAGAAAGTGCAGAATGGTGGAGGATATTAGAAAATTGGTGTTCTGTTTCACCAGTCGTTTGCGTTTGTAAATATCAGGTCTAGCCAATTACCTGTAATGGTTGGGAGTCGAAACAATTTGCTGCAAATCATTACCATATAAAGTGCTAATAAGTTCGAAGTCAATATCGTCCGAAAGATTTATTGGCAGAAGCTTCGTCGACCATGAAGGACAAATCAGGGTGTTTGAAGTCACAAAAGATGATAATTTTTTCTTCTTCCTTGATGGAAGCAGCCAGTGAAGAAATTACATTAAACACATCATTGTAGATTATCTCACCTGATTTAGGTGGAACATAAAAAACACCAACGTATAAATACGATTTCTCCACTATGATGCGGACGATTTTATGACGATAAAATTGATTTTGAACTGTGCTGACCAACTTGCTGGAAAAGGCACTATGCACAGCAATAAGAACGCCACCGCCCCGGGTCTGTCCAGTGCTATACTAATCTCTATCGTCCCTATAAATGGTCCAGTTTCCATCAAGAATCTCTTAGTTTACAAATGAATTGTTCAACCATGTTTCGGTCAGGGAAAGAACATCAACGTGGCATGATTCGGCGTGACGAAAGAGTTTATTGAATTTTCCCTCTCATACCACCACAGTTGTGGTTAAAAGAGTCTGAGGCGATTGGAACTGAGTGGGGTTTTACTGGGACTGAAAAAATTTCTGGTGCTGCTCTCTAGATCATTGAAGAGAAGATATAAAATTGCTGCTTCCGTGTGGCGAATAAGTTTCTAGTTCTTTTTTTGGCTTAGGCTGGAGATATACTGTATTCTTCATGGTATTTAAAATAAAGTCCACGGAGAGCCTCTATTTCAATGGGAAGACCTTCTCGTTAGATTGAAACTTTAATGTTTATCTTTGTTTTACCATCGATACACGTAGTATCAGGAGCTTTGTGCAGATATGTCAGAAATAGTCTCACGTTATCGTAAATTCTGTTATCTCTTGGCCTAGATAAGATATATTTGGACTCGAGATCTTTGCTAGAGTTCATTGTTGCCCTCACAACTGGTTGTACTAGGGGGTCTAAAAATGAACTATTCTCATTCGTCAAGTTTTTTGTTGAGGCTGGTAGTTAAATTATATGATCTGAGGAAGGAATCTGTCCACCTCCATGTACAAAATTTGAGTTTTCAGTGGACTTTTCCTTATTTTCTGCTATTGAAGTGGGGACAGTACGCTCTTCTACTAGATCATTGGTACTTACAGATGGCAAACTGCTAGAAGCACTTTTATTTTTTATGAGAGAAGAGGATGGATTTTCTATGGTAACATCAATAGAACTAGGAAAAGTGTCTTTTGAAATTAAGTGGGAAATTGGGCTTACAACTGTGTTAGTAAAAGGCTTAGGGTTAAGATTTTGGTTAGTTTTTTTTAACGAATACTTATTTCAAATCTGAGGTTCATGCGATGGTTTCGTTGATGACATTTTTCGGTATTTATTTCCGGTTGTTGACTTGGCTGATTTTCACTTGCTGAATACCATATCTTTCCAGGCATAATCGCCGTTTTTGACTCGGAAGTTATTAAAAAGCCAGGCATATTTCCTTGGGATATGCACTTTGAATGATGGCCTTTGTTTCTTACAATTTGGAATGTCTTCCACTTTGCAGCCTTTGATCATCAGGCACGTTTCAATATTCTACTGCAACCCAACGGCATTCAGATTTTTAGGTGCTTTCTTGAGGTAAAATATCTCCCAGATGTTTTCGCTGACTTTTTTGGTTCTTTGAATATTTGCAGAATTGACCGACCCCGATTTCTTGAATCTTTTGTTCCAGTCATCCAAAGACCAGGTTGTGCCCAATTTGAAAATAGAAGAGACTACTGGAACTTGGATCGTATGTCTTTCATTAGGCATGAATGGCTATTGCCTATTTCCTGTATAACGAGACTAGAAGGGCATTTCGCTGTTAATTGTGCTGCACAGTGTTCATGAACTATAAATTGATGGCGGCAAATTTTTTCTCCAACTCTTCAATTTTTACAATCAGCTTCGAGTGTTGTGAGGCGTTTTGTTGCATTGTGAAGTTAGTTGTTCTCAGTATCTCGTCCATCCAGTTTTTATTTAAATTTTCGGTACTTTGGAGTTGAAGATTTGCAATTTGATTTTTCATTGCAATAAGATGGGAGTCGACTGCTTCGAGTGCTTAAGTGACCTTGACATTGCTGCCTGAAAGTGCAGTCGCAAGCTCATCAAAACTAGATGCCATCTCAACGAAGCTTTCATCGTTTGCACGTGACTTTGCATTCTGGCATGCAATTAGCTGGTCCTTTTCATTGATGATGACATCAATACGATCAGTAATTCGATAATGTAAATCTCGAAATTTATGTTCAAGGTGTTGGCAGTCTGAAAAAATGAAATAAGACTCCAAAAAAGGATGAAACCAGTCTCTTGGAGCATCCATGCAAGCACCGTGCAGTTTGCGGGAACAGAAACTCTTACATATAACATAGTTAAAAGCATGATCGAGGGCCATGCAAGTGGGGAGATCACACTTACCGGTCATTGTCCAAGAGAAAATGTAATTTTATAATTTATTTATTTTGTTTATTTATATATCTGCTATTGTTAAAGCTGGTACACAGATTATTAAGAATTTTAGTCCAGGTCATTAACAAGTGAAAGCCAAAACCAATACAAGACCAATTCCACGCAATTCGCATAGTCGACAATAATCACGAGTCAATGCAAATGCAATCCGACATCAAAATACAACAAACGATTTGCACAATTGACACAGTCAAAAAAATAGTATATCAAAATGACACAAATTTACGCGAAGATATGCTTGCGTTTAATGATAACGAATTGTTTATAAAACTGGGTCAATGTAATAATGTGATTGAGTCTCTGGTAGCACTGCTAAATCACTGGTACGAGGAAGTTAATTTTATTAAAAAGGTGCTGGAATCTAATTGGGTCCACTAATTAACGACACGGGAGTAATGAATTTATGAATAAATTACTTTACTTAACAAATCACGATTATTATTACTCTATAAAAACTAGGTAAGAATAAAACGTACACGGAGCCCGAGCAAAACACGTCCACTCGCGACAACAGTTTATAAAGTTTTGGAATGACTAATTGGAAACCCGCACGTATCCTGCTCGTAACCGGAACTATCTTGGCAGACATTTCCGACGACGACAATGTGAACACATAAGAAGCAGTCCCTTTTTGCGAGCTTATAGGTGCGTTCATGTACCTGGCAGTGGGAACTCGTCTAGATATTTCACATGCAGTAAGCAATTTGAGCTAATATACGAACTGTCATAAGAAAGTCCACTAAACCACTGGTAAACGTATTCTAAGATATCTCACTGGAACAAAAATCACGGGGTATGTTTTAAAAGGACTAACCAAAAGCTCATCGACCAAAGTTTGACTTAAGGGGAGATGTTAGAATATATATTCAACTCTTTCATTTCGTTCTCATCTTTTGATTCACATACACAAATAATTGTTTTATTAATTTTTTCACTGTGGTAAACCTGAATTGAAACGCATCGGACGTGCATAAGTTTTACTTCGCTAATCTTTTCGCCCAGTTTGTTTATTCTTCGCCTTTATTTTTGGGCTCATGCGTAAACAGTTACCTTCTTTTTGTATGAAGTTGTATAAACAATTAATGTTCAAACTAAATTTTAAGTGTCTTCTCTCAAATATTCTCTCTTCCTTTTCAGAAATAAGTGCATGATCCCTAGCTGCAAGTGTAGAACTGCATCATTTATAACTTCTGCAACTATTTACAAAAGGTAAGTGCCGGAAATAAGTAAATGCTATCGTTTTTTCAAAAAGCTTTCACACACCAAGTACAAAATAAACTGATATGCTTGCACAACGATGGAAAAACTGATTTCTAGTGTTTTCACTTATAGCATTCCATCCATACTCTATTTTTTCAAAATGCAACTGACCACGTTTTAATGGATTTTTCACTTATCGCTAAGTGCATAAATCATTTCAGTAAAGTTTGCCATACCTTATGGATGGCGTACTCAACAGTTTTCTAGTATTTCTCTTGCATTGCTCAGATTACTGGATGAATGTATTTGCACGCAAGTACTTGTTACATTACTGCAGTTGCGAGGGGCGAAATGAAACCCTCTTGGGATATATTACTTTGTTCGTTCTGCAAAAATGAATGATAGGCTATTGCGTTACGCAAATTTATTGCTTAATCCTTTATTTCTGTTATATTTATAGCTTTCCTATTTCAACCAAAATTTAACATTTAGTTTTAAATTATTATAAAATATTAAAATTCAAATTAAAAATCTATAAAGAGTGACAATCGTAGTTTTACTCACTTATTAAAAGATTCTTGTGAAATCGAGTTCCTAGAAAATAATTAAATCCTAGCCATGAAAAACTGCCATCTTTCCACAGTCAATTTTTATGATTTACCATTCCATCGACCAACCAACAGAACGTCCATTCATTCATAATTATTGCATGCAAATACACAATCCCTTAACCGATTCTCATTCAGTATTTGCAATTAACTGATTGTCTATAATTTCCGAAAAGGAAAATTTCATTGCAACAATATTAAATTGTCAACGATATACCCTTTCAACATCATCGCCAACTGACTACTATGTTGCCCAGTCACAACGACTGACTTTTTATAATTCTGGCTTTTAAGTGCAGGTTTACTTCCTTCAACTTCTGTTCTGTTACCTTCCTAGGGTGCAGGATGGTGGGCATGATGAGATTGATGGGAAATCAGTTCGTACGTAAACTGTTACGGATAATAATATACGAGTGAATTTCATGGTAAAACCGAAGCTTTTGATAAATCGTGAGGGTGATTTTTTGGTGAAAATTTTTAACAATTTAAAGGATGATTTATTGTTGCAATTGGTGAGTGAATTAATTGGGTTTTATATTTAAAATGTGTATTGGTCTTCATTGGTATGCGCGGTGCAGAAATTTAGAAAGGAATGATTCTGTGATATAAAAAGGACAGTCAAACAATACGTAAAGGAGTATTGTTTGACTGTCCTTCTTATTTCACAGAATCATTCCTCTATAAATTTCTTCACTGCTCATCCCAAATAAGACAAATTCTCATCTAAAATTAATATCAGGTTCAGTTCATTTTTTTTTTCGAGAAATGAAGTTGAAGTCAATGCCCTTTATTGAAAAGAATCCGAGAGAGAAGAGGAAGTACCAGACAAGCAATCCCCCAGCCCCAACGTGACCGGCTGCTGTGAGTTCCTTTTATATTTTAGGACTGCCCGAACAAAATGTGCCACCTGGTTCTATTTGTCAACCGATTCGAGTATCACCGCGGCTATATTATCCGAGGTGAGCTCTCTTGTCCAGGATGAGGCGCGAGATACGAGCCCTGAATCGCATCATACACGTGCCGTCTAATTAAATATATTGCATATGCATTTTCCCACATTTCAACTTTTAACATTCCTTAAAGTTCACATTTCCACATATCCAATTAATTTTGTCTAGCTTGAAATTGAAAGCTGATGCAGCTCTGTAAAATTGTAACGCTGCATCAGCATCTTAACATTAACGTTAACTTAGTTCGTGGGAAGCATATTTTAATTTGTATTCAACTTTCAAACCATACGGACGTGATAAAATAAAATCTTATTAAAGTTGCAAAAGAACCAATTCTTTCATTTGTATATTTTTTTTGTCTAAACGTTGATTCGGAAACGTAACTGGCGCAGTCGGTAGGATCCCTTTTGGTCCTTTCACTTTAACATTAAATCGACGGTTTATCGATTAAAAAATTTCCGCGGAACTGAACATTGTGTATAATCGTGACATCGACGGTTTATCGGTGATCCTTTATACGGACATTCAATTAACTCGTTACATATCGACGGTTTATCGGTAGTGTTAACGAGGGTTTAAAGACAAGGATCGACGGTTTATCGGTGCAAAAATAAACTTAGAAGTGCTGAGAGGATATCAGCAAAAGAAATTAGTTCAGTGTCCGAAGGTGAAAGTGAATGTTCCGAAGGGGTCTTAGTGATGAATAAATTAATTGTCTTGGCAGTATATTTCACGTAAGTCGTTAATTTGTTGAGTATAAATCCTTTCATATATATATATATATATATATATATATATATATATATATATATATATATATATATATATATATATATATATATATATATCCTTAAACAAAATATTTTCTTCCTTTTATCCCCTAAATATTGAAATTTTAGCAAAAGATAAATATTAACAGATAATAATAAATTGCATATCCGGTTAGTGAGTGAAACAAAATAGTAATTTACAATTGTGATTAATAAGTGGAGTGAGCCAATTGTGTCCTTAGTGCTTGCTATTTTTTTTTTACATACAACCAAAATGGCAAACGTAGAAGAAAATGTAGTCGTAAATGTTACCGATATCGCTAATACTTTAAGAGTACCGGATGCTATTAAGGACTTGCCTCAATTTGACCGCAACACCAGACTCTTATTCGAATTCATAAATAACGTGGAAGAAATTCTCTCTCTTATTTCCTGCACGAACGGGACGTCCTATGGCAAATTGCTCCTTAGAGCAATTAGAAATAAGATTGTTGGACCTGCCAACAAAGTATTGAATATGTACGGCACTCAACTTGAGTGGGCCGACATTAAAGAAAATTTGATCCTCCACTACTCGGATAAAAGGAACGAAACTTCCCTTATCCGAGACCTTCATGAACTAAAGCAGAAAGAGCGAACTATCGAAAAATTTTATAGCGAAATTATCGAAACATTAGCTACCATGACAAATCATATTCAAATTCATGAAAATGACCAAAACGTTATTAAAGCAAAACGTGAACTCTATACCGAAATGTGTCTTAATCAATTTTTCTCGGGACTTAAAGAACCACTTGGCTCCACCATAAGGGCTATGAAACCGAACACCCTTTCAACCGCATTCTCGTTTTGTATTAAAGAACAAAATATCGCATATTTTAAAACCGATCCCTATATTTCGAAGACACAATCAACTACAAAACTAAATCAATCTAGGGTATTTATTCCGCATAATTTTCGGCCCAACCCACAGACCTACGCTGTTTCTCAAGTTAAACCCTTCCTAGGAATTAAAGAAGAGCAAAGATATAAACAATCTTTCAATAATTTCAATCAATCGACCACACCCGGACAGTTTTCTAACCGCAAATACACCCCATTTCCTCCAAGACAAAACACTCATTATTCCAGACATTCTATGCCAAATTTATCGAGACCTCAATTCATGGAAAATAGAACACGATTTTCAAGCCAGCACCAAAAGGGCCCACAACCCCAAAATAACAACTTCCGATCTACCGAACAGCAAAAAACCCACGGCAGAGAAGTATTTAACGTGTCTTGTTCTAACCAGTATCCAAATCCTTTCTATCAAAATATTAATAATCAACATAAAAACGAACAATCTGTACCCTTACAAGGTTATTATCAGGACTTGGACACCTATTACACTGACCAATATCAAAACGACTGCTCGTTTAACGAAATTGACGATACGAATTTTCCGATCAGAGCCTCGATGAACCCATCGGATACCTAGAAATCAACAAACATGGTTGCGATCTTCCATTCATAAATATATCCTCTCCTTTCGGCCGCCCCTTAAGATTCCTGATCGACACAGGAGCCTCCGCTTCATTTATTAGCCCTGAATTCATAGAATCATGCGATGTGGTTCAAATCGACCCCGTTCCTATAAAAACCATCCTCAATGAACATAAAATCAATCAACAAGTAACCCTTAACAACTTTATCGAGTTCAACCAGCCCGGAGAAATTACCTTTCTAATTTTTAAATTTCACAAATTTTTTGACTCGATGCCCTGAAGTTACTAAGCGCTACCGTTGACCTCAGAAAACATACCTTAAATACCAAAAACTCCACTATTCGTCTTCAATACAAACCAAATTTTTATTCTGAGATATTTAAAGTGGGCGCTAATAGTAAACAGATAGTTAAAATCCCTGTAAATGCAGCTAAAGGAGACATATACCTAAGAAAAATTCAAATTCAACCAAGGTTGTACATACCAGAAGGAATTTACCTCTGCGAAAATGGATACAGTTATGTAGAATTGATAAACACCTCAGAGTCTGATCAAACAGTGTTCTTGGAACAACCGTTAGACGCCCAATCACTCTCTAACTCAAACTACGTTGATGTTAATAATTACACCATAGACACCCCAAATAGCAATATCCAATTCAAAGAAATCTCTGAATTATTGCGCACCTCTCATATGAATAAAGAAGAAAAGAACGTAGTATTACGTGTATGTAGAGATTACGAGGATTTGTTCTTTCGTGAAGGACAAGATCTAACCTTCACCAATAAAGTCAAACATCGCATCAGAACAATGGACGAAATACCTATTTATACCAAATCATATAGGTACCCATTCGTTCATAAAGAGGAAGTGAGAAAACAAATTAGCAACATGCTCGACCAGGGAATAATTCGCCCTAGTTATTCCCCTTGGAGCTCCCCTGTTTGGATCGTTCCAAAGAAACGGGATGCTTCCGGGAAACAAAAGTGGAAACTCGTAATTGACTACCGTAAGCTAAACGAGAAGACCATTGGTGATCGATATCCCTTGCCGAATAAAGCTGAACTCCTTGACAAGCTGGGAAAATGTTTGTATTATACCACCCTTGACCTTGCGAGCGGATTCCATCAAATAGAGATGGATCCTCGAGACATAAAGAAAACAGCTTTCACCGTAGAGGGGGGTCATTACGAGTATGTTCGAATGCCTTTCGGGCTGAAGAACGCTCCATCCACCTTCCAGCGTGTGATGGATAATATACTAGAAGATCTTATTGCGAAATTGATTTCGTAACCACCGTTTTTTGGGGATTTAACTCTCCTCGCCACGAAGGAACCTGCGGACCCGGTCAACTCGTCCGGAGACGGACGTGGGTGGCGCCACTCGTTTTGTCCTGGCCCCCAATTAGCCGCCAAACGAGAATGCGGCTGCGTAGCGCACTTCCCCAATCTACCAGCGTTTCCCTACTTTAAAAAAACAAATCTCGCTTCTATTTTTCACCCTCGCTTCTATTTTTCACCAGACTTCGTAATTCTCCCCACAACGCTAATCGGGATTCCGCTCTGACCAGCAGAAAGCAGAATCTAGCTTTTATTTCAGCTCGACCTTGCAATTACGCGTAATTTTCGACACAATTATATTCGGAACTCCGCTCCGACCGAAATAAGCGGAATCCTACCGCGAGCCAAGTTTTACAACCTTCACAGATAAGACACTCACGATGGAAACAACACTCGTATGCTTCAAATATATAATTCACTATCCAATTTCTAATTTCTCATTAAATCTACTGGCCAATATTTACTTAATCACTTAAAATTATACCTTATTTTTGGGGATCCCCGAAGACGATTGGTAATTTCGTGCTGTCAGCTGATCTCGATGTCGTACAACCCTTCTTTTGTCTGCTGTAACCGCCACTTGATTTTGATCAATTCCTCGCGAATATCCTCCCAATCGCCAATTCCCGCTTGCGTAGCTTGATCTCGCCGTCTGATTTCTCGCACCGTCGTCCGCCAAAAGAGACCCGTTCCTCCATTCTCCCTTCCAGCAAACCTCCTATCCGTAGTCCGCGGCCGTTAAATTCCCAGTTGAGGAAATTGAACCCTCTCGCATGCGAGCGGTTTTACGTGTTCCATGCGAGGAACTTCCTGCACTGCGAGTTACATTGGAACGGGGATAATGCAGTGCGGCGTCCACTTGTCACTGGATGTTGTGGATGTTCCAGCTGACGTGACCTAGTTTCCAGTGATCGTGACCTACATCACTGCGGAGTGACAGATCTTAACCTAACGAGTTTTCTATTGTACTTGTGATGCTATTAAATGTTAACGTGAGATTTTGGTGCTTAATATCATCATCTATGTCGTATACCGTATCGGGATCGCGACATATCCAAACACAATAGGCTTTCCGTCCACAAGGTAATGTTTGGCACGATATTGCATATAAAATATCTATCACATTTCCATCGGAGTGAATTGCTTCTCCCTTATATCTTCCATCCGCGTATAGTTCTACAGGTGGTGGTATGTTCATAGTTGAGGAACATCTTAAGTCGGGGGTCGATGTCAGTAGTGCGGCTCCCGGGTCTATTTCTGGTTTAAGCATTGCTTGATTATGATTCGGTGTTATCGGGTTTATATCGTTGCTTCCTTCAGTGTCAAATGATTCAGCTGACTGCAGCCCGGCTGCAATATCAGATGAATGGTATTCTTGTTCGTATAAATAGGAGAATATTGTGAGTAGAACTTCACCGGGCATTTCATATTGAAGGTAGTGAGCAGCGGAAGAAGTGTAGTTTTCATTTGATGAATTGTTTACAAACTAACGAGAGGCGGCATAAGTCTTGTTCGTATAAATAGGAGAATATTGTGAGTAGAACTTCATCGGGCATTTCATATTGAAGGTAGTGAGCAGCGGAAGAAGTGTAGTTTTCATTTGATGAATTGTACATGCGTCGCGGTCGCTTACTCGCTGGAAGCATACAGCACGTGTCATCGCAACTAAGCGAACTAGTATTGTTGGCATATTGAGAACTTGTTGATGGACCACCACTTCCGCTGCTACCACTACTCCATACATCATGATTTGGTGGTATTTTTCGTCTTAGGTCGTACGGTGACTGATGACTGCATCCCATCACAGACGCACCCGTTGCAGCACTTGCACTTGGCGATGTGGATCCCGATATTCCTGTGTGGGGTGTATTACTTGTACTGGCAACAATCATGCTACTATTTGCACTTGGCAAACTATTTGAATTGATGTTATTACTGCTCCCGCCACTGTTTGGACTCTGCGCTAATGGGGCAGGTGCTGCTGTTGATGTGGATGATGCTGATGCGGAGGATGATGATGCGGAAGAGGATGATGCTGATGGTGATGTCGATGATGACGATGAGGTTGGAACAGTGGATGAGGTTGGTGAAACATTAGGATTGTTGCCGCCATTTGTATTTGATGTGCTTGGAGGATTTGATCCGTTCGGTGAGCTTACAGTTGAAGTATTTGTACCAATTGCCGTTCCTACATTAGCTCCATCGGACGGCGCTGCACCCAGATTTGGTGCTGGAATATTTTGACGATTAGGCAAGGGGTTAGCTACTGTCCGTGATGGCAGCGCTATTCGATTGCCTCCTTTTCGCCTCGACCGCCTCAGACAGGATCGAGAGGACGTGAACGAAGCGCTCGGCATCCTCTGATTGTGCTGCATCTTGCGATCTAGCAGCAGCCGCTACCGTTCCACTGCACACTTCGATTCCGCTGGACACTCAGTCCTTCACCACTTCTTCTTGTGGCTGCACTACTTATGCCCTTGCTAAATCCTCTAGACCGAACAGCTAAGTCACCAACCAATTCCTTCTTGCGATATGTCCACTAAACAAAGAAGATGAAAAAACTGCTTTCAGCCCGAACGGCCATATTTGATTTCTCGCTGAATACTGCGTCCTTAAAACTAATCCTACTACTTTTACACATTCATTTAAATGATGATGGTTAATTTACGTTAACATATACGTGAGTGTGGTAAAATGTAACTTGGCTCGCAGGTGAAATCTTGGCGGGAGACAAACATTTGGTCAGGGTGAAATCCCGAATGACTACGTAGGAAAATCCTGATACGTATCAATCTTCAAGGCAAAATCTGTCTAGTTTACCTTGATGATATTATAATTTTCTCAACTTCACTGCAGGAGCATGAAACTAATTTGCGAAAAGTCTTCGAAAAATTGCGTGAAGCAAATTTAAAAATTCAATTAGATAAATCAGAGTTTCTTCACAAGGAGATAGCATTCTTAGGACATGTAATAACACCAGAGGGAGTCAAACCCAATCCAGACAAGATTAAGGCAATCAAAGATTTCCCCATTCCTAGGACTGCTAAAGAAATCAAAACCTTTCTTGGGTTGTTGGGGTATTACCGCAAATTTATTCAAAATTTCGCACGACTGACTAAGCCACTAACGGAATGCTTAAAAAAGGGTAGAAAGATAGAACTCAATGACCGATATATAACTGCATTTAACACTTGCAAAAATATTTTAATGAACGACCCCATTCTCCAGTACCCTGACTTTACAAAGCCGTTCATATTGACTACAGATGCTAGTAACTTTGCTATTGGTGCCATATTGTCACAAGAGACAATAGGAAATGATCTTCCAATTTGCTATGCTAGCCGAACATTAACAGATTCCGAAATAAACTAGTCTACAGTAGAAAAGGAGTTACTGGCGATTGTATGGGGTACAAAACACTTTAGACCTTACTTGTTTGGTAGGAAATTTCAGATTGTAACGGACCACAAACCCCTGACCTGGTTAATGAGCCTAAAAGACCCGAACTCAAAATCAGTTCGGTGGCGATTAAAATTAGAGGAATTTGATTACCAAGTCGTCTATAAAAAGCTCCAATTTCACTAAACACAATATTTCGCAATAAACAGCGACGCACATTTCGATTGCCGACATTCACTGAGGAATCTATCACCAAAATCTTCAAAGAATATTTAGCTCCAAATAAAACCACAGCAATTATGTCAGACGATGATACATTCAGACTAGTTCAAAGAGTATATTCTAAATACTTCTCTAACTCAAAAGTATTCAAACTACTCAGATGCAAATATATACTTACAGATGTGACAGAAGAAGATGAACAGGACAGACTCATTAGAGAATACCACTTAAATAACAATCACCGAGGTATAAATGAGACTGTTTTACACCTAAAACGAACATACTGTTTCCCATTCCTCAAGAATAAAGTCGTGGGCATAGTAAACAATTGTGATACCTCAAAAGTACGACAGGAGCCCACCTAAACTAAAACACCAGATAACAGAAAGCCCCCTCAAACCTTTAGACGTAGTCCATGTAGACGTCTACACAATTAACGGACATCCAGTCATGACACTAATTGACCGCTTTTCTAGATTTGCCTGTGCGTATACACTCGAAACGAAAAACACCTTGAACCTAGTTAAATCTTTCAGAGACTTCATAAGCCACCACGGCATCCCTAAGAAAGTAGTTGTTGATCAAGGCACAGAGATGACAGCTAATATATTTAATGACTTCTGCAAACAATATAATATCAACCTCCATTTTACATCTTTTCAACAGACTAGTAGCAATTCTTATGTAGAAAGATTACACTCAACACTCACAGAAGCCTATAGAATTATTCTTCAAAAACGCAAGGAAAATCACCTCGACTTAGCCCACACCGACATCCTTAATGAGACCATAACTACATACAATAATGCTATTCACTCTGCTACTAAACTCACCCCTCATGAGCTGTTTACAGGTAGGACACACATGTTCGACAGAGAAATTACTTTTAACAATGAACACGAGTACCTCCAAAAATTAAACGAATTTAGATCTAAACTATACCCAAATATCAAAGAACTGGTTGATAAAATCGTAAAGAAAAATTTAAAAAAATTGAACGAAAACCGCGAAGATCCCCCAGATATACCAGAAAATAAGACAGTATTTAGGAAAGAATGTAGAAGGAACAAAATTACCCCTAGGTTCAGTAAACACAAAGTCATCAAAAATAATAGAATTACAGTTATCACAGCTAGAAACCAAAAACTACACAAGTCTAAACTAAAACGGAAACGAAAATTTCAGGATGGTGACCGGGCAGAGGCTAGAAATACAAGACCTGAGAAACAACCAAGGGCTCCTGCCAATTCGACTGGAACCTGCGAGACTGATAGCGTCACACAACAACCTGCTCCACATAATCAAACTTGAAGCCTACCAGGAAAGCCTAGACAAAATACGAGACTCCTTAACGCACTTTGACAAAATCCAAGGACTTGACTTAATGACGCAGACAACGAAATTTAAACTCGGTGAGGTTGAGCAAAAATTTCAAGGACTATTCCCTACGGTAAGAAATACGAGAGGATTAATCAACGGATTTGGCACCGTAATTAAATTTATTACCGGTAACATGGACGCAAACGATGCTGAACACTTAAACAAAGAAATCAAAAATATACTTTCAAAAGAATCCGATATTAAAAGCAAAATTGACTCACAAACATCCCTTAATCATAAAATGATACAGCGGTTTGAAAACATAACAAAACATATCAACACACAACAAGAAGCTATAGAACAATATATGGAGAAAACTTTAGGTTCAGTAAAAAATCAAATAATTCGAGAAGAGCAAATGTTTCACCAACTTCAATACCTTAATCAAATAAATTACAATATCGAAATTCTCAATAATCATGTAACGAATATTGCAGAGTCCATAATTCTCGCAAAATTAAATATTATATCGAAACAAATATTAAGCAATAACGAATTAAATGAAATACACGAAATAATGAAGGAACAAGGGATTAGGATAAATAACCAGGAAATGATTTATGAACTTTTAGAGCTGCAAGCTTACTTTAACAACTCAAATATTATCTTCAATATATGAATCCCAATATTATCGTTCGAAAAATATTCCTTATTCCACATCATCCCACTCCCTTTAGAAAATGCCAAAATGATATCTACTAAGCCCTATTTGATCCTTAACCCTAATGATACTCAACAATTCGACAAGAAATGCCAACAAATCGAGAAAGAATTTTACTGCCACAAGCCATACTCGTATCGTCAGGATACCAGTAAAGATATCGAATTTATTCGCAATATAATGGATAACAAACCGGCGAACTGTAAATTGACGGAACAAGGGGAATATACCAACATATTCCAACCAGAAGACAACCATATCCTCTTCATCAATGTACCCAATATCCTCATGAACTCCACGTGCGGAGTTGGTGCACAAAACATAACCGGTACAGCCCTCATCAAATTTGAGAACTTTGAAGTCCAGATCAATGACATCATCTACGATGCAACTCCCAAACAATTTTGGGACGAAATTCAAATTTACCCTGTATTGTTTAACGTTATTAATTTCACCTCCTCGGAAGTGATTTCTCCTCTACCTTTACAGAAGCTGCAAGGATACAACTTTAGTAAGAAGGAAGACATCGAACTTCTTTGGACAGGCATGGAACAAAGAACTTATTCACTAGGAGGAGTACTTACAATCCTTGGAGTGATGTCACTTATCAGTTTATTCTTCGTGCTACGATCAACATCCCGAAGGCAACTAAACATTGGCCAATCCATACCAGGACTTACAGTACCGACAGCAACTCCGTCATCAGGACCTCCTAAAATCCAGTTCCTGCTTCCGTCGTTTTTGTCTAAGAGGGGAGGAGATACGAGCCCTGAATCGCATCATACACGTGCCGTCTAATTAAATATATTGCATATGCATTTTCCCACATTTCAACTTTTAACATTCCTTAAAGTTCACATTTCCACATATCCGATTAATTTTGTCTAGCTTGAAATTGAAAGCTGATGCAGCTCTGTAAAATTGTAACGCTGCATCAGCATCTTAACATTAACTTAGTTCGTGGGAAGCATATTTTAATTTGTATTCAACTTTCAAACCATACGGACGTGATAAAATAAAATCTTATTAAAGTTGCAAAAGAACCAATTCTTTCATTTGTATATTTTTTTTGTCTAAACGTTGATTCGGAAACGTAACTCGCGCAGTCCATCTTCCATTCATTCAGTTCTCCCAAGACTGCTACCAATTGTTTAGTAAAGGCTGTCCCTCCTCGCGGACAACCATCTCGATTTCATCCTGACTTCGACGCAGGTAAATAGAGCGGTGTTCTCTAGCAAGGAGGCAACAGATATCACGCCTGCAATAAATCTCACCACCGAAACAGAGACTGTTGGATACGAAGATGCAATTCTCAGTGCTCCTCTTCTCTGTACCTGTGCCAACCATTAGCCATAAGTCAACTCAGAGTTGATATTCCCGAAGCAACTTTCTCAGCCATTGTCCTCGTTTGTTCAGAGAAACTCATCTTTGAGTCAATCAGTAGCCGCAGGTACTTCACCACTGGTTTCGATTCGATTAATATGGTTTTCTTTTTTTTCAAGATGATCACTTCTGTTTTCTGCAATGCCAAATGGAGCCCTTGAGCAGTCAACCAGTCTCTCACTCGGTGCATTAACATACCTAGCCTAAGTTGCGCTTGTTGAACAGTGCGTCCAGTGACCAGAGCCACACCAGCGTCCGCATGGCCAATCAAGTGCGACTCATCTGGCATCTCAAGTCTCAAAAACCCGTCATAAGACATATTCCACTGACATGGACTAAGAGTAGATCCCTGGATAGCACCGATGTAACTCCCATCCTTCGTTGGCCCTGTGTCGTGTCGTAGAGCAGGTTCTCGGTCCCTCAGGTAGTCCATCAAAAGTCGCATTAGATATTCTGGGGCTTGGAAATAGGTTATCAGTGTATCCAGAATGCCCACCCATTTAGCGGAGTTGAAGGCGTTCCTGACGTCGATTATCACCAACAGGACGATCCATCGCTTGGCGCGACTATATGCCTCTAATTTTTGGACCGTGCTGATCACTTTTGCAACCGCATCAATGGTAGAGCGTCCTGCTCTAAAGCCGTACTGCCAAGGAGACAGGTACCTAGCAGCACAAATCACATCAGTGAGTCTTTTCCAGCAGTGTCTAGCATGCATAAAAGGCGGTATGCAGACGACGATCTGTGAATTCCCTTCCCCTTGCTGATCGCCACCTTCCCTCGTACCTGGAAAATTCCGTACCGTAGTCAAGCGTTGAATCTACTGAGAAGCAAGTCAGGGCAATGGTGATAGACAAGCTGCAACACCTCAGCTGGAATGCCATCTAGACGTGGAGCCTTCCTTGCTTTCAATGAAAGGACTGCCTCTTCCAGTTCCAGCTGTGTGAAGAGTTGGACACTTGGCTGCTGTTTCACCATGGACAGTGTCAACGCGGACGTACCCGCAGTATCTCATCCATCTTTTCTGCATCATACAAGTTTTCTGTAGGACATCAAGCTTCCGCATAACTAGCTTGTAGCCAAGGCCACACGGATCCTTGTCCACATTGTCGACTAGATCTTGTTAGCAGCGAGCTTTGCTGTTGTTGATCAGCGTGTGAAGGCATTTCCTGGCCAACTTTTTTGCTGCTACCCGGTTGCATTCCCCGTCACAACTCCGTTCCCGATGAGCCTAACGCTGAAGGTTGTGACACTCCATTCGTTTTTCAGCGATTTCAGTTGACCACCAGTACACTGGTGGCTTGCCGTGCCGGGGTTTTCCACGGAGCATGGCAGCATTACAAGCAGTCGTAATGATGCTCATAGTATAGTTCACCATATCTTGAGCTGCCAGTTCTTCTGTCCCCTGCTCATCTCCCTGCAGTGAGGCACCTATTGTGAGCACCTTGACAAACCTCTCGACGCCCATCTTTCCGATGTTCCATCCAATTGTAAAAAGCCAAGAGCACGGACGTCGGGAGACAACAATACTAGTCTCAAGCAGAATGCACTGATGATCACTGGCTGAGTAATCCTCTAATACTCTCCAATTACATATCCTTCGTACTAAGGACTCCCAGGCGAATGCCACCTTTGGTATGGTTCCTTCACAAGCAACACGGTGAAAAATCGGCGTGTTTCCAGTGTTTAGTTCGACGAGCGTCGTCTCGGTCACCATTTCCAGGATTCGTTTTCCCCGCTGATGCCTTTGAGGCATGCCTCATTCAATTACTTTCGCGTTTAAGTCTCCCCCAACGAGTAAGTTCCCATCTGCGTTCAAGACAGCGCCCTCCAATACATTAAGCTTGCCAGTCCCTGCGCACCAAACCCACACGAAACCATCCCTCCGTCCACAACTCTCCGCTTGAAAGTCAGTGTTCCGAACCCAGATGGCAGCAGTACCAGTTTCATCAGAATACCATAATGCAGGACTTTTATTATGGTGTTGCTCACTCAGCAGCAAGAAGTCGGCTTTCGTGTCCTTCGCAAACTGCTCAAGCAGATTTTGGGTGATTGAGCTGTGGTGTAGGTTTAGCTGCAGGACGCGGGTTGTCGAAGCTCTGATTTTGCCTTGGCTAGGGCTTCCTGGAACACCCGGTATTTTCCTGATCCCAAGACGTGTCCAAAATCAAGTTTTGTATCAGCATCCTTGCAAAGAATACCGTTTGCCTCCTTCGTACACTCTTTTCTTTTACGTCCCATTTTACCGCATTTGTAACATAGGGAAATCCTATCGGGTCTTTTGCATACTTGTCTGGTGTGACTATAACCAAGGCATTTGAAACATTGAAGAGGCGTTGCTCTTCGCCATATACTACAGACAACCCACCCTATTCGTACTTTGCCCTTGTTCAGGAATTGTTCAGCGTCCTTTTCGGTCAAGTCAACTATGGCCATGCGTTGTCGCCTGTTGTTTTCTGGTGTCAGTCTCGCTTTGATCCTTCCCACGCTAGGGAACTCCTTTTTGATGGCCTCTTCTACCTCGGCCAGATCTGTCACGCAGTCAATGTCTCGTATTTCGATCTTTGCTATCTTTACTGCGTCACAGAATGCATCTTCCATAGCTTTATTGCCGGCCTCTGCTCCGAATTCGACCCGTATGTGGCCCGACCGCGTTGGTCGTACTACTTTAATGGTAGTATTGGTGTCTTCGAGCCTTACGTTTCCCCTGATGTCCCGCAGTACCTCCGGGTGGGATCGGCCATCTTGGGGCTTTACAAGCAGTGCCTGCTGCCGGGGTCTTCGTCGGGGCTTCTGCCTCTCCTGTTTTGCATCAGGTCCTTTTTCTAATTGGGCGTCCGAGCAAACTTTACTTTCTGGCTTCTTTTCAAGGAGTTTCTTAGTGGCTTTCTTCACTCCTTTTGTAAGCACTCCCTGGAACCCGTGATCTGGTGCTCCACGCCCATCAAGTGCCTCTTCCTTCCTTCTTTTATCCCGATCTTCTTCGATTGGGCTTGACGCCGTTCTTTTATTGACTTTTAATGGTGGAGCTATCTGCATGTCACCTTTAGATTTCACCGCAAGTTCCCTTTTAGCCTTCTGTTCATCTTCGGCCCTTAACAAGCTCCTCCGATGGTGCCTTATACGATCTAGGAGCTCCTCTAGTTCAAGGAGCCCCACCTTTGCTGCTTCGTTGATTTTTGGGGAGTCACATGCAGATTTTATTCTTTTCAGAATATCTCCCGCTTTTCGGAGTAGCCTTTCTTCTTCGTATCGCTGGGCCGCAATTGTACCTTGCAACCATCCTTGGGAGAGGTTATTGCGTTCCGTTTCTGAGTGCAGTACTTCCGCCACATTTTTGACGTTGGCGGTGCAATTACGCGGTGTCTGGTCACTCGTTGCTTTTCGTGCCGCAATCTCCTCGTTGGTTTCTGGATTTTTCGTTGCAATGTCGGGATTTGCAACCCTTGTATCGGTCACTTCGGTAACGATCGCAGCAGTGACAATTGAATTTCCGGTGGTCTTTATATTATCTTCTTCCGAGGCTCGAACACCTGAAGCGTCCTGCAGAGTTTCCCGCTTCTCCTCAATAGGACGCTCGGGTGTTCGCATCATTTTTTCCTGCACCCGAACACCGCAGGAATCTAAGTCTGAACCAGACTTTCTGCTATTCTCCGTTTTTCGTCTGCCTTAACTGTCTTTGTGTTATTCTTCGCTTTTGTCGTGGTCAGTACCGCTTTCAATGTATTGTTAACATCGTGGCTGCAACCGCTGGTTGCGTCGTCATAATTTTTTGTTTCTTTTTTTGGATGTTTTTGGTCTTTTGATTTTGTTTGCTCCAGTTTTTTTGGGTCCCCCCTCGAAACTGCTATCTCCGTTTGTGTGTGTAGTCACCTTTTTGGTCTCATGGTTATCTTTGCAGAGCAGGGAGGCCATGTGAGGGTTGGCACAAGCCCTTATGGGGACAAGTGCTCAGAGCCAGACCAGCGCTAATCGGGAGTCCGTCTCAACCGAACCTACACCACCAACCCAATGGTGCGAACTTCGAACGTACTCCGAGGCCTGCCAAGGTTTTACAGGGACGGAGACGGTATCAGGGTTGAATTAAAGCCGTTCACGCACGAGTGATGCTACCGTGCAAAGCAACCAGGTCCGAACCATCATATCCGCCAGCTTAAAGTATAAAATCCAGTTCGTTGTCCAAAGCATAGTCTAGATCCAGTCAGAATCGTAACCTGTAATCCCAGAAGGGCACTTCACGGCGTCCCCCGTATTCTCGGGTCCACACGGAGGGGGGCTCCCTAAAGAATGCTAGCCTCTAGAGTACTCTTGTCGACCGGCAAACTCCCTGTAGGGATTTCTTTGGGTACGTGGGAGCAGAACTCCCCAAAGAATGCTAGCCTCCAGGAGTATTCCTGCCGGCCAGCATTCCCCCTTCAGGGACTTCCTCAGATACGTGGGGGCGGAATTTCCCAAAGAACGCTAGCCTCTAAGATTGCTCCCGTCGGCCAGCATTCCCTCCGCAAAAATGAAACACTTTAACACTTTTATGAAAGCGTCTGTTGTAAGATCCACCACCACTTTTAGTTGAACAGCCTTGGTAGTGAATAACACAAATATGGGGAGATATGTCTTCCATAGTTTCTTGCCTCAAACTTTGAAAGGAGTCCAGAATGGCCCACAGAAGTCGACACCGGAGGTGATGATTAGCCGGGTTGCTTGCAGGTAAATTTCTTATTATTTGTGAAATCAGCCTTGGCTTAGCTTTCTGGCAGCTAATGCAATTGAGGACAATGTTCTGGGCGATAATCTTACCTTTAGTAGGCCAGAATCTTGGATTTGCGTCATGGTTAGCTTTGTGATGTAGTGGGAGTATCGTAGCACGGTTGGATGCTTTGCTTCGGAGCTGATGTGAGCTTCCTTAAGGTGTCCATCGGCTCGTATTATGCACTTGTCGTCCAGAAACGGGCACAACAAGGAGATGCTTGAAAGAGTTTCGATGGTCAATCGAGGTAATGATGTCGAGCGTGGACTCTGTGACCAGGAGTACTGCTTGCCAGGTTTTCCAGTCAAGCTTGCTTTCGAAATTGGCAACTTCGGTCTTGGTGACCGTGGAAGTAGATGGGCCCGTAGAACTAGGTGATAGTTTATTGTAGCTGTACAGATGACAATCCTCGGCTGATTGCGTTTGCGGTATTCAGCTTAGATGGAACGTAGGGCTGTTGATCAGTCGAGGCTAGGTCTTGGATTTTCACTATTGAATCGGCTACGAAAGTGCACCACGAGAACGATACTGACCTCAACCAAGCCAAGATGATTTCAGAGTTGCACCAAAAGTAGCAAGAAATGTCGTGGCAATTGGGATCCGTTTGGACTTGATCTGCAAATTTTGCTGCTAATGTAGCGGCTTGCATCTCTAATCTTGAAAGCGTTGATTTTTTCATGGGGGTGACTTTAGGTTTTGCGCAAATCAGCCACACGATAGTTAAGTCACTTGTTTGTGCAATTTGACGTAGATGGTAGCTCCGTAGGCCTTTCTCAAGGCGTTACAGAAGACATGGATCTATAAGTTCTTTAGCAGACGCACAGCGAAAAGATTTCGAGAAAATTTAATAGACCTAAGTGCCTTCATTTTCTGGACCAATGAGTGTGAAATTCAATTGGTGTTACAGCGTACCATTTGAGCTATAAATTCTATAGAGACTGAAAAAAAATCTTAGCCTGGATAGTCACAGGGTTTAAAAATCCGAGTGGATCGAAGAGATGAGCGATTTTCGATGAGACAGTTGGTTTGGTGACACCTCGATGAGTCTCCTCAAGGATATCGATAGAGAACTCGTCGTTGATGTGACAGTTGTTTCAAACGTGCATCTCGAAGAACAACGCTCGATTGTCAGCAGGAACGTCTCGCAGCAAAAGTGGCTTGTTTGAACACCCCTTTCGTAAATGAATTCCGCTCGATCTGAGAACTGTAGTCAACAGACTCTTCATTGATTCTGCATCTGCTAGGCTGTTAGCACCGGCCATTATGCCATCTACGTATATGTTGCGCATAAGTGCAGATGCTCTCAGAGGACTGGAGCCTGGCACCTGTTCAGCTAATTTCTGAAGGTATTCGAGTGCTAAGTATGGTGAGAGTTGTGAGCTTGAAATAACTACGAGTATTCTGGGGTCCCTCCAAATAAAAATTCGGTACCGTTGATCCTGTTTGTCCACTTTGACCTGACGAAACGCCTTCTCGATGTCCGCCATGAAAAGAAACTTTGGCACTCGAAAGCGTAGCAATAAAGTAAAAACACTCTCTTGGGGCACAGAACCGGTGTGAGGCACTTAATTTAATGACACATAAGTAGAGAATTTTGCTGACGCAACAAAAACTACCCGAAGCTTGGTGGTGCTGCTTTCTGGCCTGACGGCACAGTAATGTGGTAAGAAGTAGTACGGTGGTTTTAGTTTCGCTTCGAGTATTGGTCACGTGTGTCTAAGTTGCAAGTATTTGTGCAAGAATTCGGTATATTGACGCCTCAGCAAATCATTTTCGACTAGCTTGTGCTCCAAGGAAAAGAATCTATGCACATCCATGTCCTTTGGTTCACCCAGAATCGTTAGTTTCCACGATAAAAGTAAACGTACTATAAAACGGCCGTCTGCACCCCGTCTGGTCGTTTGAGCACACGGCTCCTCACATCTCTTTTGATGGATTGACATCAAAGACTGTGGAGTGACGTCACTAAGTTGCCAGAAACAAGTCATGTGCTTTTTGAGCTGCTAAACTTCGTCAGGATATGCTCTGCAGATGCCAAGTTATGCTGGTAGATTATTGGCAATGTCCGCAATCCTGCCGCAAATTACTCAACCAAACTCCATATTTTGTAGCTTGGGCAAGTCTTGACTCAGCTGGATCTAGCCAACTGAAAACAATTCGAAGAAATTTCCGGCTTCGATAAATAGGTCAATCTTTCCACGCTCGTTAAATTTGGGACCCGCTAACTTCCTGTGCTTAGGAATTGCCAACAGTGAAGTATTGATATCTTTGCTGGGCTGACTGTTTATGATATGAGGTAAGATGAAGGCCACCAACTTGGCTTCATACCCAGATGTTCTGGATTTTATTTCAACGCTAGTTTTTGTATTCGTTACTTGCCTTCCATGACCGATACCCTCGATCACTAGCTCTTGGAATGAGGTTTGTACCTTGAGCTTTGATGCCAGGCACATTGTAATTATATTGATTTGAGAGCCTGAGTCAAAAGCCACAAGGCATTCTTTCTCTTATTCGTCGGAAGCCCATTTTATGACGCGAATTGTTCCACGTAGGACGTAGCATGCACTTGCTTTAAGAAAGTGTTACACCCAGAAGGAATTAGGGTGCTTCGGCGGGGCTTACGGATCTTGTTCAGCTCGTCCTGAGACGGGCGTAGGGCGCCACTTGCTTGTCCACCAAGGCCGCGCAGTGAGAATACGGCTTACAGGCTTCTCTTAGCACAAAAAAGGCAACGTCACCACTACACTTGTTATGTCACTGAGAAAACTCATGCAACATACCGTAAACGTTTTTCGGCCAATAATTTAGATTGGCTACAAATAAACACACTTTCCCTAACGATGGAACAAACGCTATTTTCAACACTATACGACCAGTCTAAATGACTCTGGATTTATATAGTAAAACTTTTCACTTTCCTTTTTTTGCGATTGCGGGACGTGTAGAGGCAAAATAATATCTCAAGAATTTGCCACTCTCTACACATCCCTCCCAAGTACTAACATTAAACGTTAACTTTCCTTCCCGCAACTTACCACCCAAGCCGCACCCGTTACAACCTGAAACTCAAATTCAATTGTTTTATCTAAAGAAAATTTATCTTTTTTCTGGGTTTTACCTTAAATTACGTGATGAAATAAACTTCAATTACACAAACAATTGTACAATTGTAATGGAATGAAAAAGAAGAAGTCTTTAAAAGAAAAACTTACTGGTCTACAAATTATAAAGGAGCCCCTTCTTCGCTGCTTCCGTTAACGCTATTCAAATTGCTTTGCCACTTTCTGCTCTGAATACTTCCTCGTCGCTTTGCTTCGTTCTGTTGTTCAACAATGTTGTAATCCGTCTAGTACGCACTTGCTACCATTGCTTTCAAAATCCAGCTGACGCTCGTCCTGTGTCTTATCCACCGTCGCTTCACTTTTCCACCTTCGATTTGCCAAGCCCAAGAAGAAAGAGGAGGCGCGTCATTTTTCGCGCTCTTATAAAAGTATCATCTCCCTCTAACGACCACTTTACCGCTCTCCGACCGAGTTCTTAGTCTCGAGTCCAGCCACCTCTTCGAGTGAAATCACTCCCGAGGAGTGGTTTCACCCAAATTCAGCGTGATTTCCACTCAACCTTTAACCACTCTGGTGGCGATCACTACAATCACGGCGAAATCGGCTGAACTCCTTCTCTGACAGTTTGTAATGTCTGATTAAATTGTTTATCAATAATTATTGATGTCGCAAAATAAGATTGCGTGAGTTTAAACAGTGCTTTTCCGTATTTAAATCGACGTGAATTACCAAGTGCCACTCATCGTACGGCCCTCCATCAAGTACGCTTGGAGGAGAAATCCGGTCAAGAAAATATTTTCCTAAATTATTTTACTATTTTTGTTTTTAAAAAATTGTGTGAATAGCTAGTCAAGGGCAATGTTAATTTTCGTGCAACGTATCAAGTCATTCGAGAGAGTTAAATAATTGATACCGAATGTTACGCTCGTATGATTTGGAGTATAGACAGCCGGAAAATTTCACATATTGGATTTAGTTCCTTTCATCTGATTAAAGTTTATTTACTCACGCCTGTGACAGGGGGTCAACAGCAATGTGAGAGTAGCATGAAAAATTCAGAATGATGGGAATCATCAAAGTGAAACAGAATTCCACATGATGTTTAAAACTATGCTACACACTTGTACAAAAAAGTATCCCAACCACGTAAAAGTTTTTTCGCTTTTCGCGTTCTCCTTTGGCAGAATTGTTCGATATAGTACAACTTCTCTTTTAATCAGCTTTTCGCGGTTTCTGCTCTCTTATCCTCTTCACTTACATTGTGTTTGTCGTTATCGCTGCCGGAATTTCGATCAGCTTTGGATGTTGACCCGCCACCTTAATCTTTGGCTGCAGGCAATCCTTCGTCATGATGCACAATACTCGTATTGTAGACGGTCGGTGCATTTCTACAACTCGTCTCATTAGGGTACTTTTGGTCTCTAAACGATGTTGAACCTTCTCGTTCAGGATATGAATGTTGCTGGCCAATTAACGCCGGACCTTATGTGGCATCTACTTTCGCAGCAACCTATCTATCTACCAGAGTGGGTCTTTTTTTTTAGTAATAATTACAAGTACTTTTACTTAAATTACTGCTGCGGGTACAATTAAAAGTGTTCATCAAAACCCTAATCGAATGTGGCTTAGGGCTACTGTGTTTAACGAGTCACGCGGCTGAAATAGTAGTTTTGGGGTGAGATAATGTTGATGCTTTTCAGCTCCATCCGTAACAAACGTCTGGACAAGCGCTGACGGTCATGGATAAACTCGTTGACGGAAGAAGTTTAGTCGACGCTTTCGTGTTAGCTACCTTGAAGTGCTCTTCATGCAGCATGGTACGGTGCTTCTTACTGTGATGCTTGCACATGCCTTAAGCATAATGATTAGCAAGAGGTCTGACTTTATATAATTTATACACAACCTTTGCTTGCGTACGATTTCGATGCGCCCCTTTGGAGAAGTTCTTTGAACAGTTGTACCCGAATAGGACAAACGAGACAGCGGCCTTCACCGGTTTTTGTAACAAAAAGAGCTGGTTTGGCGATCTTGTTGTCACATTAACTGGTGCCCGTAGCTTCAAGGCTTTGTAAGTGCACTTTAAAGAATAATATGAAGCGTCTTAGTGTGTTGAGCTCTCGTGGTGTCATGTCTCACTGTTCGTAGAGCAATAGACTGGAGCGGTCCAATCTCTTCCACAGTAAAACCAAAAGGACTAGATTCTACAAATATCGTTAGTGATATTGTGAAGCGTCTTGAGGCACTTGGCACACTCGACTTGCATACTATTTGCAGGTTGCGATATCAACCTTTGTGAAAGGCTGTTCACAAGAATTTGTTCAGCAGCTTCCATGCGTCATCATAATGGTGACCAGAAACCGGCAGGTGTTGGATAAGCCAAAGTGCTTCAATATTGACGTTTTTTATTAGATAATATATTTTTTGAGTCTTGCCAATCGCTTGCTTGTGGTTCATTTGTGTAAAAAAGCTCCTTGAACTAGACCCATTTCAGGTAATCACCATCGAAATCGGGCAGTGTTATTTTTGGCAGCTTTAATGGCCGTGGTCATGTCCTTGAGATTATCGGCCTTTTGCCAAGTTAAATCATTCAACCGTTGCTGCATTTCTCTAATGCAAGCAAGAATCTCCCTTTTAAGTATGCGGTATTTATCAGTGTCATAGCGACTCGGTTTATCAGTGTCCACGTTGTCCCACATTTGTACATCGTAGCTTGAAAGATGAGTGACGTATTCTTTAAGTGTTTCTAAGGTATATTCGGATGGCTGACCTTCTTCCACTTGCACTGCTGTGCTGCACCTCTTCTATCAAGGTGTTCTGCCTTCTTACCACCTTCGCACAACCATCTTTGCTAGCTGAGGATCTGACTGAAGAGGCTGCAAGCTCGGGTTACGGATTTGGCCATTTTCATCTCCTGATACATCTTTATTAATTCCGCTGCCTTGGGAATGCACCTCCTGTATGGAAAGAAAGTACTCCTTCTTGATGTAGAAGTGTCTACGTTTGAGTTTTGCTGCTAAAAATTTGTCGTTGGCAACGAACGCCTGCTAGAATTCCTTCAAGTCGATAGCAACTTTGTCCAGGTAGACTGTCTGTAACTTTCGCTTGTACGAGTCCTTACAAAGGCGAAGAAGGACGGTCTGGATCGTCTAGCTCAGTTTCTTCTGCTTTTCCGCCGGTAAAGAAAATCTTGCCGGGGTCTCCAATGTTTTACTCTGGGGTCACTAATATTTCAACATGGGCCTTTCCGCGACATTTGTTATCTCCTAGTACCAACTAAGAGAGAATTTGACAAGTACTAGTGCAACACTAGGGCCTCCAACACAATAGTTTCCCGTGGGCCTACCGTGACGTTTTTTATCTCCTAGGATTCGATAAGCCCTAGTTCAATACTAGGACTTGCAACACGACACTGTTGTCCAAAGTTTAAGCAATCGGACATTAAAGCCCGATTCGAAAATAGAACTTTACCAATTATTTTCTAATTTTGATAATCCTCATAATACTCGTAAAAATTGCTGAGATAGCTCCGTTTCCACGCACAAGCTTTATCTGAGCCACATTTGCTTTTCTTGATCAAGGATCACCTTAAATCTTGAGGATTTAAATTATTTACTTAGATGCTGGAATGTGGTGCGAGACACGCAAATTTTGCTGGCATGGCGCAGGTAGTGTACGCATGGGAAAGGAATATCTAGTAGGAATTTAGTTACCTTTAAAGGCAGGGCAAGATAAATTACGAAAGGATCGTTGATAAAAATAATCGAAATATATTAAATCAATTATGAAATAAGTTTACAAAAACATTTTATTGAAATCAAAGTGTATTCGGCTTGGATGTTATATTCAAAATGAACAATTTATATACAAATAATCTATTCATTACCTTTAAATCACGCACTTCTACTTCAAATTTTTTTTGCATCCGACTGTTGGCAGTACTTGTAAAACTGAGGTTTATTCTTGCCTATGGGTCTCAGTACATGTTCCCGTGCTATGCACAGAACGCACCCATGTGATATTTATTTATATTAATCAAACATGGATTCAAATAAAGTAAGGTAAACTTTTTTATATTCAGCTGAAATGTAGTTTTTCAATATTTCCACCATCACGATATCGCAATCTAGTTGAAAATTAAATGTTTTATTTTTCTTTAACCTTATACCAACTCCAAACCACCTTAAGTAACCCAACTGGAAAGGAACTTTTTAGTTGACACAAGTTTGTCACGATACATAAAACAGAACGAAAAATCAACCACTCATTAAAATGCTCCCTGCACTTTCCAGTATCTTTAACTTAGCTTAATTTAATGAAAGTAAATGCCCTAAAGCAAAAAGTTCGTTAGTTGACTTGTTATCCAGTTGTTAGTTACCTGATGAAAACTGTGGAATAACAAATTACAATTATTTTTCTTGTGAGGATAAACATTTTCGCCCAGGATATCGCAGTTGATGCCACATGAGTTATTTGATTAAAGCGCCAGAAAGAAATATTTTACCTTTTGAGTGAATTTGAAAGTTAAGGAGTGGAAAATTTTAACCAAGCAAGTTCCTATTTGCTTACTATTTCTGGATGTTTCAATTGAAAAAGGTTTTTATCTAAATATAAATTAGGACTTTTCCCGTCTAATTAACATTGCTTTTCAAAAGATTTTATGATCGGATTTGCAACGAACCTAGTGTAAGGACTTTTTAAAGGAAGGATGGAAAATTTGAGAAACAAATTAATTTAACTTGTAAATATTTAGTTTTTTCATTTTCTGTTCATTTTTCTATTTTAAAAACTTTGTGATAAGTTATATAATCGTTATACTGAATGATCATATTTAAGTTTTTAATCATAAAAATACTTTGGAATTGCATCTCAACATCTGAATTATCTTCCGAATCATTCTGACAAAATTTTATATCATCATCGTCCTTTTTGGACAGCACGTTTCACTACCCTCAATATCCTTGATAATAAATGACCACAATAAAAAGTAATAGTCATCATCACGAATTACTAAAGATGTTGATTCTCACATAAATAAATTCCCTGCTGTCGTAAATACTGACTAAAATCCATTTGTGCATTTCATGTTTCACACGAAACTTTAAGCGTTCTCATAAATTACTGATTTTCAGGACATCTCCCTCCGCATAGAGCACCGAAACGCCCTTCTTGCTCATTTCAACCGCAATCTTACAGAGATAAAACCATCTCTAAATAACTTCACAACAATACGTTTGATATCTCTTCTCTTTCAACATAACTGCAACAGATGCTTCATGTGAATTATATCAGACTGCAAAGAAGTTCTTTCACCTACCATCTTCCCTTCCTCCCCCTTCTAGCGCAATCCCTATCCCCGAAACAACCAATTCTGCACTGAGAAACGCAAGAAGAAAAAAAAAATTCTGACTAGGACTATAAATCATATTTGTGTATTTTCCATATGACAGGTAATATTACAAATCCCTAACAGGAGCAATATATACCGAGACAGGATCATATTGTAGAGAGAGATGCAGAGAATTCCAGTGGAGCTTAGAGTTTGACTCGTTTTACTGGTGAAATTTCTTAGACAATCGTCGCCGCAGGTTCACACAAAAGCGGTAACTAGGGAACGAGATTGCAGAGTAGAAGAATGAAAAGTTTACTACAACAGCTTTTACGTCTGAGCTCAGACTCGTAAATAAATTTGAAAGAGCATCTTTAAGTTTTTCCATTTTCTCCGACATGCAATCAAGAGATTACTGCACTTGCTTATTTTCTTCTGCTTTCACTTAGCGAGACTCTGAGAAGTTTTCTGATATCTAGTTTTGGGGTACGTTGGAGTTACGAGGATATCGCGTGATATTTGATTTGTTTTTATCTTTTTGTTTTCCGGAGTTATCATGTAAGTTATGACGAGGGTTTGGAAAAACGGAAAGATGCATGTATGAAAAATTATTCTCATTAATTATAGAGAATGGATGAGGCTATTTATTTTGGAAACTTATTCAATTAATCAGGGAAGGATTTTTATATTTCATGTATGAAATCTTCATCTGACGATCCACAATTGGTCATTTATCTTTTTAGAGGAAAGTAATTGTGAACGTGATGAGTAATTCTAGCAATTTTCTTTTCTTTTTTTGTGAAAAAATTGAAGTATTTCCATTTGACAAAACTTTGTAAGAAACTTCAGCTTAAGATCTGAAATGGAAAGTCAATTGAAAATAGTTGATGCAGTTTCTTCACTAGTGGTCTTGCGCGATGTCCTCCAAAGCTCTTTTTGTTTCAAGTTTGAGTTATTTTGCCCATTGCTAGCTCTGTCAATTAGCTCATTGACCAACCATCCAAAATTTGGCTGTAATAATTGTAACCGCTGCTTTTTTTTGAACAAAAAAAAATGATCTGAATCGAGCCAGTGGCGTTCGTAGGGATATATCCCTATATCCCCCCCCTCCCCGAAGTTTGAATATAAGAGCAGGATTATTTTGAGCTGATTAATATATTAATGTAAAATAAAAACATTCTATCTTCCAATAAGTTTACAGTATGGTTTACAAAACTAAAAACGTTCTACATCCTGTACTGTTCACCTATTCTTCCACTAGGCCATCCATGCGAATGTGGCAGCTATATTGATCTTGACTTTAGGCGATGTTGGGAGAGCGACACCAACCATACACATCAAAACGCATCGTGTGGCAGCCAAGACGTCAATGTACAATACGACGCAGTACACACACGGAAACTTTATTGGAAGGCGAGTAGTTAAGATAAACGAGTGAGTCGATCATAAGACCTCCAACGAATACGACAAACGTGACGCGAATCTTTTGTTACTTTTATATATCTTACAAAATAAATGATAGTAAACTCTAATCCGACCGTGCATGTGCAACCCCCAACATATCCATGACAGTGGAAAATGACGCGCAAGTTAGTGCAGTTGCAGTAAGTTCAAGTTGCTACTCTTTCGGCCTAGCAAACCAGACCTTTGGTTCGCCTGCATCGAAGCCCAATTTCGCCTACACAAAGTGAATAACGACGCGGCCTGGTTCGACAAGGTAATTGTGGAATTGGAAATGCAGACATTACTGCACGTCGCTGATATTATTGAATCACCGCCTGAATCCGCCAAGTATGACGCGCTAAAGAAAATATTTTTGGCTACGTTCTGACAAGGAGAGAACGCACCAGTGTCAGTGTAAGCGCACCGAACATGACATACACCATGACACTGTCATTCGACATGAGTCAGTCGGAGTCCGCCATTGGCCGTGAATTGATTGCCAAATAAATTGTTTAATTAATATTTTCGTTCTTTTTGTTAGTATGCACATCCATTGTTCCTCGCCTGAATCATCCTGACAGTTCAGAAGTGGGATAATGGATTTGATAACCGAATTAAATGGATTGACGGTGAAAGTGCTGCGCGAGAAGTGGATTGGCGACCGCCGGGAACAAGTCCATGCTGGTTCAACGCCTCGCCAAATTGGGTGATAAAAGTGCGACAGGGATAGATAATGATCTCTTGCCGAGAGTCCGCGAACTCGAAGAAACAGTCCGTCAGCTGCAAAATTTGAGTGTTGGTGTGCCACAAAGCGTTTCGACGCCAGTAACACAAACAGTTTCACGACGCGTGGACGAAAACGTTCAATCGTTCATAAGTGGAAGTGTAAACACGAACGCACACACACAACCGTATGTGCCACCGCAGTTGCCGTCGTCGACCAATATGACTCAACCACTCGCATACACGATGCCTACGCATATACATGGACCGATGATGAGTAATGTTTCTTTTTTTTCACATCACCAGCCGCGCATGCAGGTCACAAATGCCTCCGCTCCGACGGGTCCGCATCTCACTCAACCGCCAACAGGCATGTACTCGTATGTATATCAACCGACGAGCGAGATCGGGTCTGTGAATGTTTGCGACATTGCCGATGTGTTGCCGGAGTTTCAACCGTTTGCCGCCGATTCTTTAACGTCCGAACAGTATGTGTGTCGTGTCACAAAACTAAAGGAAGCCTACCGATGGAGTGACCGTCTTGTGCTGCTTTCGAAGTTGAAGGGTGCCGCTAAAACATGGATCGACATGTCGCCAGTTTTTAATTCTTGGACAGAGTTTGTCGGAAAATTTCTTACAGATTTTCCGTGTCTCACGAACGTAGCCGATATTCATCTCCGTATGGCTGAAACGAAACGCAATTTTACCAAATCGATGGAGGAATATTATTATCGAGTTCTAGCGTTAGGCCAGAAAGGTGGATTCCCTGACGCAGTAATCATAAAATACGTGATAAATGGTTGCAACCATATAGATTTCGGGAAAATATCATCGGCACAACAATTTAATTTTTGCCACGAATTATTATCAGCAATTCGACGCTATACCGACACTTGCCGTTCAAAAAAATCTTTCCAACCGAAACCCCGATCATACGACATGCGTCCGCCGAGTCCTACGAGTAAGCCTGAAACACCGTCATTAGCGAGAAAACCGAAAGAACCCGTCTGCTATAATTGTTTCAAGCCCGGACATATCTCCGTCCGTTGTCCACAACCGCAACGCCGTGCAAGATGCGCAACATGCAATCGTACCACTCATCAAACCACTGATTGCCCGCATATGAGATCTGCGCCGGATAGCGCGAAAACGTACGAAATCCAGAGGAATGAAAATGGAAAGGAAATCATCAAAGTGGTGTCAATATGAGGTCGTGAGATTCGAGCATTCGTGGATCCGGGGAGCAATAGAACGTTGATGAGAGCATCGTTGGCGAACACCATAGGTGATATCATTCCTTGCAATGTTATTCTGTGCGGATTTGCGGGTGGTAAATACGAATGTACGAGCAAAGTAATCGTCTCAATGAACATTGGTCACAGGACGTACGCCGTAGATGTGTTGGTTGTTGAGGATGATTGTATCGAATACGAAATGCTATTAGGTCGGGACGTGCTATGTAGAGACGGACAATCGCTGGTAATTCGATGGAAAGAATGCTGGTTGGAAAATGACGAGGCATTAAAATTGGGAACATCCTTAAAAGCCAAGGAACAAAACCATGTAAAAACGTTGTTGTCTGAGTTTCGTGCACTTTTTGCAACAAATTTACACGAATTGGGAAAATGTTCGGCTGTAAAGATGGCAATATCGCTGAACACACGCGAACCGGTTACACAACGACCATATCGACTCCCATATGCAAAACGACAAGCCGTCGAAAACATCATAGACGAACTACTCGCCGCCGATATTATACGTCCATCGGAATCCGCATATGCTTCGCCTATCGTTCTCATAGAGAAGAAAAACGGTGAAAATCGTTTATGCGTGGACTTTCACCAATTAAATGGAAAAACGATTAAGCAAACTTTCCCTATGCCAAATATCGAGGATCAGTTTGCTAAATTAGCAGGCAACAAATATTACACCACGCTTGATCTAAGGATTGGCTACCATCAAATCGAAGCGGACAAAACGTCGAAACCGTACACCGCTTTCGTTACTCATAATGGACATTATGAGTACAATTGCATGCCTTTTGGTCTGGTGAACGCACCGGGAGTTTTTCAAAGCTTAATAAACAAGATCATTTCAAAAATGGGGCCCGGAGAGGCGATTGCGTATTTGGACGATATAGTTCTACCGAGCAAAGACATAAAGACTGGTCTATCGTCGCTCCGAAAATTTTTAAGAACTTTTGAAATCTTACGGATTAACAATGAGACTTGATAAGTGCAGTTTTCTTGCCGACGAAATCGAGTACTTGGGACATATTGTCAACGATGAAGGCATAAAACCGGGAGAACAAAAGGTTAGCGCGATAAAGAACTTTGAAGTGCCGAGGAATGTAACCGAAGTGAGACGATTTCTCGGACTCACAGGATTTTTCCGAAAATTCGTACCCAATTATTCGCTGATTTCGAAACCGATCACTCAACTGCTGAGAAAATACACGGAGGGGTCGAAACACTTTCTATGGGGAAGTGACCAATCCGAATCGTTCCAGAAGCTCAAGGAGATTTTATGCAACGAACCAGTGTTGACACTGTTCGATATCAACGCACGACACGAAATACACACTGACGCCAGTACAGTCGGACTTGCTGGTGTACTACTGCAGTCGAGCTACGAGCTTGAGGTGCTCGCTGTGGTCGAGAGTCTAGACAGATTTCGTATTTATGTTCTAGGCAGACCCATCCGTGTAGTTACCGATTGTTCAGCGATAACGCATATGAAGACGAAAACCGAAATGATCCCTCGTATTGCCAGGTGGATGTTACGATTGACTGAATACGATGCTGAGCTTGTGCACCGACCCGGACGACGACTTGCACATGTCGATGCACTCAGCCAAGCTCCCGAGCTGCCGCCCGAAGAGCCTGAAGTTGCAGGACTCGCCATGGCTATAACAAGGGGATCAGACGATTGGATTTATACTATGCAGTTGAAAGACGATCAAATCCGCCACATAGTGAACGTTATTCAAAATAAAATAAGAGATGAACGTGTTAAACAAATCAAAAGTGAATATGAACTAAAAGATTTCCGTTTGTATAGAAGCGTTAACGAGCAGCTAAAATTAGTGATACCAAAACCCGTCAGACTACGCGTAGTGCAAAATTTTCACGATAATTACGGACATTTCGGGGTTGAAAAGACAATGGGGCGCATCCAACAAAATTATTGGTTTCCTAAAATGCGTAAAGTGGTAAAAGACTATATAGACTCGTGTGTTAATTGCTGCTACAATAAATCGCGTTCAGGAAAGCCTGAAGGACGTTTACCATTCCATACCATTCCGTCAATTGCATATCGACCACCTTGGACCGTTCAAACGTAGCAGAAAGGGCAATATGTATATAGTTGCAATTTCCGATCCTTTTTCGAAATATCTAGTGGCAAAACCCGTCCGGAATACCTCTACGCAACCCGTGACTAATATTTTAATTGATCTAACGAGCTATTTCGGTTTGCCTACGTGAATTATAACCGACCGTGGTTCCGCATTTGTGTCGCGAAAATTTGCTGCGTTCTGCAAGTCACATGAAATTACTCATATCAAAACTGCCGTCCGTACTCCGCGTGCAAACGGACAAGTGGAGCGTGCAAACCAAACCATATTGTCTTATTTACGTACGACCGCCGAAAATAAAAACGATTGGGACGATTTACTACCCGCGCTGCAATGGAGTATAAATACGCAGACAAATAATACTACTGGATTCAGTCCAAACGAAATCATATTCGATTTTACACTCAGAGATGTGACAAATAATAATCTTATCTCAGTTCTGTAAGACGAGTTTATTAACAAAAATGAATCAAAACCAGCACTCGTGGACCTAGCAACTAAACGAAATACAGCTTTGGAGAATATTGAAAATCAGCGGCTGCGTTAGAAGGAACATTTCGACAAAAAGCATTCTTCGCCCCAAGAATATATGATTAACGATATTGTACTCATTGAGAACGAAGCTGTTTCGACTGGGGAGAGTCGAAAGTTGGAACCCTTAAATTTGGATTTAAGGGACCCTATATGATCGCCCGCATTCTTGGCAAGGACCGGTACCTTATCGAGGATATACCAGGTTTACGAATTTTACAAAAGCCGTTATGTTCAGTTTACGCCGTTAACAAGATCCGACCGTGGTGTTCAAAACCAGCGGAAATCGAAACCGACGAAGAAACCAATGACGAAGACAGCAGTGATGAAATCGAGGACGATTCCGATGCAGGAATGGCCGATTTGTCATTGTAAGCGCACCGAACATGACATACACCACGATACTGTCATTCGACATGAGTCAGTCGGAGTCCGCCATCCGCCGTGAATTTATTGCCAAATAAATTGTTTAATTAATATTTTCGTTCTTTTTGTTATTATTCACATCCATTGTTCCTCGCCTGAATCATCCTGACACCAGGTGTTGTTTGACATGGAAACGGAAAACCTCTGACCCTCCCAGTTCCTGCGCCAATTACAGTTCTTACAAGGCAAGTCTACTCCAGACCAATCGTTAAAAACACTGTGGCTACAGCGACTGCCACTCAATGTGCGAGCCATTCTGGCGGCCAATGATAGCGATTATTTAAAAGAACTGGCATCAGCTGCGGTCCATGTAACTAGTGTCGTCGCCTCAGACGTAGCATGCATTCAAAATAGTGCGACGCCACACTCAACGCCAGAGTATGGGCATTTAGCAAAAAATACTGCGGAGATAGGGGCAGAGGTTAGGCAAATTTAAGCGCCTTCAAGACAAAGCGTCGCTTCCACGTGTAGTTCGTGCCACTCATCATACCGGTCGGCTACTCCGTCCAAGGTGAGTCAAATTTATTTCTTCCACCAGCGATTTGGTGCCAAAGCAAAGCGTTGTAGACTGCCATGTGTATTTTTCAAGCGGCAGGCGTGGAACGAATCGAGCCACTAGCCCAAAAGGCGACATCTAGTGGCACGTCCAAAAGTCGCCTCGTAATTTTTGACAATAAAACAAAGCAGAGATTCCTCATCAATATGGAAGCAGACATATCTGTCGTTCTAGTATCCCGGAAGCACCCCACTCATTCATCGTCAGCCTTCAAGTTATTTGCAGTGACCAGAACTACCGTCGACACATACGTGACCGAGCTCTGGCCCTCTCCTTGAGTCTAGCGCGAATTTTCCAGTGGCGATTCACCGTGGTCAAAGTATCACGATCTATTGTAGACACAAACTTTATTTGGCATTTCGGGTGGGTGGTAGATCTCAATAATTGTTAATTTTCAGATCCCAATAAGAACGCCTCTGCTAAAGGAAAAGTCAAGGAGAGCAACCAAAAAGAGATTTCTACCGTGAATGAAACTTTAACGTATGCCTCACTCCTCAGAGAGTTTCCAGGACCCACTAACCCTGCAACAGCTGCAAATGCTCCGACTTATCGCACAAAGCATTGTTTTACAACGACAGGCCCCCCGGTGGCAGACCGGCCTTGGAGATTAAATCAGGAAAGCTACAAATTGCATGGCGAGAATTTCAATTCCTGCTTGACAGTGGATTTTGTCGACCTTCTAAAGGTCCCTGGGTAAGCCCTTTGCACTTCATTCCGAAGAAAAATGGTGGCTGATGCCCATGGGGGGACTGTCGCCGACTGAACGCCTTGACTTTGCCAGGCAAGTACCCGATGCAACACATTGAGGACATTTCACTGAATTTAGGCGGCGCACAGTATTTTTCAAAGATCAATTTGCTCCGAGCATATTCCGATAGCTGAAGAGGATATTCCGAAAACTGCAATCACTACGCCATTCGGCCTTTATGAATTGACAGTAAAGACATTTAATCTTCGAAACTCTGCACAGACGTTCCAGCGATTCATGGACGAGGTGCTTCGTGGACTAGATTTTTGCGTGTGCTATGTTGATGATTTATTAATCGCCTCAAAAACGTAGGAAGAGCATGTGCGGCGCCTACGGCTTGTATTTCAGCGTCTATCGAAATAAGCGATGTTATCGATTTAGCCAAATGTGGGCTGGGAGTCAGCCGATTAGAGTATTTGGGGCACGTTATCGAGGAAAAAGGTATAAAGGTATACACGTGTTCCCGCCATTCGAAACTTTAAAAAACCATCTACAGTTAAGGAACTTTGACGGCTTTTCGGAACAATAAATTTCTACAGGCAGTTTGTCCGCAATGCTGTGGTACTACAGGCCCCGCTCAACGACTTGTGCGCTGGACGTAAAAATAATGAAATAATGATGGACTCCAGAGACTAGCGATGCATTTATAAATTGTACACAGTCTCGCCGATGCTGTTCAATTGGTCCATTTTCAAGTCAATCAACCTCTCAGACTCACAACCGATGCATCTGACGTTGCAGTTGGCGCCGTTTTATAGCAGAAGCAGAATAATAATTGGCTTCTATTGATATTTTTCTAGAACAAGCTATCCACTCCCGAAAGTAAATATAGTGTACTCGTATACGATCGCGAACTTCTAGCTATATATTCCAGTGTCAGACATTTTCAGTACTATTTAGAAGGCTCTAGTTTCCACATCCTCACGGATTGCAAACCGCTAACGTATGCATTCGCTCAGTCTGCAAGCAATGCGTCGCCGTGCCAAATCAAGCATCTCGATGACTCTCGCAGTTTTCAACAGATATCCTCTTTATCGCAGACGCAAGTAATAATGTCGCCGATGCACTCTCGCGGCTGGAAGAGATTACAAAGCCCACGGTAGCCGACAAAAATGAGCTGATAAAAGAGCAAGAACGAGATGCCAAACTGCAAGGACTACTACGTTCTAGCAATACATCCCTAAAACTTGTCCGCCAGCCTATAGGCTCAAATGATGGAATAGAATACGACAAGTCACTGCAACAATTTAGGGCCTTCGTTCCGCTAAAGTTTTTTTTTGTGCAACCGCCATGCAAGTTCGGCAAACAGCAAAAAAACTAAAACCGTCCTTTCCGCAAAAAACTGGCCGGCGTGCGATCAGTGCTTCGCTTATACATTCGCAACAACAATGGCACTGGCGCGCTTTTGATCGACACCGGCGCAGACGTATCCGTGATCCCACCTACCATTCGAGATCGAGGTAACCAAGAATCTGGCACCCGCTTGTTAGCTGCTAACGGTTCTGTTATTTGCACCTACGGGAAGAGGAAGCTGACTTTAAATCTCGGCCTTCCTAGGCCTGTTACTTGGACTTTTATCATGGCGGACGTCAGCTCCCCAATCATCGGAGCTGATTTGCTCGAGCATCATGGACTACTCGTGGATACCAGAGGACGAAAACTCATTGAGCGACAAATTGCGACCGCAGCTGAGGTGAAGGCCACATCAAAGAACCAACCACTGGTACAATCATCGACATCCGCAACAATCGCAAGTGAATACGCTGCAACTCTGGCAGAGTATTCCGAAATCACATCAACAGCACCTTGTCACAACGTTGAGTGCACGACGATGCATCACATTGTGACTAAAGGCCCTCCTGTTAACGCAAAAGCACGCCGACTTCCTCCTGACAAGCTCGCCGCTGCGAGAGCCGAGTTCGACAGCATGATGCAACTGGGAATCTGTCGACCATCCAAGAGTGCTTGGAGCAGTCCTCTACATATGGTACGTAAAACCAACGGAGACTGGCGTCCATGCGAAGACTACCGAGCCCTCAACGCATGCACCGTTCCGGATTGATATCCAATCGGATTCCTACAGAACTGCACCGCTGCTTTACACGGGATGAAGGTCTTTACTGTGATCGATCTACAAAAGGCGTTTCATCAGATTCCAGTCGAGCCAAGTGATGTCCCGAAGACGGCGATTATAACGCCATTTGGATTATTTAAGTTCATCTACATGGCCTATGCAACGCGGGCCAGACCTTCCAATGCTTCATGCACGAGGTGCTAAGGGGACTCAATAATATATGTCTACATAGACGACATATTGGTGTTTTCACTGGACCCGCAGATACACCAACAGCATGTGTCTGAGGTGCTGAGCCGTCTACGCCCGTACGGACTTGCAATCAACAAAGATAAGTGCCAATTTGGACTGGACGAGGTTCGATTTTTGGGGCACACGATTTCATCTGACGGATTGAAACCTTTGTCTGAGAAGATGCGAGACATATCCCCGATTTCGAAGCCCAGGACAGCACTGCAGCTAAAGTCATTCTTAGGAATGATAACCTTCTACAGAAGGTTCCTACCGCATGCCGCTCAGACCCAACGCCCGCTCCAACAGCTGATAGAGGGAAACAAAAAGTGCGCTAAAACGGAGCTTCAGTGGACCAACCAGGCATCGGCAGCATTCGAGAGGTGCAAGTCGGAACTAACCAAGGTTCCGTCACTTTGCTGAGCGAGCAACATCATAACAAGGACTCGCAAGCGTGGTACCCTGACAAAACTGGTACCTCGGCCATCTGGGTTCGAGACAGCGCCCGCCTTCAGGTGCAGGGCCATGGACGCGGGGATGGTTTTGTGTGGGTGCGGTGTTCAGGGATAACATATTTCAGTGTTTATCTGACGCCTAACGAGGCAATGCGATCCTTTCGAACCAAACTCGATGCCCTGGAGGACGCTGTCTCGAACACAGAGGGCCACATGCTGGTCGGGGGAGACTTCAACGCTAGAGCCATCGAATGGGGTATGCCACAATCCGACCCAAGGGGAAAGCAAATCTTGGACATGGCGGCCAGAACAGCGCTTTTTGTCCTAAATACTGGTAACACCCCTACTTTCCGCCGCTGGGGTTGCGTAGGAACCATACCCGATGTGACACTCGCTTCGCAGTCCCTGGTACCTAGAGTACACAACTGGCGAGTACTAGAGGACTACTCGGCTAGTGATCACCAGTATATAGCTGTTGAGATTCACGACGGTGCCACTCTGCGTGCATATGCCCAAACTTCAATCCTCGGATGGAGGACTGGGAGGATGGACGTCGAGAAGTTCACTGACGCGCTTACGGCAGGCGCACCGTTGCTGGGAGCTCCGCCAGGGAGTGGAGGGCCTACAGCCAAGGACTTATTGAACTCAACTATGAGTACCATCATAGCTGATTGCGAGTCTTCCATGCCCCGCCGGAGACCCCGACATGGTAAGCCTCCAGTATACTGGTGGTCAAACGAGATCGCCGAACAAAGAAGCGAGTGTCACAAACTTTGGCGAGAGGCCCAGCGGGCGCGAACACGGGAGGAGGCAGACACTAGGCTAGCAGCATACAGGTCCGGCAGGAAATATCTTCGCAGGCTTATTAACAAGAGCAAGGCCCGATGCTGGCAAGACCTCGTGGACGCTGTAAATAGGGATCCGTGGGGCCTTGGCTACAAGCTGGTCATGGGGAAACTTGGTGCCCTACGGAAGCCTTGTATACATGACGCGGAAAAGATGGACGCGATAGTGCGGGGACTCTTCCCCGCCCATCCCGTCCGTGTTGACGCTGTCCATGGTGAAACAGCAGTCGAGTGCCCACTCTTCACACAGCTGGAACTGGAGGAGGCAGTCCTCTCCCTGAAGGCAAGGAAGGCTCCAGGTCCAGATGGTGTTCCAGCTGAGGTTTTGCAGCTCGTCTATCACCATTGTCCTGACTTGCTGCTCAGCACATTCAACGCTTGCCTACGGGACGGGGTTTTCCCGGTACGATGGAAGGTGGCGAGGCTCGTGCTGGTCAGCAAGGGGAAGGGAAATCCCGAATCGCCGTCTGCATACCGCCCGTTATGCATGCTAGACACGGCTGGGAAAGTGCTAGAGAAACTCATCAAGGGAAGACTCACTGACGCGATTCGTGCTGCTGGGGACCTATCTCCTCGGCAGTACGGCTTTAGAGCAGGACGTTCTACCATTGATGCGATTGCAGAGGTGGTGAACGCGGTCCAAAAGGCAGAGGCATATAGTCGCACCAAGCGACGGATCGTCCTGTTGGTGACACTCGACGTCAGAAATGCCTTCAACTCCGCTAGATGGGTGGATATTCTGGATACGCTGGAAAACTCTTTTCAAGTTCCAGAATATCTAATGCGGCTTTTGAGGAACTACCTAAAGGACCGAAGCCTGCTCTACGACACGACACAGGGCCAACGAAGGATGGAAATTACATCGGGTGTTGCCCAGGGATCTATCCTTGGTCCGGACCTGTGGAACGTGTCTTACGACGGGCTACTGAGACTTGAGATGCCAGATGAGTCGCGCTTGGTCGGCTATGCGGATGATGTTGCAGCTCTGGTCGCCGGACGCACCGTTGAACAAGCGCAACTTAGGCTAGGTATGCTAATGCGCCGAGTGAGGGACTGGATGACTACTCGCGGGCTCAGTCTAGCACTGGAGAAAACCGAAGTGGTAATCTTGACAAAAAAGAGAATCCCTAGAGTAAGGATGATCAGTATTGGAGATATACAGATCGAATCAAAGCCAGCGGTGAAGTACCTGGGGCTACTGATAGACTCGAAGATGAGTTTCTCTGAGCAAATCAGGGCAACGGCTGAGAAGGCTGCTTCGGGAATATCGGCCCTGAGTCGACTTATGGCCAACGTAAGGGGACCCAGCCCATCAAGAAGACGCCTCTTGATGAGTGCTGTAGGGTCAGTGCTACTGTACGGAGCAGAGGTATGGGGCGACGCTCTCAGCAAGGAGGTATACCGAAAACGATTGGCACAGGTACAGAGAAGAGGAGCACTGAGAATTGCATCTTCGTATCCAACAGTCTCCGGCTCGGCGGTGAGAGTGATTGCAGGCGTGATACCTGTCGCCCTTCTTGCTAGAGAGCGCCGCGCTATTTACCTGCGCCGAAACGAGGATGCGAGGGAGATGGTTGTTCGCGAGGAGAGACAACGCTCGCTCAACGATTGGCAGCAGTCTTGGAGGAATTGCACGAAGGGAAGGTGGACTGCGCGCCTCATCCCGGATGTGAGACCGTGGCTAAATCGAAAGCATGGTGAGACTGACTTCTATCTGACCCAGCTTTTGAGCGGGCACGGGTGTTTTCAGTCTAACCTGCACAAGATCGGCAAGTCACGGTCTCCCGATTGTCGGTTTTGCCCAGGAGAGGAGGACAATGCCTGTCACACATTTTTTGCGTGTACGAAATGGGCCAGGCTGCGAAGGGAACTCTACAGGGAGACGGGAGAGCTCACCCCGGATAATATAGTTGCGGTGATGCTCGAATCGGTTGACAAATGGAACCAGGTGGCACATTATGCTCGGGCAGTCCTAAAATATAAAAGGGACTCACAGCAGCCGGAGGCGCTGGGGCTGGGGATCGCTCTTCTGGCAATTCCTCTTCCCCCTCCCCTCCCGCTAGGAAAGGGACTCCCCAGTTTGAAGGCGCCCCACGGCGTAACAAAACGAGACCTGGCCCGAAGTAATGTGTCAAACGGTTCCAGGCTAGGTTCTCAGATTGACAGGGGAGGTGTTTAGTGGGTAGTCCAAAGGTATCCTCCATGGGAGTCCCACACTGTCAGACTCGGCGGGCATAAATGCCTTCACCTCCCTACCACAAAAAAAAAGCTTCCGTCACTTGCGCATCCTGATCCAATAGCTACATGGTCCCTTACTGTGGACGCATCGGATGATGGACTCGGAGCTGTCCTGCACCAGACAACGAGCACTGGAACAGAGCCTCTGGAATTCTTCCCACGCAAGCTGAACGACACCCATCGACGCTACAGCACCTATGATCGGGAGTTGCTAGCAATCCACGAAGCCATCAAGCGCTTCCGATACATGTTAAAAGGCAGGGTCTGCACGGTCTTCTCCGACCACAAGCCATTACAGTTCACATTCCAGCAACGACCGAAGAAGGCATCACCGAGGCAACAACGTCAACTGGATTTTATCTCCCAATTCACAGTTGACATAACTCCATCGCGGATTATTTGTCTCGGGTGAGTACAATTTCAAAGACTGACATCCTTTTTCTCGCTTCAGCTCAACAAACCGATCCAGAGCTCAAGGCTTTGTGAGAAGACCAAACAAACAAACTCGAATGGAAGAAGCAGGAGCTTGCTACGTCCGACACGCCACAGCACTGCATAGTCACCGAAAATAAGGTTCGACCCTACGTACCGCAGCAGCTTAGGCAAACAATCATGCAGACGATGCATGGCCTAGCACACCCAGGCATACGAGCAGCTAGACGACTCATCACCGACCGCTTCTTCTGGCCGGCCATGAATAAGGAGATCAATGATTTCGTACGAGGCTGCATGGCCTGCCAGCGCAACAAGGTCGGACGTCACGTCAAGTCACCGCTCCAATGATACACTCCGCCGGATACCAGGTTCGAGCTTATCGACATCGACATCATCGGACCACTATCCCTGAACGATGGTTATCGTTATTGCATAACCATCATAGACAGGCTTACCCGTTGGCTGGAAGCCTTTCCGCTCCAGAATATCACCGCAACAACAGTCGCCAATGCATGGATAAGCCACTTCGGAGTGCCGGCAAGAGTAACTACCGACCTGGGACGCCAGTTCGAGAGCCAAATCTTCGCCGAGCTGATCCGTATATTGGGAATCAACCACCTGTGGACGACTCCGTACCATCCTGCCGCCAATCGTTGAGAGATGACATCGCACAGTCAAGGCCGCCATCCGCTGCTACGATACAGCCGAATGGACGAAGGTGCTTCCTCTTGTGCTCCTAGGACTGCGCGCCACATTGAAGGAGGATATTAACGCTACACCCGCAGACATGGTCTACGGCACCAGCCTACGGCTTCCGGGGGAGTTCTTCACCGCATCGAAGCCAAAAATCAACGAAACGGACTTCTTGCGTGATCTCAAATCACGCATGACAAAACTGCAACCTCGAGACACCGCACACCACACCACCACCCCAACGTTCATACACCGAGCATTAGGCAGCAGCTCACACGTCTTCATACGCAACGACAAAGTAAAATCGTCGCTCACACCGCCATACTACGATCCATACCCGGTCCTGAGCAGGAAGGACAAGTATTTCCGCATCAACGTTAATGGACACCCCGCCTCGATTTCGGTCGACAGGCTCAAGCCCGCAATCCTCACGCTAGAACCTACTTCGAAGGCGAGGCCCCGCACTAGTGAACCGACAACAACCACGCGCAGTGGACGTAAGATCCGGCCACCCGTACGCTTCGCATAAAGTATCGTGGCCAAGCCACTGCGAGGGGAGTAGTGTGGCGAGAACGTAAGCATTGCAACATTGCCCAAAGCTTCACGTTGGAATGCAACTTTGTACGCAGTGCAACATTGTCCCGATGTTTCAGCCAGCGTGATATCATGCCATATTAACTTACTCGACCAGAGTTCCACTCAGCATGTCTGGTGGTGTGCATGGTCAGCGATTATGATGTGAATAGGAACGCTCTGTTGGAGATTGTATCGCGTCGATGAGTTGCGCGTGTGCATGGTCAGCGATTATGATGTGAATGGGAACACTCTGTCGGGAATTTGTTATTGCGTCGATGAGACGATAGCCACTTCATCTCAAGCATTACAAGAGTCAACTACGAACGACATATTGATTAAGATCAGTTTTTCTTATCGAGTATTGATATAAGTCTGTCACAATTTGTACAATTATTAGCCAATAAATGGTTTTCTTGATAGTTCCTCTCGCGTTTCAAACTTGAGGACCATAGCGGCTACGGAAACCAAACTTTGTGTGCATATCAGAAGTTATAGACTTTGAAAATTTCAGATATTGATAAAACAAATCAAGGGGTTTCTCATAATAAAATTTACCTTGAAAAGAACTTTCCTTCAATGGTATTCAAACAGTGTTACCAGCTTCGTAGAATGCAAGGAGAGAGAAAATGTGCGAAAACCAGCCGGCCATCGTCGTGCCGGGTAGACCTGTAGTTAAGCTATTGGCATGGAAATAACAGAGTAAATATGCGCTTTCAAATAGCACACAAAGTTGGGCGGGTTTATTGGTATCTTGGAGTAGGGGTGGAAGCATGTTAACCTGATATATAGCTAGATTATCCTTAACAATCTTTATTGATTTTAAGGATTAAGTCAAGATGAAGTTGCTAATAGCAGCTTCAAATTGAAAGCTGATAAATTTGGTTTTGTTGCTGTCGGTACTTTTTCAAATAAACTTTTGTCAGATATTGACAAGTACCAAGTGCTGACAAAGCCATGGGTTCCAAATGCATAAAATTTTCCCAACAGAACACAAAAAATTGAAATTTCAGAAAAATGGCTCAGTGAATTTTCTTGGCTGGCATATTCAAAGGAAAATATCGGCGCTCTCTGAAAATTTCATGTGATTTTTGCTAAATCCACTGAAGTAGGTAAAGGGCAACATGTGCATTTAGGTGCCTTTGTAAACACACCTTTTATTTGCTGGAAAGATGCCAAAGATGAGTTTCGGTGGCATGAGCAAATGTCTTCAAAGGAAGATTGAGACGACATAAGTGGTTAAAATTGAAAAAGAAAGAAAACAGAAATCAGTCGAAATCAGTTAAAAAACGTTACCTGCAATAAAAACTGCTTTATTTTGTGGAAAGCAAGAAATAGCTCTGCGAGGACATGATGACGGTGGAAAAATCAAATTGAACGACTCTTTTGTCCCACACTCCACGACCTGTTCACCGGGGAAAAACAATTATTTAGTTAACATATTGTTACATGTACAAATAATTTTGCTAGCTACTGTTGCAATTGTTTTCACAACCATTAAAAACGTAATGATCAACAAGCGAATGTACTCGAAAACCCACCAAGCATGATCGACATCTGAAAGTGACGTCACTCCATTCATTGCTCGAATATACCAGGTACCTCTCGGCAGAACATTCGCCAATGTCCGAGAAATAGGTTGAATAGCTAGAGACCCTATATAAAGGCGAGCTGAATGAATGGGGGGATCATTCATTACAACCGCGGTAATAAAAACTGCGATAGAGTGGAGCGCGAGGTAAAGGTGATATTAATTGAGTGATTGTGAAGTGATTTTAGAAGACAATTGTAATAGAAATTTATTGACGAGTGGATAATTAGACTTTTAATAGTGAAATTAATAACTGTGCATTCTTTTAAATAAACTCTTTTAAACTTGATTGAAAAAGGTATTGCGTTTTCACTTTCCCGGAACATTTAAATTATTGACCGCGAACTAAAACACGCGACAGTGGTATTAAGTAGTGAGAAAGAACATTTTGGAAGTGAAAACTTTTGAACATTTTTAAAGTGCGCAATAGTGAAAAATAACGTGAAAACTGGTGGAAAAATAGCCGAAACAATAAAAATGCCAGGAAACTTACATCTAAAAATTGATCAATTGACCATATTGGAGCTCAAGGAGGAAATGGAACAGCGAAATCTGGCCAGACAGGGTAGAAAAGCCATACTGATTGCACACTTGCGTGACGCGAACGAGTCGGAAGGTGTGAATCTGGATGTGGGTGAGCCCTCAGATGCGGAACAAGGCGCAAAAGGTGGAGAAGTAGAAACACCAAAATCAAAGGAGTCAGAAAATGCGCTAATGCAAATGTTAGTGCTAATGCAACACGGGCAGCGACAAGAGTCCTCTAATTTAACTGCGAAGTTAAATGAACAATGAGCGAAGCAAAATGAACAATCAACGAAGCTAAATGAACAATCACCAAAACGAAATGAACAATCAGCGAAGCTAGACCAACAAGCGCTCGAAATCAAGGCAGACATCGCACAGAAGCTGGAGAAACAGTCAACTGATTTGAAGGCAGATTTAGAAAAACAGTCTACCGAAATAAAAACAGAGCTCAGTAGTCTCAACAACCAAATTTAATGCGTCGAGGAAGTGATATACCAGGTCGAGGAAAGAATCAACCATGAGATCAGCCAGGTCGAGGAGAGAATCAACCATGAGATGGAAAACATGACAAAGGAATTGGAAGTAGCGAAGGCAGTAGCAACCACCTCACCAGCTCCGCTTATAACCGCAGCACAAAGCACATCCAGAAACATGCAAGCACCAATATTCAACGAGCAAACGATCTAGAGTATTTACAAAACCCAGTTTGAAGCCGCCGCTCGGATAAATTACTGGAATGAGCAGGAACGAGCAACTGCATTGATTCTTGCCTCGAGAGGCCCAGCTACCGAGCTTTTGCAGACGATCCCCGTTGAGTTGCACTCAAACCCGGATGCTATAATGAATGCGCTCGACATGCGTTATGGAGACGATCATCTGAAACAGATTTATCGGTGACAGCTACGGTATCGGATACAGAAGTCTGGCTAAACCCTACAGCAGCTAGCATAAGACATTGAGCGACTGGCAGTTTTGGCTTACCCAGTTTATGACCCAGAATTTCGAGATGACGCAGCAACAGAAGCATTCATCAGTGCATTAAAAGACCCAGAATTGCAACAAGACATGCGTATAGCTCAAAAGCAAACGGTTAATGACGCATTGGCTTATAGTCTGAACTTTGAGGCAGCGAAAAATGTGACTCATACCACTGCCCGCGTTTGCGAGGTAGTGGCAGATGAGTGCAGGTTCTGAGTGCGTAGAAATCGTATATATAATTTTCTTTATTAGAATTTATGCGGTACAGAGGCCTTATAATATAGTAGGTGTTCTGACAAAGCCATTTCACCATTGTTGGAACATTAGTTAAAACAATGCATATTATCGTATTTCTATGTGATTATTACAATTAGCTAGAGGATTTAGGCAAAAACCTCTACTGAACGTATACTAGCTTAACAGCACTTAACTTCTTGCCTGTGTTTCAGGGGCACCTGCAAAGAGACCGCAAGAAGTGACGAAAACCGAGCAGCTAGGAGCGAGGAGTGGCATTCTCGGAATGGATTTTCTGCGACCACATGGAATCACATTGGATTTGGGCGAACGGGTATTGAAATGGCAGAATGTCGAAGTACTGATGGAGGATCCCAGCGTCCAAATTCCCAAGATAAATGCAGTAGTATGTACCGACACTGATGTACCAAATTCTTCCGAAAGCATTGTATGGGCCAAACTTGATGGTGATTCTGGAGACCACCGATCTTATCTGATAGAGCCAACGAAGACGTCCGCATTGCGCAGTTTGAGTGTGGGACGAAGCCTTGTAAGATCTGTAAGGAACGGATACGTGCCGGTGAGAGTCCTTAACACCGCAGACCCAACCATGAGTATCAAAGCGGGAGAAGTCATCAGCAACTGCCAGCCTGTTTCCACCATCATCTTCTTGGGAGCCACTCACGACCATCATGAGAAAAGGAGGTAAGACGCAGACAAAACCCGAGAATCCACGTCTGCAATATCGAAGCAGGTCAAGTTGCCAGCGCAGCTTTTCAAGCGAGCCTCTCAATCTGGTCACCAAGTACAGTGACATCTTCTCAACAAACCCCGGATGATCAAGGCCGAACGAGTGTGGTAACTCACGTCATAGATGCACAGGGAGCCAAGCCAATTCGACAAGCACCAAGACGTCTTCCTATAGCCAAACAAGGAGAAGTGAGCGCACTGATCTCGGACATGGAAAAACAAGGCGTTATCGAACCTTCTGTCAGTCCATGGGCCGCGCCAGTAGTTCTAGTAAGGAAAAAGGACGGTAACACTCGTTTTTGTGTCGACTATAGGCAGCTTAACGACGTCACTAAGAAGATAGTTACCCGCTCCCACACATCGATGACATCATGGACACTTTGGCCAACGCAAAATGGTTTTCTACACTCGATCTCAAGAGTGGCTACTGGCAGGTAGAAATCGACAAAAAGGACAGAGCGAAGACAGCGTTTTCAGTTGGGACTGGATTGTGGCAATTTGTGGTGATGCCGTTTGGGCTTTGCAATGCTCCAGCCACTTTCGAACACCTGATGGAATACGTGCTACGAGGCCTGACCTGGAAAACCTGCTTGGTGTATCCAGGTGACATCATTATCGGGAGAACGTTCGAAGAGCATGTGCGGAACTTTAAAGAGGTTTTCTCCCGATTTCGACTGGCGAATTTGAAACTTAGTCCTGACAAGTATACCCTTTTCGCAGCTGAAGTAAAATACCTGGGACACGTTGTATCAGCAGAAGGGGTCAAAACAGACCCTGAGAAAATTGAAGCCGTGGAAAGCTGGCCAACACCAAACAACAGCACCAACTACGAAGTTTTCTGGGTCTGGCAACCTACTATCGAAGATTCGTCAAAGCCAAAATAGCTAAGTGTCTCCATCAGTTAACGGAGAAAAATCGTCCGTATGTCTGAAATGAACAACGCCAGGTAGCCTTTGAGACCCTGAAGGAGAAGCTGTGTGAATTACCCGTGCTGGCATATCCGAAATCCGGAAAAATGTTTGTAGTTGACACCGATACAAGCAACGGCGGTATGGGAGCTGTACTATCCCAGCAGATCGATGGCGAAGAAAGAGTCCTCTCGTATTACAGTCGAGTTCTTTCAAAAAGTGAAAGGAAATACTGCGTGACCAGGAAGGAGTTATTGGCTATAAAAGAGGCCACCAAGCAGTTCCACAAGTACCTATATGGCCAGAAATTTGTTTTTCAAATTGACTATGCATAGCTTAGATGGCTGCTTAACTTCAAAAATCCTTAGGGACAAGATGGGAGATGGATCAAAAGATTGCAGTCATACGACTATGAAATTGTTCATCGGAATGGCGGAGCTCATGTAATGCTGACGCCCTATCTAGCCGTCCATGTCCCGACGGATTGAGGAAAAGGAACCGCCCGTCGATCTGCGATTGACAACGGCCGAATTCGATGAAGGTTGGTCATCGGAGGAGATTCGAAATGCCCAGTTAGCCGATGAAGACATCGGCCCATTGCTCATATGGAAGGAGACAACTGGGCGACCTGAGTGGAAAGACGTTTCAATGCATGGCGCAACCCTGAAAAGCTATTGAGCACAATGGAACTCCCTGCAGGTGGAGGGTGGCATACCCAAGCGGAAATGAGAAACGACGGATGGCAGCTCCTATAGGATGGAAACTATACTCCCCAAAGGCCGAATCCACAATGTGGTTAAGAAGATGCACGAGGGATCCTCGAGAGGCCACCTTGGTGGCAATAAGACCTTAGCGAAATTGCGAGAAAGATTTTACTGGCTCTAAGCTTGAGAAGACGTTGAAGACTGGTGCCGTAGATGCACGATTCGCGCTTCCGTCAAAGGTCCACAGCGACAACTGAGAGAACAAATGCAAACCTATAACGTGGGGGTACCATTTGAAAGGATTGCTGTTGACATCGCGGGACCCTTTCCTGAATCTGAGTGAGGAAATTGGTACACGCTGGTTGTGGCCGATTATTTGGGCAAGGTTTACCCCATTCCCAACCAGGAAGCAACTACTGTAGCCGAACAGGTAGTATTAAATTGGGTCAGTAGGTACGGCGTACCTTGCAAACTACATTCGGGTCAAGGCCAAAACTTTGAGTCACTAGTTTTTGGTGACATGTGCGAGCTGCTGGGAATACGGAAAACGAGGACAACACCGCTGCATCCCCGATCAGATAGAATGGTCGAACGTTTCATCAGCATGCTCAATAAACATCTGGCCACGATGGTTGACGAGAACCAAAGGGACTGGGACCGACATATCCCATTATTCTTGATGGCGTATAGTACTGCCGGAGACGCATCGACGGGACAAGCCCCAGCCAAAGACATTTTTGGAAAGACTATTCGTCTGCCGGCTGATATAAAGTTCGGAACACCCCCTGAAAAACCCCAAACGATCTCGGAGTACGCAAGTGAGCTAAGGCAACGGTTAAACCAGATACATCGGACAGTGCAAAAACACCTCGAATCGGCCACTGACCGCATGAAGACTAGGTATGATCTAAAGGCTAATTCTACTGGCTTCCAGCAAGATGACTTGGTATGGCTATATAACCCACAGTGACGGAAGGATAGGTCTCCAAAGTTGCATCATAATTGGGAGGGACCATACCAAGTTACAAAGCGAATTAACGACGTCGTATACCGAATACAGGAACATCGTAAGCCAAGAGCTAAAATGAAAATCGTGCACCTGGACCGCGTTGCCCCATATTACATTCAGGGAGAATTGACTACAACTGGCGGCACATCTTTTCGGGGCGAAAAGAACTGAGGTGGGGGCAGTGTTACACGTACAAATAATTCCGCGAGATACTGTCGCAATTGTTTTCACAACCATTAAGAACATCAACAAATGAATTTACTCGAAACCACGAGAACCCACCAAGCATGATCAACATCTGAAAGTGAGCTGCTCGAATGTTCCCGCTAATTCACCAATGTACGAGAACTGAGTTGAATGATTAGAGACCCTATATAAAGGCGAGCTGAATGAATGGGGGGGATCAATCATTCGACCGCGATAACAACTGCGATAGTGTGTGGGAAGCGATATTGTTCGAGTAATAGAAAAGTGATTTTCGTAATAGTGAAGTGATTTAGAAGACAATTGCGATAAGGAATTTATGGACAAGTGTTAGACTTTTAATAGTGAAAATTAGAATAAGTGAAAAAGTTAAATTTATTATTGTGCATTTTTGTAATTAAATAAACTCTTTTAACTTAAATCAATAGACATTGAGTTTTCACTTTCCCGGAACATTAAAATTATTAGCCGCGAACCAAAACACGCGACAATACAAAATAGAATCTCCGCACTTCACGACGCCATCAATTTTTTCCGGAATCGGTTTATTTACTATAATTTTATATTAATTTCCGAGGGCACTGACCTAAAACTTTTTCTTTAAATTCCAAAATTTTTTAGCAAAACCTTAAAAATCATATAAACAAATTTCCAAGATAAATAACATAATTTAACTGAACAAGAATAGGAGAAACTTAATCTTGCACAAATCAAATTTAATTATCTAACTCGTCATCTTAACTTCGTTCCCATAAAGAACAAATAGAAAAGAAAAGAACATGTCCACTCAGCAAGTCTACCACCTACAACCTACTCCGTTAGAATAATTAAATTCTTTAAGCTCTAACCCAGATTACATTTCTCACCATCTCAACATCATTGTATGTAATTGATATCCTTTCCAAGTCTTATGTCTAACATCAAACAATCAATGTATTCCTATGGTATCATTGTAAAATGGAATTGATTTAATTAAAAACTTTAAAACGAACAACACGAGTGTCCAAGCTTTCGTTACACAAAGCATGTCGTAGACGAGATAAAATTGTGCTGAGCTTTTATCCCTTTTTTCATGTGACCGACAAACTAGCATTGATTTATGCAAATAGAATTAGATTAATCGCTTGTATGCTGGGTCGAATAGGCTCATTTGCTAATTCAATTTAGTGATTTTGTATTAATTAGTTGATGCAGATAATGGAACAATGGAATGTGATTAATTTAATTATTGATAAAGCGTTTGCTCATAAGATGGAAAATTATTTGATAAAATTTGAAGAGCTTTTGTTTGATAAAGTTAAACCTGCAAGCCAAATTCACTTACGGATATCAAAGATAATTAAGAAAATTGCGGACTTTCTATAATTATACTGGAACCAAATAAATTGATGAAGATAACACAGTCAGTGTGGCAATTTCTGCGGAATGTCTAGACGAATACATCTATTTTATTTTCAACTTCTCAGAACCTATTTATATAGGGTTTTCCATTAGGGACATAATTTTATATCTTTAAATGAACGCACACTTAAACTTTTTTAATGAACTGTCAATGTCAACATGTTAGTTAAAGCCAACATTTTTATGATAGTAAGGTTCACTAGCCAGCAACGTTTAGAAATTATTGAAAAAATTACAAACGAAATTTAGAGTTGGTGGTTGCAATTTTAAGAGCACTTACTCCAGTTTTGGGCCGTAATAATCGTTCCACCCGACAGGCTGTGCGTGCCATAGTGAATAAGTTCGAGTCCTAATTTTCACTATTGAACTCTCTGGTGCCAAAAAGACATCCTACCACTCGAAGCCGTGCGTGCATTGATTCAAAATGAGACAAATCAGTCGATTCCATGTCCTTCTCAAGAATTGGGCATCGGTCAAACGACACCGTGGGGTATTTTGCAAAAAAATCTTAGCCTACATGGTTACAAGATCAAATCTACTTAAGAACTAAAGCCGTCAGATCATTTGAAATGCCGAAACTTCTCCAATTGGGTCTAGCAAAGCTTGAAGAAAATAAAGAATTTCAACAAAAAATCATCTTCAGCAATGAAGCTCATTTCTCGCTCAATGGCTTTGTTAATAAACCAAATATGCGTTGTTGGTCGGCAACAAACCTACGTGTGCATCTTGAGATACCGTTGCATCCGCAAAAAATTACTGTTTGGTGTAGTTACCACGCCAGAAGTGTGATTGGGCCGTACATCATTTTATCGCCAATGGAGAGTGCTATCGTGTTATGTTGGATGATTATTTGTAGCCAAAATTGGATGAACTTGAAACTAGGCTCACAGCATACCTCACAATCGATTTACTGAAAGTCAAATTTGGTGAACGTGTTATTTCAAGGAGTGGTCCGGTCGAATGGCTGCCTCATTCATGCGATCTAACACCTTCGAATTTCTTTTTATGGAGCTATATCAAGTCACTGATCCATGTCAATAAGCCAAGATCTTTGGACGAGCTTGATGATAGCATCCGACGCGAAGTAACCAACGTTCCAGTTGAAATGTGTGCCAGACTGGCGGAGGATTGAGTCCAAAGAATCGAAACGAAGCCATGTGACTAAAATTTAATTTTATTCATAAAATATATACAATGAATTTGAACGGGATATCCCAAATAGTTTTGTGTTTCATCAATAGATAAAATTGTTATATCCTTAATGGAAAAGCCTTTACTATGATGAATAGTTAAAAAAATACCGTTATTATGATTCATTTATTCAAGGTTTTGAAATTCCATTGGCACCATCAGCTGGAAAGGCATATTTCTTGTTAGCACTCTTTATTTCAACAAACAAATTGTAATTTGATTGGATACCACTTGAAACTAAAAAATTGTTAAAGAAAACGTAAGCCATTTCAAAAGTTTTCATGAAAATATTTGCAATGCGTTAGCTGCTACTAAAATATTGAATTTTGCTTGCTTTTTCACCAGGCGTCCCCAATTTTGAATCGAAATACTTGGTTTTGGATTATATTAAAAGATAACGCTTTTAAAATCTAATTAACTTCTAGGCCAAATCTCATTCATATCGGAGTTTTACTCTTGGAGGATAAAACTATTCGGTTTTAACTAACAACGGCAGCTTAAAACATTACGTTTGAGATTCACGACGTATTATTTATCATCCTTGTTTTTAAGTTTCTCAGACTAGAAAAACTTCTTACGATTGTGCATGGTTGAAAATTTCATCCAAATCCGGCTTCAAAACTTACTAATGGGTTCAATTATACTATAAATTTTAATGCAAAGTTTGAAACATTATCATCATCTATGGTGTGACAGCCCAAGTCAGGCCTTGGCCTCCAGGATTAATCTCCTCAATCATCACGATCTCGCGACCTTGCCCGCCAGCTGCTTAACCACAACAAGGATCTGCTGTCAGCTTCTATCATGTGTTCCCATCGAGCCCTCGGTGTCTAGCTTGCGCTCTACCCTTTAATGTTATTTTGGGTAGCCTTTGTTCTTCCATTCTTTCTACGTGGCTCGCCCATTGCAATTTGCGTAACTTTACGCAAAAGGAAACAGATGAATCGTCAAAAAGTTCAGCCAACTCACCATTGCAACCTACTCTCCACTCTATTCTTTTCTTCACCAGGGCGATTTTTTTAGAGCTCTTTGCGTTCAAATACGCCCACTGCCTTTTCTGATTCGCTTTTTAGGGTCCATGTTTCGCTTCCATATAAAAGCACAGGTTTTACCAGTATTTTGTAAATACGGAGCTTATTTTGCCTGCGCACGGAGCAATATGTTTTATTTGCAGCGTTTATGCGGCGCGCAATCTCATCTTTTTCGATGCCTCATCTATTCAGGTTGGCTCTAAGATAAAATTATGCACACTTTTAAGGTTGTTTTTGCCTACGCTCAGGTTTTTTTGAACTGGAGTTTGCTTCCTCATTTCAGTGACGAATTTAGTTTCAAGTTCATTAACATGAAGGCCAATTCGGTTTGGTTTAGGTTTTAGGCACAAAAATTCTCCCTGGGCATCTAAAATTGACGTGCCATAATATTGACGTCATCAGCATATGCTATTAAATGCTTGGACTTGAATATTAGTATACCTGTGGTTCCAGCTGATGTCTTCTTGATAACGTGTTTCAGCGCAATAGTGAAGAGAATTGGGGCGATTTCATTCCCATGTTATAAGCCTGATTCCATTTTAAAGCGCCCACCTTGACCTAGGACTCTGTGTTTAGCGTCGTGACTTTGACCATGCGGACTAGTTTTGTTAGGACGCTAAAGTCAAGCATTCTTTTGTATAGCACATTCCTGTCGACACTGTTAAATGTTTGCTTGAAGTCTACAAAGAGCTGACGCACATTGATGTCACATTCCTAGCTCTTTTCAAGCACCTGCTACACTGAGAATTTTTGGTCTATTGCAGACTATCAACTTCAAAAGCCTTCCTGGCACGCTCGTATAGTACGGTCATAATTTTCTTCCTACGGCTACAGTGAGCTTTCTAGAAGATGTGCACAGTAGAGCAATGTCTCTCTAATTTTTACATCTTAATTTGTCCCCCTTTTTGTGTACATGACATCTTATACATTTTCGCGTCCGCTGGTAATGGTCCCTCTGACCATATTTTGCATATTAGTCGATGCAGAAGGTTATTTAGATGAAGACCCCCCGCTCTGGAGTGATTCTACTGGTATTTCATTTATTCCAGGAGCCTGATGTTTCCTGGGACCCCGTGCTGCTGCCTGTACTTCACTTCTGGCTGATGATTAGACTGAAATCTCTTTCTCTGCTTCTGCAATATTCACAGCTTTAGCTTTTGTTGGGGACAGTGTGAAAAGCTTCTGGAAATGTTGTGGCCATCTGTTTTTATTTTTGACTGGTTTACCTATGATTGCACCTTGTAAACTCTTGCTCTTTGTCTCTTAGTTGTTTGATAGAGGCATTCGGCGATCTGTCTTCATGCAGGGTCATGCTTTTGCTTATTTGTAGGATCTTCGTGTTGATGGTCAGTCGTTTCTTTCTTCGGCTAATATTTTAAGCTTTATATCGAAGGCTTTTTTATTGTTCTTTTTTGGCCCTAGTTTGTTGCTGAGTGTATTCTTTGTGCATCTGGTTCCTTTTTTGAATTTTTATTTAATCGCTTCCTAGCATTCTTTTTCGAACCAATTGTTTCTTCTTTTCATTGGCTGGTCCACCAACACCTCTTTGGCTGCTTCTGCTCCCGCATTTTTTGCTGTCTTCTCCATGGTTTTGATGTAATCACTATTTTCTCCCGCCTACGGTAATATGACGATGCAATTTTCCAGCGCAGACATGTATGTCTATATTGCTGAGCTATCATTTGGTTTGTGTATCTGGTATCTTGGAGTAACTGATGCTCCTTGCTTACAGCTCTTGGAGGTGCGACATTGGCACTTGACCCTTATAAGGTAGTGGTCTGAATCATAGGTAGCACCGTGGATCGATCGCGGACCGAGAATGCTGGTGGTTGTTTTTATGTGAAAAAATGGTCGATCTGGTCGAATGTGTGACCGTCTAGTGATGCTCACGTACTCTTATAGATGGTTTGATGTGGAAAGCGCGTGCAGCTTACTGAGAAGCCTCTGCCAGTAGTGAAGACTATTAGGCGTCTTACTTAGTCACTAATCTCTGCATGGAGGTTGTATCTTCTGGTTGTTCCTCTATGTGCCGTTCCTCGGCCGATTTTTACATTGGAGTCACCCAGAAGAATTTCAATGTCGTTTGACGGCAATGCAATGACAGTGCATTCCAGGGTGCTGTAAAATTCGTCCTTGATTTCTGTGGCCACGTAATAGTTGACCAGCCAGGCATCAAAGAATTTGCCTCGGTACAAATCGCACGGATTGTCTCATTGAAGTCGGTGATAATTTATTTAAATGTGCTGTAAATAATGAAAAACACTCCAAAAGCAGTGCACCTGGTCTCTTCAATGATCTAATATTTCAAGTTCCAAAAGAAAAGTCCTTTATGCGTAGCGATATTTGTTGCCGTTTATCCAATCCGATTCAAGGGTGTTGTCGTGGTTCCATGAAAAGTAAATACTAAGTAGAGTGTTGTCAGCGCTTCGACTTAGTCAGTTTCGGTCCAAGAGTAGCATTTTATTTCCAACATACCCACCGGCTATCATATTCCTTGTTAGGTTGTTTCAGGTCTCTCATGGCGCTGTCATTGCCATTTTTCCACATTTGTTAGAAAATGCGCACGTTTTTAATGTGGACAGCCAATTTGTGACCCTTTCGAAAAAGTGTAATATGCCAGCAGAAGCTCCTCAAAGTTGTGGAAACTCACAAATTCGCCATCAGAAAACGCAGCAGAAGTGAAGTTTCAAACTCGCATTACCATTCTGCATTGACGCAAGAAGTGCTAAAAGATTTCAGATTGTCATTCATTGCATTCATTTTGACCGCATCAGATGCAAGAAATAAATATTGCAGTTGTGACATTTTGGTTTCATTGTTGTTATCGTAGCAGCTCGATATTAAGTAGGGAGTAGTGTACAGATTGTACGTTTGCTACATTGGTGATTACTGATTATGAAATGCTAACAAAAAAATTTCACAACATACCAGGCGAGCCAAGGTTACCCTTTTTGGGTCCTCCCACCGAACCTTAATGCTTAGTCAACATCAAGTTGCCGCTATTTAAGTCAAGCTAGCCAGTACTGTGGTTTACGTGCATCAATGCGTGATTTCACATAAAAAGATGGATCAGGAGGAAACCGAGTTCGATTGGGTAATATGAGAGCTAGATGTCTATTGCATTTTTCAAATCGCCGACATCATAAAGGCACCACCTGAGCAGAGTAAGTATTAAGCATTAAAGGACCAACTTATATGACACATAGACAGTCAGAAAGACAGCGGATGCATAAACTTACATGGCATCAAACTTGGTGATCAACGCCCTTTGTGGGCACTTAGTCTACAATGTGAACACAAAACATAATTTTTAAACCTAATTATGATTTACTACACGCACAAAATACATAAAACGGATGAAATAATTTAGCCGTTGTCCAAAAATGCCAGCTGTAGCAGGAAGTACGAAATCTTGTACTCTTGCCGCTTTCAGTGCTATTAGTGGTGAATTTCGTAACTTCATTCAGTAGTAGATATGTTAATCGCAACATGACTTCCTCCTTAGTATGTTGGTTGTCTGACCACTGACTGCGGTTGTTTTTATTTCGTCTATGAATTGTAACATACTTTTTGGAAGTTCGAACTTGTGTTTTTCCTCAGGTGCTGATTGTCGATGGGATAAGTTGTTGGATCTGAAGTTGATTCAAAGAACGCCAGCTTGACTCGATCGGTACTAATGTTAATTTGTTTTCCGCCCATTTCCAATTTGTATACATTTTCTGTTCGCTCCAAAACTTTGCATAGTCCTTCATACGGAGGCTCCGATTGCTTTCTTACTCGGTTGATATGGATGAAAACGTGTGAGCAAGTCGCAAGATCCTCATAAAAGAAGATTTTACGCTTGTCATGACGTGATGCTGAAGTGGCTCGCACAGTCCTCAAATGTTCGCAAAAATTTTGAACAAATAATTTTGGTTCCGGCGGCATGCTTTTGTCGAAAAAAAATTCACCGGGTAATGATAGAGTAGTCCCGCACACTAGTTCCGCAGCTGTTGCGCGAATATCTTCTTTGATGCTCGTATGCAGTCCTAGCAGAATGGTTGGTAGGATTTCAATCCATTCTTGATTGTTGTAGCACATAACTGCGGCTTTTGAAGACTGGTGCCGACTTTCAACCATCCCATTTGCCGCAGGGTGATATACCGTCATTCTGGTTTTTTCTGCAACCGACTCAGTGTGTTAGTGGTTAGAATAAGGCGGGTTCAAACTGAGATCCCTGGTCTGACTTTAGAATGCTCGGGACTCCATAGCGTGCAATCTAGTTGGAATAAAATCTGGTGACCATTACGTTCACCAAGATAGTTTTGATGGAAATCGCCTCAGGCGATCTTGTAACTGGATCAATTATCGTTAAAACGTACGAATATCCTTTTGACGGCTTTAGTGTTCCAACGATGTCAATATGCACGTGACGAAACCTTGTATCAGGCATATCAATTTGACCTTATGCAGGCTTTACATATCGTCCAATTTTACTTCGCTGGCATGGGAAACAAGTCCTAGCCCATTTGAGTTTATCTTTGGACATACTTGTGCAGACATACTTTTTACATAAAAGCTTCTTTGTAGCTCTGCCCCTGGAATGAGTCGATCGATGAAACAAGTCAAAAACTTGTCGTCAGAATGGTTTCGGAAGTAAGGCCGAATGTTGCTCACTGAAACATCACAATAAATAGCAGCCTCGCTGTCCTTTAGATGTAGCCTCCGGAATCGCACGTTCGTTCGATTCATTCGTCGTTCTCTTTGTATGCCTTTGCTAAATCTTCGATTGTCACTGCTACTAGCATTTTATTATGGGAAATTTGGGAAAGGCTGTGTGGTCTCGTGGTTAGAGCATGAACGCACAAGCCGAAGGCCACGGGTTCAAATCTCGTTGGGAGCAACGTGATTTAGTTCAGGGGATTTTTCAGACAGACTATGAGTGTTCACTCAGTGGTGATATGAATGATTTAATCAGATCATATCATACCTGAGCAGGCACACGGGAGCATGGTACTGACCAAAACCAACTTCCGAAAAAATCAATACGGCCATGAAAACGAGGTACTCTAAATATCTCTAAGTGAATTCGGGATAGCACGTTACTGTTTCGTTGTCGCTTCCATCTATGTGAATAATATTTGTTGTAAATTGTACAACGAAATCGAGTTGCCTGAGTTGTCTCGAAGATACCTTGTCAGCGTTTTGATTGAAGGCGTATATGATGGCTTATAATCGTTTTTAATAATTTGTTGCCGTTATTCAACCATGTGGTGGAAGAACTTTATGGCACTATAAATCCCGATCATAAGAACTTTACACTGTATTCGGTGGCAGGACTGAAATGTCGGCTCCAGTATCGATGAGGAAGCGAGTTCCGCTTTTCCGATCATAGATTATTAGTGGGCAATTGTTTAAATGAAACTGGTCGTCCTCGGCCACCATAATTCGGGACGATGAATTTAGTTTCCCGAATCCGTTTTATCATTGGCTGTCTACTGGCATGGTAGACGACAATTAAGGGCGCGCTTCCCAAAACGCCTATCGAAAAAACAAAAACCGTCGTTGGTTCATGAATTCAATTGGCCTCTTCTGGCTCTAGTTCTGGAGCGTAGAAGGTTTCAAGTATGCAACTCCAGGTGACCCATTCGATTCACCAGTTGAGTTGAAATAATATTCGTTGACTCTCTGTGGACTACCGCAATACCGGAAGGCTGCTGAAGTTCGATCATAAAACCCGCCATTTTCACCAATTTTTCAATGTCGGGCTCGCTCGATATTGCAAGTGCGACACGAATATTTTCCGGGAGTGGTTCCAGAAGCAGCGATCGCAGCATTGCATCAGTCACTTGCTCCCTTCTAGTATTGCGAAGACCCTGCAGGTAATGGGAAGGCTTCCTTCAATCCGGATTTAGACGCGGTGAATTCCACAAATACCGTCAAAATTCGTTGCTTTACTGCTTTGTATTTATTTTCAGCTGGTGGGACCCGCGCAATGGATATGACGTGCGGTATAATATCGGCCTCTGCATATTGAGTCACGTATTTGAATTTTGTTTTGTCCTGTGTTATGGGATGCGTATGAAATGCAGCTTCAACTTTGTCGAACCAAAACTCTGGACCCGGCTTATAAAACGTCGAGAATTTCGTTATCCTTGATGCTTTGACAAATAAATTGCTTGATGAAGGCCTAGGCGCGATTGGTGTTGATGCGTTTGCGTTCACAGGAGTTTTCGGTTTCATCATGTCAGTTTTGGTAGCCATTTTTCTTGGCGTCACTTCGTGAACCATACACCAAATGTGGGCATTTAGACTATAATTTGAACACAAAACACAATTTTGTACATAACAATGATTTATTACACTCACACACACAATATACAAAAAACGGTTGAAATAATTTAGTCACGATCCAACGATGCCGGCTGTAGCAGGAAGAAGAAAATCGTGTACTCTTGCCGCCTTCAGCGCTGTAAGCGGTGAATGCCGTAACTTTTTTCAGTAGTAGATGTGTTAATCGGTACACTTTCGCAGCTTCTACGCCATCTCCAAACCACAGCTGGAAAAGATCTCTCCAAAACCGAGTTGCGATGCATCTGATCAGAGCACCCCCGCCCAAAGTACGTCCAAAAGTGGTCGCATTAGATACAACTGTTTTGGATAAAATGGCAACCGCAACAGATCACATTGACAGTTTCAGATCTAAAGTAGTCACAATCATGAGCAAAGATGAATACGTTCTTCTTTCCCACGGTATAACGTCAGGCAAATGCATGTTCCAACAAAAAAATCGCAGTGACTCGAAAACATTCCAAGGTACATGCATCCAGCCCGGCATTTGTAAATAACGACCGTCAGCTGTCATTACAAAATGAATATCTCCGTTCTCTGCCGAATACAGCGATACAATCGAGCAACGGTAATTATATCAATGGAGAGGGGAAGGATGCCGGGGAAGGGAATTTTAAGGTCGCAGGTTTACCACAAGCGCGGCAATAAAACTAGTCTCATTACTTAATTGTTACACCTCGTAGTTACCTCTGGCTCATCTATACCAGATTGGTCCCATAAACTCACTACAGATAAGCTTGAGATAATCAAAGCAGAGTTTATTTATTTACTCGTGAGGATTTCTTTGCAGGCCTCTAAGTGGTACATGAATGAGATCGCCGTATTCGGTTCCAAAAAAAGAGTGGTAATGGAGACTCTGCGGTGATTGCTGCCATCTAAACACCGTTACTCAACGTGTTAGATATCCAGTGCCCAACATAGAGGCCATAAGCGAAATTGCAGGAAGAAAGCTCATATTTTATAAACTGTAGCCTTTAAAGGCATACCAATAGATACCTATTGCTCACAATGACGTGGATTGTATAAATGTTTGCAATGTCTTTTGGTCTCAGTATTGCAGCCCAATCTTTCCGAAGGTTGATGAACAAGTTTCTGAAAGGTTTAACTTTTTGTACATGCTACATACATGACATCCTTGTAGCCATACATTTTTCATAAGACTTACGATGCCAATACAGCATCGTAACCAATCCAGCAAAGTGTGTTTTTGGAGTGCAAGGCATCGAATGCCTGGGATATGTCATTAGTAAAGATGCGGTTTTACCACTTCCCTCATTGTGGCAGCACTACTAAGTCTACCACCTATGCAGGTTCCCAGAAACCAATAATTTCTAAAGAAGGTTTTTTCAAAATGTGGCACAAATATAAACCCCTCTGAATGCATTTTTGTCGCACTCTGGGAAAAACGACAAACTCGTAATTAAGTGGACTTCAGAAGTGATACAGCGTTTCATTAATTGTGAAAATTGTCTCACAGATGCAATATTACTAGTCCACCGCCAAGCTAAGACACTTAAAGGGCGATTTTTGAGCAAAGGCAAAACGACAAATGGCGTCCAAATTGCTTTCATCAAAAACAAATAAAGCACTACATACCTAGAACTGGATACAACCCAAACGACTATTAGTTATTAGCATCTACTATTTGCGTCACTTCCCGGAAAGTTACATTTTTTTCAATTCACATGGATCATAAACTCCCCGTTCACGTTTTTACGTAGCGCCATGGCAAAGCATCGCCCCATAAAGTGAGGCAATTGAGTTTCGTTGCAGATTCGCTGTTCCATATTAAATCCATTGCAATGCCCTCTGTTGACATAGAGGTCTGCATTGAACAATAACGCAAGGATATAGAGCTGGAACAGCTATTGAAAGGACACGTGTAGTTGTCACTGAAACTAAGAAACACCGTGGTCAGTGGAAAAAGGGAGCCACCCGTCATTTTGTGCCTGCGTCAATACGAAAAGAGATTCTCGATATTTCCGATCAACCAGCACATCCCACTCATAGGGCATAGGGCGTTCTGGACGACAATTGCAACACGTTCACCTAAAAAAAGTTGAACCATTGCTCCTATGCCAAGAGTTTATATATTGCCTTGCCATTATATATAGATTTACAAGTTGGCCTCAAGCAATTTCCCTCGTAGACCAATCAGTGGACTCATTTGTTGAGCGGTTTTTCACGAGTTGGTTCGCACGTGTCGGCGTGGGTTTTTATTTACACTACGTGTCGGGTCAAGCAGTTTGAACCGACCCTGTCTAGGGCACTCACTAATTATATTGGCTATGACTGTACCTTACCAGCCTGCGTCGAACAGCACTATTGAACACTAGTACTGTCCTGAATATATATTTTTCTGACAGTGTTGTTAGGACTCCGTAGCATTGTAAAAGAGGACCTAGGCACTTTGTCCACAGTATTTTGATTCCCGTCAACGAAACGAGTAGTCCACATCAGCTACTAAACTATCTAAGCCAGACAATGTATCAACTGTAGCCTATACCGGTAGCTGGCCACAGCATATTTTTCTTTTAGTTCATGTCATCTGCAATCCGTTATCGATCTCTTAAAGTACTTGATGGGTTGCCAGAAGTTATATTCACTACTGAAGTCAACAGGCAAGCAACGAATGTTTCAACGAAACAATTATGGCCGACTTTTCTCGAGACATTCGCAGGCATCACCAATTGCGAAGATACCAACTTCTACTGTGTCTCTCTTAACGCCAACGTTAGCTCCACTACCACTCCGCATCAAATGAAGGCCAATAAACCCACGACCACCATTTTGAGATCACACCCACCAATCAAACCTTATGAATTAACTCAAGAAGAAGTGCTGAGAATCATTAAAGGGCGCAGCAAAAGCAAGGTTTCCAGTTCTTGCCCCCGTTCTGCATCAACGTGAGTAACAGTTAAAGATTTTTGATTTTCATTCAGGATATTATGTTGGCCGTATACGAGGGTCATTTGAAAAATTTCCACCGTTACCGGTAAAAATTTATGGTACATTCAAGTTCTCTGCTAACCAATAGATGATCTTTACATATATATGCCATAGAAATTTCAAGTCATTCCCATCAGTACAAAACACATGGTTCCCTTCCAAAGTTGACATGTGACGTTTGTCAAGAACTATGGATAAAATCGAGTATCGTACGGTGATAAATTACCTCTATTTGAAAAGGAAAGAAACTCGGGAAGTGAAAGAAGAGTTTAATTCTATGTATGGTGAATCGTCGGCCTTATTTACAACCGTGAAACATTGGGTGGCCGAGTTCAAACGCTGTCGCACAAGCATTTTTGACGATGAATGTTCTAAACGTCCAAAAACAGTTTCAATGGAAGATATAGTCAGTTTAAGGCACAGAACCGTGATAGAAGATAGCCAATTAATCATTAAGGAAATTACTGAGGCTTGTGGGTTATCAACTGATTTCACATGAAGGGTTATGAATGAGAAAATTATCCGCGCGATGGATGCCGCATTTGTTGACAACCGACCAAAAGCGCGTACGGATGGATATGTCACGCGAGACTCTTCAGCTGTTCCAAAAGAATCCTACCAAGTTTTGGGCCGATTAATCCATCACCATAGTTCAGAGACTAAGCAATAGTCATTGCAGTAGATCGTGGTGGGAAAAACAGCTCCAAAAAAGGCGAAGGTCGTTCTTTCTGTAAAAAGGGATAGCAACAGTTTTTTGAGACAGCCAAAGAGTAATTATGGTTGATGACCATCAAAAAGGTAAAACCATTAACGAACGACTATAAGCCTGACAGTTATGATATGCGCTGGTTTGAAATCTGAACGTATCGCAGCTGGGTGGACAAACACATGGCCAAAGCGTGATAATGATCATATCACCTTGTGGAGTGCCAATACATTCAGCCATGACAATAAAATACTCTAACTTTCTCTAAGCAAAGGCCCAAAACGGGCTGTAGTGCCCGAAGGCCCGAAACGGGCTGTAGTGCTACTTGCCAGACGTAGTCATGAGTCACTTTTTTCTGTTCCCCAATTTGAAAAAATTTCTAGGTGGAAAACTATGGGTTAAATACTGAGGTTGAAGATGCGGTAAATCTGCATTTTCCAGGTTATCCTAAAGTTATTAAAACGTCATAAAATAAATCAGGTTATTGCAGCATTTTTGTTTTTTTTGGTTCTCACAGCTCATAGATTAGTAAGTGGCAGTTGCAGAGTTTACATGGGTTATTCAATCGTTTAAGGTTTTTGCCTCAGCCCCTTGCCTTTGAACATCTTTACTCACGACATATCTACGCTCGCCAACTGTAAGTTAGCTACGTTTGTGAATGACACCTGCCTTTATACAGAGCCAATAGACCCCTCAGAGGTACTAACAAGTCGGAGAACTTAATGAACAACCTATATCAATATTTTCACCGTTGAAGAATGAAATCTATCAAAAATTAAAGCCCTATATTTTACGAGTACTAAGAAGAGAAAACCATGCCTACCTCCCAATCTGCGTTTGAATTTCTTGAAACAAGCAATCCCTTATCGAAGGAAACTATTATTAGGAGACTGCTTCTTGGCAAAAATTCAACGTTTTAATATCACAGTGAATATAATCGCACTAAGATTTCTAAGGTGATATTAACCCCTTATCGGATAACACTCCTGAGTACTGAAAATAAAATTTTTCTGTTCAAAATGTTGATTCAACCCATTATGCTTTATGAAGCTTCTGCGCGGAACTACCTGAAAACAAAGCTTGAAGCGGTGCAAAATATATGTACCGAGCTTGTCCTTGATAAACCGTTTTAATTTTCAACTAGAAAATTACATCAAATAGCAGAGATTGGCAAAATAATAGAGCACACACAAGTGCAAAGAGAAAAGTTGATGGCTTGATCAGCTTTTTTACTCTACCCGTTAATTTCATCCCTCTCAGCTAAGAATGTTCTTTATGTGTAAAATGTATTAAGTCTTGTTAACGTTGTTACACTCGCTATTTTTCGGTGCTGCGTCAAAGACCTCCGACTGGGGCCCTTGGACTCGGTAAGTCCACCGATGAGGGGTCGTGTGCCACTCACTTTACCAATGGGCCCCAAATGTGACCACCAAGCATGAACCTGGCCAAATCGGGCGGTTCGCACCAGCCTAAATTTTAATTTTATTTGCGCGGAAAACCTACCTAACCCTGGATGAAATCCTAACTTTGCCCAGTACTTTAGTGCGCCTCGCGTTTTAACCTCACAGGTAATACTTGAAGACAATTCCATGAAGCGCTCGTAAACCACCCCTAAATCTTGCCAATGTCGCAATAAATCTACAAGTTAACTCGCCAGCCAGACTTTACACTTTCCATTAGAGACACCTTTTTTTGCACTTCACCAAATTCAAAAAGAACATTAACTACTTACTATCTATTGCTACCCTTGCTTCCACGTGGTCGGGGGCCCCCAATTTTCTCGGTAGCTGGTTTTGACTACTCGTTCCTCGGCGAGTTGAAAGTTGTAGCACAAAATGCTCGTAGTCCTCCTGTTTTTTCTTCCTCCGTCTCTCCAATGATTCGGCTTCCCGCCAATTCTTTATCGCTGCTTGCTGCATTTTGTCGCCGTTTGTTTCCTCGTCCAATTCTTTTATAGCCTCAGGAAGACACGACCCCCTATCGGGCAACCTGCTTTCCAATGTTTCTTAAGCTTCGCAACCGGCAATGTGGCAGTGCCTCACTGCATTGCCGCCTTGTAGCTTCCACACCTACCATCGGGAATCTCGTTTGACCAATGTCATCATTTACTTGCTTTGCTGCTGCGCAACATACCTGACATTGAAATTCGTCAAGATGTGATCATTTAAATAACATGTGTCAACCCAAACACATACATTGGAAGTAGAACTTTCCACACATTGAGACAAAATCGGATTGGTAATAGAAATATTGTTCAAATCCACAACGCATTCCACTCAATGAACTAATTCTAGGCAATTGAATGATTTTAAAGACTACCAAAACATCGATTGTAGTTTCGTGTAACATCGTTGTGCACGGTATTTAGGTTTAATGCAGTAATTCCCTATTCTGCACTGAGCTCACAGATAGCTTTGATGGGAGCTGCTTCCCGGACACTACTGAGTTTATCTGTTTGAGTTTCAGCTGCATTCATATTAGCCACTGGTAGAACATATCTTACACCATTAATCCTATTGTTATTACTCATATCCTAATTACGTAGATTTCCACCGTCACTGTTGATTTTGTATCTTTCGGTTGTAATGTACAATACTTTTTCCAGATATCGGAAATTTCTAGTCTACACGAATTTTCCCGCATAATGCAAATTTAAAGAATGCGTAGGTTGACCAACGAATTGCTGTCACAAGCATTGAATATAAGACCCGAACACCTAAGCCTGTGAAGAAGCCAAGTGGTCCGGTTACTCTGTAAATCTGTCTTATCGCTTCTTTCATTCCATTCATAAAACTAGTTTTCTTAGTATTAAGCAGTGTTTTCACAACATCTAGTGGTGTAGTTAATGCAGAGACAGCAGCACCAGTTGTACCACCAGCAACCATATGAACTAGAGAATTATATTTTTTTTCATCATTCAACATGTTTTGGAAAAAATTCGTAAGTCGTAAAATGTACTCGTATTGTCTGATATGGCAGATTCATAATCAATTGTGTAGAATATGAACACCAAATGCACCAAACCCTTCGTTTCTATAGATTCCTCTCGTGCATTTTGAAACTGAATTATATGGCGAATGATACATTTGCAGCCTCAGCTTTATCACGTCTGCTGGATTCAATATGGTATCATGTATAAGTGTCCCGGCAACTATTGATACCATGTGATGGATTTGATTGTGCTTTGTGTATTTTGCCTAGGTTTCTTTTGTGAATTCATATGTTCCAAAACAAAAAGCATGGGCTGGTCTAGTTCCCACTATTACGGCTGACACACCACGTATAGGTCTCATTAGTCCTGCTTTCTTGAACGTATTCCTAAGTGTATAGGGAATACTATAGCTGGATGTACCCGACAATATACTTTGCATCCTGGTCTTGACTGTATCCAGCGGGTAGATGACACAATGTTTCAGAACTCCTGCAATTGCCCTTGCTGTCATCATTGTCGCGAAATTTGTCATTGGCAGCTGTTCATAGTCGTCAAAATTCATAATACTGGCAGTGAAAAATCAATAGATTCCTATCGTTTTCACTGCTTCTTTGGTTGCAGGCACGGTATCACTCCTATGAACACCCTCTTTGGCACTTGCTGATCCAGAAGGCTGCGTAAACGATGCATTTGTTGGATAAGAGTTATATCTATTTTCTTCGTGTCCTGTCCCTACTATAGCAGTACATGACATTGCCTCCAAAATATCCCATCGTCTAAAAATAAGGCCCAAATTTGATTTGTTCCAACCATTGCAATGAGTATACGATGGTTCCCTTATTCCAAGATAGCATTAAATGCAGCACAGTCGGTATCGAATGATGGCTTTGAACAAGTGGTTTTCCCAGGAAACTTCAGATTTGGTGACATCAACAATTCCGTTGATGGGTTCAATGGTAATAAAAAAGTCAATGTTTTCTCTTGCCATTTATAATATTTCAGGGCCATCCCAACATCTTTTTTCAGTCTATCAATGGATTAGCAGATGGTCAATAATAATGGGTTGGCATATGAACCAAGACTAATCAGCGTGGGCCAACATTTTATTTTCAAGTCAATCGACATAGAAGAGGTTGAAGCGTTTACTACCGGATGTGTAATATCATATCTTTGCACTGCTGATATAATGTTGGCGATATCTTTTCCATTGTTGAATTTAGCACTGTGGACACCTACAACTGTAGAAATTTCAAGCGTTTTTTAAATTTGTTTCGAGAATTTATTTAAAGTTAAATCGATAATGCAAGCGGATCAAAGGCCGAGGAAAAGGCTACAAACGAAAAGGGTAAATTGCCAATGTCCGCACTATGATCACGACCTATTTGAACAGAGGGAAGACTAATCGCAGTATTAGCGTCACTCCCGATAGAAAAAAGATTTACTGTTGTCGTAAGTATGTACTGGGGTGATGCCGGTACTGAGAGTAGCTTGTACATGATGCAAAATCATATGTATGTGTGTATGTGTATGAGGCTGGAATTATAATAGTATTGCTCGCTGCTGCCTTGTCATGAGAAGACTGAACAACAACCACCAAACCATCTTGAACGCTGTACTTTTTCTCGAGTTTATTCGAATCAGGTAGTATATGCATTCAATTGATGCAGCAATATGTGAAGAAGCTCAAAACAACTACTCTGCCTTTAAGTGATTCCGTAAATGTTAACGGCTCAGTTACATTAAATCAGTCGAGATCTTCTTTAAATTCTGGGATGGGTTTCGTATCCGATTCAGCTTCCTTTAAATATTTTTTCAATTCCCTCAGTCGTTTTTGCAAATCCCTAATCTTTCAAATTCAGATCGGAGTCCTCCATTAGTATTCGAAGCTTTTGTACGCACCCTTGTATGGAGGCACTACGATTTGGCATTCCGCTGCTTATGCAAATTTAGTATCTGCATTGCCTCTCCTGGATCGCCGCTATTGATATTTCCTTGTGAGTTCATTGTCTGGACATTCCGCTTAGAATCTACTTAGTCTAGTCATTACACGTGCCAAGAAAATTACAGTTGAAAATATTTAATTCCAAAAAATTGAATGTCCCTTGAAAGCATATTGAAACTAAGATATTTTCAGTTAGCTTTTAAAGATAGAATAAGTTAGTTATAAGTTCAAGTAAGCTTTTCTGATAACAAATTTTTCCTTCGAGCTTACAAACCATGTTTTAACAAAAAAATACAGGGATTCCAATAAGAGGTATTATTTTGAAATTAAAAAAATGCCATTTTTTAATATAAATGATCGGATGTTTATTTCATTATGAAGAGAAAGATATGCCGTTAATAGTGAAAAATAACATCAACATTTTCATGAAACTTTCCATAACCAAATCGCAAAGTGGCTGCCCTGTGTCCTCGATAGCCTCACGAATTCCATCTTTGAGGTCTTGAATCGACGCTAGGCTGTTGGCGTAGACCTTCTCTCTCACGTGGTCTCAAAGGAAGAAGTCGCAAGGTGTTAAATCACAAGATCTCAGTGGCCAATTGTGATCACCTCTTCCAGAGATAACACGGTCCGGAAATTTTTCCCGTAAAGGATCAATGGTTTTGTTGCTTGTGTGGCACGTAGCTCCGTCTTGTTGAAAATAAACGTTGTCCAGATCAGAACCATCCGATTCCGGTCATAAAAAATCATTAATCATCTCTCGATAGCGCAGTCTATTCGCCGTATCTGCTGCTCTAGCCTCATTTTCGAAAAAGTAAGGTCCAATGACTCCGCCGAACCATAAACCGCACTAACCAGTCACACGTTGAGGATAGAGAGGCTTTTCAACAATAACTAATGGATCATTTTCATGCATTTCAAGGACCCAATCAGCAAAGACACGAGGTTGTTGATGATCAACCGGTTTGAATTCTTGTGTCAACTGAACTTTATAAGCCTTAAGACCCAAATCTTTATGCAAAAAACGGTGTAATGACATTTGTGGAATGCCTAATTCCAAAGAACGACGAGGAACGGACAAACCTGGGGTTTCTTCAACACTTAAGGCTACAGCAGCAATATTCTCGGCTATTCTTGAGTAACGTGCATGGGTTTTCTTCTTCACAAAACTAAGTTGTCCCAATAGCTCGAATTATTCCACCAATTACTGTATTGTGGTCCAACAAGGTGCTTCACGACGATCCAAAAATGTTCGAGTTTTACGAACCGTCTCTGCCAAGTTTTCACTATTTATATAGTGAATTTTAATGATTTCAATGCTTTGTTGAAGTGTGTATTGTTCCATTTTTATGAATAACATAGTTTTCACTTGTCAAATGTCAAAAACGAATGCTTCAAAAGTGACATCTGCCGAAATAACGGGCTATTCAAAATAACACCTCTTATTCGAAAACCCTTTATCTGAGATGAAATTTAACCCAAGGATGAACTGAATCATATTCAAGACCCCTACCTTAAGTGTTCATATTTGTACAAAAAAGATAAAAAAGAACATAAATACATTTATTTACTTCAAGCTACAAAAATGTTTTCGTATCATATAAATATGTTATATAATGCCCTGAAAAGCGTCCGACTGAATATTTTTAAGCAAAAGACAGGACATAATTTAATAACATGTCTAAGCTATCTTGTCTTGCTTAATCTTTTGTCTCAGAATTTCCTTGAACAATCCTTTCCTCACACACCATCTTTTCCTTTTCGTTTCTCTATCATATCTCACCAACTACACTTACTTAGCGAATTCAGTTCTGCTTTTATCTTTCATACGAAAAGCAAATGCAATGAATCCTAGTTAGCTTTAACTATGACCCGGAGGTGATAACTCAAACAAAAAGGAAATGTACAACTACGTAGAATTTATAGAAAGAGGATCAGGGTGTCTGTCTTATCCAAAATATAAATGAATCTACAAAAGCCATCAGCAGAAAGCGTCTCAAGCAAGTAGACAATACACCAGACAGACACTATCTGAATGCATGAAGTTGAGAAAAAGGAAGTGAAGAGTAATCTTAAAGCGTACATAAAAGCGCAGCTAAGACGTGAAGAATTAGAAGAAATAGTAAAAGGATATGTTGTCATCGTTGCTTTGTCTTGATTAACCGACAAACTAACTCGTGTTCTAAGTGTAGAATGAGCTAACATACAACATCCGGCCTTCGGGGCTAACTGGTAACATGGAATAAAGGAGTACAAGAAGGACTGTCTGTCCCTCGGGAGATTTCTAAGAAAAGTGTCATATCAACAAAAGTATGAGTATATACTATATATACTCATGCATTTTGAAAGATGAGGGAAGACTTCAATTACTGGTACTGTATTCTCTGTATTGCTCATTTTAACTGACCACTGAAAAGGACTATCATAGTCATTCATTCCTCTATTCTTTTTTCCGTATTCGTTTGGCTGGTCGGATTAAGATGTTTTGTGGTTTCCCGCATTTTGTTGGAACTATTTTGAGTGCTTGCAGGATAGTTCACATTCTTTCATTCAGGTATTGAGTCAGTGATGTCGTTGAAGAAGGAGTGAAGGGAGTTGCAAATATCTTTAAACTGTTGTATTGCTTATGCTAGAAATTTTAATAAAGTCCATGAAGGATTTGTAGCGGTAAACTTTTGCCTCAACGAACTAAAACACTAAGCTTCGCTGCAATGGCAAAGCTTAGGGTTGCGTACGTGTCCCGCCAGCTAGCTGCATGAGGTTTTAATAGAAAAAAAAATAACGCATATGAATTAATTGATAATAATAAAATCCAGCGATCAAACGACCTAGGCCGCAACTGAAGGATGGCTATCAAAGTGTTTCGAAAAGAGAGACAGAAAAAACCTCCCGAAATTCATAACCATACAACGTGAGCTACTCAACTGACTTCTTCCTCACCTAAATAAGTTGTTGACCACATTAAAAAGGGGGCATCCACTGGAGTTGAGCCTCCTTGCATGCCTTCTAACCGGTCTCAAATTCCCGATGGCATGAGCTGAAATACCACAACTCCCCATCTTTAGGCAGAAAGCTCAAAAAGAAGTGGAACTACAGCTCGATGCCGGAATCGTAGTTGGGGAATTCAGCCAAGTTTGCAGGTTTTGTGCTCAAAGAGCCATAATCATCAAAGGATCGAATGTTTTTCTACTGAAAATCCATTGCTATTTATCATTAAGCCTTAGGATCCAGCTATTTATTTCAAAAAATTGGGGGTTCATGATAAAATCACAACCAAAATACAATATTATTTATATATGAAAAAAAAATTCAAAATAATTAAAAAAAATAAACATAAAAATTTAAGACTGATACAGAAAAGTTTAAAGGGAAATATCTGAACAATTTAAGAAAAGATACTGTTTGGTCATTTCCACAATCATTGAAACTGACAGCACATGGAGCAGGTGTCACTCGTCTCCTCACCCCATCCATTCTAGTTTCTGTCACTTGGGCGGTTGGTCATTACGTTTTTAGGTGATACGGCTCTTCATGTGCAATAAAGGTCAAACATTTTGTAATCTTAAATCAACAGCTTTTTGGCACTTTTCCCCACCATTTTCCGATCCATCGTGCCGGATCCCATCACTATGTATGTTAACATATACATTTTGAAGTTTAATTGACATTTTGTGAGGTTTCCAGACATTTCCTTGAGCGATATTGTGAATCAGTGATTGATGATAGTTCAAATTGCGGACGCCACGTGTGAGACATTTAAGGAAGATTCCACATTTTCGGTGATATCTAACATTCTGTTCGGTTAACATTTGTGTGGCTAACGCGAATTCTCGCGATTAATTTCACCTTCATTTTATGTTTTCTTCGGCTCATTAATTCACCACAAAACATCCACCCTGAGCAAGTTTCGTCATTCACGGACCAATACCAAGCGGTTCATCTCCAAGCTTGCGGATGCCAACATCAGCGATAAGATACCGGTTAAGCTACAAATGCGCCTCGAACAGCTCAAAAAACGTAGGCTGACTTTGTGGAGCTTCAATCAGAGAGCGAAAATCAGATCGAGGAAGGAGAAGAGGCGGTTTTTGTTGAGCTGGACATACGTGATGGCGTGGAGGAAATTTTTCTCCAAGCCAAATCTCAGTACATGCAGCAGTGGCAGCCACAGCCATAAGCGGAACTTATATAACGAGCCAACGTAGTCAGCATAATTGAGTTGCTCAGTCACAGGCAAATTCGGATTATTGGCATGCTTGAGTTATCTACGACTGCAGATACACGAACACCGGCACCAGCAGTGGTAAAACTCCTAACCATCAACATTCCTAAGCTGAGTGATAAGTTCGAGGACTAGATATCATTTCATGACAAGTATATTTCAGAACCTCATCGACAAAAATGTCAACCTGCCTGCCATACAATAGATGCATTATTTGAAATATGCGCTGTTTGCTAAAGTGCCATCCAGCATGAAACACATGACCATACCAGATTCTAATTGAAAGCGCGATACCATAAATTGAAATATATTACGGAGGCCCAGATTGGCGCTTAAACGCTTGGACTTTCAACTCGTGTTGTATCCAAACTATAACTTGATACTGTTTTTTTGCAAAACAACCGATAGCTAAAAATATTCTGAGACCGGACTCAAAGACCTGAAAAAACGAGAAACTCAAAACGGTGTTTTGGGTGAGTGCCCAAAGCAGCTGAAGTGGCTAAGAACGCAACAACAGCAAAATAGATAACCTTCTGTAAACAAGATGACAACATTACTGATAAACCGAGGACCAAAGCGGCTTACAAAGAATTACCGTTGAACGTGATGGAAGCGAGAGAAGTTCCAGCGAAAACTTCAAGCTTTTCAAAAGATGCCAACTTGAGAAAAACTAAGGTTAATGAATTTATTTTCGCAAAAAGAAATTTAGTTTAAAGATGTAAAGCTGTGGTTTCCATTCCCAATCCACCGACACAACGAGAACCAAAATACAATCAATAAAACCAGCGCAAATAACACCCGAACGAAAAAAACTTGGTACCCGCCAATTTTCATAGAGAATGTTTAATAACCAGAATATCCGGCTCCAAACTCAAAGTCACAGTTGAAAGGCTCGAAGCTCATGATTACATCATGAACCTTATTCAAATTACCTCAGCAATAGGATAATTGTTAACTCCTAACGAAAGGAAAAAGTGCGTGATCATCATGAGGAGCATACGTTCAGACTTTCATGCAGATGTGATTCACAAGGACATCAAAAGCCAACTACCAGAGTTGGGCGTTGAGTCAGTTAATTCACTTACCTAAGCAAGGTCGAGAGCGAACTTTATCTTTTCAGAATTACAGTAGCCATCGAAGAAAATAAGAACGCAATAATAAAATTTCGATACATCTTACATCAACGGGCTATCTGGGAACGCCCGGAAAGGAGTAACCTGGTACAATGCTACAGCTGCCAAAGATTCAGTCATGATTCCACCATTTGTCAATTTAATCTCCGTTGTATAACATGTGAAGAGGAACACATCTCAAAAGACGGCTGTCGAGAATTGATGGGGAAACCAGGAACGGCTTCACTCTGTACAATGCGTAAAGTACATGGACACTCCATTTAATTTTTCTATTGCCTTGAACATAAACGTCTATTAGCAAGAGTTACGGAGGCAAAAGCCAAACGAGCAGGTCCACTTGTATGCTCAACACTTTCCAGCCCTCAATGTAGCACCATAATTCCCATGATCTCGCAGTATCACTTTCCTCCACTCACACCTCCCACTTCTTACTCGGATATGTCAAAAAAAAAGATCAAACCCTACATTGATTAAACTGACACGTAATCCCGTCGAACATCTAAACCAAATTACAAACGACTGGCTTCTAATATCTTACAGTAAATTCTTTCCGAAGATTCAATCTTTCCTTCCATCCTTTGACTCCACTCTCGAACAAGAGAAGCAAATGCCTCTTCTGAGCTTCTGCTTATGCCATCCCTAAATATAGACTCATTGGTTTCGCATGAGAAGAGGCTCTTCATTTTGGGCTCAGTCAAATCATTCCAACCCTGGTATCCTCCTCTTGAACGAGACAGTTCTTAAACGTCATTACAAAGTCTGTGTAGATAATTATAACGTTCTGCGTAACGATGGTGGTAGTGGCACTGTGATATAATTTTGGGACAAAGTAACTCTTCAAGATCACTAGCGACCCAATCAGCGCTCTAGTGGGACTCCGGCCAAAATCTTAATAGGCTCCTTTTACTTCCCGTGTAACCTTGGTATCCTAGTTCCTTCTATGCTCAACCAAATCCTAGCAAAAACATCATCACACGACTCATTTCTACTAGGAAGAGACCTCAACGCTAGACACGAGCACTATGGTGATTCTACTAACAACATAAATGGAAACTCCCTCTTTAAATGGCTCCACATAGAGGCCCTTGTGCTAGCCTATGTTGTAAATGCAGGTTTCCCAACATTCCCGAGAGGTATTTAGTCTCACCTGACCTTCTCTCTGATCCCGCAATTCCTTTCACGTGCTCCACATTTGCTTCATTATCAGACCACTATGGTATTTTTCTAAATATATCCTTCAGGTCTCATATACCAGTACCAACTTGTTCACCACTCTTTAGACCATATAACTCAATAGAATGGCCAAACTTCAGAAGAAACCACAATGACCTTCTTCCAAAGCTACCACCGTGCAATAAAACTCTCTCAAACGCCAAAATAGACACCCCATATATCAGCAATAGTATCAGCAATAATTGAGTGTCTAGACAAGCATGCCTCCTTCCAGAGATCCCGCAGCTCGGTGTATAAATGTCTGACTCAGGAGACTCTTCACGTAGTAAAAAGACGGAGCTATATGCTTCAACGACTAAGGCGCATATTCCATCGAAGCTACAACCGTTTTAATTGTAGAGTATTTGGAACTCAAAATGGAGATTACGATAATGATCAGTGGAATCCACAAACGCATCAAATATGAAGTCAATAACCTTTATAAGCAAAGGCTAAGTTCCGGGAGACCCTCCTCTGATGTGTTTAAAGTAATAAACCAACGAACTGGGCACAACAGTTCCAAATACAACATTGAGGAAGAAGGAAACGAAGTTTCAACTGCTCCTTCAGCTAAGATCAATGCTTGTGAGGGCTACTTCAAGCATCTAGATAGACGCCTTCAGCCGCCTAATACAGCATTAAAACAGCTTCAACTGAATGATATGGAGGATCTTACTTAGCCATATTCTATTGTTATAATAAACCTACGGCTCCACGGCGTCCAGTTTTTGGGGAGTTTTTCATCGCGAAAAAGGAAATTGAAGATTTCCGTTGTACCTTAAACAGCCAGCTATCTCACGGCCCTGAAGGAATCCATAACAAAGTAGTCAAAGGTGTAGAAAAACCGTCCCCTCCTTTTTGACCATAATATATAATAATTGCATAAACAACGGCCAGTTTCCCCAATCATTGAAAGCCAGCAGACTAATTCCAACACCAAAGCCAAACTTCAAAGGAAGTATTAACAACTTCCGGCTAATATCTCTCCTACCGAATATGGGCAAAGTCCTTGAAAGGACTATCCTGCGTAGCTTCAGTGACTTTGCCTCTCCATTGATACCTCATTTTCAGTTTGAATTTGAACGCGAACTATCTACAGAACAAGCTATTGTGCTGCTGCATAACTAACTCACCCGCAATCTACAGCGAAAAGAATGCACAGTGACCTGTGCTCTAGATATAAACAAGTTGGGTAAACAGACCTACGCTCATGTCAGAAGGGTTTTGTAACCAACTTGTCAGAAATGCAGTCACCAGCAACGAATAAAGTCAAGAAATATGTCAAAGTGATTTGAAGGTTTAAAAAAAAATCCGTTGTTTTTCATTTTCAACAGTCGCCATTTTGCTCCAAACCAACAAAAATCACTCAAATCATGAATTCGCAAAAATATTAATAGTATTGACCTTACATAAAAATTTCAAGAAGATCAAATCAAAACTGCAGTGCCTGATTCGATAGAAAGTCCATAAAATACCAAAATCCTGTGTTATAGTTGTTGTAATTGGAGAAATTTCAAACCGCTATATCTTCCGTGTATATCAAACGATTTTCATCAAACTTACAAAGTTTAAGGACCTTTTGTAGGAGTACTTAAATACCAAATTTCGTTCAGTTTATGGGTACCTTTACGATTTTATTGGGGAAAATGTAAAATTCGAAGATCATACTATTATTAACACTTCTAAGGTATTTGTTGTTGTTGTACTCAAAAACACCTCCCTCCATAATTTTTTCGGATCACAGGTGTCCAATCGCAAGGGGGACACAAATTTTTTGTGTATTCCCCTCCCTGTGCCCCCCTTGAAGCATAAAGTGTCAAATTAAGACCTGTTTTGAAAAGTTCTAATCAAGACCTTTCATTTGATACACATATCGGCTACCTTCGATGAATTTTTTTTTTTTCGGGGGCCAAGCTTCTGTATTGAAAGACCCCCTTAAATACCTTATAAAATTTTTTTGTAGCCGAACTTTGAAGAAAGCGCCACTTTACACCTGCATACAAAATTTGATGTTCCTAGCTTTAGTAATACAGTTTGCGAGAAAAAGGGCTGTGACACACAGACGGACGGGCAGGGCGGACGCGATTTTAGTAGGGTTTTGAAAAATTATTTTACAAAACCCTTAAAAACCACATTGTTTTATCTACTTCACAATCCCATCTATTGTGATCCGATTTTTTATTTACATAATTTTCAACAAATTTTCTTTATTTTGCTCAACTTCCTTTTTGTTTTGGGCGATAACTGGCTCATGGACATTTGACGCTTGATGTAGATATGTATAATACAGTTCTTTATTTCGATTATGAGCCGCAGACTGAGTGTGTTTTTGAAGAGCCTCTGACGACTTCTTCCAGTTGCAGATGTCCCTAATTTTCTTTATTATTTTGATAACAAAACAAACTGGAGAGAAAGAAGCCCCGACGAAGACCCCGGCAGAAGGCACTGCTCGTAAAACCCCAAAATGGTCGATTCTACGTGGAGATGCTGCGGGACATCAGGGGAAACGTAAGACCCGAAGACACTAACACTGCCATTAAAGCAGTACAACCAACGCGGCCGGCTCACGTACTAGTCGAATTTGGAGCAGAGGCCAAGAATAGGGAAGCATTCTGCGACGCAGTAAAGAAAGTCCTCGATAAAAGTGCAACTATAGCCTCGCTTGAGCCGATGACAACGATTGATATAAGTGTCATTGACTGCGTCATGGATCTGGCCAAGGTTGGAGAGGCCATCAAAAAGGAATTCCCTAGCGTAGGCGGCATCAAAGCGACGCGGACACTAGAAAACAACAGGGGACAACGCATGGCCATAATTGACTCGACCGAAAAGGACCCTGAACAATTTCTGAATAAGGGCAAAGTACGAATAGGGCGGGTTGTCTGTAGGATACGGCGAAGAGCAACGCCTCTTCAATGTTTCAAATGCTTTGGTTATGGTCACACCACACAAGTATGCAAAGGACCCGATAAGAGTTCTCTCTGTTACAAATACGGTGAAATGAGACATAAAAGAAAAGAGTGTACGAAGGAGGTACACTGTATTCTTTGCAAGGATGCTAATCTAAGACATGATTTTGGACACTTCTTGGAATCAGGACAATGCCGGGTGTTCCAGGAAGCCCTAGTCAAGGCAAAATTAGAACATCGATGACCCGCATCCTGCAGCTAAACCTACACTGCAGTTCAACCGTTCAAAATCTGCTTGAGCAGTTCGCGAGGGACATGAAAGCCGACTTTTAACTGCTGAGTGAGCAACATCATGATAAAAGTTCAGCATCATGGTATCCTGATGAAACTGGTACTGCCGCCATCTGGGCTCGAAAAAGTGATTTCCAGGCGGAGAACTGTGGACGTGAGGAGGGTTTTGTGTGGATTTGGTGCTCAGGGACCACTTTCTTTAGTGTGTACCTAACGCCGAAAGAATCGACATCATCTTTCCAACCCAAGCTTTGCGCTTAAGAGGGTGCTATCTCGAACGCAGACGGGAACGTGCTTGTTGGAGGGGACTTCAATGTGGAAGCAATCGAATGGGACATGCCTCAAACAGATCCGTGGGGAAAACGAATCCTAGAAATGGCAGCCAGGATGGCGTTCATCGTACTAAACACCGGAAATACACTGACTTTCCACCGTATTGGCTGTGAGAGAACCATACCGGATGTGAAATTTGTCTCGGAGTCCTTAGTACGGATGATACACAACTGGAGAGTATTAGAGGACTACTCAGCCAGTGATCACCAGTACATTCTGCTTGAGATAAACAATGTTGTTTCCCGACATCCATGCTCTCGGCTTTCTACAAATAGCTGGAGTATCGGAAGGATGGACGTTGAAATGTTCGGCGAGGTTCCCACAGCAGGTGCATCACCGCAAGGAGCTCCGGAGGGGACAGACGAACTGGCAGCTCAAGACGTGGTGAACTCAACTATGGGCATCATCACGACTGCTTGCAAAGCTTCGGTCCCCTGTCCAAAGTCCCGGCACGGCAAGCCCCCCGTGTATTGATGGTCACATAAAATCCCTGAAAAACGAAGGGAGTGTCACAAGCTTCGGCGTGAGGCTCAACGGGCACGGAACCATGACGAGGTAGGCAACCGCGCAGCAGCATATACGTCGGCCAAGAAAAGCCTTCGCAAACTGATCAACAACAGCAAGGCTCACTGCTGGCAAGATCAAGTGGGCAATGAGGACAAGGATCCGCGAGGCGTTTTCTACAAGCTAGGTATCCGGAAGCTTGGTGCCCTCCGGAAGCCTTGTATACATAACGCAGAAAAGATGGATGCAATAGTGTGGGGACTCTTCCTCACCCACCCTGTCCGTGTTGACGCTGTCCATGGTGAAACGGCAGTCGAGTGTCCACTCATCACACAACTGGAACTGGAAGAGGCAGTCCTTTCGCTGAAAGCGAGGAAGGCTCCAGGGCCAGATGGTGTTCCAGCTGAGGTGTTGCGGCTTGCCTATCACCATTTTCAGCACATTCAACGCTTGCCTTCAAGATGTGGTTTTCCCGGGACGATGAAAGATGGCAAGGCTCGTGCTGATCAGCAAGGGGAAGGGAAATCCCAAATAACCGTCTGTAAACTGCCCGTTATGCATGCTAGACACGCCTGGGAAAGTGCTAGAGAAACTCATCAAGGGAAGACTCACTGACGCGATTCGTGCTGCTGGGGACCTATCTCCTCGGCAGTACGGCTTTAGAGCAGGACGTTCTACCATTGATGCGATTGCAGGGGTGGCGAACGCGGTCCAAAAGGTAGAGGCATATAGTCGCACCAAGCGACGGATCATTCTTTTGGTGACACTCGACGTCAGGAATGCCTTCAACTCCGCTAGATGGGTGGATATTCTGGATATGCTGGAAAACTCTTTTCAAGTGCCAGAATATCTAGTGCGGCTTTTGAGGGACTACCTGAAGGACCAAAGCCTGCTCTACGACACGACACAGGGCAAACGAAGGATGGAAATTACATCGGGTGTTGCCCAGGGATCTATTCTCGGTCCGGACCTGTGGAACGTGCCTTACGACGGGCTACTGAGACTTGAGATGCCAGATGAGTCGGTCGGCTATGCGGATAATGTTGCGGCTCTGGTCGCTAGACGCACCGTTGAACAAGCGCAACTTAAGCTAGGTATGGTAATGTGCCCAGTAAGTGAATGGATGACTGCTCGTGGGCGCAGTTTTGCGCTGGAGAAAACCTAAGTGGTCATCTTGACAAAAAAGAGAATCCCTAGAGTAAGGATGATCAGTATCGGCGACTTACGAATTGAATCAAAGCCAGCGGTGAAGTACTAGGCTACTGATCGACTCGAAGATGAGTTTCTCTGAGCAAATTAGGGCAACGGCTGAGAAGGCTGCTTCGGGAAAATTGGCTCTGAGTCGGCTTCTGGCCAACGTAGGGGGACCCAGCCCATCAAGAAGACGCCTCTTGATAAGGGCTGTAGGGTCAGTGCTACTTTTAGGAGCAGAGGTATGGGGCGACGCTCTCAGTAAGGGGGTATACCGAAAACGCCTGGCACAGGTACAGAGAAGAGGAGCACAGAGAACTGCATCTTCGTATCCGACAGTCTTTGACCCGGCGGTGAGAGTGATTGCAGGCGTGATACCTGTCGCACTCCTTGCTAGAGAGCGCCACTCTATTTACCTGCGCTGTAACGAGGATGCGAGGGAGATGGTTGTCCGCGAGGAGAGACAGCGCTCGCTCAACAATTGGCAGCAGTCTTGGGTCAATTGCACGAAAGGAAGGTGGACTGCGCACCTCATCCCGGATGTGAGAACGTAGCTAAATCGGAGGCATGGTGAGACTGACTTCTATGTCACCCAGCATTTGAGCGGGCATGGCTGTTTTCAGTTTTACCTGCACAAGATCGGTAAGTCATGATCTCCCAAATGTCGGTTTTGCCCAGGAAAGGAAGACAATGCCTGTCACACATTTTTTGCGTGTACAAAATGGGTCAGGCTGCGAAGGGAACTCTACAGTGAGACGGGAGAGCTTACCCCGGATAACATAGTTGTGGTGATGCTAGAATCGGTTGACAAATCGAACCAGGTGGCACATTATGCTCGGGCAGTCCTAAAATATAAAAGGGACTCACAGCAGCTGGGGGCGCTGGGGCTGGGGGATCGCTCTTCTGGCACTTACTCTCCCCTCCCACTAGGAAAGGGACTCACCAGCTTGAAGGCGCCCCACGGCGTAACAAAACGAGACCTGGCCCGAAGTAATATGTCAAACGATTCCAGGCTGGGTTCTCAGGTTGGCAGGGGAGGTGTTTAGTGGGTAGTCCAGTCACGCATGGGAGTCCCACACTCTGTGCATGAATGGCATTCACCTCCCTACCACAAAAAAGGGCTCAATTTTTGGTCCTGCCCTATTCAAATTTTTTTTCTCCATGACATCCGACGGCCAAATTGCATGAACTCTGATATAATTATGCATGCAGACGATATCCTCCTTACTGCCACCCACAGCCTTCCTACCCTGGCTCAAATAAGGCTATAGCGTGCAGTGAACGGCAAAGCTCGGTATCTAAAATATTGGGGACTTGAAACAAATGCTACCAAATTTGAATTGATGTGCTTTGGAAAAGCTAGCGGCAGGGAGCATCGTTGTGCAGTATCTCCGAGTACCTACTCTGAGTCAGATTGAAGGCGAAGTCATTCTTCTCAAAGATAATATCAAATACTTTGGAATCTACTTCAATAATGGTTTTAAAACAAAGACACATGCCAGAAAAACGCTTAACAAAGCTTAAACAGCAGCCATACCTATCTGCTCTCCCTCCTTTCGTTGAAAGCACTAAAGTACAAAACACTTGTTTGACCAATCATTACCTACTACCGCTTGGCTAACAATCCCGCCAATAGCGGCCAAAGAAATACAAAAATTTGAGAGGAAAATACGTAGAAAATGCTGGTCGAAGCATCGATGATCCAATAAGAAATACGATTAAAATATTATACATACTATACAAAAAACGGGGATCGTCCCGATATTACATTACATGCTCACAATAAGTAAAAAATGTCTGGAAAAATGGCGGAAACGTCTTTTTCTTCTTCTTCTTCTTTTTGAACTAGCAAATATAAAGGATTCCTATAAGCTTTTCCCTTTTGAAATTCTTGACAAATACATTCCAAACTCCTGCAATCCTAATGCTCCCTATAAACCTCAATTTTATGCGGTATCCCAACCCAATACTTACCGGGGCTGACACAAACACAAAATGTAATTCTCGTTAAATACAAGTAGTAAAAGAATAAAAGTTAATAGCTACCAAGCCTAGTGATATGCACGTTTCAAATCTAGAGCCACCAGGGTCAAAATAGACGGAGCGCCAGTCCTCGCTGGAAACTACTGGAGAGGAACCGGGAGTTTAAGCGGCCTGCATGTACAAAGTATATAACATGTAAACACCAAAATGAAAACTTTATATATAAAAAATATTATGGATATATTGTATATATACATAAGAGTGGAATAAAAATAGATAAGTAGCAGGATTAGGCTAGGCGTAGTTGAAGATTTAATTTAGATTAGGGATAAGATTGGCTTAGATTTAGATTATTTTTTAGTTTCAACTTATTTATTTATAAAATCTTTCTATAAATGAGTCATAAGAGCGAATGTCATCTTCTAATTAATCTGAACGCTATACTGTATATGTAATACATATTCTACTGTCAACGTTTGTTTGACATCTATCTGCTGTAAAATGTCACATAACTATTAAGTACCTACTGTCAATGTTCAAAAAAAGTATCAATACAGTTTTTTTTTACTTACGGAGGCTCATTTAAAGTGGAAGAATCATTATCCACCAATTTCTAGACCCATGGCCAAACTCATTCGGCAGTTATTCAATACTTTAGTAGAGGGAACAAGAGCTCTCAAAGTGTTCCAATATGACTGCAAATTAATCTAGATAGCCAGCCACAAACTCGACTCTGTATAAAAGCAGTTTTGAGTACAGCATTTGGCATCAGACGAGAGGCTGACGTTCAAATCATTCAATTCATATCTTGAAGTATGGCAGCATGAATTATAGTCTTATTTCAATGCCTTAGATTGACAGGAGTGCTCACGGTCTCCAACATCACAGGTTATGGCGGCAATGACTTCATCGACACCCAGTCAAACGTCTTGTTGGCAGTGCGCTGGCTCTCATCACCTGCATAAATGTGCAGAACTCAAACAACTAATTGAAGAGCGGCAAAAGGCAACACCACAACAAGCCAATGTATTCTTTAAGTGCAAAAGCATACCGCGCAAGACGGTAAGTCTCACCAAATACGGTCAATCACATTGATTCACGACAGTGCGCTACACTAATATATCCTACTCTGCTTATGTTCAACATAAAACTGGACCCACTCTTCTATGCTGAATATTGCTGGACCCAGTCTTGGCAGTTTCTCTCATCCCATCCAACCTTACCAAAACATTTCACAGTCTATGGGTACCACTTTGAGTATCAATCTTTGGCATCGCTGAACAACCAACATTTAATCAAAGTTTCCGCGCAAAGTGGCCTGGAGAACATCACCATCTCAGTGCTAGTGGTGTATCAAATATTGAAGTGCATACCAATACAGCATATTTACAAACAAAATCTTGGCATTAGCTCCACTTTGCAACTTAAGGACCTGGATTTTGACAAGCCTTCACACATTGACATCTTACGGGGTATTAAGCCAACACTTCGGATTATCTTGGATCAACAATCCATCACAACAAGTTAACCCATTGTCCTGACCACACTTTTTGGTTGGCTCATCACTGGAATCGTGAACACCGAGTGCACATTTTCAGCAGTGACATACAATCATTATGATGCAAAGGATGGAAAGTTCAACATAATCAACATAAAATCACTTTTTCAGAAGTTCTGGGAACTAGAGAACATAATTAGTCAATCTGTCATGATCACTGAAGGAACGGAATGTAAGACTCATTACAAAACCTCACTCTACTGCACTCAAACTGGCCGATACATGTACAACATCTATTTTGGTGAATGCATCAGCCACTCGGATATTCGCCGGAATGAGCAATTCAATGGTTGCACGGCCTGAAGAAGCATCTCAAACAAACTCATCAGCTGCAAATAGAAAACAACATATTCATAGCAGAATACTTGGAGCTTCGATACATGTCAACTCTGACATTAAAGGACTGGTAGTCAAGTACGGAGCATACTTACTACATACCGTACCACGCAGTTTTCAAGCTATGCGCAGTTTTCGACGCTTCAGCCAAATCCACATCAGGAGTATCCCTTAACGACAAACTAATGGTCAGTTCTAACAATCAAGATAACATATCAACATTACTCTGCAGAAACCGAAACGTTCCTTATCGCCATGGTTGCCGATATCATCAAGATGTATCGAAAACTTTTAGTGAAGAACATCAGTGCTAACTATCAGAGAATAGTCTGGAGATTTCCCACAGAAGAACGCATCATAGATAACAAGCTTAATACGGTCACATACGGTACCGCATTAGTATCATTATAAGCTGTCCGCACGCTACAACAAACAAGCAATGATTAGAATAACACTTCAAAATAAGCGGCGCAGACAATCACCAACAATTTTTATGCTAACGACTACTTGGGCGGAGGTAACAATATTTATGAAGCTTGACAGTTGAAGCAAGACATCATCAACGTCCTAAATAGCCGCAATTTGGAGCTACGTGGTTGGATATCCAATGCTTCTGAACTTTCAGATTCAAGCAGCACCACAACACAATCACATTCTTTTGACAACAACGAATCGAGTACGGTACTTAGTTTACTATGCAATCCAATCCGATCTTTGACTTGGAGAAGATACACTCACTAAATTCATGGACGTTAGGGATTGGCCACAACTCGGAGATCTATAACATAGACTTGCAAAGAACATATTTGGGCTAACAATGCTCTCTGGTTTATACATCCAACGATACATCGGATTACCCTTTTTTTTGGAATCCATCATCTTTGCGGACGCATCGGAAGCACCATATGCCGTAATGGATTACTCTCAAACCCAAATTAGAGACGCACACGAGCCTTTTTGAGTCACATTGCCGGCAGCTCGAACCAAGCTAGCACCCATTGAGTGAGGTTCTATTCCTCGACTTGACCTATGTCCAGCGGACCTACTCGTCAAACTTATGTGCAAGATTGCATCCAGTACGAACGCCAATCTCGACAACTGCCACTGCTTTACGGGCTTGCAAGTGACATCAGCCGCGTGGTTTAATTGTTAAATTCAAACCTTCCATACTATGGCCATTTTCACCTCATCGTTATTACTTGGATGTCAAAATATCCAAGATGCAATATTGACGCCAATACTCGACTCGCTGCATGGCAAAATCAACTCTCTGATAATTTTGATTAGTCAACTTCACGGACAAGCTCGTGTCATCAAAAATCATTTATCAGGGATAAAAACCCTGCAATCATCTAAAGGTACTCTTGTCTCTCTGGTTTTGTACCAAATCATGGATATACATACCTCTTGAGTCCAAGATTACATCTTATTTGGAATTGAGATTTCACAAATTATCAGCAATAGATTCGAACTGTTCTGGATCGCCCCAATACCACATAGAAATGGAAAAAAACTTCGTAAAAATTGTCCCCAAAATACCCTATATGATGGTAAATGAATACCAGGACAATTTGTAGCTATTGACAGAGACAGATTTTTATGCCTGCAAAAAATTGCCCTAATCGCACATGTTATGGCAACAGTATAAACCCGTCATCTCTTCACCGAACGTCGAACAACACTATCGTACCTAAGGAAAATTATAACTGCCAGAATCTGGATCCAACTTTGTACTCCGACTCGCTGGATCTTCGCGTTGAAAAAGAATGAGGATTTTGACTTTATATATAACGGATGGATCGTCTCATCTGGCAGACTGTACGTGCTGGATAAGTTCAAGTCTAAATTTTCATTATTAGACGTTCAGGTGCCCAAATGACGTCGCACCACTCGAAGCGAAGGAAATATCGTAGCTGAAGTGTACTGACTCAAAATGAGCCAAATCAGTCGATTCCACGTCGTTCTCAAGAACTGGGCATCGCTCAAACAACTCTTTGGCTTATTTTGCAAAAACATCTTGGCCTACATAGTAATTAGATCATATTGACTCAAAAACTGAAACCACTTGATCATTTATTATTGGTCGGCAATAAACCCACGTCTGCTTCTTGAGACACCGTTGCATCCGCAAAAAAATTACTGTTTGGTGCGGTTTTCATGCCGTAGGTAAGATTGGGCCATATTTTTTCGTGGATGAAATTAACGGTCATGTTACCGCCAACAGACAGCATTATCGTGTTATGTTGGAAGATTGTTTGTGACCAGAATTGGATGAACTTGACCTCAACGATGTGTGGTTTCAAAAAGATGGTGCCACTAGCCACGCAGCATGCCTCACAATCGATTTATTGAAAGGCAAATTTGGTGAACGTGTTATCTCAAGAAATGGCCCGGTCGAATGGCCACCTTGTTCATGCTTTTTAACGCCAGTGGATTTCTTTTTATGGGGCTATATCAAGTCACTAGTTTATGCTAACAAACAAGCAATTTTAGACGAGCTTAAAGACAAGAACCAACGTAAAATTGCCAACTTTCCAATCGAAATGTGTGCCAGAGGGGCGGAAAATTGGGTCCATAAAATCGATCGCTGTAAACCAGTCCGTAAGTTTGAATTCAATATCTCAAATATTTCTGTATTTTATTAAAAGATAAAGTCGTTATATCCTACATGGAAAACCCTTCATAAAACTTTTTTGAACCGGAAGGAACAAAATATAGATATTTATTTATATTTTCGATTTTTAATGTTAAACATTTTTGGCGATGAATTTATTAGTTGGTCGCGGTCTATGCTTAACAGATTTTTTCATTATTTGGTTCGATTTCAACTGAGTTTTTTAGCTAGTACAAACCCCTAAAAATGTATCTACGCGCGAAACGAATAACCTACTCTCCTGCATAAGTCGGTAAATAACGTTGGTATTCTGAGAATTTCCTGACCAATATTGCATTGAAAATTCGTGGTAATTCCAATTTTAAGCTTGGATTGATTAGAGAATAAAAATATCTTGTATCTAAGTTACAAAATTTTCGTAACCTGAATAATCCTTGATTTCCACATATACATTAAATTTACTCCCTCATTATTTTACTACTCTTAAACCTCTCTGGAAACTAAATTCAATCTCAACTCCTCTTCAGATTTAACATTTTAATTAAGGAATTTCTAATATTCCAATATAGCCAATAAACTCTTGAGGTTCAATACTTTTAGTCAACTTATGTAACCAATAAACCATGTTTACATCTCAACTTAAGGACTCTTAAGGCTTCGCTAGTTATCATCATGTTAAAATGAAGGGAACAATTCAATATTGTTTGGCAAAACAAAACCCAGGCACGGATGAGAAGTTGAGGTTGACTGCAAAATTGAGATTTTGTTGTGGATACAAGTATGTTCAGCAAAGGCTCATGAACACACTATACACAATACAGCGAGCACACACATCCTTTTGATGGCTCGAGGCTTCTTGACCATTCGGCTTTATTGTACAATATTGCGATTTCCTCCTCCTTCCTCATCGACGACTACTTTTCAATTGCGTTCTTTGCTTATGGAAACGAAGTTTCCGATATAATCTGTATATTAGCCACAAGTAGGACATCCGTTTTCTATACACTCTAGTGAAATTACGATTGGAGCGAATCGGGACGGAGAGAATGAGTACAAGCGAAGAAGAGAGACAGGGGATGTTCTTTATGCCGAAAACTATTTATAAACACTTAGTCTACTTGCTATCCTTACATGTATTAGCTTGAGGATATGGTCATGTCGAAATATGTTTCATATTATCGAAGTACGATAGTCCTTTTCGGGATATTACTATCGAACAAACCTATGTATGATAAGATTTTGGGCTGAATTGAGAGAGAATGGGAGGATCCTGCCGACATTTCTTTACTACTTGTATATTGGTTGTTATTTATCATAGGCAATATTGTTGTGTGGTTATTAGGTTATAAAATTTGTTCAGTTGTTAGGCGATTTTCTTGAGTCTACATATGTAGTAGCTTTCGTTTCATTGTTCTATATAATCTCTACTCTTTTTCTCTCTTCCTCATGCACTTTTACTTATTGCAAGCTTATAATGTTTAATCCTTGTTGATTCTGAGAGTTAAAAGCATTTGTATTTAAGTTTATATTAATAATATGAGGTTTATTACCCTTTCAATAAATATACGAGTATTGGCTAATAGGACAAAAATTGCTTCAAAATCAGAAAAGTCAGAGCTTTTTGAAATTTGGGAAACGTCTTTGAAGGTTCCCGAAATTTCAAATCAGAAGAATAAGGTGTTGGTGGGTCTACTTTTGATTTAGGTTTCTATGATGAAAAGCTGTCCCAAAACTGGCTTCAATAATATATTTTAGCATTTCTTTATAGTGCCTAAATAATGGTGATCGATTAAATAAGTTTATCAGATGAGTGAGAAAAAAAGCACCCTTTTAAGGTTAGTTTTGTACCTAAAGGATGAAACCCAAGTAGTTATTCTAAGCCACTATATATATATATATATATATATATATATATATATATATATATATATATATATATATATATATATATATATATATATATATATATATATATATATATATATATTTATATTCATATTCAAGTTCTCTTTTTGACGCAAGTAAATAGCGCGTCGCGGCTCTTCTTCTCTGTACCGGTGCCAAGCGTTTTTGGTATACTTCCTTATTAAGAGCGTTGCCCTGTATTTTTGCTCCCTGCAATAGCACTGAATCTACAGCACTCATCAAGAGGCGTCTTTTTGATGGGTTGAATCCCCCTACGTTAGCCATAAGTCGACTCAGTCCTGATATTCCTGAAGCAGCCTTCCAGCAATTGCCCTGATTTGCTCATTTTCGGGTAGCCCCCGGGTACTTTACGTCTAACATCGATTCGATGAGAATGTTTCCAACACTGATCATCTTTATTCTAGGGATTCTCTTTTTTGTCAAGATGACCACTTCAGTTTTCTCCATTGCTAAACTGAACTCAGCAGCAGTCATCCAGTCTTTTACTAAGTGCTTTAGCTTACCTGGCCAAAGTTGTGGTTTTTCAATCCACTAGGGCCATAACATCATCCACATTAAGCGCCCGTGGTGAGACGACTACAGGTTTGAATTAAGAATAGATCCTTGGGCATCACCCGATGTAGCTTCCATCCTTTGTTGGCCCTGTGTCATGTCGCAAAGCAGGCGTTGGTCCTTCAGTTAGTCCCTCGAAAGCCGCATTCGATTTTTGGAACTTGAACCAGTTTTTCCAGCGTATCCACAATATCCACCCATGCAGCGGAGTTGAAGGTGTTCCCAACGTCGAGTGTCATCAATAGGAGGATCCGACCCTTGGTATGGCTCTATGCCACTGCTTTTGGAACGTGCTCACCACCCCTGCAATCGCATCAATGGTGGAGTGTCCTGCTCTTAAGCCATACTGCTGAGGAGATAGGTCTCCCGCAGCATGAATTGCGTCAGTGAGTCCTCCATTGATGCGGTCCTCTAGCACTTTCCCAGCCATGTCTAGCATGCATAACGGGTGGTATGCAGACGGCGATTCAGGATTTCCCTTCCCCTTGCTGATCAGCGCAAGCTTCGTTACCTTCCATCGTACAGTGATAATCTCGTCCTGTAGGCAAGCGTTGAATATGCTGAGCACCAAGTTAGGACAATAGTGATAGACAAGTTGCAACCCCTCAGCTGGAATACCATTTGGACCTGGAGCTTACCTCGTTTTCAGTGAAAGGGCTGCGTCTTTCAGCTCCGGCTGTGTGAATAGTAGACACTTAACTGCTATTTTACCATGGACAGCTTTAACATGGATAGGATGGCTATCTTTTGCGAATCATGTATGCAAGGTTTCCGTAGGGCATCAAGCTTCTGCGTAACAAGCTTTTAGCCAAAATCCCACGGATTCTTGTTCACATTGTCCACTAGATCTTGCCAACAGTGAGTTTTCCTGTTGTTGATCAATTTGCTAAGGCATTTCCTGGCTGGCTAATATGCTGCTACTTGGTTGTATGCTTCGTCATGTTTTCGTAACCAATGAGTCTCAGGCTGAGGCTTGTGGCACTCCCTTTGCTTCTTAGCGATTTAAGAGACAACATCACTGATCTCAAGGAGAATGCATTAATGGTCACTGGCTGAGTAGTCTTCAATTATGCATCCTCTCCAATTATGTTTACTCCGTTCTAAGGACTCCAAGGCGAATGTCACGTCGGTATGGTATCTTTCTAGCTAATTTGGTGTAAGGCCGGCGTATTTCCCATATTTTAGGCTTACCTGCAGGATACGGGTCATTGCAATTCTGATTTTGGTCTATATAGAGCTTCCTGAAAACCCGACATTTGTCTGACACCAAGACGTGGCCAAAAGCTGGTCTTGGATCAGCATCCTTGTAAAGAGTATAGTCTTACTCTTTCGTACACTCTTTTCCTTTATGCTCCATTGCACTGCATTTTTAACATAGGGGATTCCTATCGGGTCCTTTGCATACTTGTATGGCGTGACCATAGCCAAGGCATTTGAAAAATTGAAGTGGCGCTTTTCGCCGTATCCTGCAGCTAACCCACCCTATTAAGAAATTGTTTGGTGTCCTTTTCTTTCAAAACAATTATGGCCATGCGTTTTTGCCTATGGTTTTCTGGTGTCAGCCTCGCTTAAATCCTGCTCACGCTGAGGAACTCCCCTTTAATGACCTTTATGATCTTGGCCTAGTCCTTGATGCAGTCAATGTCCCTTATTATCGTTGCTATCGGCTCAACTGAAGCTATAGTTGCGCTTTTGCCGAGGACTTTCTTTACTGCATCACAGAATGCTTACCTTTTGTCGGCCTCTGCCCCAAATTCGACCAGTGTGTGGCAGAGCAGAGCGAGGAGGCTATGCGAGAGTTGGCACAAGCCCTTATAGGAACAAGTGCTCAGAGCCAGACCAGCGCTAATCGGGAGTCTGTCTCAACCAAACCTACACCCCCAACCCAATGGTGTGAATTTCAAACATACCCCGGGGCCTGCCAAGGTTTTATCAGGATGAAGACGGTATGATAGTTGAATTGGAGCCATTCATGTACAAGTGTCACCTCAGCGCTATTTTGGAAAGCAATTACGTCAAAACCATAATATCCGCTAGCCCAAAGCATCAATTCCAGATTGTTTTCCAAAGCGTAGTCTAGATTTAGTCAGGGTCGGTACCTGTCACCCCAGGATGGAACCTCACGGTGCCATGAGGGCGGCGCTTCCCGAAGAATGAAAGCTTTCAAGAGGGCTTCTTTCAACTAAAATTCTTTTTGTGACGTAGGGGTGGAACTTTTAGAAGAATGCTAGCGTCCAAGAGGATTCCTGGCGGCTTCCATTTCCCTTGCGGAGGTGAACCCACTACTGACAAACTCACTACAAACATTGCTTTCAATGGAATAACCATTCCTCTAGACTTCTATGTTATCCCACAATTTACTGAGAATCTCTAGTTGGGGATCAATTTTATCCAGAAGCTCGGCTTAGCACCAGCCCCAGAATTCATATGGACAACGAACCCACAGGCACTTTACACACCTTTCGACATGGGCTAGACAACCAGCAATGGTGACGACTGGACGTGGCTATAGAGGCTTTTTCGTCACATCAGAAAGAAGGCCTCGGTAGAACTACCTTATTTATTTATTTATTTTGACCAACTTACAGACTAAAGTCCAGTTACAAGATTGGTTCAAACAATATAAATAGAAAAGTACAACATAATATATATATATATATATATATATATATATATATATATATATATATATATATATATATATATATATATATATATATATATATATATATTGATAATGATGAAGCTTATATAGGAGATATTCTTCAAGAAAGTGTCTAAAAGATGGTAACGATAGGAGGTGCAGAAAAGAAAGTCTTTCTTCATAAGATTGGTACGGGACTTTAAATTTAAAGAATAATATTCGGGTGAACTTTCGTTGTACAGATTCCAATAGTTAGTCTAAGTACTTATAATGCGGTGCCCAAATTTAGGAACGATACTTGAGGATAGGCCGAACAGTTCTTATATAAAGATGTACTGGAGACAGGATATTTATAAAGATGCAAGAGTGACAAAGAACAAATCTGGAAACCCGAGAAGAACGGAACATGATGTCGAGGATGTGCTCTTCTAGGATCAGGTCTAGGATCACGCCTAAGTCTTTGAACTTGATCACTACTGATAGCGGCTCATTGTGTAGGGTACACGGAAATGAGATTGAGTTCGGTTTTAAAAAGAAAGTCATTTTATGACATTTTTGCACATTAGGGGAAAGAAAATTTGTTTCACTCCAGTTGCATAGGACGCTCAGGTCATTTTGGAGGGAAATGCAATCATCAAAACATCTAACCACTTTAAAAACTTTAAGATCATCAGCATAGAGAAGACGTGGAGGGCAAGTCGTTAATGTATATTAAGAATAAAAGCGGCCCCAGGATGGATCCTTGAGGGACTCCAGTCTGTGGATAGGAGTGAGATACTCCACAGAGACTTACTCTACATGAACGATTGTTTATATATGAGATAAGCCAAGAGGGCAAACAACCAGAAATACTATGTTGTGTTAGCTTTTTACACAGTACGTTATGATTTACTTTATCAAACGCCTTGGCGAAATCAGTATAAATGACGTCAACCTGAAAGTGCTAATCAAGGGCTTCACCAACAATATGAGTAAACTCAAGTAGATTTGTAGTCATCGGCCAACCTGGAAGAAAGCCATGTTGAGCAGGAGATATCAAGGAGCAAATAAGTTCATAAATGTGATTTTGAACGAAACATTCTAAGATCTTCGAGAAACAATATAGAAGTCAGATTGGACGGTAGTTGGAGACACACAAAAGAGGACCAGATTTATGAATTGGGAAGATGTTGTCTGTCTTCCAGAAGCGAGGAAAAACTTAGAGGAACAATTAATGAAGAAGACAGAGATTTGACGAATACATTTGGAATTCCGTCTAGTTTAGAACCAATGCTTGTATCAAGAGTATTAATTATGGACTCGATATCTGCAGGACTTACTGCAAAAACACTATCAGCCAGAGAAAAATGCAGAGGAAAATCATAAAAAAAATCAGATGCTGAAGAGGAAGTTATAGTGAAAAAAAAGTCCACGAACAAGTTAGAAATGGATTCCAGTGTTAAACTTTGTTTATGATTCCAATACATGGTGCTAGTAAAGTGCGGGAAGGACTATAGATGATTAATGTATGACCAGAACGGTTTGGACTGGTTGAAATGAAGTGACTGCTCTATAGACGTAGATGAATAGTTTCGCGGAGACACGGGACCTAGAGTATTCATTATATGAGTCAGATTCACCGGTCAATCTAAATTTCTTGGACCCATATGGGGCTGTAAATTGACGGATATGGGAGTCGAGGTGGGAATAAAATTTAATAAGAGCTTCTTCGCAATCAGGGTAGTCAAAAAACGAGAACCAATCAAGTGAATTCGAAATTCCGACAATGAACTTGAACAGCTAATGGCATTTAAGTACTTTTGGAAAGAGTATTGATTTTGACAAGTACGTGCTGGGTTAAGTCTAGGCGATAAAAATTGTCGCGAAGCTCACTGAAAAGATCTTTAGCAACAGCAATCAGTACTCCACCACCATCAGATTTCTTTGTCAGATTAAGATCATTGTGCCTCCGATAGACAATGTGCTTTGGGAACAATTCCGAGCTTTAGATGTCACTTCTCAACCAAGTCTCATGCCTTAGTGTTACAAACGATCGATGTTGGCGACACCAAACGGTCAGTCAATGATTTTTTGGAATACCTCCAACAAAAAAAAAGCGGCTGCATGCAAAAGTTGACCGAAAACTGGCTCTTAGCGTAAAAGAAGAATCACCTGGGCCTCACCAGTGACTTTAGTGGTCAAACTGAACATAGTTCGTATAGGCTTGGATGCAAAGTGTTTAAATGTCGTCACCATAAAGTATGTATATCTGCTTCATTTGACGGAGGGTATCTTCAGTTGTCTGGCTTATGCACATTTCATCACGACCCTCGACCTCAAAGACGTCTTCTGGTACATTCCGCTCGACCACAGATCGAAGGGGAAAACGACTTTTAACATGCCCGGGCTAATGGACGCCAATTTTTAGGGTATTGTTAAATCTTTTACAATGCCCTACCAAAATCGCGTCCTGTCTGTCCGTCCGTCCGTGTGTCACACCACTTTTTCTCGCAAGTCACAAAAGCTAGAAGCATAAGATTTTGTAGGTAGGTGCGTCGTGATGCTCTCTTCAAAGTTTCACTACGAAAAGAAATTTAGAAGTTCTTTAAGGGGGGTCGCATGTAGACAATATGGGTTTCAAATGAAAGGTCTTAATGAGAACTTTTCAAAACAGGTCTTAAACCAACAAGTTTTGCATTGAGAGGTGCAGGGGAAGGGAAAATTTATGAGCATTTTGTGCAAGAAGAGTTGTGACTTTAGGAGTACAAGGGCACCAAATACCTCAGAAGTCAAAATTCGATCAAAATTGTCAATAATAGTACATTTTGTCAATTTTACATTTTTGCCTATAAAATCAAGATGGGACCTTTAAATATCCTAAAACCTAGAATTTAAGTTTTAAAAAAACAATTGTATGTATCCCGGTAATTTCACAATAATTGAACAATAAACAGCTAAGTTAAAGCCGATTGAATATTTAACAATCACAACAACATTAATACGTGATACCAGGGAGATACACGTTTACAACGGACCTAGACACTACAAGTATGTAGGAATTTAAAAAAAAAATTAAATGGTTTTTAATATTGATGTGTTATCATGACTAATCAAGCAACTGGGTCAAAACACTTGAAACAAAATGGTGTTGAGCTTAAAATCTTAATAACCTAATAATTTTTTGAACTTGATTTATGGAATCTGCATATTAGTCAAGTTTTGATGTGCAGAATATATTGTTTGTTGTACAAAACCCTTCTGGCATGAGCAGTCTCCTGTTACTTCAACTTGTTTACCATACTATTTGTTACATGCAATGGACCACCGACCATGATACGCTTCATAGACAAAGTCATACCATCGCACCTACGGCTGCAAATCTTCGTGTACGTGGACGACTTATTATTAATACCTAAGATCTTTGACGAGCATGTCATCTTGCTTTAGGAAGTAGCTTTGCATTTCTGAAAGGCAGGGTTAACCCTCAACATCCAGAAGAGTAGTTTTTTATGACAGAGGTTTAGTAATTAGGTTACATCATAGGTCACGGCAACACCCCAACCAACCTGGATAAGACAAAAGAGATTGATGTCTTTCCGCTGCCTGAAACCACCAAGCAGTTGCGCCAATTCAGTGGTTTATGCAGCTGCTACCAACATTTTGTACGTAGCTATGCGACCATCACCACGCCCTTGAATGACATGCTGCGTAAGGGACGGAAGTTCATCTGGGCAGAGCCTGACTTGCGAGCCTTTGAAGAGCTAAAGAAGAGTTTGACAGCAGGCCCCGTACTATATAGCCCAGACTTTAGCAAAGCGTTCTCAATCCATTGTGCTGCAAGTCAACATGGAGTGGGAGCAACCCTAGGCCAGGTTACGGATGATGGCGATGAAATACCTATAGTCTTTATGTTCCACAAGCTAAATCCAAACCACGGGAACTACACTGTCTTTGAGTAGGAGTGTTTGGCAGCAGTGATGGCCATGAAGCGTTTTCGCACATATGTTGAAGGACACATCTTTGAAATTGTTACGGATCATACACTTCTGAAGTGGTTGATGAGCCAAACTGACTTATTTGGTCGTCTGATAAGATGGGCCTTAAAATTTCAGGCATTTAAGTTTATGATTCAACTCTGGAAGGGAAATCAACATATGGTATCCGACACCTTATAGAGGATGCTCGCCTCGGAGAGAGCCATGTTGACCCAGGAGGACAACAGTTCACTATTGATCGAGCTAGATAACCCTGCCATCAAGGAGGCAGGCTACACCAAGCTAATGCACATCATCCAGAGCCAGCTTCCACTGCTCCCAAACTGGCGGGTAATGGGGAAATTTAAGTACAAGTGGTTGGGACAAGCATCTGGAGACACAATACAGGAGAAGGAACAGTGGAAGTTGTAGATGTCCGAAGAATCAACTCTTGATCTTGACAGGTGGGTCCATAATCACCCACTGAGTACACTTGGCAGATACGGGCGTACACTGGGGTGGCTTATTTCTTTTGGCCAAAGAAATTCCAACAAATAAAAACATACTGTCGCGTGTTATGTTTCGTGGCCGATAAGTTTAATGTCCCGGGAAAGCGAAAACGCAATGTCTTTTAAATTAAGTTAAATGAGTTTATTTAATAAGAATGCACAATAATTAATTTCACTATTACACAAATCAAACTTTCCTTTAATTTCCACTGTCTATCAATTTATATTCCAACTGTCTGCATCACGAAAATCACTTCACTATCAATCAATATCGCCTTTAATTCACTCTCCACTCTTATCGCAACGTTTACTTTTACCCATCCATTCATTCAGCTCGGCTTTATATAGGGTCTATAGTCATTCAATCCACTTCTCGTACATTGGCGAATGTTCTGACGAGAACTAACCGGAATATTCGAGCTGTTGATCATGGATCTCCATGGTCCATTCTTATGCTTTCGAGTACATTCGTTTTCTTTTCTTGGTTGATCATAATGTTATTAATAGTTGCAACAACAATTGCCACTGTAGCTCGCAGAATTGTTTGGACATGTAACAATACGTAGCTGCATGGGAAACGTGTAAGTGCATCAAAGCCCCTAACGCTGTCCTTCGTCTTCTTGTGGTAAATTTGAATTATTTGAGCATGTTGTTTCTATAGCGACGGAAGGCTTTTCTTTTGCCGCTTCGATGGTTGAAATTTTATATATATGAACTACCTAATAACTCAGTTGATCAGTTCAATACTGAGACAACTGTTATCAATAATTTACCAAAGTCGGTCAGTGCAATACTGAGACGACTCAAACCAAACTAAATTCAAAAGGTGTGTTTGGCGTTTGGAATTACAACCCATCTTAATTTATATCTTAAAATCTAATTTGCACACTTTCCCATGTTCATGATAATTTTACGTGGGAATTTCTACACTTTCCCACGTTCATAATAATGTTAGTGGAAAAAGTGCTGACTGCACCCAAGTGCACGTCGCGAATTCCTCAGACAGTCTTGAATGTGATACGTGGTGAAATATGACATTCTTGTCTGAAGAATTTCCAGACGAGATTTAGGTAATCTTATGCTGACCTTGTCTGAGGAATTCACGATGGGTGAAAAACAGGTGAGTATCTCCAATTCGGTTTGGTACAAATTTGAGATATTATACATAGTTGAATAGAAAACCGAATTGGAGGAGACCAAAATGTATTATTAACTGAAACTAATTGTTTCGGACATGAAGAATGCACATGAAGACAATGCACATGAATATGCGCATTGAAGATGTACATGGAATAAGTACATTGAGGATGTACATGCTCCCCGCGTTAAACGGTAGTTTAAGATTGAAGTCGTAAACTAAATGCTTCGTTTGATATTGTCCTGGGTGCGGGAATCGGCCTTGTCTGGTTGAAGATTCCTTTGCGGCGCTTGGTTTGCTGATTCCAAACTATGAAAGCTTCAGCGATCCCGCCAATGATTAGCCCACTATAGTCTATTGCAAATTGATGTACTTCTCGCTTGTGAAGAATAAACGGATGGAACTCATTACCAAGTAAGGTGTTTATCGCTTCTTGTAGATGCTGGAAATTGTTCTCTTTGGAAACGTTGGTCCGCGTCATGGGTTGTAATTCAAAGGGCTCCTTAAATGAATGCTGGGACATATTCCTTGTGGGAAGAAAGTGGGTTTTGAGTGATGACGGGAAAATCTTATGCGCTTGAATGGCGAGGGTTTCTTCCTTTATTGAACAATCTTCTGGTCATTCTAGGATACCGGAGCCATTAAGAGATATTGTAGATATCACTTTCTCGCAATCAATGTTCACTACTGAAGTTTCATACATGACATAAATCCAGTGATTGGGGTTTACTAGGGGAGTCCATCTTCGATGTTTAGACGTCTTTCTTAGCTGGCACTTATTATCTTTGATTAGGGTTATTGACACGTGAAAACACAAGGGGGCAACGCATAGCTATTGTCGAACTAGCTGATAAAGACGCCCAGCAAATCCTGGCGAAGGGCAAAATTAAGATAGGTTGGGTGATCTGCAGGAAACGGAGAAGAGCGATCCCTATCCGCTGCTTCAGATGCCTCGAATACGGACACACCGCGTATGGCTGTAGGGGACCCGACAGGAGATCTCTGTGCTACAAATGTGGTGAAACAGGGCACAAAAGGAAGGAGTGCACGAACGAGGCAAAATGCATTCTTTGCAAGGATACTAAGCTAGCACCCGGCGACCTCAAACATGAGCAGGGGACAGGGAGATGCTGGGTTTTCAAGGAGGCCCTAACTAAAGCCAAACCGATACTCAAATGATCCGTATCCTGCAGGTCAATTTGCACCGAAGCACAAACGCCCAGGACCTACTTGAGCAGTTTGCGAGGGATAAGAAAGCTCATTTGCTGTTGCTGAGCGTGCAACATCATAGCAAGGACTCGCAAGCGTGGTACCCTGACGAATCTAGTACCTCGGCCATCTGGGTTCGAGACAGCGCCCGCCTTCAGGTGCAGGGCCATGGACGCGGGGATGGTTTTGTGTGGGTGCGGTGTTCAGGGATAACATATTTCAGTATTTATCTGACGCCTAACGAGGCAATGCCATCTTTTCGAACCAAACTCGATGCCCTGGAGGACGCTGTCTTGAACACAGAGAGCCACATGCTGGTCGGGGGAGACTTCAACGCTAGAGCCATTGAATGGGGTATGCCACAATCCGACCCAAGGGGAAAGCAAATCTTGGACATGGCGGCCAGAATAGCGCTTTTTGTCCTAAATACTGGTAACACCCCTACTTTCCGCCGCTGGGGTTGCGTAGGAACCATACCCGATGTGACACTCGCTTCGGAGTCCCTGGTACCTAGAGTACACAACTGGCGAGTACTAGAGGACTACTCGGCTAGTGAGCACCAGTATATAGCGGTTGAGATTCACGACGGTGACACTCTGCGTGCATATGCCCAAACTTCAATCCTCGGATGGAGGACTGGGAGGATGCACGTTGAGAGGTTCGCTGACGCGCTTACGGCAGGCGCACCGTTGCTGGGAGCTCCGCCAGGGAGTGGAGGGCCTACAGCCAAGGACTTGGTGAACTCAACTATGAGTACCATCATAGCTGCTTGCGAGTCTTCCATGCCCCGTCGGAGACCCCGACATGGTAAGCCTCCAGTATACTGGTGGTCAAAGGAGATCGCCGAACAAAGAAGCGAGTGTCACAAACTTCGGCGAGAGGCCCAGCGAGCGCGAACACGGAAGGAGGCAGACACTAGGCTAGCAGCATACAGGTCCGGCAGGAAATATCTTCGCAGGCTTATTAACAAGCGCAAGGCCCGATGCTGGCAAGACCTCGTGGATGATGTAAATAGGGATCCGTGGGGCCTAGGTTACAAGCTGGTCATGCGAAAACTTGGTGCCCAACAGAAGCCCTGCTTACATCAAGCAGAGAAGATGGACGAGATCGAACGGGCACTATTCCCCACGCACCCTGTCCGTATCGATTCAGCTCATGCACAAACACCATTAGAATGCTCACCTTTCACAATGATGGAACTGGAGCAGGCAATTATGTCTATGAAAGCAAGGAAGGCACCGGGACCAGATGGCGTTCCTGCTGAGGGTTTGCAGCTTGTCTACAAGCTTTGTCCTGACTTGTTGCTCAGTATGTTCAACGCTTGCCTTTACGAAGGTGTATTTCCGGAACGCTGAAAAGTGGCAAGGCTCGTACTGATCAGCAAGGGGAAGGGAAATTCCGAGTCGGCGTCTGCATACCGCCCATTATGTATGCTAGATACGGCTGGGAAAGTGCTCGAGAAACTCATCAAGGGAAGATTCACTGACGCGGTCCACTCTGCCGGGGACCTATCTCCACTGCAGTATGGTTTTAGAGCAGGTCGCTCCACTATTGACGCGATAGCGGAAGTAGTGAGCGCGGTCCAAAGAGCGGAGGCTCACTGCCAGTCAAACAAAAGGGTTGTGTTGCTCGTGACGCTTGACGTCAGAAACGCCTTCAATTCCGCTAGATGGGCGGATATTCTGGAAGCACTGAAAAACTCTTTTCAAGTTCCAGAATATCTGATGCGGATTTTGAAAAACTACCTGACAGAGCGGAGCCTGCTCTATGAGGGTCGGCGGAGGATGGAAGTTACATCAGGTTTGCACAAGGCTCCATCCTTGGCTCAGACCTGTGAAACATCACGTACGACGGGCTACTGAGAATCGAGCTGCCGGATGAGTCGCGCTTGATCGGCTATACAGATGATGTCGCGGCGCTAGTTGCGGGACGCACTGTTGAGCAAGCGCAACTCAGACTGGGTATGCTAATGCGCGAGTGAAGGACTGGATGACTGCTCGCGGGTTCAGCATAGCTTTGGAGAAAACCGAAGTAGTCATCTTGACAAAGAAGAGAATCCCTAAAGTAAGGATGATCAACATTGGGGAAGCACTCGTTGAGACCAAACTAGCAGTGAAGTACCTGGGCATTTTGATCGACTCGAAGATGCGTTTCTCCGAGCAAATCAGGGCAATAGCTGACAAGGCTGCAGCGAGTGTTTCGGTTCTCAGCCGACTAATGGCCAACATAGGGGGTCCCACCTCATCAAGAAGGAGACTTCTGATGAGTGCAGTACAATCTGTGCTGTTGTACGGATCGGAAATATGTTGTGAGGCTCTCAACAAGGAGCTGTATCGAAAGCGCTTGGCACAGGTGCAGCGACGAGGAGCGCTGCGGATTGCATCTGCATATCGGACTGTCTCGGAGTCAGCAATGCTGGTCATCGCAGGAGTGATACCCATTGCCCTCCTTGCCAAGGAGTGCCGCAGAATCTACCTGCGGAGGAACGAATGCGACAGAGATGCTGTCGCCCACGAAGAACGAGAACGCTCACTCAGTGATTGGCAACAGTCCTGGGTGAGCGATACAAAAGGTAGGTGGACCGCACGCCTTATTGGTGACCTGAGGCCGTGGCTCAATCGAAGGCATAGTGAGACTGACTTCTATCTAACTCAGTTACTGAGTGGACATGGATACTTTCGGTCGTACCTGCACAAGATCGGTAAGTCACGGTCTCCCGACTGCATATTCTGTGCTGGAGAGGTCGATGATGCCTACCACAAATTTTTTGTATGCAAGAGGTGGGAAAGGCAGCGCGGTGACCTCATTGAAGAAATGGGAGATCTCTCTCCGGATGAACTCACTGGAGAGATGCTCACATCCGTTGACAAATGGAACTGTGTGGGGTTTCTTTTCTAGAAATCCCTCTCCCTTCCCCTCCTTCCGCTGGAAAAGGGATCCCTGTAGCCCGTCGGCGCCTAAACGCGTAGAGAAATGAGGCTTAGCCCGAAGTAATGTGTCAAACGGTTCCAGACTAAGTTCTCAGATTGACAGGGGAGGTGTTTAGTGGGTAGTCCAAGGGTATCCTCCATGGGAGTCCCGTACTGCCAGACTCGGCGGGCGTAAATACCTTCACTTCCCTACCACAAAAAAAATAATCTTTGATTAGATGATTCACGCAACTCAATTCACATGCTGCTACTTCCGACCCCCGACGGTATAATGGTCTGATCTGATTGCATAAATAGCTTAACTTGGCCGCTGATCTACAAGATCTTAATTCGTCTCCAGATACTGGATAATAGGTGTCTCTATGACGATTAATAATCATAAATTCTGTTCGAAGCTCTATTTCCATCAGGCTTCCGTTGACTGTCATTGGGATTGCACTGAAGTGAATGGCTTCGAATTGCTCATAGGACACTGATGGTATTTTCAGTAGAAACATCATCACTTTTTCATTTAGTGAGCAGCCATGAAGAGTAATTATTCTGTAGAAGCTTGATAATTCTCCTGCTAATATCGGTAGCCGAACATTGCTCGGTAAATTTTCCTTTATCGAACCTATAGCTGATTGCAGTTGATCTGGATTGAGCAGCAAAGAATTTAACTTCCCATGATTAGAGTCAATAAAAGAATCCCAAAGTGCCGATTGTGTGCGTTGATATTTATTTAAGGTTAATCCTAATTGAGTGGTGGCCAACGTAAAGGCCTGGAGAATCCTTTGGTTTCGCATGTCGTGTGTCATGTTGTTCGCTAATTGAATGTTCTTACTCATAGCTGATTCTCGCTCATTTAACCGATTTTCATTCTGGTGTTGAGCTTCCGCCATGTTGTTAACGGTAGATTTTATTACCAAGGTTCGGTTTCTAATTAGTCCCCGCAGATGTTGATCGCTGTCTTCTAGTGTTTCGATGGTGTTGGCCATATGTTCGGCATAGTCCGAATCAAGAACCCCAAAGAGTGAGTTAGCTATATTTCCTACAATATTCAAAGCACCACGCCTTTTCAAGCGATTTCCATCATGCAGGTTTCGCTGCATCAGTCGATTAACTCTTTCTGTCTCCCTTAGCCAAGATTGCAGCTGTTGTATGATGTCCTCACATACCGAGTCGTGCTTTAGTAATTGCTTTCAGAACAGCAATTGATTAATTCCGGTCTGGATTGTGGCTAGCTCTCTCCAGTATGACGTAAGATCATAATACGAGTAGATGATCAGTTTCCACTCATTTAGAACCAAATGGGCTGGTCCGAAATTTTCCACGAAAAGACTGGGTGATGATTGGAAAGGTTGGATTTTAACGTGATTGGCATGAGTTGGAAAGACGAGTTCCACCAAAAGCATTGTTTGTAGAACCAAATTTCCTAAGCGGCGTTGCTCAGTTTTCGATGATTTAGTTCCATCAGAGGTTTCGCGTACTCGCTTGCTGGATGATTTTTCTGCTAGGCTAGCGAGTTCAGCTGGGCTTCCCTCAATAGTCGCACCATATCATTCACTGGTAAGGGTGCTAAATCGTGGATGGATCGTCTGAACGTATCGGAATATGTTTTCACATCTACAACTCTCACGAGTGCGTGGTTTCCCTTGATAGTATTGACAGTCCTTCTCAATGGCCACTTCAATACAACCATTATGCCAGGAGATGCATTCTGGCATCGTTGTTTCCATTTGTACCTGTGTTGTAGCTCTTGCAGGTACTCATTTGACCATCTTTGCCAAAACTGGTGCTTCAGGTCCTTGACCAACTTCCATCGTTGACCTAGTGGTAAGCGAGAAGTGTCTGCGTTTACGTCGACAGTGCTTGTAAGTGGCTCACCTATCAAAAATGCCCAGGTGTCAACGCCTGCAGGTCATTTGGGTCTGAAGACAACGGAGTCAATAGTCGCGAATTGAGGATGGCTTCCACTTCAACGATAATTGTTTCTTGTTCCCCGTAAGTCAGCTTCACGTTTGCCAAGCTTTTCAAGATCAGGGATTTGGCCAACTTCACTGCCGCTTCCCATAATCCTCCAAAATGTGGCGATCTAAGAGGGATGAAATGAAAGTCCATACCTCTGGTGGTGCAGAAACGAGCTATGGTTTCTTGTGTTTCGTGTAGTTGTTGCTTGAGCTTCAGGAACTGGTTATTGGCTCCCCTAAAATTGTTTGCATTGTCACAGTAGATATTTCGACAATTTCCTCTTCAAGATACGAACCGATTAAGTGCTCCAATGAATGCTCCTGTTGTTAGCTTCGTAGTGAGCTCCAAGTGTATAACCTTTGTAGAAAAGCAACAAAATACGGCCAAGTATGTGGGTGCTTTCCCCGCAACTTAAAATGGGTATAGAAGGGTCCAGCGAAATCCACGCTGGTGTTCAAAAATGGTTTTGCTTGCAAAAATCGATTTGCTGGTAGATTTCCCATCAGCTGCGACATTAGTCGGGGCTTTCTTCTAGCACAAACAACACAATTTTGAACTACTGACCTTGCTACGGTTAAGCCATTGATAGGCCAATGGCACTGTCGAGCTATCACCAATAGAGCTTGTGAACCTGCGTGCTTATGGTCCTGATAAAGCTGGGTAAGGATGAGTTTTGTGATCGGATGAGCGTAAGGAAGCAATATACGATGCTTTTCATAATACTCAAGATCGGCGTTTTCGAGCCTTCCACCAACCCTAAGTAATCCATCTTTGTCAAATGTAGGAGCTAGCTTACAAAGTCGATTAGTATTACTGAGTTGCCCTGTTGTTTTGAGTTCCTGAAATTCTTCGTAAAATGCTTCATTCTGTACTTCTTTGATAATGATATTGCTAGCGTCTTCAAGCTCTGATACTGTTGATGGGGCACTCTTTCCTCTGCACGTTATTTTCCTTCGTGCCGTGTGTGTAAACCGAATGACTAAGGCCACGATGCACTTGAGTTTATGAAAAGAATTTCCATGATTTACTTGATATATGAAGTGCGGTTCCGTTTGGGTGGCGATACAAACACTTTTACATCTCCTTTTTTCCAAATCAAATTTTTGCTCCACCAATTCAGCTTCCTTTTTAATAGAACTAGGTAGCCACGTGTCAGGATTACCATGAAGAAATAAAGGCCCGTAGAACCATAATGTCGCTTCTTTTAACTTGGACGGGCTTACGCCTTGAGACGCGAGGTCTGCTGGATTTAATTTTGAGCGTACGTGACGCCATTGGGCTGGCGTTGAGTATTGCTGGATGGCAACGATTCGATTCGCCACGAAGGTTTGGTATAAAGCAGCGTCATTGTTGATCCAGTGTCATACTATTTCTGAATCCGTCCAGAAGTAACATGACTGCTCGGAAATATTTAGATAAGCTTGAAGACGATGAATAAGTTCGGTCGTTAATTTTACCGCACATAGTACTAAGCAGGGTATGGTCGGTTTGTTGATCGGTAATACGCGTGTTTTGGCACATAATAGTCGAACAGTGATGGTTCCATCGCAGTGATTTGCTCTTAGGTAAATTGCTGCACCAAACGCCTTTTTGAACGCGTCCGCAAAGGAGTGTAATTGTACCTATCGAGGTACTCAAGCTCCGAATACATGACGTGGAATCTTGATTTCCTTAAGCTGTCCGATGCTTGCATGAAAACGTTTCCACTCGGAGTGAAGTTCCATGGGGAGGGCTGCATCCCAATGAAGTTTCAGTTTCCACAACTTTTGAATAAAGATCTTTGCGGTGATGGTTACTGGACTCATGAGGCCAAGAGGGTTGAAGATGTGAGCAATGGTTGAAAGCGCCTGCCTTTTAGTAATTTTGTTCGGTTGATTATTTGGTGGAACGTGAATAACTAGCGCATCTTTTGCCGGTAGCCATATCAAGCCAAGAGTCTTGACCTGTTCAGTTGTATTCTCTGACAAGTTCCATTGTATTTCATTTCATGTCATTCATCAAGCTGGAATTGTTCGCACACCATTTTCGCAGCTTAAACCCAGCGGAATTCAAAATGTGTTGGACTTCCTCCTTCTTTTGAAGAGCTTCTGCGAAGGTGTTTGCTCCCGTCAGTAGGTCATCCATGTTAAAAATCTTTCCGAACAGCCAAACTTCTCTGCGGGTACTCAAGCTTATACGTTGAACTCAAGTGCTCCAGACATTTGGCTGCCAGATATGGTGCCACGGTTGTGCCATAAGTTACGGTATTTAGCTGATAACATTTTATCACATCGTCGGGGCGATTTCCCCATAATACCATCTGAAAAGGCCAATCTTCCTTGTCTATCCAGATCTGCCGATACATTTTTTCAATATCCGCCGAAAAGACGTACTTAAATAAGCGAAATCTGAGCAGTATTGTAATTAGCTCAACTTGCAGGGTGGGCCCAGTGTGCAGAACATCGTTTAAGCTGATTTTACTTGTGGAAGGAGCTGAAGCATCGAATACCACTCGAAGTTTGGTCGTCGAGCTATCGGGTTTCAGTACACAATGGTGTGGAAGTATGAAGCGCGGCTCCAACGCCTTTGGCATCTCGACTTCCGTCATGTGACCAAGTTTTAAATACTCCTGCATAAACTGCTGATAAGCTTGCCGAATATCTTTATTCTTGGCCAAGCGTTCCTCAAGCAGCGATAATCTCCACAAAGCCGTCCGTTGAGTTTTACCAAGTTTTTTAGGATCCTTTAAAAAAGGTAGCCGAACTATAAACCGTCCTTCCTTAGACCTCTTCATGGTTTGTTGAAAGTGATCATTGGTTCCTCGTTAGTCTCGAGCTTCCAGAATCTTTCTTATTCCTCGTCCAATTTCGGACCTTCTGTGCGAAACATTTCGCAAGTAACCTTCTTGTTGTTCACTCAGTTGCGCGCATCGTAGAATGCTCTGCCAAGAATCCACCCAAATACTGTGTTTTGCAATACGGGTAAATCTTCTCCCAGTCTAATTTGACCAACCGGTAATAGCTGGTAGCAATGTTCCACACCAATCAGCGTGTCCAGTGGTCCAGATTGATTGAATTCTGGATCGGCTAGCGAAATGTTTGGTGGTATTTTCCAATAATATACGCTGAAAGATTCTGAGGGCTGTTGAGCGGTTATTTGATTGACAACATATGTGTTTATTTGTACTTTGAAGTTTGTGTTTTTAGATTTTATTGGCAACACAATATGCTTGGTAGATTTTTGAGTGAGTCCCCAAATCCTGCTTATGGAGATGCTTGTTGATTGTGCCTTGCGGTTGAGCTTCTTTAAAGCCGCTTCGGTTATCAAATTAACTTGGGAACCACTGTCCAATATTGCACGTAAGTCGATCAGCCTTCCTTGGTTGCCAGAGGTATGGACAACTACAGTACTTAGCAGTACTTCCGATTTTATTGCTTGCGCAGTTGATGTGGTCTTTTCTTTTGTCTACGCTTCCACCTTTTGAGATGGTGGTTTATTTGCTGAAACCACTGGACATTTCTCCTTGTGTAACAAGGTATTATGCTTTTTGTCACATTTCAAGCAGGCTCTGGAACTACAATAAGTACTCTTATGGCCTGGCCGTAAACAATTTATGCAGAGTTGCAATTGATTTACCCTTTTTATTCGGTTGAGGGTATTGAGTTTCTTGAAACTCTCACAAGCGAATATCTTATGGGCACCTTCGCAATGTTTGCACGGCACTGAAGCTTGTTGTTTTGTGGATACTAGTGCAGAAACCTTCCTTTGTGGGGCCTTCTGATTAGTACTACCCAAAGCTTCCAAGGAGTGAAACTCCGCATACGCTTGAAGCTGCTCGTTTTGCGAGTTAAATGTTTTCCATAGCTCATTTAACTCCGACAATCTCTTGCTCAGGTACACTACCGTCTTCCTGGTGGGACCATCCTTTCGATAGTTTGAAATCAATCATTCAATTTCGAAGCCAGTTATATCCTGTTCCCTGGCTAGATCTTTCATTGCTAACGAATAGGTGTCAACCTTTAATTTCGAAGATTGCTTCACTTAGCAAGGTTTTCGTACTTAGCAAGGTTTTCGCTGTGTGATCACGTCGGGGTCACCAAAATGTTTCTATAGCGATGGAAGGCTTTTCTTCTAACGCTTTGATGGTTGAAATTTAATATGTATGAACTACCTGATAACTCAGTTGATCAGTTCAATACTGAGACAACTGTTATCAATAATTTACCAAAGTCGGTCAGTGCAATACTGAGACGACTCAAACCAAACTAGATTCAAAAGGTGTGTTTGGCGTTTGAAATTAGAATGATACATTTATTTACAACCCATCTTAATTTATATCTTTAAATCTAATTTGCACACTTTTCTACGTTCATGATAATTTTACCTGGGAATTTCTACACTTTCCCACGTTCATAATAATGTTAGTGGAAAAAGTGCTGACTGCACCCAAGTACACGTCGCGAATTCCTCAGACAGTCTTGAATGTGATACGTGGTGAAATATGACATTCTTGTCTGAAGAATTTCCAGACGAGATTTAGGTAATCTTATGCTGACCTTGTCTGTGGAATTAACGACGGGTGAAAAACAGGTGAGTATCTCCAATTCGATTTGGTACAAATTAGAGATATTATAAATAGTTGAATAGAAAATCGAATTGGAGGAGACCAAAATGTATTATTAACCGAAACTAATTGTTTCGGACATGGAGAATGCACATGAAGACGATGCACATGAATATGCGCATTGAAGATGTACATGGAATAAGTACATTGAAGATGTAGTGTTTCGGCGCTTGTATGTCGATATCATTGGCCCTTGTTCTTGTTTGATGTCTGGACACATTAAAATTGACGTGGTTCTGGACCAACTGTCAAGGTTTATGATCATTAGGTCGATCCGGAATATGCATACAACCCTGATCCTAAGCTTCTTAGAGAAAGGCATCTCCCATGTATTCAGAGTACCAGAGTGTATCGTTTCCGACAACGGAGTCCAGTTCCAACCATTAAATTTAGTGAACTGATGAATAAGCATGGCATTACACATCAGTTAACCGCAGTGTACTCTCTTCAAGCAAATACTTGCGAACGGTTAAGCCGTACGCTTACAGCCGCTATACGACGATGATTATATGAAAATATCAGGCTTGGGGCCGTAGAACTTCCACCATCACCTGTGCTCTGTGCTCTTCATACTTTGCCACCACTAGGATCTCGCCTTCCTTTGCCTTGTTCAGTCAGTATATGATCAGCCACGGCGAGAAGTATGGGTTATTGTGGCAACTAAATTGCTTGGAAGACCTAGTAATGGATCTTGAGCCTCACGTGAAACTCTGAGTACTACGAGACCGAATCCGAGACAAGATTGAAGATAGCAGACATGCAAAGGAGAAGCGCTATATCCTACATTCTCATCCTTCTGGCTTTAAGGTTGGCGAAGCAGATATATAGAGGAAATTTTGGAAAAAGTGACGTGACCCAGCACTAAAATGCCAAACTGGACAAACAAATTTGTAAAATGCTGAGTCGTCCAGGTGTTGAGTCTAACACGTTACCTCATCTCAGACATGATCAAAAAAGAACTGGAGCTCTACCATGCAAAAAAAAATCCAGTACTGAAGCACCCCATAAGCAAGAACCGATCTTTTTGGTTATCATCCAAGTTAGTCGTAGCCGCCATAGCACCTTTCAAGCGTGGAATCGTTCCAGATACACCCAACTTTCATAACCGTATTCGAACAATTCAATGTTTCGGGTGGTTTGAATCACCCCCCTTACGACCACATCCTTCAAAAACCAGCGTTCATCGCAGCCATTACATCATCGCTCACTATAACGTGGTTTTTATGTTGTCACTAGATTAAAACCTCTTCAGACCATAACCTTTTCCGCGCTCTCGTGTCGAACTGGCATTCCCTCCGTTTGGCTTATCAGGTCTATACTTTATTCTGTGCGTATCGTTTGTGTGCTTTCTCTTCCTTCTGTGGACAGTCTTTCGGGTTTATCCCGACGGGTGAGTGCTGAGAGTGGCGAGAAAAACATCTTGCCAAACAGGGAGACGACTGGAGTTGCCCGATAAAAATCCTGAACGCGCCGACGGCGAATGTTACAGAGGACCGTAAGATTTACCTTCTTTTAGAGTCTTCTGAGACACTGGCTGCGGAGGACGACTGCTTAAGATTAGCTTAAATTAGAGATAGGCCACTCACGAACCAGCCATCGTTTATCTATCAATGGACCAGGAATTTTAGTGCACTATCCCTTCTTCTTTGATACACGAGTAAGTACGCCAATTAAGGGCAAGTACTTAGGTAAATTAACAGTTATGATTTGATGACAAGTATATTGAAAGCATCAGGAGTCATGCACTTCTCCCGAACGTACCTTCAGCCAAGATTTGTTAGTTCACTATACGCTCAAGATGGTCGGTCATCAATTAAAAACTCGAACCACGTGCCTTACAATCTTCCCATGCTAGTGTGCCATCGTGGAGACTGCCCGGTAATAACCTCAGATACTCTCTAAATGAGTTGCAAACAATTTAACGAAACATTATTAGACGTACTCATGTGGTTGACAGATCTCCCCGGGTGATCGTTTTCGAAAACGTGAAATTAAAATAATTACAAGATTTCAGCTGAAGTACTGTTAATAGTCTACCACTTTTACCCTAACTTGCTACCCAGTACATTGAGCATTCTTCTGCATGACAGGTTCTTCCCCGAGTGCTGGCAGGCTGCGAGGTTCTTGCTGATTACCTTGGGAAAGAGGAATCCCGAAAAACCGTTTGCATTAAACTCGTTATGTATGTTAACTTATCAGGTGAAGACCGCGATACATACTTTTGAGGGTCTATCGCTATGACAGTATGGCTTCAGAGCAGTTCGCTTCACCACCAGTGCTATTGATGAAATTGTGAGTACAATTCAGATGCAGAAGCACACAATTCCAGTCGACGATTTGCCCCTTTCATGTTATCAGAAATGTTTTCAACTCTGCTAGATCAGCAGACACACTGGAAGCTCTATGAAATTCTTTCTAGTACTAGAATGTCTGATGTAGATTTTGAAAGACTGCCTGAAGTATCGAAGCCTGCTCTACGGCACAATGCAAGTTATTAGTCAGGAACTACCCTGAACTTTTAGTAAACTTAGTAATCCCATAAGTAAGATATTTAGGCTAGAGATATAAGATACGTGAATGATTTCCTATCCTTAGTTGAAAGTGCTAGGTAAAAGGGTCATTTGAAGTGTCTCTACCTTATGTTCGCTGATATGTGGCTTCGATTCCAGCCAACGTTAAAACTGTGGTTTGACTATATGTGTACGGCGTATTTGCTTACAATAGACAATAGAATTTGCTGCCAAGAGCTACCTTATAATTATATCGTTTACATTTTGCCCGAGACTGGCTTAACAGCAACTTGCCCCAATTGAAAAAACAGAAATGAAACAACTCTAAAATATTCTTTGACTTAGTTTCTTATTTTCAATGAAATATATTTTCAATAAAGCCTGTACTAAGAAATTTAAAGTTTATTAAAATCTTTGTTTTCATTTGATTATCCTTAAATTAAAACAACTCATCCCTTAATTTCACTAGGAGCAAAATCTTCATTTAACCTCTCCACTTCACAAACATTTCTCTCCTTACCAAATTTTAGATCCGCACTCAATCGAAAATGGCTACAAATGCATTTGACTTAAAGTACTGTGCAAAGTGCACTTCATTTAGATGGGAAAACATTTCAATTCCGAACGGAAATCTTTATATACTCCTCCTCACTGATTTGAGTTCAACTTGTAGATGAGCGCCGAAATGGAAGGACGAGTGCAAAGAAAAAAACACAACTCAAGCCTTGGCTACAGAAGGACACCGTTTGTGGTAGTAGTAAGGACGATAATAACACTATACCTTTCAGGATTCAATAGCAAATGCAATAGTCTACTGAACTAAGTTAGCTAGTTGATCCACCACTACGAACCAAAAGATCCTCCAACTTGAGCTGCTAGCGTAACTGCAGTATAAATGGAGCTGAAAAGAGGGAAGGTGTGGAAGTAAAACCAAGAAATATGTAATAAAATATTGAATATACGAAAACCGAAAAATATCGAACCACGAAGGAGTTCTTTGAAATAGTGCAAGAGAATGAGGAAAAGAGTGATAAAAAACATGTCTTAAAGAGCTTTGCCAACAGTAAAAGAAAGGGAAGCGAGGAAAGCACAGAAGTTTCCTATTTTTACACAAATTCTCATTACGAAAGTTCACTTCAGAAAAGTACTCAAATTTCGTAGTATCGAGAATTCAGATTGAACTGTAGTTGAACTTAAAAAATCGTTACTATTAAGGAGCAGCGTCTCCAATTATAAACTTTCCCGAAGGATATATGAATGGTTGAAAATTTGAATGTAATTTGTGTATACAAAATGAAGACTACAAATTTTTTGAAAATTGGTGCCTAGTTACCTTTAGATGTGACGAGAGGCTTACAGTTGTCTGTAACCTGACTTTTGCCTCCCACAAAATAAATTTTAAGTTCCGTTCTCCAAAAAAAAACTTCCACAAACTTCCTTATCACAATACTGCAACTCTTGTATCCCGATGGATATGTAACAGTCTCCCCTAGGACTTTGGAATTGTAAAACTCTGAAATTGTCCATATTGTGCGAATGTCTTACATTCAAGTTAACATACTCGTGGCACCCACAATGAGAGAAGAGACCAAGAAGTAAAAGTAAAATTGAAGATTTTATGAGAGTACAAAAGAAAGTTTATGTATATAGAAATACGAAACATTGTATGTAACTGTGCAAAAATATCTTCAGAGCCCGGCGGTTAGAGAATACCTTGACATTTGGTAGTGCGAAGCGTTAACTACACATTACAGCTGGAGAGTTATGTAATGTAGTGTGTAGAATTGTGGAAAATATAGAAAAAATAGGAAGAAAACTTTCTACTTACTTTCACATACCAACAATCTCAGTTCACTTGAGTATAAAGACATCGCATGCACGCTGAGCTTGAAAGACCAAAAAGAACGGAAAAATCGCGAAAAGAAACTTGCTGTGCTGTAAAGAAGGTAGACTATATAAATATGTCTACTTTAGTGTAATATATTTCGCGAAAACGTTGCTAAAGGTGAGTCCTTACAGAGTTCTGAGTCGTTGGTCCGTTATGTGTTTTCAACACTTGAAATAAAATACGGATCGGTGATTTTTTCGGCACGAAATATTTATGGTCTAGTGACTTCTTTGCAGGATTTTGTGTGGAATTGAATGCTGGAAAATAAATTTTCAAATTTAAGTTATGGAGGAATTCTTTTACAATTTAGAATGATAGCATTTAAACATAAATTTCAATTATTTTTGGGAACTGCAAGTGTGATAAAATTCAAAAATTCAGTTTTTGTGTACTCAAAGTTGAAACATAAATATTTAAATAGGAGAGGAGTATGTTCAGGGTCTCGTTTTTATTTGAAACACAAAAACGTAAAATTCTCAAATCATATGATTACTAACAAAGTAGTTCAAATTTTGCATTATGAGATATTTGTTGCTCTTGAATATATAAAGACCTACATCTAAGATTTTTCCAGATTTTCCGTCCGTCCGAAGAATCTATCAAAACAAATCTCGTTGTCATCAACGGGGTTTGAACCAGGGACCTTCAACTTATGCAGTAAACACTCTAACTACTACACAACGTGGACTTCACCGATTTTTTGATTTATAGATGTCAAATTACGAGAGAGTACATACTTTTTACGTTTGTTTTTCCTACCACTGCAACTTTTTGATAAAAATAAAGCTGTAAGACTTAATACTAAGAATATTTACTCAGAACTTACATATGATACCCTACTCAACCATCTTCAAAGAAAAAATATTAAGGTGTTGCACTCTTGTATGAAAAGACCCACTAAAAACCCTTTAACATTCTTTTTCTACTATGAAACTTTATAAAAACAGCCCCTTCTGACATTTTCATGAACTATGATAACTCTGGCATCTATATTTAATGGGATAATAGTACAACCGTTTTTATGTAATTTTTTGCATTCATTTTGTCGGTCAGAATGTCCAGTAAGAAGCATAGTTTCAATGAGTGAACTTTCTGAAACCCTGCAGGGGGGATGCTGACCGACAGGAGTTCTCTTTTAGGGAGGACCACCCGAGGATATGGGAAGCGCCGCATGGCTGCCCTTGGGATGAGAGGTAATGACCCTGACTGAATCTGGCCTACGTTTTGGGCAACGAACTTAGATCGATGCATTGGGCTTGCGGATATAATGATTTGGAGCTTGTTGCCTTGCACAGTAGTGCCGACGTGACACCCCTGCATGAGTGGCTCCAATTCAATTATCATACCGTCTCCGTCGTGGTGAAACCTTGGTAGGCCTCGGAGTACATACGAAGCTCGCACCATTGGATTAGTGGTTTAGGTTTGGTTGAGACGGACTCCCGATAAGCGCTGCGTCGCAAAGATAACTGTGGGACCATAAAAGTGATAGCACATACAGACTGAGATAGTGGCTCTGAGGGGACCCAATAAAACTGAAGCCACTAAAAACCCTAAAAAATGCAAAAAGATCAAAAAGGAACGCAAAAATAACAACAATGATGACGCAACCAGCGGCTGCAGCAACGATGTTTACAGTACATCGGGAGCGGTATCAACGATGACACAAATAACGATTAACACAATGAGAGTGAAGACAGATGAAAAACAGAGATTAACAGACAGTCTTGTTCAGACTGACATTCCTGTGGCGTTTGGCCGCAGCAAAAATATGATAAAAACGCCAGAACATCCTATAAAAGGAAGAGCGGGAAACTCTGCAAGTCTTGCCAGATGTTCGAGCGGTGGGGGAAAATATAAAGAACATTGAAAGTTTAATGGTTACTGCTGCGACCACTACCGAAGTATGGGTCATAAGTTCCGAAATAATAACGAACCAACCTGAAGTCCAAAAAGTGATCCAGGCAGAAAAAGAATTGAGTGACCAGACAAATGGAGAGCTTTTGTGTGATTTTATCACCACCGTAGAAAATGTGTCGAAATCGCTGGAATTAGAAATGAAAGCTGATAGTCCCTCCCAAGAACAGTTGTCGTAAAGTACAATTTCACCCCAGCGACCTGAAGAAGAAAGGCTGTTCCGAAAAGCGGGAGATGTTCTAAAAAGAATGAAATCTGCAATCATCTTGCCAAAAATCAGCAAAGGAGTAAAAATTTGGCTCTTTGAATTAAAGGAGCACCTAGGCTGCCTAGGATGTTATAGGAGGAGCTGGTTGAAGCCCAATGAGGATTAAAAGGCTAAAGAATCGCTTAGAACTACGCTTAAGGGGCATTCGCAGATAGCGCCACCATCAAATATCTATAAAAGAGCGGCGTTTGGCCCAATCGAAGGATATCGTGATAAAAGAAGGGGAGAGGCAATTGATGGGGTTCCAGACCAGGCTGACAAAAGGAGCAAGGAAAGTTGCAAAGAAACTCGTTCAAAAAGTGCTAGAAAACGAGGAAAAGACTTGAGACGAAACAGGAGAGAAAAAAGCCCCACCGAAGACCCCGACAGTAGATGGTAAAACCTCAAGATGGCTGATGCTTCGCAGAAGTATTGCGGGATATTAGAAAAATGTAAGGCCTTAAGAAATCAATACCGCCATTAAAGCAGTCGAATCTAGAGTGGATGCCGACAATAAAGAAGCATTTTGTGATATAATAAAAAAAGTCATTGGCAAAAATGCAGATATAACCTCGCTTAAGCTGATGGCAATAATCGAAATAAGAGACATTGAATGCGTCGCGGACTTGGCAGAGGTAAAAGAGGCGTTCAAAAGGGAGTTCCCTAGCGTCGGCAGGATCAGCACGAGGAAAACTATTGGAGACACTGCATGACCTTCAAGATCTAGTAGACAGTGTGAACAAAGATCCGTGAGGCCTTGGCTACAAGCTAGTAATGCGGAAGCTTGGTGTTCTACGGAAACCTTGCATACATGATGCGGAAAAGATGGACGAGATCCCATCCATGTGGATGCCTTCTATGGTGAAAAAGCAGTTGATTGTCCACTCTACACACAGCCGAAACCGGAAGCTGCAGTCATTTCACTGAAAACGAGGAAGACTCCAGGTCCAGATGGTGTTCCAGCTGAGGTGTCGCAATTTAGGTATCACCATTGTCCTGACTTTTTGCTCAGCATATTCGACGCTTGCCTATGGACTGAGTTTTCCCGGTACAATTGAAGGTGGCAAAGCACGTGTTGATCAATAAGGGGTAGCGAGCTCCCTGATTGACGTCTTTATATCGCCTATTATGCATGCTAGACACGGCTGGGAAAGTACTAGAGAAACTCATCAAGGGCTCACTGACGCGAGTCGTGTGGCTGGGTACCTATATTCTCGGTAGTACGGCTTTAAGAGCAGGACGTTCTACCATCGATGCAGTTGCAGAAGTGGTGAGCGCGGTCCAAAAGGTTGAGACAAATAGCCAGCCCAAGTAATGGATCGTCCTGTTGATGACGCGCAACGTTCGGAACGCCTTCAACTCGCCTTTATGGGTGTATGTTTTGGATACGCTGGAAAACCCTTTCAAGTTCGAGAGTATCTAACGCGTCTTTAGGCTAACGAAGAATGGAAGTTAAATCGGGTGTTGCTCAGGCATCTATCCTTGGTCCAGACCTGTCAAACCTGTCTTGCGACAAGCTACTCAGACTGGAGATGCCAGACAAGTCACGTTTGATTGGCTATGCAGGTGATCTTGCGGCTCTTGTTGCTGGACGTACCGTTGAACTAGCGCAATTTAGTCCAGGTATGCTAATGCGCGAGGTGAGGATGACTGCTCGCGGGTTCAGTTTAGCACTGAAGAAAATCGAAGTGGTCATCTTGACAGAGAGAATCCCTCATCTTGACAGAGAGAATCCCCAAAGTAAGGATGATCAGTATTGGAGACATACTCTTCGAATTGAAGCCAGCGATGAAGTACCTGGGGCTACAGATCGACTTGAAGATATGTTTCTCTGAGCAAATAAGAGCAACGGCTGAGAAGCCTGCTTCGGGAGAATCGGCTCTGTGTTGACTTATAGCCAACGTAGAGCAACCTGACCATCAAGAAGATGCCTCTTGATGAGTGCTGTAGGGTTAGTGCTATTAAACGGAGCAGAAATTTGGGGTGACGCTCTCAGTTAGAAGGTATACCGAACACGCTTGGCATAGGTACAGAGAAGAGAAGCACAGAGGATTGCATCTCGGTATCTGACGGTCTCTGATTCGGCGGTGAGAGTTATTGCGAGCGCGATACCTGTTGCCCTCTTTACTAGAGAGTGCCGTGCTATTTACCCGTGTCGCTAGAGAGATGGCTGTCCACGAGGAGAGGTTCCCAGGGCGGAGTTAATCTGTTAATTTAAAGGGGTGCAACTGCTAAAGTTGGGTTGTCGTCTCCGATCCCAGTGAAGTCGACGGACACTTGTGCTCCCGGGGTGCCCAAATCACTTAGTAAAAATACAAGGACAGGAACATGATCCAAAACATATTGGCTTTGTGATTGTTCAATAACAAGATCAACTCATAGCTGTGAACCTCAACCCTGGAGGTATACTTAGGTACCACGGGTAGCTGATGAGCCCCCATCTTTGGATGGTCAGCTGATTGATTGCGGCCCTTCGGGGAGTATCGTTGTGGCTGTTGGTTGAAAACAAAGGTTGGTTTTGACCTTATAGGGTCAGATACAGCTGGCTTTCGTATCTACCAGTATCAAACTTAACAGTTACCTCAATGTAAACTGAAACCGATCTTGGGGGGTGATGATTAGCCCTTAAACCATTCGCAGTCTAATAGTGACCGTGATGTCAGGCCTTAAAAGGCAGGTACTCACTTTAATCATACTTGATTATGTCCGCTGCAAGAGTCAGAGCTCACTCTACGATTAGCAGCTATCTTGAGTGGATTCCACGAAAGGAAGGCAGACTGCGCGCCTCATCCTGGATGTGAAACCGCAAGGTGAGACTGATTTTTATCTGACGCATCTTCTGCGCGGGCATGGGTGTTCTTAGTCTAAACTACACAAAATTGTTGGTTTTGCCCAGGAGAGGAAGACAATGCTTGCCACACAGGCTGCGAAGTGATCTCCACAGGGAGACGGAAGAGCTCAACCCGGATAATATAGTCGTGATGGTGCTCGAATCGGTTGACAAATAGAACCTAGTGGCACATTATGTTCAGGCAGTTCTAAAAGGTAAAGGGGACTCACAGCAGCCGGTGGCGTTGGCGCTGGGGGATCGCTTGTTTGGCACTTCTTCCCGTTTCCCCTCCCACTAGAAGAGGGATCCCCCAGCTTGAAGGCGCCTCACGGTGTAACCAAATGAAACCTGGCCCGAAGTATTGTGTCAAACGGTCCCTACCTAGGTTCTCAGGTTGACAGGGGAGGTGTTTAGTGGGTAGCCGAGTCGCCTTCTTGCGAGCATAGGAGTCCCACGCTCTGTGCGTATATGGCATTTACCTCTAACCACAAAAAAACATTAGTACCGCCATAAAGATTATACGTACATATTTAAAAGTTCATGCTATTAATAGGCACTGACACTATTAAAAAACCTGATAGAAAACTAGATACAAATAATAAAAAAATAGAATTTATAAACTAATTATATCAAAATCGAATACTGCATAGGGAAACAAATCTAATTATAAGTAAAATCAACTAAACAACATGCATTTAAATATAACAACAAACTGCAATTATGCTGAAACATACCCCCCAAGAACATCGTATCAAAAGTAAAACGACACCCAGTGTATGTCATAGCGATGTGATTTAAGGTTGAAAAAGACCAACAGAGCCAAGGATGGGGAAAACGGAATTAACAGGTCATGCATTTAAACACACAGCCGCGATGATATGCAGTTGGAAACCTGATCATCACAAACGCGTTAGCGGATGCTTGTATGAGTTCCGAAATAAAAACATAACCATGCATTTAGACACACAGCCACGATGATTTGCAGTTGAAACTTGATCCCCGCAAGCGTTTAGCGGACGATTGTTAGTAATTCTATGGGGAAAGCAAATTAGTGTGAAGCAAATGCAAGTTCAGCATTTTAACCGGCATGGAGTGCTGAGCTCCGTTCATTAAAAGAAAATTTTTTGGAGACACTACACGGTCAGCAAAAATTAAATGTGGAATTCTGATTGATCGGGGAATAGATAAATGGCCCTGATCAGAAGCGTCAGCATTTTACGTGTATAAAATTGCAAGGGGTGGTGTATTTGCTTTTTTTGTTTGCCTAGTAAGCTAAGATGGAAGTTGGTACCTCAGCTTTAGCGTGGCAATAATCAACTTAAACGAAACTGAGTCCTTTGGCTTACGCCTGGCCTATCAGCTGTGTGTTGCTGCGACAGCATCGATACACTAGCTCCTCGGCTCACGCTCGGCCGGTATTCATTGGTTGCCGTTCGCTACCGGCCCCACCATCAAATAGGAGTCCTCAGCTCACGCCTAGTCCTGGGCACCCTATCAATATTTCGACTCCTTGGCTTACACCTGGCCTGTCTTCATCAGTTGCCGTTCACTACCGGCTCCACCATCAAATAGGACTCATTGGCTTACACCTAGTCCTGGGCATCCTTTCGTTACATTGGTTCCTTGGCACTCCTCAAGCCTGTTCGATAGTAAGCGGTTTCAACGAGCCCATCTGCCTCCGTCCTCGAGGCCCCCGATTCTTCTAGTTAATCACTCTGTTTATTCGCAGGCTTCCGTCAACTCGAGAGGAATTAAAAGCATTCTGAAACTCCCTGCGTTGCCCCACCCCACCCAAAAACCCGCCAAGCTACAGTTCCGCAGACAACTGTCAGGCCCCCCTTAGAGGTCGTTCTCACGGCGGAACCCCTATCGGCCCCATCGATTTGTAAAGGAAATAAGGCTTGGCAGCAGCGAAAAGAGCCCACAGCTGGGCAGATGCGAAAAACCATCGTACGCTCCTCGAAGCCACGCAGAGGAGATCAGTAGGTAAAGTTGTGGCACCAACTGGGTCTAGTATGGATCAGCGTCACACTGGAGGAGAAAGCCCGTTTCCACGACTAAGCGCGGACCCTTCAGAGACAGTGTCGCAAAAGGCCATGGTAAAAGCACCGCGAACACCGCCCAAACTGAAACCAGCTATTGGACCAAGCCACGGGACTAGTGAATTTTTAATACCTTAACTTTGTAGTTACCTTTATAATTTTGAGTGTACGAATTATAACGTTTTTAAGAAAAAATGTGGTAAACAGATGGTTTTTAGCTCGCTTGATTCATCTTCAGTGTCTTAAGGAAGGAAATAAGTGGAAGAAAATGTCTCTACATAGATGTAGAACGGGTTAAGCAGGTAGGCCCTAAGCTAGTCCATGTTTGTCATAAGTGGTTCGTTGATTATTTATCTATTTAAATTCATTATACAGACGAAAATGCAATTACAAAATAGACTTAAACAATTAAATATCGCCTAAAGTCAGACACATTTATACAACATAATCAAGCAGAAAAAGGTTAAGAATATTAATTAAAATATGTAAGAAAAGAAATTAGAATTTAGATAAAAGTTTGAAAAATTGAGTGATAAGAAAATATTTGTAGCGATTCACAAAAAGTAACATCTTTAGTTTATTGTTAAAAGACATGAACAGAAAACGAAGCTCAAGGTTATTATGCTTTCTGATGATTCGTGGCATAATTGACTGAAAATACAGAACTTCGAAGATGTTATTAAAACGACTAGGACACGCAGACTTTGTGCAGTGCAATTCTTCGTTTAGAGAGAACTCACAAGGTATAAGTGTCTAGGAGACCACACTACTGAGCAGTACTCAAGAAGCGGGCGGACAAGACATGTGAACAAGCGAACAGCGGTTGCAATATTTGCAAAATTGTGTTAATGCCGTAAATAAAACCAGAAACTTTTGATGCCTTGGTAACTATACTACAAATAGGGGCATTGACTTTGTGCTTGGGATCAAATATTACACCAAAATCTTAGCATAAGTCTGCAGAGGAGAGAAAAACATCACATAGGGTGTAATTGTAAGTCAAAGGAACAATTTTCAGAGTAAAAGTCATTTAAAAACATTTGACATTGATACGAAAGGAGGTTGCATTACACCAGTTACAGAGGTTTCAGAGATCATTTTGGAATTGCTGACAACGTTCAAGGGATCTTATTATCCGGAATAACTTGAAATCATCAGCATACAGAAGACAAGAAGAGGAAATTACACAGGGAAGATAATTAATAAACAGTAAGAAAAGCAAAGGACCAAGGATTGACCCTTGAGGGACGCCAGATATAGGATTGAATGGAAAGGAGGCTGTGCCATAGAGATTAACACAACACAAACGAGAGGATAGATAGGATGAAATGGCTGTTTTGAGCTCTTTTTTAGCCAAAGAACGCAGTATACAGAAATTCTGTTTGGCATCACCCTTTTCCGGTTAATTCATAGTGCCTATGCCCCTTGTCTTTGGCTTTTAAGGTACAGAGAACGCTTTGAGTAAGCCAAGGCTTCATTTTGGCTTAACGAGGCGCTTTTAGTGGAGTATAACGAGCAATCAGATTGTTAAGGTAGCCGTAAAATTTGTTGAAACCACTATCACAGTCAAGACGAGAGAAGAAAGTGCACCAGTTGACCGAGTCCAGATTGGTTTTAATTGCCTCATAATTTGCTCTAAAGAAGTTGTAACGATAAACTGAGGCAATTTTCTGAGGTTTTAGGGTATCAACGGCTAGTGCTAGATACAAAGGTGGATGATGGAGATCAGGTTGCATATAAGTATGTAAAACAGGACTTATTGATAGTCAATCAGTTTAAACATTTGAGAAAACAAGGCTCAAAAGGCGACCATTAAACTGTTAAAAAGAACAAAGGGAAAGAAAGGAAGATAGTAACAAAGAAGGATGATTTTTAAGGAAATACAAGGTGTTGTAAAAGGATCCCATTCTACTGACGGTAGGTTGAAGTTCTCACAAATTATAATCTTAGAATGTGGATGCCGAGCAAGAAGATAGGCAGAAGGTTCATCGAAGAACACTTCGTACACAGTTAAGGAGAGAATTACATGGAATAAATACGTAGGAAATTAATAAAAAGGTGTTATGAGGAAGAGGAATTTTAACAATTACACGCTCAACAACGAGAGCAAATTTGCAAACTGCAACCAAGACTCCCCCACAATCTGATTTATTAGTTACTTTATGGTCACGGTTGCATTGATAAAGTAAATAATCTGGTAACATTTCTGCATTTGAAATATTTCCGTTCAACTACATGTCAGATAAACAGATAACAGAATCGTTAGTTAATTGAGACATGAGTAATAAGTCCTTAAGTTTGGTTCTTAAGCCACGAACATTCTGATAATAAATAGAAAAAGTTGAACGATTCGGAAGGTAAGCATCTCTTTCAGTTTTAGATGATCCTTGAAGGTTGTTGAAGCTGTTGGGAACCCGTATCGGGATGAAATCTCCGCTTAGGCTGCCTTGTATCAGATGCTTTAACGAGTGTCTCCTTTGGAACTTATAATCTGGTCAGGAAGGATATCTTTTGTTAGTTTTATGTACCTGAAAATACTAGACATGTAACCAAGCTTCGATGCTAGATTGCTGGCAAGTGTATCCTTGGTCCCTTATGGTACCATTTATCTTTCTATGTGTATACATTTCAAGTCTTTTTAGGATATCAAGTCTCAGTCCACCATACATCTATATAGTCAACTTTTTGCCACTGAAGATGACTCAAGTGAATCAAAAAGAGTCTGCTTACTAAAACGACCAAGGCCCGACGGCTTTTCAAGATAAGGCATTGAAATATTATTTCGTGTCTTAGGACCCTCTAGAAGGTTGTTACAACGGTGGAAGTGGAAGAGGTTTCGTAACCCGGGGTGGCATACTGAGGCCAGCTAGCGCTTAGTCGTGTCGTGGGTCTTCCGGGACACCCTCTGCTCGTGCTGAGCCACCCTATACATAAAAACAAACACAAAAGGAAACGAACGGGGGATTGTCACGGACAAATTCCTACTAGACCTCAGCACTTGCCTCTGCAACAAGTTTACCAGAATCACCCGAGCCAAGTAGTATCGGAAACTTTGTAAATAGAAATATGTTTGAATCATTATTAATACTAAGAGTAAACATAGTATGTAAGTAAGGAAGATAGATAATGGTTCTGCGAAAGTTTGCCTCCGAAGACCAACCGTTGGAAAATGCACGTATTGTTGGCGGTACACATATCAATGCACATCACGACCTTGGTTGTACTAGATGCAACGATCCGATGGGCGGCCTGTAATATAAACTCGACACAGAATGAAGTTGCTGCGGCATCGGCTGAAGCAGATTATCCGATATTCGCATGGCGTGGTGAAACCGAAGGAGATTTTTGGTGGTGCAACGATAATTGTGTAAATACTGAAAATTGGCTACAAAATATGATTTTGGATGATGGAGGCGATGCAACACAGTTAATTTTGAAGAAATATCTAGCCATGTTTAAAACGGTTAAAGGCATGGTAGAGGTAAGTATCACTGGGATACATAGACTGTACCAGCTATCAGAATCTGAGAAGTTAAAAGTCCTAGTAATGAATGTATTGAATTCCGTAACTAAAACAAAATTTGATAGTTTGTATAGCTGCAAAGAGTCTATTATTGATAGGAGAAAGTGTTCAACAGAAGCTATGTTTGGCGGGAAGGAAAAAGTCATTTGCGGATATGGTATAGTTGGAAAAGGATGCGCACAAGTATTGGAAGGATTAGAATACACCGTGTATATTTCTGAAATTGGCCCTACCTGCGCTCTTCAGGCCAGCATGGACGGTTTTCGGGCGGCGAAGCTTAATAAAGTTACTTGAAATGAAGACATTGTTGTGACCGCCACCGGTAATCAAAATGTTGTAAGTTGTGATCATATGGACAAATAAAGAATGGGCGTACAGTTGGCAATATGGGGCACTTAAATACTGAAATCAATGAGAATAGTTTACGGACTCCAGTTTGATCGCAAACAGACCAAGTTTGGTGAATTTATCGTGCTCAAGTATCCCATCGTTCGTTTTTTTGGGAACATCTATTGCACCGGCTCTGGCATTGATATAATCATTTCATGGATATAATTATTCAATGGATGGACGTTTACGTAGCAAGCTTACATCTTCCCACACCCAATATCATCTACTGCTGAAGAAAATAACCATAAAACAAACGGAAGACATTTGAAGTCTCAATCAGGCACGGCCACCAACATTGAAAATAAGTAAAACTAATTTAAAAAACACCGGGAAAAAACCTTGCAGCAAAAAAGGTTGGAGCCACAGATATCTGGAGCTCCAAAGGGTCAATGATAGCACTAAGATCCATGAGTCCAAGAAGTCGCGGCCAACTTCACCGAAGGGTATTTCAACGGGGCGAAAAAATCGCATCCAAGGCGAGGACGGACGGAATCGTGGCTCTTTTTCCCGTTTTGGATTCTGTGTGGGAAGGTCACACCATCGAGCGAAAGAGGTCATCCCAGATAGCAATTCTCGAGTTGGTGGCTGGATTATTTTCTTTTGGAACCCGAGTGCAAGACGTGACTTTCATCAAAACGACAACTCCAGGGATTCTTCCATGAAGGAGACGACAAACAAAAACATTGGGCCGCCAAAGACACGCCTCGAGGAATCAGTATTGATGTTCGTCAGAATACACATGACTAGCGTCCAACGGGACACGAGCGAAGAGAAAAATTTACCGGGGGCCCCTGTCGTCGAGATATTCGAGTTTACGTAAATATTGTCTTAGAATTAAGGCAAAATTTCTTTGAGAATTATTTACAATGATTGAGCAAAAAAAAATTACTCTTAGAGTTTGTTTCAAAATAAGCAGCATAATTTGTTAAATAATAATGAATAGTGAACTTTCAGTGAATTGCATGTACTTTTATTTCTTTTCTCTGTAATACTTGATTCGGGAGTGATTAAGAAAATTTTAGGGCGCCCATTTTCCGCCTCAATAATCCGCAAGTGCTGGGGTGTATATGGATCTTTGTTTGGTGCAAATCCCGGCTCCCGGTGAACTTAATTTCTCGTAATCTAGAATTTAGGATATGTAGAATGCTGAATTGTCGCGGGAGTTAGTTACGTGGGTTGTTCTCCTCTTCTAGGCTAGTGCACCGATAAAAGGAGTGATTTATTTTCTTCTGGCGAGCCAAGCTCGTCTCGAGGCTTGGGGGACAATTTTACGGGTAGACGAGTGGTGCCCACCCCCGTCTCCGACGGAGCGACCCGGGACCCAAAACGCCCCCGGCCGGAGTCAGAAGGTATGGTTGGATCATCTTTGCGAGTTTTATCGCGTAATAAGATGGGGAGGTCATCTTGAGAAATGAAAGATTACTTTTAAATCAAATGATTTTTGATTCTTGAATCAACTTAATCAAAAAGTTCCACCAATCCAAAAGTTGAAACTATAAAGGAAAATTAGCACATTTCAACAATTTAATAAACACAATGATTTAAACTGACCCCGTTTCTGTTTAACTTACTCAAGCAAGCAAAAAAAAAATTAAAATCGCATATAAAAAAATAATTCACATCAAACAACAATTAAATTTAAAGGAATAAAAAAGAATAAGAATTTACTCATCCTTTTTATGCTGTCGAGCACTCTGCAACTGAAAAAGGGAGGACGGAGGAATTATAAAAAGCAAATAATCTATAACTAATTCCAATTTAAAATGAAAACATGGACAAACTGCCACTAATCTTCTTTGTTTTTTTCTATCTTTCGTTTTTCAGCTTTGTAACTCCGGCACTGGCTTCTATTTTCCGGCACTGTACCTTAATTCCTCTTCTCTTTTGACTAAGTTATAAGCCTTGGTATCAACTTTTTTTTCCTCACTCCTTTTTATTTTTAAGGTTTTGTTTATTTCTTTATCGTCGAAGCCAAAATACTCTCACGGCACACTTCGAATTGTGATTGTGCATCCAAGTTAAAATTATAATCGTACACTTAAGCTTTCGTCCACTAAAATTTTATCCAATAACACACAAATTAAAAATCTTCTCCCCAAAATCCAAGTTAAAAATTCACTTAACACCCAAATTAAAAATTTTCTCCCCAAAATTCAAGTTAAAATTTACTTAACGATCATTCAACTTTCTACTGGAATTTCCAAATAAAAATTCACTTCACGATCATTAAAATCTTCTCTTTAAATTTCAAATTAAAATATGTTTTCCCTACACCACCAAAAAATTTCTTCCTCTTTTCAGAACCAAAAACCGAATGCTTTCCCAAATCAAAAATTTCACGCATTCAATTCCACAAACCTTTCATTTCCAATAACCGCTGCCGTACCCAGGTAACGTAATTGAAGTTCAATACACTTCGATTCCGTCACATACACATCTTTTTCATATCGACAAACCCAACAGTTTCAATTTTGCGTACATGGCGATTTGCATAACTATGATAGCGTTTGTTTATATGCAAATCGTCAAATACGAGTATACAGAAATAATTGCTTTTGCCGATAACCCAAAATGGGTGTTTTCTTCCGCTCGGGAGAGCTTGAACCCTGAGTTGCAGCGGACTCCCGGTCGAAAATTCACGACGCTACCAACGGAGCCACCTTCTGTTGATTTCCCATTGTTAGAATTAGCAACTTCAACTATGCACCTTTCTTAATGGGCATGGAAATGAAAATTGTTAGTAGGGATGCGTGGATGAATTTTGTTGGTATAACGACTAAAATTTAAATTTAGTTTAATTTTTTATGAATAAAATTAGTTAGTATGAAGCAAGAAATGAGGTTTTGTTAGGGAAAAGGAATCGAATGAAATTTTGTTAATGGGGAGTAATCAATGGAGTGTTGTGAGTTGGAAAATTAAGATTATTATTATATTACTATTTTTTTTTTGTAGTTAAAAATAGGGTTGGAGGGGTAGGATTGAGATGATGGGGAAATAAAAATTATAGGGAAATTGGTTAAATGTTAATAAAAATAAATAAATATACTGAGTAAAAGGTATAAGTGCCCAAAGGAAGGTGGAGATGTTACGGCGGCAATTTGAACTTGCGAATGGGAGAATGCTGCTACGCCGGAATTTACAATAAGGTGATACACTAGTATCATGTTTTATCGTACAATTATCACAATTCTATTCGGATCTAGGATGAGTATTTATAAGAGCTGAATCAGCTAGCATTCCGACATTAGCCACTGTAACAAATCTTTTATTTTGAATTAAATTTCAAGCTTTACCGCAAGAGGTAAGCATTTAACTACTACATTACGTTCTAATTATCAGCAACTACATCTTCATTACTAGTTATGAGTTTTGCTCTCCTTTCAGTGCCAACTTTAAACGATATCCTTAAAAATGTCCACGACATCAAAGAAATTATCTTAATATCCACTACTTAATCTAATAAGTTTTCAGATAATGTCAACTATCATCCTTGATAACGTTTCTCCCTGAGCTTTAATTCCTTTTTATCCTATAGGCATCATCACTTTGTCTCTATAAAACCCTATTAGCATCTCATACTTTCATCATAAATTGGATTATCCTTACACATTCAGGCCCCTACTCGTTTGCTCTTATCTAATTACACCATTCATAAACTATCCAAACCGATTATATCTTTTTAGTTTTCATAACACATTTCCCCAAAGGATATATGATTAAATGATACCAAATTATGTTTAAGGAACATTTCAATGTTTCCATGCGTGTGTATGCCGGTATGTGTCGAATGTTTGTCACACAAAGTGGAAAAGATAACGTTTTGAAAGCTCTACAGAGAACGGATGAAACTGGATGTTAAATACATGCAAGTATGTATAAAACTTCATTTCCCGCTTAAAAACTTATCTATGAATGGTTTATTTCTACGCAAAGGATATTTTGCCTGAAAGCCAACAAACCTACGCTTACCGGAATTTTTCAATGTGTGCTTTCTATTTGCGAAAATATATGAGAGTGGTATCAACTGTATCAACGTTAGGAATGAGTGAAATGAAAATTTGCCAAGTGTGTTATCAAAGCCCGTACGAGTAGACATGCTTGTACATATATACATAAAAACTGACGAAATTGAGAACTTGGTCTAAGGACATTAAAACATTTTAATTAATTTTTCGTTTACGTCGTTCGTTCCTGTGGAATGAATGAGTTGTTCAAGTTAATGTGGGTAAAGGTGGTATGAGTAGATTCGAAATGGAGTCGCGGGGGAGAATGAAAAATGTGGAAAAGTTCACATGGTTGGTGTACGAGTATGAGGGTATATGGTAATGTGTTTTACTAGGTTGTAATCTAAAACATGTTTGTATGAGTTTTGCCGAGGACTAAACGCAGTAAAGGATAAGAGCTTTGTACTCATGTTGAGAGGTTTTAAAGCTTAGAAGGCACTTTATGCTTTTCAAATGCTTTAACAGTTTTCACAGGAAACGTTTTCTCATGTACGCTGATGAAATTATGATGGTGACTTAGTTTATAGAGTCATAAAAAAGAAATTAAATTTTACGTTAATTATTTTTCGTGCCGCGAACGATGGCGGTAGGACTTGTTGTTAAAAGCTTTATAATATTTTTGATTAAATTAAATTGAAACTTATGGAATTCAACGCGGGAAAAATTAAACGCCATATTGGAAAGAGCAACAGTTGGAAAATGATTTATTTAATGGGATTATTTTGTGCAAACTCTTATAATTATTATCAGAATATGTAATTAACTGATTCCAAATTGAATTCAAATAGCAGCGATTTGGCTTAAATCAAATTTATGAAATTGTTGAAACGGAAACTTAAAAAATTCAATGGAAACTGTACTGTCTGCTCAATTAAATGCGTATATAATGGAATACCTATATGCTGTTGATCTCATCCCTGGAAGCGTCAATCACTTTGAATTTTGTGTTTATGGTTCGCTTTGGGAAAATTATTTTTGTTTTCGTTTCATTTCATTTATTCCATTTCAGTATATCTACAATTCAAATTTAACTTCTACTTACACTATGCTTAAGCTAGCGGACAATTTGTCTTATCTAAGGTTCTCTTAATCTAGTGACGGGACACATTTGTCTTAACCTAATGCCTTAACATCAGAAGTGCCGAAAGTTACTACCCCCCTTGGGCCAACGCTATGACAATTTCGTCCCATTATATTTATTGCACCATTCATTAGCATTATTCATGAATATTCTGATGAAAACACCTTGTAATTTAATATGAACCATGAGTATTTATTTATTTAAATCAAATTATTAATTCCTTACAGACAAAAACGTAATAAACTATACACTCACTTGCTGTTTTAAATTAAGAAAAATCTATAAACTAGTTATAATTATTTGTACAGCAAATATTGCATGAATAATATTCTTTAATAGTGCATTTATTGCAGACAGTTTTTTTTTTCAGAAAGATGGCACTTCACATATGACTTATTATTTGTGCATTTGGACTTAACCTGACACCTTGAACGTTTCTCTTGTCTTTCTGGTATGTTTTCCGAAATTTATACAGGCATGGTTGTTTTTCTTGTATTCCCAATTCTTCTCCCAATTGCAGTAAAAAATCTCTGCGTTGATTATTTTATACAATATCCAGGCTTTTATACCTACCAAATCTAACAGGTTATAAAATATGTGAACTGGCCAACGTCTAGAAGCAGCCTTTACTGTGTATTTGCGGCTCATCGAATCTACAACATCTACGCCATATTTCGTGCTGTTGTAGCATAACACTGTTCCAGGTTTTTTCTCTGAGCCATAGCTTATTGGTATATCGGGATGCATACTGCTGAGCATAAAAACATTTTTATTCGATTTAGCCTGATAAACTGTCAATGTTGTATCACCGTTTTTAGGGTTTTGTACTAAAATACAAAACCCTATTGCAATCACGACCTATGTCCGTCTGTCCATCCGTCCGTCCGTCCGTCCGTCTGTATGTCACAGCACTTTTCCTCCGAAACTGTAGAGGCTACAGCCATGAAACTTTGTGGAAAGGTCAGAAGTGGTGACTTCTTGAAAGTTCAAGGATGAAAAAATTTTTCAAAGGGGTTTAAGGGGGGTCTCCCCATATAGGGAGTTGACCCCTCAAAAAAAAATTTCACCATTGGTAGTCGAGTAGGGTGTCATTGGAAAGGTCTCAATGAGGTCTTTCCAAAACAAGTCTTAAAATTGCCTTATGAGTACCGAGCGGGGCAGGGGAAGGGGAAATGTACGAACTTTTCGCGTACCCCCCCCCCCCTCGCGATTGGACACCTTCCATCCGAAAAATCTGAAAAAATCATGAATGTAGGCCTTTATGAGTACAACAACAACAAATACATGAGAAGTCTAAATTCACTCAACTTTGTTAGTAATAGTATGATTTATCGATTTGATGTTTTCTTCAATAAAATCTAAACGGTACCCTTAAACTCAATAAAATTTAGCAAACAGATGACTATTTATAAGATTGATCTTTCCTGAAACTTTCATAAAGATTGAATAGTATTTACCGAAGTTATAGCGGTTTGAATTTTCCTGTATTACTATGGAACAATGTGCCCTGTATTACTATGGAAACATATGGCTATGGAGCCATATGCGCTTTTTACTGACTTAGATACTACAGCTTTGCTAGGATTTGCATGAGTACATACAATTGAAACAAGTCGAAGAGGCAGGAGAGAGCTCCTAGCAAAAGGGCTTTGTAGCCATTCTAGGATACGAAAAAATAGGCCATGAATCGATGCTTACAGTACAGAGGAGTGGCCCCTGAAAAAAATTTCATGAAAGGTAGCCGATATGAGTATTAAATGAAAGTTCTCTATGAGAGCTTTTCAAAACAGTTCTTAAACTGACAGTTTTTGCGTCAGTGGGGGCACCGTGGAGTGGGGGGGAATACATGAAAAATGTATTTCCTCCCTCGCGAATGGACACCCGTGATCTTAAAAAAATCTGAAAAAATTATCAAGGGAGATATTTATGGGTATAACTTTAGCAAATACCTCAGAAGTCAAAATTCTTTCAACTTCGTTAATAATAGTATGATCCTCGAACATGATGTGTTTCTTAATTTTATTCGTTGCTGGTTACGGCATTTTGTAAGCTGAGTACAAAACCCTTCTGACATGAGCATAGGTCAGTCTACCCAACTTGTTTTAGAATAAATTGTAGTGAAAGTAGGTATAAAAATGTCCATAAAGGACTGCAGTGATGGTCTGCTACCTCGGCGGAAGAAGATGTTAAGATCGCCGAGATTGGCCTTGTCTGGGGACGCGTGAATGCGCTGGCAGGCTAACGTTGCGGTGTCATGGGTTGTATTCTTTCCCCCAGCACAAGAACCCACTACAAAAAAATTTCGCATTCACGAATTCTTGGGTCCCAGAAAAGGTCTGTAATGTGACGCCTACGCCCGGGAATCGAAGTGATTCCGATCCCGAACCCTGGCAACCGGCCAGATATGTATGACTTCGAGGTGTAAGCGGACTTCATCTTTCGTGCAGATATCATTGCGCAAAAAATATTTTTTTCAAATATTTATATCTGTGGATATAAATATTTGAAAAATAAAATTAATTAAACCCCGACACATTTCGAAGCATATCTATCTGGCAATGCCTCCCACAGTTGCCATCCAAAACATCGAATAGAGGGAAAAATGGAAACTGGTTGGAAGTGTCATTCGTCATATAACCTTCAAAGTGGCGACTAACCCTCACGTGCAAAGTGGATTCGATAGTTGCACAGTTCTGGCGTTTACTGGAGCAGTCTGGCGAATATTTCATAGGCCCGACGATTGAGGTCGAGAAACAAAAAAAAAAGAAAAAAAGGTACGATTAAAATATTCTACGATGGGATATTGATTTAGATGTTTACAGGATTGAAGAGCTACACAGTCTGCATTTCCTACTTCAACGGGAAAGTTACCCCCTGTATCCACTTCCAAGCCGATGACTGTATCAAGTGGAGAATTGCTGGAAATCTTACCGGAGGAAAATGCTGTGCTGTTCTTGTTCATGGTCTTAACCTTCTTCTGTATTTATAAAGCGAAACGTAAGTGTCGGGAAAATTGCTAGTTGCAATCAGAAAACGGAAAGGGTGATCCAGATAATGACGGCGAATCATCAGCAGTCTTGATTGAAAAAGGCGAAGACTCCGACGAAAGTGATTATGTTGGCAATCGGCCGAGTAACAACTGTGTAGTATGCTGAGCGACCACATTACGCTTTGATCATCACAGTTTTATATTGGATTGCTGTATTTCAAAAGCAAATCACAGGTACTATCTCTTTGGCTTAATTTTTGCTATTCTTGCTCTGTTGTTGGCTGCCAATTTAACCTTGACCGCGGTGTGCCATCCATTGTTGCTATTCCACCTTTTCGGAGTGCATATCCTGCTACCAGACGATTGCAGCGAGGTGTTCGATCAATATGAAATGGGGTTATCATTCATCTTATCGGGCTACTCCCTGATAATAGCAATTTTGGCAACAGCAGAGCTAGTCATCCAAATTTATTCTATATCGAAAGGAGTTACACTCAACGAATGGAAGAGAAATCGGCGAGTAGGAAATAGGAAATCATTATGCACGAATTGGCGAAATTTTTTATGTTAGTTGTAATATGTTAGTTGTAATAGAAATGGCCTAGTAAGAATCTAGCAGGTAGTTTTCGATAAGACGTGAAGGTAGAAATAATTTCACGGAAATAAATTTAATGTAGGACAAGTAAAAAGTTGCTTTAGTTAAAAAGCATTACACTGCAATTATTATGAAATAATACGATTTCCAAAGTACTTTCATATTTATATTAATAATTCTAACGTCAGAACATTTTTTTTTTTAAATTTCTTGTCCACGATAAATGCCACTCGATATTCATGAATGTCTGACGACTTGCCATTTGTGAGGATAGTTTACAGTAAGATATACCGGATATAATATTTTTGGGTACTCAGACTAGCCTTTCCGAACATTGTTGTTGGACATCTTTGACAATCACTTTTAATTTGGGTTTCAATAATGCCTCCACCATTTGATTTAGGTGTTTCATCATCTTTATACAGTCCAAATAGTTAGTGGAGGACTCGTCTGGTGCATTGGTTCGCGAGTCAAAGCTCAAATTTCGTATATTGGTTTTTCTGTCCGAGTAATGAGCTGTGAGGGGCTCTGATTGAAAAATCAGGCAATAAATTAGAAGCAAAATTAAGAAACTCGATGTAAAAATTCAATTTAGATTAGTATAGGAGTCTATTATATGATTATCTATAGTAAACGTTAACTCGTTAACTCAAGGAGTTGTCACCACCTACCTTTCGGACTAGCAAGGATCTGCTACCAGCTTCTATTGAGTGGCTCCGTTATTTCCTCGGTTCCTCTTTATATGCTTTTCTTTGGCTCTAGTCTTCAACGCTTTCATTGGTGAGAAGCAATTTGACCATTGCGTTACAAGTTGCGCGATTTTATGCTTTGGAGTCCAATACTTTGTTATTTGTGATCCAGTGGATTAAAGTTGCGTTCAAGTCACCGATGTATGCTCTCAAATGATCATGTTTCTTCTGATCCAGCTTTTGAGCCCTTGTTCAGTTCCCTGTTGCATTAAAAAGTAGCTTTGTACTTCTCTGTAAACCGAAATCTTTTTTTAGTCCTTGTTTTCCGTTAAGAGTCCTGCTACATCTTCGGTGGCGCTAAAGTCTAAATCTGGGATAGTCTTCTCGATCCATTGATCACGTCCGCCAGTTTAATTTCTTAGCCATATTTTTCTATCAGCGTCAACTGAGTCCTCCTATCATTTGCGTGGCCTTTCTTGTGCCCGGTGAATTTCATGCGTCCCTTCATCACTTTCCTAGGTATCCTAGCTTCCAGCATACGCTCGACATGGCCGGCCTGTTGTAATTTCTTCAATATTGCGATGTTAGAAACTCGTGGTTCGTTTAATATATTAAATGTATAACTCTCCTTGCTTAAATGAGCACGAATATTCGACATAATTACAAAATCCAGGGAGTTTAAACAATATAGATAGAGCGATGGTTGTCTTCATTTCTTAATCAATTCCTTACAATATGCGTCCATTTTTTTTAGACTGTACTGAGCCTACAAATGCCCTTCAATCTTTACATTAACTTAAACAAGTCATTTCTGATTTCCTACCTGCCGTATAAATACGATAAATATATTGTCAAATACTATGAAGTCATTCTTTAGATGTTGAGTTAAAATATTAAAAATTTATTAAGAATTATTTGTTATTTGTTCAATTATCTTATTATCTTAATTATTATTATTAGTATTATTATTATAATTACTTTGCAAGAGTCTAACGTAGCTTTGACATGTTTTTTTTCTTTAAACAAATCCGATGTATAGTGAATCACAAAGAAATTATTGAAATTATTGTTTTTAAGTTTGTTTATGCATATATATATACCCACATTTTGATGAATAACAACATGAATTGCTAAACAGAACCACGACTTTCCTTTTCAGCGGTTCTTCTTTTTCAGTGGGAAGAGAGAGTGCAGGGTAGGTATGTCGTCGCGAGGGTAGGGTTTCGCCAAATCCGCTGAGGTCGGTTTCGTGTCGCGCGCGGTACGCGGTACCTTTGATTGTTTCGTTATTTTATTTAGAGTAGTCTTCGTCGGGTTGAGTTAGAGTAGTATACTTTTCGGTACCGCGTCGAAACTTCGGGAACGCGAAAGAAAAATTAGATCTTGAATTCTTGACTGGTTATAAGAAGAAATACGGAGTAACGTAAAGTAGGTTTCCTCTCCGTATGGTTTGTTTTGATAACGCGTTTTGGAAAACGGGCATGTTCAGGTGGCTGAAATATTGTAATTGAGCGTAACCCATTCGGAGACCCGCGACCGAAATCCTCTCCGAACTAGCTGGCCGACAAGCAGCCACCGCGTGAATGGGTTACGGTGCACGGATTGGTTGACCTGTTGGTACCATCCGTTGGCACTACTCAGACTTAACGTCTAGAACCGATGAGAGGGCGGTTCCGCGTTTGGACTAAAAATGTTGAAAATCATTACAGGTCGACCGAAGTCGAAAAATAGAGGTAACTAGCTAAGGTTTGGATTGCTTGTTCCAAGAACAAGTGAAAACGAGCAGAAACGGACGGACTGGTGGACACCTCTTCATTACGACAATCGTTATGGCCCACAAATAAGAGTGGGGCATCCGGATGAATGTGGTGCCCCCTTGCAGCCTCCCAACCAAATCAAGATCCGAACGTAGACGTGGCCATGTATTTCCAATTTGAGTGAACAGCTCATACAAAAACACTTTGTATGACCCTTTTCCACAAATGAGAAGCGCAAACGTAACCAATTTTTACTATAGAGCTATGCAATGGAATCACATAACCCTATATCATCAAAGGGCATGCGAGCAGAAGGCCGCGTTACCTGGTAAGAGCTCCTAGGTACAACGAAACGGTGGCGCGCTCGATGGCTAGCCCATATTATCTGAAAGGCCGGCTTTCGTTGCGGGTCATATACCGGGTCAGATTGAATAAAATGGATAGACCGAGGACTCGGAAGTACTTCTTTGTCCACAAGTTTCACAAGTTACCACTTGTCAGCCCAGAATGAATTCTGACCCACAAGCAGCGTGTGTATTGTCATGGATAGTCACGGACTAGCTAAACAGCCAATCACATGTAATCAAGATCCATGTAATGAAAGATGCTTAGGCACTGCTTGGTTTGGGGTGCAAATCAGAATCCTCCGCAAATAAGATGTTAGGATAGTAATTTCCGAATACACATAAGGACTCTAATATCATTTGGCCTTACTAGTCATACAATGGTGGCAAACCACCAAAATATGAGACAAAGCAGTTCCAAACGACATTGATGTCCAAGTCAAAATACGTCCGGAAGTTATTAAGTTGCTGGGGCACGATTTGCACAATATCCCTAAGTAGTTACCTACCCGCCAAAAATCTGGACACCTTGTAGGGTCACCTTGAGACGATGGACTGTCTCGTGCTTACGACTGTTGATACAGCCGGGCTTTTCGGGCCCCACGTTGGGCACCATTTTGTAGTGAAAGTAGGTATAAGATGTCCGCGCAAGACTGCAGCGATGATATGCTGCCTCGGCAAAAGAGAATGGTAAGATCCGCCAAGATTGGCTTTGTGCTGGGGGAATGAACCCACCCCACGACACTGCAACGCTAGCCTGCCAGCGCATTCACCCGTTTCAAGACAAGGCTAATCTCGACGGATCTTACCATCCTCTTTCGCCGAGGCAGCAAACCATCGCTGCAGTCTTGCACGGACATCTTATACCTACTTTCACTACAAAATGGGCTATATTGTTCGGTTTTTACGGAAACGGGTATTTTTCTGTGAATTCTATTTATTGTATTCACGGTGGTAATATTTTTTGACTTCAAATATTTCGCTAGTGAAATTGAAGTAAAAAGTTGTCACAAGTGACATTTCGGCCTTTATTGATGTAAGGTTCCATCAATTTCGCCACCCAGTCGCCCTAAACGCTCATCATAGGTCTTTTTTCATATTTTCCAAGGTAAGAGAATGCATTTGGTACATAATTTGCATCTTTGGCAACAGCCATCTAAATTTTTTGACCATACTTGTATTTGTCTAGTCTAGACCTCATAAACTGGGTAAATCGGCAACGGCACTTAGATGGAAAGAGTTATTCGTCAATCGTTACATATGGTCTGGGTATGTAACAAGCTTTTATATTCGTGATAAATTTGTACAAATTTCCGAAATCATAGCAAGCTTACCTTTAGTCATTCTTTGGCGTCTACTGGATTTGTGATCAAATCGAAGGATTGTTGCCTTTATTATGGGATTACCCCATTTCATCGACCATAATGAATCTAGATCTAAGTTATGTACACCAATTGAACCACGTATGTAAAGTACAGCGATAAAGGCCTACAATTCTTCCATCACCATACACCAAATTTCGCCTCTTAGTTGGCGGTTGCGCCTCTTCCACAGTGTATTCTAAAATATGGTGCATGATTTTTTTTTCTAAAATTATTTACCAAGCATTTTTACAAGTTTCATCCAAATTGCGTTTCGCATACGGCGTTGGCCCAACGTGATCTATAAAAACATTTTGATCTCCAAACCTACCAGCTGTACTACCAGCCTCGATTACTGTCCAGGTAGTACCACCGGGAGAAACAGATGTTGAGCCTAATGTCATTTCAAAACGAGGATTCGTCAATGTTGTAAGTGATCCCTTACCTGCAGGCAACCAGGCACGATTACACCGTGCTCGTCCTCGCCTTTGACTCCACCCACGATATTGTGCCTCATTCATGACACCCATAAAACTTTTTGTTTCTAGAATATAAAAATAAGGAAGCTATTTTTATAACTATAAACAAAACAAATATGTAACACTGTGTGTGTGTGTGTGTGTGAGTTATTTCCCACACCTAAAAACTTGTACCTAGCTGAAAATAATCTACAATATAAAGTAAACACAGCAATAGCTGTAAGTTTTCCAACGAAATCAAATAACAATGTATAAGGTTATCCATTTTACGCTTGGGAAAGTAAAGCTAAAGAAAACACATAAAATATTCAGAAACAAAATTTTTTTAAGTCAATATAAAGATTCAATCTTGCCATGAAACACAACATCATTCAAATGTCTTCCACGGGACCTCTTACAGGCCTCAATCCTTTCGAGGTAATTTTCAATGACTTTTCGGCACATTTCCAGCAATATCTCGGCCTTAACTTCACGAATATTGATTTTCAATTACTCAAAATTTTGAGGATTGTTTGCGTAAACACGATCTTTTGCATAGCCCCATAAAAAGAAATCCAAAGATGTTAGCTCGCAGGATCTTGCGGGCCAATTGATATCACTCAATCTCGAAATTACGCGTCCTGGAAATTTCTCTTGCAAAAGTGCTCGATTAGCCTGTGTTGTGTGGCTTGTGGCTCCGTCCTGTTGGAACCACATGTTTTTCAGATCATAATCTTCAATTTCTCTCCAAAAATAATCGGTTAAAATACGTCCATAGCGGTCAGAATTGACTGTAATGGCTCTTCCTTGATCGTTTTCGAAAAACTACGGGCCAATAACACCACCAGACCATAATGCACACCAAATGGTCACTTTTTCCGGATGCAAAGGCATTTCTGCGATCACCTGAGGATTTTGAGAGCCCCATATGCGGCAACTCTGTTTATTTACGTAACCACAGAACGAAAGATGAGCCTCGTCACTTAAAAAAATTTTGTTCGAAAAATCGTTATCATTGGCTTCTTGTTCAATCAACCAATGTATTTCTGCGTTGTGTATGGTCTTGAGGCTTACGTTCTTGAGTGAAATGGATTTTGTACGGATGAAGATGCAAATCCAAATGAAAAATTCGCCACAATGAGCCGTAAGACAAGCCCAAATGTTGAGCATGTCGAGGAATCGACAAATTCGGGTCTTTCTTCACACTTTGAGCAACGACAGTGATATTTTCAGCAGAACGAATGTTGCGATGATGCGCAGGCCTTGCAAATGTCAATACAGCAGAGTTTTTGTACGAAAATTTAATAATTTTAACGCGTTTTTCGACTGCTAAACGATCCATATTTCTAAATGCCAAACCTTCAACTAAAAAAAACAAGCTTTGGATGATATTTTCCTACCACGAAATGGATAACACGTTAATTACCTTCTTACATTTCTCTTTGAATGGTGTCTCCAGGCTCGCAAAAAGAAGGACTAGAATTGTATTCTAATTGATAGTCGTCGTCAAAGTATTCCAACGGCTCGGCATCTGATTCATCCTTTAAAATTTATTCAAACAACAAATTTCGTGCGATTTCTAGACGTAGCTATAAAACGTGGGGTATAACGTACAACCAACTGAAAGAAACAATGTCCAACTGTTTATTCACGCACACATCACCCATTCATCGCGTAACTACCCAGAACAATAATCTTACATTGAGTTGTTTCATAGAATATGGACGGGACAAAAATGACCTGGAGGCGGTTTTAGGTAAATCACTCATTTCATCACTTGGTATTTTTTTTATTAGTGAAAAAATTTAAAACTTAATAAGCACAATAAATTATTAAAGTCATTAAATTTCACGGACCTAAGGAAATAAATTGCAGGTGGAACAAAAATGGAACGGTGGCGCTTCTAGTGTTAATCATCCAATGCTAATCACACTCATATCAGAAAGGTTTTGTACCCAGTTTCTCAGAAATGCAGTCACCAGCAATGTATAACGTCAAGAAATATGTCAAAGAGATGTGCACGTTCAAAAGAAAATCCTACTTTCAACTGTCGCCATTTTGGTGCAAACCGACAAAAATCACTCAAATCATGAATTCTCAAAAATGTTAATGTTGTTGACCTTATTGGAAAATTTCATGAAGATCAAGTCAAAACTGCAGTGACTGATTGGATGGAAGGTCCATAAAATACCAAAATCATGTGTTATTGTTGTTATAATTGGAGAAATTTCAAACGGCAATAACTTCCGTGTATATCATTCGATTTTCATCAAACTTACCAAGTTTGAGAACCCTTAGTAGGACTACGTAATTATAGAATTTCGTCCAGTTTAAGGGTACCGATGCGACTTGATTGGGGTAAATGTGAAATTCGAATATCATACTATTATTAACAAAGTTGAGCGAATTTCGACTTCTAAGGTATTTTTTGTTGTTGTACTCATAAACACCTACCACCATAATTTTTTTCAGATGTTTTTGGATCACAGGTGTTCAATTGCGAGGCGGGGACACAAATTGTTCGTGTATTTCCCCTCCCTGTGCGTCCCTTGAAGCAAAAAGTATCAAATGAAGACCTGTTTGAAAAGTTCTTATCAAGACCTTTCATTTGATATTCATATCGGCTACCTTTGATGGCATTTTTTTTCGGGGGCCACTCCCCTGTATGGGGAGACCTCCCCTTAAATACCTTATAAAATTTTTTGTACTTGAATTTTGAAGAGAGCACCCTTTCACACCTGCATACAAAATTTGATGTTTCTAGGTTAAGTAGGACGGACAGACAGGTCGCGATTTTAGTAAGTTTTTGTAAAATTATTCTACAAAACCCTAAAAATGGACAGCACGTTGAATTAAATAACACCAGGGGTGTCATAACGAAGATAAGGCAAGGATGGCAAAGAAACCAGGATTCAGGAATACGAAAGTGGATAGAGGTATTTTGAGGTTAATACTGTAGTTTTGAAAAGGGTAATGATAGCGTATGTCATCAGAGGCTGTGGCGTCCGGGCACAAACTGTAACTCGGAAAATTTGGATTCACAATGACGGGTTTCGTTGCAGACCGTTATTCTACAGTCGTTAAGTAGCGAAAGGTACTGGGGAAAGTTTTTTCAAAAGGGTCTTGCATCTGAGAAATCGAAATCTATGATGAGGAATTGAGTAGCTAAGGGCTTGGAATAGATTTTGGCTTTATAGAGGAACTTGAGGGCTTGTTTGGTGAGAAAGTAGTATATTCGAGGGACTAAGGCTCTATCAGAGACATTTTAGTGGTGCTAAAATAGGCCTATTCTAGTCTGTCTTTGATGCGTCGCTTTTCTATACTATGTTTTATGAGAGTTGAGCGTTTTCCTAAAACGTGCTCATTTTCTGTGCTGATCTCTGGCTTTGATCGGTCACTGTGACCACAGTTTGTATGCGATTATCAGAATTTTGGTCTTATTATGTAGCTGTGACTTTGTTATTTGTGTCAAGAAATGTTTAGTGTCTTGCGTAAGAAAACAATGTTTTATGAGAGTTGAAATAGGAAAACAGCAGAAAAAACAATATTGTCTGCATAAAAAACCACGCATAATTTTAAACATTGTTTTCATTACTTATAAGTGATACATGAGTGCAAACAAACAAACTAAAACAAAAATTACTTTTCTAGGTGGCCCACTAAAGGAAATGGTAATATTTTTGGGGGCAAGTTTCGGGAACTTTTTCCCTTTATGGCACTACTGTGTTGACAATTTCCAACCGATTTGGAATATTTTTGTATTGATAAATAGATTAGCATATGAATTTTCCAAAAAGTATAAATTTGTGGTACTTTGGAAAAGTTCAAGGGCAGTTTAAGTGGCTGAAAGCCAAAAAATTTCCAATTTTCTACGTGTCTACCGAAAAACTTTGCATCGATTTTTCTCCCCTGAAAGATGTGAATTTCGGGTTTATTATTTTAAATTTAAAGGCTTAACCCAAATAAATATTTTCGTTTTCGGAAAATATTTCAGGCACATTATTCAGTATGTAGGAGGCATAGAGATGGCTCTATCTAGAACGCGTGCATATTTTGTGAAGATTTCTAAATTTGATCGCCTACTATGCCCTCAATTTTTATTTGATTGTCAAAATTTTAGTCTCATCTTGTAACAGCCGTTGTGTTCCGTCAAGTGTAAATTTGCAGTACTTTGCTTGAAAATATTATGTTTTATGATGTCTAGAAGGCATGGATATGGATTTTTCTAAAACATGTCTATTGCTCGGCTGATCTCTGGATTATCCAAACAATTGTAGAACATCCTGCTCTAAAGCAGTTTTGTCGAACAAACATGTCTCCAGCAGCTTGCATCGTGGTAGTAAATCTCTCCCTGGTAAGTTTCTCTAGAATTTTCCCAACCATGTCTTGCATGCATAACGGACGGTATGTAAACGGTTAACCGGAATATCCTTTCTCCTTAGTGATCAGTGTAAGCCTTACCACGTTCCATCGTACCTGGAAAACACCATCGCGTAGGCAAGCAATGAATGTTGTGATTAATAAATTAGGGCAATGGTGAGAGACAAGTTACAATACGTCTACTAGAATATTATTTTGGCCTGGAGTCGTCCTTGCTTTCGATGACAGGAATGTCTTTTCCAGTTCCAGTTATGTGAGGAGTAGGGACTCAATTGCTCTTTTGCCGTGGACAGAATCGAAATAGACGGGATAGGCGGGGAAAAGTACCCACATCATCTCACCCATATTTTTTGCTTCATGTATGCAAGGCGTGCGTAGTTTACTAAGGTTACACATAACTAGGTTCTAGCCATTGCCCACGCATTCTTGTTCACAATTTCCACTAGATCTTTCTAGCAGCTAGCATTGCTTTTATTAATGAGTTTAGTTACATTACTTGGCTGGCTTATATGCTGCTATCCAGTAGCAGTAGATCTCCGTCAACCACTAGTACCTTGGGAGCTTGCCGCGTTGAGGTTTGTGACGGGCCACAGAAGCGCTGTAAGCTGTCCTTATAATGGTCACATATGAGTTCATCACACCTTAAGCTACCAGTTCTCTATCCCTTGCGAATCACCTTGGAGTAGAGCATCTGTCGTGAGCACCGTGACGAACCTATCAACGTTCATCCCTACCATGTTCCACCCGATTGTAAAAGGTCAAGAGCACTGGGGTAGGGAGACAACACCACGGATCTTAAGCAGAATGCCATGATAATCACTGTCTGGGTAGCCCTTAAATACTCTCCAATAGTGTATACTCCGTAAGAAGAATTCCGGACATGATATTCACCATGTCTGGTATGGTTTCTTCACAGCCAAAATACGGTGGATAGTTGGCATATTTCTGATGTTTGGTACGACAAGCACCGTCTTTGCAGCTTTTCATAAGAATTATTTTCTTCACAAATCTGTTGAACATATGCTCCATTCGATACCTTTAGCGTTGAAGTCCCCCCCAATAAGCACGTTGCTATGTGCGTTTGAGAGGGGACCCTCAAAAGCATTAAACTTGGCTTGAAAAGATGATATTGGCTAGATCGGTACTAGGTATACACTAAAGAAGGTGATCCCTGAGCATTGAATACACATGAAACCATCCCCTCATTCACTGTTCCGAACCCAGATGGTAGGAATACCAGTTTCATCAGGATACCATAATGCAGAACTGTGATCGTGGTGCTGCTTACTCAATAGCAAAATGTCCCTCATAAACTGCTCGAGCAGGTTTTGGGCGGCTGAAATGCGGTGTAGGCTTACCTGCAGGATGCAGTTCATCAATGTTCTGACTTAACGTTGGTTAGGGCTTCCTAGCAAACAAACTTTTGCCGAGGACGAACTTTGATGCGTCAAATAATGCTTCTTGATTGTCTACCTCTGCTCTAAATTTGACCAGGATGTGGCCCGCCTAAGTTCGATGCACTGCTTCAATAGGTGACTACATTTCTTCTGATATTCCATAAAACTTCTACGTAGGATTGGTCATCTTGAGGTTTGACAAGCAGTGACTGCTGCCAGGTTCTTTGTTAAGGCGTTTTCTCTCCCGTTTTACATCAGGTTTTTTTTTCATGCTGGTGACACGATAGGAATTTCTTTAAAAAATAGAAAAGAAATTGGAAATACTACTGATCTAAACTGTTCGAATATTACAGTGAAAAGTGCAAACATTATTGATCGACTTCAATAAACTTGCAAAAGTTTTAAACTGTTTGAATAAAGAAGAAAATATAACAGTATTAGCAACAACCTCGTAAAAGTTTTAAATAGCTAAAGAACAGAAAACATAACAGTGAAAATAACAACCTCGTACAAACTCTAAACTGTTCTAATACTACAACCTTATATTGAAACATTAATTGTAAATATTCATGACATCTACCGGAACTAAAATAAGATTGATACACATCGAGGATAGGTGCCGCTGGAAATGGTAAAGAGATTTTAAAATTAAATTTTTTCGCTTTTAGGAAAACAATTTCGCTGAGCAAGTAAAAATAATATATAAAACCAGCGAAGCAGGCAAGGAAAACGCAAACTACTACTAATCATTGCTTCTTGCTGGTTGTCTTTACCTAGCAATTTTTTCAAAACCGATCGGACTTGTGCCTGGTTAAGTTTAGTCTGGTTGTTGGTTTTGCCTAGTGAGATCGTTTGGAGGAAACCATTTAGCCTTGTGCCTTGTTTGGTCTAGTTGGTGTAAAGGCCTAGACCCGTTTATACTTACCTATTCTTGGTTGGCCTGTTGGCTCAGGAAGCATAACGCTTTTCTGATTGGCCTTTTGGCTCAGAACCCCAACCGCATATCTAAATAAATTAGTTGGCTATTTGCCTAGAATCCTTGGATCCCGCCAAGATTAAGTTTGGTAGAGGCCATCGCAGCAAACCTCCGAGCCGGCCCTAAGGCCATCTGTATTGCTGAATCCAGGGCCTGGCAGAAGAAGCCGCTTGACACAAAGGTGGCAGAATTAAAACCACCGGCATTGCATGGTAGCTGGCAAAGAAAAGCAGATGACCAAGGCTGCATCGAAGGCAGCGGAGCACGAGAAATTTCGTCACCTGGTCAGCGAACTGCAGCGGGAGTACCAGTAGCTTCAGCTTTCGACTAAGAAAGTGAAGGCATCTCAACAACGACCCGCCGGGCAGGTGATCCCTGACCAATGAGGAAACAACCTCACGCAACCATCTCCGACCCCGTAGCCAAAATCTAAGATCTGCTGCAGATCAGGGTCATTAGAACTTAAGTGTTAAAGTGTAATGAATTAAATGTGAACTTAGTGATAACGAAACCTAATTAAATATGATTAAAATAATAAATTACCAATCTTTCACTGGAGGTTGGCAAGAGTTCGAATGTGTTGGAGTGCAGAGAAAAGATTTGCGGCTTGAAAAGTAGGGCCGACAATTTCAGTTTGCAAGTTTACAGCACTCAAAACTGTTCGAAACTTATGCCGGACCCTATTCAGTCTGACTCCTCATACTTGCGGAAACCTTTTCCAACTCAGACACTTCACTTCAGTTAAAATAATCTTGATCAATCTTTTTCCAGTGGACTTTATGAATAATTAAAAGTGGTGTTAAAAAAATTTTCAGTGGTAAACAAAATAAGAAAAGCAAACCAGGTAAAATCAAAATATTTGAAAAATACATAAGTTAACCAAAGGTCTGATAAGCCCTTTTATAAAAACGACGTATTGCACCAATCGAGTCCCAGCCAAAGCATTACCAGCTGAACATTAAGGAGCAGTCGAATACTATAGCCAAATAGAAGTAGGTCGGAATCATCCTTATTAGAAACCAAATTTGGAATCCCACGAGACCTCGTGACCCAGAAATTAACATTCAATATCAAATTAGCAGTAATGCATGACAAACGTCTGGAAAGAGTGGCAAACTTTCGTGGAATAATAAAACAGCTCAAAGTAGATATTTGAAGGTTTCATGAAATCGCATTAAACTAGGAAACCAGCCCTCAAGACGTATCGCAATCCTTCTTCCAAAACATTTAGGGTTCTCCAAACACCAATTTTTCTGCGGCAAGATCCCATGGCAAACGATAAAGCCTTAAAAAAATCTATACTAAAAGCCAGCAATTTGGACGACTACTCGAAAGTTACGAAGTTAATGGGACAAAAATTCCCTTTGTTTTCAAAGACCCCAAGCCTAACTTTCGTTTTTGAGCTTCAGACTTTTATCGGTTGTGCTTAGCAATTTCGAAATCGATTGAATACTCAAGAACACGAAGCACTCATGCAAAATTTTTCCAACACGCTTATGAGGTGAGGCATATCAGCTAATTTCTTCGAGTATCCCTTGCACCCTTTACGAAGCAGAAGAATTATTAAATCGGTTCTACCTACCTAGGGAAACATATCAAGAGCTAGTAAATGAATTGATTACCTGTAAGCAAGCCTCAGTCACAACCTTCATATCTCGTTTACGAACACTTAAACGTTGCCAAGAAGCCGCTGCAATTAAATACAGCAAAGAAGCAATCACAATCGCTAGTCTGCAAATAGAGGACTTCATGAAAGATGCGATGAAAGGTGGAATAGCTGACTCCCATCTCTGTCAGTACCTACTTAATCTCGAAAAAACAAGTTTCGAAGAATAAGTACCGAAAGCGCTAGACACCAAATTCTAAATTCCATGCAAACGTATGCCCCATTCATACCAAATCAACCTCCATATTCCTTTTAACGAGTCCTTTATACATTCGACCCTTTGGCTACGCCTTTCCAACCTGAAGCGCCAAACACTGCCAATATGAGCTCCCAAAAATCCAAATCAATAGAAATACTAAGATCATTTGCAGTTTCTATATTCTGTATTCTGATTGTTACAGTCGTGACCCAAGAGACTGGAAAGCCAAATCTTCGAAAAGAAGTTCTAATAAGACTGCCAAAGTGTACAATGTGCGAGTAAAATGTGACTTCTGCGGTCGCAGAAATCATTAAGTAACCACATTTATCCAGAAAAAGAAATGGAAAAAAAGCTAAGAGAAACGAACAGTAGTCGCGCCAAAAATTCCTGACTCGAGTATAATTAACGCCAAGTGTGATCGGAAAGAAATACCACCATTTAAAAATACCAAAAAAGCAAAGAAAACAAAATTAATGGACATAGGAAAATAGCCAAAAACAATTTTAATTGTCGACACGGGTGCTGAAGTTAATATAATCAAAAGGACATCAATAAAAGAGACGAGTCCAATAAACCCAAATCAAAAAATTACTCTTCAAAGTCTTTTCTGAAAGGGTAAAACCCTTGGAACTACGCTAGGAAATTTCACTCTCGCCTCAAAACTACCATGCACTTTTCAAGTGGTGGAAAAAGTTCCTGGACTACCAAATGACGGATAATTAGGAAACGACTTCCTATGAAGAAGCTATGGCATACGGCGTCCAAGTCAGTCACTTAGGTTTCCTCGCACGGAAATCAAACCTAGGGAATTTTTAGTCCTTTGGGACCCCCGGCAGGTACAGCACAATCACATCAGGCTCTAATTGAGTTTCCTGTGACCTTTATTTTCTGGCACTTCTTGAAGGAGTTTCTTTGTGGATTTCTCCGCTCCTTTCGTCAGCTTTATCTAGAACCCTTGATCTAGCATTCCACGTCCATCAAGTGCCTCATTCTTCCCACCTCTATCCAAATATCCTTCGATTGGGCTAGACGCCATTATTTTCTACTATTTGATGGTGATCTGAAGCTCCTTTAGTTCAAGGAGCCCATTTTTTTTACACCTATGCTGAGTTTTTGGCGAGTTGTTTGCTCATTTTCTTCTTTAGAGAACGTCTCCCACCTTTCGGATTAGCCTTTCTTCATGATGTCGCTGGATGGCAATTGTACTTTGCGACCTTTTTTGGGAGAGGTTGTCAGCTTCCATTTTTTACTTCAGTCCTCCAGCCACATTTTCAAGGATGGCGATGAACTCACTTCTCTCTTTTTCTGCCGTGATCACTTTGTGGAATTCAGGATGGTTTGTTATTATTTTGGTATTCAAGACCCTTGCTTCAGTCACTTCGGTAGTGGTTGCAGCAGTAACCTGGCGTTCGCATCATTTATTTCTTTGCTGCGCCCGAACGCTGAAAGGATTTCAGTTTCAATAAGGTTGTCCGTTGTGCTCCGCGTTTTTCGTCCGTCCTGACTGTCATTATATTCGCCATCGTTTTTGTTGTCATTCGTAACCTTCTCAATATATATGTTAGTTTTGGATTGGTATGTAGATAAAGAGGTTCAAACGTGAAGTGAAAAAACGGAAACATCAATTCTGACGATGTAATATTGAAATCTGGTAAAATATACAAATAAACTGTTTATAAAACAATCCAATACTTCCAGATAAATTCGTTTTTGTACCATGTAAAAAAAATTAAACTACTGGACGGTCAAACTGCATCATTTTTTTTTTAATATTTCTGAGTAGAGATTCCAGATTGGGCTAATCTACCAGTTTAGTAGTAAGGCTACATTTTCGTTTCTAATTAATTGCACTCAAGTAGATTTTGTTATTGATTAAAGTCAACTTTTTAATTCTAACAAATATATTTTTGAAGAATTATTTTTTATTTAGATGATGGTTTAAAACACTAAGAATTCTTTTTATTGTGGTTATAAATACTAAGTGGAAATAAAAAAACTAAACATAATGATTTGCTGAAAAAATAGCCAGTCTTCTTTCTTCCACCAGAAACGAGGTATGACCTGCAACGTGGGGAGGTTTGTGTTCGGGTCCATAAGGTTGTGGTTAATTATTTTATTGTCTTAGGGGCTTTTATGCCATGAGATGATAGGTTTCGGAAGATGGGCGTAATCATCAGGGATTAAATTCAGATGAGAGGGTGCATGGGGTGCCAAATCCACCTGGTTAACCTAATTTCCAAGCAAGTTTTAGCTTTCCCGTTGAAAATGGAAAGATGACCCGTGTCGTCAATTACTGTAGGCAGAAATTTAAAGAACCCCTTTAGTTTTAGTCAAGTTGAATGAAATCTTCTAATTTGTACGCACGAAAAATTGTTTTTAGTAGGTTGCGCGCTGTCAGAAAGAACCAGTCCTATGACACCGCTGAAGCTAGTTGCCAGCGTGCGTACGCATCTTCAGATAAGGTCATTCCAGTGAAGCCCAAATCTTAGCTTGTTTTGGCAGTTATCATTGCGAAAGGACTTATTTATAAAAAAACTCACTTCAAAATTTTCCGCGCAATCATGTGCGATTGCAAGAAGTGGGATACAAATTGTCTACATATTTTGACACCTCCTTTTACCCTTAACAACTCTTTGTTAACCATTTCGGCTACCTTTCCAAAAAACAATCTTTAGGGGATCATTTCTTCATATATAGGATTATTTGCTTAAAGACGTAAAAAAATTTTGTAGCAAACTATAGAGAAGTTGTTATATTTGAGTACAGTTTCCGAGAAAAATTGGTTTGACGTACGAATGGACAGACAGATGGTGAGTCAGACCTACAAACAAGTCACAAAACTCAAAGGTGATTTTTAAAGATATATTACAACACCCTAAAAACTAAGAACTAGTAAATAAATACTGAAAATGCACTGGATAAAATTAGAGAATCTATTCGTTCTTTCTCCATAAAAATATTGTAAGTTTAATAAACATACAACTCTACCATTATACATCTTACCAACGACCATTTCAAAGTTTCAGCACAAAACTTACTGAATGTAAAGTTTGATTTTCTTTGCAGAAAACTTTTTGGCGACTTTCCCGGCAAACAAACAAGCAGCAAATATACCACACTCACAAAACTAACCATAGCTCTACCAACCAATTGTAGTAGTATTGCGGATACTTCTTTGGTTTTCCTCAATTTTCTCGATTCCGGTTTCATTTATCTAAAGGTGCCATTGCTTTTCGATATCATTTCGCTTTCGAGTCCTGATTTTCATTTGAGTTTTCATATCGACCTTTCGCTTGATCGCCGCATGTTGCCAGCATAGTGACGACGACTAGTGGTGAACTTTTGGGTTTTTCCTTCTTCATTGTGTAAGTTTGCCTTTTGGCATTTGTGCTATAAAATTTTCCAGCATTTTCATCCTTTCTCAATCCCTACATGTATATATTGCTGTCATGTTTTGAAATCGCGCTAAATAGTCTCAAGTCCAGCCAATGACGAAAAGTGAATGGAAATTCCCTTTCATAAGCATGACTTGGGTGCAGAGGCTGTCATAGAACGATGATTGGTAAATCCTGGCAACGAGCCTAAATATTGAAAAATTTTCCTCTAAGTTAAATTGAAAGATTTCCAGACTTTTTTCCCGTTTCAACTGCTTGATTGTACGGTCGTTGGGGTTGGCATTGTATTTTGGGTAGATGTGGTGCTGCCACAAGCGCTTTCTAATGTTTTTTGGACGTCAATAGCTTGGGCAAACTAAACGCTTTTAAGGACTAGGAAAACGACGACCCTGCGATGAAAAAGTGAAAAGAAAACTTCTTTCCTTTCGCTCTATTTCAATGTGTTTTGTAAGTCTTTTGCCATTGAACCAGGCACAAAAGCATGCATTTGAGGAAGGAAAAAAAAATAACGTCCTTAAATGAGGATAGCATTCATGCTGGTGGAATGTTGGGAAATTGGATAGGAATGTAGGTTAGAAGACGTTTTTCTTGAGATTATATTGTTGTTTGCGGGTAAATTGAGTAAAAGTTGGCAAACGGAATTCGCTATGGAGATACTTCAATTTGAAGGATATTTTAGACTTTTTTTCTAGTTTGCAAGTTGACGATGATAGAGAAGCCTGCAAAGTCAGCTGATGAGTACTGCAATGTAATGATTAGGCACGATGTATGCAGTTTGTAATTTTAGAGCATTTACTAAAATTAGAAAATACACTTTTTGTAAAAGGCCAAAAAACTTAGAGTTGAGGGTACCAATTTTAAATTCTGACCCATGTTATATTACATGTCAAATTTTAGCTCCAAATAGAAAGATAAAGTGATCAAATTTTGGTCACTTCAATTACAATTTGTCTATGTATTTTATTTATTAAAACGATAACAAAAATACAATTAATATTTACTGGTACATGTTTTTCATTGGCGCGTGTGTTTTGGATAATAGCCTCAGTAGAAGTGAAAGTGTCAAGCTATCAAGATCCGAGTCTTTTAGGTTTCTACATGCAGATGGCAAAGTCAAACGTTCAGGGTTGCCACAGCATCTCTCCTTTTATGTTTTCGGGTAAAATGTGACAGCTCTTGTCTAAGGTCCAACATATGTTTATACAACTTCTGGACGGACTGATGTTGTTTTTGTTTCTTCTGATATTAGCTATAAATTTTGATTGAAAATGAATGCTAGCTTTAGGCGTTACGTCGACGCGTTTATTTACTTCAGGATTTTTTGAACTTGCTGCACTCGTTTCAAAATTCAGTCGATTACTTTCTGTGAACCAGTATAAGGCTGTTGAAGCGGTTTCCGGCATTCACTGATTCGTAAAAAGACATGACTGGATCTTTGTGTACAAAAATACTGTCAGAACGATGACGTGTTTTGGTGATGGCTTCTAAGATGGTTTAAATCGCGCCTAAATTTCTCCAAGAAGATTGAGGGATGGTTGGGTACTTCGTTCACCACGCTGCTATTACTAACTACGTTGAAAGTTCCACGCCTTGTGGAAATGTATGTGAATGGCATCTGCGACGGCTATATGTAAGCAAAGGACGTCGAAGGCAGTGAAAGAGTTTAGCTTTTGGCATAAAAAAACTAGATCAATTTTTTTTTATTTTTTATTTATTTACAAAACTATCTTACATAATGAAATTCCAATTACAAGGTAGTTTCTTAATAAAAAAAAAGAACTTTAAAAAGAAAAACTCCATAAAAATTAAGCACATTTCAAGGAAAAAGAGATACTTACATTATAAAACGACAAAAAAGAATTAAATTTCTAGATGGCAGAGTATTCTCCGCAGCTTTAATTTGAAGCTCGCAATCGAGTCTAAAGGGGGACCAAGCTGGAGACGATGATGATCTCTAACTATTCGAACTAACGGAGATTGAGGATACGTTTCTGTTCTAGCGTACGGTACTATATAGTACTGAAAGGATCTGGTTCGTTAAAGTAGGCGTGTGCTTATCGCGTTGATATAAAAGTAAACCACTGGCAAGTTTAAACAGAAAGCATTGGTCGAGGAAGAGCCTCCTCGCTTTAAGCGAAGGCATGAACAGGAAACTTAGGCGGTCATTGTAAGGACGATATGGAACCTTGTGCTTGAAGAGGAGCGTGCGTGTGAATTTTCGCTGAACAGATTCCACTGCGTCTGAGAGATAAATTAGGTACGGTGACCACACCTGACATGCATATTCTAGAATCGGGCGCACAAGCATAGAGAACAGACGTATTCCGGTTTGAATACTGAAATATTTATGAGAATAGCGTAAAACAAAGCCTGCAACTCTAGAGGCGTTAGATGTCATTTGAAGTATGTGGATGTCGAACTTCAGATGAGGGTCAAACGTTACGCCTAAACCCTTAAACCTATCGACGCAAACGAGCACTGAGTGGTCAATTGAGTAAGCGAAAGGTTTGCGATTTGCTTTCCTGAAAAAGCACATCCAATAAAATTCAGAGATGTTAAGAGTGAGTCAATTATTTCGACACCATGAGTTTAAGAGGTCTAAGTCATTTTGACGATCCAGGCAATCATGAATTGAGCTGATGACTCTTAAAATTTTCAGGTCGTCCGCATATAATAGGGATTCAGAAGTAAAAATAGACGGGAGATCATTACTGAATAGATTGAAGAGGAGAGGACTTAGAATAGAACCTTTTGGAACGCCAGAAGTGGGACTGAAAGAATATGAAGTTTGTCCACCCCAAATTACCGTACAGGATCTATTTTTTGAAAAACAAGTCCAGCCATGCCAGGAGGGGGCCACTAATGCCAAATTGTTGGAGTTTTGCAATCAGAATGTTGTGATCTACGGTATCAAATGCTTTAGCAAAATCTGTGTAAATCACATCCACTTGACCACCTGAGTCAAGTGCAGAGGCAATAGTATCTGTAATTTCAAGTAAATTGGTTACAGTGGAACGCCCCTTTATGAAACCATGTTGCCTATCGGAGAAATTTAGCCGTGAAGCATCATAAATCCTCAAATGCACAATACGTTCTAGGATTTTGCCAAAGCAGGATAACAGAGAAATGGGTCGATAATTATGAGCAGAGGAGCGGTCTCTTGCCTTATGGATAGGGAGAATGTTGGCTCGCTTCCTGGTGTCTGGAAAAACCCTGTTGCTAGATTCGTATTAAATATAAGGGCAAGTGGGACACTCAAGGAAGAAGCGAGCGATTTAATGAAAACGTTCGGGATCCCGTCCGGACCAACTGCCCTGTTAGCGTTTAGCGACACAATTACAGCAGCAATTTTAGAAGGGCACGTAGAAAAAACACTTAACTTGTTCAGGGAAGCCCTAGAGTTGGTGACAATTGAGGGAGAGGATGAGATATAGACTGAAGAAAAAAAAGTCAGCAAACATGTCACACATGGCCTGCTCATTGTTGGCAGTATTGCTCTGGAATGATAAAGAACTAACAGAGCTGAGGGATGATTTTAAGGAGTGGACATAGGACCAAAAGGATTTGGGATTGTTAGTTAGGAAGGTAGTTTCTATGGACTTGAAATAAGCGAGCATTGCTCGCGAAATTACTTTTTTGGCAATCGCCCGAAGTTGAATGAACACAGAAAGGTCAATGTGGAATTGTGAACGTTGGTAGCGTTTGCGGCTGCGTCTTTCAATCGCACTGCCTGGGCAACATCTTTGGTAAACCAAGGTGAACATTTACTACCTGAAGAACGAGAGGTTGGCGTGTGTAAAGGAATCATATTATGGAGGACTGAGGAAAACATCTGAACAGCACCATTTGGATCAGTATGGTCCAGAACTGCGTGCCAGTTCACGGCCATAAGTTCAGATGCTAAGCCTTCGTAACTAGCTTTAAAGAACGTGGCAATTCTATTAAAAGACGTAATTCTAAAGGTGGATGGTGGGGATCAGGGGTAACATAAAGGGAAGAGGTGGGGAAGACAGGGTCCGCAGTATGGGGATTACTCGAAAGAATCAGATCGAAAATACGGTTGGAAGTGTTCTTTATAGTATTTAATTGGGAGAGGGAGCAAAGAGACAGAAATGCAGAAATGGCAATAGAGAAGTCATTGCAAGATGATGGAGTGCCGGTCTCAATATCTCAGTGGACAGAGGGCATATTGAAGTCTCCGCAGATGAGAAACTGGGCGGAAGATTTGGCGTTGTTTGTAAAGTTACTTAATTCGCTAAAAAGGATTTGAAAAGTTGTTAAGGGAGAGTTGCAGGGAACGTAAATGCTTACAATAAAAAGTGGAAAGTTTTGAAGGTAAATGAGGACTGCCACGCCTTCGACCGGCGGTGACAAGGATAATTCCGTGAAGAAGATACCATTCAATAGAGGATTAACGGCAATGAGCACACCACCACCATCAGATTTACCGGTAGTGATCCGATCTCGGTCCTTCCTAAATATAGTATGGTGAGAGAAGATTTCATTGTCCGCAATCTCGTCGGGAAGCCAGGTTTCAGTCAAGCATATTACATCGTCGTTGGCAAGAACAGAAGCAAGTTTTATGGATTCCAGCTTGGTCCTCAGGCCACGGACGTTTTGATAGTATACGTTCATAGCGCTGCTGTTACATATTTAACGGCACCAAGTTATTGATGACATTGGAGTATACGGTCTAGCTGGTAATAAAAGCGAAAGCCATGGAATGCTTCTCCTGGATGAATATGACGATTGTGCAAGGACGGTTGCGTAGTTTGTCTATCTGTTACAAACCCGATATTGCAAATCAATTGAGCTACATATGACAGAATATAGACCGATTCGATTGGTGGTACATTTCAATGAAGCAAAATCCTTTGAACTGCGTCTCTTGTGCAGGGTTATCCATTTTGTGGTAAAAAAGTATAACCCTGTCATTTGACATCTGTCAGAATTAAATGTCAACCAAAGCGTTATTTTTAGTTGAAGGTTTGCCATTCAGAAATATGGATCGTTTAACAGTCGAAGAACGCGTTAAAATTATTAAATTTTACCATAAAAATGGTGATTCTGCTCTATCAACATTTAGGGCTTTACGAGCCGATTACGGTCGACATAATCAATCTACACAGCAAACGATTTTGAACACAGTGAAAAAATTTGAAAAGACTGGATTGGTTATTGATATTACAAGGCCTGTGCATCATCACAACATTCGTTCTGCTGAAAATATCACTGTCGTTGCTCAAAGTGTGGAGGAAGACCCGAATTTGTCGATTCCTTGACGTGCTCAACATTTGGGCTTGGCTTACGGCTCATTGTGGCGTATTTTGCATTTTGATTTGCATCTCCATCCGTACAAAATCCAACTCACTCAAGAACTCAAGCCTCAAGACCATACACAACGCAGAATGTATGCGAATTGGATGATTGAACAACAAGCCATTGATAACGATTTTTTGAACAAAATTTTCTTTAGTGATGGGGCTCATTTTTCGCTCAGTGGCTACGTAAATAAACAGAATTGCCGCATGTGGGGCTCTCAAAATCTTCAGGTGATCGCAAGAAGGCCTTTGGATCCGGAAAAAGTGACCGTTTGGTGTGCATTATGGTCTGGTGGTGTTATTGGCCCGTATTTTTTTGGAAACGATCAAGGAAGAGCCATTACAGTCAATTCTGACCGCTATGAACGGATGTTAACCGATTATTTTTGGAGAGAAATTGAAGATTGTGATCTGAAAAATATGTGGTTCCTAAAGGACGGAGCCACACAACACGGGCTAATCGAGCACTTTTGCAAGAAAAATTTCCAGGACGCATAATTTCGAGATTGAGTGATATCAATTGGCCCGCAAGATCCTGCGACCTAACACCTTTGGATTTCTGTTTATGGGACTATGCGAAAAATCGTGTGTACGCAAACAACCCTCAAAATTTTGAGCGATTGAAAACCAATATTTGTGAAGTTATGGCCGAGATATTGCCAGAAATGTGTCGAAAAGTCATTGAAAATCACCTCAAAAGATTGAAGCCTGTAGGAGGTCACATTGAAAATATTTGAATGATGTTGTGTTTCACGTATAACGGCAAGGTTTAATCTTTATATTGAATAAAAAAAATTTTTTTCATCTGAATGTTTTATGTGTTTTCTTTAGCTTTACTTTGCCAAGCGTAAAATGGATAACCCTATACTTTCACTGCAAGAGCAGTTGAAAGCATACGAACTCTGGTGCAATGGTACAGAGTTCTTGAAGCGCAGCAAGTTGTTAGAGCACCAGGGACCGATTGTATCACCAGACAAAGAGAGACGTATAAGAAGTGAAGAAAAGGCAAGAACAGTGGCATATACACAGGTTCAAAAACTCACGCTTATAACGAAAAGGCACGATGGTCATTGAATTAATTTTCCCGACCAGGCGAATTCACTTTCGAAAATTAAAAAATATCTTGGCGGTGGTACTCTACGGTGTTCAGATACTTTCATCGTCGTTCTTTTTTAATGAAAGTAATTATCAAGGACAAAGGTTAAATCTTTACGGCACAACAAGTTAAATAAGCGATGATGGGCTCACAGGAATGACTAGCAGAAATAATTCACGGAGGAGCTCCACGCGTGCCATCAAATGACTTTGTTGCTGTCCAGTAGCGAGTTGTTTTCACTGCAACTTTTTATGAACGAACACGGGGTTTAACGTTTGGTAGCTCTCCTACTCGACAAACAGAAAAACCCGACAATCCTGGCTAGGAGAAGTCGACTTATATATTGAGATACGTTGCATGGTGATATTGATCTGATACAGCAAATGATTCAATCAACTGGATGTCAGGGGATGGGCAATGGGCAAAAAATTTGTCAATCAAGTTTCGATCCTGACAAAAAACCGTGGCAAAGTAGCTGATTGGAAACTTGCCGAAATACCGTGTGAGTCGGCAAAAGCCTCTATTGGCCTGTGGGGTGAATTACTGAAGCGATTACGTACAACAGTTAAGGCATACCTGGCCATATTTGTGTGCAGAATGACGAAGGTAATACACATCAAATTGGTAGAACATGTATCGGTGTTGGGATTTCTGGATGTGTTTTGCAAGACTTTTGCAATGGCAAGGTAAGTTGACCAAATTTCTTCGGATAATGGTACAAATTTTGCCAGTGCAAGCAAGCAAATGAAGAAGGGTCTAATGCCCTAGTGGAACAAAATTACAGCTCAGCAATTGGCTCAAAATAGTATCAAATGGACGTTCATACTGCCCGGTGCACCACACCAAGGCAATCTATGCAAAGTCGGCAAAGAAGAACATAGTTCGTGTTATCGGTTGGCAGGTGTTGAGCTATCCACAATTTTACACGCTGCTAACAGAAGTAGAATGCTGCCTTAGTTGAGGCAGTTGGTAGCATTACATGATGATTCAGATGACATACCGGTTGACTTTCTCATGGGCGGACCAATCGTTGCTTTGCCGGATCCAATGTGAAGGGAACTGCCAACGAACAACATCAAGCAATGGCAAATGGCTCGCAAGTGGAGGCAACAAGAACGAACTATAGTGATTATTGATGTAGTGGCACACTGGGATGAGGTGTTGTCGCCCACAAAATGGTGCAACTACTATTAGTCCGGGAGCGGAGCGCAAAATGCTGCCCCCATCGACCTATTAGCTGAAATCAGTTGTAAATAATATTTCAGACTAGTTAAAAGCCGTATTTCAGACTAGTTAAAAACCGTAGAGGCTCCACGCCAGAAGTGATGCATGTGAGCGCTAGAGTCCTAGTTCTGGTTCCTCTTTCAGTTCGAAGAACCCTGCAATACAAAATCCTCAGTTATAATGTCCTTTTTGAAGTTATTTACAATCTTATTACTGACAGATTGATTAATTCCCTTGTCAAACACAAATGTAAAGGGATTTCACTCCACAATAACATGACCCGCAATCTCCTTTCGAATATCATATTGCGTATCTAGCAAGCAGGCAAAAGCTTAACTTCGAATGATCTTTACCATGATAACATACGATGGCGAAATATAAACGCCACCAGATAAAAGTCTGTTTAGTAAAGTTCTAAAAATCAACATTTTTCCTTCTTCATATAGGCGCAAGATGGAAGGCTGTACGTGATTTCAGCTGTGAACCACCAACAGGAGGGCAATCCCAAACTTACATCACATTATTGGCTCGGGAATGCCATCTTTTCCCTCAAAAATTGTTACAGAAGATAATTAGTCAAGCCGCACTGAAAATTTGGGCAGCAAACTTCCATTCGTGTGAACTAGCTTCCCCTAGCCTCTTTGGAAACTCATTTCGCTTTACCCACAGAGAAGACGAGACAAGTTACATTGCAGGACCGAATAGTTAATTACTGGAGATTGCTAAACAGGTACCGCTCAACTTGTACATCAAATCATCTGCTTTCAAAAACTAGCATACTGCCACTCCTGGCCGGGGGCATAAAGGGAGGCTGCATACAATTTCTGCCCAAAACTCTGAGAAAGTTCCAAATAATAAAACTACGAAAACTGTATGGCCCAAATGGCCCTCTGAATTTTTACGTTATCAATGAAACATATTTAATGAAAAAAAAGCCAATAGGAAATTCAGATTAACTAAAACTATTCCTTTTTTTGTTTCAATTCAAAAAAGAAGAAAAAACCAACCAACACTATTCAGAAATTGCTTACAATACTAACACAACAGTTAACTTTCATCCTATACCTAATATTTTACACTCTAATTCAAAATCAAAAAAAAACGTTATCTTATACTGAAATTTATATCCCTAATTTTTAACACATATAAACAACAATACTAAATGTAGCAATAATGAGATGGAACTAAAAATTAAGAAATAAAAAAAAAAAAACACAAAAACAGAAAATAACCACGAATAACTTAGACATTGTCACTCAGCCACCAATACCTAGATTGCTCCGTCTCAGCTGGACCAGCCTCAACGAATCTAGCAAATGAGTATCTCCATTGGAATGGTTGGTCTTGTGAACTCAAATTCAGAGGATATTGGCCCGTCTATATATGTTATTTATGGTCAAGACGCCGCAAGAATCAAAAACATATCGATTCATGTCCGAATACATGAATGCCTTTGGAGGAAGGAACCCGATATCGAGGCAAGTCACAATATACCCGTCTGTAGGGTGGAACGGCTGTGAAATCTAGGGGTTTTCGCTTACAGTTACAGATCTTGCGATATGGTTCCGAAGAAGTTTAAGTATGAATATATCGACTCTCGTCTCTTTAGCATTTTGATAAATTCTTCTATTCGATATATAGTGCTTCCAATCCGTCTCAGGCTGTCTTTACAAACCAGTACATACACGAAGACATTTCCTTTCGAAAACTCTTAATCTTCCTAAAGAATTAGCACTCCGATTGTACCAGATCTGACATCCATATGTCAAAACTGGTCCAACCAGGTTCTTGTAGCATCTGCCATCTGTCCATCTACCCGTCTATCCGTCTGTACAGCACATTACTTTTTCTCCGAAACTATAGAAGCTACAGACATGAACCTTTGTGGAACGATCAGAAGTGGTGATTTCTTGAAAGTTTTGGGGTAGAAAAATTTTTCAAAGGGGTTTCAAGGGGTCTCTCCATATAGTTGCTTATATTACACAAGAAATTGTCAACTTTAGCCGATCTGGCAACATATCCACCGTTTACCTGTGTGTGGCTATCTCTTCACACACCGTGTCTGAGTCCGTCCGCACAGCGTCGCGCGTCAACGATAATAGCCATCATATTGAGCTGTCATCGTCTGCACACACCCCTATTGACTGCGTCTTTGTGTCCTCTTTGATCCGTTTTGGGCAACAGGTTCATTGTGAACGAAGACTGAATAGTTCCGTCTGTACACAACGTGCCGTCTGGGTGTCCAACGTTCCTGTGCACCCCACTGTCTTCGTCGTGCTGTTGGTAAGTTGAATTATGTGCAGTTGTCATGTTACATAACTAGTATACACTATGTATACTGGCATGAACTGGGAGCCCGATTTGATGTTTATCCTATATACGTCATCAAGGCTCCCGGGAGAGATTACTCGCTGTAAAACCACTTACCTGCTACTCTTTCCATTTGAACCAGAACAATAAAGACAAGAGTTAACTTTAAAGAATTGATTTTATTACACTGTTCATTTTTTAAAACGTTTATAATCTACAACCAAGTTGATTAATTTCATTTTCACTTAATTAATTACTTGAAACCCCTATCAATATTGAGTGAAGCGCTTTTAACTTGACCTGTCGCACCTCACAGGTGAACACCAGTCTGTAGAGGGAACTAAGAAGACGGCCTTGTGGATCAGGTTGGCTACACGGCGTGCAACGCCAAAAAGCCGATGGAGGATCGCAGCTCAACTCATCAACTCATTCCTTACCACTTAGTCGTACACTGAACAGCACTTACTTCTTAAACTTCAACCTTTTGAAATTACACACTGACTCGAATGCTTTGCCCAAGAACTTTTAAAACTGTTCTTTCGTGAGCTTTCAACCTAAATTCTCTTTAAAGGTGCTGAGTAGCCGAACACGTGCACTCTCGTTCCACGAAAGTTTTTCCTCCCCGCTTCGGCTCGCTTGCTCGGTTGGTGAATATTCGAAACTGGGGAAATCGAGCGAAAGAGTGCTTTTCGCTTAAGCTTTTTGCTTCGAAAGAATGCTTTTAGCTTAACTTTTTGGCTTTTCCACAATCTCTTGAGGTGAAGCAGCAAAACTGGGGACATTGAGCGAAAGAGTGTTTACGCCGGAACTTTCGGTTTTCCTTTCCGCTTACCTCTGTACGAAGCACACCCAAAACATATCGTTCACGATGTGAATATCATTGTGGGTTAATCTTTTTTGTTTATTTTACCGGTCATTTATTTACTTGCGTATATGCTTCTTTGACTAATTTTCATTGGCGAAGTCCAAGTACATAGGTAGTGTCTGCTCGCTCGCAACTACTGCAGTTATGAAGTGGAAATATATCCGAGTATGTTGTATGTGTTCGCTCGCAACAGTCATCATTGCCTGCGGACAACACTATCAACTACGCCTAAGTGCCGCCATCGTTTCTACCTCTGTGCAGTATTCGTTTCAAGCTGCGCACTCCACCATCATCATTATATTGCTATTGGCAATTTGGATTGTGTGCAGTGGTCGTTGTTGCCTCTACACGTTGCCATCCATTTCTTTTGCAGGCTCACAATTCCCAACGTGCAGGAACTTGTTGCAAAACTCCGCCGCTATCTACTTGTGTGTAGCTTTTTTTTCTACATAGATTGCCTGTTTGCACATTGTTTTGCGCAGCCATCGTTTCAAGCTGCACTAGCCGCTATTTCATTGTAGTGCTGTTGGCATAAGCTACCCCGGCGTGTTGTTGGTAGCAATCATCGCTTTTTGCAGTTATCGTTTTAAGCTGCAGACGTCGTTGTTTTCATCGAGTTGATGTCGCTTTTGATACCGGTGTGCAACCATTGTATCCATTTGCCGCATCGTGTCACCGTGTGAAACGTCAAGTGTATGTAATACCAATACCGCACCGCCACTGATGGTCGCGTGAATCATTACCGCCGGGCTTTGCATCTTGTTGCTGCGTTTGTCCATGTTCAGCTGTTGCTTTAACACACCGTCATCCCTTGGGTATTTGTTTGGTATCTGCGAATCTTGCCAAACCAGCATTTAGGATTTTGTCGATACGCACTCATATCGACCTTCTATTTCTTTGTATTTTGATGTAACGTTTTCCACCAATCATGATCCTGGTGAAAATTCATTCGCTCTCAGTGTCATTGATAAAGGATCAACTAAGGTCACCTGGACTCAATGCCTCCGACAAGAAGGCTGCACTTGTATTGTGGCTCACCGAGGCCGTAGAAGGTGCTATAATTGAAGTTGACGAGGTAGATGGCCTCAAAATGGTTGAAATGCAGCAGTCCTTTGTGAATCTGACAGCGATTGTTGAACGACTTAGTAACGACGTCCGTATTTTGAGTGGAAATCAATGACCTGCTCAAACGTCAACTAAACTCCCCGAAAATGCAGGTGCCGGATCAAATTTATCTGTGAGTGAGCGAACTGACTGCCAATCAATGTTTCACAACGTTCGTGACGAAACTGACCTCCTTTCGGACTTCGACCCACGAAAAACCAGCTCCTTATCCGCGAGTACTTTCATACATCGGGTTCGAAAGTTAATGTGTGCGTACGGATGAGACGGGACCGTTGTGATTTTTACGATTCATGCCAAATTAAAGGGCCCCGCAAAACTCTAGCTGGACTCGAACAGTGACGTGTTTGTAAACTTTAAACAGTTTATAATTGAGTTCTTGCCAACATTCGCGGATAGTGATGACGAATCAGACGTTCATTTACGTATGGTCGCTGACGTGAGGAAAATCAGTGAACCCGTATTGAACTATCACTTCTGAATGTGTGCCGAGGGTAAAATGGGTGGATTGTCGGAATGATCCATCGTGGGATATACTTACCGTGGACTAAATTATCCGACACTACAAAACTCTATAGCCTCCTTGAATTTCCGGGACATAAACGAACTATATATGTCCATTTCACAATTTCTTGTGAATGTTAACAAACCGCCCTTATTCAAACTAGTGGAATCTCCGCCAACAGTTCTGTCCACACCCCAACAAACGGTTGAAGGTCAATAATGTATAAGCCCAACAACGGGATTGTATTATAATTGTTTCTAACCGGAGCATATATCAATTAATTGCCCAAACTCGCAGCGTTGCGCCCATTGTTCGAAGTGTTAGAAAGTTGGACATTCCGTTGATAATTGTCAAACGCGCTGTGATGGACAAATCAACAATCGTGTCGTTAAGAAGGTGCTTTTAAACAATAAACATATCAATGCACTGATTGATCCGGTAAGTAGCTGTTCGTTGATCCGTGAAAGCAACTCCTCCGGCGTAATCAACTGCGTTCCAATCACACTCGGAGGTTTTAGAGGAGGTACTTATACGTGCACGCGGAAAACGCAAACACGACTAAAGGTAGATAGTTGCACACTACTAGCCAAACTACTTGTTGTCGAGAATGAGTTAACTCTCTCGCCAATATGCTCATTCACGATTCAAGGCAAGTCATCTTGCAATCTGGAATGTGTTTGATTGAGGATATAAGTAAGTTGATCGTTACCATAAATTCTGAGTCATTCGAATTTGGATAGCTGTTGTCCAAATTTCGATCGTGTTTTGCCGACAAAATAACCGAGATGGGATGAAGTAAGTCATCGGTGATGACTATTCAGCTAATATCTGAGAAGTCGATTCAAAGCCGCCCGTAACGGATTCCATTTGCCAAACGAGCTGACGTAGATTCAATAATTGACGAAATTCTGACAGACAATATCATCCGCTCCAGCGAAGCTACATATTCGTCTCTGACCGTGCTTGTGAAGAAGCAAAATAGAGAGGCTGACTTTGAGTAGATTTCCAAGCCATCAACGCAGTCATGCAAAAGACTCCGTTCCTGATGCCAAAAATCAACGAGATACTCTCGTAAATAGCTGTGGGCAAGTTTTACACGACACTGGACTTGTTTTCAGGCTATTGCCAAATACACAGCCTTTGTGATACAGAGTGGTCACTACGAGTACACCGTCATGCCGTTTGGGTTACTAAATGTGCCAATGGTATTTCAGTAGATGATAACGACGATCATCCGAAATATTCATTCAAAAATAATAAAAAATTGACAACTATATGGGCAAAGTGATTATTGCGAGCGATACCATTGCCGAAGGAATCGAACTGTTATCGTAATTCCTCACGGTATTTGAAGAGGAAGGATTGACTTTGGGGACATCAAAGTACATTTTGTTTGCAGCCGAGGTGATGTTCTTGGAACACACCATCTGGTGCTCTGAAATCAAACCAGAAAAATTCAAAGCCAAGGCCGTCATCAATTTTCCGACACTGACAAACGCAGGAGAAGTCAAAGGATTCTTTGGATTATCTGACTTCTTTTGAAAGTGCATCAGGGAGTACGCCATCATTGCCCGGTCTTTGGCAGCGTTGTTAAGAACGAAAAATCAACCAAAATTTGATTGCACCATGGATTGTGATAGAACCTTTGAAAAATTAAAGACTCTGCGTAGTGCTGAACCAATTTTAGCTCTATACGATCCATCAAAATTTCACCATGTCCACACCAACACCGGCACTGTTGGATTTGCTGCCGTGCTGTTTCAATCACCAGACCAGGTGATGTGGAAATCCATCTTTTACTACAGCCACCAATGTAACAAAGCAGAAAAACGTGACATTATTCACAAATTGGAAGTGTTGGCTATTGTCGCGGCGCTTGAATGGTTTAAGTTTCACTTTTTCGGTAAACATTTTTAAGTGGTGACAGACTACCAACCAGTATCGACAACCAAGCTGTTGACCGTATTGCACGCTGGTAGCTTAAACTTCAGGAGGTTGACTTTGAAGTCAGATACCGAGCAGTTAATTGTATGTCTCACGTAGATGTTTTAAGCAGAAGCTCGACCGATGAACCTGTATAGCCAGAATCCGTTGCCGAGAATATTTTAGTTGTTGTTACAATCCAATCTATCCAGAAACTTTCCTGGTTTTCCTGAATACGTCGCTACGTTAAGTCTAACGTCAGCGCTTGCATCGACTGTTGTGTCAACAAAATACTAGTCAGTAAGCGAGAGGAGTGATTGTTCATCGAGGAGGTCGCCCCTTGTAATGTGACGCCTACGCCCGGGAATCGAAGTGATTCCGATCCCGAACCCTCGGAACCGACCTTCGACCCGCCACGGACATATCCATCTGGCCGGTTGCAAGGGTTCGGGATCGGAATCACTTCAATTCCCGGGCGTAGGCGTCACATTATACCCTCCACCTTATCGTGGGTCCTTTTCCGAGAAGCAAACGTGGAAACGTTCATATATACACAATGCCCCGAGCTGTTTGAGATACGAGTGCCGAACAAGTAATTGCAGCCGACCGTGTCCTTCATGTAAAACAGCCTTGGAAACAACGTTTCGATCAAAAACACAAACAAGCACATCATTACCGAGAAGGAAAGAACAACGTTCTTACCGCTTGCGGCGATTCACTGAAACTCCAGCCAAATTATAAAGGAAAATCACGAAGGTTCTTCGCAACAATAGGTATGTAGTGGAAGATCTGCCCAATATGCAATACCGAGAAAAAAAAGTTGCGGGGAATATACCGCCGACCAACTCAAGCCCTGGTGTCACCTCAACCCGAAAATTGAATGTATTAATGTCGAGGATGATAACGATCATCGGGATGATTATGGGTCAGAAGTGGCCGAGCTGTCAACTTCAGCCGACCTGGCAACACTGACTTCGCCAAAAAGTGTCGAGCAACTCCACGTTTCAAGGACTTTTACGGGGTAATGCCAAGTAGGTTAAATTCGCGACGACCACAAAGGGATCTTGGCACGACTTTACGCAATCAGCCGCGAATAAACGCAAACCCCACGAGCAGAAAGCGTTAAATAACGTATACAAAAATGTATTAGAAATTATGAATTTATATTATGTGAACTCAACAAACACGAAAGATATGCGTAAAGTAAGGTAAAGAAAATTTTGTAAAAAAATAAATTGACGACTCGAGTAATTTAAATACTGTGAACTTTCTGCCCGTGAGCGGAAAGATATTTTTTCCCAAAAAGGGAATTTACTGGCGTCGGTTTGAAGTCGCGGGATCGCCAAGTGCTTTTCGTGGTCTGGTCACGCTTTAGGTTTTCCTGGCTTTTAAAGTGTTTCTTTCAGGTGTTGTAGGGAATTTTAATTTGGTAGAATAGAATCTCAGGTAGGTAGGATTCCACTCCTTGCTCTCCAGGGAGCCGGAGCTATCTGGGGCCGTAAAGAGCCTGACCGGAGCACCCCTTTCAAAACGGTTAAAGGACTGAAAAGCGGGCCGTCTTCACGAGTAGTCGTATTATCTCTTGTCTTGCATAACTTGCTAATAAACATAAGTACATAACATTATTTATCGTGTTTCAATTAGCCACCTACCATTTTCACCATCCTTGAAAAAATTAGCAATTAAATATGCCATCACGAAAATTTCTCTATCTGCATTGGTTGTTAAGATACGGGGATGGCTAATGTAGCTTAAGTCTTAAGCAACATCACACACTTTTTCGGAGAAGGGAGGGAGCAATAAAATTTTTTGTTGCGTTACAAATCAGGAATAAATGAGCAATTATATAGGGTTTTCCAATAAGAGGTGTTATTTTGAATAGACCTTGTGATTTAACACCTTGTGACTTCTTCCTTTGGGGCCACGTGAAAGAAAATGTCTACGCCAACAACCTAGCGTCGATTCTAGGCCTCAAAGATGAAATTCGTAAGGCTATCGAAGACATAGGGCAGCCACTTTGTGATTTGGTTATGGAAAATTTCATGAAAAGGATATGGTCCTGTAAGGGTGGTCATTTGCCTGATGCTTTTTTCACTATTAACGGCATACCTTTTTCTTTATAATGAAATAAACATTCGAACATTTATGTTCAAAAATGCATTTTTCTTTTAATATCAAAAAACACCTCTTATTGGAAAACCCTATATATGGGCTCCCTAATATAGTGGATGATGTAGCTTAATAGGCATTAAATTGTACACAATAAGGGAAAAGCTGATTTCCAGAAAACTTTTATTCAGTAAAATGATTCCTCAGCTTTATGTCTGTGCAATAGGATTCTATTTTGATGTCATTGCCATTTCTATAAGAAACTTGCAATTATTAAAGAAACTAGGGACATATTTGGATTTTCAAATGCATATTCCTTCAGCACTTTGACTTTCAAACGAACCATTTGATTTCTGCATTAGAATGGTAATTGCATTTCGTCAGATTTAACATATATGCAGTCAAATGCACATCAGCTTAGCGTATGTGAGAAAGTAAGATTGCAACTTACCATGTCGGTAGTTTTAAAACAAGGATACTTTCCTTCTTTCAGCTCTATGCATTCTTTGTTTATGCTGTGACAGCACAACTCGCAAACAAGGATAAGGAAGAGAGAACAATCTGCCATGCGATGTATATCTTGAGGTTGTTCGTACTTCCTGGTCTTGTTTTAAATGTTTTTGATTTTCAGGTATCAAAAACATTCAAAATGAGACCAGGAAATACTAACAACTTCAAGATTGACTTATCGTAGCTGAAAAATCTGTTTTGTCTCTTTCGAGCTTTGAGCAAATATAGTAAAACAACTTTAAGCCCACCACTCCCACTACCACCACTAATTGTCACCATCAAAAAGTTTTCTTGTAACAAGCCACACCATCCAAAAGGAAATCCCTAGTTTATGTTAAAATAACATCATTTTATTTTGCATTTATATAACATGATAAAAATATTCTTATCGACACTAGTTCCTCTTCCTATCTTCACATTTCACTATCATTCTATTCTATCTTTCCAACAAAAGTTGCTTCGTCGGATTTTTCTTCACAACAAGCAACAAAATCCCCCTAGAGATTTAGCAAGGACATAAGACAAAAATAATGCAAAAAATAAAAATCGCTTGAAAATGTCATCTGCATACCTTTTACATTATTTTTAGATTGTAGTAAATTGCCCAAACGACTTACCTTATAACAATGCAAATGCATTTTTTAGATACAGTATACATGCACGTATATACTCGTATGTTGATATTTTTGCAAAGTCGCTGAAATGTAAACTGCATATATGAATGTAGATAGTGAAAAGTGTAAATTCACTAATGTTTCTGAAAAAAGTTAAAAATAAAGCAAAACTAACTTACATTGTGTTTTATTACCACAGAGAAAGAGATTCAAAAAATAAAACGAAATTTAAACAAACAGCTAGAAAAGAGCCTTGAGCGTTCCGAAAAAAGAAGGAAGTGCATCGGCTAAACCATATGATCCACATACATATGTATGGGAATTTTTACCTAGCGCTAGAAAAAAGGATGCTTAACTAAAATCATAGTGGAGAAAAAGACATGCCACCACCGAACGACAAAATAGTTACAGCGTTGAAAATAGTTTTGTATCCTTAATTCTAGTGGGGTTAGACGATTCCAGGATAACGGAAAGGACTATGCATGGGCGAACAGAAAAAACAGTAATAAATGCAAATTTGAATATGAAACAAGACTTTTTTTCAAATCGCTTTAGGGATTTGTCATAGACAAGAAATGCATTTTACTGTTGAATATGTCGACAGGGATACGAAAGCTGTTTTAGAAGAAAGCTGACCTTCCCAGCGAATGGTGATGCAGTTTTAATGAGAGTGATAAATGGAAAAACGAAAAGGACATGTTGACTGGTGCGGAATTATTCGAAGTTGAATTTAATCAGAGATTTGGCTGATGTGTCGTGTGTATGTCAGGCTCAAGTTGAATACAGATATTTCTGCTACTTGAAAATGTAGGCAATTATTACGAACGTAAAAATTTCACATTTGCCTGAAATACTTTCCGTCAACCAAAACACTAGCTTGGGTTAAGCCTTTAAATTAAATCGTAAAAACCCGGAATTCGCACATTAAAGGGGAGAAAAAGCGATTTAAAGTTTTTTTTGGGGGGGGGGGGGTGTATTCCTATTTTAACCACCATAAAAAATTGTGTATTAGTAAACACTACTACAAATTTGAACTTGTCGGAAAGAATACACTGGCAGCTACAAAATGAGACGAAAATTTTGACAATCGGATAGAAATTGTGGGTACACTGAACGATCAAAGCTAGAGATCTGCCAAGGAAATTGACGCATTTTAGGAAAATCCATGTCTATGCCTTTAAACGTCATAAAAATTAGTATTTTCATGCAAAGTATCGCAAATTTACACCAAGCAGAAACTACATGAGAGCAGCTACAAAATGACACCAATATTGTAACAATCAGATAGAAATTGCGGGCACAGTAAGCGACCAAACCTGGAAATCTGCTCAAAAGTGCACGTGTTCCTGAAATATTTTCCGACCACCAAAACGCAAGTGCGGGTTAAGCCTTTAAATTAAATCGTAAAAACCCGGAATTCGCACGTTTAAGGGGAGAAAAACGATTTAAAGTTTTGGGAGGTGTATTCCTATTTCAACCTTCATAAAAATAGTGTATTTGTGAACCCTACTACAAATTTGTACTTGTCAAAAAGAATGCACTAGCAGCTACAAAACGAGACGAAAATTTTGACAATCGGATAGAAATTGTGATCACAGTGAACGATCGAAGCTAGAGATCTGCCAAGGAAATTGACGTTTTTTAGGGAAATCCATGTCTATGCCTTCTAAACGTCATAAAAACTAGCATTTTCTTGCAAAGTATCACAAATTTACACCTGACGGAAACTACATGACAGCAACTACAAGATGACACCAATATTGTAACAATCAGATTGAAATTCCGGGCACAGTGTGACCAAACCTGGAAATCTGCACGAAAAGTGCACGTGTTCTAGAAAAAGCCATTCCTGCACCTCCTACACGCTAGATAATTTTTCTAAAATATTTTCCGACCACCAAAACATTAGCTTGGGTTAAGTCTTTAAATTAAACCGTAAAAATCCGGGATTCGCACGTTTAAGGGGATTTAAAGTTTGGGGGGGGTGTATTCCTATTTCAACCTTCATAAAAAATAGTGTATCGTGAATACTATTACTACATTTTGGAAAGAATACACTGGTAGCTACAAAATGAGATCAAAATTTTGACAATCGGATAGAATTTGTGGGCGCAGTAAACGATCAAAGCTAGAGATCTGCCAAGGAAATTGATGTGTTTTAGGAAAATCCATGTCTATGCCTTCTAAACGTCATAAAAACTAGTATTTTCATGCAAAGTACCACAAATTAACATCTGACAGAAACTACATGACAGCAGCTACAAGATGACACCAATATTGAAACAATCAGATAGAAATTGCGGGCACAGTGAGCGACCAAACCTGGATATCTGGGTTCCAAATGCAGCAAAGTATGTTTTATGTTTCTTCTGACATCTTAAGCGATAAGGTACAGTGCGAGATATGTGACCTGGTTTCAAGAGAGTTATACTGGACTTACTTTTTTGTACAAAATTCAACCTTTCCAAAGCAGCCATCTCCAAGAACCTTTTGCATGCATGAAGGCCATGATTGAGAGCTTTACATAATTTTCACACTGATCCGGGTGTACTTGGTGTTTTTATCCTTGTGTATTTCCCGTTTCTTCCGATCGGTTCTAATAACTGAAATCTGTATTCCAGGAATTTAAGAAAGGCAGAAAGTGTTTGTTTCTCCCTAGGCTATTGTATAGACTGTTCATATAACATATGTGTTTGTCAATCGAGTTTCTTTAACATTATGTGTAAAATTATTGGGTCCCAACTCGTAGTTTTTACTCCAATATTTTTCAACGCAAGTAAACTTTCATATAAGCTATCATGAAATGTTTTTATGGCTGCAGTCAACAGACTTTCAGACGGTAAATTCAGTTGACAGGGAAACTTATGTATAAGAGCGGATGTCAACACTCTTTTGTTATCATATCTTTCTTTCATTACGGATTAATATTTCTGGCTCATAAGTTACATTTGATTTGAGGTATCACATTTTTTGTATTGTTGAAAGTGGCTGCTTGTTGATCATTTCCGAAAACGAATTGAGGTCATTTCAAATAGTCTCCATCAAATTATCGTAATTTTTGGTAGATTTACAGATTTTTGTGCAGTTGTTTTAAGTCCCTGAAGTTAAGTCTTTCTCCCTAATAAAGCAAGCTGCTCTCTTGCTGTATCCTCAATTTTTGTCATATTCACAGGTATTTTATCCTGAGTGTTTTCTGTGAGCTCACAAATATTATAGTGTACATCCTCAAATTGCATCCAATAGCTGAGACAATCATTTTCTTTGAACGTCAACGTACTCTTTTGAATGCTCGGCTGTTCCTTGGACAACCTTGGCAACAAACGCTGCAATAAGCCTATTATATAATAGCCCTTTGTTTGCGAATAATTGGGATCATATCACCTTTCTCAGATTTATTCATTGGCTTAAACTGTTTTGGCTCCTATGAATAATTTTTTGCTTGTCCAGCTTCTTCAGTCAACGTCGCATCGAAGTAGTTCAAATAACGATGGATCAGCTCACTGATTTCCTTATAGTACTTTTCCTTAAAGTACCCATGATCAGTAGCCACTGGAAAAATTTCTCTAATTCTGTTGTCCACTTCTCCACAAATTTTTGGTACATTTTGCCTTCCCCTGGACCCCCTAATTCATTAAATGATTTTTTTATTTCAGATTCTAAAAGTTCTAATCAAAACCTTTCATTTGATACCCCACTCAACTACGTTTGATTAAAAAAAAATTTAAGGGCCAATTCGTTATTAGGGGGACCCCCCTTAAACATTTTTTAAATTTTTAGTAAGACCTTATCTTTTGAGAGATCATCACCTATGGCTTTTTCACGAAGTTTGAGCATTCTAGCTTGTATATTTTCTGAGGAAATTAGCTGTGACGCACGGACAGATGGACAGACAGGTCGCGAAACTAGTAGGTCTAAAAAAAAAAGTTTTTACTAAGACCTAAAAAGACAGCGAAAAGCGGTATGAAGTAACTTATTTCGCTTGGAAAAGCTACAGCAACAGTGTGAAGAAGCTGTTAGGAAATGCATGCAGCTGCACATACAGCTTTCGAAAAAAAACTCCAGAGCAACTTTGGGTGTATAACGAGGAGTTTGAGTCGTTAAAGACCTTAGTTCTGGAGTCTGTAACGCTGCTTCGTTCAAAGATGTACGAATGCAGGAGATCCATGGAATCTACCACAGTCAAAACTGTGAAGCTAAAAAGGATCCGCACTCCTACTTTCAACGAGCAATACGCGTCATGGTTTGGATTCCGAGATCTATATAAGACTATGGTGCACGATAATTCACAGTTGAATTCAGTGCAAAAATTACAGTATCTCCGGAATGCGGCGAAAAACGACGCAGAAAAGCTAATCAGCCATTGAAGCATCACCGTAGCCAATTACAGTATCACTTGGAAGCTATTGTCTCAACGCTATGACAATCATCGAGCCATAGCGCAGGAACTTTTGCAACGATTCTGGGATATCCAGAGATGTAGTACCAACGAAATCAACGGTTTTCAACGAGTGCTGGACGTGACTTATCAACTGGAAGCATGTCTACAGCCAGTTGAAGGCGAATCTTTTGATGTTGTGATAATCAACATTCTGAACCGAAAATTGGATGAAGCAACTCACAAGGATTGGAAAAAGGAGATAAGTGGATTCTCGACTGTGCCAACACTTTCAAGATGTTTGGACTTCATACAAAAACGATTAATGATGCTTGAAGCTTTATCTGGGAGTTCAAAATCATAGAACAAAAGGACAGTACTTGGGCACACGTCCAATGTTGAGGTCAAGCAGAGTTGTCTAAAATGCAAGGCAAGCCATCGTCTTCTAAGTTGTGACTCCTTCAAGCAACTTGAACTTCCAGCAAGGCGCAATTTCGTTTCATCAAAACAGCTTTGCTACATCTACCTAAGTCACAAGCAAAAAGTAACTGGATGCACATCGAAACATAAGTGTAAAACTGGTGGAAAGTGCCATCATTCGTTGCTACACAATGATGAGGCTAAGAATGTAGTAAATACAACGGCTGAAGTGAAGGCTTATTGTGCACAAGCACACCACACTCATAAGCAGACAAACATGCTGCTGTCAACAGCAATTATTCGGGTTCAAAAATGCACAGGTGAAATAGCAACGCTAAGTGCTTTGCTCGATACTCACGCACAATGATCATTTACCACCACTTCAGCAGTTAAATATCTTGGTATCCAGCCAAAGAAGGTGAACGCATCAATTCAATGCTCTGATTTCTTTTGAAGAATTTGACGACCACCTAAAACAGTATTGGGAAATTGAAGATATTACGGAAGAAAAGTCCTTAACTGCTGACAAAATACTAGCAGAAAAACACTATACGGAGCATTATCAACGTACGGATTCTGGTCGATACATAGTAAGTCTTTCGTTTAAAGCCAGAGAAGAAATGCCGTCCTATGAAACTACTAAGATTGCTCAAATACAGTTTCGCAGACGGGAACAGGCACTCATCCGAAATCCTGACCTATACGCTCAGTATAAAGAGTTTATGGAGGTATACCTCAGGTTAGGTCACATGCAGTTAGTACCGTCAAAAGATGTTGATACAAAACCAAGCTATTGTTTGCCACGCCACGCAGTCGTGAAAAACAACAGTTCGAGTTGTTTTCAACGCATCTCAAAAGGGAAAAGGTGGAAAGGTTTTGATTGATATTTTGCTAACTGGATCAACAATTCAGCAACACATTTTTCACGTGCTGAAGCGCTAGAGGCAGCATCGATACGTATTTGCGGCGGACATTGAGAAAATGTACCGCCAAATTTGGATCAATGAGGAGGATATGGGTTGCCAACGGATACTCTGGCGTTTTAACCCAGAGGAACCTATCCGACATTATCGTCTCAAAACCGTCACATACGGAACGTCAAATGCACCATTCTTAGCCATTAGAACACTTCAACAATTAGCATCAGATGAGCTGTCAAGATACCCTGAAGCAGCTGCCGCGATTCTCAGAGATTTCTAAATTGACGATGTGTTAACAGGCGCGGAAGAGCTGGAGGCACTAGTTAAGCTGCAAGCTGATTTGCGGCACGTCATGCAACGTGGCGGATTTCACTTACGAAAATGGACATCCAACTATCCCGATTTGCTAAAACACATTCCCCCAGAGGATAGAGAGACGCAAATGTCGTTTAACATGTACCTTGAAGGAGCCGTTAAAACACTGGGACCACAATGGTATCCTGGTGCAGACCATTTTACTTTTACAGTTAATTGAAACATTCCCAAGGAAATTACAAAGCGAAAAATTCTGTCCGAAGTATTCAAGCTATTTGATCCATTAGGGTGGATTCAGCCATGCATAGTCATTGGAAAAATCACTGAACAAAAACTATCGCTGATGAAGTGTGACTGGGATGATACTCTGCGAGAAGAGGATGTAGAAGACTGACTCACTGTTCATTAACAACTATCAGTTTTAAACAAATTAAAAACTCCACGATGGATTGGCTGATCCAATCAAAATCACATTGAATTACATGGATTTTACGATGCCTCCTCTACATCAAGGTAAAATCTGCAAGTACTTCGAGTATCAGCCTGGTTATATCAAAGGCAAAAGCGGCACCCGTGAAAACACGCTCCATATCCCGCCTAAAGTTGTGTAGAGCCCAGCTACTAGTAGATCTGATGGATCAAGTGGTACAAGCACATAAATGGAAGCATGTTCGCAAATTCTACTGGACAGACTCTTCCATCGTGCTAGATTGGATTTACAGCCCTGCATCTAAGTGGAAAGTATTTGTTGCTAATTGAGTAGAAACTATTCTTCTTCTTCTTTGTAGCACTACAGCCCCTCTCAGTCCTTCGCTTAGAGATAGTTAGAGTATCTTATTTTCATGAGCGTATTGATTTTTTCAGAAGTTGGTTTGGTCAGTACCATGCACCCATGTGCCTGCTCAGCTATGATATGACCTGATTAAATCAGTACATATCACCACTGAGTGAACACTCATAGTCTGTCTGAAAAATCCCCTGAGCTAAATCACGTTGCGCCCAACGAGACTTGAACCTGGGACCTCCAGCTTATGCGTTCATGCTCGAACCACTAGAACACACAGACTAGGAAGTGTTCAACGAAAGATTAGTTCACAACAATGTTACCACGTTGCAACTAAGGATAATCCAGACGAGTTTGCGTCTCGAGGTGTCCTCCCAAAAGATTTCCTGAACTTAAATCAATGGTGGAATGGTCCAAACTGGCTTCAGACGTTTACTATAGAATCTTGTTGTCTCCCGACAGACAATGTGGAAAACGGATCCATTCATCAGGTTAGACTAGCGATCGATAAATCTATCTTGGATCCAGAAATCCTTAGCCGCCTTTCATGCATCAGAAAACTGAAAAGGATAGTTGCATTATGTCAACGCTTTGGTCACAACACGTGAAACACATTACTCAAACGAACAGGGATCTCACCAGTGGAGAACTTAACGATGCAAAACACTCTGCAGAGAAGCAGCTTAAAGAAGAATACAAAAAGGTAACACGCCAAGCCGGCACTGAGCTAGCCCAAGAAAACATTGAGTGGAAGTTCCACCCTCCCGGTAGTCCGCACTTTGTTGGCCTCTGGGAAGCTGGCATCAAATCAATGAAGCAAAACCTGTACAAGACAATTGGCTAGCAGATTTTGACGGTTGAAGAATACAACATCCTTCTGGCTCAGACAGAAGCGTGTTTGAATTCTAGACCCTTAACCAACATAAGTTCAGACCCATCGGATGTGAACGCTTTAACTCCAGGTCAGTTTCTTACGGGAAGCAACTTGTTTGAAATTAAAAGCGATGCAAGTGAATGTGACGCTACTCTACTCAAAAGATAGAAGCTGGTACAATATATGAAGCACTCGTTTTGGTACAGATGGTCATGCGATTACTTGAATCATTTCCAGCAAGTACCAAAGTGGCCGGCCCAATATCAAGGAAGGTGATATCGTGTTGGTAAAAACTCCCAATGTACTATCGATGCAGTGGCCACTTGCAAAGGTAGCCGCTACTCATCCTGTACTGGATGGTTTAGTGAGAGTTGTAACTCTGAAGCTGAATGGAAAACTGACCAAACGAGCGATAACCAAAACCTGCAGTCCTCCTTTCAACGATACATTGAACGAAATAGCTAATACTACAATCTCATCATCTCAACCAGCAGTGGATGTCTCATCACCCAATGCACCTACAGGAAAGGCACCTTCTTCATCATGTAAAAGAAACTCAGCAAACAAGAACCAAAGTGAACCCATACAGTAAAAAGCAAGATCAAAGTCAGTCAGCCTGGCCACTGCTGTGCTTTCCACCCTACTTGCACTGGGAAGCTGCATATCTCCAAGCTCATCCGGCGTCACTATCTCACTTTTAAAGGGAGGACTATACATCGGACATAATGGAATAGCTAACCTTCTACGAGGGGCACTACAGCTACATTTCAAAGTGCCTTTGTCTGATCTCAAACTCGACGAGCAAAATATTCGGAAAGTCAACGAAAGTCTGCAACAATGTGTAAGTCCACTCAAAAAGTAAATGACCAAATTCACTGTTGGGGTCTGTATCAGCATCTTTTTGAGTTATGTCGAGAATCCAAAGACAGTATGAACACACTTCATTTTTTACACACTCGAAAAACCCGAAGGCTACTTGGACAAATGCTGACTTCATTATTTGGTGTGAATGACGAAGTCATTATGAACATCAACAACCTTAACGAGAACCAAGAAAAACTAAAACAGCTGGCTCTAAAACAAGGGAAAGTTATGCTCAAAGCAACAGCCACATTGAATTCAACTGGTTCTAGAATCAACAAGGAGCTGTCATGATTTTCAGAGCAACTACAACAAGGATTGAATGAGATTAATAGATCGAAAGAATGGTTCACCAAGATTGACCACAATCAGCTCAACATCCGTTTTTCAGTGCTCTATCAACATGCCGGAAACTATATTTCCGACGTATTCCGCGAACAATTTACACAAAGTCCGGAATATGGGATGCGTAAACTAGTAGACCTAGAATCAACTATCTACAACCTACAACCACTTCTAACAACACATCTTGAAATATTGCACGCCGCATCAACAAAAGTCACAACAACTTATGGAGGAGATTACTCCCAACTCACTGGTCAACTTCCAATAATTGACAACCGTAAATACGACCTTGTCAAGGCATAGGCCATAGAAGACTTTGCACTTTCAAATGTTGCCTTTGGAACTAAAAGTGCACCGTTCCTCGCGATGAGAACTTTGAAGGAACTAGCATCAGATGAAGAAGAAAGACATCCGATCGGATTCAAAACTATATCCAACGACATGGACGTAGACGACTTAATTACTGGCGACTTCACCATTCCGAAAGCTATAGAAAAAACGAATCAAGTCAAGGCTGTCATGAAATCAGGCGGATTTCAAATGCGAAAGTGCTCATCGAATCCACCTGAGATTTTACGCAACATATCAGCGGAAACCAATGAAAATGTCTCACCATTGTGCATCGATAAGGCTAGCAACGTAAAGGCACAAGGTGCCCAATGGAATCCAGCAAACGATTGTTTTTCGTATACCTTTTAGATAGAACCACTCATCAAACCTCTAACAAAACGAAGAACTCTTTCCAAATCACCAAGTTATTTGACCCTTTAGGATGGATAGCTCCTACAAATATCCAAGCGAAGATTTTCTTGCAAGATTTATGGCTCATCGGTATTGGGTGGGACGAAGCAATATCAGACGACATCAGCAACAAGTGGTTGGACTCTTATAATTCTTTACAAGAAATTCCATCAATTCAAATCCCAAGATGGATCTATTATACGGAACCAAACCATCACGTCGAATTTCATGGCTTTTGCGATGCTTCAATGAAGGCTTACGCAGCAGTGGTATATGTTTGCGTTCAGTGTAGAAACGGTAGAAAGGTTTCTTCAATGACTGCAAAGACGAAGGTGGCCCCCTTTAAAACTATTTCATTGCCCAGATTAGAACTGTGTGGCGCATTATTGCTTGCGAAGCTAATAAACTCCGTCATAAAGGCAGCACAAATACAAAATTTTACACTTTACACATAGACCGATTCGGAAATCGTCATAGATTGGTTAAAAGCTCATCCATCAACATGGAAAAGCTTTGAGGCAAACAGAGTAACTCAAATCCATGAATTGTTAGGTGCCAATACTTGGAAGCACGTACCATCGAAGGAAAACCCTGCAGACGTAGCATCTCGAGGACTCTCACCAGCTTAAATCAGAAGCCCAAATGTGGCCAAATCCCACGAATATTTCTTCCACCGAACTAGAAATTCAAAAAATCTCCTCTCTTCACGTTGGTCTCTCCACGGAATGGGGATCTTCTATCCAAATATTCATGAGTGTCCAAATTCTGCCGAGTGACTGCTTATTGCTTTTGTTTAACCAGTAACATCAAACGGAAGGCTAAAGAAAGAGAATTATCGTACTTGAAATCCGAAGAAATTCATCATTCGTTATCGTTTTGGATCAAAAAAATTCAGTTGCATCATTTTCAAAAGATAATCCCTCAATTGAGAACAGAAAAACCCATTTCACGATTAAGCACACTATTGAAGCTTGATCCATTTTTTGCATACTGATCACTTTTTACCAGTTGGAGGCAGACTACGCCATGCGGACATGACTTTGGATGAAAAACATGGAATTATCTTACCTCACAGAATTAATAATTCGATATGTGCACTCTTCATGGCGGCATACAACTAATGATGGCAGTGCTCAAGAAACAATATTGGATTATAAAATGCCGAAGCACAGTTCGCCTCTCAAATCATAAGTGCATAACCTGCAGCAGTTATAAATTCGAAACTCGCCAACAACTAATTGGTGACCTTCCGGCGCCGAGAGTAAACATCTCCAAGCCATCATACTGGCGTAGATTACTGCGGACCTTTTGACATCCGTATGTCCAAGGGAAGAGGAGCCAAAAGTTACAAAGAATATGTGGCAATTTTTATATGTCTCTCAACCAAAGCGGTGCATTTAGAAGTCGTAAGTGACCTCACCACCAATGGATTTTTGGCAGCACTTAAGCGGTTTACTTCCAGAAGGAGTTTGTGTACAGATATTTATAGCAACTGTGGTACAAATTTCGTGGGTGCTTATGCCATTGTGACAAAATAATATGGAACGATAGCCAACACAATAGAGAAAAGCATCACTTCGAGTCTGGAAAACGAAGGTATAAAATCGCATTTTAATCCCCCAGCATCACCTTATTTTGGAGGACTGTGGGAAGCAGGTGTCAAATCCACCAAATATCATTTGAAGAGGACCATTGGATCAACTCCTCTGACATTTGAAGAGTTCACCACTCTTATGATACAGATAGAAGCTTAATTCAAGACCGCTCTGCGAGATCGCACACGATCCAAGTGATCTGACGCCTTTAACACCGGGACATTTCCTTAATGGCGATAGCTTTCTCACGCTTCCCGAGCCATCGTTGTTGGACACGTAAACTCACTGTCTTATAAGATGGCAGGTCGTACAACAAATACAGGTATATCAAGCGTTTTGGAAACGATGGAGCAACGGGTATTTTTCACGACTTCAACAATGCCCGAAATGGAATAAGATCAAACCAAACTTGGAAATCGGAAATCTGGTGATATGAAGGAAGATTGATTAATGTCATCTCGCTGGCCAATGGGACGTGTTGTAGACACTCACCCTGGATCAGACGGTTTTGTACGCGTTGCAACCATTCAAACGAAAGACAAGACGTTTAAAAGACCAATATCCAAACTTTGTATACTTCCCCCTTAAAAATTCCAATGCACCTCATCATCATTCCTTTATTCCCTCACATTTTTCGTAAAACAGCCAACATAATTATCCACAGTATTTAACCATAGACATCGTAGTACTACAAAAATCGAGATGCAGTAATAAGATACATGAAAACATTGCGAGCAACGCTTTCAACGGGGGGAGAATGTTCAGTCTCGGCCCATCGAACGCTGCATTTCGGTACAATCGAAAACTATTATCCAATATTACCCCATCGAGCCCCACATTGATGTACAACCGATAATGATAGCAACAATATTACATTCTAAATAGCTAATACAATTCGCATTTAAACGTTTTTGGATATTTTACCATCCGTTAGGCATTTCCGATCATACGGTTGCATTCAGAATGTTGGATTGTATTTGTTGTTGTGCCGAGGAAGTTTATGATGTTTGCTGCTTTGCTTGTGCTATTTATTTAGATTACATTCTAATGACATATTAAACTTTTCATTTTATTTTGCTTGGACTTGAAATCGAACCGTCGGTGAATGAAGATGTCATTCAAAATCTAAATTTCATTCTTTTATTCGAACAATTCCCTTTTTTTGTGTGTTTGAACCCAAAACAACAAATGAATTCTCAGCACTAGTAAACGAACAACAAGACGCCCTCACATGCATCGAGAATTCCTATTGGCAAGTGATCCAACACCATGGGATGACTGCAGGCGTCACAAGTTCTACTAGGCATTGTTCTGGTTGCCTACTTTATTCGATAGCGATTATGCAGAACCATCCAGGTGGAAAACACGCCATCACGAAGCAACTGGTTCGAAGAACATCAGATTTAGAACAAGATCACTTTAGGGGAGGCGGCAATGTTCATACCATTGAAACATTAAAACATTCGTATTATTTCCCCAATATAATGTTCATGTCAGTGAATTTACTTTAAACTTAATTTGCTTGCTCGCATACTTCATTTCCATTAACAGAATTTCCATTCGTAAAGTTCATTCTAAAGTTTGCTGAAATAAGGCAAAATTGTCAATGCTCATTAATTAAATCGCATAGCAAACAAAAAATAAATTCGTCTAAAGTGTAAATGAACTCTAAAGCATTAAAGAATAGCTTGGACTATAAAATATGCTTTCCAATACATAGCATTATGGGATAGCTTGAGCTACCTATTAACAAATCAACTTGTTTTATATCGAGTCATTCAAAATGTAGTATTGTGAATTTGCATAAATAGTGTTACATGTACAAATAATTCTGCGAGCTACTGTCGCAATTGTTTTCACAACAATTAAGAACATCAACAAAACGAATTTACTCGAAACCACGAGAACCTACCAAGCATGAACAACATCTGAAAGTGAGTCACTGCTCCATTCATTCACTGCTGGAATGTTCCCGCTTATTCACCAATGTACGAGAACTGAGTTGAATGATTAAAGACCCTATATAAAGGTGAGCTGAACGAATGGGGGAATCATTCATTCGACCGCGATAAGAACTGCGATAGTGTGTGGGAAGCGATATTTTTCGAGTAATAGAAAAGTGATTTTCGTAATAGTGAAGTGATTTAGAAGACAATTGCGATAAGAAATTTATGGACAAGTATTGGATTTTTAATAGTGAAAATTAAAATTAGTGAAAGTGTTAAACTGATTATTGTGCATTTTTGCGATCAAATAAACTCTTTTAACTTAAATCAAAAGACATTGCGTTTTCACTTTCCCGGAACATTAAAATTATTGGCCGTGAACCATAACACGCGACAGTGGTGTCAAAAGTGGGATAGAAAATTTTGGATGTGAAAACTTTCAAACATTTTCAAAGTGCAGAATAGTGTAAATTAACGTGGAAACTGGTGTAAAAATAGCTGAAACAATAAAAATGCCAGGAAACTTACATCTAAAAATTAATCAATTGAGCATACCGGAGCTCAAAGAGGAGTTGGAAAAGCGAAATCTGGCCACGCAAGGTACAAAGGCCATACTAACTGCACGCTTGCGTGATGCGATTGAATCGAAAGGTGCGTATCTGGATTCGGGTGAGCCTACAGATGCAGAAAAAGGCACAAAATGTGGTGAAGCCGAAACAGTAAACCCAAAGGAACCAGAAAATGCGCTGATGCAAATGTTGATGCTGATGCAGCAAGAGCAGCGACAACAGTCATCCAATTTAACTGCGAAGCTCAATGAACAGTCGTCCAATTTAACTACGAAGCTAAATTAACAAACAGCGAAGTTAAATGAACAATCAACGAAGTTAAATGAACAATCAGCAAAAATGGACCAACAAGCGATCGAAATCAAGGCGGATTTGCAAAAACAGTCAACCGAAATAAAAGCGGAGCTCAGTAGTCTCAACTGCCAAATTAAATGCGTCGAGGAAAAGGTATACCAGGTCGAGGAGAGAATCAACCTTGAGATCAGCCAGGTCGAGGAAAGAATCAACCATGAGATGGAAAAAGTGAAAAAGGACTTGGAAGTAGCGAAGGCAGTAGTAACCGCCTCACCAGCCCCGCTTATAACTGCAGTGCAAAGCACATCCAGAAATGTGCAAGCACCAATATTCGACGGGCAAACCGTCTGGACTATTTACAAAAGCCAGTTTGAAGCTGCCGCTAGGATAAATCACTGGAATGAATAGGAACGAGCAACTGCATTAATTCTTGCTCTGAGAGGTCCAGCTGCCGAGCTTTTGCAGACTATCCCCGTTGAGTTGCATTCAAACCCGGCTGCTATAATGAATGCGCTGGACATGCGTTATGGAGACGATCATCTGAAGCAGATTTACCGGGCACAGCTACGGCATCGGATGCAGAAGTCTGGCGAAACCTTACAGCAGCTAGCCCAAGACATTGAGCGCCTGTTACTTTTGGCTTATCCAGCTTACGACCCAGAACATCGAGATGACGCAGCAACAGAAGCATTCATCAGCGCGTTAAAGGACCAGAAATTGCAACAAGCCGTGCGTTTAGCTCAAATGCAAACAGTTAAGGACGCATTGGTTTATAGTCTGAACTTTGAGGCAGCGAAAAATGTGACTCGTACCACTGCCCGGGTTCGCGAGATAGTGGAAGACGATTGCAGGTGTGAGCGCGTGGGAATTAAGCGAGAGCTGCAGGTGAATGGTGCGCCTAGATGCTGGAATTGCGGGGAAAGGGACACCTGCAAACAGACTGCAAGAAGCAAAGAAAACGGAGCTATTGTCCAGAATGGTGGAGATCCAGACCGTGTCAGGAGGCTAGAATAGAAGCCCATCAAATTGAAAGGGCCAACTACATGCGACGGACGTCGGCTAGGAGGATCGACATCCCCAGCACTCCCATCACCCCCATCACCGTGTCAAGGCAAGCAGACTTATGCCTTCTGGTCAAGTTGATGAAGAACATTGCAACATAACAAACGACACTGGTGCACCCCGATCGACCATCCGACCAGACCTAGTGAGGCCCCAACTACTTCACAAGAGCAGAGTTCATGGCAATGCTGACACCCTACCTCGTCATCCATGTCCAGCTAACTGCAAGCATTGCCAACGGGTTAAGAAAACGCAGCTGACCGTTGATCTGCGATTGATGACGGCCGGATTCAATGAAGGCTGGTCACCGAAGGAGATTCGAAATGCCAAGTTAGCCGATGAAGACATCGGACCATTGCTCGTATGGAAGGAGACGACGGGGCGACCTGAGTGGAAGGACGTTTCAATGCATGGCGCAACCCTGAAAAGCTATTGGGCACAATGGAACTCTCTTAAAGTGGAGGGCGGCGTACTCAAGCGGAAACGGGAAACGGTAGATGGCAGCTCCTATAGGATGCAAACTATACTTCCCAAAAGCCGAATCCACGATCTGATTAAGCAGATGCACGAAGGATCCTCGGGAGGCCACCTAGGTGTTCACAAGAGCTTAGCGAAATTGCGGGAAATGTTCTACTGGCTCCACGCTCGAGAAGACGTAGAGGACTGGTGTCGCAGATACATGATTTGTGCTTCCGTCAAAGGCCCAAAGCGACGACTGAGAGGACAAATGCAAACCTATAACGTAGGCGTGCCATTCGAAAGGATTGCAGTTGACGTCGCAGGACCCTTTCCTGAATCCGATTGGGGAAATCGATATACGCTGGTTGTAGCCGATTATTTCAGCAAGTGGCCCGAGGTCTACCCCATTCCCAACCAGGAAGCAACTACCGTAGCTGAAGAGCTAGTATTAAATTGGGTCAGTAGGTACGGCGTGCCTTGCGAACTACATTCGGATCAAGGCCGAAACTTTGAGTCACTAGTTTTTGGTGAAATGTGCGAGCTGCTCGGAATACGGGAAACGAGGACAACACCGTTGCATGTTCAATCCGATGGAATGGTCGAACGTTTCAACGGCACGCTCAATAAACACCTGGCCAAGATGGTCGACGAGAACCAAAGGGACTGGGACCGACATATCCCACTATTTTTGATGGCGTACAGAGCTGCTGGATATGCATCGACGGGCCAAGCCCCAGCCAAAGTCATTTTTGGAAAGACTATTCGTCTGCCAGCTGATATAAAGTTCGGGACACCCCCTGAGAAACCCCAAACGATCTCGGAGTACGCAAGTGAGCTAAGACAACGGTTGAACCAGATACATCGGACAGTGCGAAAACACCTCGAATTGGCTACTGACCGCATGAAGACCAGGTATGATCTAAAGGCAAATTCCACTGGCTTCCAGCAAGATGACTTGGTGTGGCTTTATAACCCACAACGACGGAAGGGTAGGTCTCCAAAGTTGCAACATAATTGGGAGGGACCATACCGAGTTACAAAGCGAATCAACGACGTCGTATATCGCATACAGCAACACCGTAAACCGAGAGCCAAAATGAAAATCGTGCATCTGGACCATCTTGCCCCATATAACATCCAGGGAGAATTGACTACAACTGGCGACACATCTTTTCGGGGCGAAAAGAACTGAGGTGGGGGCAGTGTTACATTTACATACTATTCTGCGAGCTACTGTCGCAATTGTTTTCACAACAATTAAGAACATCAACAAAACGAATTTACTCGAAACCACGAGAACCTACCAAGCACGAACAACATCTGAAAGTGAGTCACTGCTCCATTCATTCACTGCTGGAATGTTCCCGCTTATTCACCAATGTACGAGAACTGAGTTGAATGATTAGAGACCCTATATAAAGGCGAGCTGAATGAATGGGGGAATCATTCATTCGACCGCGATAAGAACTGCGGTAGTGTGTGGGAAGCGATATTGTTCGAGTAATAGAAAAGTGATTTTCGTAATAGTGAAGTGATTTAGAAGACAATTGCGATAAGAAATTTATGGACAAGTGTTAGATTTTTAATCGTGAAAATTAAAATTAGTGAAAGTGTTAAACTGATTATTGTGCATTTTTGCGATCAAATAAACTCTTTAAACTTAAATCAAAAGACATTGCGTTTGCACTTTCCTGGAACATTAAAATTATTGGCCGCGAACCATAACACGCGACAATAGCTTTTAAGTCAATTAAAAAGACATTTGACTTCAACGTTTGTTTTACTTCTGATCAACCTCGTTTTACTCGGAATCTTTGACGTAAACAAATATTTGAATTACGCTTAGACGAATAAGCTGTGGACGTACTTGAAAATGAATCTAAGGTATCGCGTTTCGTCTAGGAATTGTCATGAAAATTACAAGTGGCCTACTTGCTTGACAAATATATTACAATTACATTTTTGAACAGTTGGAGATTTTATGATGAATTATGGTTTTATGATGATTTATAAATTTGAGTTCTATGATAATTTAGGATGGTCAATATGATATTTAAGATCGATATAAATTTAAAGTCTCATGATGATGAAACTTTACAATGACTAGTTGCAGTTTTCCTTTTGGAGAAAAATTTACCTTATTGTTGATTCTTTAACAATAGGGTGCAACACATACAGTTTTGTTTTTTAACATTGTCTTACTTTATGCTGAACCGATGTTTCATGCTCTTATATAAACGGATCAGGCCTAAATTCAACTGGTATCATAGAAGCGGCTGGAAAAGGGTTGTCAACTTGCATTTTGTACGGAAAATATAGAGTTTGTACACGAGGAATTTTATTTCGAAATTTGTAGCTTAAATTTCGAAATTAAATCACTTATGTAATAATTACGTTATATAATACGCACATAGTTCGAGCGTAATAATAACAAACTGGAACAGGAATTGCCCCTAACTGAAGCACCTTAATTTAGATGGTTAATTTTATTTGCAGAAATCTATATTTCAGTCTTTTGAGGTCTACTATTAGACTTGCATTAAACCAACTTGTATCTAAATTGATTAGATTACTCCGGGTGCTGTTATCTTAAGCATGTTCAAGCTATAAATAATTATTTCTACTAAAGAATCCTCATTAAGATACCTAGTTTTCGAATGCTTCTGAAAATTTTTACAAGCTCGAGTGTAACTCATCCTAACCGCATCCTTAATTCAACCGATGCATGCTCACAATTCAGCTATAATAAAGTGAATAAAAGTGCTGACAGTAAAAATGGCTGGTTAAAACTTCATAAATTATGTATTAAGCGATGAATCTTCTATTCTAGACGATGGTGATGACGATGACGACGACAGTCAGAACAACAACAACTACTCCTCGAGTGTGAATCGTGGCATCATCGTAGTCTCCTCTATTTCCTACGTTTTTTTTCTGAAGAGTATGGAATGTACCTATAAAAGCTGAAACTATCCTTGTCATCGCCATTCTATATTCTCATAAAACTTGAAGATACGAATGCGTTCCTACCATATATGAGTATGAATAGATGTGGAGTACAAACTCTGTCATTTTAGGGGTGAAAAAGTGAAAATTCTAGGATTTACTACTATCCACCACTTCAGAATAAAACGGAAACATAACTACGTATGCACAGAGATATAAGAAAAAATAAATATTTACTTTTCTGTTCCATAATGTAGTGGAGAGTCCTTGCAATGGCTGGTCGGTCGTCTCAAGGATGTGTGTTTTCATAAGCAAATTTTTTTATATGGACATTATTGGTGTTTTTGCCTACTCAAGGACCATAAAGTTTTACTGATTGCCAGCAATAAATGTCATTAATTGGTATTGAAATTGTGTCGTTTATATGCTGTTAATGGTTTTGGGAAAGGACAATGTACATAAATAAAAAGAAGTGAAAATGAATGTGTATCGTCTTGAATAAAAATTATGTATTTATTCATATGTTGTTTTGCGTTCGTTGAAGCTGTTTCCCGGTACTTTCAGAGGATGATATGAATGAATTTGAATAGATTTCTCATTGATCCAGGAAAATATGTTGAATGCTAATGAAAAACTGAGCATGGACATTTTATTGGTAATAAAGATAAAGCTAGACCAATTAGGATATTACTATAAATTCAGTATTCTTAAAGTCAATATTGAAGCAATTTTCCAACTTTTCTCATGAATAAGCCGTCGGGCCTTGCTTTTTGAGCAAGCAGTTCGACTTCTTTGAGCCATCTTCAGTACCTCAAGACTCTAAAGATGTCTCAGAGGAGTTTTTTTTTGTGGTAGAGAGGTGATTGTGGGACTCCCATGCTCGCAAGAAGGTGACTGAACTACCCACTAAACACCTCCCCTGTCAACCTGAGCACCTAGCCTGGGACCATTTGACATATTACTTCGGGCCAAATCTCGTTTTGTTAAGCCGTGAAGCACCTTCAAGCTGGAGGATCCCTCTTCTAGCGAGAGGGGAGAGAGAAAGAGGAAGTGCTAGACAAGCAATCCCCCGACTCTAACGTCTCCAGCTGCCTGGAGTCCCTTTTATCTTTTAGGACTGTCCAAACATAATGTGCCACCTGGTTCCATTTGTCAACCGATTCGAGCATCACCGCTACGATATTATCCAGGGTAAGCTCTTCTGTCTCCTTGTAGAGGTGTCCTCGCAGCCTGTCCTATTTTATGCACGTAAAAAATGTATGACAGGCATTGTCTTCCTATTCTGGGCAATACCGACAATTGGAGGACCGTGACTCACCCATCTTGTGCAGGTAAGACTGAAAACACCCATGCTCAAAGGAGTTGATGCGTATCTAAAGATACCGAAAATGACTTAAATGAGTAGAAACGCATTTGCTAGCTCAAAAAAGCAAGTTCCGGGTCTATAAATTCAATCCCAAATTTTCCTTACTACTTTTTCCATCATTATACCTTTTGTAGCCAGTTAACTGAACATCAACAGTCTATTCACTCGTAAAATGAAATTATTCTGAAAAAAGAACATTCCAACACTCCACCCACAACTTTATCCAGAATATGTTTTCCTTCATATTCTACAATTAGGACGATGGTAAACTGCATGTTATCTGCTCGTTGTGGAGTTAAAAATGTTTGTCAGCACGAAATCCACAAAAACGCAATTCAACCAGATATTGTTAAATATTTTCCAATTGTCGTTTTGCGTGAAATATAGTAATAAAGTACCGAAAACGGGATCAAACGGAGACTAACAGGGACATTTGAATTGCAGTCTCCATATTAGGAAAAAGATAGTTAGGTGTAGATAGTGAAGTAACATAGAAATATTCTATAATTTTTCACATGCAAAATATATATTGAACGAGAGTTGGAGTAAACGAAGTATAATATCATGTTTAGCAAGTACTTACATATTTGATTATTTATACTTTGATAATAGAGAAGGCTTAAAAGGATATGCTTGCATTTTTTAACAAATAGCTGTTGACGTGTTTGATAGAAAAGTAATTTTCGTTTGACCTAGTCAGTGTTGTTACTCTCAAATGACTTGAAGCGAGCTTTTAGTATCACAAGTTAAAATTTGAATTTATTTTTAGGTGGGTAAATTCTTCACCAAATCAGAGTATTTGTCTATAAAAGCGAACTGTGTTGGTACCGCCGCTACAACGCTGTCAATATCAGTTATAATTCGAAAGACTCTTCCAAAGGCAGTAACAATGATGAATAAAACGAGCTTTACGGAAAACTAAAAAAAATATCTCTTAGTAGCAAGAACTAATATTGACAAGAAAAATTGCAAAAAATTCCGAACACGAAAACGCGTTAAATGCAGCGCTGATGCAAAGTTATGTTGAGCTAGCAAAATAATGCAACAATGCAAAGTAATGCAGTCAAAAAAAAGTAATGCGGCAAAATTCGAAGTAATGCTGTGTAATGACGTCAAATGCATTTTAATTCGCTGAATTATGTGAAATGCAATAAACGTTTCTGTGCATTTCATTGCATTTGTTTGACTGGCCAAACGTTTTATATTGGCATCCAATCGTTTGACGATTTTTTTTGAAGAAATTATGAAAATGTTCCAAGAATAGAATGTTTCTAACCCTTTCACGCATATGGGACAAATTTTTCCCCTGAATTTTTTTCAATTAAATGCTGAACGTATTCAAATAAATCAATTTGTAAGTTATTTTTCATAAACTCAATATAATGCTCTAGTATAATCGTATTCACATTGGCAGCAACAAAGAGTAACTGATTAGATAGAAAGAGTATTGGTGCGCATCTATCAGTTTTTAGTCGACTATAAGTTTGTTCAATATTCTGATTTTTTAAATAATTGGCGAGTTTTATATCGAAAAGTCTTTAGTGAATATATACTTTGGTAAGTTTTCAGTGTGTTGCATGTATATTTTGAAAGCCTTGGCAACTAAATATGATGGTTCTTGAGACGCGGCTGTCCCAGTATGCACGAACGAAGTCTTTTGATGATACTTCATAGCTTGACTAAATACCTGTTTTTGTGGTGTTTCCTGTTTTATATAAGTACTTTTACGAAATATAGTTCAAAATTTGATTCATTTGTTTCAGAATATGTCAACAAGACAAAACAGAGAGTTTGCATTAACCGATGGTGAGATTTTCGAGCTTTTAATGGCTGACAACCGTGATGACGAGGATGTATTAACATTAGACGAAGAAGATCAACAGTTTTTGGAACAAGGCATAGATAGAGGTGTCTCTATTGTTGTGATTGAACCTAGTATTTCACCGAATATAAACAAAAATCTAGAGATCGGAACACAAAGACAGGAAAAAATCAAGAAGGCGAATCATAAAAATTTTACATTGTCTTTCAATTGGAAGAAAAACTCCTACGTTCCGCCTCCTTTCCTTGATCAGGAAGGATAAAGCCACGGCGAAATAAATATTTTAGATAGAGCTGTTACCTCATCTTTCACCTCAATAAAAATGTGCAACGCAGTGACAAATTTTGATGAACTAGTTGACAATATTATTGTTTTTGAATCACAAAGATATGCATATCAAAATGGAAGTCGTTTTGATCTCACTAGCGCAGAGGAAAAGGCTTTCTTAGTGATAAACTATGTGATGGGATACGTTTCGCAGCTATTGGTCCTCAGATCCTGATATGGGAGTTCCTTACATCCCAAACATAATGACACTCAATTGGTTTGAGGAGATAAGAAGAAATTTACACTTTAGCAATAATAATGATGAACCATCTAAAAATTAACCTTATCATGATGGGACGTATAAGATTTGACCAATTTTAGGCCACTTTAATAAGAGCTTTCAAAACGCCATGAAAACCACACAAAATTTCAGGCGATCGATGAACGCATGGTCAAGTTTAAGTGTCACAATATAACAAAACAGTATGTAAAAAATAAACCCGTCAAGTAGGGACTTAAAACGTGGTGTAGAGCTGACTCAGCCACTGGCTATTTATTTGAATTTGACTTATATACTGGTAGAAAACAAGGTGGTGCTAAAACTGGATTAGGAGAGTCTGTAGTCTTACAATTATCAAACAGTTTACAAGGTCTAGGTTGCGAGCTTTACGACGATAACTTTTACAACTCTCCGAAACTACAACATAAAATGAACATAAGAGCTTGTAGAACAGTTCGTCCCAATAGGAAAAATACACCCAAAAATGTGCCTGCCGATAATAGTATACAAAGTGAACAAACGTTTGCAACCAGTTCACAAGGAACTTCTTTTATTAGATGGATGGACAATGAAGCTGTTTTTATGTTGACAAACTTCTTGTCCCCAATACCTACTGCTAGGTATTGCAAGGAAGTGGCCAGAAAATCAATTTCACATGTCCCGAAGTCATTGTTAAAATATAATAAAACCATGAAAGGCGTCAATTTGATGGACAAAAGAAAAGTTACGTATGAGGTGGACCGCAAAGCAATAATCAAATAATACTTGCGATTATTCTTTGATTTACTTAATATTGCTATGAACAATGCTTAGTATACAGTGAAATGCACGAGGGAAAACTAATCGAAGGAACACTGCTTTCCAGCCTGGAATTTCGCCAGGTTGTGAGTCGTTCTCTCATTACTAATTTCTTGTCTCATCAGAGAGCTCCTCCATCTTCCGTAATGACGAATAAGCGAAAAAGTTACACACAAAAACGGGGTATGTCTTCTCATTTCATTGTAAAGGCAAATATAAGGTAGAGGTGTGTACAATATATACTTTGCGCAACCCTTGATGCATACTGGGACACATTTGTCTCGTGTTAAAAAATATATTAAAAAAATCAAATTGAATATTTTATAATTTTATGTTTAAGTGGATCCAAGTGAAAAGTTTTACCAGGCTTAAAACTCTGTTGTGTTTTTCTAAAGACTATGTGCGTGTAAGGGTTAAAAGATGTTTGGCCTACATTCTAATCTCCACGGCAGAGCATTCCAGCTATCTTTGCAGAACTTTACTGTTGTGAAAGGTCCTTCAGAGTTCTCCTTTTAAATATATTTAAATATATATATATATATATATATATATATATATATATATATATATATATATATATATATATATATTGTTACATGTGCAAATAATTCTGCGAGCTACTGTCGACAAATGAATTTACTCGAACCCACGAGAACTCAACAAGCATGATCAACATCTGCAAGTGACGTCACTCCATTCATTAATTTGCTCGAATCTACCAGCGACCTCTCGGTAGAACATTCGCCAATGTACGAGAAATGGGTGAATAGGTAGAGACCCTATATAACGGCGAGCTGAATGAATGGGGGGATCATTCATTCGACCGCGATAAGAACTGCAATAGTATGTGGGAAGCGATATTATTCGAGTAGTAGAAAAGTGTGTTTCGTAAAAGTGAAGTGATTTAGAAGACAATTGCGATAAGAAATTTATGGACAAGTGTTAGATTTTTTAATAGTGAAAATTAAAATTAGTGAAAGTGTTAAACTGATTATTGTGCATTTTTGTTACTAAATAAACTTTTTTAACTTAAATTAAAAGACATTGCGTTTTCACTTTACCGGAACATTAAAATTTTTGGCCGCGAACCAAAACACGCGACAATGGTGTCGAGAAGTGAGATTAAAATTTTGAAAGTGAAAATTTGAACATTTTTACAGTGCACAATAGTAAAATTTGAAGAAGCATTAAAAATGCCACGAAGCCTAAGCTTAAAAATTAATGAATTGACCATGTCGGAGCTTAAGGAAGAGCTGGAACAGCGAAACCTGGCTACGCAAGGTACAAAGGCCACACTGATTGCACGCTTGCGTGACGCGATTGAATCGGAATGTGCGTATCTGGATTCAGGTGAGCCTACAGATGCAGAAAAAGGCGCAGAAGGTTGTGAAGCCGAAACAGCGAAACCAAAGGAACCAGAAAATGCGCTGATACAAATGTTGATGCTGATGCAGCAAGAGCAGCGACAACAGTCATCCAATTTAACTGCGAAGCTCAATGAACAGTCGTCCAATTTAACTACGAAGCTAGATGAACAATCAGCGAAGTTAAATGAACAATCAACGATGCTAAATGAACAATCAGCAAAAATGGAACAACAAGCGATCGAAATCAAGGCGGATTTGCAAAAACAGTCAACCGCAATAAAAACGGAGCTCAGTAGTCTCAAAAGCCAAATTAAATGCGTCGAGGAAAAGGTATACCAGGTCGAGGAGAGAATCAACCTTGAGATCAGCCAGGTCGAGGAGACAATCAACCATGAGATGGAAAAAGTGAAAAAGGACTTGGAGGCAGCGAAGGCAGTAGTAACCGCCTCACCAGCCCCATTTACAACCGCAGCGCAAAGCTCATCTAGAAATGTGCAAGCACCAATATTGGACGGGCAAACGGTCTGGAGTATTCACAAAATCCAGTTTGAAGCCGCAGCTAGGATAAATCACTGGGATGAGCAGGAACGAGCAACTGCACTGATTCTTGCTCTAAGAGGCCCAGCTGCCGAGGTTTTGCAGACTATCCCCGTTGAGTTGCACTCAAACCCGGCTGCTATAATGAATGCGCTGGACATGCGTTATGGAGACGATCATCTGAAGCAGATTTACCGGGCACAGCTACGGCATCGGATGCTGAAGTCTGGTGAAACCTTACAGCAGCTAGCCCAAGACATTGAGCGCCTGGCACTTTTGGCTTATCCAGCTTACGACCCAGAATATCGAGTTGACGCAGCAACAGAAGCATTCATCAGCGCGTTAAAGGACCAGGAATTGCAACAAGCCGTGCATTTAGCTCAAAAGCAAACGGTTAAGGACGCATTGGTTTATAGTCTGAACTTTGAGGCAGCGAAAAATGTGACTTGTACCACTGCCCGGGTTCGCGAGGTAGTGGAAGATGATTGCAGGTGTGAGCACGTGGGAATTAAGCGAGAGCTGCAGGTGAATGGTGCGCCTAGATGCTGGAATTGCGGGGAAAAGGGGCACCTGCAAAGAGACTGCAAGAAGCAAAGAAAACGGAGCTATTGTCCAGAATGGTGGAGGTCCAGACCGTGTCAGGAGGCTAAAATAGAAGCCCATCAAACTGAAAGGGCCAACTTCATGCGACGGACGTCGGCTAGGAGGATCGACATCCCCAGCACACCCATCACCCCCATCACCGTGTCAAGGCAAGCAGACTTATGCCTTCCTGGTCAAGTTGATGAAGAACATTGCAAAGCTCATCTAGAAATGTGCAAGCACTAATATTCGACGGGCAAACGGTCTGGAGTATTCACAAAATCCAGTTTGAAGCCGCAGCTAGGATAAATCACTGGGATGAGCAGGAACGAGCAACTGCACTGATTCTTGCTCTAAGAGGCCCAGCTGCCGAGCTTTTGCAGACTATCCCCGTTGAGTTGCATTCAAACCCGGCTGCTATAATGAATGCGCTGGACATGCGCTATGGAGACGATCATCTGAAGCAGATTTACCGGGCACAGCTACGGCATCGGATGCAGAAGTCTGGCGAAACCTTGCAGCAGCTAGCACAAGACATTGAGCGACTAGCACTTTTGGCTTACCCAGCGTACGACTCAGAACATCGAGATGACGTAGCAACAGAAGCATTCATCAGCGCTTAAAAAGACAAGGAATTGCAACAAGCCGTGCGGTTAGCTCAAAAGCAAACGGTTAAGGACGCATTGATTTACAGTCTTAACTTCGAGGCAACACAAAATGTGACTCGTACCACTGCCCGGGTCCGTGAGGTAGTGGCAGACGAGTGGAGGTGTGAGCACGTGGAAAATGAGCGAGAGCCGCTGGCAAATGGAGCGCCTAGATGCTGGGTTTGCGGTGAGAAGGGGCACCTGCAAAGAGACTGCAAGAAGCGAAGAAAACGGAGCTATTGCCCAGGATGGTGGAGATCCAGACCGTGTGAGGAGCCTAGAATGGAGGCCCATCAAACTGCAAGGGCCAACTTCGTGGGGCAAACGCTAGGACGATCGACATCCCCAGCACCACCATCACCGTGCCAAAGCAACATCGTGGAGAAGCAGATAGATGCCTTCCTGGTCACGTTGATGAAGAACATTGCAACATAACAAACGACACTGGTGCAACCCGATCGACTATTCGACCAGACCTAGTGAGGCCCCAACTACTTCACAAGGGCAGAGTTCATGGAAATGCTGACGCCCCAACTCGTCATCCATGTCCAGCTAACTGCAAGCATTGCCGGCGGATTGAGGAAAAGGAGCCGACCGTTGATCTGCGAGTGATAACGGCCGGATTCGATGAAGGTTGGTCAGCGGAGGAGATTCGAAATGCCCAGTTAGCCGATGAAGACATCGGACCATTGCTCGTATGGAAGGAGGCAACTGGGCAACCTGAGTGGAAAGACGTTTCAACGCATGGCGCAACCCTGAAAAGCTATTGGGCACAATGGAACTTCCTTCAGGTGGAGGGTGGCGTACTCAAGCGGAAATGGGAAACGGCGGATGGCAGCTCCTATAGGATGCAAACTTTACTTCCCAAAAGCCGAATCCACGATGTGGTTAAGGAAATGCATGAAGGATCCTCGGGAGGCCACCTTGGTGTTAACAAGACCTTAGCGAAATTGCGGGAAAGGTTCTACTGGCTCCACGCTCGCGAAGACGTAGAGGACTGGTGTCGCAGATGCACAATTTGCGCTTCCGTCAAAGGCCCAAAGCGACGACTGAGAGGACAAATGCAAACCTATAACGTGGGGGTACCGTTTGAAAGGATTGCTGTTGACATCGCAGGACCCTTTCCTGAATCTGAATGGGGAAATCGATACACGCTGGTTGTAGCCGATTATTTCAGCAAGTGGCCCGAGGTCTACCCCATTCCCAACCAGGAAGCAACTACTGTAGCTGAACAGCTAGTGTTAAATTGGGTCAGTAGGTACGGCGTGCCTTGCGAACTACATTCGAATCAAGGCCGAAACTTTGAGTCACTAGTTTTTCGCGAAATGTGCGAGCTGTTCGGAATACGGAAAACGAGGACAACACCGCTGCATCCCCAATCCGATGGAATGGTCGAACGTTTCAACGGCACGCTCAATAAACACCTGGCCAAAATGGTTGACGAGAACCAAAGGGACTGGAACCGACATATCCCACTATTTTTAATGGCGTATAGAGCCGCTGAACATGCATCGACGGGCCAAGCCCCAGCCAAAGTCATTTTTGGAAAGACTATTCGTTTGCCAGCCGATATAAAGTTCGGAACACCCCCTGAGAAACCCCAAACGATCTCGGAGTATACAAATGATCTAAGGCAACGGTTGAACCAGATACATCGGACAGTGCGAAAACACCTCGAATCGGCTTCTGACCGCATGAAGACCAGGTATGATCTAAAGGCAAATTCTACCGGCTTCCAGCAAGATGACTTGGTGTGGCTTTATAACCCGCAACGGCGAAAGGGTAGGTCTCCAAAATTGCAACATAATTGGGAGGGACAATACTGAGTTACAAAGCGAATCAACGACGTCGTATACCGCATACAGGAACATCGTAAGCCGAGAGCTAAAATGAAAATCGTGCATCTGGACCGTCTTGCCCCATATAACACCCAGGAAGAATTGACTACAAATGACGACACATCTTTTCGGGGCGAAAAGAACTGAGGTGGGGGCAGTGTTACATGTACAAATAATTACATGTACAAATAATTCTGCGAGCTACTGTCGCAATTGTTTTCACAATCATTAAGAACGTCGACAAATGAATTTACTCGAACCCATGAGAACCCAACAAGCATGATCAACATCTGCAAGTGACGTCACTCGATTCATTAATTTGCTCGAATCTACCAGGTACCTCTCGGTAGAACATTCGCCAATGTACGAGAAATGGGTGAATAGGTAGAGACCCTATATAAAGGCGAGCTGAATGAATGGGGGGATCATTCATTCGACCGGGATAAGAACTGCGATAGTATGTGGGAAGCGATATTATTCGAGTAGTAGAAAAGTGTGTTTCGTAATAGTGAAGTGATTTAGAAGACAATTGCGATAAGAAATTTATGGACAAGTGTTAGATTTTTTAATAGTGAAAATTAAAATTAGTGAAAGTGTTAAACTGATTATTGTGCATTTTTGTAACTAAATAAACTCTTTTAACTTAAATTAAAAGACATTGCGTTTTCACTTTCCCGAAACATTAAAATTATTGGCCGCGAACCAAAACACGCGATAATATATTGTCGCGTGTTATTGGTTCGCGGTCTATAATTTTAACGTTCCGGGAAAGTGAAAACGCAATGTCTTTTAATTTAAGTTAAAAGAGTTTATTCAATTAAATAGAATGCACAATAATCAGTTAACACTTTCACTAATTTTAATTGTCACTATTAAAATTATCTAACACTTGTCCATAAATTTAGTATCGCAATTGTCTTCTAAATTACTTCACTATTACGAAACACACTTCCCACACACAATCGCAGTTCTTCTCGCGGTCAAATGAATGATGATCCCCCCATTCATTCAGCTCGCCTTTATATAGGGTCTCTACATATTCACCCATTTCTCGTACGTTGGCGAATGTTCTACCGAGAGGTACCTGGTAGATTCGAGCAAATTTAATGAATGGAGTAACGTCACCTGCAGATGTTGATCATGCTTGTTGGGTTCTCGTGGTTTCGAGTGAATTCGTGTTCTTCATTGTTGTGAAAACAATTGCGACAGTAGCTCGCAGAATTATTTGTACATGTAATTATTTGTACATGTAACAATATATATATATATATATATATATATATATATATATATATATATATATATATATATATATATAGATATATTTATATATATATATATATATATATATATATATATATATATATATATATATATATATATATATATATATATAAAGGGTAGGCAATAGCTTTTGACCTTCAACATGATTGAAAAATCAAACCGAATAAATATATCGGAAAAAAACTATCTTCAAAGATTTTGACAACCAGTTTACATTTGCTTATAGCTACATAGCTTTAATTAATTTTCATAAAAGTGAAAACAGAAACTTAAAATATAATACAAAAATAACGATCTTCATTTATAAGTCAGCAAAAAGAGGTACAACAATTCGAAGACGATTTGTAGGAACACCTAATACAAGTTAAACATGCAGACCCATAGTTACTACAGTATTTTTAGGGTATTCTAAAATAATTTTACAGTACCCTACTAAAATCGCATCCTGTCTGTCCGTCCGTTCGTGTGTTACACCCTTTTTTCTCGTAAACTACATAAGCTAGAAACACAAGATTTTGTAAGTAGGTGCAAAGTGACGCCCTCTTCAAAGTTTCACTGTGAAAAAAATTTATAAGATCTTTAAGGGGGGTCTTCCCATATAGGGGGGTTGCCCCCGAAAAAAAAATTTTCATCGCATTTAGGCAATATGGGTATCAAATCAAAGATCTTGATGAGAACTTTTCAAAACAGGTCTTAAACAAACAAGTTTTGCTTTGAGGGGCGCAGGGGAAGGGGAAATGTACGAAAATTTTGTGTCCCCCCTCGCGATTGGACACCTTTCATCCGAAAAATCTGAAAAAAATCACAGAGATGAGACTTAAAGAGTACAAGGCAACAAATATTTACCTTTGAAGTCGAAATTCAATCAACTTTTTGAATAATAGTACATTTTATAAATTTCACATTTTTGCCTATAAAATCAAGATGGGACACTTAAATTTCCCAAAACCTAAAATTTAGGTTTCTTAAAAGTAATTGTATATTTCTCGACAAGTTCACAATGATTTAACAATAAACAGCTAAGTTACAGCCGACTGAATATTTAACAATTACAACAACATTAACATGTGATACTACAGAGATACACGTATGCAACGGACTTAGACACTACAAATATGTAGGAGTTTTGATAAAAATTTTAGAAATAGTCTGGAATATTGATGTGTTATCATGACCATTCAAGTCACGAAGTCAAAGCACGTGGAACAAAATGGTGGCGAGTTTAAAATCATAATAACCATAATAACTTTTCGAACTCAATTTATGGAATCTATATATTAGTCATGTTTTGAAATGCAGAGTATATTGTTTGATTTACTAATTGTTTTACAATACCCTTCTGACAGGAACCCTGTCTTGCTACTTCAATTTGTTCTATTAGATTTGATTGTTAACTCTTATGCAGTAAAAAGACGCTTGAAGATGAAAATTCATTCATTTAAATTAGGTTACTTGAAGTGAAAGTACCAATTTATCGAAAGACCTTAATTTTAACGATTTGTATCTAGATACCCCAAAAACTTCGTGCAGCTTTAACGGATTGAATTTGAATTTATGCGACTCTGATAATAATCAATTGAGTTCGAAAAAGTATTGCGATTCAACGCATACGTCAATTGCGGCACAGCTGCAGTGACATATGCAGAATACTTGGGATCAGCAAGAACACTGTGAAAAAATTGTAGAATGCCGAGAAAGGTAGCGTAGAGGATATGCAAAGTAGTGGTCGGCCACCAGTACTTTCAGCAGAAGCAAAAATAAAAATTCGTACACTGGCTGAAAATAGACTGTTATAATCGAGCAGATGCCTGAACAAACTTCTCGAAAACCTTCATAACTCCTTTCCAGAATTTTACTTGTGGATTCGAAAAAGACATTTTTTTTTAAATTATTCCAATTTATAATTATGAATTTTGAAAAAAAAAAATTTTATTTCTATTTACCTTTATTAAGTATCAATTTTATATGGTTTTTTTCTGAATTAAATTTAGACTTTGCATTATAGTTATATTCTTTAGGAGTTTTATCTCTTCCTTTTATTACTTAAATTTTCCTAGAATATTATTTCCATATTCTAAAAAAACTCAAATCTGCTAGTAAAAGGCGGATATGGCAGCATCTTTTTCCGCTACACATGCACGTATTGCACTGGCGAAGGCAAGTGTACAGCGGAATAAGTGAAAGGTCCGTCGACTGCCATTGCAAAGGTCCCGCAAAGTGACAACAAGCAACAACGGGGAGTCGGTTTCCGTTCGATAATCAACAAGATTTCGGGCCCCTGAATGCCATTTATTTTAAGGAGTAGTTACTTTTAAAAAAATTGCTTGAACCCGTAATGGTCCAGAAAATAATTGTCTTAGAGCCGTGTTTAGATAAGGAAAAGATACGGCGAGAAGTGAGTGCGTGACAAACGTTCGTTGGTCTCTTTCAAATGTGCGCTTGCTAACTCGTTGTTTAGTTTAAATAGCCTGTTTCTGATCAGCTCATTTGTATATTGACGATACGTGTGCTTCATTTGAGATTTCGCCATCATTTGGGCCGTGATTTTTCCTCAGAAATTTGTAAACGATATCTAACAAATAATTTTACTCCAACGAGACATCTTGTACGGATTGAGCCATGGCATTTGGGCAGGCTACAAGCTTGGACTTCAAATTAAAATGATTGCGTGTTAGTTGGGAAAGAGATAAAAGAGCAGAAGAAATCTGTTCTGTTATGCTGCATGGCATTTGGTAAAGAGACATGTGCAGTGTAGGATTAAAAGAGTGCAATGATATACGTGTAAGCTTATATCCTTGTTGCTTAGTGCATATGAGATAACACAACATCCCGCAAAAAGTTCACAGAGAACTGATTTAACTTGCAATTATCACGAGAACCGCAATAATCCGAACAGCCGTTTGGGCTGAAGAAATCCCCCCATAGAAGCAAACCCAAAGAAAAGTGTCAATAAATGTGTATCGCATCTTCGATGACAACAAAGTAGAAGAGGTTGATTCGTGCGATTGGCTGCAAATTGTTAAAAGTGAATTATCTCAAATTTATTTGAATAATCGGGTAATCGGGAAGAGGCTCTGGCTGTGATGAAGTTATATAGTAAAACCGGTTATCGTTAAATTTTTATATGGTAGCGCTAAGACTGCATATTAGAAAATCGTGCCGAACTGCTGGCAAAATACTTAGCTAGAAAAATTCGTTCAAAAACTGTTGGTCTTCGTATCGCCTTACAAATAATTATGCTCAGAACCTTTCGAAAAAACAACTGTACGGCTGGAATTTGTGAACAACATCAAATTAGAACATAAGAAAATGAAAAGGTAAAATTATAGTAGCAGTTTCCTTTTATTCCGAAATGCATGTCTACCTATTTTAGCTACAAATCCTAGTCTGTCATCAAAAGCATAAAGTGTATAGCAGAAAGTATCCTGATCCAGTTTTGGCATATCTGATAAAGACTGCTTATTTTTCAAGCTCTCAAATCCGACTAAAAAATCTGAAGAGAGTTCATCAATACTACACCCTATGAAAAACATCTTATAGCCTTTCAGTTATTGCGGCTTGGCTAAATCAAAGTGGAACTTGTCACTATACCGTGTTGTATACAATGGATAGCAAAGCGGGGAGCTCTATATCGAGCCCCTAAACGGAACCATTTGTTGGCGTAGTCAACCTAAAGCAGCTTGTCTCAACGTACTATATGAATAAGAAAATTGACTTATATACAGTGCAAAAATGTGTTATTTGGAATTGTGCTCCCTATTTCATTTAATTACCAGTAATTCACCCACAACATCAGCGGGCGCCCAACGGGAATGTTGGTGAGTACCTGCTTTTCAATTTTATAAATACTTATTTCATTATTAAAAATTGTATAAATTTAAATTTTCAAAGTATCAATAGTTGGTAAATCGTTAAGGTCACCCAGTAGCTTAACTAAAAATGTATTACACACACTTTTGACTGTTAGGTTCTATTGTATATAAACATTTTTACTAGGCATGTGTTACGATTTCTCTACGCTCAATATAGTTGAAACTATCAGAAAAATTGAAAATAAAGGATTGTGTAGTTAAAGAAATACAAGCTAGGTCTTTCCCTTCGCTGAGACCTGACCGAGTATGGGATCCCTCCACTAAAATGAGCTGGCCATCGCGCGCACTCCTCCTTTTCTTTTTGTATTATAGGGACTCTTGCCCGGATATAGTGGTCTTCCGTTCACTTGCACTTCTATGGTAAAGTGTTCAGTGATTTCATCGCATAATACTATAACATAAATTGGCCACGTTTATATTCCTCATTTGATGGAAAATTCATGCAAATTATGTTTGTATGAGTTTTTCACTCAAATGAGAAATATATGGCCACGTCTACGGTTGAGGGGCGCGAGGGGGCACCGCTTCCACCTGGAAGCCCCACTCTTATTTCTGGGCCATAAGTATCGTCGATAACGACGAAGTCTCTTAAGTATATACGTTTTCTGCAGGCCCAATTTGTTCTTTGGACAAGCAATTTCAACCCTTAGTAGGTTAGCTCGGCCTCAACAGCAGTTGATCGCATTCGACCCTTTTAATTCGTGAATGTGAAATTTTTTTGGAGTGGGTCCTTGTGCTGGGGAAGAGAACCCGCCACACAACACCGCGACGCTAACCTGCCAGCATATTCACGCGTCCTCAGACAAGGCCTAACCTCGGCGCATACTACCATCCTCTATTGCCGAGGCCATTGCTGCAGTCCTTCAAGAACATTCAACTACCAAATTCACTACAAGACCAGGAGTGGCGACGTGAACAGTGATGGAATGGCTTGACAGCTCTCCAGATGCCACTAAAAACGTGTCGAGGTGAACAATTCAGCGATACATACGGCTTACTAACTCGAGTTAGCAAGCTTATAGACAACGTAAGTAACCTCTGCTTTTCAAGAAGAGCATTCGAGACAAGTAGAATTTCTGCTAAATCTCAAAACCCTCGGATTCGCTGATGAGAACGCCCGTGGTGAAAGGCTGGGTGCAAACATCCTTTTTATGAACAAGTTGTGGATTCAACTGCATCTAAAACCAAACCAACAGAATAGGCCAGTGAAAACCAGCGACCCCTTAAATATCCCTATAATACAAACTCCATGGTAGCTGGCGGAATAAGCAGTGGCAGAAAAAAAGCCAACTGCACTTTGTTTAACAAGGAGTTTCTGTTAATGGAGAATATTACCGAGAAAATATTTTCCCTGTTTTTGTGCAATGGCTTACTAATTGAAAAGAAGTGATTTTGATGCAAGGTGACGTAAAGGTGCCTATTGCTTTGAAAACGTATGAGCTGAGCTATGAGCATTTTTCTAGTGTTTGGATCGATTTGCCGGGTAATACCCCTTATTTTAACCCCATAGAAAATACATATATGGTCCAAATGAAAGCAGAGTGTCTGTAGAAACCCTGGACTACAAAATAGGCAGCAGCTGATTCGACAGCTACATGTTGTGTGGGACGCATTTCCTGCAGACTACTATCAGAACCTTTTTTTTTTTTAATATTTCAGTATAGCCACATTCTGTATTTGAAATGAAGGGGGATATACAAAATACTTTATACCAATTGAAACAAAAACAAATTTTGTTTCCTTTTCGGGTGAATTATAGTTTTCATTTGCTCATACGCGCATTTCGGAAGATACTTCCTTCCTTTATCTATGAACAAATTAGTTTGTTAATTAGCAGTTTTTATACTTACTTTCATACTTTCGACTTTTTGAGAAACAAATTTAAGTATCCTTTAATTGCTTAAATTTATAGAAGATAATCCTTTATCTGATTTTTACATCTATATCTACTATTCTATTTTGAAAAGCTAATTTTACAATAGCTAATTACGTGAATTACTTAATCTAGGTAATCCTAAGCTAATTTTAATTTTTGTCTCCGCAGGTCATTATAAGGAACCTAATAAAAATAGAGGGCAGCAATTTTTGACCAGGTCAGTGTTCATCCTTTTTTGTTTTCTACCCGGCTGATGTGTAGGCGTTTGAAAGTGTCGAATTTCCACTGATTTATAATCTCTTTGATTACTCTAACGCTGTCGTTGTTTATTGCGTGGTTTGTTTCGATCACATACTTCTCCACACTGTAGATTTAAATTCGCACTGTTTCTTTTTTCGCAAATTTTAGCTTCTCTGAAGTACTTCTGCGGTCGTACATCGATCAACCTTTTGGTTGGTCCAACATATACAGCTTCGTATTCCAACCATGTAATACTATAGGTACCATTCTTCTCCCATATTTTTTGGATCCATTGGGCTTTTGTGAATGGTTTTCAGTTGCATACTGTTGCCCAAACCAACTTTGTCAATGTTCTTTTTCTTCGATATTTTTTTTGTCCTTTGAAACAATGGTGAGCATATTATCGCCGCCTTAATATTTTTGGTTTCATTGTTTTGCCCAATCATAATAATAATTAATAAAAAGATATCGAAGGACGCAAGAAACCAAATAGTGAACCTTGAACTTGCTTCTGTGTTTACTGAAGAAAGAAGATGCGGGTAGCATCCGCTTTTGCCCTACCAACTCTCAGTTTTAAGTCCCCTGGACTATTATGTGAGACGCGTTATTAAGCGGATTGCTAACAAGTTCAGACATCCTAATGTGGCATCCCCACAAGCCGCTGTTGAAGCAACATTCATCAATTTACAACGAGAGCAGTTAAAGAAGGCATGCTCGCAATTCAGGCGGCAAATTGAAGCGGTGATTGAAGCAAGGGGGGGTTACATTGAATTATTAATTGAATGAGAATATATAGAATTGAGATTTAATAACTTGTGTGGTAAACGTCAGTTTATAAGTAATAAATAATATTTTGATACAGCATGTGTTCTTTCTGGACGCACCCTATAGTTTTAAGTGTTTATTATATAAGGTTATCCATTTTACGCTTGGGAAAGTAAAGCTTAAGAAAACACATAAAATATGCCATTATATGTGAAATACAACATCATTCAAATGTCCTCCACGGGACCCCTTTCAGGCCTCAATCCTTTCAAGGTAATTTTCAATGACTTTTCGGCAAATTTCACGAATATTGGTTTTCAAATGCTCAAGATTTTGAGGATTTTTTGCGTAAACACAATCTTTTGCATAGCTCCATAAAAAGAAATCCAAAGGTGTTAGGTCGCAGGATCTTGCGGGCCAATTGACATCACTCAATCTCGAAATTACGCGTCCTGGAAATTTCTCTTGCAAAAGTGCTCGATGAGTCTGTGTTGTGTGGCTCCATCCTGTTGGAACCATATGTTCTCTAGATCATAATATTCAGTTTCTCTTCAAAAATAATCGGTTAACATCCGTCCATAGTGGTCAGAATTGACTGTAATGGCTCTTCCTTGATCGTTTTCAAGAAAATACGGGCCAATAACACCACCAGACCATAATGCACACTAAACGGTCACCTTTTCCGGATGCAAAGGCCTTTCTGCGATCACTTGAGGGTTTTGAGAGCCCCATATGTGGCAATTCTGTTTATTGACGTAACCACTGAGCGAAAAATGAGCCTCATCACCAAAAAAAAAATTCGTTTGAAAAATCGTTATCAATGGCTTGTTGTTCAATCATCAAATTCGCATACATTCTGCGTTGTGTATGGTCTTGAGGCTTAAGTTCTTGGGTGAGTTGGATTTCGTATGGATGGAGATGCAAATCCAAATGCAAAATCCGCCACAATGAGCCATAAGACAAGCCCAAGTGTTGAGCACGTCGAGGAATCGACAAATTCGGGTCTTCCTCCAAACTTTGAGCAACGACAGCGATATTTTCAGCAGAACGAATGTTGCGATGATGCACAGGCCTTGCAATATCAATAACCGATCCAGTCTCTTCAAATTTTCTCACTGGGTTCGAAATCGTTTGCTGTGTGGGTCGATTATGTCGACCGTGTTCGGCTCGTAAAGCCCTAAATGTTGATACAGCAGAATCACCATTTAACACATTCTTGGACTATTAGACGATCCATATTTTTAAATATCAAACCTTCGGTTAAAAAAAAACATGCTTTGGATGACATTTAATTTTGAAAAATGTCAAATAGCAGAGTTATAGTTTCCCTACCGCGAAATAGATAACCCTGTAGTTGTTGACATTTTTTATAGAAAAGTAATTTTCGTTTGACCTCATCACTTTTGTTGCTCTTGAATGAGGTATAAATGATATTTTAGTATCAAAAGTTGTAAATTTGAATTACCTCTTCGGTTGGTGAATTCTTCACCAAAAACGGAAGGAAAAAGACGTAAAAACGGACCTCAATCTTTCGATGCACATTTTGGTGGTACTGCCCCTACAACGCTGTCAATATCAGTCATAATTAGAGAGACTCTTCCAAAGACAGCAACATTGATGAATAAAATGAGCTTTACGGAAAACTAAAAAAAATGTCTCTTAGCCGCAAGAACTAATATTGACAAGAAAAATTTCCTAAAAATCGGAACTTAAAAACGAGTTAAATGCAGCACTTATGCAAAGTTATGTTGAGCTAATGAAATAATGCAATAATGCAAAGAAGTATAGTCAAAAGAAAATGATGTCGCAAAAATTCAAAGTAATGCTGTGTAATGAGCTAAAATGCATGGTAATTCACTGAATTATAAGAAATGCAATAAAACGTTTCTGTGCATTTCATTGCATTTGTTTGACTGCCAAACGTTTTATATTGACATCCAATCGATTGAGGATTTTTTTTTGGTAGAAATTATGAAAATGTTCTCAAAATAGAGGTATTTGGCCTACATTGTGATCTCCACGCCAGATCATTTCAGCTATTTTTGCAAAACTTTACTGCTGTGAGACACCCTTCAGTTTTCATGTTGTGTACTCTCGTTTTATATACGAGGGCGGCTCAAATATGATCGAGACAAACGCTGTAGATGGCGCGCTTGTATATTTTGAAGGACGTGGCTTGGTTATGTGATAGCTGGGTCCCTACCAAATAGTGTGGCATCGTTTTCGTGGGAAGTGCATATTTTACGTACGTGGTACGACCATGAGTAAACGTCAAGTGCCAATCGCCGTTGCGCAACATATTGTCATTCGTTTTTTAGTATGGGAAGGCGTTAAAAACACGGAAATTTTTCTGCGTTTCCAAAATTAGTTCGCTAGTAGCAGTGGCAAGATGATAAATCCGTACTGTAGGGGGGATGTTCCAGTACATCCCACCCCCATCCCGATATTGTATCGAGCGTGAGATGAGCGGTATGAGGGTACGTGTTATCCTGGAGAAGAATCGAACTTCGTGCTGGGATGCTCCTCTGCTTCGAGTAATTAGCGGGCTTCACGTGTATTTTCAGAAGATTTGAGTAGTATGTAGCATTGATGGAACATTGAGTGCGCAGGAAATCGACGTACAGCACACCCCACTGGTCCCAAAAAACATTATACATAGCCTAACCCGTGGACCATGTTGTCTTCGCTTTGACTGATGCCCCTTCCTCCTTATTCCTCCGGACACTTTGCTTTTTGTAGTATAAAAGTGTACCCATGCCTCGTTTGTAGTAAAGATTCGCATTAAAAACCGTCCCCTTCCACCTCGTCTCGCGTCAGCAAGCGGCGTCAAACTTCCAACCGCTCGAAGTTGTTACGGGGAATTTGTGAATAGCTTAAGTTAGCCAGCTTAAACACCAACACCAGTAATGTGGTACAAAGAATGCATCCTCGGGTCAAATTAGGGTGGGAAGCCTTACCATGTATTGTGCATATTCCTATTAAAGTTAGAAATAAGTAGAAATTCTAATGCTAATGAATACTCTAGAGTCGACTTTAATTTTCTGTAAATTAACGCAACTCAACTCAGATTAGTTAGGCTTGACTAAGTTTACCATACACCTCCTATTTGTGCGAGGTTGTCAGTGGTTAGATTTTTGACTACTTTGATGCAAAATATGGCTCAGTACGTTTTTAGAGGACCTCTTCAAAAACCACCCCAGACTGACTGAACGGTCGTGTTGGTTGCATTCTATCACTAGGTAAGCTTTCCATGATTTACTCAAACATTTTGGGCTTGTGTTTCGCACATATGATACATCTTTGAACAATTGACCGAGCTACAGCCTTTCCGTTGTGCTAGTTGTGCGTCGGTTCCAACATGGTTGTTGTTGAAATGAATTCGTCTCATCAGTAATTCCGTTATGAAATGATGGCTCGGCAGCAGTGCTTGGTGTTTTACCTCAAATGGCAAATTAGTGTTTCCCAATCTTTCGCAAACTCTTAAGATCCACCTGTCATCGATGTCAGGGCCCAAGCTTGCTAGTTTATCCTTTGAATTTATAGCTCGATGGGTTTTAAGATCATTGATGTGTTGAGCAAACTCGTCTTGCTGTACCTCCCTCACAATGAGCTCTATAGTCTCCTCCAGCTCCTGAACGCTCAAAGCACCAGTTTTCCTGTACCCGCTGTTTGGAGTAGAATTCAAAATAAACCGCAGGGTGTTGGCAATAGTCCGCTGAGTTCCAGTAATGGAGCTCATATGGCTCAACCTTTGGGTGACGCGTTCTCCTCCTTGCAGCGTCGTTAGTACAGTCACTGGTATCTTTCTTTTGATGGAAGTTTCGGGCACTTATCCTAGCTTAGGCCATGTTTCTTCTCTTTCATGCAGGAAGATGAATCCAAAGAACCAGGATTGATTACCAACTAATTAATTGGGGCATAGTCAACGTGATATGAGGTCAGCTGGAAGCATATGTCTCCAGTGACTACCGTTTGTTAGTTCTTGAATGCTGGGTACTTGGTTAGTGACAAATTTGTGTAGTAACGCAATAGGAGAACCTAACCTTGCTAGAACTATAGTTGAGTCTGCCCAGAAGTAGATAGGACCCTGCCACTCAAGATCCTTTCTGACACGTACTGCCAGTTCCGAGGTCGTCAGCATTTTTACAGGAGCTATTTTTGACTTGGCACATAGCAGTCTAACAATTATTGTGCCACCCTTTAATTGTGATCTAACATATGCAGCAGCTCTATAAGCTTTGTCTGAAGCATCGCAGCAAACGTGGAGTTGTCTGAACATTGAAGTCTTGTGTGCGCATATGTGCCTCTGGATTCTGATGTTAATTAGCTGTTGGAGGCTACTCCGGAACCATACCCATTCTTTTTCAATGGCCTCCGGAACGTCGCCATCCCAATCAAAATTTAGTTTTCACAGATCCTTCAATATAATTTTGCCTGTCATGACGACAAGGCCAATTAACCCTCACAGATCAAATAGATGAGCCATATCTGACAGGATTTGATGCTTTGTTACTCGCTTCAGATCCTTAAGGTTTCCCTTGATACGAAATTCGTCTGATGGAGGCAGCCAAATGAGCTCCAGAATTTTCACTTCATGTTCACCTTCCGGGATGAGCTCTAGCTGCTGGGCTAGTTGGTCCTAGGGAGATCCTTAGTGAAGGCGAGGTTATTTGCGCACCACTTGTACAGCTGGAAATCTTCAGTTTTCAGGATATTGATGAGCTCTTGTTGTACTTGTAATGCCATGGGTAGGCTATCCACCCCAAACATTGCGTTGTCGACGTGCATGTACTTGCATATTGCGTTTGCGGCTCCGGGACACAATAGACTCGCTTCTATTGCAAGCTCATGAAGTGGTCGAATAGCATGGAAAGGAGCTGATGTAAAGCTATATGTTACTATATTTAGCTTGTATGTCTGAACAGGCACTGACAGTGATTCTCTCCAGAGTATCAGTTGGTACTTCCAGTCCACTTGATGCACCACAACTTGCCGATACATTTTTCTCTATGTCCGTGATGCAGGCAAACTTAGGTAATCGTATACTTTAGGACCCATGTGGAGAATCTCATTGAGCGCAATGTTTGTAGTGGTAGTGGTTCATCAAAAACCATCCTGACCTTAGTGATGTTGCTGTCAGGTTTTATGATGCAGTGGTGAGGCGAATAATAGCTGGTTTCAGGTATAGTGATGATCTCGCTCATGTGGTCCAATGTCAGGTTCTCCTTCATAATTGACTGATATTCACCTTTCAATTCTAGATTATGTTCCAGCTTCCTTCCCATTTCAAAGAAACGTGTTAGTACCAGCTGTCGTGATTTGCCAAGAGCAGTTGGTGGCTGCCTGAAGGAACGTCTTACAATGAATCGGCCCTTGTTAGTTCGCTTCACTGTTCGTTTATACATTTCTTCGCACTCCTTTGCGACTGCTGAGTATGAACGGATGGATGTATTGAGTGCTTCAATTTTTCAGGACTGTTGTAGTTGTGTCTTTAAGTCGACCTTTTCCCTTGTGGAGAGCTAACTACTGGCGAAATTCATACACATGGTTTTTCCTGACACTATCCACCCAAAGATTGTATTTTGTAGTCCTGGCCAGTCCTGTCCGAATCCAATACGATCAATCTTGATCAGGTTAAAATAGTGTTTTGCTTCAGTTAAAATGTCAATGGGACCAGGAACGTTGAATGTGAGGTCGGCGAGCCCTATGTGGCTAGGGAGGTCCCGAGATGTGATATCAATGATCCTAGTGGGCTGATCAGTGAAGATATCGGGAAGTATAAACGCTTCAACTTGGAGCTCACATTGTGTGACTGGCGATTTGATTGGAGTATGTGGCATCTTCTGCTCCGCCTTGTTGTAATTTCCGATCCCTAAGGTGATCCTAGGGTCATTGGTTGCTCTGGAGTTGAGCCTTTCTGCCACCCATTCCGACACTCCATTGATTTGCGAGCCAGAATTGAGGAATACTCAACATTCAATTACAACACCGTCCGTAACCTTGATATTACAGACGACCGTGCCCAGGAGAATGCAGGATTGCTGTTTGTAATGTCTCCCTAGTAGAGATACTATAGTTGTTGTTTCACTTGACTGAGTTAGGGCCTTCACCCCTGCCGTGTCGGCCTTGCCTCTCATGCCTCAGTACAGCAACGGTTTGTGTTTCTTGTTGCATTTCTTACAGGACCCTTTGTCATATTTTATTGTAAAATGTCCAGACGTTAAACAATTGAAACAAAGCTTATGTTTCTGTACGACGTCTGTCCTACCGTTTATTGAGCAATCTTTGAACATCTTGCATGAAAATAGGGGATGTGGTAGTGTGCATATTATACGTTGCGTAGCTTTAATTTCTCCTCAAATAGCGAGGGTTTAGTGTTCAAGGTTTCTGAGGGCTGGTATCTTGTTTCAAGGAAGGCCACTAAATTTTTCAGAGTATTCAAGGCTTTTGGATCTGCGAAAGACTGCCCGTAGAGGGCATAGTTGTTTTGTTTAACTTCTTCAGCAATAAATGTAACACGACCGCATCCCAATGTTCCACTGCCAATCCCAGGTTCTGAAGCCCCGTTATACACTCCTTGTTTTTGTCATGGATTTGCTTGATGGAACTTACGGACTCCGTTTGCATCACTGGATGCTGCGTGAATTTGCCAAGTTAGCCGTTCACCAACAACCTCTTGTTTTTATAACGCTGACAAAGTCCCAAGCTGGCTGATAGTTCCTGGTGGCTACAAGCAGGTGTTGTATCAAAATGCTTGGTTTGCCTCGAAGGCAAATTACTTAGATCCTGGAAATGCACCGAGTGCGTGAATAGTTCCTTAGATTGTATTCAGTGCAGATACTTGCCGCTGAAGTATGGCAAAATAATATTTTGGCAACTTCACCTCTAACGAAGGTGCTTCAACCTTGTGTTGTTTGGGTTTGTCTTTGGGCTCCGGTAGCTCTTGAAGTGGCGTGTTGTAGTTTCTCATTCACCAATTCATAAAACTGTCGTTGCTGGGACTCTTTGTAGTCCTCAAATTTGGCCCGGGAATGTTGTTGATCTCATGAAGCCCATTTTTTTGGTGGAGTTGCATGTCTGCTTGAATTTGATAAAAGTGTAGCCATCGCTCTATGAATTCCACTCTTGACACTGCTTGTCAAGAGGATTTAGCTGCTGTGCTCAGCCACTTGGTTGCCTCGTCCGCCTGGCTGGATTCAGCAATTGGTTACTCGGAGCTGTATGATGGAATTAGCAGAATCTGTAAGTTCTGGGCTTCGAAATAATGCTCCGCATCTTTTTATCCTGATAAAGTACTCATTTTGAAAGTATCAGTGCTCCGGGTTGTTCTTCAGGAGTTGCTGAAGGATACCATCGTTGATCTCAAAAAGCTCCTACTGGCTTTTCAAGACAGCCAAATGGTGTAGGGTGTATTGCCCGGTCTTCCATTCCGCGCTGTCCTTATTGACGATTTTAATGTGCCTCTCAATGGTTTTTTCAATTTCTCACCGGGATTTTTATTTGATTTTTCGGTTGATTTGCTTGCTGATAAGTCGATGAAGTTGTCCGCAAAGGTACAAAAGAATGCCCGGGTGATACTGTTGTATCACAAGTCCCGAAAGAGTCGGAATGACGTTGGGGTCACCAATGTTACCAACAGACCACAGAATTGGTGAATCGGAAGGCCACATATGGTACTTTGAACTAAGCCGAATCACCTAGTCCACCACCAAGAGCACACACGAATGCGGCAAAATTCTGGGGTCAAGGGAGGAAAGAGCAAGCAGTACAAGGCGCGGGAATGGCATTGATTTGGTAGAATACCGATTCAATTTTGTTGCGTCCTACACTAAGTGCCCTATGGATGGAGGGATCAGCTAGAGAAACCCAACAAAAGACCTACATGCAATTAGCATAAACGCCAATTGCACAGAAACGCCAATTGCGCAGAAGTAATCCAACAACGCCACCGGCAGTCTCACCGGTAGTAACAACTAAGGAAACCTACCACCCGTTGTCAGATGAACAATAATTTTATTCATCACAGCCAAAACAATATATATTAGCAGCGGATACCCAAAAAGGTATTCTTTGGGAGAACTGAAAGCCAGAGACCAGTGAGGCAACTGAGGAAACGCTGATCGTCGGACTCGGTAAACGAGGACAGTTCGTCACTTGGATTTCTAAATTGGAGAATGCGGTCAATGAACTGGGACAGTTACAGGAGCTTGATGCAGGAAGTGAAAGGTCAAGTGGGGCTCTAGGGCTCTGAAGAAGAAGAAAAATATGTCTGCATATCAGAAACAAACTTTTGTCAACTCAGCGTGTTTGAAGTCTTAATTTTGAATATTCAATTTTCTGGGGTACCATTTTAGCTCAGAGGGATATCATATCCTCCAAAGCACTTTATATTTTGTTACGCTTTTAACATACATATGCCAGAATTACCTATGCCTAAATACGTGGAGTTTTCCGGCCTTTTTCCATTCAAGCAATAATTTATAGCCAATTGTCAAGAGCTTTGTTCATTTTTTAGTCAATTTCTTCCATCATTTTGCTCTTGAGTGTAGGCTTCTCAAAAGTTTTTAAAAATTCACCCTCCAGGTACTCTTTAATGGCTAATTCCAAAAAAATACACTTTCTCTCTTGGTAGATATAGTACAAATGTAAATTATATTGCCACTATAACTGCTACCATGTCATCTCATAAATGTTCTGATTTAAATGCGAAAAATTTGCAAATACAAAACGATAAAAGAACTACTGCAGTGTCATCCAAACTCATCGTCCTTTAGATATACGACCGGCGCTAGACAACCATAAGGACTAACGCCCATACTTCATGGATAGAAAACCCTATTATAAATGCGTTTGTCTTTCCAGTTAGCAATGTATTCTTTCCATCTTCCTTTCTTTCTCGCATGTCATGTCTCAACAGTTCATTATTAATGCACATTCATTGACTTTATGATCTAGCGCAAAAGGATGCTGGATGAGCAGCAATTTTCACTTCAACACAGCTAGTAGGAAAATTTACAATTATAATACAATTTTCTGTGAATGATTTGATTTGATTAATTACACACAATGCAATATGCATGGGACGTAATTTACCACTTAAATGGTAAAAAAGAAAATCGTCGAATAAATAAATATATAATTCATCCCCAGTCAGAGTTGAAAAACAGTCAATTAATTCCAGCTATTTAAATTCCTACCCGCAAAGTAATTTAATTGCAATTTTAAAGCTATTTTTCGGTGCATACTCAACAATCAATTGCAGTTAATTTAATTGATGCCAATGCACAAATATGCATGCGTTCAATGCAAGGATTGTATTGCACAGTGCGTTGGTATTCATTAGTGTTGCTACAAGATCAAATGATTTTTAAGCATTGAAATTATTTAGAATCGCTGAACTATTATTTCCTTTTATTAAATTAATTATTTCCAGAAATATTCAAATAATCAAGTCAATGAGCTGTTTTGTTATTTGAGCTGTTTTATCAGTTCAAAATGTCAATAGATTAGCAGATTAAATGAATTAGTTTCGCATGGGTGCAAGTGCGGTTATGAATGAATTTTTGAAATTATCTGCTTTGTGGTTTTATTAGTGGTTCTGATGTTTATTACGGTTGATTGTTTTTCCATGGACATGGGATTAATTGATTTGATTTAGAAAATTTTTGCTTTTGTTGATATGAATAAAGTTGCAAAACGATCAAATTAATGATAACCGTATTCAATAATGGAAGCAAATAATTTATCCGCATTTTTAGGGTTTTGTAAAATAATTTTACAAAACCCTACTAGTTTCGCGACCAGTCTGTCCGTCTGTCCGTCCGTCCGTCCGTCCATCCGTGTGTCACAGCAGTTTTTCTCGGAAACCACTTAAGCTAGAAACATCAAATTTTGTGTGTAGGTGAAAAGTGGTGATCTCTTCAAAGTTCATTTACGAAAAAATTTTATAAGGTATTTAAGGGGGGTCTCCCCATATAGGAGAGTGACCCCCCGAAAAAAAATTTCATTGAAGGTAGCCGATATGGGTATCAAATGAAAGGTCTTGATGGAAACTTTTCAAAACAGGTCTTAATTTGGAAAAATTTGCTTCGAGGGGCGCACAGGGAGGGGAAATACACGAAAAATTTGTGTCCCCCCCCCCTCGCGATTGGACACCTGTGATCCGAAAAATCTGAAAAAAATCAGGAATGTAGGCCTTGGTGAGTACAACTACAACAAATACGTTAGAAGTCGAAATTCACTCAACTTTGTTAGTAATAGTATGATTTATCGATTTTATGTTTTCTTGAATAAAATCTTAACGGTGCCCTTAAATTCAATGAAATTCAGTACGTAGATGTCTATTTATAAGATTGATCTATCCTGAAAGTTTCATAAAGATTGAATAATACTTAGCGAAGTTATAGCTGTTTGAATTTTCCTGTATTACTATGGAACAATATGCGCTGCATTTATTACTATGGCAACATATGGCTATGGAACAACATGCGCTTTTTACCGACTCAGACACTACAGTTTTGCTAGGATTTGCATGAAAATTTCAGGAATGATAGGTGTCATGTATATCTTTGAGAATCGGTTCAGCTAGTGGTATCAGTAATCGTAAAACAAAATAGTGGCTGTTTTTAATGCGAAGATTGAATAATTTTGAGTTATTTTTTCCCAACTTCAACGTTTATGGTGCATGCTTTGAACACTTGATTCAATTTAATGAATGACTGATGACGAGTACCTACAATTAATGCTCATAAGTGAAACAAGTCAAGGAGGTGGGGGAGAGCTCCTAGCAAAAGGGTTTTGTAACCATTCTAGGATTCGAAAAAATAGGCCATGAAACGATAATAACAGTACAGGAGAGTGGCCCCTGAAAAAAAACTCATCAAACGTAGCCGATATGCGTATGAAATGGAAGTTTTCATGGGAGCTTTTCAAAACAGTTAAACTGTCAGTTATTGCTTCAGTGGGGGCACAGTGGGGGAAATACATGAAAAATGTGTTTCCTCCGTCGCGGATTGACATCTGAAATAATTATCAAGGGAGATTTTTATGAGTATAACAAACCAAAAACCTCAGAAATCGAAATCCGTTCAACTTTGTTAGTAATAGTATGATCTTCGTATTTCATATTTTCTCCAATAAAATCGTCTTTGACATGTTTCTTGACTTGATTCGATCTGGTGACTGCATTTTGTAAATTGAATACAAAACCCTTCTGACATGAGCGTAGGTCTGTTTACCCAACTTGTTTCTTCTCAAATATGCTTGCTTTTATATTCAGGATCTGTTTAAGCATAATGAATTCATTATCTAACCCTTAATTGGGTACATTGAGAAAATCTCATAATTCTACGTATTGGGTCCTTAGTGACGCAAAAAAAAAAATGATTCCAATAGGGGTGCTAGAAATTAGCGAAGGAATAGATACATTACGGAAAATATTAAATTCTCTATAGTAATAAATTTTACGAATGAAAACATAATATTGGCTTCAGAAAGCTCAAATGAAAATAAAACCTTTAGTTTCTCTTAAAACCATTGATATTTGGCTTAGCTGTAATTTCATTGTGGGGCTTTCGGTCGATTTTGACGGTTGATTTGAAAACTGCATAAACGTCACTTAAATAGCGAATTGAACCTTTTTCACAACAAAAGCTTCGATTTTGGTCCTCGATATATCCTCGGGATAACGCTTGATTGTGTTGGTGGTATTGACTCGGAGTTGTTACCTGGTTCAGGTGGACATTCGAAAAACGTTGCCTTAAGTCGGTCGATATTGACGTTCGTTGCTTTTCCACGGATATCGAGGTTAAAAACGTTGTCAGAAATTCGTTGTAAAATTTTATATGGTCCTTCGTACGGGTACTCCAATGGTTTCTTCATTCGGTCGACACGAATGAACACATGCGAACGAGTTCAGAGTTCTCTATGGGTGAATATTTTTCTTTGAACGTCGCGTGTTATTGGCGTTGCACGGACTAGCTTTATATGCTCACGAAATTTCTTAACAAATAGTTCTGGATCCGGCGGCATATCTACATTAACAAAACATTCTTCGGGGATTCGAACTGGCGTCCCGTATACCAGCTCTGCCGAAGCTGCGCCGATATCCTCTTTCATGCTTGTACGAAGGCCAAGTAACGATTCTACGTCTAGCACTCGTTGCGTGTAGACGTGTTTTTAATTCGCTCCTGTCAAGAATTTTTATAAACTAAAATAATTTTTAAAAATTTCAATTATAAAGTAATTATAGAAAGAAACTTATTACGTCGTCGAACTGTTCGAACAATTTATCGAGTATCTCGATTTATCTGCGAGAAATTTCAAAAAAAAGAAAAGTTTTTTCACCGTGGGGATGGAGGAGCACGAAGGATCCCACCGCTGGGGGACCCAGAGCCAGGCATTTCGAAAATTACAAATGATAAAATCATAAAGCGGAAAAATGAACAAGACAACTGTGAGCATGGAAAACGTATCACGCTTTCAAGCGAAGATTATGAAATAGTAACCAGGGAGAATGCAAGGGTTACGAAACAAAGAGACGAGTTAAAACTCCGTATACAGAGTTTGGAAGATATGGTCCGGACGTTATCAAATGGGAGCAAACCAAAAGTGAAGCCACAGAATACGTCCGGCAGAGAAGAACCGATATTAACTAAGAAGAACGAGAAAAAGGAAACAACAACAACAAGCAAGACCAACGAGAAAGCAGTACCAACACAGAAGATTCAAACATATAAAACGAAATCGCAAGATACGAGCAAGACAATCCATGATGCTGAAAATAGCCAAAAGCCAAAGACAGTGCCAATTATTATGCGGTGCTGTCTGCAATGAACGAAGAAACGGACATCGAGATGGAGAGCAACGATAGCATAAGTAATATTGATAGTAGTAATAATTTCATCCAATATTTAAAATGTGTCTGCTGGTTTTCCTAATAAAATTAATAAGGTAAATGAGAAAATTCCTCCAATAAATGTTTTTGGGCAGCATGGAGGAGATATGGTTCTGTTATTGGCAGCCAAACACAAAATCGATAACTTCGAAGTTAAGAAAGTGACCGCTGATAAGCTCACGATCAAGACAAAGACATTGGCTGATTTCAAACTGGCGAAAGATGCTCTTAATAGTGTCAAAGCTTCCCACTTCACATATACGCCAAAGGCGGAAAAAAACCAGATCTTCCTGTTGAAGGGCTTGGACTGTGGGGAGAATACAGTTGATCTCCTTGAAATGTTGCAGGAAGTAGCACCAGCTGTTAAGTTCATCTGTGTGAAAAATTTTGCTACAAGGAGATCAACTGTAAAAAGTAAAATATTACCATTTTATTTAGTCCAAATTTCCAACGACAGCAAACCGAGTGCCCTCCAACAGGTAAGGTACTTAAATTTTAGAGTTGTGAGGTGGGAACGCCTCCAAAAAACTGAGGTCAACCAGTGTTACAGGTGTCAAAGATTCGGTCATTCGGCTGCCAATTGTGCAATGCACTATTGCTGTGTTAAATGCAAAGGTATTCACGCCCCCCGGTGAATGCACATTGGCTCAGAAAGAGCCAAAAGAAAACTTTTATTGTGTTTATTGCGGTATATTTGGTCATCCAGTATCATATCGAGGATGCCCTCGGTATCAAGATGCAAGAGCTAAATTTTCCCCAAAACAAACCAAAGTAAATCACAATTTGTTGCCTCCCAACTTCGTCCAACCCGGGGTATCATTTGCACTTGCTGCCAGAGGACCAGCAGACAACAATGTAAATAAAGTAAATAATGTAAGTGGCAATAATGAGCTGCTTCTCAAAATCTACCAACAGCTTGAATCTGTTTCAGATAGAATCAATAAACAAGACCATAAAATCAATTTCGTTTATCAACGTTTAGGCCAACATGCTTCAAAATAGGTTGTCATCCAGTCACATTCCCACGGATAGGATTCGTCTCATCTCGATCAACGTCAACTCCATTGTTACTTTACATCGGCGTGATTATCTCCTTGAATTCATTGCCAGACAAAAGCCTGACATCATGCTTCTCACCGAAACCCACCTCAGTTCATGGCACTCCATGACATTCAAGGATTTTGAGTTCGTAAGAAACGATACGGTAATAGGTGATGGGGGAGGTGGCACCGGGATATTGGTTCGAAGATCGTATCGTTTCCAAAATATTGAAAAACTCGAATTCAAAAGCTTTGAATCTCTTGAAGTGTCCGTTATCAAAATCTCACTGCCAGGTGGGGATAACCTCTTCGTTATCTCTGCCTATGCAACTGGTGGAACTGTTCTCAAGCTCAGGGAGGAGCTCGATTCCTTGTTCGAAATACTCGAATTGAACAGGCTGCATAACTATTATATTCTTGCTGGTGACCTGAACGCCAAGCATACATCATGGCTGAACGCCACCAATAATCCAAGAGGTGTATTCCTGAAATCGTGGATAACAGAGAACCAAATTGAATACAGGTGCACTCTATATGGGTCGGAGTTCCCAACATACCCTAGGACAAATTCATATTTTGACCTCTGCATTGCTGACGCAAGACTCGAATTCAGCTTTAATAGTCCTCAACGGAAACTGCAGGTGCTTTCTTATGATAGCGACCATAACGCAATTGTAATGGAAATCAATCATCAAAGGGATGATTTCTTCCTCATTCCAGTTCAACACGCAAATCATCGGTTGAACTTCAAAAAAACAGACTGGGGAAAGTTTCAAAAGAAGTTTAATCGGGAGTACCAGAAGCAATGCCCCCTTCTGATGGTGGCAACTCTTGCTCAATGGTTCCTAATGACAGGAATCTAACTAACGATGAAATAGATGTCTATTTGTCGAAGTTAGAGAAGCTGACGTTGGAAACGATTGAGAAAGTAGTTCCCAAGATTAAACATCGAAACAATATGCAAGGATATGAAACACCAACCATCGCAAGGTTGAAAAGATTGAAAAGCCTTCTTCTCACACGCGTCAACAATATTTATCGGCGATTTTTGGACTATAACCATCACTCGTTGGCTTTGTTGAAATTACATCTGAAGAATGTCCGGAACTTAATCCGGTCATACTTCAGGAGTGAGGTCAGCAATCAATGGGCGGAAAAATTGAGTAGTATTAGCCCACAGGACCCCGACGGCGTGTTTGTGAAAGTGAATAGCACATTCCGCAAGAAGTTTCGAGTGAAGGTACCGAATCTTGAAGTCACTAGTGATAAGATAAACCTTCTTGATAGGGCTGGTGTCGCAATTGATAGTACGACTCCGAATCGAAATGGAAACAGGATTATTTGTGAAGGATTAGATAAACTTGCCCTGATTGGAACTCATTTTGAATTGGTTTATCTACCAAACCCTGAGAGAGGGAATGAAATACTTTCAGAGGTCATTGAAACAAAAGTTTCCGACTTCAAATCAAGCCTGAACGGCCAATCAATTCTTCATTTCAATGAAACATTAACATCTGACCTCATACCGAGTGTTACGGGTGACCAGCTTTCATCCGGGGACCACACCACGACCACTAAGGAGATCGGGATGCATGTCATTTATACACCCCAAACCCGCTTGAGCATCGAGGTAGCAGTTGACCCATTGTATTTTCCTTTCGACACTAATACTACTCTCATACAAAAGAAGGAAATGTTATTGTTATATAATTCAAATTGTTATATAATTCAGAAGAAAAATGTTATTTTTGTATGATAAACAATATTATTTATCCGTCGAGCTAGAGTAGGGCGTTTAATTTAGGTAGGGAGCAAATGGCAGCAACGGACGACGAACGACATCAGAAGGGGGCCGGTCGACCATCACTCTTCCCAACAAGGATAACCTATGGCAACGCATCTAACGCAAGCGCTCCACAAAGGCTAGCACCTACTCGGAAGGCGTTAAGGGGGCCCACTCCTGGTCACCGCACTAGATGGATCCACCGTAATCAATGGTAATGGCAACAGCAAAACCGAGAAGGGATGCAGCGCGCCGAACGGAAACATACACCGGCGAGGCTACTGTAAAATACATGGAGTGTCGTTACGAATGCAAAGACTTACCTCGGGGAACTTGCCGTCTCCAATTTACACCTTCCTGACGGCGTCTCTGGTGCGACGCCAAGACGAGGCGAATCCCAAGTTGAACAACACTCGCGATGTAATGCAGGCATCACGACCAGGTACACATATCACCTGTACCACGCCAAGTCGACTTTCGGAAATCTCTTAATCATCTCACTAATTCCCGACATGCAACTTTATCGCAACGTACAAACTAATCACCTACAACACATAAGTAATGAAGCGGACAAACATTTCGTTCGGGGACGCCATTCCGTCATTCATTTAACAATCGGAACACTGACTTGCGAGCCAACCACTTACACTGATGAACTAACAAGCGATTGAATGCAGGGCGTGCGATTCTACCGACAAACACACGTTTTTCAGGAGGGAAATAGATTTAATGGCGAAAGCTAATTGACCGAAATCGCGTTTATTTACACTTTCTGCTGACAACTACAAAATGTCATTCGGCGATGTCATTCTAGGATGATCCAGTGACCCACATATTGGGACTGCTCAGCTGATCCCAAAATAATGGGTAATACAGTCCAACTCGCGTGCAGCAACCATGGGTGTGGAGCCGAGGTGTCGAAGATGGTTGGTGGCCGCGCTACGAACCGCGCCAAAAGGAAAGAAAGAGTTCGTCGTATGAATGGGAGGCCAACCACCTCCAATGTAGCGGACGTCCGTTAAGGCGAACAAATTTAAAGGACTGAGGACTAACGGAGGCTCTCTTTTTTTCGATTTGAATTCAAGGCAGAAAGTTCGGAGGATACAGGATTGGCAGCGAATAGAGGTGATTGGAACTAGGAACAATTCGTCATCGTCACCACGGCAATTAGCGAAACTACAGAAGAACAATTTCGTTCAGCGAGGAGCTGAACAAAACGAGAATCCGGCTCCCAAGATTGGCGAAAATAATCAGGCGATCGTTTGCTGGGGCCCCAAGAAAAGATAGTTTAGCGAGATTAGGAAAAGGTACCTATTTATTTTGTTTCTTCTTCTAGATTACATCTGTTTTTATACTAATTTCATTGAAATCGTTTTGTGTGAATATATCGAACTATAAACCCAGAAAAACTGATTATTATTATTGGAAAGAGGTATTTTTTTTGGATTGTGCGCGGCGCTCAAGCGGGGAGGTTTTCTTTTCCTCGTTCGGTTCAACAGTTTTTCTTTCAGGAGGTCGTGATGTGGTTAAACAGGGTAGTTTGGACAGGTTAGGGACGAGAGTAAGTGAAACGTTTACATTTCTTTTCCTTCCCTTTAGGTGCTAGGGGTTAACCCTCGTGCGTGCGCGGACGGATCGTCTACTCGCTGACGATCCTATTGTTGAATCCATCCAGCCTAGGGATAGCGAGTTGGCGCCTGCGCCGTCTCCAACGGAGCGAACCGGGCCCGCAAGGCTGGACCGCGCGTCTACCCTTGAGGCGTAAGGGTGACAATTGGCGCCCAACGTGTTAAGTCAGTATAGAAGTGGAAGTTAGTGTAAATTCGCGGAAGTGCTTTTCCAGAGTGAATCAGTGAGTGATAGTGAATATTTAGTGTGGAATTGCGGGAGTGTTTTCTTAGGGTGGTTCAGTGAGTGATAGTGCGTTGTTTCCTAGTGTGAATTTGCGAGAGTGTGTTGCGACGGAAGTGCGAGTGTGGGTGACATTGTAAATCTGCGGGGGTGTATCGTGTTGGTGAAAGTGTGCGAGTGTTGGTGAAAGTGTGAGTTTGCGGGGGTGCGTTGGAAGAGAAGTGTGAGTGTCGGTGTGAGGGAAAGGGCGTAAAATAAATCCGAATTTGCGGGTTGTTTGGAAGTGAGTGTTTTCTTTCTTTTTTTTTCTTTCTTGGTCTGACTGTGGAATGAATGATTGCGGAGTGAATGTGGCGTTAGTGGTGAAGTAAGTAAAAGTAAATCATTGGAACGGAGGAGTGATATTTTTTTTTTTTTTTTTCTTCCTCTCTCGCGAGTGTTAGTATAGTGCAGGTGGAAATAGTAGCGGGATTCATATATATAGGTATATAAAATAAAAAGAGCGTAAATTTAATTTAAATTAATAATAATAAGTTAAATATGGCCGGGAAGGGCAGGATACTGATAAATCGTTTGGCCAGCGACGAGCTCCAATATGAATTAGCAATTAGGGGGCTGCCTGCTGGCACAGTGGAGGAGATGCGAGCGAAGTTGCGGGTGGCGGTACGGGCGGAGAATTTAAAAAACACCAGTATGGTGGATATCAAAGAGTACCCTTTCACACCCGCAGAGGACATCAAGGCGCTGGAGGAAAAATGGGCAGAAGTCAACTCCCTGGTGGAAGGATCCTCGGGTGATAGAGAGTCGGGAGAATATTGGAAGATATTGGCCAAGATCGAGTTTTGCCAGCGAAGGTTGGCGAATATCCAAGCTGAGGATCCCGAGGAGGAAAAGATCGTGGACAGATTGGAAAAGGATTTTATGATGGCGTTAGGGGGTCTGGATATAACAGCGGGTGGCAACTTGGAGGAGATGGAGGAGGAAACCGTTCCCAGAGGCAGGACATCTACTCCGAAAGCGAGGTTAGCGGGAGAAAAAACCAGCACTAAGCCGGGAGGCAGAGTTAAAGATGCACCCGGGCTGAAAGCAGGTCCTCCCGAAAGGATCACGGAGAAGGTGGAAGGGAAGAGTGACACGGGGGCGGGGAAACAAGTAGAGGAGCCGAGCGCAATCACTGAGGGGCGGCTACTTGAGTCGAAAGGGCCAGCAACTCAGACGGTGGAGGTACATCGGAATGATCCGGGAGCAGGCAAGGTTCCAGACGTGTCCAAGTGGGGGATCAAAATCCAGCGATTCTCCCGGTTCGGTAAGTGCTTTTCTGGAAAGGGTAGAGGAGCTTCGGTTAACGAAGGGCGTGACAAAGCCACAGCTGATGAGGATGGCCGCGGAGCTTTTTGAGGGTAAAGCCCTGATTTGGTTTCGTTCGGTACGGGAGCGGGTAGCTTCTTGGGATGAACTTTGCCAGGAGTTGCGGACAGAATTCTTACCCCCAAATTACAGTAAAAGGCTGTGGGAAGAAATTCGTCAGCGGACGCAAGGAAGGAACGAGTCCATCGGAGTTTACGTGGCTATCATGGATGGACTGTTTCGCAGATTGGGAGAACCCTGCTCGGAAGCCAGAAAGCTGGAGATTTTGCTGGATAACATTAGCCCGTTCTACCAGGTGAAGTTATCTTTAAGAGAGGTGACATCGGTTGCGCAGTTGGTGCAGTTGGGACGGAAAATGGAGGCTACTAAGGCGGCGGTTGATGCGTTTGTGCCCCCACCCAGCCGTAGGACGTCAAAGCTATTAGAACCAGATCTAGCCTATGAGGAGGTCCCTACAGTGAGTGAAATAGTTCCGGAGGGCAGGGCGGTAGGAGTCAAGTGCTGGAACTGCAACGGTGTAGGACACATCTCCCGGGAATGTCGCCAACCACGTAGGTGCTTCGGCTGCGGTCGGACTGGAGCAACAAAAGTCACCTGTCCGAATTGTTCTACTCAGCGAGGTCGAGCGCCGGCCCGGGCGGGTCCGTCGGGAAACGAGCACGGTGCTCGTTAGGCGGCGAATTGAGCACCGGAGCAGGGGAGGAGTTGGGGGCCGCGGGTACGAGTTATTTATTTTCAAATAGTCAGGGGGACGAACGACCACATTTGGAGGTTTGGGTGTTGGGCAAGCGCTTCAAAGGCCTCGTTGACTCGGGGCGTCCAATACAATTGTCGGGGGAGATGGTTGGTCCGAGATGCGGGAAATGGGGGTGGAGATGATTACTGCCCAGAATCAGGCGGTGAGCCTAGCCGACAACGGCCAGTGCCCGAGAGAGGGGAGGGCTTGGGTACCTTTTCGGTTGGAGGGCAGGGTGAAGTGGCTGGAGGTATTGGTGGTACCGGCTCTTGCTCACAAAGTTATCTTGGGGGTAGATTTTTTGCAGCAGTTTGGGGTTCTTTTGAACCTGTGGGACAACAGGTGGGGTTTCGCATGCCATGAGGCGGTGATGTTGGGGGGACATCTACACAGTAGGTCTGTATTGACCCAGTCTGAAGAAGAGGAGCTAGGCCAGTTAATTGGGATAGAGTTCCAAAACATGGGGGAGGGGCTGGGTTGCACTAATCTGGTGGAGCACGTCATCAAGACGGATGCAGCGCCCATCAAGCAGCGTTATTATCCGGTCTCGCCCACCATGCAGAAGAACATTAATACGGAGCTGGACGAGATGTTGGCGCTAGGCGTAGTGGAGCCCTCTAAGAGCGCATGGTCTTCTCCGATATTAATGGTGAAGAAGAAGGATGGGTCGTACAGATTCTGTGTAGATTTCCGTAAGGTGAATCAAGTCACCGCACGGGATGCGTATCCCCTTCCGTATGTCTCCGCCACTTTAGATAAGCTACGGGATGCAAGGTATCTATCCACTTTGGATATTAAGTCAGCTTACTGGCAGGTCCCAGTGGCGGAAGAATCACGTCAGTTCACCGCGTTTACCATCCAAGGGCGGGGTCTTTTTCAATTTCGGAGAATGCCGTTTGGCCTGTCGAACGCACCAGCGACCTGGCAGCGCCTAATTGACAAAGTGTTGGGCCCGGAAATGGAACCTTTCGTGTTCACATACCTCGACGACATTATTATCGTAACACCCACGTTCAGTCAACACCTGGAGGTTCTCGCCGAGGTGTTCAAGCGTCTGCGGCAAGCGGGACTGAGGCTATCGCGGGAAAAATGTCATTTTTGCCGAGCCGAGCTGAAATATCTGGGTTATGTGGTGAACGAGAACGGGTTGAATGTCGACCCTGAGAAAGTCGAGAGCATGTTGAAAATACCACGGCCTCATACGGTGAAGCAGGTCCGACAGTTTCTTGGGATGGTATCGTGGTATCGGAGGTTCATCCCGGATTATGCCTCTTTGGTAGCACCCTTAACCGATTTACTGCGCAAACATAAGAGATTTGACTGGACCACCGAATGTGAGGAAGCCTTCGAACGTTGTAAATTGAAACTGGCCTCAGCACCTATTTTGACGTGTCCTGATTTCAGCATCCCATTCAATGTGCAGACGGATGCCTCAGATGTGGGTGTGGGAGCCGTGTTGAGCCAAACTTTTCCGGAGGGGGAGAAGGTGGTCTGTTATTTGAGCCGCGCCCTGACCAAAGCGGAGCGAAAATATTCAACCACCGAGAGGGAGTGCTTGGCAGTCCTTTGGGCGGTGGAGAAGCTACGCCCGTATATCGAGGGCTCGCATTTCCGCGTAATAACGGATCACCACTCTTTGGTTTGGCTCAACAATCTAAAGGACCCTACGGGGAGGTAGGCTCGCTGGGCTGTCCGTCTGCAACAGTTCGATTATGAGGTAATGCACCGCAAAGGCAGCGAGCATTTGGTTCCGGATGCATTATCGAGGTCAGTCACTGTGGAAACGGTGGAGGTGGCCAAGAACCAAGGGGATGTTTGGTACGAGCGAATGAAGGCGCGGGTACGCACTAACGGAGAGCTATACCCCGACTGGAGGATCAAGGACGAAGAGCTGTGGAAACATGTACCGGGACGATATCCTGCGTTAGAAGGAGCCGACTCGTGGAAAAGGGTTTTGCCCACGGGTGAAAGGCGAGAAGCCCTCATGCGTTGCCATGACCAACCAACGGCGGGTCATATGGGGATCGACCGAACGATTCATCGGCTGTCGCAGTTCTATTACTGGCCGAAGATGTCCGCTGACGCTCGTACCTATGTGAACCGATGTAAGGTATGTCAGGCAATCAAGGTGGAAAGGAAGGTTCAGCCTGGTTTTATGGTTTCGCGTGCAGGAGAAGCGACAAAACCGTGGGAGATGATTTGTGTAGACTTGGTGGGCCCGCTACCTTGATCTACACGCGGACACTGCTATGTTCTGAGAGTTCTGGATTACGTGAGTAAATTTTCTCTACTATTCCCACTACGGAAGGCCACGGCAAGGGAGATCTGCCGGTTATTGGAGGAACATGTATTCCTGCTGTTTGGAGTTCCGAGGTGGTTAGTGTGCGACAACGGTGTCCAATTTCGCGGGAAGGGCCTACAACAATTAGTCGAGGGGTACGGAACGCGGATTAAGTTTACTGCGCTATACCATCCCCAGGCGAACCCTGCCGAGCGTAGGAATCAAGACATCAAACGCATGTTACGATCATACGTGTCGGAAAATCATGGGGACTGGGACCGACAATTGGCAAAAATCGCTTGCGCGCTACGAACCTATAGGCACGAAACTATGCGAGTCACCCCTTACTTTTACGATTTTGGCACGGAAATGCGGGTTCGGCAGGAACCGGGTGAAGGGCCAGAGCGACCTCAAGAGGAGATGGATCCTGAGCAACGGGCCAGGGATCTAGAGAGACTGCGGACGGAAGTATCGCAGCGTATGCAGGCAGCTGCCGAACAAAACTCTAACCGGTATAACCTCAGGAAGCGGGATATGGGTTACCAAGTGGGGGACCGAGTATGGAGGAGGAATTATACTACCTCCGACGCATCAAAATTCTACTCAGCCAAGTTGGCTCCTGAGTACTTGGGTCCGTTTAGGATAGGGAAGAAAGTGTCCGGTTGGACTTACCAGTTACGGGAAGAGAAAGGCAGAGACGCGGGTACCTGGTACGTCAAGGATTTGAAGCCGTTCATAGAATAGTGGGACAAAGCTAAGACGCTAAGCACCAGAGGAAGGGGGAGGGAAGCAGAATTAAAAGGGATTTAACGACACAAAAGACATGTAATTCCAAATGCAAATGTTTACCTCTAGATTTAAGTTTTCGGAAGTAATTAAGTTGCTCCGCGCCGTCCGGGTTATATCCGCGTTGTCGGGGCGTGTTGTTCCGATCGCTGCGCGTCGCTGGAACCGCCACAGGCAAGACACGCGAACTCCATTTGCGTGGGTGCTTTTATCTTTTTTTTATTTTATCCGCTGGCTTTGTGGGGTCCCGAGTCGCTAGTTTTCTTTTCCGTCACATGGAGTTTGCGATCTAAAAACGAGTAGTGAGACATTAGAATAATGATAGTTATTTAGACAGATAGTTATAAGATAGGGAATTAGGGATGATTGGTGGAGGGACAGCTATTTAGACAGATAGTTATAAGATAGGGAATTAGGGATGATTGGTGGAGGGACAGTTATTTAGACAGATAGTTATAAGATAGGGAATTAGGGATGATTGGTGGAGGGATAGTTATTTAGGCAGGCAGTTATAAGATAGGGGACTAGGGATGATTGATGGAGGGTAATTACCATAAAAGGATATAGGATTAGCACTTGTTAGGAGTAGATCGGTAGCGTCATTGGGGTTGGAGTGGCAATGAGTGGTATGGCTCCTATAAGGAAAAGGATTATCACATTAAAACTATATACATATATATATATATATATATATATATATATATATACCCATACCGTTTTACTTACACGCACAGGTAGAGAGAAGGCATAAATAGAGATAGGGATAAAGCTCGATAAGAAGTAGGGAGTAGGGAATTGGCCACAGTTTTGGAATTTTATTAAGATATTGGAGTATATGGGAATAGGTTTGGAAACTGAAGGAAGTTGCGAGTAACCTGTTACTTTAGAAGTGCAGCCGGTAGCAGTAGGGCATAGCTAAGGAGTGAATTTCCAGGGAAATTCACTTGAAGTAGGGGGGGAATGTTACGGGTGACCAGCTTTCATCCGGGGACCACACCACGACCACTAAGGAGATCGGGATGCATGTCATTTACACACCCCAAACCCGCTTGAGCATCGAGGTAGCAGTTGACCCATTGTATTTTCCTTTCGACACTAATACTACTCTCATATAAAAGAAGGAAATGTTATTGTTATATAATTCAAATTGTTATATAATTCAGAAGAAAAATGTTATTTTTGTATGATAAACAATATTATTTATCCGTCGAGCTAGAGTAGGGCGTTTAATTTAGGTAGGGAGCAAACGGCAGCAACGGACGACGAACGACATCAGAAGGGGGCCGGTCGACCATCACTCTTCCCAACAAGGATAACCTATGGCAACGCATCTAACGCAAGCGCTCCACAAAGGCTAGCACCTACTCGGAAGGCGTTAAGGGGGCCCACTCCTGGTCACCGCACTAGATGGATCCACCGTAATCAATGGTAATGGCAACAGCAAAACCGAGAAGGGATGCAGCGCGCCGAACGGAAACATACACCGGCGAGGCTACTGTAAAATACATGAAGTGTCGTTACGAATGCAAAGACTTACCTCGGGGAACTTGCCGTCTCCAATTTACACCTTCCTGACGGCGTCTCTGGTGCGACGCCAAGACGAGGCGAATCCCAAGTTGAACAACACTCGCGATGTAATGCAGGCATCACGACCAGGTACACATATCACCTGTACCACGCCAAGTCGACTTTCGGAAATCTCTTAATCATCTCACTAATTCCCGACATGCAACTTTATCGCAACGTACAAACTAATCACCTACAACACATAAGTAATGAAGCGGACAAACATTTCGTTCGGGGACGCCATTCCGTCATTCATTTAACAATCGGAACACTGACTTGCGAGCCAACCACTTACACTGATGAACTAACAAGCGATTGAATGCAGGGCGTGCGATTCTACCGACAAACACACGTTTTTCAGGAGGGAAATAGATTTAATGGCGAAAGCTAATTGACCGAAATCGCGTTTATTTACACTTTCTGCTGACAACTACAAAATGTCATTCGGCGATGTCATTCTAGGATGATCCAGTGACCCACATATTGGGACTGCTCAGCTGATCCCAAAATAATGGGTAATACAGTCCAACTCGCGTGCAGCAACCATGGGTGCGGAGCCGAGGTGTCGAAGATGGTTGGTGGCCGCGCTACGAACCGCGCCAAAAGGAAAGAAAGAGTTCGTCGTATGAATGGGAGGCCAACCACCTCCAATGTAGCGGACGTCCGTTAAGGCGAACAAATTTAAAGGACTGAGGACTAACGGAGGCTCTCTTTTTTTCGATTTGAATTCAAGGCAGAAAGTTCGGAGGATACAGGTTTGGCAGCGAATAGAGGTGATTGGAACTAGGAACAGTTCGTCATCGTCACCATGGCAATTAGCGAAACTACAGAAGAACAATTTCGTTCAGCGAGGAGCTGAACAAAACGAGAATCCGGCTCCCAAGATTGGCGAAAATAATCAGGCGATCGTTTGCTGGGGCCCCAAGAAAAGATAGTTTAGCGAGATTAGGAAAAGGTACCTATTTATTTTGTTTCTTCTTCTAGATTACATCTGTTTTTATACTAATTTCATTGAAATCGTTTTGTGTGAATATATCGAACTATAAACCCGGAAATATTCTGATTATTATTATTGGAAAGAGGTATTTTTTTTGGATTGTGCGCGGCGCTCAAGCGGGGAGGTTTTCTTTTCCTCGTTCGGTTCAACAGTTTTTCTTTCAAGAGGTCGTGATGTGGTTAAACAGGGTAGTTTGGACAGGTTAGGGACGAGAGTAAGTGAAACGTTTACATTTCTTTTCCTTCCCTTTAGGTGCTAGGGGTTAACCCTCGTGCGTGCGCGGACGGATCGTCTACTCGCTGACGATCCTATTGTTGAATCCATCCAGCCTCGGGATAGCGAGTTGGCGCCTGCGCCGTCTCCGACGGAGCGAACCGGGCCCGCAAGGCTGGACCGCGCGTCTACCCTTGAGGCGTAAGGGTCACACGAGCTTGAATCTTATTGATTATTGTGTCAGCTATGAAGACTTGTGTTTCATATTTCGCAGGATAAACAACAAGAAATCATGTGGTACTGATGGTATTCCAAATGTAGTTCTCCGAAATTTGCTATTAGAAATTATTGCATATTGTTCAACAACATGTTGAGCAATTCATATTTCCCAAACGAGTGGAAGAAGGCTAAGGTATTTCCGATCTTGAAGAAAGGAAAAGAATCTTCATGCCCCAAAAGCTATCGCCCAATCAGCTTGCTGCCTAACATCAGCAAGGTGTTTGAAGTGATACTCAACAGAGCATTAAACGCCCACATTGAGGAAAATGAGTTGATGCCGAATTGCCAATTTGGTTTTCGTGCCAGGCATTCGACCACACATGCAATAACCATAGTAACCTCAGACATCTGTTGGAAACTAAATGAAAGACAATGTGTTGGAGCATGTCTCATTGATATGGAGAAAGCCTTCGATACGGTGTGGTTAGATGGAATAGTTTTTAAACTCCTTCAGGACAAGTTTCCCAGACACCTTGTCGCCATGATGTGCAATATGTTATACGGGAAATCGTTTGTTGTAACTGATGGAAATCTGAGAACAATGCGCGAGTTCAATATCTTGAATGGTCTACAGCAGGGAACAGTTACTGCGTCCTGCTCTTCTCAATCTTCATTCGCAAACTATTGAACGGCTTTGATTTTAACGCTCCCCAACGCGATCATTGGTAGCGTTTGCTGATGATCTGATCATCTATACGGCAGACTGAAAAGCTACAATAGTTCAGAGAAATCTCCAAAAAATGGTCAATGATGTGCAGCTATACACTGACAATTTCCGAATGAAAATCAATGCGCAGAAGTGTGAAACAATTTTGTTTCGGACAACGCTGCAGGGGGTCAGTCAAGACCTGAAACAGTTGATCTCCTTGAAATGTTGCAGGAAGTAGCATCAGCTATTAAGTTCATCTGTGTGAAAAATTTTGCTACAAGGAGATCAACTGTAGAAGGTAAAATATTACCATTTTATTTAGTCCAAATTTCCAACGACAGCAGTCCGAGTGCCCTCCAACAGGTAACGTACTTAAACTTTAGATTTGTGAGGTGGGAACGCCTCCAAAAAACTGAGGTCAACCAGTGTTACAGGTGTCAAAGATTCGGTCATTCGGCTGCCAATTGTGCAATGCACTATTGCTGTGTTTAATGCAAAGATATTCACGCCCCCGGTGAATGCAAATTGGCTCAGATAGAGCCAAAAGAAAACTTATATTGTGTTAATTGCGGTATATTTGGTCATCCAGCATCATATCGAGGATACCCTCGGTATCAAGATGCAAGAGCTAAATTTTACCCGAAACAAACCAAATTAAATCACAATTTGTTGCCTCCCAACTTCGTCCAACCCGGGGTATCATTTGCACTTGCTGCCAGAGGACCAGCAGACAACAATGTAAATAAAGCAAATAATGTAAGTGGTAATAATGAGCTGCTTCTCAAAATCTACCAACAGCTTGAATCTGCTTCAGATAGAATCAATAAACAAACCATAAAATCAATTTCGTTTATCAACGTTTAGGCCAACATGCTTCAAAAAAAAGGTTGTCATCCAGTCACGTTCCCATGGATAGGATTCGTCTCATCTCGATCAACGTCAACTCCATTGTTACTTTACATTGGCGTGATTACCTCCTTGATTTCATTGCAAGCCAAAAGCCTGACATCATGCTTCTCACCGAAACCCACCTCAGTTCATAGCACTCCATGACATTCAAGGATTTTGAGTTCGTAAGAAACGATAGGGTAATAGGTGATGGAGGAGGTGGCACCGGGATATTGGTTCGAAGACCCTATCGTTTCCAAAATATTGAAAAAGTCGAATTCAAAAGCTTTGAATCTCTTGAAGTGTCCGTTATCAAAATTTCACTGCCAGGTGAGGATAACCTCTTCGTTATCTCTGCCTATGCAACTCGTGGAACTGTTCTCAAGCTCAAGGAAGAGCTCAATTCCTTGTTCGAAGTACTCGAATTGAACAGGCTGCATAACTATTATATTCTTGCTGGTGACCTGAACGCCAAGCATACATCATGGCTGAACGCCACCAATAATCCAAGAGGTGTATTCCTGAAATTGTGGATAACAGAGAACCAAATTGAATACAGGTGCAATCTATATGGGTCGGAGTTCCCAACATACCCTAGGACAAATTCATATTTGGACCTCTGCATTGCTGACGCAAGACTCGAATTCAGCTTTAATAGTCCTCAACGGAAACTGCAGGTGCTTTCTTATGATAGCGACCATAACGCAATTGTAATGGAAATCAATCATCAAAGGGATGATTTCTTCCTCATTCGAGTTCAACACGAAAATCATCGGTTGAACTTCAAAAGAACAGACTGGGGAAAGTTTCAAAAGAAGTTTAATCGGGAGTACCAGAAGCAATGCCCCCTTCTGATGGTGGCAACTCTTGCTTAATGGTTCCTTATGACAGGAATCTAACTAACGATGAAATATATGTCTGTTTATCGAAGTTAGAGAAGCTGACGTTGGAAACGATTGAGAAAGTAGTTCCCAAGATTAAACATCGAAACAATATGGAAGGATATGAAACACCAACCATCGCAAGGTTGAAAAGCCTCCTTCTCACACGCGTCAACAATATTTATCGACGATTTTTGGACTACAAGCATCCCTCATTGGCTTTGTTGAAATTACATCTGAGGAATGTCCGGAACTTAATCCGGTCATACTTCAGGAGTGAGGTCAGCAATCAATGGGCGGAAAAATTGAAGGGTATTAGCCCACAAGACCCAGACGGCGTGTTCGTGAAAGTGAAAAGCATATTCCGCAAGAAGTCTCGAGCGAAGGTACCGAATCTTGAAGTCACTAGTGATAAGATAAATCTTCTTGATAGGGCTGGTATCGCAATTGATAGTACGACTCCGGATAGAAATGGAAACAGGATTATTTGTGAAGGATTAGATAAACTTGCCCTGATTGGAACTCATTTTGAATTGGTTCATCTACCAAACCCTGAGAGAGGGAACCAAATTTTTTCAGAGGTCGTTGAAGCAAAAGTTTCCGACTTCAAATCAAGCCTGAACGGTCATTCAATTCTTCATTTCAATGAAACATTCACATCTGACCTCATACCGAGCTTGAATCTTATTGATTATTTTGTCAGCTATGAAGACTTGTGTTTCATATTTCGCAGGATAAACAGCAAGAAATCATGTGGTACTGACGGTATTCCAAATGTAGTTCTCCGACATTTGCCGGAGGTTGCTATTAGGAATTATTGCATATTGTTCAACAACATGCTGAGCAATTCATATTTCTCAAATGAGTGGAAGAAGGCTAAGGTATTCCCGATCTTGAGGAAAGGAAAAGAATCTTCATGCCCCAAAAGCTATCGCCCAATCAGCTTGCTGCCTAACATCAGCAAGGTGTTTGAAGTGATACTCAACAGAGCATTAAACGCCCACATTGAGGAAAATGAGTTGATGCCGAATTGCCAATTTGGTTTTCGTGCCAGGCATTCGACCACACATGCAATAATGAAAGTAACCTCAGACATCTGTTGGAAACTAAATGATAGACAATGTGTTGGAGCATGTCTCATTGATATGGAGAAAGCCTTTGATACGGTGTGGTTAGATGGACTAGTTTTTAAACTCCTTCAGGACAAGTTTCCCAGACACCTTGTCGCCATGATGTGCAATATGTTATACGGGAAATCGTTTGTTGTAACTGATGGAAATCTGAGAACAATGCGCGAGTTCAAGATCTTGAATGGTCTACAGCAGGGAACAGTTATTGCGCCTCTGCTCTTCTAAATCTTCATTCGCAAACTATTGAACGGCTTTGATTTTAACGTCTCGCCAACGCGATCATTGGTAGCGTTTGCTGATGATCTGATCATCTATACGGCAGACCGGAAAGCTACAATAGTTCAGAGAAATCTCCAAAAAATGTTTAATGATGTGCAGCTATACACAGACAATTTCCGAATGAAAATCAATGCGCAGAAGTGTGAAACAATCTTGTTTCGGACAACGCTGCAGGGGGTCAGTCAAGACCTGAAACGTAATTGGAAAGATTTCCACATCATGGCTGGTGAGAGCAGTCTAGAACGAGTTCCACATAAATCCTGTGTTCGAACATGTGAAATTCATGCTCAGTAAGGCACTAAAAGTAGTCATGGCCCTTCGAAAACTTTTTCATTCCAGATACATTGATCAAAAGGTCAAAATTATCTGTTGCAAGACACTGGTTAGACCAGTTTTGACATATGGATGTCAGATCTGGTACAACCAGAGTGCTAGTACTATGGAAAAATTAAGAGTTTTCGAAAGAAAATGTCTTCGTGCATGTACTAGTTTGTACAGAAAGCCTGAGACGGATTGGAAACATTATATATCGAATAGAAGAATTTATCAAACTGCTGAAGTGACGTGGGTCGATATCTTCATATTGAAACTTCTTCGGAATCATATCGCAAGATCTGTGACTGTGAGTGAAAACCCCTGGATTTCACAGCCGTTTCACCCTACAGACGGGTATATAGCGACTTGCCTCGCTACTGGCTTCATTCCTCCAGAAGCATTCATGTATTTGGACATGAATCGATATGTTTTTGATTCTGACGGCATCCCAGTCATATATCACATATATCGACGGGCCACCGATAAGAAGATAAAATATCCTCCGAATTTGAGTTCACGAGACCAACGGTTCCAATGGAGATACTCATTTGCTAGATTCGTTGAAGCTGATCGAGTTGAGACGGCGCAATCCAGGTATTGGTGGCTGAATGACAATGTCTAAATTACTCGTGTTTATTTCCAGTTTTGTGGTTTTTTCTTTATTTAGTTTTTTGAGTTTCAGCTCATTATTGCTACATTTAGTGTTGTTGTTTATTTGTGTTAAAAATTAGGTACAGGTTAGGTATGTGTTATGTTTACTATATTACGTTAGAGATAAGATTAAACGCTTAGGTTAGGAACATTTTTTTATAATTTTTGTTAGTATAAGATAAAGTTTTTGATTGCATTTTATTACAAATAAGTTACAACATATTAGGTGTAGGATCAAAGTTTCACTGTTGTGTTTAAATGATAAATTATTTTAGGATAGTGTTGGTTGGTTTTTTTCTCCTTTTTCCAATTGAATTCTCAAAACATGTAATAAGCTTAATTAATTGAATTTGCTATAGTTTTTTTGATGAAATGTGTTAATGATAAAGTATAAATTTAGAGAGCCATTTGGGCCATTAAGTTTTTTATTGTTATTGTTTGGAATTCACTTTATATTCTTTTAAAATTTATAACGGTTAGTGTTAAATAAAGCGCTTTTGACCTTGACTTTGAAGGCCGAGTAACACTGTTGGGAGTATTTAAGCCCATTCCTGGTTATTGTTCCATATGATGGCAGCTTTCAGCTATCGATGCCATCGTCCAAAAATTCCGATAGCCGTAGGGTGGTACGCCGTGGCTAGAGTCTCCTTGCAACCTATCAAACGGTCTTGCGACCTATCAAACGGGTTAGTAACTAAAGTAAACCAAAGACTCGAATTGAGATCCTTGATCTGATTTCAGAATGTCTTTTGACAGGCCAAGCAAACTTTTGACATATCAGTATTTTCGTAATGCGTCCACTGGGATGTGATAGTCGGTGCGTTATTTCAAAGACTTTCTTCCTTAATACTTTGGGAATGTATGGTCAGATTTCGGATGTTGACACGTCATAGTACAAAGTAGTATCGCTGTGGTCAACTCGCAGTTTTCTCAAAGCTAGGGCCGTTTCCGAACGGAGAAGCTGTTGAAGTTCATCATCGTTTGTCCGCGCCAGATTTAGTTTCACAGAAGTCACAGCAACAGGTAGTGTGATTGCACTGATTTGGAACAAAGCATCTGCCGTGACATTTTCGTCACCAGCGATGTAGAAAATATTTGTTGCAAATTGTCCAATGAAATCCAGTTGTCGCAACTGCCTCGGGCTTGCTTTGTCAGCTTTTTCGTCGAAAGCGAATGCTAATGTTAATTAGCGGACATCTTTTGATCATATGATGGAAGAGTTTGAATACCCAGCAGATCGCCTGCAGCTCCCGATCATACGTGCTATATCTTCGCTGAACATTGGTGAACTTTTTCGAGAAAAATCCAAGCGGTTCCCAATTTAATGGCCAGTGGTGCTTTATCCATAGGATGTTTTAATAACGTTGCATGTACGATTTGCTCCTTATGTTCCCGGGAAGCAGCTTCTGCCCGAGAATTCCACACGATTTGTCGTTTATCCTTTTCCTGGCTTCAACAAGGTATTTTTGAAGGGGTGTTTGAATTTGCTCAACGTTTTTCAATGGTTTCCGATAGAAGTTTACTGCTCCTTAGAATCGTCGTAATTCCGCTATTGTTGCTGGTTTTTTCAAATCCAGCATAATTTGCACTTGTGTCGGTATCCAAATTATTTGGCTGTCGATATACCAAAAATGAATTTCGCAACGTCAATCGATAGTCCATAATCACGAAATCATTCAAAAATTAGTTGCAAATGCTTATGGTGCTCGTCGTGAGACTTAGATGCTATTAAAATGTCGTCAATGTAGGCGTAGCAAAAATCAAATTCTTGGAGAACATGGTCGATATACCGCTTAAAAGTTTGTGAAGCGTTGCAGAAGCCAAATATCATTATTTTGAACTCAAAGAGTCCAAAGAGAGTTATAACGGATGTCTTCGGGAAGTCCTCGGGTGCAACTGGAATTTGATGGTACGCTGTTGTAAAATCCGTCATTGGAAACACTTTGCAGCCACTCAGTTTATGAGTGCTATCGCTTAAATGAGCGATTCGATATTTGTTGGGAATGGTAACTGGGTTCAAGTGACGATAGTCACCATATGGTCTCTATTGGCCGGTCTTTTTCCGCACCAGGTATGATGGGCTTGCCCGTGGGCTGCTTGATAATTGACATATGTCCTCGTGAAGTATGTATTGAAGTTCAGTTTTCACTTCACGAAGCTTTTCGGGAGTTAAATACCTCGCGCTTTCAGTAACTGGTGGACCTTTCGTCAGTCTGTGATGGTAGACACCGTGAACCATAACTTTCCTCGTATCTGCTGGGATTGTGATGTCGACAAATTTCTTGAGTAGTTTGAGGTATGGCCGGCTTAATTTTAGCATCGTTATGCTAAAAATTCTAGCATTATCGACCTTAGCTTCTGTGGATATCCAATATGAGACCAACGCGTTTTAACAGATCAACACCGATGATTGGCTGTCTAACATCTGTGATGACGAATTTCCAAGTGAATGAACGTCATAAACCTAGGTCGACAGTTAAGCTTTTGTATAAATAGGCTTTAATTAGTGTGTTTTTGGTGGCGTAGAGGCTAAATTGTGTTGATGCAGTCTGCTCTTTGTCCATTGGAAGAACTGAAAAATCCACACTAATATCCACGAGAAAAAGCGATTTCTTTTTCGGGTCGAAAACTAGAAGTCGTCTAGTTTATTGTTGTCCTCAATTACCAAAATTTGGGAGGACGTTTCTAGTTTTCCGAATTGGAGTCCGCTTTACTTTTCCAGTGACATAGTGATCGACAATTACGGGCACGGCTCCCATAACGATTGTGAAAAAGCATAACCCTCGATTTTTTTAACTGCAGTGTCGTTTCATATTCTGGGATTTTGACCGTGATCGATCGAGCATCCTGACTTCTAGTCAATCAATTAAAAAGTTTTTTAGCGTAGCCTGCTTTCACGAAAACACAGCTTTTCAGAATCACTTTAAGGAGATCACGTCAACCGCCACAACTGTGAGTATTTACTATACATTTGTATAAATTGTATTAAACTCGAGTTTGATAATAAAGTTTTATTAACAAAGCAAATAATACGCATAAATATATTAAGAAGCGTTCTCGACGGTGCTCAAAAGGAGAGAGAGCGACACATAGAAAAAATGTTTAAAACACTGCGATTGTCAATCCTTACAGCAGCTATATTCAAGAACACTGCTATTGTCGATCCTTACAGCGGCTACATTCAACGAACTTTTAAACAACAGCTCAGCTGTCATGTTGCGGCAGTCCCCTATCCGTTGCGTCGTCAGGTGGTGGACAGAGGATGCCCTAACCGGCTACCTAGTGGATATGTGGGAAATTGAATACCACTCACAGACCTAAAATTGACTAAGTTAAAGTGCTGATAACGCTCCACTCAATATTTAGTTCTAATAAACCAGGAAAACAGCCTCAGATCGGATTGGATAAACGGCCTATCGAAACTTATAAAGACCTATTTTTTGGAACTTGGAATGTTAGATCATTGAACAGATCAGGTACACTGTGGCAACTCATGGAGGAAATAAAAAATCAACTTCCTCACTGTGCAAGAAGTCAGATGCCTGGTGAAGATACGTTTGACATGCAAATAGACAAAGAATACAGAAATTCGCAAGGAAACCATGAGTTTGGCATGGCTTTCATTGTCGATAGCATTAGACTAATTATCACCGACTTCAAGCCCGTTAATGAAACAATCGGTGCAATTCATATCAAGACTAAATTCCTAAATATCTGGCTGGTCAACTCTCACATGCCCATAAAAGACAAGGAGCAGATAGTCCGGGATTAAATTTAATAGCACCTGGAAGCCACTGTGGATGTGTTGCTCCCAAGAAACGGCATATAGAAGAACAATCGGAGAGCACTGTTTCCATGCAGAGGCCATTGATAACGGACAACGCTTGAGAGCCTTCACCACAGGCAGAGACTTCACAGCAAGCTCCACATGCTTTCTGCATCGAAATATCCATGAAAGAACATAGACGGTTGCACATTCAACCAGCTTGACCGCATTCTCACACAAAAGCTTCTTGACATGCATTTGTTTCGTGGCGCTGTGCTTCGTAATTCGGACCACTACCTCATAAGGGTCCAGCTCCGATGTTGCATCTGCAAGAGCTGTAAACAAGAAACATCAGTTACCCTAAGGTACCAGCTGCACAAGGTAAATAGTGCTCAGTAACGTCCACGTATTTGTTAGTGCTGAAAAGTGGCATCAATATACCCTCGCAGGCGGGAGAAAGTAATGGTGAAATCAGAATCATGTGAAAGACTGTAAAAATGCGGTAACAGATGCGGCGAAAGAAATTTTGGGGCACTAGTCATTGAAAACGAACAACTGATACGACAAAGAATGCAAGGGAGTAGTTAAAACAGGGAACACAAAAAATTAATCCAATGACCACCTTAGGCCAAAGAAAAACAATGCTAAACCCTCCAACGACAAGCTAACAAAATGTACTGAAACAACAAATGACTAACCATCACCACAAAGATCCACCAGGTAAACAAAATCACAACAACACAGAAATGTCTTCAATTTGCAAAGAAGTCGTTGCAAAAGTGCAAAAGGAGTAATCTTAGGTAACCCAGTATAAATTAAAAACAGATGGCTGGAATATTTCCAGAAGTTTATCATAGCGTCCCCAATAATGACAGAAGCTTCAAGCATTTCAGAAGCAGAGAAAAATTCGCAGTCTCATCACCAACCACAGATGAAATACAGGTAGCAGAACATGACCTCAGAAAACAATTCTTCTTCTTAAGACTACAGCCCCTTTCGGGCCTTCGCTTCCTGCAAATAGCACCTCCAACTGTCTCGGTCCATTGAACACGTCCTCCAATTTCAAAATCCGAGCAGCGATGAACTGTCTTCGTCAACCGAGTCATCTCAGCGTTTCCTCGGTTTCCCCACTGGTCTCCGGCCTTCAGTTCACCCAACGAATACTTTCTGAGGTATTCATTGCTCGTTCATAAAATTTATGTAGCCAGCTCATTGCAGTTTCCGCAATCTTACAATCGTTGAGACTTCCTGTTCGTCAAACATTTCATACAGCTCTTGGTTGTATTGAATTTGCCAATGGTCCCCATCTAGCTTTGCTCCAATTATTCACCTCAGTACCCATTGCTCAAAGGTGTTCAATATATTTGCGGACGCCTGAGTCAGGGTCCATGCTTCGCACCCATAGCATAACACAGGTCTTACCACGGATTTTTATACTTGGAGCTTTGTTTTACTGTGTATGCAGCCGATCTTCAAGATCGTCAAGACTGAATAAAATATTTTATTTGTGAGCTATATTCTTCGGCGTATTTCGTGTCGCTCATCACCCATCTTCCTTAATTTAGCACCTAGAAACACAAATTTGCTCAATTTGTGAAACTGTATTTGCCAAGTGTGATATTTTGTGTATTTGAGGTATTTTTACTTGACTGCGTCATGAGCTTTGTTTTGTTTTCATTGGTTTGTAGCGCTACTAGTTTTGCTTCGCTGTCAAGTGTCAAGAAGAGTTCTTTGGCCATTGTTAATGACCGTGACAAAATTTTCATGTCTTCTGCATAGCCTACTAATTGGCTTGAATTGTATAGTAGTATACCCCGTGTATCGACAGGTAGCTTCCTTGAAACGTACTCCAGAGCCAAATTGCTTTAATCCGATATCTGTGTCAAAGGCATCGGTGAGTTGGTTATTGATGCGGACTTGGGAGGACGTTGACGTCATTGCCATTTTGGTAAGACGGACCAGTTGTCAAAGCAAAGCACTACTTGGTACAGTACGTTATGATAAATACAGTCGTATGCTTGCTTAAAGTCAACAAAAAATTTTTTCTACGTCTATGTTGAACTCCCAGTATTTTCCAAGTACCTGCTTGACTGTGAAAAATTGGTCTACTGTCGATCTACTTGCCCTAAAATCACTTTGATACTCTCCAATGATACTATTTGCGTATGATCCGATTTTATTTTTTAAGATTTTTGAAAATATTTTGTACCCCGTACAAAGTGGTGGTATGCCTCTATAATTTTCTTCCTGAAGCTTGTCACCTTTTTTGTGTATACAATTGATCGGCTCCACTCTTTCAGCATATGCTCTTGTTGCCAAATGTACTGGATAACTTTGTGAATAGCTTTATGAACACTTTCGCCACCATATTTGATGAGCTCTACTAGAATTCCATCGATGCCCGATGCTCTATTATTCTTTTGGGCTTTGGTGATGGAACAAACTTCATCCAGAGTTGGTGGAACCAATGGAGGTTCTCCGCAAACATCGATAAACTCAGATGTTTTGGCGCTGTATGGAGAATTAAGCAGGTTCTTGAAATATGATGCCCATCTTTTCTTAATCGTGATTTCATCAGCGATGATGGTGGTGTCATCACGACAGAGCATGGTTTTGGGCTCATAGCCTCGTTTCAGGTTTTTCACTGCTTTGTATGCTTTTCTAGTGTTGTTGCTCACTAAACTTACATCTATACTTCTCAATTGGTCTTCATAGTATTTTCTTTCATTAATCCTAATTATCTTATTTACTACCCATCTGAGATTTTCATAGTGTTCTCTCTTCGTCCTGGTTTTCCTACCTATGTATTTTTTTACGCCTGATTCAGGTACATTTTGTCTCCCCGTAGCCTCCCTAATCCATTCAATGACTTTTTAAATTCAGATTCTAAAGGTTTTAATCAGGACCTTTAAAATGATACTACAATCGGCTACCTTTGATTAAAAAAATATTTATTGTTCACTACAGCATAAGAAGAAATTTTGAAATGTTTGATAAGGCCTCAACTTTCGAGAGATCACCAGTTTTGACCTTCCCATAAAGTTTGAGTCTTCTAGTTGGTATAGTTTCTGAGGAACCTCGCTGTAATGCGATACCAGGCCGACAGAGGAATATGCGGGTGTAAAGACGGACAAGCAGGACGTGAAACAAGACCTAAAAACCCAAAAAATATACTAAGAAATATCAACAACGGTGATCGAACCAACAGCTACAGCCATGATGTTAACAGAACATTGAGAACGGTACCAACGGCAGTATAGGCGGACAAAAAATGGAGAGCAACGGACAGCCTTGTCCAAACTGAAATCCTTGCGGTGCAGAAGGCTAGGCTTAAAGGGCACGCGCAGATAGCTCCATCATCCAACATCAAGAAAAATTGACGACTAGCCTAACAGAGAGAGATCGGGATGAAAGAAGGAAGGAGTATGCAGTTGCAGACAATGCTGACAAAAGCAGTAATGAAGCCGTAAAGAAACTCCTTCAAAACCTGTCAGAAGCAGGCACGTCGCATGTATGCAACGCAAAAAGAAAAGACCTGACGCGAGGCAGGAGAGAAATAACCATATCAAGGGAAATGTAAAGCTCAAAGACATCAATGCTGCTATTAAAGCAGTATGGTCAACCCAGGTTGCCGACGTACTTGTCACATTTAGTGTAGAGGCTGGCCATAAAGAAGCATTTTACGATGCAGTAAAGAAAGTTCTCAGTAAAAGCATAACCATAACCTTGCTTGAGCTAAAAGGAACGATCAAAATAAGAGACATTGGCGGCATTACGGACCTGGCCGAGGTAGAAGAAGCCATCAAATGGGAACTCCCTAACGCGGGCTGCCAACAGAAAATCGTATGATCGTCATTGATTTGACCGAGAAGGGCACCAAGTAATTTCTGAAGAAGGGCGAAGTAATAATAATATGCTGGGTTTTCTACAGAACACAATGTAGACCGATGCCTCTTCAATGCTTCAAATGTCTTGGCTACAGTCACACCATACAAGTATGCAAAGGACCGGATAGAAGGAAATGCGGTGAAATGGGACATAAAAAGAAATTTTTGTATGAAAGAGGCACACTGTATCTTTTGCAAAATTTCTGATCCAAAACCAGATTTTAGGAATTCCGGGGGATCAGAAAAATGTCAATTTTTGCAGAAACCCTAGCCAAGGCAAAAGCAGAACTTCGATGACCCATATCTTACAGGTTAGCCTATACTCCTTCTAATCGGAGGAGCTGGTTAAAGGCCGAAGACGAGCAGAAGGCTAAAGAAGCACTGGAAGCAAAAGCCAAAGGCCACATGCAGATAGCTCCATCATTACAAATCAATTTAAGAATGGCGTCTAGCCCAATCGAAGGAGATCGGGATAAAAGAAGCAAGGAAAAGGCACTTGATGGGCATGGAGAACCAGATCACGGGTTCCAGACAGTGCTTACAAAAGGAGGGAAAAAGGCTGGAAGGAAACTCCTTCAAAAAGTGTCAGAAAGTAAAATTCGCACTGACGTCCAACAAGAAAAAAGACGTGATGCAAATCAGGAGAGATAGAAGCCTCGACGATGAACCCGGGAGCAGGCCCTGCTCGTAAAACCCCAAGATGGCTAATCCTACGTGGAGGTACTGCGGCACATCAGGAGAAACGAAAGGCCTGAAGACACCAACACTACCATTAAAGTAGTATGACCAACACACATACTAACCGAATTTGGAGCAGAGGCCGACAATAAGGAAGCATTCTGCGACGCAGTAAAGAAAGTCCTCGGCAAAAGCGCAACTATAGCCTCGCTCGAGCCGATGGCAACGATCAAAATAGGAGATCTGGCCCAGGTAGAAGAAGCCATCCAAAGAGAGTTGCCTAGCATGGGAAGGATAAAAGCGAGACTGGCACTAAAAAACAACCGGGGAACATAGTGGACTTGACGGAAAAGGACGCCGAACAATTCCTGAGCAAGGGTGAAGTACGAACAGGGTGAGTTTTCTGTAGGATACGGCAAAGAGCAACGCCTCTTCAGTGTTTCAAATGCCTTGGCTATGATCACAGCACGTAAGTATGCAAAGGACCCGATAGGAGATCCCTATGTTACACATGCGGTGAAATGGGACATAAAAGAAAAGAGTGTGCGAAAGAGGCACACTGTATTCTTTGCAAGGATGCTGATCCAAGACCTGATTTTGGACATGTCTTGAGATCGGGAAAATGCCGGGTGTTGCAAGAAGCCCTAGCCAAGGCAAAATCCGAGCTGAAATGACCCGCATCCTGCTGCTAAATTCACACCGCAGTTCAACCACCCAGAATCTACTTCAGCTGTTTGCGGGGGACGTGAAAGCTGACTTCTTGCTGCTGAGAGAGCAACACAATGATAAAAGCACTGCATTACGGTATCCCGACGAAACTGGTGCAGCCGCCATCTGTGTTCGGAACAGTGATTTCCAAGCGGAGAGTTGTGGACGGTGGGATGGTTTCGGGTGGATTTGGTGTTCAGAGACCACCTTCTCAAGTGTGTACCTAACACCAAACGAATCGATATCATCTTTCCAAGCCAAGTTTAATGCTTTGGAGGGCACTGTTTCGAAGACAAAGAGCAACGTGTTGGTTGGGGGCGACTTCAACGTTAAAGCAATCGAATGGAGCATGCCTCAAACAGATCCGCGGGGAAAACGAATCCCGGAAATGGCGGCCAGGACGGCACTTGTCGTACTAAACACCGGAAATACGCCGACTTTCCGCCGTATTGACTGTGAAGGAACCATACTGGGCGTGACATTCGCCTCGGAGTCCTTAGTAGGGAGGATACACAATTGGAAAGTATTAGAGGACTACTCAGCGAGTGATCATCAGTGCATTCTGCTTGAGATAAGTGATGCTGTCTCCCGAGGTCCGTGCTCTCGGCTTTCTACAAATGGATGGAACATCGTAAGGAAAGACGTCGAGAGGTTCGTCGAGTGGCTCACAACAGGTGAGCCGCTACAGGGAGCTTCGGAAGGGACGGAAGAGTTATAGGACAAATCACTAATAACTCAAACTATCCTAATTCTTGTTAAACGAAAATGCAGTATCACATTTTCGTTAACAACGTTTTACTCAAATTACACATGCGTGTCATAAACCTTGACGCATTGTTTATTATGCTTCATGGTTCACGACATATTTCCGCCGCACATGTTAATCATGTTTTCTGGGTAGTACGTCCTCCACATCTACATAAGGACGAAACAAAGTCATTAGCTAAACTTTTTAATTGGATCATTTCACCCTTTTCACATCAACTTAAATCTAAACGACAAATTTGCTCTACATTTGAAGCTTATCTAACGTCGCGCGGATATCGATCACTCTTTCGGATGGCTCCGATAGCTTTTTAAATTACTTTTTATGGAATTGTTTGCAGCTACATATAAATGAGTTGCATATTTTGAATAATAATTTTTCTGAAAAATTATTAGAGAAGAAAAATGTTAGAAGAAGGCGGTTTCGACGTGGGCACTAATTCTCCTCAGGCCATCACTCTTAGATACACACCGGTGATGGCGACCACCATGCTCAAATTTCTTTAATTGGAAGAGCTGGGAGCTCAAGACGTGATGAACTCTACTGTGAGCATCATTACGACTGCTTGCAGCGCTTCTTTGATCCGTGAAGACCCCAGCATGGCAAACCCCAGTGTACTGGTGGTCAACTGAAATCGCCGAAAAGCGAAGGGAGTGTCACAAGCTTCGACGTGAAGGTCAACGGGCGCGGGACCGTAAAGAGGCAAGCAACCGGGTGGCAGCATATAAGTCGACTAGGAAAGGCCTTCGCAAATTGATCAACAATAGCAAGGCTCGCTACTGGCAAGACCTAGTGGACAATATGAACAGGGATCCGTGGGGCCTTGGCTTCAAGCTAGTTATGCGGAAGCTTGGGGCCCTACGGAAGCCTTGCATATATGGTGCGGAAAATATGGACCAGATAGTGCGGGGACCCTTCCCAACCCATCCTGTCCGTGTTGACGCTGTCCATGGTGAAGCAGCAGTCGAGTGTCCACTCTTCACACAGCCGGAACTGGAGGAGGCAGTCCTATCATTGATAGCGAGGAAGGCTCCGGGTCCAGATGGCGTTCCAGCTGAGGTGTTGTGGCTTGTCTATCACCATTGTCCTTATTTGCTGCTCAGCACTTTCAACGCTTGACCACGGGGCGGGATTCTCCCGGTACGATGGAAGGTGGCGAGGCTCGTGCTGATCAGCAAGGGGAAGGGAAACCCTGAATCGCCGTCTCCATACCGCCCGTTATGCATGCTAGACATGGCTGGGAAAGTGCTAGAGAAACTCATCAAGGGAAGACGTACTGACACGATTCGTGCTGCTGGGGAGCTATCTCCTTGGCAGTACAGCTTTAGAGCAGGACGTACTATTATCGATACAATCGCAGAAGTAGTGAGCGTGGTCTAAAAGGCATAGGCGTATAATCGCACCAAGCGACGGATCGTCCTGTTGGTGACACTTGACGTCAGGAACGAATTCAACTTCGCTAGATGGGCGGATATCCTGGATACGCTTGAACATCGGTTTCAAGTTCCAGAATATCGAATGCGGCTTTCGAGAGACGACCTAAAAGACTGAAGTCTGCTCTACGACACGGCATAGGAGCTACGAAAGATAGCTATTACATTGGGTGTTATCTAGGGATCTATCCTTGGTCCAGACCTGTGGAACGTGTCTCACGATGGGCCACTGAGACTGGAGATGCCAGATAAGTCACGCTTGATCGGCTATGCGGATGATGTTGCGGCTCTGGTCGCTGGACGCACCGTTGAACAAGCGCAACTTACCGAAGTGATCATCTTGACAAAAATGAGAATCCCTAGATAAGGATAATCTGTATTGTAGACATACAAGTCGAATCGAAGCCAGTGGTGAAGTATCTGGGGCTACTGATCGACTCGAAGATGAATTTTTCTGACCGAATCAGGGCAACGGCTGAGAAGGCTGCTTCAGAAGTATTGGCTATGAGTCGACTTATGGCCAACGTAGAGGGACCTAGCCCATCAAGAAGACGCCTCTAGATGAGTTATGTAGGGTCAGTGCTAATGTACGGAGCAGAGGTATGGGGCGACGCTTTCAGTAAGGAAGTTTACCGAAAACGCCTGGCATAGGTACAGAGAAGAGGAGTGCTGAGGATTAAATCTTCGTACCCGTCAGTCTCTAATTCAGCGGGGAAAGTCATTGCAGGCATGATACCAGTTGGCCTCTTAACTAGAGAGCGCCACTCTATTTATCTGCGTTGAAACGAGGATGCGAGGGAGATGGTTGTCCGTCAAGAGAGACAGCGCCCACTCAACGATTGCAGCAGTCTTTGGTGAATTGCACGAAGGGAAGGTGGACTGCGTGCCTCATTCCGGATGTGAAACCGTGGCTAAATGAAAGGCATGGTGAGATTGACTTCTATTTGACCAGCTTTTGAGCGGGCATGGGTGTTTTCAGTCTTATCTGTACAAGATTGGTAAATTCACGGCCCCCCGATTGTCAGTATTGCCCAGGAGGAGGAGATGATGCCTGTCACACATTTTTTGCATACATGAAATGGAACAGGCTGCGAAGGACCCTCTACAGAGAGACGAAAAAGCTCACCCTGGATAACATAGTCGTGGTGTTGCTCGAATCGGTTGATAAATGGAACCTGGTGGCACATTATGTTCGGGCAGTCCTAACAGATAAAAGGGACTCACAGCAGCCGAGAGTGTTGGGGCTGGGGGATCGCTTGTCTGGCACTTCCTCTTCCCCTCTGCACTCCCGCTAGAAGAGAGATCCCCCAGCTTGAAGGCATCTCACGGCGTAATAAAACGAGACCTGCCCCGAAGTAATTTGTCAAACGGTTCCAGGCTAGGTTCTTGGGTTGACAGGGGAGGTGTTAAGTGGGTAGTCCAGTCGCCTTCTTGCGAACATGGGGATCCCACACTCAGCGCGTTAATTGGCATTCACCTCCCTACCACAAAAAAAGCCTATACCACAACTGAACTGCCCAAAACCTTCGTAGCAGCTTTCAAGGAACATAAAAGCTGACTTTGCTGTAAAGTGAGCAATACCATCCTAAAAGTTCTGCATCATGGTATCCTAATGAAAGTATTTGCGCTTTGAACAGTGATTTCCAGGCAGAGCGGTTTGGATAGGGGGATGTTTTTTTTTGGTTTCGGAGCTCAGGCACCACGATCTTTAGGGTGTACTTGATCCCAAACGAGCCGGTATCATCTTTGCTAGCAAGCTACGTGCTTTGAAAGGTACTATCTGGAACGCGGATGGCAACGTGCTTATTAGGAGTGACTTCAACGCTAAAGCAATCAAATGGGCATGCTTTTAAGAGATTTGCGTCAGAAATGGATCCTTAAAAATGGCGATCAAAAGGGTGCTCATCCTGCTAAACATCGGTAATACTCTGACTTTCTGCTATATTGACAGTAAAGGAACCATACCGGACGTGACATCTGCTTCGGAGTCCTTGGTATGGAAGATACACAATTGGAAAGTATTACAGGATAACTCAGCCAGTGACCATTAGTTCATTCTGCTTGAATTCCATGATGTTGCCTCCTGATGTCCATGCTCTTGACCTTCTACAATGGAATATATGTCGGCTCAAGATGTGGTGAACTTATAACTATGAGCACCATCATGACTGCTTGCGGCGCTTCTAACTCCGTCAAAAACCCTACATGGCAAGCCTCTAGTGTAATGATCGTTGACTGAAATTGCTGAAAACGGGTACGGAATCATAGTGAGGCATGCAATCAGGTGGTAGCATATATGTAGGTCGGCTAGGAAATTCCTTGTAAAATTGATTCACAAGAGCAAGGCTTACTGCTGAAAAGATCTAGTGGACAATGTGAGTTAGTCTCCATGAGGCCTTGCCTACAAGCTAGGTATGCGGACGCTTGGTGCCATCCGGGTGCCTTGCATATATGAAACGCAAAAGATGGACAGGATGCTGTGGGTACTTTTCACCGCCCATATAATCCGTGTTGATGCTGTCCATGGTGCAACAACAACCAAGGTCCTACGCCAGTGTGATGTTTCCAAGAGGCAGTGCTATTTACATCATGCACATATTCACATGTGCATACGTTGCACATTGCCAATAATATTGTCGTGTGTTTTCGGTTCGCGGCTAATAATTTTAATGTTCCGGGAAAGTGAAAACGCAATGTCTTATAAATTCAATTAAAAGAGTTTATTAAATTATTTAAAAATGCACAATCACTTATTTGGTCGATTTCACAATTTTAATTTTCACTATTTAAATTTAACTTCCACTTGTCCAAAAATTTCTATCGCGATTGTCTTCTAAGATCACTTCACAATCAACGACCGCTTTTCAATTCACACTCCACACACTATCGCCGTGTTTGCTATCGCGGTTGAATGATTGATCCCCCCATTCATTCAGCTCGCCTTTATAACTCAGTTCTCGTACATTTATGAATTAGCGGGAACATTCGAGCAGCGTAATGAATGGGCAGTGACTCACTTTCAGATGTTGATAATGCTTGGTGGGTTCTCGTGGTTTCGAGTAAATTCATTTGTTGATGTTCTTAATGATTGTGAAAACAATTGCGACAGTAGCTCGCAGAATTTTTTGCACATGTAACAATATTATGATCGTATATTATGATTTGCATATGATCAGGGCACATGCGCGCGTGTGCATTTTTGTAATGAGTTGAAGATGAGAGAATTTTTAAGCGGTGAGTTGTTTGTTCTATGTTGAAGTACACTGGTAGAGACCCAGCAGGAGTGATGCAAAGTAAATTAATTTAATTGTATCTTTTATCGAAATCGTTGTAACATTTTAAATTAGATATGAAATGGTTATTTAGTTCACATTATTTGTGCGTGAAGTCTTGATGAAGCGTCACAGTAGTACGAAATTCAAAGGGCCAAATTAATTTTAATTTGGCGGGACAAAGAAGTTCCACTTTGTTAAGTTCATCATGAGTGGAAATTCGTGAAATCAAAGGACATGACCACTTTGTTTATTTGATCTCCACTGGCCGAATTTCTATTTTCTTGAAAAGCCGTCGGACCTTGCTTCTTTGAGTGAGCAGACGAGTTTTGACTCCTTCGAGTCATCTTCAGAGACACAAATGATGATTCAAAGAAATCAAAATGCTTCTACTGACTTAAAGAAGCAAGGCTAAATGGCTTTTCAAGAAAAAAGGATATAAATATCTTCAATTTAATGTCAATAAATAATTCATATGCATATTTAAAAAACCGTATACTAAAGAGTATATTGAGACTTGCTCAAGAAAACATGATCCAGTTTGGTGAATTTCCTTTTTTTACATACATATATGTATGTATATGATCTAAGTCACTATTCTTCCCAAATTATCTTTTGCATATCAAATATTCCTAGAATTTCAAAACGTCCCAGATATCCTCTAAACAAGTCATCCTTATCGGTTGCCGATAGTAGGGAGCAATAATAACAGCATCAACATCAAATCAAGTGAAGGAAATGCATATTATTGAAACTCTTGAAAATATATCTTAATTGGAGCACATTCCAATATCGACTCCTTGATAACAATTCTCTTGCCTCCGCTCTATTATTGCTTCATTCCTGCCTGCTACCACGACTTTTACACAAGGAACCGTCTAAATCTGAAATGTTATTACGTCCGGATTTGAATTAAATTTTATTGAATTGAGATCTCTAACCTCTAGTCTTGTGTTTATAATATGCAGAGGTCCACTTTATCCCTCGTTTCTATACCTACCAAGTTCACAGGCTAAGAAATTCTCGGAATAGCCCAGGCCACGACAACTAGTAAATGCTTCTCTTCTCTCTATTCATACAATGTCTAGATTTCAAGAGTCCTGCCAGAGCTGCTATAGCTCCTGCTATGCCACTCGACTAGTGAAGCTCTACCTAACGACCGACCCTTAGAAGAATATTTTCTTATTGAGGTCAAATCTCAAGAGCTTTCCCGTTTAAATTTACCGTCAATTAAATTGGATGCATGCCAAATACTCGTCGGTGGAATGGAACAGTTTGTTTGAATTGGGACTATGGTGGTTAGTTGTAATATGTGGATGGAGGTAGATTAGTAATGGAAGAAAGTTTCTCTCTAAAGGTTCACTTTTTGGATAAACATTTATTGATGTAAGGAAAGCACTTTTGAGACTTGAAAATATTTTGGACTCTCAAAATCTGAATTTTGAAAATAAGATATAAAATTATGAGAATATAATTTGATTTGATATCAAAAGAGTACTTCTAGATTATTACAGACCTAACATATTGTATCATAAGGTAGCTTGGGTTATTCGAAAGTAAATGCTCTAAAAATGGTAGACACTTTAAAGTCAGGGTGTCTTAGTACACCCAAAAATAAAATATTCATTAGTAATGTTGACTCGTGGGCCTTTCCACGGGCTTCGTGATATCCTGGTACAATACCAGGCTTTAAAGTTGCAGGCAAATTGTCCTTCATGATGGTTAACTGGTTTAGCAGACGACTTTCTGGAAGTAGCTTGGGATTGATCTTTCCATGATGAGTATCAATCACGACTTCCAGGAGATTAGTTTGGGTGCCATCGTAGGCTGTCATCTTTACCAGCATATGGGTGGCCAATGTGTTGAAGAAATCCATGGCCTGAATTGGTTGTTCATTTTAGGTGAGTCGGGCTATTGCCGCTAACGTTCTGTTGAGGTTGAGTTTAGATCATCGATTTGATTGGCGATAGCTTCGTAAGACCGTTGCATTTCTTCGGTAGCAGCGTCCTGGAAGCTCGTTTGATTGCGGATAAGCGCCAGTAGCTGATGTTCATTGTTTCCAATATCGCGTATAGTTTCGTCCATTTTCTGGGCATAAGCCGAGTCAAGTACTCCAACAGAGAATGCGCGATATTGCTGATCAGATCACAGCTCCTTGTTCGCTACGCGGAGAGTGTTTGTCTTGAAGAAGTTCGAATCGCTCCTGAATTTTTCTGAACACGTCATCGAGTTGAGATAATGTTGAGGTGCATACCCGAGATGTCTTTATAGTATCGCAGATTCGACCAAGTTGAGTAAGACCATGGGCTATGATGCTTGGTTCCTTCCAGTAGGTGGAGAGGTTGAAAAAGGTTACCAGATTCCACTCGTTGGAACTGAGGTGACCTTCACCGATTTTCTCGAAATACAGTCCGTGGTGGTTCGCTAGAGGTCTTGTAGTCACTTATGGTGAAGCTTGCGTCGAATAGGCTGTTTAGAAGAAAACCAACAGTACGTTAAACATTGTAGCAGCGATCGTCTTGCGCGGCCATTTAGAGGTTGATGGCCGTAACTGATCAGTCCAATGGTCATGTTGCGGCATCCTACGGTGTTGGCGTTCCTGGGATATATTCTGCTGCGTTGGCTGATGTTGCCTTAAAATTGGTTGCTTCTCGTCTTCTTCTGCCTCAATTGGGAGTGGTGGTAGGTTAGTTACCGCCCGGCGTAGTACTCCGGGACTTGTTTTTACGTCTACCACACACACTCTTCCATCTTGGCCGCTTACAACGCTCATAGTACGCCCTAGTGGCCAGTGTAGCACAGGGGTATTGGCTTCTTTCAACACCTCCATGGTCCATACCCGCAGGTTCTCTTTTGCCTTTTTTCCGCTTGGAGCGACGTTGGAACTGGAAAAGATATTCGTTTGTCCATCAGTGCCAGAATTGGCTTTTGATCTCGAGTAGCTGCTTCAACTGTTGTACTTTGGTGGTACTATTGGATCAGCACTGCTTGTTAATGGTTCCCCGACGAGAAAATGTCCAGGAGCTAAGGCATTCAAGTCATTGGGGTCAGAAGATAGCGAAGTTCTTCTTCTTCTTCTTTGTAGCACTACAGCCTCTCTCGGGCCTTCGCTTAGAGATAGTTAGAGCATCTCATTTTCATGACCGTATTGATTTTTCCGGAAGTTGGTTTAGTCAGTACCATGCTCTCATGTCCCTTCTCAGCTATGATATGATCTGTTTAAATCAGTACGTATCAACACTGAGTGAACACTCATAGTCTTTTCAAAAAATCCCCTGAACTAAATCACGTTGCTCCCAACGAGGTTTGCACCTGGGACCTTCGGCTTATGCGTTCATGCTCTAACCACTAGACCACACAGACTAGATAGCCGAGTTAAAGGTCACGAATTCAAAATGGCTTCAACTTCTACTACAGCTGTTGCAAGTTCGTCGTTGCTTAACGAAACTTTTTGAAATGACGTAGGAAGAAGTTGCTTTGCAGATTTAACGGCAACCTCCCACAATCCACCGAAGTGTGGGGATCTGGGAGGAATGAAATTGAAATCGATTCCTTTGCTGGAACAGAATCGTATAATCAATTTCGTTGATGTGCCTGACTATAAGACCTCGTTCAATTCGCGAAGCTGGTTGAACGCACCCACAAAACTTGTTGCATTATCACAATAGATGGTCCTACAGTTGTCTCTTCTTCTTTTAAAACGCTTTAATGCCCCTATGAATGCATCTGTAGTAATATCACCCACCAATTCCAGGTGTACCGCTTTAGTGGCAAAGCACACAAAGATGGCCAAATGCGTTTTCTGGGGTAGTTTGCCTCGTATTTTAAAGTGAACCCAAAATGGGCCGCAAAAGTCTATGCCCGAGGTGATGAATGGTCGAGCAGGTTGTACGCGGCTCGCTGGCAAATTTCCCATGATTTGGGAGCTTAACTGTGGTTACCCCTTTCGACAGATGACGCAATTAAGAACAATGCTTTGGCTGATAGTTTTACCTTTGATGGGGCAAAATTGTTGCCATATTATGGCGTGCAGTGCTAAAGGTGCTATGTGGTTATTCTAGTTTTGGCTTTGTGTCAGAACTACAACTTAATAACCGGATTTTTTTAAGCGAAATCTGATGCTTTATTGTGGAAAAATCTTATAATATATTTTATACAAAGTATTGTCCATCGGAAGCTACAACCTTTCCCTATCCTCCAGGCAATTTATGAACTCCATCCCAAAAAATTGCACCGGCTTGGCGGCCAAAAACGAATCTATCCAATTTCGGATGCCTTGCTCTGAAGTGAAGCGTATTCCGGTGAGGGCGTTTTGCACCGAGCGAAATAAATGAAAGTCAGACGGAACAAGGTCCGGACTATAAGGTGGTTGGGCCAAAACTTCCCACTCACTATTTTCCAAGTAGTTTTTCACGGATCTTGCAACATGCGGCCGGGTGTTGTCATGATGAAAAATTACAGCCTCGTGTCTGGTTGCATGTTTCGGGCGTTTTTCGATGATGGCCCGCTTCAAACGTATTAATTGTGTTCGTACAGGTCACTTGTGATTGTCTGGCCCAATTTTCAAAACTCATAATATAAGGGCCCGTTCTGATCCCACTAAATACACAGCATAACCTTGGCGCCATGGGTATTTGGCTTTGCTGTTGATTTGGTGGTTGGCTGGGCTTCACGTATGACTTTTTGCGCTTGAGATTGTCATAATGGATCCATTTTTCATCTCCAGTCACGATATGATGCAAAAATGATCTCTTTTTATGGCGCTCAAGCAGCATTTCAGACATACAGAAGCGTTCAACGTTTCTCGGCTTCAACTCATAGGAGACTCAATTACCTTGCTTCTGACTGTATCCAGTGGCTTTGAAACGTTTCAAAATGGCTTGCTGAGTTACTCTCAATGATCTGGCCAGTTTGTTTTGCGTTTGACACGAATCCTCATCGAGTAGCGTCTCCAATTCTTCGTCATCAAACTTTTTTGGCTGTCCTGGGCGTTCTTTGTCTTTTATGTCCAAATCAGCACTTTTGAAGCGTTGAAACCATTCAAAACACTGTGTTTTCGCTTAAACATCGTCGCCATAAACTTTTACAAGCAAACGATGACTCTCCGCAGCAGTTTCCTTGGCAAAAAATGACCCAACAGAACCTCTCGCCAATGCTGTCTTTTTCTCCAAATTTTCGAAGTTATTCATCGTGAAAAATAATAATGATGCACACAATATAAAATTGTTTTGTTGATTGATTTTGAAAGCTGTCAAATGTACCTTCAAAATGACATTTATATAAAGTTGAAGCTTTCACGATATTTGTTAGTACGGACATCTAGCGTCAGATTCCGGTGATTAAGTTTTGCACTCATAGCTGAGGTGAGATTCTTCAAGGCGCCCTCCGACACGTACCACTCCATAATCATCTAGTTATGGCGTTAGTAAAGATATGTGGCTTTGCTGATCGACTTGGCCTTCCTTCTTCAGCTGCCGCAGATCTTCCTTAAACACCTGTTCTTGGCAGTGTTTTAGGATGGTATTCAATGTCCAACTCAGACACAGTGAGTTGAATGGACGATGGAGGCTTTTTGATTTTGCGCACCGAATTAGTGAAACGGAGAACATATGCCACTATTCATTGCAGGTCATGAAACGAAATTTTATGGTCAATCGAGTCGATAGCATCTGAAAAGTTTTTCGTTGTGATGAGAACTGCTGGTCTAGTTTTGCACTCGAGATGGGTTTCGAATTTTATCGGTTGCTTAGGCCACGTCTCTAGACGGCCAAGTAGAAAAATAGGGCCATAGAACCAGGTGAAACTCTGTTTAAGTTGAGCTTGAGATAATCCTCGGCTGATCACGCAAAGCCATTGGTCGTTCAAAGTTAAATCTCGCTACTCGATTGGCTACATAAGTACACCAGGATGGTGATTCTGACTTTAATCATGCAAAGACTACCGCTAAATCATACCAAAAGTAACATGGGATATTTTGCCAGTTTATGTCACTTCAAATCCAACTGGTGAATTTGGCAGCTAAGGTAGCAGCTTGCAGTTCTATCCTTGCAATTATTGGCTTCTTCGATGGTACAACCTTTTCCTTTGCGCAAAGTAACCTTACCAAGACACAGTCGCAAGTTTGCTGGGATCGAACAAAGATGGCCAATCCGTAGGCCTGAAAAGATGCTTCGCAGAATACATGCATTTGCAAATCCTGGGGAGAGCGGCCTGCAAAAATATGTCGCGGAAGTCGAATGGTTTTCAGCAATTTCATTTCCAATCTCCAATCTAGACGTAAGTCCCGAAGAGACTGTAATAACAACTTGGCGCCGATGTTTACTGGGCTTAATATTCCAAGTGGGTCGAATATATGTTCAATCTCGTAGGAGACCGCTCGCTTGTTTATACTTTTTTGCTGACCTCAATTGATGGTGAATTCATCGGAAGCAGGAAGAAAAGCTAGACCTAGTGTTTTGACATGGCAACTATTCTGATCTCGCAGCTGGAACTGTAATGCCCGATCTGCCGCTGGAATATCTCGAAGTAAGCCTGGCTCATTGGAGCACTGTTTCCGTAAATGAAAACACCCCGATCTAAGAATGGTGGTTAGCTGGGTTTTTATCGCTTCTGTCTCTCGTAAGCTGTCTGCACCGGCCATTATATCGTCTACATAGACGTTCCACCGAAGAACCTCCGCCCTTAGTGAGCTGGAACCTTGTACTTCTTCCGCTAGACTTTGCAAACATTCGATTGCTAGGTAGGGTGCTGCAGTCATGCTCTACGTTATTGTTGTAAGTTGGAAATAACACAAGGGTTGATTTGGCGAACCCCTCCAGACGATTGTTTGGTACAGTTGATCTCGTTGGTCGATCTTGACTTGACGATACATCTTCTCGATATCAGCCGTGAATTTTGGTGTTCGAAATCGCAAGAGGATTGTCAAAATGTTCTCTTGCAAAGCAGGACCAGTATGAAGGACTTGATTCGGCGATACATTAGTCGACAATTTTGCAGACGCATCAAAAACTACTTGAAGTTTCGGGGTGTAAATATATGGTCTCATTACAGAGTGGTGTGGTACGAAATAGTGTGGAGCCTGGAGCTCTGCTTAGTCGATTTCTCGCATGTGTCCCAATCGCATATATTCTTACATAAACTCAGTATATTGTCGCCTGAGTGAATTGTTCCTTTTGAGATTCCTCTCTTGAGCTGAGAATCGTCCCAAGGCGGTTTCTAGTGTTTTACCCAGCATCGCTAGATCCCGTGAAAAGGGGAGGCAGACAATGAATTTGGCCGCCTGCATCTCATTTCGTTGTACGAGCAAAGTGTTCTTCACATTTCTTCTCTTGACTGGTCATCGACAATTGTGGATTGAAGTCATCTTTCTCCCAGAAGCTGTTAACATGCTCCTCCAGCCGTTCTTCTTCATTCGTACAGGCACCACATACTCCTGTCATTATCACTGCATTGTTGGATATCTCTGCAATTCTTCCGCAGACTACCCATCCAAAAACAGTGTTTTGTAACGTGGTAAGATCTTCTCCTAAGCCGGTTTGGCCAATAGACAGCAGTTGAAAGAAATTTCCAGCACTTATCAGAAGGTCGATTTGCCCTATTTTGTTGAAGGTAGGGTCTGCCAGTTTTATATTTTGCGGAATTGGCAAGTTGGTGATGTTCACTTCTTTGCTGAGTTGGTTGCTTATAATATGAGGCATGACATATGCTTCTGAAGTTGGGGCGTATCCAGTCGTCTTTGATTTAACTTCGATTACTGTTTTAGTGTTGGCAAGTTGTTTTCCTCGTCCAATTCCTTCTATAGCTAGCTCTTGCGATGTTGTTATTAGCTTCAGCTTTGACACTAACCGCTTGGTGACTATGCTAATTTAGGAACCGTAATCAAAAACGGCTCGGCATTCTAGTTTCCAACCATCTAACGTCTTAACTATCACACAAATTGTCCCAAGCAAGATGTAGCTGTCGTTTGATCTGGGACTGTATCCAATGCCTTCCACGGTTGAGGATAAACTCGTTGTTGGTGTTGGTTTGGGTGATGCCTTTGGTTTGCTGGCTTTGCTTTCATCGAGGTGCAGCAGGGTATGATGCCTTTTACCACAGCGCTTACAGCTACCTGAAGCACACTGGTTGGCAAAATGGTCAGCATTCAAGCAATTTATACATAGCTTGTTTTTTTGCACGGTTTCTAGCCTGAGCTTTGGTGACTGTCCTTGAAATGTCCCGCAAGTGTATAATGGATGCGCTTGTGAACAGACAATATAGTTGCTTCCTGCTGCTAACGTTACTATTGAAGCTGATTTAGACACTTTGCTGGTAGGCTGTCGACTTTGAATGGTTTCGAGGCTTTGGAATTGTAGCTCGAGGAATGCCAAGAAGTTCTGTATGAGGTCCAATTTTCGTGGTGTTGCATCTCGTTGCTTGTAAAGGAGGAAGCTAGAATGGTCCAATTTTTTACGTAGCAAAAATGGTAGGATTGGATCCCAAGAACCAACATCAACGCCCAGGTTTTTCAATTCAAGGAGACATTCGTTGGTTGTAGCATGGAGGGATTTAAGACCCTTTGAGCATTCACTCTGCAGGTTGGATTGCGATATCAGGCGCTGCACCAAACTGTTGACCAGAATCATTTTATTGTTGTACTGGTCGTTAAGAAGCCTTCGCGATCGGACACTGGTAAGTGTTGAATGAGGCTTCTCCGCTGACGTTATTTGCCAGGTAGTACATTTTTTGCGATTTTGTGATCCCTTGCTCATGAATCATCTGAGTGTAGAGCTCCTTGAACTGCACCTATTTCAAATAATCTCCATCAAAGTTGGGTAATGATATTTTTGAAAGTTTAACTGCCATCGTCGTGTCTGTAGAATAAGGAACATTTCGTCCATTCAAATTGTTAAGTTGCTGCTGCATTTGCAAGATGCAAGTTAAAATTTCCCTTTTTAGAGCTCTGTATTTGGTACTGTCGTACCCGTGAGGAGACTCAATGTCTGAGCAATCCCAAATAGTAGTATCACATTCCGTTAGACGCGTAACGTATTCTTTCAGAACTTTCAAGGAATATTCGGAAGTTTGTTTTTTGTTTCCCATTATCACAAAAAAGCTCAATTGCTGTATCACTTCCTCCCTTAAGGCATTTCGGCTTCTTACTGCTTTCGCACACTCACTGTTTGGAGCAGGGGCTGTTTCACTAGTACCTGCTGACTTTCCTGATGAATTCGATGCCACATTCGTTGACTTCATCTCTCGATAGAGTTTGATCATCTCGTTGGCCTTTGAGCGTATCTCGGGTATCGAGATGTCGTAGGAGTTCTTTACGTAAGGATGTTCTGGGGTCAAATTCTCTGCCAGTCATTTGTTGCTATTGACGAACGTTTTCCATGAAGCTTCGAGGTCAGAAGAAGCTTTATCCAAATAGGCAGGTTGCAGCTTCCGTTCGTATAAATCTTTACGATGGGGTAAAAGCGTAGCTTGTATTGTCTGGCCCAGCTGTTCCTGTTGAGCCACCTTCGCTGCAACCAATCCGGCCATCATTGAATAAAAGAAACCTCGAAATATCTCCTTGTATAAGCCCATCACGTCGGGGTCACCAAATGTTGACTCATGGGCCTTTCCACGGGCTTCGGGATGTCCTGGTACAATACCAGGCCTCTCTGCAGAATAATGTAGTCCTGGTCCAATACGAGGATCAACTTGATGAAGCACTAAATTCTTGAAACACTGAATCTTGGTTCACTACCAAGACTTAACACTTCACTCCGTGTTCCGATTTACCAGTGTTGGTAAATTCTGGTTCAATACCAGAATCCAGATTCTAACACAAAATATTCAAAGATTTGCCTAAATTCTGGTCCAATGCCAGAACTTGAAATGCTCAGTTATTTAATCAAAAATGCTCCGCTTCGAAACTAGTTAACAGAATGATTTATTTAAATTAATGTCATGCTTATTTATAATTATTTAAATTCCCGAATTCCGTGCCCATGCATCATATCATATTAAATAGCAAATTCTATTCCCATCCATTAGATCATATTCAGCTGAAACCGTCTGACAAAAATTGCTGACATTGCGTCTAGACAATGTACGTGGGATTTTTGTATGAACAATCTTTTACTAAACTGAGGTGTCAGTTTTTGATGCACGAAACTGAACACAATCTTTCGTCAAAAGTTTTGTAGGGTATAAAACGTATGGGGAGGTTTTGAAAAGGGTTGAGTTTAGTTTACATCGTTTAGGCAAAGTTATAACTAAGAAAAATGATCAGAAAAAAGGGCACAAAAGTCTGAAATAGGCCTTAATGTTGATTTTAGGTGAGTTAAAGTCAAAGGTAGAAGGTTGGAAGGGACAGAAAAAGGAAAACGCTTTAAGGAAAAAAACGAAAACCGACTTCAAGAAGCCCTAAAATAGATGAAACAAATTTGTTGGAATCGATGTGAAATCTGTCATTGCCTGTCCTCTTCTTAGAAATGGGTTTTTTTTGTGGTAGGGAGGTGAATGCTATTTATGCACAGAGTGTGGAACTCCCATGCGCGACTGGACTACCCACTAAACACCTCCCCTGTCAAACTGGGAACCCAGCCTGGAACCTCTCTCTCCTTGCGGACAACCATCTCCCTCGCATCCTCGTTTCGGTGCAGGTAAATAGCAAGGAGGGCGACAGGTATCTTGCAAGGAGGGCGACAGGTATCACAGCTGTAATCACTCTCACCGCCGAATCGGAGACTGTTGGATACGAAGATGCAATTCTCAGTACTCCTCTTCTCTGTAGCTGTGCCAAACGTTTTTGATATACCTCCTTGCTGAGAGCGTCGCCCCATACCTCTGCTTCGTACAGTAGCACTGACCCTACAGCACTCATCAAGAGGCGTTTTCTTGAAGGGGTGGGTTCCCCTACGTTGGCCATAAGTCGACTCAGGGCCGATATTCCCGAAGCAGTCTTCTCAGCCGTTGCCCCGATTCGCTTAGAGAAACTCATCTTCGAGTCGATCAGTAGCCCCAGGTACTTCAGCGCTGGCTTTGATTCGGATTGTATGTCTCCAATATTGATCATCCTTACTCTAGGGATTCTCTTTTTTGTCAAGATGACCACTTCGGTTTTCTCCAGCGCTAAACTCAGCCCGCGAGCAGCCATCCAGTCTCTCATTCGGCGCATAAGCATACCTAGCCTAAGTTGCGCTTGTTCAACGGTGCAGCCAGTGACCAGAGCCGCAACATCATCCACATAGCCGACCAAGTGGGACTCATCTGGCATCTCAAGTCTCAGTAGCCCGTCGTAAGACACGTTCCACAGGTTCGGACCAAGGATAGATCCCTGGGCAATACCCGATGTAATTTCCATCCTTCGTTGGCTCTGTGTCGTGTCGTAGAGGAGGCTTCGGTCCTTTAGGTAGTTCCTCAAAAGCCGCATTAGATATTCTGGAACTTGAAAAGAGTTTTCCAGCGTGTCTAGAATATCCACCCATCTAGCGGAGTTGAAGGCATTCCTGACGTCGAGTGTCACTAACAGGACGATTCGTCGCTTGGTGCGACTATATGCCTCTGCCTTTTGGACCGCGTTCACCACCTCTGCAATCGCATCAATGGTAGGACGTCCTGCTCTAAAGCCGTACTGCCGAGGAAGGTTAACATCCTTTTTTAAGAAACGAGCAAACTTATATGGCACCGATTCCAAAAATTCTATTCCATCCCATTTAAAGCGTTTTGAAGTCAGTTTTCGTAGTTTTTCCTAAAGGATTTTATTTCGTGATTTTCATTAGCAACATGAACTTGCAAGAGGATTTTGACCTGGATTGATACTGGATAAAATATGACGTTTTTTTTTGAAAAGCCATCGGGCCTTGCTTCTGTGAGTAAGAAAACGTTTTCAATTCCTTTAAGTCATCTTCAATGTGTTTTTTCTATAAATTACGGATGGAATTTTCCCTGTGTCAATTGAGAGCTGAAGGTTATTACAAACTATGCTCTTAGGGACGTAAGAAGTCTAGACTAGCTCCCTCTCAACCTGAGAATCTAGCCTGGAACCATATGCCAGATTACCTCGTTTTTCTATGACATCAGGCATCTTTGAGCTATATAATTTCTCCTTTAGCGAGAGGGAAGGGAGGAAAATCAATCGTAAAACAAGTAATCCCCCAATTTCGATGTTTTCAGCTGCTTCAGCTTGTCTAACCTTTGGAACTGCCAATGTGCTATATGGTCTCTTTTTTCAACCGATCCCAGCATCTTCTAGATTAGACTAACTAGGGAAAGCTCTGCTGCTTCCTTATAAAGGTTTCAGCACAGCCCGTTCCATTTTTAGAATGAACCCACGGCATCGTCTTTCTCTTCTGCATAAAACCTATAGTTGGAGGACTGCCTCCTGATAATCTTATGGGGGTAAGACTGAAAACACCCGTAGCTGCTCAACAGCTGGGTCATGCAGAAGTCAGCTTCACCATGCGTTCAATTGAGCCATGGCCTCAGATCAGGGATAAGGTGCGCAGTCCTTTTTCTCTTTGTACCTGTATTGTTCACCCACGATTGTTGCCAATTATAGAGTGAGCATTGTCTCTGTTCACTAGTAACCGTCTACTTCGTGTCTTTATTTCGGCGTAAGTAGATGGTACGGCGCTTTGTAAGACAGAACCCGATAGGTATCATGTCTGCAATGAGCATCACCACCAAATCAGAGATTGTCGGATACGAAAATGCAATCCTCAGTGCTCCTCTTCTCTGTACCTGTGTCAAGCGTTTTCGGTATAGCTTCTTGCTGAGAGCAACGAAGCATATTTTTAAGGTTCTAGAAGATTTCTAACAAAACTTAGAGAGCTTCCTTAGATTTCGAATTACTGCCAAAGAAATCGAAACCTTTTCTCTTAGGATTTAGCTGATTCTAAGAAATTTTCGCGTGTAAATCAAAAACAAACTGTCCTAGATATAAGAATATAAAACTGTGGAATAACCGTGACATTCATTTAATATCTCCCAAACATATTAGAGATTATTGCAGTTTTTTTATGTTTTTGAAATACCTTACGAGCTACATTTGATATGTTCTATAAGATACTGAAATATGGAATTTGAGACCGAAAAGTCCACTTAAGTTTCTCGATATAATTTGAAGAGTTCCCTTGAATCTTTTCACGTGAATGTTGATGAAATTTTTAGAGAACATCGTATTTTTTATTCAAGCTTTTAGAATAATTTCTGAAGGGTTTTTACATGATTCGTCAAAATTTATTTACTTTTTTTTGGTTGGAAGATGAATGTCATTTACACACTAAGCGTGGGTCTCCCAAGCTTTTGAGCTCTGACTGCTACCAATTATTTAGTGAGCACTGTTTCGTAAATAGCATATTGGTAGGTGAATAGCATGGCGTTCTATAGAAAGGAACGCGAAAGATATCTCACCTGCAGTAACTCTTACCACCTAATCAGAGACTGTGTGATATACTATATACCTCTGCATCTATACCAAGCATTCTTGGGACATCTCCTTACTGAACGCGTCGTCCCATACTTCTGCCTCGTACTGTAGCACTGAACTTCCAGTACTCATCAAGAAGGGTCTTCATGATGAATTAGGTCACACTACGTTTGCCACAAGTAGACTTAGAGTCAGTACACCCGAAGCAGTTATTTCAGCCTTCACCTTGATTTGCTCAGAGGTGATCACCTTTGAGTCGAACAGTAGCCACAACCTTGGGTTCGATTCGATCAGTTTCTCTCCAATACTGACCTTTCTTACTCTAGAGATTCGCATCTTTGTCAAGATGACCACTTCATTTTTTTCCAGTGCTAGAATGAACCCACAAGCAGTCATCCAGTCTCTCACTCGGCGCATTAGCCTACCTAAAATGCCATTCAGTAGGCAAGCTCTGATTATCCTGAGCAGCAAGTCTGGACAATGGTGATAGGCAAGTTGCAATAACTCAGCTGAAACACCACCTGGGCCTACAGCCTTCCTTGATTTAATAATGAAGGGTGGTCCAACCATAGTGCAAGATTTTAATTGTGAGTTACAACTTAACGTCAAGTTTTTTGCCCAATTTAATTTGACATTTCTTTGTTTTAGTGCTTCACGAATTTAACAATGGAGAGGTACTCGATTGAGCAGCGCGTTAAGGTTGTTGAAGCCTTTTACGAAAATGCGCGTTCAAATCAAAATGCATTTCGTGTACTTCGTGATTTTTTCGGTCAGCATAATCGACATTTGGTCGGGAGAAGCCTCCGCAAATTTCATCAACCCGGGTCTGTTAAAAAATTTGACATCAGTTATGCATGCTCGCTCAGTTTGTTCTGCGGAAAGCATTACTGTTGTTCGCGATAGTGAGGCAGAAGAGCCGTCAACCTCGACGCGTCATCGTGCCCAACAATTGAACATCTCACGAATATCATTGATGTGAATTTCGAATAAAGATTTGAATTTGCACGCTTACAAGGTTCAAGAGCTGAAGCCTACTGACCATGTCAAGCGTCGGCAATACGCTGATGTTGGTTAAACAGACAGAAGGGAATGGTGACTTTACAAAGAAAATCATCTTCAGCGACAAGGCACAGTCTCGTCACAGTGGATTCGTTAACAAGCAGAATTGCCGCATTTGGGCAAATGAGAATTCATGAGTGATTTTTGGAAATCCGATGCATCCACAAAGAATGACTGTTTGGTGCGGCTTATGGCCTGATGGCGTCATCGAGCCGTACTTCTTCGAAAATGAGGACGGCCAAGCAGTTATTATAAATGGTGTTTGCTATTGCGAGATGATAACGAACTTCTTGTGGCCAGAAATTGAGGTTATGGACCTGGAAGATATGTGGTTCCAACAGGATGGTGCCAGTTGCCGCTGGCCACCAAAACAATGGCTCTTTTGCACGAGAAATTAAATGGGTGTTTTATTTCACGTTGTGGCAATATTAATTGGCCGCCGCGATATGTGAGTTGACACCGTTGGACTTCTTTCTCTGGAGACATTTAAGAGAAAAAGTGTATTTCAATAAGCCAAAAGCAATCTAAGAGTTAAAGGATGAGATAATTCAGCACGTCAACAAAATTGAACCTCAATGATGTCTCAGAGTCATTGAAAATATGAACCATCGGATAGAAGTATGCCACCGTAGTCGTGGCGAGCATTTGGCCGATATTTTGTTTTACACATAATTGTCACAGATTCTTCTATTATAATGAAATATATGAACATAATTCTCGGAAACTTTTTGTTTCATTACAATTAACTTCGTGAGTTTTGATTGGACCACCCTCTAGATCGCATTTCATTATGTGTTTCCATGAAGCCAATACGCGCAAAAGAATACTCGCATTGGTTTCACAACAAAACAATATATTTTTTAAAAAATATACATAAATATAATAGTGAAGAAAACATGCACTTACAAATTTTAAAGTCGGATAGGAAAAAACTATTTTGAAAACAAGCAACACGATTAAAATTTGAAATGCCGAAATTGGAATTTTCTAATGTGTTTTGGTCTACTCGATAACATTGTTAAATAGAGCAAAACTCTACAATGAACATAAGTGTAGCTGGTTATGCCTTTGGGTCTACGCAACGCAGCCAAAATAATGCAGCGGACTCTAAAACATCTGCTGAGGAAGTTGGACTTCATCCGGGTCTATCAAGACAATATCCTAGTTTTCTCGGCCAGTCACGACCATCACCAGCGTCACCCCGAGCAACTTCTCTCCATGCTGCAGTCGGCAAATCTCCACGTTAACTGGGATAAATGCCAAGTCAGTCAGCTTGAGGTCGTTTTTGCTGAACCACGTCTGCAAAACTGGATTTCGACCACCAGCCCCAAAAACAGAAGCCATCGTACCTTTTCTCAAACCGGCCAACTCATCCTAGCTGAGGCGTTTTCTCGGAAGCTGAGTTTTTGTTGCCGCTGCATGCCACACACTGTTGAATCCCAAGTGCCACTATCAAAACTGCTAAAATTTGTACAAAAAAGAAGGCACTACTCACCTGGACACCCGATGCTGAAGTGACTTTTGAACGCTGCAAGCAAGCCATTGCTGAGGAAGCCATGTCAGCTTTTCTTTTGCCTTTGCACTCATTGGCACTCGGCACTGACGTGTCCAGCACTGCCATTGGCGTGGCCTTGAACCAACAACGGGGCGATGGCACTTGGGTACCGTCGGTTTTCTTCTCGAGGAAGCTCTCTGGAACTGAACAATGCTACTCAACGTACGTCCGTGAACTCTTTGCAATCTTTGCTGCCATCAAGTTCTTTCTGCGCATCTAAGAAGGAAGAAACTTTATCATCTATACTTACCACCGGCCACTCATATTTGCTCTGACGCAATGCTCGGACAAAGCCTCACACCGCCAAAGCAGACAACTAGACTTCATTGCCCAATTCGATTCGCGAGTGGTATACACACCAGGGGATGTCAATATCGTCACTGATGCATTTTCACATGTAGAAACGGTCACGAAGCCTACGACAATCACAGCTCAAGTCATCAGTGAAGCACAAAATACAGACGACCAGTTGCCCACCTTCTGGCAAGCTCCCGTCTGAAACTGCATCAGCTGGTCTTGGTTGGCTACTCAGCGTACCATGTAAAGTTTAACGGCACCATTAAGCCTTACCTGCAAGTTGCGCTTCGCCATCAGACTTTTGACATCGTTCATCAACTGTCGCATCCGAGTGGACGTGCCACCTCAAAGCATGTAGCACTTAAATACTTCTGGCCGAGTCTGCAGAAAGACGTATTCCGGTGGATCAAGCAATGCGTACCTTGTTACCTGTCGAAAATTCACCACCACAAGCGGGCCGAGCCAGGAAATTTTAAGACGCCGGGTGGGTGCTTTGACTACATCCATGTCGACTTGATCAAGCTGCCACTGTGTGAAGACTACCGCTATACACGGTGGCCACAAATAGTGCCAATGCGTGACATCAGGGCTAGCACCATCGCCAAGGCACTATTTAACCACTGGATATCAATATTTGGCCCGCCACTCGAGATCACATTGGACCAAGGACGCCAGTTTAAAGCCAACTCCCTGAATCAGCTTGGCCGCCTCTTGGGCAACAACTACGTCCACACCACTCCATACCATCCTCAAGCCAATGAAATGGTCGAACGCATACACCGCACCCTCAAAGTAGCGTTAAAATACTACCCGGTGGCACCATGGTTACAGGCACTTCCACCAATCTTGCTGGGTCTGCAAACCACAGTCAAGAAGGACTTGCAAGCCTCTTCTGTAGAAATGGTTTTTGACACATCGCTTCGGATCCCGGACGAGTTCATCACGCCTCAAAACACACCAGCTGGCAGCCCACAAGATTTTGTCACCGAATTACGCCTTTCTCCTCGTAAACAAAAGAGAGTAATAAATTCTGTCGTTTCCAAAGAGTAAAATATGAATATAGAGGAAAAGCTAAAGACCAGAATTATTACTTCCAAAGGTTTTTGAATTCGTTGGCATGAGGTTTTATGAAACCAAGCTGCTTGCATGCCCGAGCAAGCATTGTGTCGTATTGAGATTTAAAATTAAACTCTCTGTCGAAAAGAACGCCAAGACCCGAGATTTGGTCAACATTTTGAAGTGGAGAATTTTTCAGGTTGTAAATGTACTTAAATGCTAAACTCTTCCTCAAGAAGCTTATAACGTAACACTTTCCAACTTTTAGATGGTCTTTTATCATTCCACCATTTCATCAACGAATTTATTTTGGTTTGCAGAAAAGTAGCATAGGAATTGACGGTATGGTATAGCTTAAGGTCGTCAGCATACAGAAGATGACGTATGTCACTTAAAATTTCGGACAAGTTGGAGATAAAGATGTTGAATAAAAGAGAAACTAGGTGGCTAACTTGTGGCACTCTGGAAGAGGCAATAATTTCTCTTGAGAAAGTGCCCTGCAAGTTTTCAAACTATGCTTGATTATTCAGGTATAATGCAATCCAACTCAGTAAGGATCCAGCGGTGCCAAACTTCTGAAGTTTGGAGATCAAAATTCGATGATTGACTCGATCAAAAGCTTTAGTGAAGTCCGTATAAACATCGTAAATCTGGTTACCTTTTTCCATAGTTGATGTAAGAAGCATTAAATTGGTAGTAGTTGATCGACCTTTGCAATACCATGTTGCTGCTCATTTAATCGTGGCTCAACCAATGTGGTAAGCTTGTCACAAATAATTTTTTCAGACGACTTTGGAACAGATGAAAGTATGGCAATACCTCTATAATTTGTAATAGATCTTTTATCGTCACTTTTGAAAATTGGAGTCAAATGAGAAGACATTCCAGAAAGATTGAAATGCCCCTCGTGATAAAGATGCGTTGTATAAAATAAGCAGAGGGTGAGTGATCTGATATATACTCTCAACAAGAAATCTTGGAGGAAGAGAATCAGGTCCAGGTCCCTTGAATTTTTCTAGTAGAATTTGATATGCATCTCTTGGCCGAGTTCACTTTTTCAACTATTTACCTTATTATCTTAGACCCCCTACCAAAAACTGCAAATTCATTCTTCATATACCTACATATATTTACTAAGGATCCATGATCTTTTGTTGACTTCTAAACTTTAATCCTACATTATTATTTTCCAAAAGATTCCTCCGAAATCATCCTCTTATCTAAACAATTATCTCAGTCACATTTGTTTCTACCAATGTACAGAGCCTACAACAAACAAACAATTCAACTCTCAAAAGATATCCTGCCTACTTATAAAACTATAAATTCCATTTTCATCAACTGAAATACATATTTATCAATTTCAACATGTTGTCATCTTTGAAAGCAAAAGGACGCAGAAGAGACAGAGGAATAAAATGAAATAAAAAAACATGAAACCAAATCATCTCCAATTACTGGTAAAAGATACTAAAACAAACGTTCTGACCTTTTCAACAAAGTCATACATCGTCTCATGTCCTTACCCTTACCCTATCTGAACCAATCAAAAATTCCCTCGAGGGAATGAGCAAGGGTATTGTGATGTGCATATGGTAACTATTTTCAATAAACTCGTATAGAGAATAGTTGTATTTTCAACAAGGATATGATAGTTGAAAGACCATATATTTTATGGTAAAAGGAATTAGAAGAAGTAGAATATTTGATTGGAAGCGAAAGTGCCACCTGATGCCAGTAGACAAAAGAAGATAGGACGGGGGCAATATGGTAATAGTTCAAACAACATGAAAAGGGTTTAGAAGAAACGGGAGATGTATAGAAAATCATATACATATACACATGTGTATTCAACAGCTTTTGGAAGCTAGTATTTCGTGGAAATAATATGCAATTTTCAAGTTGAAGCTGAGACACTAGAAGTATTTTTAGGACAATGGTAGAGACGGTTTGAGAACTTTTTCGTGCATTCAATAAACTTGCCTTCAACCAGTGAGTTCAAAATAATGATGATTGAGACCTAAGCGGATATAAGAAGTTAATATAATCGAAAAAATTAAGATTGCGCGATTTTGATCTATAAAAACATTTTCAAAATTGTAACTATTTAGAGTCAAAAGGTGAATAAGTGGAAACTTAATCAAACTTCTGCTGTTTGGTGCTTTACTTCTTTATATTTTGACAAAGCATTCATAAAAACTAGTAAGCAAGCATTTCTTAAATTTTATTCAAGCTAGCTTATTACCTTAGACATGTGATTTGAAGCTTCTATGCTATTTTTATGTGACAATCAAAATTCACGAAATACCATGAGCTGTACGAAATTTTTGACGAGCTTGAGGTCTCAACGATTATCAGACTGAGGAAACTGCAATGAGCTGGCCACGTGAGTCGTACGGACGAACAATAGATACTCAAAAAAAGTATTCGTTGGGAGAACTGAGAGAAGGAACCCGGTGGGCAAACCGATGAAACGCTAGTCTGACTTGGTTGACGAAGACAGTTTGTCGCTGTTCGGATTTTGAAATAGGAGGACGCGGTCAATGAACCGAGATAGTTGGAGGCACTTGTTGCAGGAAGTGGAAGAGCTGTTGCTCTACGAAGAAGAAGAATCAATATTAACAAATCGCTCGATAAAGTGATCCGAAAATTAACCTTTTGAAGGTAAAATTTAGAAAAATGTCATGATTTTCAATTTTTCTTAAAACTATTTATTCATAAATCCAAATGCAAGTTGTATGTGTTTGTTGTAATTTTTTTGAGCCTGTACTGCTTAGTTTGAGTAGTAATACTACCAACTTCTCACCGATGCGAGCTATGCTCTCTGTTCAACAGCTGTCAGAGCAAGTATTTGCGTTCAATTTTTAAAAACATATATTTGTTAGCGCAATCCTTTTGCTACGCGTGCGACAAATCAACTCATCCCGACTTACTCACGTGCAACAAAGTTAAGTGGTTATACCGTCATACAGGAAAACTTTATTCATACCATGGATAGCATCAACGCATGGACCTCATCTGTGGGTACTATTGCAGCGTTCAAACTTCCGTGCTTTCGGGTATGGTGATTCAAATTTTGGTTCGCGCAAGTTGAAGCGCAGTGTAGAAATAACAAAAATACAAATGATTCCGCCATGGAATCAAAATATTTGACGCAGATCCCCCCGGCTGAGAGCAAATATTAGGTTTTCGAGAACTGGCCACTTAATATTTATCTTTGCTGCTTTGGAATAGTCCGAACTTAGTCAATCTAAGGCTTGGAATTAGGCGACCAATAACCGTCGCAACTTCTACTAGTGATGTATTTGAGGGCCAAAAGTAAGTTTGTCGACGACAAAGTGCTAAAGTCACTGTGGAAATGATGGGTTTGAATAAGTTGACAGAGCACGCTGACAGAATTATTGATTTTGGAGTAAAAATTTGAGTCCTCTCTCGGAAGTACTCGTATAGTATAAAGCAAGCCCTCGAGCTGCAAGCTATTTGCATCTAATGGCTTGCAAATTAACACGTGCGAACAGAAAAAGATATCCGTGGATCCTGAACTAACGCGCAACCTTTCATAAACCCCCTTCCGCAGGGAGAATGATGGTTGATGGAAATACTCTTCGTGGCTAGCATGCTTTGGGGACCACCGTTCCTTAGACCTGAGGATATGCAAGTCGCAGTGAAGTTCCTCCTGGGATAACAGATAAAGACTCTGATTAAATTTGGACTAAGCTTTGGACAATGAACTAGAATATTGATGCTTTGGGTAAACTGGCATGATGTTTGGACCAAGTTGCTTTGCACAATAGCGCCCAGGTGAGACTGAAGCCTGAATGACTCTAATCCAACTATCGCAAGATTTTCGTCTTAGTAAAATGTTCCAAGTTTGCACCATTGGTTTGGTAGTGTACATCTGGTTGAGACAATTTCCTTATTAGCGCTGGTCTGGCTCTAAGCTGTTTCCAGAAATGCTTGTGCTGACCCTTGCATAGCCTCCTTGCCCTGCAAAGATAACCTATGGGCCAAAAAGGTGACTACACATACCCACAGGAAAGCAAGCACCAAGCGGAGACAGCTGCATTCTCTCTGACTACAGTGTCGAATCCGCGTTCAAAGGGATATGTACTCCTGAGCACAACTGTGGTAAGGCTGATTGGCATCAATGCAAGAGCAACGGAATGTCGAGCTGTGCTGGATGCAGGCTCCCAGATAAATTTGATAACAACGCATACAGTTTGAAGACTTGGACTAAATCTCATACGCAATTCAACGCTCATTGAAGGGGTCGGTAGCACAACAGAGAAAGCGCAAGGATCAGTGAAGCTTAGGCACTCTCGAATCACTGGATATGCCAGGGAAGTGGCGACGTAGGTGCTGGAAAAAATAATCTCACCACAACCTGTTCAACAGCTGAACGTGTCCAAATTGCCACTTCCCAAGAATATTAAGCTGGCAGAACCCAGCTTTCATTTGAACGACAAAATCGAATATTATTGAGTGCTGAGCATTTTTTCAAGATCTTGTACATCGGGCAAATAAAGTTGGGACCCGAACTTCCAGTGCTTCAGAATGCACTGCTCGATTGAATTGTAGCAGCAAAGGTCGGCAACCCTGAAACTTCATCAGTTACCTGTGGAATCCTGGCAGAAGACACCAATTTGTGCGAGATCATTAAACGTGTCTGGGAGGTGGAAAAAGTGCCAGACTCAACACACAAATTAACAGCCACTGAAAGCGTTGCGAAGCAAACTTTGTATAGACAATGCAACAGGAGTCGGGCGGTCGTTTCATGGTTCGACTTCCTTTCATCAAGGACTCTGGAATGCTGGGTGAGTCGCAGGACGTTACCATACGCAGATTCATTGCAATTGAACGCAGACTGGAAAGGAATCCCGAGCTGAAGTTACAGTACGTAGAATTAATCAACGAGTACGAACGAATTAGGCTCATGTAAGAAATCAAGTGGTCAGCAGGCAAGGAAGCACATTATTTTCTGCCACACCACTGCGTTCTGAAGCCGGAGAATAGTACCACCAGATTGAGAGTGGTCTTTGACGCATGCAGTAAAACGGCCACGAACATTTCCTTGAAAGATCTTTTACACACCGGACCAATGATTCAAGATGATCTGTTTGCAATTTTGCTCCGCTCTCGCATGCCACTCTTTGTCTTCACGGGCGACATTGAAACCCCGACGATCACAAGTTTCATGTAGTGGTTTGGAGAATTAGTCCATCTCAGCCTTTGCGTTATTATCAATTGAAGACCGTAAAGTACGGTACAACATTTGCCCCGTATCTCGCAACCAAGTGCCTTCAAGTCCTAGCTCAAGCAGAACGGCATCAAGCTCCTTTGGGCAGCCAAGCGTTGCAGAATAACTTCTACATGGATGATATCATGACCGGGGCTGACACATTGACTGAGGCAATTCAGAAGCAGAGTGAGTTGCGCAAAATACTTGCGAGCGCCGGCATGCATTTGTGCAAGTGGTGCGCGAATTATCCTAGTCTTCTGCAACCAATCAAGGCTGAGGACCAGCAGGTCCAACTGGACCTCAGTAGTCTGTCGGAAGACTACATCAAAACTTTCGGAGTAATTTGGCTGCCAAAAGCGAACGAATATCAAATCCACATCAATCCAAACCTCACTGTGGTAAAATTCACCAAAAGGACGATCGCTTTCGACATCGCCAGGATGTTCGATCCATTGGGCATCCTGGCACCAGTTATTATAACCGCCAAGTTGTTCCTGTAGGCATTGTGGCGTTTGGATCTGGACTGGGACGCAGCCTTGCCAGTCGGGATCCACACGTAGTGGCCTCAGCTTTGCAGTGAGCTACAATCATTGCAGAAGGTTCGTTTTCCCCAACACATTAGCACCTGCGAGAAGCCAGCCCAGTAGCAGTTACATACCTTCTGTGATGCCTCCAAAAATGCATATGGTGCCGCTATATCCGTCCGCTCAACATCAAGGGGGTCAAGTTAATGTCCAGCTACTGTGTGCAAAATCAAGGGTAGCCCCAATCAAATTGCTAATGGTTCCCCGCCTGGAACTGTGTGCTGTGAAGCCAGGAGCAGAACTGACAAAGCGAGTCAAAACGGCACTCAATCTAACAGATGTCTTCATGTCTTGTGTTCGAATGCTGAAATTGTGTTAGCGTGGATCAACTCTACTGCCTCGTCCTACAACACCTTTGTTGCAAATCGTGTTTTGACTATTTAATTGCTGTCGAGATCAAACCAATAGCGTCACGTTGCTTCACGAGACAATCCTGCCGACTTCCTATCCCGTGGTTTGGCACCAGCTGAACTAGGTGGTTGCGAGCTATGGTTACATGGACCACCTTTCCCGAGCAGACCCTAGGTGGAGTGGCCGCCCGAGTACAAGCATAAAAGATCCTGTGAGTTGGAGAAAAAGCGAATCAAGGCAACCACACTAACGGCAGCCAAGGCAAACATTCATTTCATGCGCGACCCAACCAAACAGGAGCATGCTCAACTAAAATGCTTAAAAAAGATCAACAAAAAAAAACAAAAAAGTAAAAATATTAACAACGACGACAAAACCATCAGTTACAGCCACGATGTTACTAGCACATTGAGAACGGTACCAAAGACGTCGAAACGTTGAAAAATATAATTACGTAGTCAAGTATGATTAACGTGAGTACCTGCCTTTTAAGGTCTAACCTCACGGTCACCATTATACTGGTAGATACGAGACCCAGCTGTATCTGACGCTATAAGGAAGGTCAACGCCAATCTTTGTTTTCAACCAACAGCGACCACGATACTCCCCAAAGGACCGCAACCAATCAGCTGACCATCCGAAGATGGAAGTTCATCAGCTCCCCGTGGTACCTGAGCATACCTCCAGCGTTGAGATTCGCAGCAATGAGTTGATCTTGTTATCGAACAATGACAAAGCTACTATGTGATGGATCAAGTTCCTGTCCTAATATTTTTAACTAAGCAATTCGGGTACCCTAGGAATGCCAGTCCACGTCGACTTCACTAAAATCAGAGACGACAACCCAACAAAAGCAGTTTCACCCCTTTGAATTACCAGATCAGTTCCGCCCTGAGGGGGAGAATACGATGATAGTACAGGCGGAAAAAAAAAACAGAGAACAATCGGCAGCCTTATAAAACAGAAATTGCTGCACACCAACCTCAGAGTTTCCTTATAAGGGGGAGCGTGGAGTTCTGTAGGATGCGCCAGATGCTCACGTGGTAAAATAAAATATAAAGAACACCGAGAATTCTATAGTTACTGCTGCAACAACTACCGGAGCGACCAAAGTAAGAATCTGAAATGCCAGCACAATGAATCATCCTGAGGTCCAGAAAGTAATCATGGCAGAATAAGGAATGAGTAACTGGGCAGATAAAGTGCCATTGCCACCATTAAAAAATATTGCCAAAGTACTGTATACGAAAATAAAAGCCGATAACCTGTCTCAAAGAAAAAGATCGCAAAGTACAATCGCAATCCAGCGACAAGAGGAAAAGCGGGAGATTTCCTAAAAAGGATCAAATCAGCATGCAACCCACCAAAAATCAGTAAACGTGTAAAGAATGTGCTTTCAAAACAAGAGGAGAAGGCCAAAGAAGAGCAGAAGGCTAAAAAAGTGCTGAGGGCTAGGCTTAGAGGGCAGTCAAATGAGATAGGGCTAAAAGCAGAAAGGAGGAAGCACTTGGTGGGCGTTTAAGCATACCTAAAGGGTCATTAGGGCCTAATGCACGAACAGTGGTGCTTGCCTAAGTTAGGCAAGCCTAATGGGACCCTAACGGGCACGCCCATGCTAGCCTTGCCTAATGCGAGCCCGATGGGGACCTGATTGGGCATACCTAATTTAAGCCATTTTGGACATTTTGCGCTTATTGCAATCTAGAGAGTGAATAAAATATTAACTAAAAATTATGTAATTGAAAGTGAGATTAGGAATTTTTCATATTTTGTCAGTTTAGAAAATCCTGATGCGGGCTTTATGGGGCACGCTGAAGTTAGGCATGCTTAATGTGGACCTAATAGGGGCCTTATTAGGTATGCCTAGCTTCAGCAATTTTTAAATTTTGCTTTTCAGTGTAACGTGTTAGCTTAGGCATGCCTAATGTGGGCCTAGTGGGGCATGGTTAAGTTGGGCATGCCTATTGAGGTCGTAATTAGGCATGCCTAAACATATTTTGCTAAGGACACGGTTAGGTAAAAATGCCATCAATTCTTAAACACAATGTCTTTAAGGCACTGTGAAGCTTCCCGCATTACGGCCTAATGAGATTTACTTGAACGATTCCTAAACAGAAAATTATTTGCTGTGGAAAAATGTAAAAACACTAAAATTTCATAGTAAGGACTTCGTATTTAAAGAACATTCGTTAAAAATAACGGTTTTGCGATATTCTTACAATAGTCTTGCGGTAGTTTGGGGATAGTCTAACGATAGTTGTAAGGGAGTTTGACAATAGTCTAAAGATATTTTGGCGATACTTTTCCAATACTTCAACGACAGTATCTCGATAGTTGTACGGTATCTTTATGATAGTTTTAAGATAGTTTTTCGATAGTCTAGCGATAGTTTAACGATCATTTTACGATAATTTTACGATAGTTTTATGATAGTTTTACGATGGCTTATGATCTTTCATAAAAGTTTAACGATAATTTTATAATGATATTCCGATAGTTTCATGAGAGTTTTATGATAGTTTTATGATCGTTTTCCAGCATGCTAACAAAAATCAAATTCCTGGGAAACCACTTTTTCACTTTACAAATAAAATTCCAATTTAGGCGGTGGGTGGTTTGACTAAACAGTTCCTAATTTAGGCGATGGTGGAGTTTGGCTGAATAGTTCACAATTCAAGCACTGATCCCAATATAGGCGTTGCTAGAGCCTACCGAAGCTGTGCCTAAACATAAGTTTTTTTCGTCAAAAAAAAAAAACAAACAAAGCTTAAAATTTTGGTAAGATGTTAAATATTTGGGGCTTGTCTAAACAATTCCTAATTTAGACGGTGATTGGGTTTGGGTTTAACTAAGGCAGTAATGGGGCTTGCCTAAACAATTCCTAAACGGAGAATTTCTTGTTGTATAAAATTGAAACAAAATGAAGTTTCTTGGTAATAAATCATGATCATATGTAGAAGACGAGAATGCATAGCTTTAAATGCTTTTAACTTTGGATGTAACGAGGAATCGATCACTTTTTCCCAAGTTAGGCATAACTAACCTGGACCTAACGAGACTCTGATTTGCATACCTATTGCAGGCCTAATGGGGCCCTTATTTATTTATTTATTTCAAAAATTGACTTACAGACAAGTAGGCAAATCAAAAGTCAATTAATAAATAAATACAAGACAAAATAAGAAAAAAGATCACAATTCAATGATATCAAAAATTAGGACTTATTGGAGTATTTATAAATTTGATTTTACATAAAAGTTTTAAATACGCCAAGATACTGACTTCGCAGGTTGCGCATACAATAAGCGTAGTAAGGGAGAGCAGAAGAAAGTGTTAGCACGTGCAGACAGAACATGAAACTGTAGCGAGGATCTATTAGGGCGAGCAGCGTCGAATGTATTAATCTTCCTCCAAACATTTTGAGGTAAAAGAAGCTTGAACAAAAGACATTTGTCACGGAAAGATCGTCTGGACTCAACCGTAGGAAGCTTCAAAATATGTAGTCAGTTTTCATAAGAGGAGTAAGGGAGGTTGAATTTGAAGAATAGAGACCGTGTGAATTTGCGTTGAACTGACTCAAGAGCATTGATGTGCTTCATGTGGTACGGATGCCAAATTTGGGAGCAGTACTCCAAATCACTACGTACTAGTGATAAGTTAAGACACATACAGGAAGTAATAAGTGGGAATGACGAAGCGGATTGTTAAATAAACCCGGTTGAGCGGGAGGATTTCTTAATAATGAGAGCAATGTGGACATCAAACTTCAATTTACCACCTAAAAACACACCCAGATCCTTAAAGTAGGTTACAGTGCTCAAAGAAATACAAACAAGCCTATATGTTAAAAGAAGAGGAAACTTTTTACGGCCATTAAGATGCTGAAAATCGGTTCAAAGGATATCCACGTCTAATATGGAGTCAATAGCTCGAAAAATCTTGTAATCTTGCCTAAATTGAGTCAAAATATTTCACTTCATATAATTTGCAAATATGAGTTTTTTTTTGAAAATATGAAAATTGTTTAGTATTTTGCGAACTGAAGACAGTGTTTAGTATTATGAATGGTAATGGTGGAATGGTGCAAAAAATTGTTGCATTTAGAAACTGCTTAGGCAAGCCCCTTCACTGGCTAAATTAGGAAGTGTTTAAGCAAGCTGTATCCCTGCCTAAATTAGGAACTGTTAAGTCAAGCTCCATCACTACCTAAATTAGAAACTGCTTAGGGAAGTTCCACTACAGTCTAAATTAGAGACTGTTAAGGCAAGCTCCATCACTACCTGATTTCGGCAGTGAAGGAGTGATGCGCTTTGTTTGGCGCTAAGCCGTAGTGTGAAATCCACATTAGGCCCTAAAGCCTGTTTCCTCTTCGTAGTGCTACGGCCCCTCTAAGGCCTTCATTTGCTGCAACAAGCGACTCCAACTACCTCGGTCCATTGACTACGTCCTCTAATTTCGAAATCCGAGGAATGATGAGCTTTCTTCGTCGACCAAATCAGACCAGTGTTTCCTCAGTTTCTCCACTGGTCTCCGCCCTTCAGTTTTTCTAATGAATCACTTTTTTGGGATCCATTGTTCATCCATACAATTTGAACGGCCCACCCATTGCAATTTTCGCAGCATCACAAGCGTTGAGACCTTCTGCTGGTCAAACGTTTTATACAGTTCATGGTTGTCACCGTCTATCTTTGCTCCTATTATTCGCCTCAGGATCTGTCTTTTGAAAACGTTCAATATGTTTGCGGGTGCTTGTATTAAGGTCCATGTTTCACACCAATAGCATGGTACAGGTCTTCTTATAAATTGATATACTTGGAGCTTTGTTTTCCTGTGTATGCGGCTGGTACTCAAGATTGTCAAAACAGAGTAAAAAATTTTTTTTCGAGCTGTATTCTTCGGTGTATTTCGTCTCTTTCATTATCGGTTCTCGTTATTTTTGCTCCTAAATATACTAATTTGCCGAAATTTGGATATTGTATTCGCCAAGCTTGATATTTTGAGCATTTGAAGTATATTTTCTCGACTGCGTCATAGCTTTGTTTTAATCTCATTGACTTGTAGCCCTCCAGTTTTGCTTCATAGTCGAGTTTCAGGAAAACTTCTTTGGTGGTTGTCAACGACCGTGACAAAATGTTGATGCCCGTTTAGGCATTCGTAGTTAGAGCTTAATCACTGCCTAAATTGACTTTCTACTCGGGCAGTACTGACAAAAGGAGTGAAGCAAGCCACAAAGAAACTCCTTCAAAATATGCCAGAAAATAAAATTCGCATGGATGCCCAGTAGGAAAAAAGATCGATTAGCGAGACAGGAGAGAAGAAGCCAGGTCAAAGATCTCGGAAACAGGCACTAATTATAAAACTCAAAGAATGCCGATCTTATGCAGCGGTGTCGCGGAATATCAGGGGAAGTGTAAGGTCTGAAGACACCAACACTTTATTAAAGCATTACAACAAACCTGATTGGGTTATAAACAGGTTGAATTTGGAATAAAAGCCGACAATAAAGAAGCATTCTGCGACACAATAAAGAAGGTCTTCAATAAAAGTGCAACTAAAGTCTCGCTCGTGTGGAGCTGTGGGTTGGAGCATACTCAGCTTGCGCAGCTATTCCCAAGTTCACGGCATCGAGTTTGAACTCCCGATCCTGCTGTTGGGCTATCAGCCCACCCAGCTGTGATGTGCACTAACTGGAAAATTAGGTAATAATCACATCGTTGATCGTGATATTGGCCACATCGCCTCGAATTCAGTAACGTCATGGGATGAGACATCCTAACAATAAATCTCAACACGTAGGTTCGAATTCGGACCGTTGTGCGATGGATTATTATTATAGCCCCGCTTGAGCCAATGGCATCGAGCGAAAAAAGAGACAAAGATTGCGTCACGCACCTAATCGAGGTAGAAGAAGGCATCAAAAGGGAATTTCTTAGCTTGGGAAAGATCAACGCGTGGCTTATACAAGAAAACCATAGGGGATAACGTATGGCCATCATTAACTTGACGGAAAAGGACGCCGAACAATTTCTGAATAAGGGCAAAGAAAGAATAGGGTGGGTCACTTGTAGGATGCGGCAAGCTCAGCATCTCTTCAATGCTTCAAATACCTTTTATATGATCACACCGCACAAGTATGCAAAGGACCCGACAGGAATTCCCTGTGCTACAAATGTATTAAAACGGGACATAAAGGAAAGAGTGTATGAAGGAGGTACACTGTATCCTTGTCAAGGATGCTGATCCCAGACCGGATCTTGGGCACGTCTATGGATCAGGAAAACATCGGGTTTTCTAGGAAGCCCTAGCCAAGGCAAAATCAGAACTTTGATTACCCGTGTCCTCCAGGTAAGCCTACGCCACAGTTTAATCGCCCGAAACCTACTTGAGCAGTTTACGAGGGGCATGAAAGCCGACTTTTTGTTGTTTTGCCCTGAGGAAACTTGAACTGCCATCATTTATGTCCAGAACAGTGATTTTCTAGCAAAAATATGTGTAGGGGATGATGGTTATGTTTAAGTTCGGACCTCTGGGACCACCTTCATTTCCAAGACATGTGTTTAATTCAAAAAATTTTGCTTGAAATTTCACTCCACTTGATTTTTTACTACTCTTAATGTTTTAATTAATAATCGATCAATTTAAGTGTACCACCAAGATTACTTTAGGGGCATGTGCAAAGGTCTGAGACCAATAAAATAAGATTTGGGTTGAGTTAAAAGATGTGAACTCTGCGAATGATTTTTCACAACTGAGACAGATTCTTTAAAGATTCAAAAGTCATTCAATAGAAAACATGGTACCTTTGTTATCAGACGTAATATGATGCGGCAGGTGCATGAAAGACTTGATAATGATTGTAAACAGCTTTGTATTCTGTGCATATTCGTTTTTAGGTAGGTGATATTTATGAAAGATTTGAAACGCTCGTACTATGATTGACATATGAATTTGAATTCAGCTAAAACAAAACTTTTATTTTACAAATATTGATTTAAATGCAATTAATTTAAGGTCTTAAACACCAAACTTAATGTTTTGGAGGGCGTGATCTCGAAGGCAGATAGAAACATGGTTGTGTGGGAGTCTTCAATATGTACTAAAACAATCGAATGGAGATGCTTCAACAGATCCGTGGGGAAAAACGAGTCCTAGAAACGGCGATTAGGACGTTGCTCCTAATACTAAACAACGAAAATACATCAACTTTCTGCCGTATTGGCTGTGAAGGGACATACTGGCCGCGACATTTTCCTCGGAGTAGTTAGTACATTCAACGTGATGTTGTCTCCCGTCTTCGATACTTGTAACCTTCTATAATCGGGTGAAATATTGGAAGGGTGGATGTCGAGGAGTTCATCTAGGTATTCACAGCAGGCGCTCCACTTTAGGGTGATTGGCAGGGAATATAGTAATTCCCAGCACCAGACGTTGTGAACTAAACTTTGAACATCATCATGACTACCTGCAGTGCTTCTGCACCTTGGTAAAAACCCCACCACGGCAAGCTCTTAATGTACTGGTGGTTGACTGAAATTGTTTAAAAACATTAAGAGTGGCATAAGCTTTGGCGTGAGACTCAACTCGTGCAGAATTACCACAAGGCATGTAACCGGGTAGCAGCATATAAGTTGGCCAGGGAATTCCTTCCTAAACTCAAGAACTCGCTCGCTGCTGGTAAGATGTAGTGGACAATGTGAACAAACATCCGTGAGACCTTGCCTGCAAGCTAGTTATGTGGAAACTTGGTGCCCTCTGGACGCCTTGCATACATGAAGCAGTTAAGATTGACGACATAGTGCGGGCACCTTTTCCTGCCCATCCCGTTCATGTTAATGCTGTCCACGGTGAAACGGCAATCAAAAGCCCACTCTTCACACAGCTAGAACAGGAGGAGGCAGTCTTATTGTTACAAAATTGCCAACTGGGGAGCTGCAACCTGCCAATCACATTCAACTTGCTGCTCAACATTTCATACACTTACCTACGGGGCGGCCTTTCCCGGTACGATGGAAGGTGGCGAGGATCATGGGATCAGCAAGGGGAAGGGAAATTCTAGGTTGCCGTCCGCATACCGCCCGTTGAGCATGCTAGACATGGCTACGAAGTGCTAGAGAAATGCATCAACTGAAGACTTACTGACACAGCTCCTGATACTGGGGATCTATCTTTTTAACCAAAGGCAGAGACATATAGGAGCACCAAATGACCTATCGTTCTGTTGGTAACACTCAATTTGAGAAACGCCTTCGACTTCACTAGACGGGTGAATACTCTGGAAAGCTCTTTCCAAGTTCCAGAATATCTGATGCGGCTTCTAAAAGACTATTTGAAGGACCAAAACCTGTTTCATGACACGATATAGGGCAAACGAAAGATGAAAATTACGTCGGGTGTAACCCAGGGATCTACCTTTGGACAAGATCTGTTGAGCGTGTTTTAAGATGGGCTACTGAGGCTGTAGATGCTGAAAGAGTCACTTTTAATCAGCTGTGCGTATGCTAATGTACTCAGTCAGAGGCTAGATGATTGCTTGCAGGTTCAGTATAGCACTGGAAAAGCCATAAGGGTTATCTTGACAAAGAAGAGAGTCCCTAGAGCTAGAACGATAAGTACTGGAGACAAACTAATCGAATCGAAGCTAGTGGGGAAGTACCTGTAGCTACTGAGTGACCTGAAGATAAGTTTCTAGGAGCAAATCAGTTCAACGGTTGAGAAGGCTGCTTCAGTAGGATTGGCTCTGAGTCGACTTATGGCCAACGTATGAATGCCGTGGGGTAAGTGCTGCGGTTTGAAGCTAAAATATGGGGCGATACTCTCAGTAATGAGATGTACTGAACACGCTTGGCACAGGCATAGAGAAGAGGAGCACTAAGGATTGCATCTTCGTACCCGACAGTCTCTGATTTGTTGGTGAAAATTATTGCAGATTTGGTACTTGTTGATTTCCTTGCTAGAAGGCGCCATGTTATCTACCTGCGTTGCAATGAAGACGTGAGGGAGATGGTTGCCCGCGAGGAAAGACAGTGCTCACTCAACGATTGGCATCATTCTTGGGTTAGTTGCATGAGAGGAAGGTGGACTATGTGGCTCATCCCGGATCTAAGACCATGGATTAATCGAAGGTATGATGAGATTTACTTCTATCTAACCCAGCCTTTAAGTGAAAATTTATATTTTCAATGCATGCACAATATTTGTAAGTCATGGTCCCCTGAATGTCGATTTTACCCGAGAGAAGAAAACGATACCTACCATACATTTTTTTGCGCACGAATTTCTATAGAAGAGGGAAGACCTCACTCCGAATAGTATAGTTCTGGTTGTGGTTGGATCGGTTGTTGGATGGAACCATGTGGCACATTATGTTCTGGCAGTTCTAAAAGGTAAAAGGGCCCACAGCAGCTGGGGACGCCAAGGCCGGTGATTGCTTGTCTGGCAATTTCTCTTCCTCATCACGTTCCAGTAGAAGAAGGACCCTCCAGCTTGAAGGCACCTCATGGTGTCGCGAAATGAGACTTGACCTGGAGTAATGTATGAAACGGTTTCAGGCTAGGTTTTTAGATTGACGAGGAAGGTGTTTGTTGGGCAGCGTAGGCATGTTGCGCATCTGAAAGCCCTACACATAGTGCTAAAATGGTATTCGCCTCCAAACCACATGACAAGTCGTGCCTCTTGATTCCCAAGCAGCCTTTAAGGCTGCATACATTGATTATCACTCCATTGAGTTGGTATACATTGCATTGTTTTGGTGATATCCATCTGGAAAGGATTGCAGCGATGGTCTGCTGCCTCGGTGAGCAAAGATGTTGATGCTCGCCGGGATTATCCTTGTCTGAGGATGCGTGAATACGCCGGCAGGCTAGCATTGTGGTGTGGTAGTTCTTTTCCCCTGCACAAGGGCAAACTACAAAAAAATTTCGCATTCACAAATTAAGTGGTCGTAGGACTTTGGTCTGATGGTGTCGAGGTTGAGGTAAACTACTGAAGGGATGGATTCACAAAGCAAAAAAATAGACTGGGCCTGGCGAACGTGGGCAAGACTTGAAAGGATCTTGTCTTTACCATGTATACTTATGACTCCCAAATAAGAGTGGGGCATCCATGTGGAAGAGGTGCCCCCTCGCACACCCCCATCCGGATCAACATCCATTGTAGACGTGGCTATATATTTTCCATTGAAATAAAAAACTAACCTAAACATAATTTGCATAAATTTTTTCCTTTAAATGAAAAATAAGAAGGTTTCACATTTATGTTAGAATCTTATATGATGAGCTCACATAATACTTAGCATAAATGGGAAACTCAAACAGAAGGCCACTTTACCTTGTGAGAGCACCTGCAACGTAAAGTAAAGAGGTGAGCTCACGCGATGGCTAGCTTCTGTGGGGAGGGCCTAGCCAGCGTGGCGGGTCCCATATCTAGTCAGGCTTTCAAATAAATGGAATGACCGAAAGTGTGATTCAAAGTTATCTATTCATATTTCTTACGAAAACATATAATAGTATAATTTCATTTTGATAATATTTAGCTGGACGTTATCTTGTTTTATCCAAATGCTTAAAATTTCCTTGTCTTCCCACGCTTTTCATAGGACTGGGACCTTCTTTCACATAAAATACAATTTTTTTTCTACTATTTAATAAATTATGTTCGTTTAAAAATTTTTCTTTTTAAAGTTTATAATAAATATAAAAGGGTACTCAAACAAGAATTGATAATTATAATTCAGTGTAAGTACAAAAACGTTTTTAATGTATAAAGTTTATAACATTGGAAAGGGTATTCAAACAAGCATTGTTAATAATCATTCAATTTAAGTATATAAAAAAAATTTTCAGATGTTCAAAGTTTATAACAACCGTATAGGGTACTCACCCAGTCCTCCTCCGACGAGCGCTCGTTGATGGGTCGGGTAAGGCCTGCAAACGCTAAAATTTTTCTGCTTTTTGCTTCAAATTGAAGTGATGTGAACTAGTTTTCCAAAGAAACCAATAAATCTTGTTACACAAAATCTTATGGCGGTAGCAATAGCGATTTCCTGAAATTCTCTACAATCGGCTTTCATGCAGCTCTTACAAGTAATTAGGCGAATTGAATCCTCAGCGAAACGCACGTCCAAGTTCACAGTATTTGATAACTTTATCCATGTTATCTTTTTGTTTATTCTTTTTTGGTTATAAAGGAGTCGATATATAAGCTCACAGATCGTTGCTCGTATATGAAATTAACTCACTTATAAATGAAAACTTATTCACTTATCCGCACCCCACCAGTATAGGTTCCACGTACTCTACAAAATGCATCTTACGAACTGCACACATAATTGATAAACTTTTTGTTAAACAAAAATTAATGTTAAGAGGTACACAACTCAAGACTCAAATGATCCGCGCCAGAGTTCACATCAATTTATTTAAAGAATTAAATTTTAATTCTTAATTGAAATCACTATCTTTTAACTATCTTCCAAGAGTGTAAGTTATCGATTTAACTTGTGAACATTTGATCTTGTCTTCCGTGCACGTGCGGGCAGAAATACCGTTAAGTTTGGATGCTTGGATCTGGTGCAGTCAAAGGTCTTTTACATATGTTTTGTCATCAGCTACTTGGCTTGTATAGTTGTCTCGGTAGTGGTATGCATCATAGTTGCCGGCAATTTGAGATTCGGAGGAAGTCTTGAATTCCTGATTGACTAACTCATGCAGAGTCACCCAAAGCTTGTATTATATGCTGTAGCCCTGCTGTGACGATTAGATTATATCAAAGCCCGTACAGTGGATTCAGTCAAACTTTTCATTCCTAGCTGAACCCGGTAAACAGAAAGTCACTAATTTGTTCGCGATTTACGGGAGCTGAACAATTCTGACTTGAGCAATTTTCAATCTTTAGTCACACTATCAGGATTCCACCAGCATAATTTTTCCAACTTGCTCACTTTTCACCACTCGTTTTGATATGTAATTTCAAACAGCAACTAATGAATTTCACAGGACGACTTTCGTCAAATTCAATGCCACTGATTAATTACAATCAAAATAACTTTTCAGTTGCAAACTTAATGATAAATAAAAGTTTAACGTAGAGGAATAAACAATCGTTAACTATTTCACAGAAGCGACAAGGGAAATCATTTTATGGATGGATACGAACATTTACTCCCGATTATAATCGTATCAGCCGTATAATATGCGCGAAAGATTCAAACTCCTACTCACGCAATGGCTTTCTCCTAATCTATCCATATACCGGTCCCGCTTCTCTCGACAAACCTCTTCTTGGCGGTAACGGAAGTTTTTCTCATTGAGATAAACTGCAATTCTTTTGCTAAATTGCGTCAAAAAGGGGGTTGCTGTCAATAAAATTTTTTTGTAGCTTTTATTTAATTTTCCAGTTGCTTCTTCGGAGACAAATTTTTCTGGTAATGGTAGCGATGGTAGTGATATGGTTTAGTGCGGAAAATGGCGTTTTCTCCACAAATGTCTTTCCAGCTGTTTACCTAGGTAACTTCTCGATTAGGACAACATCTGTAGTCTAGTAGCATCAAGTAGGCCATTCTTGGGCATCATCTTGCTTAGCCAGGCTGCTAAAACAACACCTTGAATGCCATATTAAACTTGCCTCCCCTTGAATTGTTCATAAAAGGAGAGACTCAAAAATCTCTTTTGAGAGTTCCGATAGCAGGGTGCATAGGAAGATCTTCAGGTGGCCAGGTGGTATCTTCAAACTGTTGAATTAGTAAATCCCTGGCACAGCTATAGCAACTGACAGGATGAGTGGTGTTCCGATTTTTTTTACAGAACGTTTCATATCAGAATCCTTTACAGGACCGATGTATCAATTTTGGAGTAACTATTGCTAAAATGGACATAATTTTCTATAGAGATAGTTCTAGGACCAAAGAGGAAACTGGAGGGGAATAGTTCTTAAATCAAGACATCCAAAAATTGATACCACTAGGAATGCTGACGTCTTTTTTTTCAGACAGAAGGGGTTGCTATATTAGATGTGATGTCGTGGATCAAAGAAAATAGATGGAAAGGGAGACGAACTAGTACTTGCAGTAATGGCCAGGCTTGCCCTTTTGGGATGAAAAGTAACACTGAACCCTGTCTATGAATGGTTGAATGAACTAAACTTTCTTGAGAGACATAATTCACTCAGTTTTTCTGGGTTCTAGGGTATGCAGGGTGTTTGCGCCGGGACGCTTTTGTCCCGAACTTTGATTTCATTATTTTTATTTTCAGTCTCAAATTTATTTATTTTACATTTCTCTTAAAAAGTTAATAGCTATGATACAGACCAACCAACAATTGAACAATGGAAAAAATATTGTTTCAAAGTTTTGACAAATTGAAAAATTAATGAAAAATGGGTTACTCGATTGATTAAAATGAAACGTGGTATTCGAAGCTTAAAGTGTTTTCACTTCGTAGCGAATTGAATTTGAATTTGGTGAATTGAATTAAAATGATCGATCAATTGATAAATCAATCAAATAAATCGAATAAATTACAAATGATTGCGATGTTGCCAGATCAGGCCATGATGGGTGCTCAGAGGTGTCAGGAACTCAACATCCATCCCTCCATTGAATGGTCCGATCAACCTCCTCCAAGGTATGCGGTAGGCTGTAGCGTCTAGGTAACGGAATTGGTATTTGGACAGGCAGGTTGGATTGCTGTTTGCAGGAATGCCAGCGGAGGTAGATCACCAGTATGACTAATCCAAGAATGCCCAGGTAGCCGATGGTGTACTGGTGGATGTTGTGGTCAGTCACTTGATCGGTCCATGAAACATCTTGCGCTTGTAGTTGTTGTCGCAGTTTCTCGATTTCAGATGCAGACTCAGTGAAATGAGTGGAGTCGTTGAAAGAATCCCCAAGGTTCACCTCGTTCTGTAGAACAGTCAATTCCCACCTATACGGTCCCAAGTCGTAATAAATGAGCAACTACCACTTGCTGGAAGATAAATAGACTTGACCTTATGGTTGAAAATACAGACCCGTATGGGGTCTGGTTATTGAGCCTTGTGTCGGAGAGGCGTGCACTATGGGAGCTAGCAGGCACACCAAGGGGAGCGCCACCATTGACTTGCTGGTTCGCATTGATCGCCACCTTGTCCTCGGGATGTCGTCGCCGCTGATCTGGGACCCTTCTTTCGTCAAGTGGGGGGAACTTGCTTGTGATGGTCCTTCGTTAGACTGTGCGTCGTCGAGTACTGGTAACGAAGCCGGTTGGTGTATTGGCCTTTTCAAAGTTCTGAAGGCATTTTTGACATCAGAGACTCAGTGGCCACTTCATCGATGGGGTGTTATATTCGCTAATGATGACCACCGTTCCCGGGGTCGCATTGGGGTGTGATTGTCTCCACTTGACACGATGCTGCAACTGCGCTAAGAACTCGTGGAACCATCGTCTCTAAAGTTTGAGTTTGAGGTGCTTGATTAGCTTCTATCGGGCATGGAGACCTCCGGTGACTGACTTTGCGTGACTATGCACCATGGCTGTGAGGGGTTCCCCAATGAGAAAGTGTGTTGGAGTTAAGGCTACCAAATCATTGGGATCGTTTGACATTGAAGTCGGCAGTCTAGAATTGAGGATAGCCTCCACCTCAACCACCAAGGTATGCAGCTCCTCTTAGCTGCCAACGAAACGCCACAACGGATCAGATTTTTGGCCGATTTGACCACCGCCTCTCACAAGCCGCCAAAATGAGGCACGCGTGGAGGAATGAAGTGTAAATCGATTCCCTGGCTGGAGCACGCCGTTGTTACTTTTTCACGCGCTTCGTTGGAATATAATGAGGACGACAATTCTGATAGCTGGTTGTGAGCTGACTTTGGCAGTGTCCTCGTCGTCCAATGGAACGTTTAAAACCACAGAAGAACTTCAGATGAACGGCCTTTGTAGTACGAGTAAAACAGCAAAATATAGCTAGGCACCCTTATTGCGGTCGGGTGCCTCTACCTCGGTAATGGACCATCATAGGCCCACAAAAATCCACGCCGGAGTTGATGACCGCACGGGCTGGCTGAATACGAGCACTCGGCAGGTTTTGTATAACTTGTAAAAACAGCTAAAGCTTGGCTTGGCTGCACCACACGCACCTTGAACTATCGATCTCGCGAGTTGTTTGCACCAAATTGGCCAGAAACACAGTTTAGTGGTAGCGCACACTGTTTGCGCACCTGGATGGCAGTGGTCGCGATGGATGTTCAACATCAGCAGTTTGATAAACGGATGTTTGAATGGTAGCAAAATGGAATGTTTGGCGTTGAACATGATCCTGGTAGCCTCCAGCCCCCACCGACACGGATTATGCCCTCTGGATCCAGGGATGTCACCAGTTCCACCAACGGACTATGCTTGGAGACTTGCCTCCTCGACCTGATGTCCAAAAATTCGCAGTATAAAGTTTGTGGATGTACATACCTCACGATGATCTTCAGGGTTGTAAACAATTCATCAATTTTCAGTTGAGATTACTTGACTGCTGGCTTGAGACCACGGATAAACCGCATCATATAGGCCACTATGCGCTGCAGCCTCTTGAAGGAGTTACCGTGTAGGATCTGCGGAATGAATTGTGTTTCAGGAGCCTCTGCCGCTACCATAGCGGCCTCGGTCCGTTTCGTCTCCAAGTTGCAAGGGCCCCCTATCCGATACTCGGAAGGCCAAACTGATTTTGCTCTAGATAAAAATGGTGGTCCTTGCAACCACATATTACAACGGCTCAATTCAGCCAACGCCATTTCACGTGACAGGATGCCAACTGAGTTATCTTTAGACGCTACGTGTCATCATCAGTCAGGCCGTGAGCGAGTTTGTATGGCCGAGACCATGTTCACCACAAAGGTATTGTACGATGATGCAGTAGAGTTGATCCACGCTAAGACAATCTTGGCATCGGTCCAGAATACCTGAAAGCGGAACAGTAAGTGTTTTGATCGGGGCCACTCTGGACTTGGCGCATAGCAAACTGACGACGACTTGATAGCTCCTCGGGATTGACCGCATGTATATCGCTGCGCCATATGGCTTCTCGGTGACATCGCAAAATGTGTGCAACTGTATTTGCACGGGTTTCTTGCCTGTACTGATGTGACGAGAAAATCGGACCTGCTGCAATGATGGCAGACCACTGCGGAAATTGAACCACTGGGTGTGGATCCCCACTGGTAATGCTCCATCCTAGTCTAATTCCAATCACCATGATTGCTGTAGGAAAAGCTTGGCTGCTACTATCACAGGAGCCAGAATGCCCAATGGATCGAACATTCTGGCTATATCAGATGCCATCGTCCTTTAGGAGAACTTCGCATCGGTTGAAACCAGGTAGATTTGGATCTGGAACTCGTCAGTCTTTTGACACCAGATGACTCGTAACGTCTTAATATAGTCCTTGTCTAAACTACTGAAGTCCAGCTGGACCTGTTGGTCCTCAGGTTTAATCTGCTTCAACAATAAAGGATGCTTGGTACACTATTTGCGCAAATTCATTCCTGCGCCCGAGAGTATGGTACATAGCTCCACCTGTTTGTGAAGTGCCTCCTCTAAGCTGTCTGCCCTGGTCATGACGTCGTCAATAAAGCAATCCTTCTCCAACACGCTGCTGCCCAGGGGACCTTTCATTTGGTTCTCATGTGCTAGAACCTGTAGACATTTTGTAGCCAGATGTAGAGCACACGTTGTGCCGTAGGTTAATGTTTTCAACTGGTAGTATCGCACTGGTTGCGTTGAACTATTTCTTCAAATTAAGCCATGGTATCGACGGTCTTCAGGATGGAGTATTATCTGCTGATACCTCTTCTCAATATCGGCGGTGAATACGAAACAAGATATTCTGAAACGCAGGAGTATCAAAAAAGGCTATCCTGGACAGTAGGCTCTGTATGAAGGACATCATTCAACGAAACGTTTGTAGTCGTCTAGCAGGATGCATCGAAAACCACCCGTAGCTTGGTTGTGCTGCTGTCCGACTTCAGGACACAATAATGTGGAAGAAAGTATCATAATTCCTCTTGCTGCTGCTACCTCACCTCGTCAATATGCCTAAGCCAAACATAATCTTCCATGAAGTCCTCGTATGGAAGTCTTAGATCAGGGTTCCTCTCCAGTCGACGCTCCAAGGCAATGAGTCTGCGAGTGGCCACCGCTTGGGAATGACCTAACGTCTCAGGACCCTTGCTGAATGGGTGTTTACCCAAGAAACGGCCATCGCGAGGTCTTGTCATCGTCTGATAGAAATGTGCTTCGCAAGCCTTTTTAATTAACGTGAGCTTGTGCTGCGGATCCTGTACTTCCTCGACCTCCCGAAATCGCTTGATGAGCTGATTAAGCAAGCTGTCTTCGGACAGGATGCCGCATATCGCGGAAGACACTTGAGGTCTGATCACTCTTCTGGCCAACCTAGGAGCGTGTTCTGGAGCACTAGGGGCTGTGGGCCCAACTTTATTTGTCCAATAGCTAGTACCTCTAAAAAGTGTTCAGCACTCAGCAACCTGCCGATGCGCTCCGTTTAGTGGAAGTCTGGATCTGCCAGCCTTATATTTTTGGGAATGTGCCATTCCGATGAATTCAAGTTCTGAGACGGTTGCGGTGATATGGTTTTGTCCATGACTTAGGCATCCAACTGCGTGGCATATCCTGACAATTTGGATTTTAGGTCAAGATTCACCTTATGGTACAACTTCTGAGTACTACGGCCTAATCTTTCAATGAGGGCAAGGTATGGTGTCGATGGTAAACCCAATTTTTTGACGATTCTTTTGGTGACTAGGTTGTGACTAGGTTGTCAGCCCGGATCCAGCACAGCTCGACAATCCATCATCTTCCCGTTGGTTGTGCCCAGAAGTACACGCCCTTGAGGTCAGGGCTCCATCAGAGTGTTAAAGCAAGCGATAGTGGCTCTGGATTTGTTTGCGGTTTTGAGTCTTGTTTCGGTGTTATCGTGATCGAGGATATAGTCTTGGTCTGTGTGGGCTTGTCGTCTCCAGAAAGATGTAGCAGGGTGTTGTGATCGTCGGAACACTGCTTGCAACTTCTGGCCGCACATCTGGAAGCCTGATGTCCTTCTCGAAGGCAATTCACGTACAGCTTCTTAGCACGCACGAAACCTAGTCTCTTTGCAGCAATGATCCTGAGCAAATCCGGGCAGTAGTAAAGCGGGTGATCCTGCTCACATATTAAGCACCAATAAGCTGTTGTGGCGGTCACGGTTGACTTGGTGGCTTTCGTACAGTTGATCTCCGGTTCCTTTGTTTTATGGCCGAGTGTCTCGAGGGCTCGAACAATTATTTAGTTATGTACGGCAAAACAAATACCAAATGCATCTTGCCGTGGCCTCCAAATGTTTGCACCGGGACTCTTTTGTCCCAAACTTTGATTTCACTATTTTTATTTTCAGTTTCAAATTTCTTTATTTGACATTTCTCTTAAAATGTCAACAGCTATGATACAGACCAACCAACAATTGAACAATGAAAAAACGTTTTGTTTCAAAGTTTTGACAAATTAAAAAATGAATGAAAAATGGGTTACTCGATTGAGATAAAATTAAATGTGGTATTCAAAACTTAAAGTTTTTTCGCTTTTATTTTGTGAATTGAATTAAAATGAGGACAATTAATATATCAATCGAATTTATTACGAATGGGCTAATTATTATAGAGCTAATTAACCTTAAATAACTATGCAAGTTGATTGAAGCGTTGGTGTTACCGGATCAGGCCATGATGGGCGCTCGGGGTATCAGGAACTTAACACAGGGTGCGTTAGCAATGATAAATCTTATGCGTTAGCGAGATGGACTCTAAGACCTTGTCTTCCTGCCAGAAGCTCTCATATTAGTCACAAGATAAAATGCTGGATGAAAACTCAGTCGGCGGAGTCTCGATGGCAATACAATGCGATGATGATGATGTAGACTTAGTAAATCCTGAGCGAAGGTGCCAAATTAGAGGTTAGCAGATTTTACACTTAAATTAAGTACAAAAAAGTATAGATTTCTGTTTGAACTGATTAAAAGGCTCAATTCCCTTTATGCTTCATATAGAATGGGTATTGCTGAAGACCCTATTTGCTAACAGTGCTTAGAAGTGCTTAAAATCTAGAATATGCTCACGGATAAATATGTATTGTTAATATAAAGTAGTGAGTGCAATAGACCAAGGTCCATGCGCTAAAGATCAGCTAGAACATCCATTTCGTCCCAATATGACACCAACTCAAATAAGGACGTCCACACTGAGAATAAAATGGCACTTGTAATAAACATAAGCAGTCGAGCAGCCCCGTGGTGATCAGGAGTGGCTGCTCCTGAAGAGATAAGGTGGTCACCCCGTCGAAACTGCTTAGTTTGTTGTTATACTAGTGTAAAGTAAACTGCATCCGTCAAGTTTCCATCATTTAGGCAGAGATGAGTGGTTCACTTCAGCCACTTTAACATCTTTAGGTTTGACATTCCCCTTGTAATGCAACGACCTTCTTCGGTGAAAGTAACGGTTACTTTTTGTGTAATGTTTGCGTTTGTCTCAAGCCTCCGTGTCCGCTAACTTTAACGAGGCAAAACAATATTGAATTACTGTAGAGTAGATTAATTGACACCTAATAGAACTTTTCTAAACACAATAAAAATTGATCGGTGCGTCTTGTAGAGTAGAGTACGCGTGATAAGTATTTTGTAGTGTAGCTTCGTGGTTCGACAAGAATCCGCCTCATATGATCCCGCAAATGCTAGTCGTCAAGCACGCGTACGCGGTCGTTAAGCGAAGCTAGTAGCTGAGCTCGGTGTTGTTTTAGCTCGCTGACACTTGTGCCAGACCATCGGCACCCGTGTCCTACATGGACATTTTAAAAATCATTACACACTAAGTACAAATAATTATGGTTTTCGACCACGATTTATTGAATCTGTATATTTAGTAGGTCAAGTTTTTGTATTTAGAAGACATTATTTGAGTTACTCATTGGCTTACAAAACCTTTTTGCAGAAGCAATCTTAATACTTCGTCTTCTTTGTTACTTCAGCAGACTAATTACATTTTGCGAAGGGGTTTTTATTAAGGACATAACAATAAATAAATAAATTTCAATAAACTAATTGTGAGGCATGCTGTGTGGCTAGTGGCACCATTTTGTTGAAACCACATATCGTTGATGTCAAGTTTATCCAATTCTGGCTACAACTAATCTTTCAACTAAACACGAAAGCGCTCTCCATTGAGTGAAATGACGGTTGTTTTCATCTACGAAAAAATACGGCCCAATCATACGTCCGGCATGAAAACCGTCCAAAACAGTAATTTTTTTTTGAATGGTTTTCCCATAATAGTAATCAATAGTAATTTTTAATAATTTCCACACGTTGCTGGTTCGTCAACTTTACTGTGATAAAAATGTTGACTTTAGCTAGCGTTTTGACACTGACAGTTTATTGAAAACTTTTTAGGGTATGTTCATATAAAGATACAAAATTGTTATGTCCCTAATGCAAAACCCTTATTAACTTATCACACATGTACCAAACTTTTTGCTAATTACCTTTTAAACTATTCACTTAAATTCCAATAAAATCTCTGTGCTACTTTCTCGTTTTGAAAATTATTTTTGAAAGACTTCATGACTTTCAAAATGAAATACATCTTCAACATCAATATTGAAAGATAAATCCAAGAAATATAATTGCAATAAATCATTTTTCATTTTTCTTTGGTGAAAGTTGTCAAAATGAGGGGAACAAATGGAGGGGAGAGAAGTCATAAGTATACAAATGGTTCTTTGGTTATGATTAGAGAGAATATTGTGTTGTGAATAAGAATTCGTTGATTAGATGTAATTCATCTTGTTCCACTTGTATTTCAATTTTTAATGTTACATTCAACATGGAAATATAAAATGAAATATTCTCATGTCCTTTGGTTTTCTGAGCTGCTGTACTGATGACTGTACGTAGTTTGGTAGAAGCCGAGCAAGAAGATTAATTAGATCAATTAATTGTGAGAATGAAGGGTGGAGTTCAATATTTTAGCTAGGGATGTTGGCAATCTTTGACATTCAAATATTATTTTTCTACTATACAGAGGAATGAACTCACATTTCAAAAAAATACCTCAAGCATCTACAAACTGCCAGGTCCACATACCTGTGCATTAAAATTTTCTTAAGCTTCCGCCTTCTTGTAACTATTTACTTACTTCAGCTGTTCCTTTGATTTATTTAGTTTTCATCTTATTTTCCTTGCTCAACAGCATATTTTCCTCTTATTTTTCGCTGCTATTCTATCAACCAAAACGGTGGCGTTCCTTTGAACATTCTTATATTTTTTTCCTTCCGTACTTCAACTTCTTCAAAAGATTCCGTCAAAGTAAATTACCAAGTAGATTTGCCCGAAAAATACAATCTAACTACATATGCCCTTGTAAATATCTGGAAAATTCTTTTTCGTCCTTTTCCTGTTCACTTGAGTGTAAAATGCGGAACCGCAAAGAGCAGAAAGACATATCTTTAATGAAATTGATTTTCATTTTACGTTTCAATAGATTTCATGTATTTATGTATGCCTGTGTGCGTATGATTTTGCGCTTGTGTGACTTACAGAATAAATATACATTTCAGGACATTTTATCGGCTCCGAAAAGTTGGGACTTTCAATGTACCAAAATTGTGATCACAATTTGTATCTATTTAACAGATAAATTGTGTATGCATTTAGAATCATTTATCTACTAATAAATTTAATAATAGATATCAATAAGAAAGATATCCTTTTCTTGTGAGAATCGATGTTGGAAAATATTTTCATGATGGGTATAAATGGGATATTATCGAGATGGTCCATTTTATTAGAGAAATGCTATTTTTATTCAATGTTGAAGGAGTTCTTAAAAGGGGAAGAATTTGAGAGTCCTTTTCCAGTTGAAGTTAAAGTAGAGAGAAGTTACAAAATGAATATGAAAAACAAACAAGATATTTATTGGTAACAATTTTTTTTTTCTTTATCTTATCCTAGTATCTTTTCAAATTCGATTCAAATAATTTTTTATCTATTCCTGTTTTTTGCCTGGAACCAATGCCGGCACACTCTATCATCTAATATAAAATATTTTCTAACCATTTGGAAAATGGTTTGCAGATGGGAAACCAATAAATTCAAACCGGAGGACTTTCTATCTACAACCATTTACCAGTATTCAAATATTCCTCGACTCGAATGAAAAACAGTCAACTCAGATTATGGCTATATTTCATGAAACGCTCCCTTGAGATAACTAAAAATCATATTTCATAACGTGCCATGGTTGGTTGACTGAATAGATGGGCTCGAGAGGTGAAGCTTTTTGCTCCTTTTTTTCAGGGCTGAAGCAATTTTTTCAGTATGAAACCGAAATTGTTAGCTCTCATGAGGTAGATGAAGGGGGCCCAGATTGATACTGTGATATTTTGATGGTATTAGCGAAGTTCGAAGAAGAAATCGGTGGAAGTATGTGGATAATTTTTTCGTTGGCCTAAATTTGCATGGAAGGTGAGATGATTAAGTAATCTCATATTTTTTCTACCACTGTCCATGAAGGGAATGGCGATAGAGAGAGCAAATGAATACTGTCTTAAGTAAAAATATGATAATCATGGATTTATGAACTGAATGGAAGTGTTTCTAGTTGAGAAATATCCTTTTTGATTGAAGTTTGAGGATGTATTCCACAATTTTTTAAAACAGGACCTGAGCATATATGCTGTTGCAACTACAGATGGGACCACTGTTGCAAACTTTAATTTTTATTGTAGAGGATCCTTTAACCCTGGGCTGATATTCTAAGGCTGACTAGCACTCAGTCAAATCGTGGAACAATCCTCTGCCCGTGTTGGGCCACATAGCATCAAAAATCCACCACAAGGAGGAAGAAAGGGAAAGAAGAGGATATTTTGGAAAATGAAAAAAAATCTTTCAATGAAATGGCCAAGAATAATTCAGTGCAAGATGGAATCAATCAATCAATCAAAAGCGCTTTATTTAATACTAATCGTTATAAATTTTAAAAGAATATAAAGCAAATTCCAAACAATAACAATAAAAAACTTAATTGCCCAAATGGCTCTCTAAATTTGTACGTTATCATTACACATTTAAAAAAAAAAAAAAAAAAACTATAGCAAATTCAAATCAATGAAGATTATTACATATTTTTTAAATTTAATTGGAAAAAGGAGAAAAAACCAACCAACACTATTCTAAAATTATTTATAATCTTAACACCACAGTGAACTTTGATCCTACACCTAATATGTTTTAACTTAATTCTAATAAATGCTATCAAAAACTTTATCTTATACTTAAAAAAATCTATAACAATGTTCCTAACCTAAGCGTTTTACCTTATCTCTAACCTAATATAATAAACATAATATAAACCTAACCTATACCTAGTTTTTAACAAAAATAAATAACAACACTAAATGTAGCAATAATGAGCTGAAACTCAAAAACTAAATAACGAAAAACACCAAAACTGAAAATATACACGAATAATTTAGACATTGTCATTCAGCCACCAATACCTAGATTGCCCCGTCTCAACTCGATCAGCCTCAACGAATCTAGCAAATGAGTATCTCCATTAGAATTGTTTGTCTCGTGAACTCAAGTTCGGAGGAAATTTTATCTTCTTATCGGTGGCCCGTCGATATATGTGATATATGATTGGGACGCCGTCAGAATCAAAAACATATCGATTCATGTCCAAATACACGAATGCTTCTGGAGGAATGAAGCCAGTAGCGAGGCAAGTCGCAATATACCCGTCTGTAGGGTGGAACGGCTGTGAAATCCAAGGGTTTTCACTCACAGTCACAGATCTTGCGATATGATTCCGAAGAAGCTTCAATATGAAGATATCGACCCACGTCACTTCAGCAGTTTGATAAATTCTTCTATTCGATATATAATGTTTCCAATCCGTCTCAGGCTTTCTGTACGAACCAGTACATGCACGAAGACATTTCCTTTCGAAAACTCTTAATTTTTCCATAGTACTAGCACTCTGGTTGTACCAGATCTGACATCCATATGTCAAAACTGGTCTAACCAGTGTCTTGTAACAGATAATTTTGACCTTTTGATCAATGTATCTGGAATGAAAGAGCTTTCGAAGGGCCATGACTACTTTTAGTGCCTTACTGAGCATGATTTTCACATGTTCATTATAGTACAGATACTGATCGAGATAAACACCGAGGTATCAAACACAGGATTTATGTGGAACCCGTTCTAGACTACCCTCACCAGCCATGATGTGGAAATCTTTCCAATTACGTTTCAGGTCTTGACTGACCCCCTGCAGCGTTGTCCGAAACAAGATTGTTTCACACTTTTGCGCATTGATTTTCATTCGCCAATTGTCAGTGTACAGCTGTACATCATTGAACATTTTTTGAAGATTGCTCTGAACTATTGTAGCTTTTTGGTCTGCCGTATAGATGATCAGATCATCAGCAAACGCTACCAATGATCGCGTTGGCGAGACGTTAAAATCAAAGCCGTTCAATAGCTTGCGAATGAAGATTGAAAAGAGCAGAGGCGCAGTAACTGTTCCCTGCTGTAGACCATTCAAGACCTTGAACTCGCGCATTGTTGTCAGATTTCCATCAGTTACAACAAACGATTTCCCGTATAACATATTACACATCATGGCGACAAGGTGTCTGGAGTACTTGTCCTGAAGGAGTTTAAAAATAAGTCCATCTAACCATACCGTATCAAAGGCTTTCTCCATATCAATGAGACATGCTCCAACACATTGTCTATCATTTAGTTTCCAACAGATGTCTGAGGTTACTTTCGTTATTGCATGTGTGGTCGAATGCCTGGCACGAAAACCAAATTGGCAATTCGGCATCAACTCATTTTCCTCAATGTGGGCGTTTAATGCTCTGTTGAGTATCACTTCAAACACCTTGCTGATGTTAGGCAGCAAGCTAATTGGGCGATAGCTTTTGGGGCATGAAGATTCTTTTTGTTTCTTCAAGATCGGAAATACCTTAGCCTTTTTCCACTCATTTGGGAAATATGAATTGCTCAACATGTTGTTGAACAATATGCAATAGTTCCCAATGGCAACCTCAGGCAAATGTCGGAGAACTACATTTGGAATACCATCAGTACCACATGATTTCTTGTTGTTTATCTTGCGAAATATGAAACACAAGTCTTCATAGCTGACAAAATAATCAATAAGATTCAAGCTCGGTATGAGGTCAGATGTTAATGTTTCATTGAAATGAAGAATTGATTGGCCGTTCAGGCTTGATTTGAAGTCGGAAACTTTTGCTTCAACGACCTCTGAAAAAATTTCGTTCCCTCCCTCAGGGTTTGGTAGATGAACCAATTCAAAATGTGTTCCAAACAGGGCAAGTTTATCCAATCCTTCACAAATAATCCTGTTTCCATTTCTATCCGGAGTCGTACTATCAATTTCGATACCAGCCCTATCGAGAAGATTTATCTCATCACTAGTGACTTCAAGATTCGATACCTTCACTCGAGACTTCTTGCGGAATATGCTATTCACTTTCGCAAACACGCCATCTGGGTCCTGTGGGCTAATACCTCTCAATTTTTCCACCCATTGATTGCTGACCTGACTCCTGAAGTATGACCGGATTAAGTTCCGGACATTCTTCAGATGTAATTTCAACAAAGCCAACGAGGGATGGTTGTAGTCCAAAAATCGTCGATAAATATTGTTGACGCGTGTGAGAAGAAGGCATTTCAATCTTTTCAACCTTGCGATGGTTGGTGTTTCATATCCTTCCATATTGTTTCGAAGTTTAATCTTGGGAACTACTTTCTCAATCGTTTCTAACGTCAGCTTCTCTAACTTCGACAAATAGACATCTATTTCATCGTTAGTTAGATTTCTGTCACTCGGAACCATTGAGCAAGAGTTGCCGCCATCAGAAGGGGGACATTGCTTCTGGTACTCGCGATTAAACTTCTTTTGAAACTTTCCCCAGTCTGTTTTTTTGAACTTCAACCGATGATTTTCGTGTTGAACTGGAATGAGGAAGAAATCATCCCTGTGATGATTGATTTCCATTACGATTGCGTTATGGTCGCTATCATAAGGAAGCACCTGCAGTTTCCGTTGAGGACTATTAAAGTTGAATTCGAGTCTTGCGTCAGCAATGCAAAGGTCCAAATATGAATTTGTCCTAGGGTATGTTGGGAAGTCCGACCCATAAAGATTGCACCTGTATTCAATTTGGTTCTCTGTTATCCATGATTTCAGGAATACACCTCTTGGAGTATTGGTGGCGTTCAGCCATGATGTATGCTTGGCATACAGGTCACCAGCAAGAATATAATAGTTATGCAGCCTGTTCAATTCGAGTATTTCAAACAAGGAATTGAGTTCCTCCTTGAGCTTGAGAACAGTTCCACCAGTTGCATAGGCAGAGATAACGATGAGGTTATCCCCACCTGGCAGTGAGATTTTGATAACGGACACTTCAAGAGATTCAAAGCTTTTGAATTCGACTTTTTCAATATTTTGGAAACGATAGGGTCTTCGTACCAATATCCCGGTGCCACCTCCCCCATCACCTATTACCCTATCGTTTCTTACGAATTCAAAATCCTTGAATGTCATGGAGTGCCATGAATTGAGTCGGGTTTCGGTTAGAAGCAGGATGTCAGGCTTTTGCCTGGCAATGAATTCAAGGAGATAATCACGCCGATGTAACGTAACAATGGAGTTGACGTTGATCGAGATGAGACGAATCCTATCCGTGGGAATGTGGCTGGATGACAACTTATTTTGAGGCATTTGAAGGTCCTAAACGCTGAAAAACAATGTTAATTTTCGAATCTTGTTTATCGATTCGCTCTGATAAGGAATTTAGTTGCTGATAAATTTTGAGAAGCAGCTCATTATTGCCACTTACATTATTTACACTATTTTCCGCATTTTCTGCTGGTCCTCTAGCGGCTTGTGCAAATGATACTCCGGGCTTGACGAAGTTCGGAGCTAAGACACTGCGGTGTATTTGTGTTTGCTTTGGGGCAGATTTCAATCTTGCATCCTGATATCGGGAGCATCCTCGATATGATGCCGGGTGACCAAAGACACCGCAGTTCACACAATATAACTTCTCTTTTGGCTCCGTCTGAGCCAATTTGCACTCACCAGGAGCATGCACGTCTTTGCATTTAACGCATCGGTAATGCATGGCGCAGTTGGCAGCCGAATGCCCAAATCGTTGGCAGCGATAGCACTGGTTGATTTCTCGCTTCTGGAGGCGTTCCCACCTCACCGCTCGAAAATTTAAATACCTTATTTGCTGAAGAGCGCTTGGACTGCTCTTATTTGTTATTTGTACCAAATAAAGTGGTAAGTTTTTTTTTCCACCGTTGACCTTCTTGTCGCGAATGTTTTCACTGAGATAAACTCGATTCGTGGTGCTATTTCCTTGAGAACCTGAAGAAGATCGACGGTATCTTCTCCGCAGTCCAAGCCCTTCAGCAAGAACGTCTGGTTCTTCTCGCTTTTGGGGGTATAGGTGAAGTGCGGAACCTCCCCAGAATTCAAAGCATCTTTCGCTGATTTGAAATCAACCAGTGATTTCGTTCTAATTGACAGCTTCTCAGAATTTATTCGTTTGATTTCGAAATTTGTCAATTTGTTTTCGGCTGCCAACAGCCGAACCATGTCTTTTCCGCTTTGACCGAAGACATTAATTGGCGGAACTTTCTCGGTATTCTTGGCTACTTTTTGAGGAGGACCAGCAGAACTACGGGCTGGTTTCTTCTCCCTATTTCTACTTTCATTATTTTTATTTTTTAAATATAAGATAAAATTATCGTCTTTATTACCTTCGTCTACCTCCATGTCCTGTTGGAGTCCATCCAGCGCCGCAAAGTAGTTCTGTCTTTCGTTGGTGCCACCAGCACTTAATACCTCTTCAGTTATTATTGGGGTTGCAGCTTTCTTCTGTTTTTCGATTTTTCGTATCGGACCACTCTCTTGAACTTTTTTTGCCGTCTTGAACATTTCTTCATACGTTTGAATTCTTGCCTTTAGCTCTTCGATTTCACTTCGAAGGTGACACACCTCCTGTCTATCCTCGAGCACTTGCCTTTTACGACCGGCATCTGCGGTATCCTGGGTGCTCGTGTGTCTCCGCTTGTTGACACTTGCCAATTTCACACCGTCACTTTCCCCGGGGCCCCCCAACGGAGGGAAGCCGTCGGGCTCCTCCATACAGCAGTCCCGAGTTGTCTTTGGTTTGGCCTTTTCTTGGTTTATGGGTACGGTTGGTCGATGCCTTCGACGATAAATTCTTCCCCAGTAAAATCAAAACTTGCTTTTGACTGGCTCGTAAAAAATTATTTCAATATTTTGAAACTGACTTTTGTGAAAAATTAATTAATTTTTAAAATTAATGACAGGAGCGATTAAAAACACGTCTACACGCAACGAGTGCTAGACGTAGAATCAGTGCAAGATGGAAAACCAACGATATATGCACATCAAATAAATTAAATTAATAAATAAAACCCTCCTTTAGCGAAAAAAATTCAAGCCAGATTATATAAAGAATTAATTTAAAAAAAATTCGTCAAAAAATAACTTAAAACAGCTACCCAAACAAACGTGCCAAAGATAAATAACTCACCCTTATTTTATGCTGCTGAACGCTCTGCAAGTGGAAAAGAAGGGGGAAATTTCATAAAATGAAATTAACTTAGTTTTTTTTTCGTTCTTCAGTTTAAAACAAATAAGTTACGTCACAAACATCTAAAGGTTGCTAACCCACTTGTCAGCTCCTCAAAACCATTGGAATTCACAAGGTAATGTAATTTTATTTTCTTTGAACAGTCTGATCACTTTAGAAAGGACTTACCATCGTTTTTTTTATAATAATTCAATAATAAAAAGTGGTCCTTAGAATAACTAATATTAGTTCACTTTTCCTTTTTCACGTGTTATAGTTTAGGGATTCCGCTACTTGATTTTTTAAATATTCTGTTTTGTACCGAACACTCGATTTACTCGTCTTTTTCTATTAATTGTCCATAGTGCTATTATTTTGCGTAGATTTTATCTTTCGTACACTGTTTATATGGTTGGTTTTATTTTCAACACAATGCTGGTGATTCGATTTTACAGATATATATTTCAACTGTAGTTATTTTTATTATTTCACTCCTTTCAATATTTAAATGTCCGCAGTTTGTTTTTTTCCTTCTCTTAGCACACTTATCGCAATGTGAAAAAATTGAGACTTATTTAGCTTTTCACTTTTCGTTTTCGTCTAAAATCCGAACTCAACGTTGTGTCGTAGTCGCTTTATTTATTTTTCTTCACAAATGCCACAAACACAAAAAAATTAATTCTTCCTAAATCGAACCAAACTTCTTCTTTTTCAATCTTTACAACTCATCGTTCACTACCCCGCTGCTAACTCTAGCTTCTACCTGGCTGCCCTAATCCTGCAACCCTTTACCCACCCCAACTATCCGCTGCCGTCCACAGTTAACGTGATTGAAGTTCATTACACTTCAATCCCGTTCCCTCTGCTCCTCTTTCAACTTTCGCCAAATGTAATGATTCCAATTACATATATGGTAATTTGCAAATTACCATGATAAATTTATAATTGTTTTACGATTGTTGTCTCATTGCAATAAATGCATGAGAACAACAAATATTATGGGAAAGAATGAAATTTTGTTACTAGGAAGGTAAGAATGAAACTTTATTAGTAGGATGGAAAGAATGTAATTCAAAAAAGAAACAATAAAATTTTGTTAATAGAAAGTTAAGGTTTTTTTTTTAAGTAATTACTTATGATGGAACAAAAAATGAATGGAAAATGATTTATAGGTGAGGGTAAGATAGATGATTATTTTATTCTACTTAAAAATAAGGTAGGAAGTATAATATTAACGATGACGGAGAATAAAAGAATAGAAAAATTATATTTAAAGAAAAAGGGTAAAGTACGTGTACCCAAAAGAATGTGGAAGATGATAGCAATGAAGTTTGAATGGGAAAATGCCAGCAACGTTGGAGTTTGCAACAATATTGCGAACGGAGTACATTTTTTACAGACTTTAATACGACAGAAAGTACTCAATTTTGAACGTTTATTTTTTAAATTCGCTTTTATTTTCGTGTAGGTTCACGTGTAACTTTTAAATGAGGATAGGCAAAAGGACTACTATTTCACCAACATGTTGGATTTGCTTGTCGTTAGATTTCTCCCGAATGGCATGTGAATTTTATAAGCGTAAAAGATAGAATCTGTTATGTAAAGTTCAACTCTCCCACATTGGTACCAATTTATCTTTCCTAGTACTGAATCTGAAGATTGATTCCAATCATTGAGGTTTCATATGGAAGACAACATAGCTTAAAATAACATATCAATTTTCTAGTGGCAACTCAATCCTTAGCTTTGGAAATATTAACACCAATATATGGCAACAATGGCCAAAAATTTGTAGTTTTAACTTTTTGCAGAAATGTAGGCGTTATTTTAAACCAGAATTAAGAGTTGAAAATCGTTTTTGACAAACTGTTGGGTTTGCGTTGGGTAAAATTTCGTGTAGAAAACATATTAATCGGGCAATGGTTAATTATAACTATCCGTAGGAAAAGAGTTAACTTTCTTCCTAAATTTTAGCTAAATGTTGACTGGTGGTGCAAATTTAAGTCAACCAAGCTGACTTTAATAGTGTTTTTAGCTTAGCAAAGTATTTGCTTTCCAAATTTTAGCTACGTGTCGGCAAGTGATGCAAGCCTATGTTGACATAGCTAGCCCTTTCAAATCAGCGCAGGGGTGGCTGATAGCACTTTGCTGGGAGTTAAGCTCACTGAGTTCTTTTGTTTTCCTTTAGCCCTCTGTTAAGACTTTGGAGTGTAGGCTAACGGGGGTTTTATCCACAGGTGGATCCTACTTTCTCACTTTTTGTCCCATTTGTACGCCACTGAACTTGTCCTCGAGCGTACATGGCAAGGTTGTCCCACTATTAACCGGTTGAGTTTCGTCTGGCTAAAGTGCAGAAATTCAATCTACTGTTTATTTTACAGGCCCCGTTCCAGCGAGATTTGCGGAAGAGCACCTCCTTGCACCTAGCCGCAGGACGCCGATGCCCCATTACATTTGCCTGAATACCGTACCTCGCCTGGTTGACACGCTTTTCTTTCCTGTGGTGCCCTCACAAAGAACGAGCAACATCCAGCATCAGTTTCCATGACCTCATAGACCACTAACTCCATTGGAGGAGATACTGCTACAGAAACCACGCACTGACCCACGTTCAATCCCCCTGGAAGCCTACCAGCGTAGGCAGTGGACAGTTGTTTCCCCGCCGGGGTACGATAAGCCTCCCCCAAAGCCAATGACGCGGAAAACAGATCAGACCGCTTGTCCAGCTCGTAACCGTTCTCCCCGGATTTCAACGATGGCGAGCCCCTCCTGGACATCTTGTGTAGTAAAGACTCCAACAGCTCCTGCATGAACTCACCCGCCTCCTCTTCAGAAACAGCAAGATGTCCCCGAGGTAGAACGACGAGAGCTTGCCCAACTACGTCAACAGGTGTCCGTACTCGAGACTTCGGAAGACCGTTTCCCTATTACAAAATAGATCGAATCCCTTCACACCAAGGAGTGAACAAAGAAGTAACAGTGCCGGTCCCGTAAGTATGGCCACATCCGGAGGCAACGCAATTGACGTACTAAGAACTAAACCACTGAACGAGATCACCCCGTCAGCACAAGCAGCAAGACGAGTTGTTTTTAATAGACCCAATATTTTGTTAGAGAAATACGTGCTGGTTACCAATGAATGTTTAACTAAGTTGACTCAGGTGTTTTTCCTATCTACTAAAGGACTCAAATGTGTTGGTAGATAAGAGGTAGCGTGACCACTAAAGGGTGAGTCTGTGCTCTTCTCTTAAGAAAAACTCGCCTGCGCATAAGTTATTTACCCCCAAGCTACAAAAAATAACATGCTTGCCATGTTGAATGACCCTAATATTGATCATTGGGCATAAACAAATACAATAGCATGCTACAAAAATTTGACATCGAAAGGCTCCAAGCGGTGTGTGGCGTGAAAAAAATCCCGGAAATCCTCAACAACCAGCTAGTTTCCATGTTATTAGAACCTCGCTGAAAATAAGCAACAAGCTCTCGATGGAAGTCAAAGTGGCAGTTGAGATTAGGTGGAACAGATGATTGGACTTCAAGCCCAGCACAAGAAAAATGACAGGTTCGATGATGAGTGCCAGGGTGCGTCAGATAAAAAAAACGTAAGAAGGGAAATCAAAAAGAAAAGAGAACATTACGAAAATTTCCGAAGAGTGGTAAATTAACTAAAGAAAATACTATGACAACCAATTGAGAAGTATCGATGTAAATTTAGCGAATAACAACACAAGCCAAGCAAATAAAGTACAGAAAAGCCTGGAACATGGTTATCAGCTTAAGGCTATGCTTTGCCATGATGACATCGGCAATATCATTAGTGATGAAAACAGGATCAAGGAAAGATGTGCATCGTATTCCAAAAACGTTCTTAATCCTTCACACAGCTCCAAAACATCGGAGCCTTTAGATGTTTCCGGAAAACTTCCGTTGGCCCACCTACTCTATAACAAATCCTGTTCTACAATTAAAGCCCAAAAACATAATAAAGCGCCGTGTATCGATGACATTCCACATTATACTGGATGACTTTGTGGAGCTATTCACAAAGTCATCCAGCACATATATGCCGAAAGAGGGGAGCCAATAAAATATGTTCCCTATCCATAAAAAATGTGACAAGCTACAGTCCGAAAACTATAAGGGCATATCATTGCTTTGTACAGCCTATAAAATATTTTAAAAGACCTAAGGTAATAAAATCGGATCATATGCCAAGAATATTTTTGAAGAGTATCAAGGTGGCTTTAGAGCAGATGGATCAACAAGAGACCAATTGTTCACTTTCAGGTTGGTATTTGAAAAATGCTCAACATAAGTGTTTACCAAACATTCATTGAACTTAAGCAAGTATATGACACTATTGGTCATAACGCGCTGTACCATATAATACTTTGCTTTGGCATCGCAGCCAAATTAGTCCGTCTTACCAAAATGAAAATGAAGTTGACGACCTCCCAAGTCCGCATCAACAACTAACTCACCGACGGATTTGACACAAATGTCAGGGGTGGACCTTGGGAACAGGATGATTGTAGAGGGAAAACGATAAACTAACGCGCACCGTTTGTTAATAATCAATTTATTGTGTTCAAAATACAATGACTTGGTTGATGGTTTGGATGCAACTGACTCTTCTCGATTTCTTGCCTGGTTGGTGCTCTTCAATTGGCGTTGGCATGACACTCCACCATCCTGATATTAAATCATCTCGATTCATTACTCCGTGTCTAAATCCGCAGCATCATCGTAAAAATCAAGTTCGGGGCTCTCGACAATCCACGGATTTAACTTTTCACTCGTATACACCGAACAGAGTTTCCGTTGGTTAGCACGTGCGATTCCCACGTCCTCGACGAGAACTCTGTCGTTTTGTAAAACACACGATATTTGGACTCTGACTTTCGAGAATCTCCCGTAGCAGCAAAAACGTTCTCTAGAACGATGAGATCTCCTTCCTAGTATATAAAAGGTTTCTTGTGTTTCGCGTTGAACCTCAATCTCCATTTCTCTCGTTCGGTGCTAATTTGCTCTGTAGATTCGGTTAACCATATCGCATTCTGTATGATCAGTAGTCGCTTCATCTGACGTAAGAGCCATAACTAGCCAATTTGTGATGAAGTCTTGCAGGCGATAATCGAATATCAATTCAAACGGACTAAACTGGATCACAGAGTGCCATTGCAAATTCAGAAATCAATGAAGATTGCGCAATTGTAAATCCCAATCCTTACGATCAAATGGTTCAGTTCTTAGAAATGGTAAGATGGACTGAGTTGCACGTTCGATTTGGCCACTTGCTCGTGTTGTTCTGATGGCAACCTTAATATGTTGAATCTCTATAGATGCGCAGAATTCAGCCAATTCTTGTGATATAAAAGCAGTGCCTCGATCGCTAATTATACGCTTAGGTAGACTGAATTGCAACATCAAATCCCTGAATGCGTCGATGACGGGCTTCGATTTCATAGTTTTGACAGCTCTCAAAATTAAGTACTTACTGAACAAATTAGATATTCCAATGATGTACAAACTACCTCAATGACTGCGTGGAAAAGGTCCCAGGTGATCAACGTGTAACGTCACCTCATCCAAATAGAGTTGATCCTCCGGTTTGCCTGCGACACTTTTATTGTAGCAGCACTCTAAGCATGCTGCGATGTACGACTTGATGTATTTTCGGAGATTGTTGAACCAAAAATCTTGCCGAACTCAATGACCCATGTCATCGTGGTAAGTGCGGATGATTTTCCACCTGACTGCGGTCAGAACTACGAATTTGAGATATTGGTCGATCTTACGATATAATTGACCGTTTTGAGCTGATAATTTGACTTGATCTGTTTGGACTGAGCAAACTCAATATCGCCTCTTAGAACTTCAATTAACTCCTTCAACTTCACGTCTTGTCACCAGACTTCGTTTTCTTCCAGACTTCGTTTTTTTCCACTCGCATTATGTTCCCCGATGCTATCTCTGGCTCGTTTGGTGGTTCGTTTGGAGTCCTGCTTGGAGCATCTGCGTGACTCATGCGTTCAGCCGGTCGATATATGATGCGGAAGTCGTACTCCTGTAGCTGTAGAAATCATCGACCGATGTGCGGTAGCAATTGCTTAGACGTTCTTGTGGTGCTAATTACGGCGCAATTGGTCATTATCTCGAAATGCTTACTGAGCAAATAAATGCGGAATCTTTCTAACGACTTGAGGATAGCCAAAACTTCAAGCTCATGACTATGGTATCTACTTTCGGATTCGCTACACTGACAGCTATAGTAGAAAACTGGTCTGAAATTGCCACCGTCATCTCATTGCATGAAGATTCCGGCAAGACCCAGTGTGCTCGCGTCATTGTGAACTTTATATTTCTTCGTCGGATCGAACGCACTGAGCACTGGATCGCACGAAAAAGTTGATGTCAATTTTTCGAATGTGTCTCGTTGTTCAGTCGAGCAACAAAATTGTGAATTGTTCTTCTGCTTCAACAAAAGTGTAACCCGCTCCATCCCAGAAATCTTTGAACTTCTGTAACGTTGTTTGGTTCCGGAAACTGTCGAATTGCACTAGTTATTTCAGCTCCTGGGTTTATTCCGTCCTCATTGACACGATGACCCAAAAACGTGATCAGTTTGGACAAAAAAGTACACTTAGAGGGCCGAAACATCATACCGGCATCTCCAAGTATAACCAGGAATTCACAGTGTTTGATTAAACCCTCGGCGATGGCTTTGCTGGGCAGAATTACTGCATCTACGTAGCTAACTGCTCAATTTACCATTTGCCGTACCAACTTGGTAATATCCTCATGAAAATAACTCGACGCATTGCACAGGCCGAAAGGTATCAAGTTGAATTCGTATTGGCCTGCAAGCGTGACAGATGCAGTGTATTTCCTGCACGCTTCTGCGATTGGTATTTGATAATAGCCGGATAATAAATCGAGAGTCGTATTAAATAAATTACCAGCGATCGATGATAGCTGCTCCCCAACAACTGGCATGAGGAATGGACGCTTTTCAGTGATAGCAAAAATCAGCACAGAGACGGTCCTCACAATTTTGTTTGCGAACGAGGACAATTGGTGACGAATATTCTGATGATGATGGACATATGATATCGTTTTTGAGCAGTTCGTTTAACCCTTTCTTGAACGCACTCTCGCTTTGCAAATGGTATATGATATGGCTGGCGTCGGACACGTTTTGAGGTTGTTAACCTTACGGACATCGTTACTGAGCTGCATTGGCCTAACTGAGCAAGCGATTTAGAGAAACATTCTCTATGCTCACCGATGAGCTGATACAATTGATCCTTTCCTTGACGGATAGCGTTGGCTCAAAAGTTGGAGCATTTTGGAAGGCGTTTTCCAATTGACAAGCTCCCGGTTTAATGATCAGTTGCTTGCCCAATGTGCAGAGTAGATCTGACCCCAATAAAAGTGGCTCCGAGATCAAGTCGTCATCCACCGGAAAAATCTTCGTATTTAGATTCTTACTATCCAACTGAATTTTGGCCTGGAGTATCTTGTTGCATGTTACTGAAGCTCCTCCGAACCCTCGTAGGGTGATCGGTGAACACTGCTTCACGCCTCCCATCGATATTGCGATCGTTCGTTGAATGAGTGTTATTTCGCTGCCGGGGTCGATGAAGGACTTAATTTTGTTTCCGTTGGGAAGAACCTCCTTGACAAGTGGATGTATTCTTTCTGTTGAGTTTATGCGACGAACATTACTTCATTTTCCAGACATCAGTTGGTCGTATGTGATTTTTGTTGACACTTCTCGTATCTTTGTTTCCGTTGCGGTTTTGAACAGTTCAGCAAAATATGCCTCACCTCAAGACAATTATAATATTGGATTCGATAGGATTCCGAATTGCTCGAAATCGGCTGCGCTCGCGCATTTGATGACATAATACCTCGCTGTATTGGTGGTGGTGGTCCAAAATTTTGTCTCTACTCCATTTGCGACTCCGAAATTTGAACGAAACTCGTTTCGAAATTCTTTATCGCGGCTAAAAGATCGTTAATGGTGTCGAAAATTGAGCTCGCGATCGCATTTCGCAAAGATGGATGTTGTAGCCCGTTCCTTATATACCGGATTATACCGTGATTGCTCAAGTTACCTCGTCTTTCCAATGCTAGCATAGAATAGAAGTAACTTTATGTTGGCTTGCTTTGCTCCCTGGTGTGATTTATCATTTTTATGTGAACATCAGCCTCACTTTTATGGCTAAGAAAATCTTGCCTCAATGCCAGCTTCCAGAAACCCGCGCAGAACCATCACTCCAAATTTTAAAAGGCCCCTTTAGGGAGCCTTGCACGGCGAACACCAAAACTCTATTGTGCCACTAATATGCCTTGGCCAGCTTCGTAACGCGATCAATGAACTGCGCTGCCGACAAGCCAAATTCGGACGATGGGTCGAAAGCTGGTAAAATATCCGTCAAATCTCGGATGTTATGAAAATGCGGTCCACTACATGCCCGCACTAAATTAGCCGATCGTTTGCATGCGTCAACTTTGAACATTGCCACCGGCGGTGTTTCACCCGATTTCATTGCGTTAGTGAGTGGTGATGTCGGTGACTGTACTACGATCGGTTGAGTGTTAATCTGTTCAGTTGTTGACGATGTCGCCAACTTTCTCCCATTAGATAACGTGGCGACGATAGCTGATATTAGCTTGCTCAATCACTACACTTCATCACGTAGCTCGCACACATCATCTTCACCCAAACACTCTGACATTTTCCCGTCCATTTCGATTTCGTCATTAGCTAGAATTTCACAGAGTCTTTATGCTAGCTCGGCTTTATACCCCTGCGTAGAGGCGTTCCGTAGTCTAAGTTCAAGTTTTATTCATTCCTAGTTAAGCGTATTGAACTTTTTGACCGGCATAGTGTGTTGATGGTTCAGATGCGACTGACTTTTCTCTATTTCTTCTGTGGCCAGTGCTCTTCAATTGGTGTTGCCATGACACAAATATCGAACTAAAGCAGGGAGATGAGCTGGCCCCATTGCTTTTCAATTTAGCTCTGGAATATATTGAGCCAAGTAGTAGCCTATACAAACAACATCAGCATTTGTGATGGTCATTAACAACTGCCAAGGAGCTTTTCTTGAAACTCAACAGCAAAGCAAAACTAGTCGGGCAACAAATCAATAATAATAAAACAAAGATCATGACGCAGTCAAGGATAAATAGCTAAAATACAAGAAATATCACACTTGGTGAACACAATATCAAAAATGTGGGTACATTTGGGCGCCAAAATAACGAGAAACGGTAATAAAAGAGACGAAAAACGCCAAAGAATACAGGTCGCAAATAAGATATTTTATTCACACCATATACAGGAAAACAAAGTTCCAGGTATACAAATTAGTAATAAGACCTGTGTTATGCCATACGTGTGAAACAGATACTCTAACTTAAGCCTTTGAAAGCCTGGTCCTGAGGCGAATAATTGGAGCGAAGCTAGACGGAAACCAATGGCGGATTTGGCACAACCATGAGCCATATGAAATTTTGGACGAGCCAGAGGTTTCAACGATTTTAGGACTGTGGAAGCTGCAATAAATTGGCTACTTGAATAGATTGAACGACCAACGGATACCCAAAAAGGTATCAATTGGGAAACCAGTGGGGAAACCGAGAACACGCTGGTTGGACTCATTCGACGAAGACAGTTCATCGCTGCTTGGATTTTGAAATTGGTAGACGGGATGAATGGACTGATAGAGTTGGAGGTACTAATTGCGGAAGGCAAAAGCCTGAGAGAGACTGTAGTGCAACGAAGTAGAAGTAGATACGTGAGTCTCCTGAGTTTATCTTTTGGGACTGAAATTTTAACAACCACGAAGAAAGTTGTAAGAGGTGGTTTGAGCCTGGATAGTTTAGTGGATTGTGAGAAATAGTAAGCAAGGTGACGGCGGGTCTGGAGCTTCGTATTAATAACAGGGGCCCCTTTACCACAGATAAAGTTTGGGTAGCCCCGTTTGTTTAACCTTTGCTTTTGATTCTTGTAGTAATTATATTATATTTGAAATTATTGTTTTAATTTTATACGATGGTGGTTCAAATATGATGGAGACAAACGATATAGATGGCGCGCATGTGCGTCTTGAAGGTCGTGGCTTAAGTATGTGAATGCTGAGTCCCTTACAAACAGTGTAGCATAGTTTTCATCGGAAGTGCAAGGTTTCACGCATGTGCTACGCCCATGAGTGAACGTCAAGTGCCGACCGCCGTCGCGGTACGTAATTTCATTGGTTTTTTTGTGTATGAAGGCGTTAAAAACACGGAAATATTTTTACGTTTGCGAAATCAGTTTGGTAGTGAGTGCCTGAGTAAGGCTGCTGTATTTAAATGAGCCAAAGTACTCAAGGATGGGCGCGAAACCGTCGAGAATGAGCCGCATGATTGTCGACAGTGAACGAGCATCACACTACACAAAATTTACCGCGTAGAATAACTCATTTTGGAGGACCGTAGGATGAATGTTTGAGACATTTTGGCTGAACTCATCAGTATTGGTAGTGTAGCGTCTATCATCCATGAACACCTTCAATATCGCAAAATAACGCTCGAAAAGGAGGAGAATTCCAGTACGAAGTGCGATTCATCTCCAGAATAACGCATGCCCCATACCGCGCATCTCACGCTCGATACAATATCAGAATTGGGATGGGAGTTACTGGAACACTCCCCTACAGTTTGGATTTATCACCCTGCGACTACCACATGTTTGGAATACTGAAATAGGCCCTCGGAGGTCAAAGATTCAACACCGACGACGAGGTAAAGGAGCTCATGTGCTCATGTCTGAGTTGCCCAGGGAATTCTTCGATAACGGCGTCGAAAAGCTTCCGGAAAGGTGGACAAAATGCTTAACTTGTAAGGGGGAGTACCGAAAAAAACTGCAAATTTTAGTAAATTTTTTCGATGGTAAATAAACGTGTCGGAGCATTTGTCTCGATCATATTTGAACTGCCCTTGTATTTGAGTTGATTCAATTACATACACACGTCCTTCGACGAGCTACCCAGACCACAAGCCCTAGCCGCATCATATTCGACTTTTAGGGTAACAACTCACTCTATCACATTTGAATTTGTTGGAAAGATGTGGTAAGCAAACGATTTTAAATATTTACTTGGGGTTGGTACAAATTTTATCAATTCCCTTTTTAAATACTACACGGAAAGAATTTTTTTTCTTCTTACGGAATAAAGTATTTTTTCGCCATGTAACTTTAGCGATCCTTGAGACCATACAGAACTTGCAATCAATTCACATCTAATCTATATTTACTTTTACAGCAGTAATAATATCTATACACAAGTTATGTAATGAATCTATCACGAAAGGGTTTATCCCGAATGCATCTATGGGAAGCAGTTTCTTATTGCACCCACATATGGGAATTATTACAAGTTTGTGTAAAAAAAGGATATGTTTCATTGCATCCATGCATAGTAGCAATTATTATTGTGTCATTTAGGAACAAATAGAAAAGATTTAATTTTCGATTTCCCAGAGTTTTATCACAGGCAATTGTAGCGATTGCCACCACAGACCTAAATCGCTAGTTGTCTCTCGTTCCATTCAGATATCCTTATTTGATAAAACATTCATTGCTTCGTACCATCAACCAGAAAGACAATTCCTCTACTGCCAACTACACATCAGCTCTAATTTATTCGCCATCTTATCGCGACCACGTAATCCGATTCTTCTTAAATATTTCACCCATGGACTCAAATCATGCAGACATATACCATCAATAGGAAATGATATCACTTGTCTCCTCAGTGGCATACTTTATTGCATCATGTCTGTACCTACGTGATCTCTTCACAAAAATACACGACTTTGACGTTGCCTCAGTATCCTTCCATCGTTCTTGCCATCTTCAGTCATACGATATTTTTACAAGAGCATGTTACATGCTTCCCGCTTCAGCTACTCTGCATAAAATTTCCTTCCAGCTTGTATTCACCGTTCCAGCAAAAATATACCATTTTAATATTTTCCAAGCATATCACGGTGAGGAAATACTGAGTTGAAATTTTTCTTCCACAATTACTTCCGTACTTGACAAAGATTAGAATCAAAAAGACATTACTTCATTTAATATTTCAAACCAAACGAACACTTTGCACTTGTCTCCTTAAATTTTCCGATATTGGGTTTCCTTGAGCGAATTGGCACGTGGTGTGAAAGGGAAATAAGGATGTACATACGAGTATATCCAGCTCAGAATGGAAAATAATGATAATGGATAGTTTTACTATTTCTACAGAGATAAAGGAAAGTCTCCGATGTCAAATTGAAAATTAAGGATCTGAATTTTGAAGCAAGGCTCTTAGTTTTTGGGTTTATCAATATTAAGCTACAATAAGTTTATTAGAATATTTCCTAACTCTATTTAAAACGTTCTTTTACTAGTGAGCCTCGCAAAGTATTGTCTCCCCAACTACCACCTCATAATATATCAATGGCAGCAAATTCAGTCAAAGTCACATATTCATCCCTTATTTGTATTCTAGATACAATTTACTTTTACTTGATTTTTACCGCCATCATTACTCCTCCTCGTCAATTTTTTTTTTCACCAACATTTACAGTTGAACGTATGAAGGACGACAAATTCTTTGATAGCGCTGAATAGGTAGGTCTACCATGGAAAATTTCCGTTGGTTCTTTTCTCTCCTCTCACTCTCTTCCTCGCTCTTTGGCTCCTTGAAAATTTATTCTTCTCAGTTGATATTCACTATGTGAATGCGACAACTGATATTTTCTCTCTGGTTGTATTTATTTTGTGTTTTCTATGCGCGCAGCACCCAAGAATAAAACATGTCCTACGTGAGCCATTATTTGCTCAATTACTTGGCATACTCACCTTACAAATTGACATAGAATGTTTATATTTATCGCGTATAAAAACGACAAAGACTTTGACAGTGTCCTGAATGGAATAACAAAATGATTTGATATGTAAGTTTCCTTTTTTTTCTCGAATGCTATTTTATCGCTGTTGGTTGATTTGAGGGTAGGTGTGAGATGTAGCCAATTTAGGAAGAATAGGATATATGCTGAATGGAGGAGACAGAATAATAGAGGAGATATTTATGTCTAGGGTCAAGTTGAGTAGAAGGATATGTTTCATCTAGGACTTGACACTTGGGCATATTTTGCTGGATAAATTTGATTTCGTGCTAATAATTTTTTCAATATTTATCAAAAGTAATATTTACAGCTTTAGAAAAACTACTGTAAAGCATGTACGCTAGCACAAATCCAAATCAAGTGTGAACAAAATTGTTTTTATCGGTGACACTAACAACTTCATAGTAAGCCTTACGTACAGAATGGATATAACCAGAAGAAATGTTTTGATTGGATTCGCTCAACTAGTCTGTGGACCTTAAAACGGTTGAGATTTCATGGTTCCATAGAAAAGCTTGTTCTCAACGAAAACCAAACAAGCAAAGTAAGTAAATTTATAATACTGGAAGCCACGTGGCTGATTTTAATATGATGTGAAGCTTACTTTCTGGGACTGTCTATTCAGTCCTCTTACATATATTGTTGAAACCTATGGCTGCTGACATTAATTTTTGGCAGAGGATTCTTGAAACCAGGGTAGCATGCTAAAGCCGGCTAGCGCTCAGTCATGTCGTGGAACTTTCCGGAATAACTCTGCTCATGCTGGGCAATCTCACATAAAAAAACGTACCACAAAAGGAAGGAAGGGAAAGGGGGAGGTCATGTTGGGAAATGAAAGAAAATTTTTAACCTTAGTACCTCATGGCTGTTTTGATTAAAATAAGAAAAAATAGCATGATTCAATAAAAGATGGATTTGACTAAATAAAACAAACAAATTAACCCTCTTTAAAATAAATTAAATTCAAACAAATAACAAAAATCAATTCTAGTCCATAACAAAAATTAAATTTCAAATAATTGAGAAGCATTACTCCCCTCGCTTCTGTCTGCGGAGTGTTCTACAACTGGAAGGGTGTGAGGGGACTCTTAAAATTTATTTTTAATTTTTGTTTTAAGAAAAATTAAATTAAGTAAACAACCACTCAAATTTTAAACGAATCCAATGTTTATTCTTCCTTCAATGGTCCGACCACTGTTCTAATTTTCTTTTCTAATTCGAATTTTATTCCAAAAAATTTAATAGTGATAACAAAGCTTGGCTTTTTCAAAATTAATATTACTTCACTTTTCCTCTTTCGCTTTTTTTATGCTTAATAATTCCGTCACTCGATTGTTTAAACATGGTGGACTTATTCGTTCATTCCCATTAATCCTTCATTCACTTTGCATCGAGTTTACCTTGCATATACTTTTCACACTATTCCTTAAGGTTATCACCCCAATATTAGCGAGACATTCTGACATGAATATGTAGACCACCTTCAATATCTGTTTCACATCCTTTAGTTTTAGAAAAAACACACCGTAACTTTTGATTTATTGTTTTTCCTTCTTTTTCAAGAATTTATCACGCTCGGAACACAAAATTAATATTTTTTTCGTAGTCGCCCGCCAATTTAAAAAGTTCCATCCACACACTTCCTTGCATTCCTTTTTTTCACTTCCTCACCAGATTTTTCCTGTTCTCTCTCAACTCTCGCTATTAACTCACACTCTAATTGTCTCCACCAAAAATTTTCGTTCCCAAATCCAAATCCAGGCTCACTCGAAACTTTTCAATCCCGCAACTCTTTATTTTTCAGCTACCACTGCCGTACCGAGGTAACGTGATCGAAGTTAAATACACTTCGGACCCGTTCCTCTTACATCTTTTCATTTTCGACTAATGCAGCTGTAGTAATCGAGCAGCCCACCTATACAAACTACTCATTATAATAACAACGCAATAAGTGCGGAACAATTTGATACCCACTTTATTAATATTATTATTACTAACTCCAAATAAGCCTCACCACTATCACCGCTACCATGATTGATAAAAAGTTTTATGGAAGAAAACATAAAAAAACTAACAAATACAATCTATAATGTCAACACCATTGCTACACAATTTAGTGAAGCAATTGCGAGATTGCAAAACCGAGAATCTGCCGATACCACCATTAAGAGACGCGTCACGGGAGGCGGTAAATAGAATTGATACAAGGGGGACTCGATTGGATGCAACAAGTTGGATAGGTCGCGTTAGGTGTGAAAGTAATGCGCTCGATTGTGCGTGGACGCGAATCTGTTTGGCGCGCCTGGGCTTTCCTCGTTTGATTGTCCCAGGATACTATAAATCTATATAAACTGATATGCAAATTTCTTTGTTGATGTCTGAGATCAAATTAAAATTAAACAAATTTCAATGCAATTCAGATGAAAAGTATAATCACAAAAATTGAGTTGTAAATGTCATTAATGACGGTAAGTGTGCGCAAGTGCAAGTGTGAGTAACACAGAATAAGTGCACCTTGAAAGCAGGAAAGTTTGAAAGGCGGAACCACGCAAAAAGGGTGAATTTCTTTCTTCACAACGGAAGTTTTACGGGAAACATTTTGACAAATTCCTGAGTATAGTGCTATCGTCAACCCCGTAAAAAACGTGTTTGTACTTTTAAAAGCGTTAGAAGAAAACAGTGCTGTGGCCTACAAGAAAGCTTCGCTGAACTTCTTCGTGTGTTCCAATAAAAGCGTAAATGGTGAAGACAAATCGTTTGTCGATTACGATTGTAATGCACATTTCCGAGGGCGATCGATCGACAAGTGGCATACCTATGATATTTCGGTGACAATAGTCTTGGATAAAATTAATGTTTGCATAAATAATCACTTTAATGATCAATTAAAATAAGACCTTGACTAACAACGCCGGAGCACTGCGTGCGTATTAAACAATAGAGTTACATTTTGGAGTTGGATGAAATCCAGAACAAAATTTTGAGCGTAAAATGCGAAGACTGTACTGCCAGCCGAGGTGGCTGTAAACATGCCATGGGATTTTTAATGGGGTTGCATCGTCGAAAGGAGGAGCTTTTGACAACTTTTACAAGTGTTATTGGAAAAAATCATAGCTCTTAGGCATCGGTACTACACTTAAAAATGATTAGGGCTAAAGACTTTGGTACAACAAGATATGTAGTTGAGCAGGTTGAAAATGATTTTTTCGATAAAGTCGTTGTAAAACATCGAGAATTTCAAACGCGATGTTCATTTTCACAGTATGCATGCTAAAAAAAAAAGAAGCAGAAAAGTTACCAATGCATCATTTAACTAGTTAATTCAAACAAACTTATGTGCATCATGATTTTGACTCTTTTTTACCCCTTTTTTGTGGTTGGGAGGGGAATGCCTATTTACGCACAGAAGGTGGGACTCCCATGCTTGCAAAAAAGTGACTGAACTACCCACTAAACACCTCCCCTGTCAACCCGAGAACCCAGCCTGGAACCGTTTGACACATTACTTCGGGCCACATCTTGCTTTGTTACACCGTGAGGTGCCTTCAAGCTGGGGGATCCCTCTCTTAGCGGGCGTTGTGAGTTCCATTTATCTTTTAGGACTGCTCGAACCAAATGTGCCACCTGGTTCCATTTATCACCCTTTTCCGCATCATTGCAACTATATTATCCGGGTTGAGCTCTCCCGTCTCCCTATAGAGGTCCCTTCCATGCACCCTACCATTCCATGCACCCAAAAAATGTGTGGCAGGCATTGTCTTCGTCTGCTGCCAATCGTTGAGTGAACACTATCTCTCCTCGCTGACAAGCATCTCCTTCGCATCCTCACTTCAACGCAGATAAATAGCGCGGTGCTCTCTAGTAAAGAGGGTGACAGGTATCACGCCTGCAATAACTCTCACCACCGAATCAGAGACTGCCGGATACGATGATGCAATTCTCTGTGCTCCTCTCTCTTTACTTGTGCCAGGCGTTTTCGGTATACATCCTTACTGAGAGCGTCGCCCCATATTTCTGCACTGAGCCTACAGCACTCATCAAGAAGCATATTCGTGATGGGCTACATCCCCTTAGGTTGGCTTTAAGTTGACTCAGAGCCGATACTCCTGAAGCAGCCCTTTCAGCCGTTTCCTGATTTGCTCAGAGAAACTAATTTTTGTGTTGATCAGTAGCTCCAGGTACTTCACTGCCACATTCGACTCGACTAGTATGTCTGATCATCCTTACTCTAGGAATGCTCTTTTCTGGTCAAAATGACTACTTCAGTTTGCTCCAGTGCTAGGCTGAACCTGCGAGCAGTCATCGAGTCTCTCATTTGGCGATTTAGCCTACCTAACCTAAGTTGCTCTTGTTCAACGGTGCTTTTAGCGACTATAACCCCAACATCATCTGCATAGCCGATCAAGCGTGACTTATCTGGCATCTCAAGTCACAACAGCCCGTTGTAAGACACATTCCAGAGGTCTGGACCAAAGATAGATCCCTGGGTAGTACCCGATGTAGTTTCCATCCTTCTGTGGCCAAGTATTTTGTCGCAAAGTAGGCTTTGGTCCTTCAATGTTCCTCAAACGCCACATCAAATATTCTTGAACTTGAAAAGAGTTTTCTAGCATATCCAGAATATCCGCCCATCTAGCAGAGTTAAAGGCGTTTCTAACGTCGAATGTCACCAACATTCGCTTGGTGTGGCTATACGCCTCTGCCTTTTGGACCGTGCTCACCATATCTGCAATCACATCAATAATGGAGCGTCCTGCTCTAAGGCCGTAGTGACAAGGAAATAGGTCCCCAGCAGCACAAATTGTGTCAGTAAGTCTTGCCTTGATGAGTTTTCCTAGCACTTTTACAGCATTGTCTAGCATGCACAACGGGCGGTATGCAAACGGCAACTCGGGATCTCCCTTCCCTGTGCTGATCAGCATGAGCCTCACCTCCTTCCGTTGTACCGGGAAAATTCCATCCCGTAGGCAAGCGTTGAATGTGCTGAACAGCAAGTCAGGACAATTGTGATTGACAAGTTGCAACACCTCAACTAGAACACCATCTGGACCTGTAGCCTTCCTCGCTTTCAATGAAAGCACTGTCTCTCCCAGTTTCGGCTGTGTAAGGAGTGGACACTAGATTGCTGTTTCACCATGGATAGCATCAACTTGGACGCGATGGGTGGGAAAGAGTGCCCGCACTATTTTGTCCATCTTTTCCACATCATATATACAAGGCTTCCGTAGAGCACCAAGCTTCCGCATAACTAGTTTGTAGCCAAGGTTCCATGGATCTTTGTTCACACTATCCACTAGATCTTGCCAGCAGCGAGCCTTGTTGTTGTTAATCAATTTGTGAAGGCGTTTCCTGGCCGACTTATATGCTGCTGACCGTTTACTGCCACGTCACAGTTACGTGACCGCTGAGCCTCACGACAAAGTTTGTGACATTTTTAACGATTTCAGTCGACCAGCAGTACACTGGGGGCTTGCCGTACCGGGGTTTTCAATGGAGCGTAAGGCAGTGCAAACACTCGTGATGATGCTCATAGTTGAGTTTACCACGTTTGCCAGTTTGTCCATCCCCCGTGAATCTCCCTGCTGTAGGCACCTTGACAAACCTCTTGACGTCAATCCTTCCGATGTTTCACCTAATGGTAGAAAGACAAGAGCGGGGGCATCGGGAGACAACATTACTGATCACAAGCAAAATGCACTGATGATCACTGGCTGAGTAGCCCCCTAATACTCCGTACTTAGGCCTACAAGGTGGATGTCGCGTCCGGTATGGTTTACATCGAGCAACGTCCTGGCCCCTATTTCTCCATTTGATTGCTTTAGCGCTGAAGTCTCCCCCAACAAGCACCTTGCCGCCTGCGTTTAATACAGTGCCGTCTTAAGCATTAAGCTTGGCTTGGAGAGATGATATCGATTCGTTCGGCATTAGATACATACTAAATGAGGTGGTCCCTGAGCATGAAACTCACATGAAACCAACCACAGCTCTCCACCTGGAAATCACTGCCCCAAACCCAGATGGTGGTAGTATAAGCTTCATCCGTATACCATGACGGAGAACTTTTGTCATTGTGTTACTCACTTAGCAGCACAAAATCAGCTTTCATGTCCCTCGCAAACTATTTAAGTAGATTTTGTACGGCTGAGCTGCGGTTAAGGTTTAGCTGCAGGATGTGGGTCATCGAAGCTCTGATTTTGCCTCAGCTATGTCTTCTTGGAAAACTTACCATTTTTCTGATCCCAAAACGTGCACAGCATTCGACCTTGGATCAGTATCCTTGCAAAGAATACAGTGTGCCTTCTTTGTACACTCTTTTCTTTTATGTCCCATTTTACACCATTTGTAACATAGGGAACTCCTATTGAGCCCTTTGCGTACTTGTGCGGTGTGATCATAGCCAAGGCGTTTGAAACATTTAAGAGACGCTACTTTTTGTCGGATCCTACAGCTAACACACCCTTTTATTATTTGGCCTTTATTCAGATATTGCTCGGCGTCTTCTTTGGTCAAGTCAATGATGGCCATGTGTTAGCCGCCATGGTTTTCTGGTATCAGCCTACGCTAGGAAGTTCTTTTTTAATGGCCTCTTCTACCTCGGTCAGGTCGGTGAAGTAGTCAGTGTCCCTTATTTCGATCGTTGACATCAGCCCAAGTGGGGCTATGGTCATGCTTTTGCCGAGAACTTTCTTTATTGTGCTGCAGAATGCTTTATAGTTGTCGAACTCTGGTCCAAATTCGACCAGTATGTCACCCGACAGTGCTGGTCGTACGCTTTCATGACAGTATTGGTATCTTGAGACTTAACATTTACCCTGATATCCCGCAGCACTTCTGCGTAGGATCGGCCATCTTGGGGTTTTATGAGTGGTGCTTCCTGCCGAGGTATTTTTCGGGGTTCCTTCCTCTCGTGTTTCGTCCCAGCTCTTTTTTCTCATTGTGCGTCCGGGCTAACTTTATTGCACTTTTGAAGAAACATCTTTGCGGCTTTCTTTGTTCTTTTCCTTCTTCCTTCTTTTATCAAAATCTCCTTCAATTCAGGAAAAATCCATTCTCTTATTGATTTTTAATGGTGGGGCTATCTGCACGTGCGCCTTAGGGTTAGTCCTCAGCGCTTTTTTGACCTTCTGCTTTTCTGCGGCCTTCAGGTTATCTTCGGTCTTTAAACAGCTCCTCTGATAATGCTCCATGCAGTCTATAAGCTCCTCTAGTTCAAAAATCCCACCTTTACTCCTTTGCTGATTTTCGGCGAGTCAGATGCAGATTTTAATCTTTTGAGAACAACTCCCGCTTTTCGGATAAGTCTTTCTTCATCATGTCACCGGGCGGCAATCGCACTTTACGACCACTTTTGCTGGGAAAGCTTATTGGCTTCCATTTTTGAGTACAGTACTTCCGCTTCATTTTTGACGTTGGCGTTGAAATCACACAACGGCGCTTTATTTGTCTGGTCACTCCTTTCTTTTCCTGACGTAATTTCTTTGTAAACTTCAAAATTATTCGTTACTATTTCGGGATTAGCAACAATTGCTTTGGTCGCTTTGGTGGTGATCGCAGCAATGAGCATCAAATTCTCGATGGTCTTTATATTTTTCCCCTCCACTCAAACACCTGGTGCATCCTGCAGAGCTTTTAGGATACTCTGGTGTTCGCATCATTTTTTTGCTTCGCTCGAATACCATAGGAATCTCAATCTGGAGAAGACTGTTTGCTAATCTCCGTTTTTTACCCTTTTTCACTGTCACTGTATTAATCATCATTTCTGTCATAGTTGGCAGCGCAATTGATGTACTGTAAAGATCGCAGCTGCAGTCGCTAGCTACGTCGTCTTCGTTGTTGTTTCTGCTTCTTTTTGGATTTTTTAAAATCTTTTTAGGGTTTTTTAGCTGTCCCAGTTTTATTGGGTCCTCCCTCGGAACCGCTATCTCCCTTTGTGTGCGTGGTCACCTTTTTGGCCCTATTGTTATTTTTGTAGAGCAGTAAGGGCATATTAGGGTTGGCACAAGCCCTTATGGGGGCAAGTGCTCAGCGCTAATCAGAATCCATCTCAACTGAATCTACTCCACCAACGCAATGGTGCGAACTTCAAACAAACTCAAAGGCCTACGAAGCTTTTACTGCGACGGAGATTTTACTGGGATAGTTGAATTGAGGTAGTTCACATACGAGTGACACTTTGGCGCTACCATGCAAAGCAACTAGGTCGAAACCATCATACTCGCCTGCCCAAAGCATCAATTCCAGTTCGTTGTCCAAAGCGTAGTCCAGATCCAGTCAGGGTCATTACTTGTCATCCCAGAAGGGAACCTCACGGTGCCCCCTATATCCTAGGGTTCGTGGGAGCAGTGCTCACCAAAGAATGCCAGCCTCCAAGAGTGCTCCAGCTGATCAGCATTCCCCCTGCGAGAATTTCCTCGGGTAGGCGGGGGCGGCACTCCCCAAAGAGTGCTAGCCTGCAAGAGTATTCCTGTCTGTCAGCATTCCTCCTGCAAGGAAAATATATTGGTTACCCTCAAAAGATGGGTCTTGAGGCAAGTAATTGGAGCGAAGCCAGACAGGGAACAGAGGTGAATTCGATACAATCATGAGTTGTGTGAAGTTGTTAACGGACTGGCCACGTGAACGAAAGATACCCAAAAAGGTATTCATTGGGAGAACTGAAGGGCGGAAACCTGTGAAAGTCGAGGAAATGCTGGTCTGATTTAGTTGACGAAAAAAGTTCATCGCTACTTGAATATTTAAAGTGGAGAATGCGGTCGATAGACCGAGACAGCTGTAAGTGCTTGTTGCACGAAGAAAAGGCTCAAGAGGGGCTGTAAGTCTACGAAGAAGAAATGTTTAACAATTATTAAACGTGAAATCCTCAGCATTGTAGACTTATCAAGAGCCAGGACAAGAAAAGATGCAACTCACAAAAGCAGAAAATGTTACTGTAAAAACTAGTTACAAAAAATACATGTTAAACATTTCTAGTTAGAATAGAAATATAGAAAAGAGCATGAAAATGATTAAAGGTAGACAAAAGTATTGTTTATGTAGGTACGAGTACTTATAGTTGGACTCTATTTACAAACTTTATTTTGAGTACATGTTCTCCACTATTCAGTGCCTATGGAAGAAGTAAGGCATTACGATCAAAAACACAAGCAGGGTTCAGATGATGAATATGGAACCCTTCATTTGCATGGTTAATGCACGTACAAGGCCATCGTTCCCAGGATAAACTTCTATAGTGCGAGCTAACGGCCATTGTTATGATTGGGCATTGTCCTCTTTCACCAGGCACACATCACTAGTTAGGACATTGTTGAAGTCGATGGAGTTCTTCATTGGACTTCCAAAACTCCTTGGACCAATGTTTTGTTAGCTGCTATCTAGTATGTCAGGGACGTCAACTTGTGAAAAAGACAGCAGCAAGTCCGCAATAATTGAACCATCTGTTGGATCATCCAAGATAGGACACAGATGTCGCAAGTTAAAACAAGGGTTAAGTTGTACCAGAACTATCGTCAGTTCTTCAAACGTTAATAAAGTGTTGAGCATGATTTGGCCTGAATAAATTTTTAAGCGATTTCACGTGCAACTCCCATAATCCTTACAAATGCAACAGGTGGATTGGAATGCCAATCGACTTCTCGCGTTGTCATAGTGTCCACTATTGCATCATTGTTACGCAAGTGTTTGCACAAGCCGATGTTTACTTCAATGAGATTAAATCCTCTTCTTGCGACAAAGTGGTATAAAGTAGCTAAAAATGCCATCGTGGTAGAATTTAAATTCTAAATGAGTCGCTCTGATCGTTAAACAAAATAAGAAGGAAACATAGCAGTTGACGGGTTTGTAACCTTGGACCAAAGTAGTCACTACTCGTATGTAATGGCACACAACTGATGTTACTCTGGGGAAAAGGAAAATCTTCTATCAGCTACCATACAGCATTTGCCTTGCTCTTTAACCATCTTATATATAATTTCCAGTGATAGCTAATGTCAAAGTTTTTTGTTCTTTAAAGTTATTTCTGTTCGGCAATTCATCATAAATCGAGTTTGCAAATTTTTCAAATTCATGAAAAACACTGTTCAAATTGTGTTCGAATTTTTTTCTGTAATGTAGGACAATTTTTGTTGATTGGTCATGTCAATAAACACGGTTGCTGTGTTTAGAGCGATGGTAATCCACAACCAGTTGTTGAAACCCATTGAATCTAGGAAAACCAACGGTTGGCGCGCTATATGTGCCTAGTGAGATAATTGGTTCATACGTCTTCAAAAATAGTAATGCTCACAAGATGGCAGTCAATGGTTAGTGGTACAGAGACATGATTACTAGCTTCTTGGCACCTCAGATGGATGGCATTAATATCACTGGCATGTTGTTTCACTGGAGACCACCGAAGTGGCCATCTTGACAAAAAAAGAATCCCTAGAGTAAGGATGATCAGTATTGGGGATATACGAATCGAATCAAAGCCGTCGGTGAAGTACGACTCGAAGATGAGTTTCTCAACATCGGCTCTGAGTCGACTTATGGCCAACGTTGGAGGAAACAGCCCATCAAGAAGACGCCTCTTAATGAGTGCTGTAGGGTCAGTGCTACTGTACGGAGCAGAAGCAAGAAGTGATTATGTAAGAAGAGGATTACTGAGAATTGCATCTTCGTATACGACAGTCTCTGATTCAGCGATGAGAGTTATCGCAGGCATGATGGTTGTCCGCGAGGAGAGACAGCGCTCGCTCAACGATTGGCAGCAGTCTTGTGTGAATCGCACGAAGGAAGATGGACTGCGTGCCTCATCTCAGATGTGAGAGCAGGGCTAAATCGAAGGCATGGTGAGACTGACTTCTATCTGACCCAGCTTTTGAGCGGGCATGGGTGTTTTCAGTCTTACCTGCACAAGATTGAAAGGTCACGGTGTCCCGATTGTCGGTATTGCCCAGGAGAGGAGGACAATGCCTGCCACACATTTTTTGCGTGTACCAAATGGGTCAGGCTGCAAAGCGAACTCTATACGGAGACGGGAGAGCCCACCCCGGATAATACAGTTGCGGTGATGCTCGAATCGGTTGACAAATGGAACCAGGTGGCACATTATGCTCGGGCAGTCCTAAAATATAAAAGGGACTCACAGCAGCTGGGGGCACAGGGGCTGGGGGATCACTTTACTGGCACTTCCTCTTCCCCTCTCTCCACCCGCTATGAAAGCTTGAATGCGCCGTTAGAAAACTTTTTTTGTAGTCTGTGTGGTCTAGTGGTTAGTACATGAACGCATAAGCCGAAGGTTCCAGGTTCAAATCTCGTTGGGAGCAACGTGATTTAGTTCAGGGGATTTTTCGGACAAACTACGAGTGTTCACTCAGTGGTGATATGTACTGATTTAATCAGATCATATCATAGCTGAGCAGGCACACGGGAGTATGCTACTGACCAAACCAACCTCCGAAAGGATCAATATGGTCATGAAAATGAGATACTCTAACTATCTCTAAGCGAAGGCTCGAGAGGGGCTGTAGTGCTACAAAGAAGAAGATAACTTTTTTATGGGGGTATGTGAAGTCAAATGGCTACGTTGATAAGCCAAAAACAATTAAGTAGTTTGAAACCAGTATTTGATGCGTTATTGTCTGTGCGAAAATTGGACCTCCAGATCACGCTACGTACGCGCCAGCTACGGCGGCCGCATGGCGGATCTTTATATATTAATGATGATGAAATAGTTCTTATTTCAAGGATATTGGAAAAATATTTCTTTGTTTTATTTCAATTTAAAGTTCTCCGCCTCTAAAAAACACCCTTCAATATATTATATGGCTCCAATCGCAGGTTAGAAAGTACCATGAGTCTATTTCTGGTAGAAAAAATTCTACAATAGTTCACTACTTACGTATTATTGATGTCATAGTCCATTCACGTTAAAATTTTTCATTCCTTATCATCCTTTCTGCTCCTCATACTTTCGATTACACAGTTTTCTCAGTTACTACTCTTGCATTAGAGTAAATTTTTTATTAGTTTTCTTGGAATTCCAATTTCATTTTTTGCTGACCATTGGCGACTCGGTTGCTGGCCCTCTTCTTCAACTTTTTCATTTTCATTCATTCTTCCACATGCACACGTTCACGATCCGAACAATGCGAAAAACTTGAATTCATATAAGGAAAAGAACAGAAAAAGTTTTAAGGTAAATAGATGTAGGCGACAATGACGAGAACCAAGCAATTCAAATGGACTAGCCGAGTCCTTCCTAGCTTGCACGTTTAGAAATGCCCTCAAAAAACAGAAGAACTTTCAAAACACTCGACCAATATAAAATATTCCATGGGAAAACAATGACCAAAGCATGAGAATAGGTCCGGAGAAGCTATAAAGACGATAAGGAAGGCAATGAGTCCTTGCCCGGGAATTTTATGAGTGAAACTGCATATCACAAAAAATATTTGACTATAAACGTGACATGAATCGTTAAAATTTTAGTTTAGATAAAATCATATAAATATCTGTCACATATATGTAGATGTCCACCATCGACACTCTACTAGTCCGAGTATGAAAGCTTTGAAAACATCTAAGTCCTTTTACTGTCTACTGAGCAGGAGGAAAGGAAGATTTGGTTACAACCTCCCCTTCTTCAAACACGGGGGTGTATAGTAAGCGGTGATGGTGGTCATCATGAACATCATCTGCAGATATGGGTTAAATGAACTTTAGTTTTGCTTTTCGTTGCTTTAATTCTGTATCCTTGTTCAGATCTCACACGTGTCCTAGGGACATCCTTTTGTAATTTTTCTTATTTATGACAGACTTTTATGGTTCAAGTTGTTATTGAAGTTGGTCATTTGGAGCTATTAACGTGAACAGGAATGCTATTGGTGGCAGAAATGAAAAAAAAGGGAACTACCTGTATATGAAATGTAGAGTTAGCTGGACTGCAAACGTATGTTCAAAAGGAGGTAGGAAAGTAGATTAAAGTTTTTGCTCATATTGAGCACAATTGGAAGGTGCAGGGAATTGGTAAGTGACTGTTTCCCTAATATCACTCTTTTCGTGTGTTGAATTCATGTTGAACATAAAAGCAACGACAATAGGACAAAATTCCAATAAAAGTAGATATCGTGTTTCCAGAATAATTGTTGTCCTAGGACAAGTACATTTTCTTTTTCAGGATCGCTTTGTTAGAAGGTGAATTAAATGTTTTGCTTTTGTCTTACGCTGGAGGAGTTACTGTTGTTTGGTGAATTTTCATTCAAACATTTAAACACGAGATCCATACTATTGCAGATCTGCCCAGGTAATTAGTGAAAAGTAAGTACGCAGGAAAAGAAGAGTGAATGCATTTTTTTCGTTGATTTTGCACCTTTTTAGCAAAAAATATCGTATCTGAGCTTTGCTATGATCCATAAAAATACAAAACCATAAAACTGCATGAAACGTTCAAGATGATGCCGTTTTTCGAGTTCATGATCTCCAACTTGAATGATGAAAAACATAAGGAGCTTATTGCCAATTCGATATCAATTAGAACCTAGAAAAGAATCTAAAGTAAAATTTATACTTTAAGTAACCTCTATATAACTAGCAACAAACATTAATAAAAGAATAGCGTCTAGCCTAATCGAAGGAGATCGGGATAAGAGAAGGAAGGAAGAGGCACTTGATGGGCGTAGAATCAGACAGTGCTGACAAAAAGAGCGAAGGAAGTTGCAAAGAAACTTCTTCAAATCGTGCCAGAAAATAAAGTTTGCACGGGCGCCTAACAGGAAAAATAGAAGGACCTTATACAGGGTCATCTATTTCGTGGTAGGGAAACTATAACCCTGCCATTTGACATCTATCAGAATTAAATGTGATTAAAGCGTGTTTTTTCGTTGGAGGTTTGCCATTTAAAAACATGGATAGTTTAACAGTCGAAGAACGCGTTAAAATTATTCAATTTTTATTATAAAAATGGTGATTCTGCTGTATCAACATTTAAGGCTTTTTGGCTTTTTTTTTTTGTGGTAGGGAGGTGAAGGCATTTATGCCCGCCGAGTCTGGCAGTGTGGGACTCCCATGGAGGATACCTTTGGACTACCCACTAAACACCTCCCCTGTCAATCTGAGAACCTAGACTGGAACCGTTTGACACATTACTTCGGGCCAGGTCTCGTTTTGTTACGCCGTGGGGCGCCTTCAAGCTGGGGAGTCCCTTTCCTAGCGGGAGGGGAGAGGGAAAGAGGAATTGCCAGAAGAGCGATCCCCCAGCCCCAGTGCCTCCGGCTGCTGTGAGTCCCTTTTATATTTTAGGACTGCCCGAGCATAATGTGCCACCTGGTTCCATTTGTCAACCGATTCGAGCATCACTACAACTATATTATCCGGGGTGAGCTCTCCCGTCTCCCTGTAGAGTTCCCTTCGCAGCCTGGCACATTTGGTACACGCAAAAAATGTGTGACAGGCATTGTCCTCCTCTCCTGGGCAAAACCGACAATCGGGAGACCGTGACTTGCCGATCTTGTGCAGGTAAGACTGAAAACACCCGTGCCCGCTCAAAAGCTGGGTCAGATAGAAGTCAGTCTCACCATGCCTTCGATTTAGCCACGGTCTCACATCCGGGATGAGGCGTGCAGTCCACCTTCCCTTCGTGCAATTCCTCCAAGACTGCTGCCAATCGTTAAGCGAGCGTTGTCTCTCCTCGCGGACAACCATCTCATTTAAGGCTTTACGAGCCGATTACGGTCAGCATAATCGACCTACACAGCAAACAATTTCAAACACAGTGGGAAAATTTGAAGACACTGGATCGGCTATTGATATTGCAAGGCCTGTGCATCATCGCAATATTCGTTCTGCTGAAAATATCGCTGTCGTTGCTCAAAGTGTGGAGAAAGACGCGAATTCGTCCATTCCTCGACGTGCTCAACATTTGGGATTATCTTACGGCTCATTGTGGCGGATTTTGCATTTGGATTTGCATCTCCATCCGTACAAAATCCAACTCACTCAAGAACTTAAGCCTCAAGACCATACACAACGCAGAATGTATGCGAATTGGGTGATTGAACAACAAGCCATTGATAACGATTTTTCGAATAAAATTTTCTTCAGTGTTGAGGATCATTTTTCGCTCAGTGGTTACGTAAATAAACAGAATTGCCGCATATGAGGCTCTCGAAATCCTCAGGTAATCGCAGAGAGGCCTTTGCATCCGGAAAAAGTGACCGTTTGGTGTGCATTATGGTCTGGTGGTGTTATTGGCCCGTATTTTTTGAAAACGATCAAGGAATAGCCATCACAGTCAATTCTGAACGCTATGGACGGATGTTAACCGATTATTTTTGGAGAGAAATTGAAGATTATGATCTGGAGAACATGTGGTTCTAACAAGAGGAAGCCACAAGCCACACAACACAAGCTAATCCAGCACTTTTGCAAGAGAAATTTCCAGGACGCGTAATTTCGAGATTGAGTGATGTCGATTGGCCCGCAAGATCCTGCGACCTAGCACCTTTGGATTTCTTGTTATGGGACTATGTGTAAGACCGTGTTTACGCGAACAATCTTCAAAATCTTGAGCAATTGAAAACCAATATTCGTGAAGTTGTGGCCGAGATATTGCCGGAAATGTGCCAAAAAGTCATTGAAAACTAACCTCAAAATGATTGAGGCCTGTAAGAGGTCCCGTGGAGGGCATTTGAATGATGTCGTTTTTTACGTGAAATGGCAAAGTTCAATAACCCTATATAAAACTACTTGAATTTAAGGGTGTGCAAATAATCTTTTTGGGGAAAATGTGAAGTTTGAAGATCATACTATTATTAGCAAAGTTTAGTGAATTTTAATTTCTGAAAAAAAATTTTGTTGTTGTGCTCATAAACACCTACCTGCAAATCTTTTTTTCAGATTTTTCAGATCACAGGTGTCCAATCGCCAATCCCCTTCCTCTGCACCCCTTGAAGCAGGAGTTGCTAATTTAAGACCTGTTTTAAAGAGTTCTCATTAAGACTTTTCATTTGATACCCATATCCATATGATGAACTTTTTTTTCAGGGGCCACTCCCCTACATGGAGAGATCCCCCTTAGATACCTTTCAAATTTTTCTTATCGTTGAAATTTGAAGAGAGCATCATCTTATACTTACGTATAAAATTTGATGTTTCTAGGGTATATCGTTTGCGAGAAAAAGTGGTGTGAAACAGGGGGTGACGGATAGACAGGACGCGATTCTAGTAGAGTTTTGTAAAATTAAAAATGAATGAATAGATGAAGCATAACGTTCAATCTTTCCATTTGGAACCCAAACCGCTACGCTCGCTGGCCCCTGTGCTCATGAGCTAGCCATTGGGTGAGTGCTCCTCCTATTTCTGTTGTAACAGGAGCTTTAGCAGGGATGCTTGACCTTCCACAACCGATATGGGCCAAGGCATCGGTTTTGGATTTTGATCCGGTTGGGTGGGATGCAAAAAAAGCACCACCATCCCACCACTAACTGGATACCCAACTCTTATTTGAGGGCCGTGACCCTCGCCAGCAAGGATGAAATCATCTTACTTATCGCACGTGGCTAGCCGGTCTTTTGTCTTTGCGTTTTTCCCTGTAATCCCTTTCGATAGATTACTTTGAGCATTGTCACCTTCTTTCAGCCATTTGGTCTTGTATTTCAACTCCAGTCTTCGATAAATTGTAAGGGCGAAAAATATTTTTGTAATGAGCCCTTATGCTGTGGGAAAAGAATCCAACCTACGACACCACAAAGCTAGCTTACCAGAACACTTACGCGTCCCCAAACAAGGCCATATCTGGCGTCGCACTAATTTAATTTGCTGAGACAGCAGAACACCGCTGCAGTCTGTAACGGTCATTGAACAACCATCTTAAATCACTACAAAACCATATTTTCTACTTTCTCAAAACCACCCCTTTCTTTCCCTTACTTCCTTTTCGCGATACGTTTTTATTGAGAGATGGTCCGGCATGGACAGAAGATTTTCTAAAGAAGTCCGGCAAGTGTTCCTTCACGTGTGACCCCTCCACCAAGATATGAAATCTTGCCAATCAAATTCTTTGTAGAGATATCACATATTTTTATAATGTGAATTACATATTTGTGTGGTTTTAAACCATCCAATTGCTCGTTGATTGTGACGTATGTACTGGGCTTGTAATTTTCGCAACATTTACTTCAAGACCATTTTCCACAGTTTGCTTGTCGTAGCTTACTTCAATTTTTTTTTTCTTTTTTCTTTTGATCTTTTTTCACCAAGCCAGAAACAGTTTATTGGGAACCAAAACCAATTTTTTGATAGATTAGATAGGTAGGAATTCCTCTGGGCTGAATAGTATGCCAGTCATTAGATGATTGCTCTATTCAGCTGCACTCAAGATCAGGACACTAATAAAGCTCTGAGTTCAGCTATTGAAGTATTTGACACATAGTCGAGTATGATTAACGTGAGTACCTATCTTTTAAGGCCTAAACTCACGGTCACCATTAGACTGATATTGGTTTAAGCGCCAATCATCACCCTAAGCACAGACTCAGCTGTATCTGACGCTATAAGGTTAATGCAAACCTTTGTTTTCAACCAGCAGTCACCACAATACTCCCCAAAGGGCCGCAATCAATCAGCTGACCATCCGGAGATGAGGACTGATCAGCTGCCCGTGGTGCCTGAATATACCTTCAGGGCTGAGGTTCGCAGCAATGAGTTGATCTTGTTACGAAAAATCCAAAGCCACTATGTTTCGGATCAAGTCCCTGTCCTAGTATTTTTACTAAGCGATTCGGGTACCCCGGGAACGCCAGTCTCCGTTGGTTTCACTGGAATTGGAGACGACAACTTAACAATTGCAGTTGCACCCCTTTGAATTACCAGATCAGTTCCGCCCTGAGGGGAAGTATTTAACACAGTTGAATTTTGAGTTTTGTATTTTGTTCTTTTTGTCTCTTTTTCAATGTTAGTGAACAATATTTTGCCCTGCATCCTAATTCCAGCTGTAACCAACGTGGACGTTTATTAATATTCCAAACAGTAAAAAAATGATCGTTCGAACCAATTTCATCAACACATTTCGTAGTCATGTCCAACATTTCATTCCCAGTTTCCTGAAGGCAAAGATGACATAGTAGCGTTTTTTCTTTGTTTCGCTACGTCGGCATTGTAGTATTCCGTGTTTAGTAACGTTAAGTTTTACGATAGAAGTTGCTTCAGCATTTCACGGTGTCCATCTCGTCATACCATAGCTTGATCTGGTACATTTACAATATATCACGTGAACTGTATTCTGGATTTGATGTCTTACTAACTATGAGGGCGGTCCAATAAGTACTTAGCCTCACCACCCAATAATGCCACTATTGCAAGACAGATTCACGTTTGTAGAGTCCATTGTTATAGACGGCTACTATCAACATTCCAGCCAAATCAAACTGGTAGCTTTGTTTTGACCGTGTGTGGAAGCGGGCGTATCCACGGATTCTTGTTTTTGGAAGAGAAATCGCGCAGCGAAATCAAAAAGTGCTCAGATGCTGTGTATAGTGGCTCTGCTTGTGCAATCGTAAAGAATTGGTTTTACGAGTTTTACACAGGTCGGTTTTTGATGAGCCGCATTCAGGTCCCACTGAGTCAAGTGTGTCGAGCTAAGAGGAGATTATTTTGAGAAAAAACCACCTCTTATCCGAAATTTCCGTTTTTTTTTGGTAGGCTAAGTACTCATCGGACTGCCCTTTAATGTTGCTATTCACAATACAAAAAGAGGAACGATGGGTCATGGATCGAGCCATATTTATAAGATTCGACTAAGATAACAATCCAATAGTCCGCGCGGTGTAGTGGTTAGAGCATTCATCCCATAAGCCGAAGTTCCCTGGTTCGACTCTCTTTGGCGACAATGAGATTTAGTTCGAGTGATTCTGTGGACAGAGTTTACAAGTAAGCCCGTGTAGTTATGATACCTGCAAGTTTAAAAACTCAGAACGTATCGCAGCTGGGTGGACGGGCTCATGGCCAAAGCGTGATACTGAAATAAATAATTTTTTGTAATCCACTATTATTACTGCAATCTTTTCTTTGTAAGTGTAACGTAATGTAAGAGCCAAAATAGCGAGTCTTGATTCTAACATCAACTCGGTTGGTTGTGACGTTTTTTTCCTTCCGCACGCTTTAAAAAGCACAACATACCGAAAATATAAACAATATTATTCTTCAAACGGGACAACGTTTTATTTAGTTAAACGCGTAACATTTTAATATTGGTGCCGAAACCCAGAACGAAGGAAACAATAATTATAGTGATAACGGTGTACAAAATGGATGCCTCATATCGCGCGGTCTATCGTGGGCAAATAACGAAGTTATCAAAGGGGACTGCCGAGTACTTGCAGCAACAACCGTCTTCAAAGGTGAAAAAAGAAAATGCTGACCAGGTAGACGAAAACTTATTTTCTTTTTTGGAACGCATTTAGTCACAAACGCGAATTTAGTAAAGGCTAACGAAACTGTTTTATCGGAAAATAAAGATGAAGAGCTTGAACGAGAATGGAAAATCACCACTGAGTACGAAGATATAGCACTGGCAAGGGACTGAGGAACTTATATAATGTTGTCACTTCAGCTATGCGTTCCCTAACCACTCTTGGTATTCCAGCGAAAAACTACAGTCTCATGTTAAAGAGCAGAAGAACTATACTTGTATTCTAGTGGATTTTTATCAGTACTAAGAAAAAAGAATACGCCGGATCTGACCACACTATAGAAAGAGAAAATGATGTGAGGCGAGCCTCTCCTTTGTTAAGCTCCTCAATAAAACTTGACCGCGACAGCCATAAATTTGCGATTATTAAATTTCTAAGAAGCTGGAGAAATCGTTCAAAATGAGAGAGTTGTCGCGTAGTGTGAGTGTATTATATGCTAAAGTAGTGGCAACTATAACTGGTTTAATGACACTCGATATTAGCAGTCTGTGTTTCTTCTGCAAGTCATTGGATCATAAGGCAAATTCATGTACGGCAAAGCTACCTCTAATTCAGAAAAAAATGCTGAATCGAGATAGGCGATGTTTTTGGTGCATTAGTAGTGGCCATTTGGCGAAATTATGTAAAATTAAAACGATATGCAAAACTTGTAAGAGAAAGCGTGCCACATCTATGTGGTATGCAGTATTCTTTGGTAATACAAAAATGATTCCAAAAAGAAGGGAAGAAGACGGACATTGTTCACCGCATCCATCATAACCGTCATTCAATTTATGTGCAGCAAAAAGTGGACCTATCAACAATACGTTTCTTCAGATAGCTTTGCGATTTGCAAAAAATATACCGATAAAAATTGTGTCGTTAGCCTAACATTTGATGAAAGAAGCCAAATGTCGTTTATTCAGCAGGCCGCATCGTCTAACTTGCAGCTACCCGTTCTCCGAATAGAACCTTTAATTGAGTCGTTAGGTATCTCGAAAACTAATATGGTGGTAATTTTGTCTATTTGTGTCAGGAAAACCAGGAGGTCATGCAAGAAAACTGTTCAGGTTTATTGTCCAGTAATAAAGATTTATTAGAACACAAAAGTACAACTTGTCTCGATAGAATACAAAGAAGAACTGAACTTGACAACTATCGTTGTGTTAGATTAAGAACAAAAATATAGGTGGCCCCACAAGCGATTAAAAGGGAATTACAAAAGGGCGGTTCGATTTGAATATAAAACAAAGGATAAAAGTACTGATTTAACACTCCCCCTCAAAGCGATAATCGTCTAAACAATCTGTTTTTCGATGCCCATGTAATTTAGACGGTTCCAATGCTTGGGACTGGTTAGCCCTTTGGTGAGCACGTCTGCTGGCATCTTCTCAGTAGGTAGGTACTCCAGATTGATCTCGCCTGCGGAAATAGCCTCTCTCACAAAATGATGTCGTGTATCTATGTGCTTGGTTCTCGTGTGGTGCACAGGATTCTCTGCCAACTTCTTCGCACCCTGGTTATCGATGTGAATGTCGATTTTCTTCGGTGGACGAGCGCGTATCTCTTCGCTCAGTCTCTTCAGGTGCACCGCCTCCTTGGAAGCTTCGGTGAGTGCCATGTACTCGGATTCTGTCGAGGACAGCGCAACTGTGCGCTGCTTCCTCGACTCCCAGGAAACAGGACCGCCGCTCATCGTGAACGCTTAGCCGTTGTATGACCTCCGGTCATCAATGCAAGCAGCCCAGTTGGCGTCCACGTAGCCGGTCAGGCATCCTCCCTTCGCACTGTAGCTCAGGCCGTATAGAGCCTTGTGCATTTCGCACGCCTTGTTCCCGGACGATAGTTGGGACAGCATCTTTGCAGCCTTGTTGACCACTTCACGGGAGCCGTAGTTGTTCTCGACGATGAACTTCAGGACATTACTTGCGTAATGTGGCAACTCCATCCAGATCTCCTCGTCGATGACACCGTTCAGGAAAGCGGTAGAGACGTCAAACTGTCGTACATGCATGCCATGATGTGCCACAAATGCCATGGCGAGGCGAATTGAGCTGAATCGAGCCACAGGAGCGTAGGTCTCGCCGTAGTCCATCCCGGGGCATTGGGTGAATCCCCTGGCCACGACCCTAGCCTTCCGTTTGGTGACTGCTCCATCAGCTCCGTACTTGTTTCTAAGTACGACGCGGCTGCCGACAGTTGTGCGATTTTTCGGGCGATCCTCCAAGGTCCAAGTGTTGTTTTTTAAGATCGATGAAAATTCGTCTGCCATCGCCAGCATCCACTCGTATTCCTCTGGCCCGGAGACTGCTGACTTCAGTGGAACTTCCGCGATGAGGGCAGTATCTTCTTCTCCGGTTGTATAGTCCTCATCTCCGCTCGCGTCGTCCTGTACAGCATCGTTCTGTACAGCATCGTTCGGTACAGCGTCGTTTGCCTCTGCCACGTCGACACTTTCTGCAACATCGTTCCTCCCCGCGACCTCATTTCTCTCCGCGACAGGATGTTCCCTTGGTCTACCAGGACGACCCGTGTAAATCTTCCTCGGTCTGCCTGGTCCGCACTTCGTCGTTGGAGTTTGTCCGACTGGACCTGGGGCTGGAACTTCAACTGGCTCAAAACCTCGGAGAGGTTCGTCGTTTTCGCCAAACATGGCCGGTTGCTGCCGTTGCTGATCTGGTTGCTGGACTGTTCTTCTCGTTGAGCGATTCTCTCCTAGTACAACGTCGATGTACTCGTCCGACGATGTGGCAGGACCCTCTACATCCTGCTTGGTGCTTGGCTGAACATCCGCCTGTTCTGGGAAGAACTCCTCGTACTGGTCGACCTTGTTTTCTGCTGTTGTTTTCAGGAACTGGACATCTCGTGAGATCTTGACACGTCGCTCCTCAGGCATCCAGACCCTGAGTGCCTTCGAATCTGCAGCGGGGCCGAGATAAACGCCTTTCCGGGCACGAGGTCCAAACTTTCCGGTATCCTTGGTCCGGTTCAGGCAGCAAACTGGTGCTCCAAACTCCTGAAAACTGCTCACATCCGGGACCTCTCCCATCCACAACTCGAACGGAGTTCGGCCGTCTAATGCTGAAGTTGGACAGCAGTTTCTGGTGAAGTTCGCGGTACACACTGCTTCTGCCCAGAAGGTAGGAGGAAGACCGGACTGGATCAACAAACAACGAGCCATCTCGACCAGAGTGCGGTTCCTCCGTTCAGCTATACCGTTTTGTTCTGGATTGTTCGGAACGGTTAGCTGACGTTTGATCCCAGAGCGCTTCAGGAAGTCATCGAACTGGTTGTTTGAATATTCGGTGCCATTATCGGATTGCAGGCACTTAATCTTCCAGTCGTGCTGCGTCTCGACCATCTTCTTAACGCCTGGAACTCGGAGAACACCTCGTTTTTCCGTCGCAAGAATCGCACCTCACCCCATCGAGTAGCGTCATCTATAAGGGTGACGAAATACCTGGCGTGATCGTTGGATTGCATGCGCATCGGTCCGCACACATCCGAGTGTATCAGCTCGCCTGGAGCTGACGTTCTCTCGGAGACCTTGGGGAAGGGCTGGCGTGTCATCTTCGCCTTGATGCACACCTCGCAGTCCAAAGCCTTGTGCGAATCCATCAGGGACTTCTCGTGATCCCGGCTGGCAAGCGTGGCGCTCGGCTGCTCGGCAGCGTGCACGTCGTTCACAAAATAGAGTCCATTGACTCGCTCCGTGCACAACACCACGCGATCGTCCTTCTCGCTGACGACTTCTGCCGAACGTTTGCAAAAGGTCACTCGGTAACCTTTGTCCACGATCTTCGTGACCGATAACAAGTTCAAGCGTAAGTCCGGCACGTACAGCACGTCACTCAAGTTAACTGTCTCATCGTCTTCGTTCACTCGGGTAACCAATCGCGCGAACCCTTAGCACTGATTTTCGTGGAGCTAGAATTGGCCAGGTTCAATGAGTCTGAAAAGTTCTCATCTACACTCTCAAAACTGTCAATGTCACTGGCCATGTGCGCGGTACAACCACTATCTAGACACCACCGTTTTTGCGTCGAATAAACCAGCATGGAACTCTCTTCACCAGGCGCACTCGATTCCACAGCAGCGTACAGAGTAAAGCTACCAGTCTTCGTCTTGTCCTGATCGCTCTTCTTCTTGGATCGACAACCTGCTGCTTTGTGACCCGGCTTGTTGCACTTGTAGCACTTGAACGGGAATTTGCTTCCGTCGCGTTTCTCCGATTTACTCGTTTTCTGTTGATTCGACCTGTCCGCTACCATCGCGTTCTGCACTGGTCCATTGTTCTTTTGCCCGTCACTTTCTTCCACGATTTTGATTTGCAGTGTTTTCGGAGTGGGGAGCTCGTCACGTGACTCGATAGCAATCCGGAAACTGTCAAAGTTGGCCGGTAAACTGTAACGCAACAGTATCGACAGTAGGTCATCGTTTATCGGCACTTCCATGTCGCTCAGTCGGTCAACAGCGTCAAAGAATTTTCGCAGATGGTCGCGAACGTCGTCGTCCTCGCTCACTCTCTGTAAGACGATTTGTTTCAGCAGGTTCGCTTTCCTCGCGGGGCCCTTAGACAGGTAAACAGTCTCCAACTTTAGCCAAAGTTCTCTCGACGTCGCACAATCTTTGACCTGCTTCAGTTCCGAGGATAAAATCCCCAGGAAAATGTCCGACATAGCCTTGCTATCGCCCGTTTCCCATCCTTCTATTTCGGCGTTGTTCTCTTCACCTGGCTCAGGCTTTACCTTTGAGCCATTCAAGTAGCCCCACGCATCATTTTTTATGAGTAGGGGCCCTCATGTGGATCTTCCACGTGTCAAAGTTGTCCTTTGTTAGAAGTTCGATGCGCGTCATGGCGGTGGTAGCCATCTTGAATTTTGGTTGCTTCGTCGAACGTTCGAGAATCAAATACAACCTCACTCTCGCGTACCGATTTCCGATCAATCTAACTTATTACAGTTTCTTATATTTCGCGCCGCGTGACCTGGGCCCATAACCTGTCAGGAAAACCAGGAGGTCGTGCAAGAAAACTGTTCAGGTTTATTGTCCAGTAATAAAGATTTATTAGAACACAAAAGTACAACTTGTCTCGACAGAATACAAAGAAGAACTGAACTTGACAACTATCGTTGTGTTAGATTAAGAACAAAAATATAGGTGGCTCCACAAGCGATTAAAAGGGAATTTCAAAAGGGCGGTTCAATTTGAATATCAAACAAAAGATAAAAGTACTGATTTAACAATTTGGAAGCTATTGAGGTACCACAAATATCTTTGGACGTAGTGAATCCACCTGAAACATGCATAAAATTTAACAAATTTCCATTAGCTGACGTATATATTCCAGGACATGTAGTAGAAGATAGAATTAGTATTTTAATCGGAGCAAACGCATATTGAAAGCTTATGACTGGAGCCCATAAAAGAATCGATGAAAACTTAACAGCCGTGGACACCTTATTTGAGTGGACAATTATGGGGCCCTCTACTGCTTGTGTTACTCCAGTTGAATGCATATGAGCTCTTTCGGTAATAAACGAAGAAACCATTGAGGCTTTTTGGAAATTGGAGACGATTGGAATATACAATAAGCCGTACGATTCCATCATCGACGTCGTAGAACATAATATTAAGAAATGAAATCATACATATGTGGCTTCCTTGTTATAGGGAGATCCCAATTTAGTATCAGGAACAATCGCTGCATAGCTCTGCAGCGACTTTCAAGTTTGACAAGAAAATTATCCAGAGAACCAAGAAAGCTGCTAGAATATGACGTCGCTATTAGGGAGCTGTCAACAGCCGGATTTGCTGAAACGGTAGACACTAACGTAGTATTTGGCGAACGTCTTTATTATATACCATATAGACCAATTTACCGAGAGGATAAAGACACAACAAAGCTTCGCATCGTTTTGACGCCTGCAAAAAGCTGGACCAAATTTGCTTCAGGATTTATTAAAGATTCTTCTTAGCTTCAGAACCGGCATCGAGAAAGCCTTTCTCCATATTGAATTAACTGAGTGCGACCGCAATGTATATCGTTTCGGTTGGTTTGCTAACGCTCTGAACTGTACTTAGGATTTGCCACCATACCAAAAGTACAGAATGACGAGAGTTCCATTTGGCGTTACAAGTAGTCCGTTCTTGTTTTTGGCTACTACTTTGAAGCATCTGAGTGAGTACGAATCAAAATATCAAAAAACATGTGATATTTTGGAAAACTCTTTCTATATGGACGACCTTGCATTTAGCCACGACAGTCTTTCAAGCATAAAACGAACAAGGTTAGAGGCCATTGATATAATGAAAGACGCTTCCGTGAACTTAAGAAAACGGAACTGTAATGATAAGTGCATCAGGGAATCATTAGCGAATTTATCAAGCCAGACTTTAATTCAAAAAGTGTTGGACGTAAATTGGTTTATTTGTACCGAAGAGATTGCCGTAAACCTCGAGTCCGTACAAAGATTCCTGTTGCATCCCCCAATTGGAACAAAACGGAATTTATTGCAGCTGCTGTCTAGAATCTACAATCCATTGCGGCTTTTGGAACCGTTTGTCATAGTCTTAAAGATTCTTTTTCAAGATATTAGGAGACTCAAACTGTATTGGGATGAGCAACTATCTGTAGAGTATTTGACGAAACTTACTTCTGGTCCCATTCACAAATTGCTTTGTTATTGATATGCGGAGATACTTCTCGATGGGAACAAGAAATTAAGGCTAAATCAAAGCCTTATTCCTGGAGGCATTGTCCAGGGGAAAGTAATCCAGCGGACTCATTGATACGAGGACTAACGAGAAAGGCTTCGCTTGATGGACCTTCATGACTACTACAACAATCAGAAATTGGTCCTAGTTTAAAAGTGAAGAAATCAGATATAGAAAAGGCCGTTTCATCTGAATGCTTAGAGTTTTGCAATAAATACAGTTCTTGGAGAAAATATTACGCATAAGTGCGGACATTCTGCGCTTTGTCACCTTGTTGCAAAAAACTTCTGATGACAAGAGCGGTTATCTCTCTGCTTGCCGAATTAAAACTAGCTGAGTCATATTGGATCAAATCCGTCCAATTGCAACATTATTGAGATGAAATCACCGCTTGTCAGAACGGTCTCAACGTTCCTATTTCATCAAAACTTGTGTAATTTTAATCCTTTATTAAAAACTTACAGGTCCCTTTGAGTTGCGACTAGACTGCAGATGCTACCAGATGAAATAGATTTCATTCTTCCGATAATTTTACCAAAGTTATTATATATAACGATCTTAGTAGTTCGAGATACTCATCAGCGTGTACTTCATGGAGGAGCTAACTTAGTTTTAACACATCTAAGACATCGATTTCGGGTTCCAAAAGAGTGACAATTAATGAAGGGAAATATACGGTGATGTATTATTTGTAAACGTTTGACAAGAAAGCCTACCTCATAGCCCTCCGCGCCGTTGCTATGCAGTAAACTAAATGCAACCAGACCTTTCGAGGCAACGAAAGTTGATTTCGCCGATCCACTTTACGTCAAGTCGAATCGTGAAGCTGAATGTACTCACTCTGTTATCAGGGCTGCTCATCTCGAGCTTCTTCCGGATGTGTCCACTAAAAGCTGTATGCTCGGTTTACGATGCTTCATTGCTAGGCGTGGTGCTCCTCATATTATCATACCAGATAACGCGAATACATTTAAACGTGCCTCATTGGAACTGGCACAACTTGCAGTATTTATTTCATTTTAGGTGCTAAAGGATTATATCGTGGCAATTCATCGTAAAACGAACCCCTGGTGGAGAGGATCTCAGAAGCGGCTAGTACGCTCTGTAAAAATCACTTTCAAAGCTACAATGGGACGTGTGGTGCTATATGTGCAGCAAATGCAGACTTTATTGTGTGAGGTTGAGAGTGTCAGATACTCAAGACATATAACATACACTACGGATGGCCTAGCGGGCGTGATACAACTAGCCCTACCTCATTTTTTAGCTGTTACTGATGCTGGTCTTCCATCGCCAAATCATCATAGTGATTCTACAAACGAAGATATCTGTCAAAAATGGTTTTTCGACAAGGTTCTATAAGCTTCTTTTGGAAACGTTGAAGAGAGGGACATTTGCTACAGCTAAGGTCTGTTCATGCTTACAAGAATACAGGTTCTTCAAACTTGGCACCGAAAGATGTTGTCCTGGTGCACGATTCATCTTGTCCTCAATTTTTATGGAAACTGGCGTTAGTTGAAATTATTTTTCCTGGACGCAATGGTGAAATTCGTTCCTGTGAAGTAAAGATGCCAAATAGGGAAAAAATGAGACGACCCGTGCACCTTTTGTATCCCCTAGGATCTTGTGTCCCGAAGGATGTTAAAAATATGTGATTTTTTGTAATCCACTATTGTTACTGCTATCTTTTCTATATAAATCTAACGTAATGTGAGAGCCAAAAAAGCGAGCGTTGATTCTAACGTCAAATCAGTTGGTTGTTAAGTTTTTGCCTTCCGCACGTTAGCATATTCATTTTTGTTCACAACATTATGAGATATACTACTGTGACCAAAAAATAAGGTGTTATTTGAATTTAATTTGCGCGCGTCGAAGGATTTGGAGAATTATTTTTTTTAAGGTTGGTAGTACTGTCAGTGACATCTATGTCAAATTTCCATGTCAAAATATTCATTAGTGTTTGAGATACGCGTCGTTTCCGGGATGGCCTTTAGTTCCGTCTTCGCTGCGGCTTGAATCTCCTCTCTTGTATAAAAACGGTATCCCCGGAGCGGTCTTTTTAGCTTGCTGAACAGCCAAAAGTTGCACAGCGCCAAATTAGGTGAATACGGTGGTTGCGGAACGATATGAGTTGATTTTTTGGCAAAATGAACACGAATTACTAGTGCAGTATGGGATGGTGCATTATCGTGGTGTAAAAACCAAGAATTTTCTTTCCACAACTCCGGCCTTTTTAGGCGGATAGCGTTACGCAAACGACGCATAACGTTCAAATAATATTCTTTGTAGACTGTTTGGCTCGGCGGAAGGAATTCATAATGCACAACGCCACGATAATCGAAGAAGAAAAGAGGTTGATGGTCGCCCAGGACGCTCTTTGTCTTCGACACGTTCATGGCCAGCTTGGAACTCACTATACCACTTGTAAACATTTTTTTAGACATAACCTTATCTCCAAAGGCTTTCTGCACCATCCTCAATGTATGCGCAGCAGAAAAGTGATTCCAAAAACAAAATTTAATGCAAAATCAACAAATTTCGACATCGGAAAAAGCGAAAAACTCACTTTTGGCAGCTCACAAAACGACGCGTATCTCAAACACTAATGAATATTTTGACATGTAAATTTGACATAGATGTCACAGACATTACTACCAACCTAAAAAAAATAATTCTCCAAATCCTTCGACGCGCGCAGTTTAAATTCAAATGTCCCCTTATTTTTTGGACGCAGTAGTATGAACTAATATTATTCTTCAAACGGGACAAAGTTCGATCATGATCATGAGAACTATCTCTAAGCGAAGGGTCAAAAGGGGCTCTAGTGCTACAATTTTTTTTTTTTAGACAATAACCCTAAGCTTAAGTTAGGAGCTGTGCATTCCAAGGTTATTTGAAATTGACCTGATTTGACAGCTCCTTTCAGTACAGTCGCTTGACTTGCATTCACTTGAGAGTTTATAGACTTTTTTGGAGAAGCAAAATCATATTATTTACAACAAAAATGGTTTTACAAAAGCTTTGTTAAAGGAATGAAACAAAATAACCACAGGAAAGACAGAAAATCTGTTTGAGTTGATTCCAAATAGTTTAAAATCTGTGTTGAGCCAAACAGGTAACCATGCAAAAAAATTAGTATTGCACTGGAAAATTTTCAGTCGAATAAAATTCAGGCAAGCTTTTACCGCCTTTAATTTTGTTTTCACGATGTAGTTGTTTGAAAATGAGTTTTTGAAATAAATAAAATTGTTTGTTTGAAATGAAAGTTCTATTTAGTTGATTTCGTCTAAATTCTTTCAATATCTTTTTTCATATCGGAGTAATAGCGCTTTTATTTTTGAAGAATGTCCTGTATCAAATAAACAGTTAGCCACTGTTTTCTCCTACTAAAACTCTTTATAATTGGAGCATCCTACAAATAAGTATGTATTTCCAATTATTTTACTCGTGCTGCTACCTTGATTTATTAGCTTTTGCCACCAAGATATCGAGAGGATTAAAAGTTTACCTTTAATTCTCCATATAATCCAGATAATAAAATAAAATAAAACTCTTGAAATAATTCAACCCTTAAAAAAATCTTGTACGTACTTAACTTCTTCCAATGCACTCCCAACACTCTCTCAACCCATCATGTCAGTTTATTGGACCTATAAACTTTAATGTCATGTAAATAATTTCCTATTTACGCTTGGTAATCGTTCTGTTGTCCTTTATGTTGTTTTTTGGTTGAATGTCTTTGCTATTTGCTGTATACTTTTCTTCCCTTATTTTATTTTCATTTTATAGCTGATACTTTTAGCGTCATATAATGGAGAAAGAAAGGATACTGAGAAGTGGTGAGAGGGAAGGTTGAATCTGGAATTTTTTGTTTGGTGTGCTCTCAAACACATTTCAAATATCGACTATAAAATTCAATTAACAGTCACTTTATCCCAACACAATTTTTTACGAGATTGTGTTTTCATGTTGTATCAGAAATTGAAATTGAATAGGTTCTGGTTTGATTTAGTCGTAAACTAGACAAAAAATAAAATAAAAATAAATGCGTGAAAGGATTTGATGATATTCTAGTATTTGGCTTAATAGACTTTTTGTTGATATTTTTGTTATTTTCTAATAATTAGGTAAAAGAAATATTTCGATAGCAAATGTCGTCTACATCCTTATATTCATCGTTCATTTAATCAGAACCCTTTGGTAGTACGATTCAAATTTTCAAAATGGTCCTGAATTTGTCAGTATTGCAATTTGGGAAAAACAAGTCGAGTAGGCAAGAGAGTGCTCCTACCGAAGGGCTTTGCTGCTATTTTAAGCTTCAAAACTACTTTTCTGATAACTTGGGCCAATGACTAAGATTATGAACTCATTGGACATACTACAAAGCATTCAATTAGATACGAAAGATAGAGGTTTTCTTTAATGAAAACAAAACAGCTACCGTTTTGGTCTATTTTAAATAAATTTTTTGAATACGTGGCCAATCGAACACTCTCATCCTTTGTCAAACCTGATCCCCACCATCCACCACTCTCCATTGAGCTTGCTATCATATCTTCTCATTCTTTGTGGAATTTTTCACCTTCCCGCTTTAATTTTTCAAAAGCTAGCCTTAATGCCGTAAATTGGTATTCCTTCTTCAGCAACTTCCACATTGAAGATTGCATTGACAAGCTCTATATGTTTCTTTCTCTTTAATCTCGTAATTGACTCCTATGTTCCTAGCACAGAGACCTGAATATGCTCTTTGTTCTAATTGCAATTAAAGCAAAAGATGCTGCTCGCAGAAAATTGTTACTCAGTGGTCTTCCAATTGGCCTCGCTAAATTCAAAGAGCGTCGGACCATATGTAAACAACATTGAAACTTCATTAATGTCGTATCAAACTCGTGAGTTCTGGTCGTACGTAAAATCTTAAAGAAGCTCTCATCATATCCTTGATAATTTCAGTCTAGATGGCGTGAAATCGTCTACCCCTCAAAAATCGTGTGAACTCTTCGCCTCTTAAGCCTGGTCCAGACGCTACGTCTTGCACAACGTTTTGCCTGCGCAAACTAAAACGTTGCAGGCAAAATGTTGTGTGCGGCCGAGAAAATTGCAACGTTTTAAAATTGGGCATAGAACTATGCAGTTGCAGCGATGTTTGAGCTGGTAGGGCTTAAATATGACTGCGCAGGCAAAACGTTGTGCAAGACGTAGCGTCTGAACCGGGCTTTATTTTTCTACCTTTTTCGGTAGGACTAAGCATTCCCCTTCCTCCAACCAATCTTTTGGGTCTTTTTTCTCTGTTACTTTTCATACAAACCCTTTGCAGGCTGAGCTGCTCTTATATAATCTTGACAGCAGTACCAGTGGAGTCCTGACGGCATTCAAAATTCTCTACGTAAATCTATGTCGTCTTCATTTTGTGTTCCCCTTCCAACTATTTTTAATTTGAATTTATACTGTAGGCTTTTCCCGTCCCAATAGGAAATAGTCTACATTTTTTCTATCTTCGAATCTGGTGGTTGTAATTTTGCCTTAAATTATCGACTTATTTCGTTTCTTCCTTGTTTTGGTAAAATCTTCGAAAAGATAGTTTTTGATGTGCCAATCCTCAAAAAGATAGTTTTTAATGTACCGTTCCGGCTTGTCCTTCTATCATCAGCTGATCAACAGCATGGTTTTGTCAAAGGCAGATCAGCCATTAAAATTTACTTTCGATCAGCAACAATAATTTGACGTTGTTTTTACGGATTTCTTTAAAGCCTTTGATTCAGTGGATCACTCTCTTTTATCTGAGAAACTTTTAAGGTTCATTGTTCCTTTTTTCTCTATTCCTGGCTTCTCTCCTCGTATGAACTGAATCGTCAATGTGTAGTCACTTTTAACACTTACTTCCCTTCTTATTTTCACCTCAGCTTGAGAGTTCTGCGAGGTTTAATACTTGGCTCCATAGTATTTGTACTTTTTGTCAATGATCTATTTTCTACTATTATATCCCCCTGTCTTTTTTATGCCAATAACTTCAAGATTTTTCGAGTTGTAGACTCCCTCTTAGACGTGGATATTCTTCAAACTGATTTTCAGCGCACTAGTGACCGGTGTGAATCAAAACATCTCTCCTTAAATATTTCCAAATGCCATTCGATGACATTCTGCTGTAAAAATTTCCTCGGTTCTCAAAATATAGTTTTGTTGATATCCCTTTGAGCAATGTAACCTCCTTTAAGGATCTTGGAGTACTTTTGGATTGTAAGCGGAAATTTGATCTCCATATTGCTCTAATCATTAAAAAAGCCTCCCACTTAACTGGGTTTATTTTACGATCCACTTCGTCATTCCAACCTATCACCTCCTTCTTCTTTACTTTTAACTAGTAGTGTTCGCACGTTAATTAAAAGACGACCGATCTTAATGAGTTTGACTGCCCTCTTTCTTAACACTATGTGTTACATTACGAATAATGTGTATGTCTATACTATGGGATAGAGCGGGACAGAACGATACTCCACATCTCCCCCGTAAATTATTAATGTTAACATAACTTTAATTCATTTATTTTCTTTCCTCATAATATAAAGATCAATATAGAGTTATAATGTATTCATGGTATGTATATAAAAAGATGAAAATAATATTATATTTTGGTTTGAAACAATTACATAGCTACATATTAATTCATAAGTAATTTTTGAATAGTAAGTCAAACGGTCGGGTTGTCTTGATATTCTTCCTGACCTTGTCGTGTAGTGGCCTGTAGATGTTGTAGGTTGACATGTTGTTGGGATCATTTTTGATTCACTTTGAATATTCACCTTCATCTCCCCCTTCGAAGGTTTTGAACTTGAAGCTCCGAGCTCTTCTTCAGTTACTTCTTCGGGAATATATGGCACGTTCTTCCTGTGGGCGTTGTTAAGATGAAACACATTTCTTCGGTAAGCCCCAGAATTGGTTTTTATATAGAAAGAACGGGGGGTATTGGCTTTCACTGCAATGCGACCCCACTGATGTATCGTCATCTTTGGGTCCTAATCCTTAGATAGGATGGCGAGATAGCGTATCAGCTGCTATAAGATCTTTTCCAGGAATATAGATTATGCTATAAGTAAGACCCATCATTTTCATACGGAATCTTTGGATCCTTAACGACAAGTCATCGAGGTTTTTCGTAGTGCAAATTGGAATCAACGGTTTGTGATCCGTCTCAATTGTAAAATGGACGCCAACGATGTAGTCCCGGAACTCCCATCATTTTCATACGGAATCTTTGGATCCTTAACGTCGTCATCGAGGTTTTTCGTAGTAAAAATTAGAATTAACGGCTTGTGATCAGTCTCAATTGTAAAATGGACGCCAACGATGTAGTCTCAGAATTTTTCACATGCCCATTTGATGCCTAAAGCTTCCTTTTTTATCTGCGCATACTTCTTTTCGCTGTCAGACATTGTCGCGAAGCGTATGTTACGGGCTTCCGGATACCGTCCACATCTGCCTGAAGGAGCACCGCTCCCAATCCAGAAGAAGATGCATCAGACGACACAAGGGTTTTATGTGTAGGATCGTATGTCTTCAATACCGGAGCCTTGTTGGTGGTCGTTTCAGTTTTAAGAAAGCCTCCTCCTGAACTGGCGTCCATAGAAAATCAGCCTGGGATTTTAAAAGCTCATTAAGGGGATAGCTTACTGAGGAGAGATCTGGTACGAACTTATCCAGGTAATTTACTAATCCCAGAAACTGGCGCAGTTCCCTTACATTTTGCGGATGGGGAAATTCATCAATTGACTCGATTTTTGATGGGCAAGGGTGTATACCCACCCACGTCAAGTTTGTGTCCCAAAAATGTAATGGATTTGATACCTATCTGACACTTAGATTTATTTAAGGTAACTCCATTCTCTTCTAGCTTTTTAAGTACAGCACGCAAATTTAGATCATGCTCTTGTATGTCCTTCCCTTTCACCAATATGTCATCCATTTGGCAGATGACTCCATTAAGGCCTTGGAGAATCAACTGCAATACGTTTTTGGAACAACTCTGGGGCCGTGCAAATACCAAAAGGCAGCCTTTGGAAGCAGAATCTTCCAAATGGAGTTAGAAAAAAAAATCCATACTTCATGTCTAACTTGGTGAAGTACTTTGCACCTTCCAATTTCGCCAGTGAATGGTCAGCAACTGGCATCGGGTGTATACCTCGTTGAATGGCCAAGTTGAGTTTCGCGAGGTCAACGCAAGGACGAATATCACCATCGGGTTTTTTAACGATTACCATCGGAGCGCACCAATCTGTTGGCTCATCTACACGTCTGATTACACCTAACTGAAGCATTTCATCAAGTTTTGCCTTGAGCTTTTCCTTTAATGGAGCCGGGATACGTCGAGCTGTTGCAATTGCATAAGGTTTCGCGTTTGGTTGCAATTTGATTTCGTAATCCTCCTTATGACAACCGAGTTTGTTAAATAATTTTGGATATTCCGTCTCGATGTTTACCAACGATTTTCGAATTGTTTCGACATTCGGATTATCAAAGGTGTTGATTCGTTGTATAATTTTCAAATTTTGGCAAAATTTTAAACTCAAAAGTGGTGATTTTAAATTGTTCATAATGTAAAGTTCAGATTTACAGAATATGTTTCTATATTTAAGCACGCAGTTCATTATTTCCGTAACGTCGAGACGTTCACCAGAAGGGCCACATAATTTTTTATTAGATTTATTAATTTTCGCGTCAGGGAAATTTATTTTAAATTCTTTAAGTGTTAAGACATCTACCGGAGCTCCCGTTTCTAGCATGAAATGAATTTGCTTTTCGTTGACTGTTACTTTAGCAGTCCACCGTTCATCGTTATTGTTTTCATCTGTTATCGTGCCTATGAAGAGTGTCTCGTCTTCTTCTTCGACATGAAATATCTTGTTGTTGTTGATTTTTATTTCCTTTTGACAAGCCTTACTAAAGTGGTTCCACTTCTTACAGAAACGGCATTATTTGCCTCTAGCAGGACAGTTATGTTTGTTGTGCTGCTCTTTCGCACCGCACTATGGGCATTAACATTCTCTAGTCTTTGCAGTATCTCGTACGCTTCGTCTGAAGTTGTGTGAAGGTGATGATGATGACGTCGTTGGTTTATGAGAACGCAAACTATTAACGGTTGTTGCATTTGCACTGAAAGGTGTTGTTGCCAAATCTACTTGCTGCCGTCTCACTGCCTTGTGTTGCCTTACCGTTTGTACCGCTTTTTTAAGCGTTAGGGTCTGCTTCTAGTTGCAACCTTTTTGACAACCTTCTGTCTCGTAAACCTACCACCAACCGATCACGTATCATCTCTTCACGCAAGCTTGAGTATGAACAGTTCTCAGAAAGCAAATATAATGATGTTATAAAGTCCTCAATGCTTGCTCCTTCTAATTGGCATCGAGAATTGAACTTTGCTCGCTCGTAAATCACGTTGTGTTTCAACACGAAAAAATTCTCGAATTTACTTATGACGGAACTGTATTTCTTTTGGTCGGGAGGAGAAGGATTGAATGACAGAAATATATCATCTGCCTGATCACCCATTAGGTAGACTAAGTTGTTAACCTGCTCCTCTTCATTTCTTTTGTTTCGCCCGGAAGCAATTCTAAAACGATCAAACCGCCGTTTCCAACGTGGCAAATCCGAAGGGTTAAATGTAAAATGTTCCGGCGCTTAAACAGTAAATTTATTATCAGATAAATCCACCGCCGCAGGCTGTTGTTACGAATCTTTTACCATTTTATTGATTTAAATATTCAGCCAACGACCTAATTTTTCTTTTCTCTACTTTCCGGCATCGCTGCCACGTTCGCACGTTAATTAAAAGACGACCGATCTTAATGAGTTCAGTTTATTGACTGCCCTCTTTCTTAACACTATGTGTTACATTACGCATAATGTGTATGCATATACTATGGGATAGAGCAGGACAGAACGATACTCCACAGTAGTCATTTGGAGTACTGCTCCCATGTTTGGAGTCCGTACCGTAGGAAGCACATCGATGCTCTTGAGTCGTTTCTACGCAGATTCACACGGTCTCTATTCTTCAAAATCAACCTTCCTTACTCTCCTTATGATAATTTTCTACATATTTTAAACCTTCCTACCCTGGAGTGCTTCCTTTTATCTCAAAATGTAGACCCTCGCTTTAATTTCATCTTTCGTGCGCACGTACTAATACTTTCTTCCACTCTCCCTTACTACGCTTACCTCGTATGCACAAGCAGCTAAGTCCTGGTCCTTTACCACAGTCTCTTGATGTTTTTTAAAGTTTTATAAAAATCCAATTTATAAATATTCCTATAATTCTTAATTTTTGATATCATTAAATTTTGGCCTTTTGTCTTGAATTTTTTCCGTATTTTGAATATGTTTTTTTTGTATTTATCTATTAATTTACTCGTAATTGGACTACAAGGCTGTAAGTCGATTTTTGAATTAAATAAATAAATAAATAAATGCCCAATTATGATAATATTGAATATGTTAAACTGTAGTCACTAGGATGAAAATGTTTACCATCAACCACTACTTGTTGTTGTTGTTGTATTTCTATATGATTGAAATGACCATATTTCACTTGATTGTGATTGGATTTTAATGAAATTTTGTGGTCACTAGGTTAACCATAAGAGTAGCATTTCGATTTTATGGGGCATAAATGTCCCGTACAAAGCAATGCTTGACTTTAGCGTCCCAAGTAAACTCATCCGCATGACCAAGGTTACAATGATAAACATCAACTCCCAGGTCAAACTCAGCGGAAATTTGATTAAAAGCCTTACAACAAACTCAGGCCTAAAACCGGAGGATGGGCTTGCCCTATGCTGTTTAATATTGCTCTAGAACATGTGGTCAGGAAAACGCCAGCAGATACTACGGGCGTGCTACTCTACAAGTTCTGGCAACTAGTAGCGTATGTCGGCAACGTTGACATGTTCAGATTAATTCTAAATGCGAAGAAAGCGTTCATACGGCTAAAGTCAGAAGCGAAAAATGGATCTCTGGTCAATGAAATTTAAACTTAATTTTTATAACCCAAATGAAGAAATACATGCCTGTACAACAAAACCTGACATTACAAAACTTCAGCCTAGAAAGTGTGGATAGCTTCCAATGCTGAATAAATTCTGGAGAAAGTAAACACAGCAAACGAAGCCAACTTCTCAGTACTTCTTATGCCAAGATCTACAGATGGTCACAGGAAAAATAAGGTTGACTTATACATATCACTAATAAGACCTTATCATCCTCCAAAATCGAGGGTGCTCCAGCTGGGGCCTGCAGGCTGGTAGCTTGTCAAGGAACGGACTTAGGTGACAGTCGTTTTGCCTAAAGAGCCGCCAAATGTCAATGCAGTTTACTGGATTGCATCTTCTCTACACTTCAACCACAAACAATTATGTAACGCATAAGCCAGTGCTCCTGCGCAAAAATTGGTCCGCAAACACTTTTGGAAACTATTGCAATAAATTATCGACCTAAGATTTGGTGGAAACTCGTCCCCCAGCCAAAATTCACATTTCTAGTTAAACATTCAAATTCTGTAAGGTTTATGTGTAAAGCATATATATGTATATCTCAATCAAGAAAACTGATATATAATTAAATAAATCAATCACATACATAGTTAAATCAAATGCAAAAATTAATTTTGAAGTCCATTTAAAATAGGCCCCTATTCCTGTTCTCTAACAATCGATATCCACCAGTTTGGATTTCCAGAGTGCTTTTCCTCCGATTTGCCTCCATATGAAAATTGTCTGCAAACTCCGGCAATTCGCCTTCCAATATCAAAAAGGATGGGCTCCACTTGTGCGGACCACTTATTTGCATTAAAAGTAACCTTAAGTTTACTTTATAATTCAAATAATATTTATTACGACATACAATTACAAATTTAATAAGAATGAGCAACACGGGGTTTTACTGGATAGTCCAAACTGGAGTGATCGCTGTCTAACTTTGTTTGTTTTCCTCATAGCATTTCTGTACTAGAGGTGCAGTGTCACACAAAAAGTAGTGACTGTTGCGCTACAGTTACTTCCTCCTGAGTGACGCTGGCGACTATTGATGACAGCTAATGAAGGCCACTAAAGTCACAATAGCCAGGCACTTAATGCGCCCCGGTAGAAACGCCATTTGCTGCGACAACTGGGAGCAGTTCCTAGCTGGCGGGTATGTTCTTAACGCTATTGGTGCAGCATTAAATTGCAGTAAGATACGCATCCGGCTCAACAACGAGGTTATATGATTTTGGGGTTGCATAACCCCCACTCATTTCCCACCCTCTTACTTTACATATGGCAACGATATCAAATTGCATTTTAAAATGCTATAATATATACTTTAAAGTTCTTTAAACAATCGTTTTCTCGAGATCAAGAATCAAAAATTTATATACACGGCTAATGAAGTGACCTCGCATGGCACTGTATTGTTTTTCAGCGAGTATTCGCCATTTTTGTTACACAACCAGTACACCCTATGTATTCTGGTATGAACTGGGAGCTCAATTTGATGTGTATCCTATACACACCATCAAGACCCCCGGGAGGAGATCTGTCTGCATGACACACCTGCTTCTCTATCCACCTAGACTAGAAAAACAAGACGAGATGTTACGAAATATAAATTAAGCCCCGAAACCATTCCTAGAAGGGAAGGATTCGTTGCACTCCAATATTTGATCTGGAAGATTACCATGGAACCACTCCACGCGCAAAAGTACTGGTAAGTTATTAGCATTAAGTAATGCTAGGGATTAAGTATTGAGCGGGAAAAAAAGAATACGTATGCAAATGCAACCTACATGAGTGTCAAACAAAACTAAGTCAGCAGTTGTCTTTTCTGTTATGGTCCTTGGAAGAAAGGATATTATAATTGAATTGTCGTAACCACATCGAAATCAGCATGCAAATTATATTGCAGTCGATAAAATCATGGAAAAAGTGTTAGTGCTTGACGTCCGGATTCCAAATCAAGATATTTGCATCATTGCAACATTGATTCGGTGTTAGAAACAAACTTTAAAAAAAAATCAAATGGAAAAAAATACAGGCATCAAGCTGGAAGGGATACTCACACCATTATCCGATCACGATATATTCTTTTTCATAGGTAAACATTTGCTCACAAACGGAACATGTATTTCCATCATCTTAACAACTACCGAGGCAAGTTTCATTGCAACATTTTCCTTGACTTTTATAGGCACGACTCCCACATTCGCGGGTATGTTTTTTGGCAGTGATCTTGGTTTCAGCAGAAGCGTTTGTTACCGAATACAGGATAATCGCCTCTGTTAACATCACCTTTGATTCTTCCTAAACCACGCGATGGACATTCGTTGGTAGCCTTGTTGTGCTGAAATATTAGCGCCTCCGGCGTTGCATTCATTGCAACACGATTCCAATCAACAGTATGGACAAAACATAAAATTGGATTTTCCTCGAGTCGCACACCACCACGATTGATTGTCACAAGTGATGTTAAACCGATTTCCTCAAGATTGGCATTTTCAAATGTGATCAATGCAAATCCCTCAAACAACGTACTGCCATGAATCACTGGTAAATTTGGAAAAAGTTTCGCCAAGATCGAATACCAATAACATGATAAAGCATTAGGAAATCTGTGATTTCCGTCAACTCCGGAAACGCGTAATTCTCGAAATCTGTTTGATTCAATTCGTCCATCATGTTATCGCCATGAATCCTTCAATCACTCGACGCCCTATTAGATTTTGTAGCTGTTGTGCTCTGCTACGTATATCGATAGTTGGACAAACTCCTGATGATCCTGACGTGACATTTGTATATGCGGCAGAGACAACCATTGATATTGTGAAATTCAAAAGCATCACAGAGGCAATGAACCATAGAATGCAATTAAAGGATGTATAGGAAGCCGATGATGTTATCCATTATTATACAAAACACCCATGCTATGATATACTTACGTGATTCCTGGGCTGACCGCCCAACACATCTCTTCGCGGACACAATTACGGCGGACACAATCACTTAAATTTCACTCGCGACGAACGTAAACATACGCGCACGGAATAACAAGTATTATCACGACTGACATTCCAATCAAAACAATCGGTAAGGTTGTTATTGATAATACAGTACAGTGCGCAAAACGAAGATGGCCACCAAGTAAAAAACTGGGTTTGCGCCTGAGATAAACGCTGCAAGGTTGAGCTGCCGTGATGAATGTTGTGACCTTGAACTTGGGTTCTTCAACTCAAGTAAAAGAGCCGTTAGGCCAAGTCTATAAAAGGGCAAGTGACGGTGGAAACGGTTTCTTTTTCGCACGGATTTCTAGCCAAGTAAGGACGTCCATCAAACCAACAGGCAGCATACAACTTATTCTTACGAGGAGGACACTAATTTCGCACACATCTGGGATTCATCAACGCATTAGGAGAAGAAGAGAAGATAAACTGCACGAAACAACTGAAGTTTGAAATTAGAACAGAAGACTGAGCGGAAAGCGAGGGCTTCGTTCATCGGTGGGGCCCTCAACGTAGAGTAAGTGTTAAGTTTCCATAATTTCATTTTTTTAATATCAATTTTGTATTAAATTTGCTGTGAAATAATAATATTTGTGTTAATTACTTGAAGTAGGATTGATTTTGTTTTATATAAAATTTTGTGTCGTGCCAGTGTTACAGCAGTGTTTTTGCGCGGGGAGCGCGCATTGTTGACCGAAAGCTAAGCTTGGTCTAGAGTGTGCAAGGATCCTTTCGTCTTGGACCTCAATCTGCAATAGGTCCCCTCAGGGTTCTTTTTGTGGTTTTTGGTAGTGATTATGCTGGTGTGAGTTAGTTGTAGTAGGGGGATCATTCCGGGGAGCCACAAGCTCGCCAATTGGCTCCTGAGGCAATTTTAGGGTTGGTAAGTGGCGCAATCTACCCCGTCTCCATGGGCAAGTCGGGCCACAAGGCCCCCAACCAGAATCGTTTATGCGGCGTAGCGCCCAGCATCATTTTTAACGTGACAGAGAGTTAACTTTATTAGTTATTTTATTTTACTGTTCACAATTTTTTCAAAAGCATTTTTTAATTACATTTTCACGTATAAAGTTTTCGAAGACCTCAAACTATCAGTATTGGGTGAAGAGCTTCTCACTCTTAGCTAGACTTGTTGCGGTTCACAGGTGAGCGTCAGCCTGTAGAGTGAATCAGCTTGACGTGCCAATGGTTCGGGGTCGCCAAACGGCGTGGAACGCCAAAAAGCTGATTGAGGATCGCGGCGCAAGCCAACACCTCACTCCTCTCCATTTCGTTGATCACTATAACTGTAACTCAGTTTCAAACTTTAATCGCGTAACTATTCGTTGTAATTAAAGAATGGGTAGCAGCACGCTCTCTTATAGACTCGAACAAGACTGCTCTTCAGTATTCCATCAAGTGTTTATATATGGTCGCGAAACGAGCTTTTGTTCAATATTTCGCCGAAATTTGCCGAATATACAACATGTGAGCTCCTGTTCCATGGACGCTCTTACTCTCCGTCTCGTTTGTAGATTTCTAAAACAAAATTCAAATCTCTCTCTTCGGCTTTACTTCGCTGGAAGCACACCTAAAGCCTATGTGCTTGATCGTGGTGAAGCTTATCATGTACGTTGTTTACAATGTAATGGTTCTTATGAAATCTTTGCGTATGCCTATTGGACGACAAATATATGCTTTGATAGCAATGGGCGTATGTGCTTGCTTGTATAATTTCATTGGTAAAGCGTGAGTATATAGTTGGTATTTGTTCGCTCGCAACATGTTTGATCCAACCGTATGTAGAGGATATTGTGAAAAAATGCTTTCCTACCGAAGGTTTTGGAACGCAACCACCTAAGAGTGAGCAGCAAGATGGAGAAACGCGTAGAGCTCTGCAAATTCTGAAAGCTTGGTCGATATATATCCCAAGCGTAGAAAGTAACCATAAGTTGCAGAAAGTAGACGACTGTTTCGAAAAGAAATCAAAGTTAAATGAGCCGCTAATATAATTGCGCTTACGAAAAATAATTTAAAAAGCGAGTTAGCTTACCCATCTGCATAGCAAGCAATCGAAGTGGTAGTGTACGATGGGACTCTCCCCAGTTGGTGAAAGTTAGTACTGGAAATTCCTCTGATATAGAACGCAAACTCACTGGTGGCTTGAATGGATCCAGAGCAAGCAAGTCCCGTCTTTGGCGAGTGAAATCGGGGCTCTCGGGATCTTCGCGGAAGTATCCTGACTAATTTGGTAGCATTGGTGCCTAGCGCATGAGGCTCTTATTGCAAAAAAACTGTCTCAATTCTCAGAAAGATTGAACACTGAATTAAATTTGAAGTTGAAAGTGATAAATAGTTTAATAAGCGAGATGTGAAAAGCCTTAAATATTGCGGGTATTTGCAATTTTATAGGTGAAACACCTCTTAACTTGGTTCAAAGGGGATATTATTGTTTTTAATTTTCCTTTTTCCATCTCATTGTGATTGAGATTCGAAGAATTTGCGGTTAAGTAAATAAAGGACATACGCTTTTTTGTTAGAGATAAAAATTTTCTTCATCCAATTCTTAGAATTATGTAATCAGTACTTTCAACTTTTTTTTTTTTTGTGGTAGGGAGGTGAAGGCATTTACGCCCGCTGAGTCTGGCAGTGTGGGACTCCCATGGAAGATACCCTTGGACTACCCACTAAACACCTCCCCTGTCAATCTGAGAACCTAGCCTGGAACCGTTTGACACATTACTTCGGGCCAGGTCTCGTTTTGTTACGCCGTGAGGCGCCTTCAAACTGGAGATTCCCCTTCCTAGCGGGAGGGGAGAGGGGAAGAGGAATTGCCAGAAGAGCGATCCCCCAACCCCAATACCTCCGGCTGCTGTGAGTCCCTTTTATCTTTTAGGACTGCCCGAGCATAATGTGCCACCTGGTTCCATTTGTCAACCGATTCGAGCATCACCGCAACTCTATTATCCGCGGTGAGCTCTCCTGTCTCCCTGTAGAGTTCCCTTCGCAGCCTGGCCCATTTGGTACACGCAAAAAATGTGTGACAGGCATTGTCCTCCTCTCCTGGGCAAAACCGACAATCGGGAGACCGTGACTTACCGATCTTGTGCAGGTAAGACTGAAAACACCCGTGCCCGCTCAAAAGCTGGGTCAGATAGAAGTCAGTCTCACCATGCCTTCAACTCAGCCACGGTCTCACATCCGGGATAAGGCACGCAGTCCACCTTCCCTTCGTGCAATTCCTCCAAGACTGCTGCCAATCGTTGAGCGAGCGTTGTCTCTCCTCGCGGACAACCATCTCCCCCGAATCCTCGTTTCGGCGCAGGTAAATAGCGCGGCACTCTCTAGCAAGGAGGGCGACAGGTATCACGCCTGCAATCACTCTCAACGCCGAGTCGGAGACTGTTGGATACGAAGATGCAATTCTCAGTGCTCCTCTTCTCGCGTCGCCCCATACCTCTGCTCCGTACAGTAGCACTGACCCTACAGCACTCATCAAGAGGCGTCTTCTTGATAGGCTGGGTCCCCTCACGTTGGCCATAAGTCGACTCAGGGCCGATATTCCCGAAGCAGCCTTCTCAGCCGTTGCCCTGATTTGCTCAGAGAAACTCATCTTCGAGTCGATCAGTAGCCCCAGGTACTTCACCGCTGGCTTCGATTCGACCTGTTTATCTCCAATACTGATCATCCTCACTCTAGGGATTCTCTTTTTTGTCAAGATGACCACTTCGGTTTTCTCCAGTGCTAAACTGAGCCCGCCAGCAGTCATCCAGTCCCTCACTCAGCGCATTAGCATACCTAACCTAAGTTGCGCTTGTTCAATGGTGTTTCCGGCGACCAGAGCCGCAACATCATCCGCATAGCCGACCAAGCGCGACTCATCTGGCATCTCAAGTCTCAGTAGCCCGTCGTAAGACACGTTCCACAGGTCCGGACCAAGGGTAGATCCCTGGGCAACACCCGATGTAATTTCCATCCTTCGTTGGCCCTGTGTCGTGTCGTAGAGCAGGCTTCGGTCCTTTAGGTAGTTACTCAAAAGCCGCATTAGATATTCTGGAACTTGAAAAGAGTTTTCCAGCGTGTCCAGAATATCCACCCATCTAGCGGAGTTGAAGGCATTCCTGACGTCGAGTGTCACCAACAGGACGATCTGTCGCTTGGTGCGACTATATGCCTCTGCCTTTTGGACCGCGTTCACCACCTCTGCAATCGCATCAATGGTACAACGTCCTGCTCTAAAGCCGTACTGCCGAGGAGATAGGTCCCCAGCAGCACGAATCGCGCCAGTGAGTCTTCCCTTGATGAGTTTCTCCAGCACTTTCCCAGCCGTGTCTAACATGCATAACGGGCGGTATGCAGACGGCGATTCGGGATTCCCCTTCCTCTTGCTGATCAGCACGAGCCTCGCCACCTTCCATCGTACCGGGAAAACCCCGTCCCGTAGGCAAGCGTTGAATGTGCTGAGCAGCAAGTCAGGGCAATGGTGATAGACGAGCTGCAATACCTCAGCTGGAACACCATCTGGACCTGGAGCCTTCCTCGCTTTCACGGAGAGGACTGCCTCCTCCAGTTCCAGCTGTGTGAAGAGTGGGCACCCGACCGCTGTTTCACCACGGACAGCGTCAACACGGACGGGGTGGGCGGGGAAGAGTCCCCGCACTATCGCGTCCATCTTTTCCGGGTCATGTATACAAGGCTTCCGTAGGGCACCAAGTTTCCCCATGACCAGCTTGTAGCCAAGGCCCCGCGGATCCCTATTAACATCATCCATGAGGTCTTGCCAGCATCGGGCCTTGCTCTTGTTAATAAGCCTGCGAAGATATTTCCTGCCGGAACTGTATGCTGCTAGCCTAGTGTCTGCCTCCTCCCGTGTTCGCGCCCGCTGGGCCTCACGCCGAAGTTTGTGACACTCGCTTCTTTGTTCGGCGATCTCGTTTGACCACCAGTATACTGGAGGCTTACCGTGTCGGGGTCTCCAACGGGGCATGGAAGACTCGCAAGCAGTTATGATGGTACTCATAGTTGAGTTCACCAAGTCCTTGGCTGTGGGCCCTCTACTCCCTGCCGAAGCTCCCAGCAACGGTGCGTCTGCCGTAAGCGCGTCAGCGAACCTCTCAACCTCCATCCTTCCAGTCCTCCATCAGAGGATTGAAGTTTGGGCATATGCACGCAGAGTGGCACTGTAATGAATCTCAACCGCTATATACTGGTGATCACTAGCCGAGTAGTCCTCTAGTACTCGCCAGTTGTGTACTCTAGGTACCAGGGACTCCGAAGCGAGTGTCACATCGGGTATGGTTCCTACGCAATCCCATCGGCGGAAAGTAGGGGTGTTACTAGTATTTAGGACAAAAAGCGCTGTTCTGGCCACCATGTCCAAGATTTGCTTTCCCATTGGGTCGGATTGTGCCATACCCCATTCAATGGCTCTAGCGTTGAAGTCTCCCCCAACCAGCATGTGGCCCTCTGTGTTCGAGACAGCGACCTCCAGGGCATCGAGTTTGGTTCGAAAAGATTGCATTGCCTCGTTAGGTGTCAGATAAACACTGAAATATGTTATCCCTGAACACCGCACTCACACAAAACCATCCCCGCGTCCATGGCCCTGCACCTGAAGGCGGGCGCTGTCTGGAACCCAGATGGCCGAGGTACTAGATTTGTCAGGGTACCACGCTTGCGAGTCCTTGTTATGATGTTGCTCGCTCAGCAACAGGAGGTCAGCTTTCTTATCCCTCGCAAACTGCTCAAGTAGGTCCTGGGCGTTTGTGCTTCGGTGCAAATTGACCTGCAGGATACGGATCATTTGAGTATCGATTTGGCTTTAGTTAGGGTCTCCTTGAAAACCCAGCATCTCCCTGTCCCCGGCTCATGTTTGAGGTCGCCGGGTGCTGGCTTAGCATCCTTGCAAAGAATGCATTTTGCCTCGTTCGTGCACTCCTTCCTTTTGTGCCCCGTTTCACTACATTTGTAGCACAGAGATCTCCTGTCGGGTCCCCTACAGCCATACGCGGTGTGTCCGTATTCGAAGCATCTGAAGCAGCGGATAGGGATCGTCCTTCTCCGTATCCTGCATATCACCCAACCTATCTTAATTTTGCCATTCGCCAGGATTTGCTGGGCGTCTTTATCAGCTAGTTCGACGAAAGCCATGCGTTGCCCCCTTGTGTTTTCACGTGTCAATCTTGCCTTGACTTCACTTAAGCTGGGGAACTCCCCCCTGATGGCATCCTCTACCTCGGCTTTGTCCGTGACGCAGTCGAGGTCCCTGATTTCCAGGGTGGCCATTGGTTCGAGCGAGGCAACCGTTGCCGCATCTCCAAGAACCTTTTGAACCGCGTCACGGAATGCATCTTTGTTTGTGGCCTCTGGCCCGAATTCCACCAGCAGGCCACCGGTCCGGGTTGGTCGAACTGCTTTGATGGCAGTTTTGGTGTCGTCTGGCTTGACCGCTCCTTTCTTTTCACGGAGGACATCTGCGTAGGTTCGGCCCTTAGTGGGTTTAATAAGCAGTGCCTCTCGCAAGGGACTGCGCCGCGGTTTCTTTTTTGTTTTCTGCGGTATATCGGGGGTTCTTTGTTCTTCTTTTCGTAGTTGAGCTTTTTGTCTGTTTTCTCTAGGAGCAGCTTTTTGGTCGCTTTTTTCGCTGCCTTGTTTCGCACCACATGAAACTCCTCGCCTGGAGTGTCAACTTCGTTTATGGTCTCGTCCTTCCTCCTTTTCTCACGATCGCCTTCAATTGGGCTACCGGCCATTCTTTTGCTGCTGCTAGGACCCACAGATGCCCCGAGGTCAAAGAGCTCCTCCAGTTCAAGAGTGCCATTCTTGACACTCTTGCCTATGTTTTTCTGCACTTCGCAGGCAGCCCTCAGTTGTTTGACGATAGTCCCCGCTTTCCGAGTAAGCCGCTCCTCTGCGGCGCGGTCAAGGGCGAATGTGTTATTTTGCGCCACCTCTTGGGAGAGGCCCCCGTTTCTTAGCCCTTTTGCTTCTATCGCTTGGGTCGCGTTTGAAGTGGCGTCGGCCAACGGCAAAACTTCTCCCTCCCCCAGTCTTACACTGGCCTCTGTTGGTGTCGCAGCTTGATCCGGATTGTGTACGTCTTGCACTGGACGCTCCGGGGTGCGCATAGTCCTTCTACTGCGCCCAAAGGCCGCAATGATGCCAGGTGACACAACGCACTCTGCCTTCTTTCGTTCGTTAGTCCGTCTGTGGTGTGTCTCCGATGATTTAACCTGTGATGTTGACTTTGACAGTGTTTCTGGGGTTTGCTGCCTCCCCCCGCAGTCGGTGACTTGTTTTATCGATGTTCTTGCCAACAGCGGTTTTTGCCTGAAAGGGTTCTCCGTGCTAGCGTCCTGTTTGCTTGTAGTTATATCTGTTACAGAAGCCAAGTTCACCACTTCTATAACATTGCAGTCGCTGGATGACGACGGCCAGGAGCCTGCTCGCTCACTACCCTCTGCCGCCGGTACTTGGGATCCGACCCCCTGCACCGTAATTTGGTTCCCCTTGTAGACCTGCATGATTTGCTTTTCTGTCTGGGTTTCCGTTCCCATAGCATTTTACCTACTGCCAGGATATATGGATAATTGATGATGCCATATATTTCGTCATGTCACAGTGAAGATCATTGACACTCATGTATTTGTCCTGAGACTCTCCCTTCACTGCCGACCATTGTCCGCGGCTGCTTATTGGTTATTCGCAGCGAACCTTTCGAGAAAGGTCTTCCCCTATCCGCAACCCTGGGAACGCGTTTGGTTCCCCGGTCTGAGGGCACTATCGATAAATCGATAACTTTCAACTTTAAGTTGCACTTAAAAGGGGTTTTAATTGTTCAGGATGTTAAAAGCGCGAAAATTTTCGGTGAATCGGCTAGCTAAGGACCAGCTGACCTATGCGCTGGCTATCCTGAATCTGCCGCAAGAGCCTTAGGAGCAGAATTTTGCCACCCGATCATGATATCCATCTGGAGGAGAAGATCAAAAAGAAAACTCAAGGCGGCGATGTGACAATTGGGGTATACACAATAGTATAGGAGAAGCTGAAGATCATCCCTCAGAATATTTTCCCTTTTTATCAGACTCAGTTGAGTTTGAGAATTATCGATAACCTAAACAAGCGAGTAGAACTTGGAAGAAAACAAAAGAAGACTCATAATTCGGTCGGTTTTTTGAACCAGCTGTAAGTAATCGAGGAAAATTATGGTTGTTGCAGGACTTAGCCAATCTAGAGGCAACACCATCTGCAGGAAAAAAGGGTCAACCTGAGAACCCAAGTCAGTTTTGAAATTGCCAGAAATCTGGGCGCTGAGCAAGGGGGTGTCAGCAACCAAGAAGCTGCTACGGATACAAAAAGGGAGGAACAATAGTAGCACATTGAATGAACTGATGCCAACAAGATACATCAAGTACATGAAATTCAACCAAACTGCCACCAAGAAACAAGAAGCGTGCCCAATATGATGATGACCACGGTGGCACGGACTACAGGTCGTAGCACTACTTCCCAAAAGTAGACTTAACCTTGAAGGAAAAAGAAGAAGAAACTCGCCCATATGCTCTGGTGGAAGTTGGGGGAAGAAAAATGCCAGACCTATGGAAATCAGAGGTGAGCAGAACCATCCTTGGTTTAGAAAGTCGAGAGCAATTAAAAAAGAATTAATGTTCCGTTGGATAGTTCTGAGACCTATGTTTGATGAGTGGCAGGAGCTGTAAAGGAAAAGGTCCGTATATTTGCCCTTAGGATTGAAAGGCCGCAAAAAATATTTAAAATTGCAATTTAAAGAGTTGCAAAATCGATGTCATATATCTCAAGGCCATACTTTTGGAAAAATATGGGGCTAAAAGGCTTGGGACATTTACTTTTTGAGACTGAATGCATGCTTCGAACGTCCATATATCAAATGTTTTCAATCCTATAAGAAAAAAGCTTCAAATAAAAATTTAAAAATGGTATCGTTCAAATTTCTAGTTTTTTGGGGCCTTCTAGTGGCCATGTTTTTTAACGGATTTCAGTGAAACGTGAGACAATGTATTACTAATTTATATTTTGTACTCTATACCAAAATATAGCTATCATATGAAAAATAAAATAGCAAAAAACTTAATATTTTGGATGCCATTTTTATAGACTGGCATGACAAAAAATACGCGAAAGTGGTCAAACAAAGGAACTAAACGTTCCAAAAGTACTTCCAGTGACCAACTTGGGCCGAAGAATAATAAAACAACGCCAACAACAAACTCAAATGAGTGACCAACAATACCAGCATTCAACAGATAGGCAAAAACAGTAACTCTACATGAAGTTAGATTGGCGTATGCCCCTATTAACTAGCTAAGAAGCAGCTTCAATTCATAAACAAGTTTATGCAAAAGTGCACAAGGAGCGATTCCAAAAAGGCTGTAGACATATTTAAATGCCAAATACACTAGAAAATCTACAGCCCAGTGAAAAAAACGAACAGAGTAAAGACTTCATTACATCAATGAGTTGTATGAATTATTTGACAAACCATCTGTATCTACAGCGTATGCAAATTGCAAGAAGTGGACCATCCAAAAAGAATGGAAGAAAGGGACCATTTCGAAAAAATAGTAAAGGGCAGGACATAAGGTAGAATCCAACAGGAAGATTCGATGAGAAAACACAATAAAAGCTGATAGCAGACTCTTGCTGGGAGTGATTGACTGACTGGTAATTGGAGGCGATTAATCGTGGAAGCCGAGGCGCAGCTTGGGCTGTCAAGCTATAGATAATGATGATAGTTTCTCACTTGAATATGATTCGATTTCAAGTGGATTTGATACTCTACTCGACTATTTTTGGTGAAAAAATGAATGGCGCCACATCCTTATATGGGGAGACCCCCTTGAAGTCCTTCTTTCAGCTATGAAACTTTCACTAACTAAAATTTTCTGAGCTGCCATTAAGATTTGATGACCGTAGTTTCTCTAGTTCCTGTTAAACTTGTTGTAACGTATAAATAGATGGACGAATGGGTGAATAGACATTTTTCAAATAAATTTTATCGAATATATTTCCTTAAAATGTGTTCGCCTATCGATTTCTGGGGTCAGCTTTGAGAGAATTTTATGCACCAACATAAAGGGGTGGCATCCAACTGTACTGTGGAAGTCGCTATTTTAACGATTTTATTCTTATCTTTGTCCCTTAGTATTGGTAAAATTTTAGACAAATCTGTCGTATCCCAAAGAATTCTGAAGTGAATCCGGTAAGAGGCTACACTAGGGTCCAAAATACTCATGCAAAAGTAATGAGGATCGCATTATGATAAAAACTGCAATTGATTCGATATTGGCAAGTTTTTGGAGCCCGCATATGGCCTAAAACCTTCAGCAAAAGTAATACGTCATAATCTATGGCAATCTCTTCTAATAACCATGGTTCTGTGACCTCATTCACCAGTCAATTACTCCCAGTAAGCTTTTTTTGACGACCCGGAGGTCTCAAGGATTGTAAGACTGTGGAAGCTACAATGAGCAGGACACATGAATCGAATGGAAGAACAACGGATACCCAAGAAGCTATTCGTTGGGAGAACTGAAGGCCAGAGGCCAGTGGGGAAATCGAGGAAACGCTGGTCTGACTCGTTCGAAGAAAACAGTTCACCGCTGCTCGGATTTTGGAATTGGAAGACGCGGTCAACGGACTGAGACAGTTGAAGGCGCTGTTTGCAGGAAGCGAAGGCGAAAGAGAGGCCGTAGTGCTTAGAAGAAGAAGAAGCTTCCTTTTAACATAGGTTTTGAAAATTGCGCACAGGCAAAATAAGCTTCATATTTAGAAACGAAGTTTTTTTAGCGCAATGGAACGTACGAAGTAAAACACTTTATTTGCAGTATTTATATGGCGTCCAATTGCATCCTTTTTGAAGCCTCTTCTATTCAGGTTGGTTCCAAAATAAACAAAATTATCCACACTATCAAGATTATAGTCTTTTAAGGTCGGGCTTTGTTAGACTCGGCTCGTAGGAAAAAAAACCTCACCACCTCGAGGCTTTTGGTGGAAAGAACGGAGCATTTACGGGGCCTCGAATTATTGAGTAAGTTGAATTAAGATAAATACCTTACATTGTATGTAATTATTCAATTGAAGGCTTCGATTTCAATATAACTAAATTTCAGTGTTTTAAGGTGAATTTTGTTTTTTTCTTGAAATTGTTATAAGTACGTAAACTCACTTTGTTTGGTGTTGATATTCCACGGGTTGAAGTTTTGTTACGTGGTTTTTCTGGGTGCAATTGCACGAACGGTAAATTTTTGAGGTTGATGTTAGTTGGTTTATTCATTTCCTTGAAACTAGTGATTGAATATTTTGCAGCTAGTATAGTGCTTTTATAGGAGTGTTGTCAAGGGTGAGATTCCACGTGACCATTTTGGTGAAAGTGAGTATTTTAGTGGAATAAGAAGTGGTGCAGTGGGCTTATTTACATATGAGAAAGATACATATGAGAAAGATATTGGCCCAATTGGGGTCCACAGGTATAAGTGAGTGGCACCTATGTTCAGACGAGCTTTCCGGGCCCGGAGGCCCTAACCAGAATATGTCCGATTGTGAGGCGTAATATGGTATTGGGGTGAGATTCCTACACAGTGAAAAAATTTAAATGGATGTCACAGTATATTTCCCAGGAGCCAAGTACAAAAAATTGCTTCTCCTGATTTTCATGAAAAAATTATCGCTGTAATGTGGTACCATGATACAACATAGTAAATTATTGCAAAGTACCCTTTTTCTAGGAGTATTCTTCGGTCTACTTGACTTCTTTTGCTTTCATATTAATATATATTCAAAATTAAATAATTAGAATAAATGTGCTTTCTAAAATCCTTTTACAGCATTAATTTCAGCATCCAATTCGATTAATTTCCGATTCATATAACTCTACAATGATGAAAATGTGGTATTCTATTTTCTTTGCTTTGGTTCATCATTCACTAATACTACCATCGATTCTATTTCATCTGCTCATTCTGACTTTATCTTCTTCCTCTATGTCTAAATCATCCCTTACTCCCGAAAAAAACGAAAACAAAATTGAATAAGACGAATGATTGTTAAAAGAACAGAAAAGGATTTACCAAATTTCCTAGGCAATTTTCAAAAGGGTTAATCCTGATGAAAAAAAAAACGTTTGGTTTCCAAGTTGAACGTTTCATCTAATCGAAACCAATTTAGATTATTTTCAAGACAAGACGAAATGTGATTTGAATCGTTAAATAGATTTTATCTTTGATAATTTCCTGTTGTCACAGAAAAGGATTCAAGGATATTAATTCAAATTGAATCGCGGATCTCGTTAAAAGAAGTTTTATTTAGTATTATAGAAAAATCCAGAGTTCAATTCATATTCAAATTCTCCAATGCCATACTAGGATAAAATTTAATAAGGAATAGAATAAAATTGAAAGTATTCCGTAGATACACATGTAGAAGAGCATATTATCTTCTTTAAATCATTCCAAGACATGCATCATCTAATTTCTCGAAAAAAAAGGTATTCCAAAAAGTATTTTGGCGACAACAACACAACTTCCTTTCCCCCCTATTTTCGTTACATTTTATAAACCAATAATTCGTGCTTTTTGGTTCGACACATAAAATCTCATGTGGTTCTATGCATGAGACTTACTTGAGACTTTTTAAGACCTCATCAGAAAGATACATCCATAGAAAATGCACCTATGCAGTGCGAGCTCTTAAGTTTATGTAAGTCAGTCGGTTATGGCACGAAGGGAAGTAGTGGGGACGCTGGCAGTAATTAGTATGTACAACTTGCGCATTTCTTAGAAATTGGTCACTTCGAGTGATGTAATCGCGGTTTGTGCACGTCCAATTACGACTTTGTTGATTTTTTTCGCGCCAAAAATTGGCATAATATATGATTGATATAACTGTTTTTTCGCGGACTCCAGTGTTCTTTAGTGTGGATTGTTTTAACAAAGTGACGTTTCAAGGTAAGTGAATATTAATATGCCTGTAGCATCCTGAGGGTAAAGGATATAAGATCTATGGATTGGGATAATTTTCTTTTTTCATCGCCTGATTCAAATGATTTTGAACTGAGGATAATTCAACAATAAATCAATATTTTGATTACAAATAATTCAAATTAATCAGATTGTTAAAAGGGTGTTCAGGCCGCAAACCATACATTTTATAAATTTTGAAATGCATCATATAGTTTTTATTATTGTATTTATTTCAATAAGCATGAGTAAATATATATGTATATGTTCTATAAATAAACATAGTGCTCCAATAAATGAATGAATAGAAAATAAGTCGAGTATTCTCCTGGCAAAAGTGTTTTATACTACAGCAAAGGGACAAATAATAGTATTGAAGTAAAACCTCTTGTTGCTTCAACCATGAATGGTTTTGAGCTACTTAAAATATCAAAGAGTAGGATTGCACTACTTCTAATATTAGAGTTGCCCAAAAAACCAATACCTTGTGTATTTCCTTGAAATATTAGAAAGTAGGATTTCCTCTACTTCTAATATTGGAGTTGATTATTTCTTTGTATAATGAAAGACAAGAGAGCAGGATTCTCTGCTTCTTGACTTCACGAGCTGCTAATTAAACTCTTTCGCTTACTTAACAACTCTGATCTTTCTTTCGCATAACAAGAGCTTAAATACTCATTACAGTTACTAGATACATATTTCATGATCAAAGTGCAATGAATATAGGTCAAGATGCATATTTCATAATTTAAAATTAACTAAATTGAATCTTTATGAACTTGCGAGTTTATTTGAATTTACTTTTTGTTTTCCAAAAAATTATGATCTTAGACATACTGCCGCCTGTTGAAGTATTATACTTCAAAAGAATATTGTCGATCGTGAGATAATCTTCGTGGGGCTGGAACTGGTTTTTGGATGAGTCTAGGAGTTCGTGTAGGCCTTAGACGCGTGTAAAGATACCAACTAGCTATAATGAGGATGACTCTCAGGGCAATGTAGCTTACTGATATTGTGTGTATACCAAGGGATCCTAGTTGCTGCAATTCAGATTGTTTGGTTGATAGTTCGTCCATCGTTTGGGTTAACTTGTCGATGTCCACAGTACATCGGGTTATCCAAGGATGGTGAAACGATCGTGATGACTCGGTGAATTTGGTTAAATCTGTAATAGATATATTAATAACCGGGTTAAAAGAACATTTAGCGAGGTTTGTTGAGTGTTAAATGCTCGGAGACTCAGCTCGTCATCCTTCAATGCACAGCCCGGTTGCATTTTAAGGATTCCTGTGCGCGGTAGGTGATGCTTGAAAACTTGCTTGTTGCACACAATCGTGAAGTCGTATGACTTGCGTAGCGAAAAAAGGCACTGATTTGGTGAATTCAATTGCTGCCAGAGTTTCCGTCGATGGTCCTGACTGAAGATACAACTGGGTGCAAGACTATTTTTTGAGATCAGCTCTATCATGCAGTCAACGTTTGTGTGACTTTTGTGCGCTATGGGTCGATGTTCGCTGCATATGAAAGAGTTGATTTCTGGAGTTTGGCATTGCATGAGTTCAGTCACCATCATCGGGTAGAACTGATCCTTGAAAACGTTCACCATTATTAGGTCGGGTGCAGATGCTAACGATAGGAAAGTGTTGTTGATCATGGTTGGTAACGGCAATGATCGAAGAACATGAAACCTTGTTGGTAGCAATAGTGGGAGCGTTAAGGCAAATATTAGATAATCTGTTAAATTTGTATCAAAATAATATTACTTGTATACTATAGTGACACCTATTGTTTATTTAAATGCAACTACATTAGTACTGAGATGAAATGTTAAAGTAGTAATGCCACTGTAAATTGAAGTGAAAAAATATATAAGTCAGTCTGTGTCGAGCACTCGGTAGTTTTATTAGGTTATGGGCCCAGTCCCGCTTAAAATAGTAATTTGTTGTGGAAATACTGTGAAAAATGGCTGGCAGTTATATTATTAATGTTCCGAAGCTCCGGGGTCGTGAGAATTACGATGAGTGGGCATTCGCGGCCGAGAATTTCTTAATTTTGGAAGGCGTCGACATCAACAAGCAAGAAGCCGGCGATGGCGGCAACGCACTCACCGTCGACGAACAAAAGGCAAAAGCAAAATTGGTGATGACAATAGATTCGTCGTTATACGTACATATCAAGAATGAAAAAACCGCTTTGGACATATGGAAAAAACTCAAGACGCTATTCGACGACTCTGGTTTCACCCGAAGGATTAGCTTGTTACGAAATTTGATTTCCATACGCCTCGAGAGCAGCGAGTCAATGACGGCATACGTTACGCAGGTCATAGATACGGCGCAAAAATTAAGAGGAACGGGTTTCGACATTAATGAAGAATGGATAGGATCGCTGTTGTTGGCAGGATTGCCGGACAAATTTTCGCCCATGATCATGGCGATCGAACATTCTGGGTTGGCCATATCTGCTGATGTCATAAAAACCAAATTGTTGGACATGAGCGATAATGTTGGGAGCAGTGAGTCCGAAAGCGCATTTTTAGCATCTAAAGGTTGGCAGAGCCGTGAAGGAAATAAAGTTGTCAAAACTGTTGAAAAGTCAAACCGACCTGTCAAAGTGATTAAATGCTATCAATGTAAACAAACCGGTCACTATAAAAACCAATGTCCGCAAACCAAGGAAAAACAAGTAAATGCGTTCAGTGCAGTATTTCTTAACGGCAGTTTTGATAAGCATGAATGGTACATTGACTCTGGTGCCAGTAGTCACATGATGATCAGCCAAGACAACATAAAAAATGCGTCATGTAACCTCACTACAAAGGAGATTATAGTTGCAAACAGAACAACTATGCCTGTATTGTGCTCTGGAGATACACAAATTACGACTGTTGTGAACAATAAGGAATTTGATATTGTTGTCAAAGATGTGTTATGCATTCCCACACTCACCACCAACTTATTGTCTGTCAGTCAGCTGATAAAGCATGGTAACAAAGTCAGTTTTCATCAGGAATGTTGTTACATCAGAAATCGGCAGAATGATCTGATTGGCATAGCACAGTTAGTAAATGGGGTCTACAAGTTAAACACCAGGTCAGCATGTTTGTTAGCGGCTTCAGCAACAACGACCTCAAATGTAATTTGGCACAGAAGACTTGGACATATAAATAGCAAAGACATGAATGACATGAGAGAGGGTGCTGTTGATGGCTTAGAATTTGACAAGAAAGCTGAGATCAGCAAGTTCAATTGCACAGTGTGCTGTGAAACCAAACAAACCAGATTGCCATTTCCACATAGCAGTAATAGAAGTACGCATGTCCTCGATTTGATTCATGCAGATGTGTGTGGGCCGATGGAAACCAAATCAATCGGCTCATCCAGATATTTCTTGCTATTTGTGGACGACTATAGTAGAATGTCATTTGTCTATTTTTTGCAGAATAAAAGTGAAGTCCACTCCTGTTTTAAAGAATTCAAGATTATGGTTGAAAAACAGATGAATTGCAGTATAAAAGTTCTAAGGACAGACAATGGCACAGAATTTTGCTCAAATGATATGGAGAACTATTTAAAACAACATGGCATAATACATCAGCGCACCAACCCATATACCCCAGAACAAAATGGGATGTGTGAAAGATTTAACCGCACTATTGTGGAGAGAGCCAGATGCTTACTTTATGATGCAAAGTTTGAGAAGAAGTTTTGGGCAGAAGCAGTTCACACAGCTGTGTACTTAAAAAATAGAACAGTTGCTTCTGGGTTCAACCAAAAAACTCCCTATGAACTTTGGACTGGCTGCAAGCCAAATGTCAGTCATCTAAGGTTGTTTGGAAGCACAGTCATGGCTCACATCCCTAAACCAAAAAGGCTGAAATGGGATAAAGAGGCAGAAAAGCATTACTTAGTTGGGTATGCTGATAATATAAAGGGGTACAGGCTGTACAATCCCAGTACCAATAAAGTGATAACATGCAGGGATGTCACTGTCATGGAGCAGGATAATTCAGAAATAGTGCAAGCAACAATAAATGAAAACAATGTGTCCTCATCTGACAGTCTTGGTCAGAATAAAGATTCTTATGGCTCGGACTCTGAAGTGTCAGCTCGTACAGTGAAAAGTAACAATAATGACAGTACTTACATCGAAGAATCAAACTCACACAGTAGTTCAGATGAATTTTTTGACAGTATACCAGCAAAGGAGTTGAAAGATTTAATTGAGTGTGAAAAACCAGATAAAGCTGTTAGAGAAAGGAAAAAACCTAACAGATATGGTTATAGTAATATGTGTGTTGAAACAGACTTAAATTTATGTGCAGACCAGCTGATAACATATGAAGAGGCTGTAAATGGACCAGAATCAGAGGAATGGTGTAAAGCTATGCAGGAGGAACTAAAATCATTCGAAGAAAATGAAGCTTGAGATGTGGTGAACAGGCCAGAGCAAGCTACAGTGGTTGAGGGTAAGTAGGTGTTTAGGAAAAAAGTGGACTGTGATAATAATGTGAGATATCGTGCTCGTCTAGTCGCCAAAGGATTCTCCCAAAAGGCAGGAATAGACTATACAGAAACATTCTCCCCAGTTGTCCGTCATTCAACATTAAGATTGTTGTTTGCATTAAGTGTCAAATATAACTTAGATATTACTCACTAAGACGTAACCACAGCATTTTTAAATGGATATTTAAATGAAAATGTGTATATGAGCTTACCTCAGAACTTTGAATGTAGTAATAAAGAAAACAAAGTGTTAAAGTTGAAACCTGCTATCTACGGGCTAAAACAGTCTGCTAGGGCATGGTATAAACGTGTAGAAGATTGTCTACATGATTTAGGTTATAAAAAATCAGAATATGAACCCTGTTTATTCATGAAACTTAGTAATAATGCCAGAATATATGTGGCTTTGTTTGTAGATAATCTTTTCGTTTTTTCTGACAGTCAAAAGGAAACTGAATTTCTTAAAAATCATTTGAAAAGTAAATTCAAGTTGAAAGACTTGGGAAAGATTAGACAATGTTTAGGTATGAGGGTTAGAAGGGAAAATAATGAGATTTTTGGAGACCAGGAACAATTTGTTGATCATTTGTTGAATAAGTTTAATATGAAAAATTGTAATCCAGTCAGTACACCCATGGAAGTAAACTTGAAGCTTGAAAAGGGTGATAATAATTGTTCTAAACAATACCCCTACCAGCAGTTAATAGGAAGTTTGCTCTATTTGTCAATGTTAACCCGACCTGATAGATTTTTTTCTATTTGCTACCTTAGCCAGTTTAATAACAATCATAATGAAACTCATTGGAAGCATGTAAAGCGTATTTTAAAGTGTTTGCAAAAAACTAAACATTTTGGTTTGAAATATGTAAAAGATGATTTAGATCTGATAGGTTATGCCGATGCAGATTGGGCATCAGATTGTGTTGACCGCAAATCTTATACAGGTTTCATGTTTAAAATGTCTGGTAGTCTAATTTCATTTGAATGCATAAAACAGTCAACAATAGCTCTGTCAAGCACAGAAGCTGAGTATATGGCCATATGTGAAGCAAGTAAGGAAGCCATATACTTAAAGAACTTGTTATTTGAGTTGAAATGTAGAAATGATTTGCCTGTATTTTTATATAATGACAACCAGAGTGCACAATTGTTAACTAAACATTCTGTATTCCATAAACGAAGCAAGCATATAGATATTAGATTTCATTTTGTCAGAACAGCAGTTGAAAATAATTGTATTAAAATAGAGTACTTAAATACTAATTCTATGCCTGCAGATATATTTACAAAAAGTTTGAGTTGTCAAAAGCATAATAATTTTGTCATTTATGTACATTTTTTATATTTTTTCAATATCCGTGTGCCAATTATTTTGACATGGGAGCGTGTTAAATTTGTATCAAAATAATATTACTTGTATACTATAGTGACACCTATTGTTTATTTAAGTGCAACTACATTAGTACTGAGATGAAATGTTAAAGTAGTAATGCCACTGTAAATTGAAGTGAAAAAATATATAAGTCAGTCTGTGTCGAGCACTCGGTAGTTTTATTATAATCCCCTTCCTTAGCATACTGTAATTTGACTATTTGGTAGATGCGTGACACTCTGATAGGGTTCCAAAAAGCTGGCAGTTCCAGATCTTGAGGTAAGTTATCCTTGATGTATGCGATCTGTGATTTGATTTGTTGAGGTGATATGACATTAGGATTTACAGACTCATGGTGGGCGTCGATAATTACTTCTATCAAAGACTGTTGCATTTCTTGGCATTCAGTTATTAATGACATAACGAGCACTGACAGGGTGTTAAATGCTTCAATTGTTTTCTGTTGTTTGGCTTCCGAATTGAAGTCCTTCATGTTTTCGTATATATAATCAAATGCCTTTTGAATCTCTTTCGTCTGGTTTGCTCTTTCCAAGTCACGCTTTGCGATAACATTGATCGTCGCATCTAAAATTGATGTATGTTTCTTGACCAGTTCATTAAGATGATTTTCGTTGGCTTTAACTTTAGAGATAGTCTCACTCATTGTAGCGGCATATTCGTTGTCCAAAACCCGAAAAAGCATGTTTGCTAAGGATCCGACTATATCAAAGGGGGATCTTTTTTCCCTTAATTTAGTAGATTCTTGTAAAATGATGTTGTCCTGATTTAACCGCTGCAGTAGATGCCGATATTGCGTTACACTTGCTTTATGATACGTGTTGTTTGTGATCGCGTCTTTTAACCTATCTTATTGCTTTATGCCAGCTTCAATAGTTTTGAATGTTTCCCAATATCCGTTTAAATCATAAAAGACTATGAGCTTCCAGGTGCTTGGCGATATTCCTCCGTTCCCGATGTTCTCAAAATAAATGCCAATATTATTTTCCACCTCAATTATTTCGATTGGTGGCTTGTCTGCGGATGTCATATGGGGAGTGATTAGCGGTAAAACTAGTAACGTAAGTAGACATGTTTTAAGTGAGTTCAGCCTCGTGGGAGAGCCCTTACGCTTTCTGGAATTCTGCTCTACGGCAGTGGTTGTCTCTATTGGTTTGGCAGCTGCTTCTACAGTCTCATCCGGATCGATAGGTAGTGGAGCTAATTGATGAATGGATCATCGTATGATTCCAGTACTGGTCCAAATATCAGCAACGCGTACGCGTCCGTCGGGGCCTTGGATGATTTCGACTATTCGTCCTAATTTCCATTTGAAAGGCGGCAAATTGTCTTCCTTAATGGTAGCCAGAGTCCCAATTTTGATGTTATTTTGTTTGGTAGTCCATTTTGTGCGTTTCTGCAGTTCCCCCAAATATTCAATGTACCACCGCTTCCAGAACTCGTTCTTAAGTTGATTGGTCAACTGCCATCTGGATGCTAACGACATTTTTGTTGTATCGCTGGCTGCATTCGTAGAGCCTACAAGTGGCTCCCCGATCAGAAAATGTGCTGGTGTCAATGGAGCCAAATCGTTCGGGTCAGCCTATAGTGGTGTAAGGGGCCTAGAGTTGAGAATCGCTTCGACTTCTGAGGCTACCGTACATAATTCTTCGTAGGTTAATGATGCAGAGGCTATGGTTCGTTGTAACAAGTACTTGGTTGACTTCACTGCGGCCTCCCAGAGCCCACCAAAATGTGGCGATCTGGGAGGGATGAAGTGAAACAGAGTGTTGGTGCCTGAGCAAGTGTTGACTATTTGCTCAGTGCTCTGTTGTTCAGTCAAAATGGCTTCTAGCTCCTTCAGCTGATTATTGGCACCAACGAAGTTTCGTCCATTATCACAGTAGATGTTCTCACATTTGCCTCTTCTGGATTCAAATCCTTTAAGAGCTCCCAAGAAACCGTCAGTGGTCAAATCTGAAACCACTTCTAAATGTATTGCCTTTGTCGCAAAGCAACAGAAATGTCTTTTGAGGCCTTTTGTCTCTAATTTTAAAATGAGTATACACTGGCCCGCAGAAGTCTATGCCGCAGTTTAAAAATGGCCGCATCAGTTTAACTCGATCGTTTGGTAGGTTGCCCATTTGTTGATTTAACAACCTTGGTCAAAATTTAGTGCATAATACGCAGTTTGTGACTATGGTCCTTGATATATTCCTTCCATGCAGAATCCAATACTTTTGCCTTGCTATGGCATGAAGTGCTTGTGGTCCGGCATGTAAATTTTCTCGATGAATATTAGTTAAGAGTAACCGTGTGAGAAAATGGTCTCCCGGTAAAACGATGGGATGCTTGGTGTCGTAGTTTACTTCTGCCACCTTTAACCTTCCCCCAACTCTGATAATGCCATCGGGAGCTAGAAATGGTGTTAAAGTTCGAAGTTTACTTGACTTTGCAACTTCCTCATCCTTCTTCAGTGAAGTAATCTCCTCATGAAAGCTGCTGCGTTGCGCTTCCTTGATGAGCGTGAAAAGTGCATCATTCAATTCGCGAGGCGACAGAAATTTCGCCTCTATATTGGAAGTTCTGCTCCTGAATAGCATTGCTGCTCGCTTGATATATGCCATTGTGCGTATCAATTTGCGGAGGGAATTTCCGTGTTCAATCATATATAATAGATGTACGTCAGCTTCAACCGTAGCTGTGATAGCACACTTGATGACTTTAGTTTCATCGTCCGCAATGTTGTTTGTATAGGGTTCGACTGGCCAACTGCTTTTTGGAAGTTTAAGAAAAGATGGACAATTGAACCATATTTGTAATTGCTTCAGTTCTTCAGGAAAAAGTCCAGGTGAAACAAGATCAGCAGGGTTGTCCTTTGTATGCACATATCTCCAGTCATTTACCGACGTCAAATCTTGAATGGCAGCAACTCTGTTAGCGACAAATGTTTTCCGAATAGATGGATCCCCTCGAATCCAGCTGATAGCGATGAGCGAGTCGGACCAATAGAAGACTGCATCTGCTTTTATATTGGTTGTGAGTTTTACTTGTCTGACTAATTGAGCTGCTAATTGTGCGGCACACAATTCCAATCTTGGAATGGTCGTGGGTTTGATTGCTGCTACTCGTGACTTGGCGCAAAGCAATTTAACTGTCACATGACCTCTTTTGTCTTTTGATCAGATATAGACCGAGGTACCGTATGCTTTCTCACTAGCGTCAGCAAAAGCGTGAATTTGTGTGTCTATGATCTCATTCTTACTGAACATGTACCGTGGGATGCTGATTTTGTTCAAGCCTGGCAGCTCTTGCCTATATTTATGCCATATCGATTGAAGTTCATCCGGTATTTCTTCATCCCAACCCACTTGGGATCTCCATAATTCTTGCATGAGCAGCTTTCCCTTTACAATAACTGGGCTTACTAGTCCTAAAGGGTCAAAAATCTGCGAAATATCAGCTAGAATATTTCTCTTGGTAATTGTTTGATGCTCCTTCAAATCCGTAGTTATGGTAAACATGTCAGCGATCGGCTGCCAAATTACGCCTAGTGTTTTTATGGTATCACCGTCCATCTTAGTGAAGTCCAATTCAATATCGAGGTCCTTGTTTGAAATGCCTTCAATCAATTTGGGATGGTTGGCTCACCACTTATGAAAATGAAATCCTGACGAGGCCAGTAACGGCTGCAGCTCGTTGCGTATCTTCAAAGCTTCTTCCAAATTATCGCTGCCTGTTAGGACATCGCCCACATAAAAGTCCTGGATTGCCGCAGCTCCCAATGGGTACTGGCTGGCTCCTTCCTCGGCCAATTTTTTCAAGCAGTTGATTGCCAGGTACGGTGCAGACTTGGTGCCATAGGTGACAGTGGACAGTTTATAATATTTTAATTCGTCATTGATATTCTTTCGCCACATGATTAGTTGGAGATTTTGGTCTTCATCTGCCACTAAAACTTGACGGTACATCTTTGTTATGTCTGCCGTAAATACGTAGCGCTTTAAGCGGAATCTCGTAATAATAGCACTAATATCCTCCTGAACTTTTGGTCCTTTAAGCAGCAAATCATTAAGCGACAAATTGTTCTTTGTTTTTGCCGATGCATCAAAGACCATTCGCAGTTTTGTGGTGCTGCTGTCGGGCTTGAGCACATAATGATGCGGCATAAAATAATGCGGACCGTTGAAATCTAATGCTGGAACTTCTTTCATGTGACCCAGATCTACATATTCTCGTAAAAATATATTGCCCTTTTAAAACTGGTTGTTTGGATAATTTTCTTTCCATTGAGAGTAGCTGTTTATATGCCAATGATTTTGCTTCGCCAAGTAAAGAAGCGTCACCTAGCAATGGTAAATTGACTTTAAAACGGCCGCTGGCGTCTCAAGTTAGCTTCGAAATATTCCTCGCATTTTTTGTCAGTAGATGGTAGTATGACTGGGCCAGAGCAATCTTCCAGCTCCCAAAATTTTTCTAGTTGCCGTTCCAAATTTATGTTCGAGATCCCGCAAAATGATGTACAGTTTGAAGCTTTTCCTAGAACTACCCATCCTAACGTGGTATTTTGTAGTATTGGTAGCTTCTCCAGCAACCGCATTTGGCCGTTTCTCATTATTTCGCGGTACACTTCCGCCCCCAAAAGGATTTCAATCTTGCCTGGTTTATTAAACGTTGGGTCGGCAAGTTTGATATGTTCAGGAATGTTCCAGCCATCGGTATTAATGTAGTAATGAGGTTGATTATTTGTGATTACCTTGATCGCATAGACCTCTAATGTCGTAGCAAAATCTCTGCATGTAGATTTCATAGTAATGTTGATTCTATCACTTGCCTTCACTTGTGTGTTGCCGATGCCCGAAATGTTAATCTTTGGGTAACTTGTGCCGAATCCTAATTTCTTCCGCAACTTATCCGTAATGAAGTTCAATTGCGAGCCTGAGTCAAGTTAACTCGTGCTTTGAAGGGCTTTCCTTCACAGCTAATTGCTTCTGCTAGCGCAGTTCCCAAGAACACGTATCTATTTGTTTCACTAAATTGGGCAGCCAGATTTGTGTTTTGTGCTTTCGTCGATGTCTCTGCAGGCCCTGGATTATGTAAGAGCGTGTTATGTCGTTTTCCACATTTCTGACAACCTCTTGACATGCACTTTTTGTTCCCGTGGCTTTTCTTCAAACAAATTGTGCACAAGTTCAGCTGTTTGGATTTTTCTAGCCGCTTTGCAGGGGATAATTTTAAAAAGGAATCGCAGTGATAAATTTCATGTGCCTTTTGGCAGAGTTTTCATTGTAGCTCCATATTGTTTCCCGCCAACGCTGCTTGCTTAACTGGTTTGCTCTGCTGTTTAGATGGGCTTGTTCTCTGAGCGAGTGTTTCTAACGTCTGAAACCTGATCTCAATGAATCTTAACAACTCATCTAATGACGGTAGGTCTCTTGGCGATTCTAATGTTTGTTCATTAAGCGTATAAGAAGTTTTGTCCAGTTTTTTCGAAATTGTATGTACTACTATCGGGTCCCAATGTTCTTTTGCGGAAAATCCCATAGTTTGCAATGTGAACATACACTCTTTTGTGGTATCATGTAATGATTTGAGCGCTGCTGCTGACTCAATATTGATAGCTGGTTGTGCCATTAATTTATCCAGCAAAGCGTTAACTAACAACCGTTTGTTGGCATATCGATTCTGCAGCATATCCCACGCCACGATGTAGTTGCTGTTTGAGATTGGCAAATGCATAATGAGCTTGGCTGCTGCCCCCGTTAAGTTCATCTTTAAATACCAGAACTTCTGGCAATTGCCAATAGGCTGATCATGAACCATTTGCCTGAACAAGTCTTCGAATTTTGGCCATTTTGTATATTCTCCATCAAACTTTGGCAATTCTATTTTTGGAAGCTTCAATTGCGACTCGTTTGTGGGCTGTGTAGGGTTGTTGATGTTATTCGGTTTTGCAAGACAACTATTCAAGTCTATAAGGAGGTTTTCGTTTTGATTTTGTAACTCAAAAACGTTCACCATTATCACGTCGGGGTCACCAAAAATATGTTGCTTGAACGATGAATGGTTTTGAGCTACCTAAAATATCAGAGAGTAGGATTGCACTACTTCTAATATTAGAGTTGAATAAAAAACCAATACCCTGTGTATTTCCTTGAAATATTAGAAAGTAGGATTTCCTCTACTTCTAATATTGGAGTTAATTATTTCTTTGTATAATGAAAGACAAGAGAGCAGGATTCTCTACTTCTTGACTTCACGAGCTGCTAATTAAACTCTTTCGCTTACTTAACAACTCTGATCTTTCTTTCGCATAACAAGAGCTTAAATACTAATTACAGTTACTAGATACATATTTCATGATCAAAGTGCAATGAATATAGGTCAAGATGCATATTTTATAATTTAAAATTAACTAAATTGAATCTTTATGAACTTGAGAGTTTATTTGAATTTACTTTTTGTTTTCCAAAAAATGATGATCTTAGACACCTCTAATAAAATTTAAGCAAATACCATTGGTAGCATACATTCAGTGAGCATAGCCTCGAAAATATTTAAGTTATCTAGAAACACTGCATGGAAGTGTGACATACCAGTGTCCATATTTCCAAAAACCATTTTGAGCCACAAGTGACACCCTTACATCTTAAATTTATGTATATATAAAGGGTTTTCCATTAATTTCATAACAATTTTATCTAACAATAAAACAAAGAATTATTGAGGTATAGAGTTCAAATTTATTGTGGGTACATATAGTGCAAGCATTACATTTTATAAATGATATTCAATTATGTTCATATGATCATCAAGAGTCCGTTTAATGCGGTTGATTCTCAGGACCCGATTTTTCAATACTCTGGAACACATTTCGAACAGAATGTTGGCAATTTCGCGTTGGATGTTGTCTTTGAGCTCGTCTAAAGTTTCTGGCTTATTGGCATGGACCAGTGACTTGATACAGCCCCATAAAAAGAAATCCAATGGCGTTAGAACGCATAAACGAGGCAGCCATTCGACCAGACCATTTCCCGAGATAACACGTTCACCAAATTTGCCTTTCAATAAATCGATTGTGAGGTGTGCTGTATGGCTAGTGGCATCGTCTTGGTAAAACCACGTATTGTTGATGCCAAGTTCATCAAATTTTGGCCACAAATAATCTTCCAACATAACACGATAGCGCTCTCCATTGATGGTAACGTGACGGTCGTTTTCATCCACGAAAAATATGGCCCAATCATACCTCTGGCATGGAAACCGCACCAAACAGTAAGTTTTTGCAGATCCAATGATGATTCAAGAAGCACATGTTGGTTTTTTGCTGACCAATTATGCATATTTTGCTTATTAACAAAGCTATTGAGCCAGATATGAGCTTTATCGCTGAAGATGATTTTCGATGAAATTTTTGTGTTTTGCCAGAGCCCAATTCGAGAAGTTTCAGCATTTCGAATGACCAAGTGACTTTAGTTCTTGAGTCAATTCAATCTTGTAACCATGTAGGCCAAGACATTCAACCTAACTGTAACGTAGCTTAACTCTGCCCTCATTGCTACGATTTCTCAGAAGATTTACGGCAGCTTCAGCGTCACGTTCAAATCGATCGACAAAGTCATTTGTCTTCGTTATGTCCGTTTCTCGAAGAGAAGGGCATAATATGAGTAGATGAACGCCTCGAAGAAGCTCATGTCAGCTACGAAGCAAAGCATTCCGTAGTGCTTCCATACTCTCACTACATCATAACGCTAATCATGACGCAAACTAATCATCAACGTAACCACGTGGCACTGCAAGCTATAACACGCCAGAGATTCTGGCCCATTAAAAGCAAAACCATCGTATTGTCCTAATTTGTCCTAAATTGCGTCAGCTGCAAGAAGGCTAAGCCAAGGCTGAGCTCGCAAACCATGAGAAATTTGCCAGCAAAGCGTTTACAATCAGCCCGGCCATTCATCACCTCCGGCGTTGGCTTCTATGAGCCTTTTCGGACTAATTTAAAAATTTGAGGAATAAATCACTGAAGATACTTTATTTGTGGGCTTTAATACCAAGGCTGTTCACCTGGAAGATGTGGCGGACCGTACAATCAACGCTTTCATAGGAGCGTTACAGCATTTCATCGGCCAGAGAGGTAATTGCACAACCATCCACTGCCATCATGCACAAACTTTGTAAGGGCCTACAATCAACTTCGTGAACTACATGAAACTTTGTATTCGGGTAAGGCCACCGAATTTATCACCCAAGTCTTTTCAAAGAATGATATTAACTGCTACTTCATTCCACCGAGATCTCCATACTTTGATGGATTATTCGAGGCTGCCGGTAAATCTGCAATATAACTTTTGCTGAACTGCTTACACGATATCCGTCTAACTAACAACGCGCTCTCCACCATAGTAGCTGAAGTGGAACCCATCTTAAATCCCGGCTATTGCCTCCACTATCTTCCAACCCAAACGATTTGACAACTCTAACTTATGGACACTTCTTCATTGCGGAGCCGCTAACAAACAGCGTTGACCCTATAGCGCCACGAACCCAGCCCAATCTGCATCAATAATGAAAACGATTGTTTCAAATGAAAAATCGTTTCTGGCAACGCTAGACAACGGAATATCTGCCGCAACTTAAATATCGTTTCTGGTAGCAACAATCAACGAAGAATCTACGGGTCAATACTATGGTCGTGCTTAAGGAAGCCAATACACCAGTCTTGCATTGGCCGCTCGGGCACATCGTTTGCGTCATATACGGAAACGGTGGTGCAGTTCAGGCTGATGTCTTGAAAACATGTACCCATCGAAACAGCATAAGACGAGGACCCATCCACTGAAAACAACCAACAGCATCATATAGCCATTTGCCCACAACTGGCCGCAACATTCAAGGAGAAAACTTTCCGTAGAAGTATTTTGAACCAAAATATGACAAATCAAGCAGGGCCCTTCACCACTAAAAGGCCTCATATAACAATGGTGGCCACAATGTTCAATGTTTTGTTGGTGCTCTTTTTGACAGCCTTTCCGACAAAAGCTTCATCATTCATAACATTCTCTCCGCCCGAGGCAAACTCAGACCTATACATCGAGAAAATAGGCGAAGGTCATTTCAGCTCCAACAAATGAAACCTTATCATCTACTTCAATCTTTCTGCCTGCTGGAGAGAGTCTAGCATCATAATGCAGGTTATGAGCCAATTGAGTCATATTTGTGACACGATAAAGACAATACTGGTGTTCCCCGCTACAATATCACAATTGAAAAAAACCTTCCAAACCATCCAAGAACGTAATGAACTGCTTTGAGACATGCATTCTACATGCATGAAAGGAGGAGCTGTAGATCTGATTGGAAACATTGCTCATTCATTGTTTGGGGTGCTTGACTTAAACTTTGCTCAAAACATGGCTGATACTATTTGAGACATTGAAAACAATGAATAACCCCTTCCTTCGCTTATCCGCAACCAAACATCCATCCTGGCTGCTACGATCGAGGTCATGCAAAGGTCTCATTAAGTCATTGCCAACCAGATAGACCAATTAAATAAAAATATCAATCTTACGTTGGAAGCCATAGCCCGACTAACCTACAATGAGCAACAGACTCAAGCCATCGAATATTTTAACACCTTAACCACGAATACCCTGCGATTGATGACAGGGTATAAAGGGACACAAGCTACTCTGCTAGATGCCTTAATTGACTCTCAACACAGGGAAATCAGCCCCAAGTTCTGGCCCCCACATCACCTGCTGGACTAATTGATGACTATCAAGGAGAACTTACCTGCAAACCAGCAGCTTCTTGAGTTCTTCCGAAGTTCGATACTCTGCTGGCAATCGAGGGTTGAATCCTGTCAAATCAAATACTATTTCGACTCAAACTCCTGCTACTGGCTCAGGACTCTTATGAAATGCTGCAAGTGCATGTCATTCTTAACTCTACCAATGCTGGCTTCATCGAGATCATTCCATCCACCAAATATCTGTTAGCCGACTTCACACGAGACCTGTTCCATCTCATCTCTAGTATGGACCTATCCAGATGTCTAGTGATGGACCAACTCAACTATATCTGCAAGCAGTTTCATCTCGTGCTATGAAAAGGGCCTGAAGTTAGCAACTGTGAGATAGCCATTCTAAGACAATTCACATCACCTGCTCCTTATGAAATCGGGAACTCCAAGGGAATTCCTGCTTGGATCCTGACTGATCAAATCATTGGATCTACGTGATAAATAAATCGAGGGACTTTCATGTGCGTATCAATCGTCTATCATGTGCGGTTCAATCGTTCAAACCAAGACATTAAGCGGCACTGGCAAGCTCAACGTGACCAAAAGATGCACCATCTGTAATGAAGCTTTCGTCCTCCAAGTCACTAACTTCTACTCTGGTATCGTGGAAACATCCTTCGCAAATTTTTCACCGTGGCTTGCACCAAGCATTCCTCAAGAAATATATGGTCCAACATCTCAGGTGATCAAGGAAACTATTAACAACATCTCCTATCTCCGTAAAAGAGTGCATGAATTGCAACGATATGAAACAAAAGATTTTAAAAATCCATCACTAGAGCATCAGATACATAAATTTCCTTTACTGGCCGGCGTATTGTCTACCTTTGCTGGAAGTCGCGTACTCGACAATATCGTTTGACTATCGAATCAGCACTAATTTAATCGTCCCGGCAAATCAACCAGCCATCATTTACATTGGCCTCAGGACTGAATGTTTGAACCGCAAGCTCAAAGCGGGGAGTATGTTAAGTTATAATTCAAAATTCTTATCAAAATTGGCAAATTATAATTTATCACTTTACTTAAATTATTTGAATTCTTGCATAAGGATATTTTGTGTAGTTTGTCTTGCCCTCTCATGGCATGAAATTAAATTTCTACTAGGTATTACATTTCCATGCATACTTTACCGGATACATGTTCCCAAAAATTACATTGTTCGCACAAATTCCCAGACCCTACGTAAACAACGCAAGTCTTCAACGTTTAACCCGATTCTTCATTAGTCAACAAATGGCTCAGGTGAAGCTTGTGCAGGGGGACGGAGCCAGTTCAACGTTTTGTCAGTCGAATAGTGCATTACACGAGGTGCGTTTGTAAACAAACGAGACTTTTATCATAAAATTTTTTTTGTGGTGCCATCTGTAAATGAGATAAAGCGTTGGAAAGTTGACATTCGGTTCAGTGAAAGCGAAGTTATGGCATCTAAAGTGACAGTATGTTTGTGTCATCGGTACAAAAATGAGTTTCGAACAAAGAGCTAACATCAAATTTTGTTTTAAAATCGGTAAAACGTTTGACAAAACATTTGAATTGATGAAAAAAGTTTATGGCGATAATTTTCTATCTTGTGCTAGAGTTTGTGAGTGGTTTACACGTTTCAGAGATGTTCGTGAGGACATAAATGACGATGAACATACGGGCCGCCCAAAAAAAGTAATCACCGAAAACTCCATCGAAATTGTGCGTGTATTTATCAGAAATCAACCGAAATTATCGTTAAATTTGATGAAATCGGAGTTTAATATCTCCAAAACATTGATTTATCGCATTTTAACCGATCATTTGGAATTACGAAAGGTCTGCGCACGTTGTGTTCTGCACAAGTTGACTGATGACCAAAAATTGCTCAGAACTCATCATTTGAAAGACATCATTAAAGAGGCGAGAAAAGACGAGAACTTTCTTTTAAACATTGTAACTGGTGATGAAACGCAGTGTTTCTAATATGAACCGAATGGAAGGCCCCAGATGAGCCACCACCCAAAAAACTGCGTTTGGAGAAGTCAACAATCAAGTCAATGCTCATTTGAACTTACGATTCCAAGGGAATTATCCACAAGGAGTTCATGAGAATGGGCCAAACCGTCAGTGCGATTTTCTGACTTAGCGTTTTGAAGCATTTGTTGCATCGTATTTGTCGAATTTGGCCTGAATACCGCGAAGGAGGAAGCTGGCTCTTACTGCATGATAATGCACCATCTTATCTATCAACTCTTGTGACTGATTTTTTGACTAGGAATCGCATTTTAACCATCAATCACTCACCGTATTCGCCTGATATGGCTCCTTGTGACTTCTACCTCCGGAAAATTGCGTTTGGCTATGAAAGGAAAATGCTTTGCGTCCGTAGAGGGCATCCAAAAGGCTTCTACCGACATGCTTAAGGATATTTCGGCCAATGATCGGAAACACTCTTTAGAAAAGCTTATGGATCGCGCTCAATAGTGTATCAAGGCCAGAGGAGACTATTTTGAATAAATAAACTCAAATTTATCAGATAAAGCTCCTGTTGTGTCTATTTTAGCTCAGGCTCGTTTATTTTGGAAGCACCTTGTATGTCAAAGTTTATTTAATTTATTTCAATTATTTTCTCAACAGTACTTTCGTAATTTGTCTTGCCCTGCCTTTTGTTATAGGTCACATGCGATATACTTATTGGATGCTATTTCTCTAGTTGCATGCTGCTTTACTTATCATGACTCCCTCTCTTTGATAAAGTCACGAGTTGCCTGATACTTAACTTATCACAATTAATTACACATGCATGAAAGAGGTGTGTCTAACTTGCACTTGCATTGAAACACAAAACCTCGACTCGCGTGTACACACAAAATCTTCGGCATATTTAATGCACCGAGCCGAGTCTCAAAAGAGAAACTTACTGTTAAGAGCTTTCGCGTTATAGCTGTAGCAGCTACGGAGGAAGAGATTGTCGGGGTTCTGAAATGTTTGAATGAACTAAATTGAAACCATTATTTTGCTTGATAATAAATAAATCAATTAAAAGTAGGCTATCTTCGAGTATAAAAGAACCTGGTGGTTCCAACAATGGTGTCTTAATCTTTGAGTAGCTTGTTCAAGGTGTATGCCCGAACAAAACCACTTCCAAGGCTTCCGCCAGGAATAGCGAAAAGCGATTAAGGCCTCGTCGTGCTGAACATACAAGGTAACATACAAAGGAAAGCCAAGCAGCGGACAAGCGAACATCGTACAACTTCGAAGTCCCAGACACGCAGAGGGAATCATTTGTTATGCTGATGGACCGTCCGGCATTGGAGCAGGCTATTGAAGCATCGCCCACGGCAGGCCCGACCATTGACGATCGAGGAATACCGCGCTCGAACGGCGAAGCTTTGCAGCCCACCCTCTGAGCCAATACCCGAGAAGCGACAACGAGGCGGCCGAATAGTTGCATACAGGCGCCAAGCAAGCGACCTGCGAAGGCTGGGACGAGTTGCGGTCACTTCGGCTGAGCGAGAAAGTTTTAGGCGGCAATATCGACAACTGGAGGCTGAGTTCAAGAGCCAGCAGCGGCTTAAAAAAATAAATAAATGTGCATTAAAACAAGAAAGATTAGTTTATACTGGAGGAAGGTGTTCGTTCGGTAGTAGTTACAGTGCTTTGCTTCCTTTACAGGTATCAACGCGATACATAGGGTGTTGTGGTTATATTTACTCCAGGTAGTTGAGGTTGCAACGTTTGTTGCAAGAAATTTAACACTTTGAAGGTAACTAAATTCCTACTAGACATTCAGTACCCATGGATACTATACCTGATCCATGTCCGAAAAAATTACGTTCTTCGCGGGAAACCCCAGACACTACGTAGGCAACGCAAATCTTCAACTTGTAACGCGATCCTTCATTGGCCAACAAATGGCTCAGGTAAAGCTCGTTCATGGGAACGGATCCAGCTCAACGTTTAATTAGTCGAACAGTGCATTGTGTTAGAATAGGAAGAATAATCACTCGGCAGATTTGTGAAGTTGAAACAAGTAATTAAATAATTGAAGTTCTGGTATTATACCAGAACTTAAGCTAAGGAAATTGTGAATCTGGTGAAGTCCTGGTATTAAGCCAGGACTTGTTTCAAGACTGTGTGAAAGTTGTAAGCCCTGGTATTGAACCAGAGTTACGTTCAAGGTAAATTGAAGTCCTTGTACTCAATTAGGACTTCACTGAACGATCTCCTGTTTTGGCACTAAGAGACCGATCTGCCGCGAAAGGCCCTAGGTGAAACTTAGGTTTTAAAGCGATTTGAGGTCTTCGTACGAATTCAAGCAGAATATACTGATGATCACTGGCTAGGTAGCCCTCTAATACTCTCCAAAAAGGCATTCGTTGGGAGAACTGAAAACGAACACTTTTCGAAAACTCCTGAAACAAATCGTGCGCAAATGGGACCGCAAAATTGGATGCGACCTCTCAAACTAAAAGTGAGCATATACGCAAGGACTCGTATACTCAAGTTAAGCTTCGATTTCTCATAACATACTACCGCGAAAATTATTCTTAAGTTATTTTCTTGAAATTATGATTTTAACTTCCTTATAAAGTAACCTTAACCTCGAATGTAAAATACCTGATATCTGAATTTGGTTTAAACTAAACTAACAAAGAACCCCTCATTTCAATCAAATCAACCATGATCATGTGGATTAAGGAATATCATTCTCTTCCACCATAATTCAAACTCACTAGCCGTGAAATTGAAATGAAGCCTGACTACATCTCTCTTTACAGCAACAACCCCTCTCTCCACACCTAGACCATATCCACACAGACATCTTCCTTAAACAATAAAATCCGGCTGTGTTTGAACAAAGAGCAATAATGAAAAAATTGCTCCAGCGTATACTTCTTGTAATTATAAAAGGATTAAAAATTCATTTCATATTATTCAAACTTGATTTTTTTAGCATCAGTCTACTGGCTATCCTTTTCATAAAATCTACTATATAGTATGCTTTGCTCAGTGCGTTGCTCTACTCTATGTTTCTCTTTATCATTCTCTCCGCACTCCATGCTCACATTTCACTTCTCATTCATTGCGAGTAGATTTCATTTGGTTTCGGTCGGAATATGATTCCAAATACTTAAGCCGATTAATTACTATGGTAGACATAAAAACGCATAAATTGAGAAAAATAATGTTCCACTGGCAATTTATTTTAGAGAGCGAAAGGATTTTTGCTCTCATGCATAGCGTTGCGTGTCTGGTCGTCTCGGTGATGAGAGTTGGAGGAATATCCTGCGATTGCCATTTTCATAACACCGACATTGCAATTGTCTGGTGTTAGGCCTTTCGCAACGGAGCACGTTGATGTCCTTTTTACTTCATGTGTCAGCTCTTGACGTCACATGCCATCGTCGCGGTGTCGCCTAAGCAGTACCTACTATCGGAACTCATCACCAACCGCATAAGCCGAGAAGAGCGGCAGTAAAAACAGCATCACCACTCAACTGATATGGAAAACATAGAAATTCTTTTTTTTACATGTGTGTGGTTTCATTCTTGTCATATTCTACGTTATTCATACAACCCACATGTCTTTTTAATTATATTCCTTACTTCCTTTTGCCAGACGACTTAATACAACAAGCATAAAAAATAAGCAAGCAAAGCAGCTATGCTGGAGCTTTTTATCAGTAAGCTTGTTCTCGTCGCCACTCTCTCTCTCTCCATCCTTTACTATACGCATAGTCTTCTCACAGCAAACTTGGTCGGCTATTCCGCTCTCTGGAAAAGAAGATTAGCCTTAAGTATTTCTTTCATTACTGTGAGGATTTGTCGTCTAGAGGAAAATTTAATGAGATCCACCGTTCATGTATGACATAAAAGGATAACGAGATTGCTTTTAAATTCAATTTTCATATATGTGAGTGGGGAGTGTGTAAGGGAGAACATAGGAGAAGAATTTTTTGTGTTTTTGAAAGTATGCTGCCCTCAAGTATCTTTTATAGTTGCAGGCTAAACTCAACGTAATTAGATGTCCTTGCAATTGTCGTTGTCTGGAGTAAAATGAGGCATTTGAATAGTCTCTACTTTGTTCGTTACAATGTTTGCCTAAGTGATTATCTTTCTGAAGTTTTTTACATAAACATAGAGCAGCCTGGGTAACTTAATAGGCTTAAAATGGGAAAAAGGATCTGACAGGCAGTGGACGTTCTTCATTTCAACACACAGTCCTAAAGCTTGCAAAAGTATTATCATTTACTCAATGGTATTAACTGAGTTCTCACGCAAGAGCCTGCTTTCGGAATATTTTTACCAGTCTGAAGGATCTACCTCTTGGCAATATAACTAATATTAAATTCCACATCCCTTTTCCTAGTCACATTGTTCATAATATGCACAATTAAACGACAGTTTAAAGGCAAATTAAACAAATGCTTCTGATGGACCATCATCGAGTTGAGGATGTATATAAACAACAGACTTGGCTGATTGTAACATAGCCCAAAGCACTGGTTTCAATATGCATCGACAGCATGGCATAGTTGAAAGAGGTATTCAAAACTAGCCATCATGGCTACCGCCAACAGCAGTTTTCCAGGCACTTTCCTCTCACCCAAAACAATGTGTAGTATGGACTTTGGTCATAATGAAGCCACAACTAACCACAAGACCATTAATAGCCAACGATCCGTGTAATAAAACAGCTGGTGGGATTTGTTTTCCGCATTTTCGGGGTGATAATATAATTGCCATCACTTGTCACAATCCTTGCTTCGGCCACTGAATGGGAAGGACGAGAGCTGCAAAAGTCCATCGATCAATGGCGTAAACAAAACACACAAGTATATGTACGAGTAGTTCAAGGATAGTGTTTGTATACTCGTAATGAACTCAACGAAGGATTTGTACCATAATGACAAACACGACATTTTGGCTGTCACGTTCAAGAGTCAAGTTTTCATTGGAGCCATTGAACGCAGAGAGAGGGAGATAGGGGTAGAGAGTAGTTGCTCGTTGTAAAGGTTTTACTAATTTAATACTGAACAATGATAAAATTCTGGATAGAGATGAGTATGACGGTTACGCCAGTTTTGTAAATTTAATTTTGCTGAAATAAATGTACAGTGAGGTTATGTAATATATCAGTTCCTCCCACATGAGGCTATTTTGAAGCATTAAGAATAAAAACTTGTTTTTATAGCAGAAGTCGTTGTACATTTTGAGGAGAGGTTAGAAAGGTTAACTAACTGTTAAACATGTCTGGAGCTCTACGGAGAGCCTAGCAAATTATTCCGACCGGTATAATTAGATAGTAGACTCACTTTGGTGATGAGTATAACCCCTTAAACCAATTTTTGCAGTCCTGGCCACCATATTCGTTCTTCGAGGGTATTAATTGGTTTAACTACTGTAGGTAGGTCGACCTTTGTGGCAGCCTGAGCATTTCATAGATTCTCAAGGCCAGTAGCAACACTACTTTAACCTCTTACTCGATATGATGAAGCCTGTGTTTCCTGTGTAAGTTTCAAAAGGCCAGTGGCCAACGCAACCTTTAGGGTTCGCTACATACCGAATTTAGAGACCTCATCTAGATATCTGAAGCTAGCCGCCAAATATCCTTTCATTGCCTCTCGGCGAAAGATGAAAACTTGCATACGAGTTGCTCCACCATCTCCCTTTTCTCTCTTTATCGACAATGTCTGCACATGTCATCCGTTGCGATTTTCACTCTGTAGACAGTGGTTGGTGTAAACCCTTATCAGTAGTGCATGGAATACTATACGTAGCTGGATAAGAAAATTAGTTTTCCTTTTACTTGTAACCTGCCTTTCCCACAGGGTTTGAGTTCAGCTTCAATCAAGTTGTAGATTGTCTGCCTTTTCTTTAAGATGTCCCTCACTACGTGCATAAAAAAAACAAATAATCATCACACACTAGTCCAATTTGAATCATGGCTTTGAGATTTGTTAAAAAATATAATGTCATGACCGTAACGGTATTCGAAGCACATGGCCAGTTCACGCTCAACCATGTAATTGTCACCTGGATTTTCAATCAATCCATTCAGCTCTCGGTAGGCAAATAGTCTGACCCAGCTGTATAGGTTTATGTCTTTATCCTAAAGAAATTAACTTTAGGCGTCAGAACCCGTATTTTGACGGTGTTCAATATGTTACGCTGCCAATTCTCTGGCAGCACCGGACGTTTCACTTGGTATAGCATACCCTTCGTCCATTGACTGCTCTATTATTTTCAATAACGATCTTTGCGCGGGGCTGCTGGTTTTGGTATTCTGGATCAATTTCTCTTCTGACACAGCAGCAGCAGCAAAGTAAAATCTTGACTGTGAACGATACCAGGGTAACTGATCATCTCCGTCCTAATAAAATTGTGGTAGGTCTTCGATTATGTTCTTGGTTTCGTTGCCAATAAGTTGACCGTTCAGATTCATTTTGCACTGATCTAGCTCTAGCACCTACTCTCATAGTGACTAGTGACAACCTTCTCATTGCCTCCCTACTCTGACTAGGTAGCTATGGGATCATAAATCTGACTGGACATATGGGCCAACATATAACATAACGGAATGCCGGTCGACAGACATACTCTTGGAGGCTAGAAGTCCTTGGGGAGCACTGCCACCCCCGGGACCCTTTTGGGTAGACAGGTAACGACGCTGACTGAATCGGGACTACGCTTTGATAAACGAACTGGAATTGATGTTTTGGGCTGGTGGATATGACAGTTTGGACCTAGCTGTTTTGCATGATAGCGCCAAAACGACAGTTGTACGTGTAAGGCTCTAATTCAAGTATCATACCGTCTCCGTCGCGATAAAATCTTGGCAGGCCTTGGAGTACGTTCGAAGTTTACACCATTGGATTGGTGGTGTAGGTTCGGTTGAAACGGACTTCCGATTGGCGGTGGTCTAGTTCTGAGCACTTGTTCACATAAGGACTTGTGCCAACTCTCGCAACCCTCGCATAGCCTCCTCACTTTGCAAAGATACGCATGGCAGCAAAAAAGCGACCGCACACACAAAAGGGTAAAGTGGCTTCGAGGTGGGACCCAATAAAACTGGAGCAACTTCCAGGAAAACCACTAAAAACAGATCAGAAAATCCAAAAAAGAGTAATTAAGAATATCAAAAATGACAACACAAACAGCGGTAGCAGTCATGACCCTCACAGCACATCAGCAGCGGTACTAATGACATCAAAAATGACAATGAATACGACAGTGAAGACGGATAAAACACGGAGATTTACGGACAGCCTTGTCCAAACAGAGATTCCTGCAGCATATGGGCGAAGCCAAAAAATAAAGCCAATGCCAAAATGTCCTGAAAAGTAAAAGTAAGAAATTCTACCGGACGTTCCAGATGTTCGCGCAGTGAGGGAGGATATAAAGAATATCAAGAATTCGATGGTTACTGCTGTGACTGCTATTGAAGCGACTGAAGCCAGAGTCTTAAGTCCTGAAACAATAACGAATTATACTGAAGTCCACAAAGTGATCGCGGTGGCAAAAGAAAGGAGTGACCAGACAAATGATGTGCTGCCGTAAAAGTTCGCCGCTACCGTCGAAGTTGTGGCGGGTGTACTGTACTTGGAAACGAAAGCCGATAAGTGCTCCCAAAAAAGCCACCCAGTGACATCAAGAAAAAAGGCTAATCCGAAAAGGAGGAGACGTTCTAAAAAGAATAACATTTGTATGCGTCTTGCCAAAACACAGCGAAGAAGTAAAGAATGGGCTCCTGGCACTAAAATAGCTCTTAGAGCGAATAGGACATTACCGGAGAAGCTAGTCAAAGGCCAAAGAAGATTAAAGGCCAGAAGAAGAGCAGAAGACTAAAGAACTAGTGAGGTCTACGCCTACGCCTGCTCCTCCATCAAACATCAATAAAAGAATGGCATGTAGCCCAATCGGAGGACATCGGAATGAAAGAAGATAAGAAGAGGCACTTAATGGGCGTGAAACACTGAATCAGGGGTTTCAGATAGTGCTGACAAAAGAAACGAAGAAAGCTGAAAAGAAATTTCTTCAAAAAGTACCAGAAAATAAAGTTAGCATGAACGCCTGACAAGAAAAAAGACCTGATGCAAAACAGGAGACATACTGGTCAAATCCGGAGCAGAAGCCGACAATATAGGTGCATTTTGCGACACAGCAAAGAAGATGACATCGACTGATTCACGAGCCCAACCAAGGTAGAATAGGCCATGAAAAGGGAGCTTCTAAGAGTAGGCAAGATCAGGCAAGGCTGACACCAGAAAACCATAGGGGGCAAAACATTGCCTTTACCGAAAAGGACGCAAAACAATTTCTGAATAAGGGCAAAGTATGAATAGGGTGAATTGTCAGCAAGATATGACAAAGTGCAGCGCCTCTTTAATGTTTTAAATGTCTTGGCTATGGTCATACTGCAGAAGTGTACAAAGCACCCGATAAGAGTTTCCTATGGTACAAATGCGTTGATATACGACATAAAAGAAAAGAGTGTACGAAGGAGGCACACTGTATCCTTTGTAAAGATGCTGATCCAAGGCTGGATCTAGGGCACATCTTGGAATCAGGAAAATTTCAGGTTTTCAAGGGAGCCCTAGTCAAGGCAAAATCAGAACTTCGGTGACCAGTCAACTTTTTTCAGCAAAGTGAGCAACATGCGATAAAAACTCTGCTTCATTGTATCCGGATGTAAGTTGTACTACCACTATTTGGGTTCAGAACAGTGATTTCCAAGGGAGGGTTGTGTACAGGGGAATAGTTTCATGTGTATTTGGTGCTCAGGGATCACATCCTGTAGTGTGTACCTAACGCCGAACGAATCGATATCATCCTTCCAAGCCAAGCTTGATGCTTTGAAGGGCATTTTCTCGAACGCAGATGGTAACGTGCTTCTTGAGGGATGCTTCAACGTCAAAGCAATCGAACGGGGCAAACCTCAAACGGATCTGCGGGGAAAATGAATCCAGAAATGGTGACCAGAATGGCACTCATTATACAAAGCACCGTGAAGCAGCCATATCAGACGTGACCTTCACATCAGATTACGTAGCACGGAGGATACACAATTGGAGAGTATTAGAGAACGTCTCAGCTAACGATCATCAATGCATTCTGCTTGACATCGATGATGTTGTTCCCCGAAGTCCGTGCTCTCAATTTTCTACAGTTGGGTGGATCAAATAAAGGATGGGCATCGAAAAGTTTGTCAAGGTGCTGCGCCGCAGGGTGATTTGCAGGGGAAAGACGAACTGTTAGCTCCAGACGCGATGAGCTTAGCTATGAGCATCATTATGACTGCTCGCACTGCTTCTATGCTTCGTCAACAAACCCGATACGGCAAGACCTAGTATAGGGTGGCTGACTGAAATCACTGAAAATGGAAGGGAACGTCAGAAGCTTTGGCGTGACGCTCAATGGGCACGAAGCCATGACGAGGCACGTAACCGGATAGCAGGTTATAGGTAAGGTTGAAAATGCCTTCATAAATTGATTAATAACAGAAACCTCGCTGCTGGTAAGATCACATGGAGCCAGTGATGCGGAAGCTTGGTCTCCTACGACTACCTAACATATCTGAAGTGAAAAGGACCGACGAAATAGTACGAGCTGTCCATGCCAACACTGCCCAAAGTGAAACAACAATCTTGTGCCCATTTTTCATCCAGCCAGAACTGAAAAAGGCAGTCCTACCATTGAAAGCGAGGAAGGCTCCAGGCCCAAATGGTGTTGCAGCTGAAGTGTTGCAACTTATCTTTCACCATTGCCCCAACTTGCGGCTTAGCACACTCAGCGCTTGCCTACAAAATGGGGTTTTCCCAGTACGACGGAAGGTGGCGAGGCTCATGCTGATCAACAAAGGAGGGGATTTCCCGGATCGCCATCTACATGCCGCCCGCTATGCATGCTATATACTGCTTTGACCTTGCCAAGGAAGCTCATCAGGTGAAGAGTCACTGACGTGATTTGTTCTGCTGGGGACCTATCTCCTCAGTAGTACGGTTTTAGAGCAGGATCTTTCATCATTGATGGGTTCGCAGGAATGTTGAGTGTGGCCCAAAAAGTAGAGGCGCATAGTCGCACAAAGTGAAGGATTGCCCTGTTGGTGAAACTTGACGTAAGGAATGCCTTCAACTCCGCTAGATAGATGGATATTCTAGATACGCTGGAAACCCATCTTCAAGTTCCAGAATATCTATTGCGGCTACTGAGGGACTACCCGAAGGACTGAAGCCTGCTTTGTGATACAAAACAGGACCAACGAAGAATGGAAGCTACGTTGGGTATCACCCAAGAATCTTTTCTTGGTCCAGACCTGTAGAAGGTGTCTCAGCACTGGTTACTGAGACTAGTGAAGACAGATGGGCCACGCTTGATCAGCTATGCGGATGATGTTGCGGCTCTGTTGCTAGATGCACTGTTGAACAAGCGTAACTGAGGCAAAGTATTATGATGCTCTAAGTGAGAGACTGGATGACTGCTCGTGGGTTCAGTTTAGCACTAGAGAAAACCAAGAAAAAGGGAATTTCTGGAGTTTGGATGATCAGTGTTGGTGACATACTAATCAAATCAAAACCACCAGTGAAGTACTTGGGGCTACTGATCGATTGGAGGATGAGTTTCTCTGGAACAAGTCGAGGCAATGGCTGAGAAAGCTGCTTCGAGAGTATCAACTTATAGCCAACGTATGGGGAACCAACCCACCAAGAAGACGCCTCTTGATGATTGCTATAGTGTCAGTGCTACTGTACGGAGCAGAAATATGGGACAACACTCTCAGTAAGGAGATATACTGAAAACGCTTGACACAGGTACAGAGAAAAGGAGTACTGAAGTTTGTATTTTCATATCCGACAGTCTCTGATCCGGCGGCGAGAGTAATTGTAGCCATTATACCAGAGAGCGCCACATTTTTTATCTGTGTCAAAATAAAGGCACGAGGGGGGCGGTTGCCTGCAAGGAGAGACAGCGTTCACTCAACGATTGGCAGCAATCTTGGGTGAGTTCCACGAAGCAAAGACTTCGTGCCTCATCCCAGATGTGAGACCGTGGCGAAATCAAAGGCATAGCGAGATTGACTTCTATCTGACCCAGCTTTTGAGCGGACATGAGTGTTTCAGTCTTACCTGCATAAGATTGGTAAGTCACGGTCTCTCGATCGTCGGTTTTACCCAGGAGAGGAAGACGGTGCCTGTTACACATTTCGGCATGCAGGAAATGGGACAAGCTGCGACGATGCCCTTACAGGAAGACGAGAAAGCTCACTCCGGATAGTTTAGTCACGGTGATTCTTGAAACGGTTGACAAATGGAACCAGGTGACACATTGTGTTTCGACAGTCCAAAATGATAAAAGGGACTCACAGCAGTTGGGGCTGGGGGATCATTGGCCTGGTAATATTTCATCTTCTCTCCCCTCTCGCTAGAAGAAGGATCCCCCAGCTTGAAGGCGCCTGACGGCCTTAAAAACGAAGCCTGGCCCAAAGTAATGTGTCTAATGGTTTCAGGCTAGATTTTCGAGTTGATGGGGGAGGTGTTGAGTAGGAAGTCCAGTTGCCTATGAGCATGGAAGTTCCACACTCAGTATGTAAATGACATTCATTTCCCAATCAGGAAAAAGGGAGAAAAAAAGTCTGAATCATAGTTTCCATACTGCCCGTTATGCACTTTTTGCACTGCTGGGACAGTGCTAGAGAAACTCATCAATTGAAAATTCACTGACGCAATTCGTTCTGTTGGGGACCTATCCCCTCAGCAGCATGGCTTTAGAGTAGGATGTACAACCATTGATGCAATTGCTGAGGTAGTGAATACAGTCCAAAAAGCAAAATCATACAGCCAATCTAAGGGATGGATTCCAGAATATCTAATGCGGCTTCTGAGGGAGAACCTGAAGGACCGAAGCCTGCTTTACGATAAGACACGGGGCCAACGAAGGAGGAAAGTCATATCGAGTGTTGCCCACGAATCTTTCCTTGATCCTGACCTGTGCAACATACCTTACGACGGGCTACTGAGACTGGAGATGCCAGATGAGTCGCCAGATGTTGCGGCTCTAATTGCTGGACAAACTGTTAAGCAAGTGCATCTAAGGCAAGGTAAACTAATGCGTCGAGTAAGAGACCGATTGACTGCGCGTGTATTCAGTCTAGCACCGGAGAAAACAGAAGTGGTGATTTTGACAAAAAGAGAATCGCTAGAGTAAGTGTGATCATTTTTGGAGATATGCTTATCAATTTGAAGCCAACGATGAATTACCTGGGGGTACTGATCGACTCTGAGATGGATTTTTGCTTCGGATGTGTTGAATCTGAGTTAACCTATGGCCACAGTGAGGGAACCTACCTGTGAATAAGATGCGTCTTGATGAGTGCCGCGGGGTCAAAGCTACTGTACGGAGCGGAAATATGAGGTGACGCTCCCAGTGAGGAGGTATACCAAAAACGTTTGAATCATCTCCATATCCGACAATCTCTGATTCTGTGTTTGAATCATCTTCATATCCAACAGTCTCTGATTCTGTGGTGAGAATTATGGGAGGCGTGATAGCTGTTGGCCTCCTTGCGAGAAAGCACTGCGGTATTTAACTGCGTCGAAGCGAGGGGGCAAGGAAGATGGTTGCCCGTGAGAAGAGACAGCGGTCACTCAATGATAAGCAGCAGTCTTGGGAGAACCGCACGAAGGAAAGGTGGAATGCGCGCCTCATGTCGGATGTGGGATCGTGATTTAATCGAAAACATGATCAAAGGGGGGACTTCTTCTTGACCCAGGCATGGATGTTTCCAGTCTTACCTGCACAAAATTCGTAGGTCACGGTCCCCGTATTGTCAGTTTTACCCAAGAGAGGAAGAGGATGCCAGTCACACATTTCTTGCATGCAAAAAATGGGACAGGCTGCAATGAGATCTCTTTAGGGAGAGGGAAGTGCCCAGCCTAGATAGTATAATCGGTGTGATGTTTGGATTGGTTGACAAATGAGACCAGGTGGCACATTATGTTCAGGCAGTCCAAAAAGGTAAAAAGGACCCATAGCAGCTGGGAACGTCGGGACCGAGGGATCGCTTCTCTAGCGATTCCTCTCCCTCCCTTCTTTTCCGCTAGAGGAGGGATTTCCCAGCTTGAAGGTGCCTCTTGGCATAACAAAATAAGACCTAGTCTGAAGTAATATGTTGAACAGTTGTGGGCTAGGTTCTCAGGTTGTCAGTGGAGATAATCAGTGAGTATTCCAGTCTTTTATGAGCATGAGAGCCCAACGTTTAGTGCATAGCTGGTGCTCACTTCACTGTCCAACCAATCGTACACTAGAAGCTTTCCGGCTTGGAGATTGCAGGCAGATGTGATAATACTCATAGTTGAGTTTACTTTGTCCATAGTTGCTAGTCCTCCACTCCTCTGGAGAGCTTCTGGTATCAATGCCCGTTGCATGCACACACTGAAAATCTTCTCAACGTCTTTCTTCCCAGTGTTCCATCTGAGACTAGGAGGCTGAGTATATATAAGCCGGGAAGAGCCGCAGCTAGTCTCAAGTGCTATATACTGCTGATCACTGTCTAGGTATTCTTCTAGAACTCTCTAGTTATATACTCTTGATACTAGGAACTCTAATGCGAATATTACATCGAGATGGTTCCAACGTAGCTCCTGTAGCGGAATGTAAGGGCGGTGTCGGTATCTGGCGGAACAAGCCCAGCTCTGCCTACCATTTCTAGGACTCGTTTTCCTCTAGCATCTAAAGAGCCATTCAATGGCTTTTGCATTAAAGTCTCTGTTAACGAAAACATACTCGAGTTGATATCTTCAAGAGCATCAAATCTGGCCTTGAAGGACAGTAATGGTTCATTAGGGATAAGATACACACTAACGAGCGTTGTATCTATACACTGATCTCACGCAATGCCATCTCTTGTCCGTAGCTCTGCACCTGCGTATGAGCTCTGTTCCGCTCCCAGATGGTGGTAGTAGCAGATTCATCAGAGAAATATACCAATGAACCTCTATCATGATACTGCTCACAAATCAGCTTTCATGTTTTGGGTTACAATACTGTGTTTTAAGTTTAGCTGCAAGATATGGATTATAAAAAATCTGTTTTGGTGTTGGCTATGGCCTCCTTGAAGACCTGACAGTTTTTAGTGCGTAGGATGTGCTTAAGCTTATCTGTACTGAGGCTAACGTTGCCCGCGCATCACTTCATTTTGTTTTCAGCTTTGCCACTTTACTACAATTATAGCACAGTGAGCTTCCATCAGGCTTCTTACATCTTTTTATAGTATGATCACAACCAAGGTACTAAAAACAATGAAGAGGCATTATTCTTTGCGGTATCCTGTAGATATCTAGCTAAATCTTATTCCGCTCTTACTAAACATTTGTTATGCCTCCTTTTCAGGAAGGTCATCAATGGCTATTCATTGCACCCTAGTGCCTGCTGGGTGAGTCTTATCTCAACCCGGTTAATCCAAGGAGCTCATGATTAACGGCGTCATTCACCTTAATAACTTCCATAACACAGTCGATGTCCCTGGTATTAAGCGCTACCATAGGCTCGAACGAGGTTACAGCAAGGCTCCCTCCGAAGGCTTTTTAGACTGCACCATAGATAGAGTCCCTGCTCTTTGCCTCTGGCTTGAGTTTCCCCAACAGACAGCCAGACTGGATGGCTTTCATTGCTTTAACAGTAGTTTGTGCCTCTCTAACTACCCTTTCAACCTCGCGCATAGCATTCACGTGAGACCTACCATCAGTATTCGTAGGTTTGAATAGCAGAGTCTGCCTTAGGAGTTTCCACGGTTGGTTGTCCTTAGCTTGACTTACACTTGATGTTCCTCAACATTTTACTTTCTGGGGAGGTTGCTTATCTTCTGTGGTTGGGAGAAGCTTTTAACATTGTTTTTTGCCTGCCTTGGATTGGATTACTTAGAACGTTTGACATAGTGTACTCCTTGTTCGACATAGTGTACTCCTTGTAGACTTCATCCATCCTCCTCTTTGCTGTATATGTTGTATTGGCTTACAGGTTACCGTTTTGCTGGTAATAGAAGCTAAGAAAACTGGAATTCTACCAAGTTTCCAGTTGACCAGAAGAGAGGTGCTCAACTTTACGAAAAGCATAAAAGGAGAACGATCAACGATGAACGGGACCAGAGGAGTGAAACTTGAGTGTGATGGACTTGGAGATACTGTTCGACTATAATGTAGAGTGACTAGAGGAGGTGGAAAAGGAAGAAAAAAAGCAGGTAGAAGGAAGAGTAAAACCATAGTAGACGGTAAAGTGACGGGCCTGGAAGTGTAAAAGTGATACGTCGTCAGTGTTGCATGTTTTGATCTCTGGTGGCTATTTTTGGTCTCCGTTAATATCTTACTCATTCAAAAAGGGTCAAGAATTATAGTCTGTAACAGTTTCAAATGTGAATATACCTGAGTTTTGAGAAAAATGTTCAATAACAAGTAGTTTTTGGCGAGTAAAAGTTCCACTCCAGACGTGAGGCCACCTATTTCTTTATAGTAAAGTAGGTAATATTCTGGGGAAGTGACACGAAAACTTATGCAGAGAATTGATCTGTCCATGGTAAGAGGGAGCCTATAATAGAAAATTGATATCTATTAAGATTTGGCCCGTGTAAGACATCGGTGCCAATGCTGTAGCCAAAAGTCAGCAACCTATGAAAGCAAAACACTGAGCTCAGCTAACTAGCATTGTGACAGAGTACGCGCGCTTGTCGGCAAGTTTTATGGGAAGTCATATGGGGCGGATTTTTTTTTCGCACCACGAAGCTATACTACAAAATATTTATTACGCATACTCTATAGAACATCACATCCCGAGTAATTGGTATTACTTTTGAAATATTCTTTGGCTCTGCAAATATATAAAGAAAATAGTTTTAGTTATAGTCAGTGGGCATAGAAATTGAGACAAATGTAAACATCCAATAAAACGAAAATTCCCTTTTCTTCTTCGAAGATGGTTATTGCATCACAAACAGGAAGGAGAGAGCAAATATAAAGATGTTAAGGGTAGATAGAGTGAATCACTTATCACCACTGATATTACAAAAACGGCGTGTAATTAACTTTAGTATATTACCAAGTATTTTTCCCTGAAAGCAGGCAGTTTCGGGTAAGGTAGCCGGGTTCTCTCTCTCTCTCTCTCATCAAAAGTTGCCACTGCCAATCACTTTGGGACAGTCCGGTTATTGTTTTTTTCTAAATTTACATGCATATCCTGTCTTTCTTTTTGCTCGTATATTTTTATATATGTTTGTCACTTTATCCATCCATCAGGAGCTTCATAACAGCTGCTTTCGGGTGATAAGGTACTTGGTGATAGGAACATGGCAATCATGGTTTTAGAAAGGACTTGAAAGAAGTTTTTGAGCGCACAATACTTGTTTTTTAAGAACAGTAGTTAAGTCAATCCTAGTACGGCTGGCAAAATATTCATATTTAGAAATTATTGACTTAGCAATAGCCACCTGATAAGCTCCTTTGTAATATATGTCTGTAGTTGGTCTTTGGAGGAAGTATGGAGGAAAATTTTGTTTTTTAATTACTAGACAATAAGGGTTTCAGTTTCTCCTTTCATATATTTTCCTGCGACAGTATTCCAAGTTATATCTTTGAATCTGTGAGTATGGAGAAATGTAATGAATATGAGGAGCTCTCCGCCGCTATAACTAACTTCACGCAGAAAGCGAGGAAAAAATTGTAGCGTTTCTGCAAGAAATTTGGAGGTAAGATAAAGGAGGAGTTTATTCTGGACTTGCTTGCTAGTTGCAACATGCAAGATGCAACTGCAAGTGCCGGAGGTCTCCAGTGACATGGAGATGGACGAGGGTGGGAGTTTTATGGACATTTGTGACGAAGAGGAGGCAACCATAAAGCTAGAAGTCAGAAAGAGGCCAACAGTGTCTCCAACACAGGAACCTATTTCGAAGGTATTTAAGACCTTTGAAGTGAGCAAGCGGAATTTCCCCCAGCTCAAAAAGGTGGTGAAAATAGCTTCTGCTAGTTTCTCCGAGACCATACTCAAGCCGAGGAGAAGGGCAGGCCTTGAAGGAAATAAAGGGAATTTGAAGCCCCAGCAGCCAAGCTTGGCTGCTACCAAAAAGGAATGGGTGCCTTCTATAGTGTGCTATAGGCTTGACCCGAAGACTTTCGAAGATAGCGTCAAAAGGGCATGCGAACGAATTTCTCAAAAGGAGCCAGAGTTCAACGTGACGGTGCACAGCTTCTCACGAACTTCGCTCTACCCTAAAACGGCTAAGGGTCCAAACCAGCCTTTTTAATTTTCTGAAGTGTGCGAAGGCGGCTTGCCAGACCTACATTCTTCCAGGAGAGAGAAAATTGACTCTCCTTCTCAAAGGTGTGCACAGCTCATACGACGAGAACGATGTCGTAGCTGAGCTAATGGGAACATCTTGGAGAAGATATCCCTCCAGCAAAAATGTTTTCCGCTATTACTAGGAAGGAAAAGGGACGCTTTCATTTTTCTTAGCCCAGTTCAAACTGGGCTTTGAAGTGAAGAAAGCAATGGTTATAAAGTTTCTATTATATCAGAAGATACAGTAGGAAGGTTTGCAGAAAAATTGCACTTCCCACGGCACTTCCAACTGCGGACTTGAAGTTAGATGTGTAAAATGCCACAAGCATAAGGGAAAAAAGACGAGATCTTATGTGTCATCTGCAATGCTAAGAAGGACCATGCGAGTTTCAGAGGTTGTCCTAAAGCAAAACCATTTGAAGAGAGGAGGAAGAATCTCCAAAAGAAAAAGAGGAAAGAAGCAATTTCATCACCACCTCTATAAAAAATACTGCACGTGAAGGGGTCTTGTATTCTAAGCTTTTGGAAGGTGCAAACAAGCAGCCTGTACGTCAGCCTATACGGTAACAAAAACAGCAACCAATGCATCAACCCCAGCAGTCACAGAATGACCGAAATACGGTTTTGAGCACTGACTGCCAACTGCTACTCGAAAAGTGGACCCCTTTATCTCCCGCCAAAATAAACTCACTAATTCTAGTGACAGAAAAGTTGCGTACTTAGAATTTGCCTTCAAAGTATGTTGTTTTGATGAGTTCCATTAAAATCTCCATCCTCAACATATGTTCACTAGCTCTCTGTTGGCATCGATCTTGGAGCTAGAGTTGGGGCAAACGAAGGTTTTTTTGCTGGTTTACTGCGTCCCCGACATACTCGTAGATGTTGGTACGCTAAGTAAGTTGAAATGAGAAGGCCAATGAATAATCCTTTGTAGCCTACTGTGAATCGATGAACGGTTTGAGATTCCATTTTGGTGAATTGTAGTTCCGCATCTAGTTGGGCTTGTATTGGTCGTTGCATCAAGTGAAAATTTTTCTGGTCTAATACGTTGTAAGTTCGGATTGTTGGTAGTTCTTGTAGTGTCGATCAAAAGGTAAATCTGGATATGTTTCTGAGTGGGAAGAAATGGATTTTGAAGGATGAAGGAAAAATTTTGTGAGCTTGGATTGCTAAGGTTTCTTCTCTTATAGAGCAATCTACTGGTAATTCTAGAGTTCCGGGGCCATTTAATGTTATTGATGACATCTCTTTTCCGCAATTGATATTGACCTCAGAGGCCCGGCTCATAACGTAGATCCAGTGGTTTGGATTGGTTAAGGGGATCCATCTTTTCAATCCTCGTCGATGCAAGAATCTTACTTGGTTGCAAAAATAGTGAAGATCATTGGCCGATCTACAGGACTTCAATTCATTCACTGTGATCGGATAGTATGTGTCTTGATGTAGTTTAGCAATCATAAATTCTATTCAAAGCTCTATCTCCGCTGATGTTGCGTTTATTTTCATGGGAATTCAAATGAAATGAAGCATTTCATATTGATCCTACGATACCAATGTTATCTTTAATAGAAATATCATTTTTTTGTTCAGGGAATAGCCGTGAATAGTGATAATCCTGTAGATACTTGATAAGTCTCCTGACGAGATTGGCAATCGAACCGTATTAGGTAGATTTTCCGTTTTGGACGCTATTACTGATTGCAATTGCTCCGGAGTTATAAGTAACGAGTTTAATTTGTCATGATTTATGTATATCCATAAACAATTCCCACAGTGTGGTTTGAGCGCGTTGGTAATTATTTAAAGTTAATGACAACTGTGTAGCAACTTGTTAAAGATCTGAAGTGTGTTTTGTCTGCGCATCTTTTGTGTCATATTGTTGGTAAGCTGAATGTTCTTATTCATGGCAGGATTGGAATTGCTGAGGGGTGCCTTCACATGAGCTTTTGAGGCTCAATGGTTTATTTAAAACCCACAGTTAATTTATTCGCATCTTTATTGTGTCCAACTCGTTCCAATATAAGGTTAAATCATAAGATACAACCATTGCTGCCATTCGATTTGCCACAAATATCGCTGGATCACTATTTGGCCAGTGAATTACCACCTCAGAATCAGTTCAGAAAAGGCAAGACTGAGCCGCAATTGTCAAATCAGACTAAATGCGATGCACTAGATCGGTCGTAAGTTTTGCTGCACAAAATTCCATTTGAGGAACAGTGATTGGTGCTACTCGTGTTTCAGCACATAATACTCGTAGATGAACTGTGGTAGTGCCGTCGTGATGACTGGCTCTCAAATAGACCGCTGCTCCACAAGCCTTTTTCGATGCATCTGAAAGTGCATGCAATTGTGTACTACGAGGCACACGAGCTCCAAAAACATGTCGTGGTTCTTTAATTTTGTTGAGTTGCCCCAAGCTCTCATGAAAATTTATTTATATGGATGATGTATGTAGCTCCATTGCTGCATCCCAATCCAGTCTTAACTTCCATAGACTTTGAATGAATATTTTCGCTGGGATTGTTACTGGACACACTTCATCGAATATGTGAGCGATCGTTGAATGTGCTGCGTTTTTGGTCACTCTTGTTGGGCGGATATAAGGTGGAACTCTAATTATGAGTTCATCTCGGGCAAGCAGTCAAGTAATCCCCATAGTTTTCACCCGTTCTTTCGGGACAACCTGAAAGAATATTGTACTTCTTGGTCTATTGAGTTTATGTTTTTAAGCAGGGTGGGATGATTTGCACATCATTTTTGCAGATTGAATCCTGCTAATTTTAGGGTACGTAGGACCTCTTCTTACTTTTAGAGGACTTCTCGCAGACTATTTGCACCCATCAACAAGTCATCTATGTAGAAGTCTCCTTGAATTGCCAGACTTCCCAATGGATGTTTCAGTCTTGATGCCACGGCTAATTTTCCGAAGCATTTCGTCGCTAAATACGATGCCACGGTGGTGCTATAAGTTACCGTGTCTAATTCATAGCATCTTACTTTTTTACTGGGATGATTCCGCCAAAATATCATCTGGTAGGGATGGTCTTTTATATTGATCTATATTTGTCGATACATTTTCTCGATATCAGCGGAGAACACGTATTTGAATAGTCGGAATCTGAGTGAAATGATAAACAGCTCGTCTTGTATTGTGTTCCCAGTATGGAGTACATTGTTCAAGCTGATATTGGTAGAAGACTTTGCCGAGGCATCGAATACAACTCGCAGCTTTGTTGTCGAGCTGTCAGGTTTAAGGACATTATGGTGTGGAAGCACAAAATGTGAAGTCACAAAGTCGGGCATTTCGACCTCGGTCATGTGTCCTAACTTCAAATAAGTCTTGATAGGCTTGCTTGACTTCCAGATCTTTGGCCAAGCGTTTTTCAAGTTGAGTAAATCGTTTGAAAGCTATGTCTTTCGATTGGCCAATTTTTTTTTTTGGATCATTTGCAAATGGTCGCCGAACTGTAAAACGCCCATCGTTTGATATCTTCACGTGATGTTGAAAGTGAGCTTCACACTGTCGTTCCTTAGATGTCATTGTAACAGTAGGCTTTACGTTCTCTTCCAATCTCCAGAACCTTTCCAAATCTGCATCCAGCGTGGAACCTTCTGCCCGATATATTCCACATGTGGCTGTACTTGTGGGATTCACTTGGCTGTGAGAATCTTTGCGCAGGCCACCTACTACACATCGAAAGACTGTGTTTTGTAGGACAGGCAGCGCTTCACCAAGCCTAATTTGACCGATTGCTAACAGCCGATAGTAGTATTCCACACCAATGAGCATATCAACTGGCCCTGCTTGATTAAACCCTGGATCAACTAGCGAAATATTTCGTGGTATTGGTCAATCATCAACCCCAAACGACTCCGAGTGCTGTTCAGTTGTGATTTGATTCACAACGTATGCATTTAGCTTAATCTTGAAGTTCGTTTTTTTTTGACTAGATCGGCAAATTCGACTGTCTGTTCGTCTTTTGTGTGGTTCCGCCAATGCTACTTATGGTAATGTGCTTCAGTGATTAAATTCACTTGCGAACCACCGTCCAATATTACACGCTAGCCCATCATTTGTCCATGGTTATCTGGGGTTTGGACTATTACAGTGCTGATAAATACCTCGGTTCTCATCGCTTCAGTTGCTAAAGATACTTTTTCTTAAGGCTTAGCTTTGAATTCTAATGGAACTTGTTCAGTTCCTGATATAATCGTATTTTCTTCTTTATGCAATAGAGTATTGTGCTTTCTGCTGCACTTCAAACAAACTCGGGATGCACACTCTGTACTTGTATGTCCTACTCGCAAGCAGTTTAGACAAAGTTTCAATTGTTTGACCTTCTTCATGCGATCGAATATGCTAAGGTTTTTAAATTTCTCACATGCAAAAATTTCATGAGGGCCTCCACAATTTTTGCATGAATCTGGCACTGAATGATTGATTGATACCAACGCGGAGACTTACTTTGGTTGAGTCTTGTTGCTGGTTCGCGTTTCACCACCCAACGCTTCTAAGGCTTGGATTCTGCATTTTAAAAACTTTAGGAAAGCTTCAAGTGATTGTAACTCCCGTGGTGATGTTATGGATTGCTTGAACAAGTTATGAGATGGCTTTTCGAGTTTCTCTATGAGAATATGCAGCAAAATTTAGTCCTAGTGGACTATCTCAATCCTCATGTTTCTCAATCCCAACATACATTCTTTCGTAGTATCATGGCATAACTTCATTGATCTTGCTGACTCAGTGACAATTGCTGGTTGTGAAAGTATTTTGTCAAGAATGTGGACACCATGAGCCTTTGATTATCATATCGGCTTCGAAGGATGTTCCAAACACCTGAATAATTTTCATCAGAGATCGGCATAAGCCATTCTGCCTCCCCCAATAAGTTAGTTTTGAGATACCACATCTTTTCGGCATTTTCGAGTAGCTGTCAATCAATAACCTGCTGAAATAGATCATGAAAAGAGGTCCATTGCGCGTAGGCTCCATCGAATTTTCGTATAGATACCTCCGGAACCTTAACGCGAGGCTGAGTGTGAGCAACTGCATGCAGCATTGGCTCTGCCTTTCCTTGCATGTCGCTAGAAATATTAGGGCATCTTGTCTGCGCTCTTCTATTTTATTGAGGACAGCTTGGCTATACATGGCACTTCCGCCTGGAGATTGGCATAGGGCTCAACGTATTTTTTGCAGTTCCTCCCAGTATTTTGTTAATGTACTGGATTTAAATTCATAGTATAATCTGGTATAGTCTGGGGGCGACCGGTTGATTCCAATCGTGGTATACTCAATGGAACAAATCATTTCCTCTAAATGATTTTGTAGCCCTTCTAAATTTTCTTCGACCTTTTGACTGTTAATAAGGTTGGATGCTCAACTTCCAAACTTGTGCCTGCTTGGGCAGTTCTTGGGTTCGGGGTTCCTCCCTATGGTCTTCATTCAAGAGACCAATTTTCGCATCTCTTGCGGTCATGTATTCACGTTAAATGACCAAGAAGTAATTTCGAGAGAAATAGAAACGTAAAGGCGTATTTGTTTTGACTGAGAAATTCACGACATGGATCTAAAGATGATATTGTTCAATTTTAATGTTGAGACTTACAAGATGAGATAATTTTATGCAAATGTTGACAAATTTAAATTTAGCTTTTAGATTTAGACAAAATCATTGTTTCGTTTGTGTTTCAAACAAGCTCAACGCTACAAAAAGAATTTCATTCAAGAATACAGGTTCCCCATAGACCAGACTTCTTGGCAACAAGACTCAATGAAAGACACAGCGTGCATCTGGGAAAATACAAGGTCATCAGGCGTGATGATCCAGAGGGGAGTCTTCGAGTTGCTATGGCTCACAAACATCACCTGAAGGTCCAAAGGCACTGGCTGCCAAATCTGAAATGTATTGATGCAGAAATAATAGGCTCCGTGCTGGGACGGTGCATCTTTGCGTTCGTGGGGATCTATATTTGACATAGATATTCAGTGAGGAAACTCATTGACGACTTGAAAACAGTGCTAACTCTGTACAAAAAATTCAATTTCTGTGCTATGGAGGTGATTTCAATGCGAAGTATCCCTCATAGGGAAATATTGCATCTAATGGGTGAGGAACAGCTATCTCTAACTCAATTAAATAAGGATCTCATACTGTTTGCTCTAAAAGAGCCTACCTTCCACCGAAGCTTGTCTATTATTGACTTCTTCATTGTGTCTGCGAATCTGATAAATCTCTCCCACAGTTGGAGAAATTTTGAATGTGGAGTTTTTGACGCCGAGTCTGAATATCATTTGGTTGAGCTAACCTTAAGAGTGAGAAATGGTGTGAAACTTGAGGTTGTAGATCCTCATTTTTTTAATCCAAACAAGCAAATCGATTGGGCAGCTGTAAATGCTGAGCTTGACGGAAAATTGTAGGGAACTTCCATCAATAGATCAAAAAATCTTTCCTGATATTGATGAGGGAGTCGTATATATAAATTCAACCCTGGATACGGTAATCTCAAAAATTTCCGTTGAGAAAACCTCGACAAATCACCTTTATTGAGTACAACCAGGAGACATCTTGGAGCTTCATCGTGGACGCAGTCCACTTAGAAAGCTACTCGCAAGAATCTACCACCGCAATTTAAATATGGTCAACTGGGAGTATGAACGTATTCGACAAGAACCAGGTCCCTGTATGTTCTCTCATATCAAAAGAATAACTGGCAGAAAAAGGCTGCCCGGCGTCTTCAATTATGATGGACACATGCTCATGGATGACAAAGCTATTGCTGACTCTATCGCAAAACATTTTGTAATAGTTTTTTGACGAGAAAAAGCAAGTCAGAACTCTTTCGTTACTTCATTAGTGAGCAGCACCATAAAGAATTTCTACAAAGACAATAAGCGATTGTGCTTGACCAGGCCCTTGAATTCAAATCCTCCTGACGCATCTACTGGCCATGGTCTGTTTATCAGTCCTGAAAGACTCCCTTTGTTGGCACTAGAGCAAAACTCCAAAAAATCAGCAGGGACTGATGGGATCTCCAATAATATGCTTAAATGACTTCCCCATGTTTTCTTTGTTCTCTTCGCGATCACTTTTAATAACTGCATTATTATTTGCTACTTCCCTCAGCAATGAAAATGTGCAAAAATATTCGCAATACCCAAGAAGTCGGGCAGTAATGACGTAGTCGATACTCTTCCGTTTTCGCTGCTTTCAAATATTAGTAAGCTGTTTAGACGGGTAATACTTTAAGGAATCATACAATTCTCTATGGGGCAAGAATCGTGCCGGAAAGACAATCTGGTTTCAAAAAGCCCACTCCACGGAGGATGCTATGGCCGTGCTCCAAGCCGATATAATGAGAAGTTGGCGCAACAATAAGCTTATTGTAACTTGGCTGATCGATGGTCAAAGGCTTTCTTAAGCCGTTGACTCTGTATGCATCGATGGGCTTTTCTAAAGTATGATAAATTTTGACTTTCCGGGCCATTGTGAAAAAATTATAGGCAGCACCACGAGGGAACGAACTGCCTATGCGCTGGCTGGTGGAGCTGGTGGAGTCCATTACTTTCCAACATATTCACCTCTGACGTCCCGGGCGTAAGAGACGAATATAAGCCCGGAATCCAGGTAAACCTCTTCGCTGACGACTTGCTCGTGTGGTCATCTGAGCACAATTTGCGCTTTGCTAGGATGAGGCTCTAAAAATATTTGGAAACTCTTATTGTATATTACTGGAAGTGGGAAATCAAGGTAAATGCAAAAAAAAGTGAAGTATTGTTTTTAAGGACCCCCACAAAAACTTTGGTCGTCGTGCAAGCGGCATCTGTGTCTCCAGGATTAAGCCGAATGGGCACATGGTGCAGTGATCTAGGCAAACGAAGTACTTGGGGGTAGTTTTTGGCAGAAACGCTACCTTCAGTGCTCACATTGATAATATTTTGAAAAGTGTGACTGATGCGTACCATATACTTATACCTCTTTTCAGGAAACACTCAATAGCGAACAAGCTAGTCAAGGTTTTGGCCTATAAAACCTTGATTCGTCCAATCATCACATATTTGGTGATGATATGGAATGGAGTTCCGAAAATCAAATGGAGAAAGATAGAATTTGTAGCACGAAAAATCCTTGGGGCTTTGACAGGCCTATACAGACGTGAGGATGAATAGTCTCACTTCAACGAGGTGCTATACCAGAAGGCAGGAATGAAGCCAAATTTTACCCAGTAAAGCTGGTGAAATCTGGAATCAGGAGAGCCAAGAAACACAAGGAAAGAGTAGTCAGAAGAGTGGCAGACAACCGCTCAATGGATGCAGAGAATAAGTAGTTTTAAGGTAGTTTTAGGCAAGTAATGTACGGAGTTTTAAGAAACTCTATTTTTAAGACTGTAGTTCTTAGAGCAAAAGGCACAACCCACATGAAAATTGGTAGGTTAAGTTATTCATGAATTGTATATGTGGCATAAAATTAGAAATCACCAAATAAAGATCTTGAATCTTCAATCAAGAGTAGTAGTTTGCCAATTAAGTTAATCTTGGTATGAATCGCATATTTTAATACCACTTCCATGGCTGGCAAAATATTCATATTTTGAAGTTATTGGTCCGACAATTCCTTGCTAATAAGGCCCTTGAAACTCTAGGGCGTTTGGTTCCATTGTATGTCCGCTAGTATTGATCCTATTTTCAAACCAAAGAATTTACATGTCGACTTAAAATGGATTTCAAAGTGGCATCTGGTTCAAAGCACCTTAAAAATGTGTTTTCTCTGCTCAGGCTTCCTTTTTCATAGCTTGCTGCATTTTATGGGTTAAAGTTAAGTCATCCTTATAATAGCTTAGTTTTCCGGAGAAAATGTTAGTAGGCAAACGGTTATTAATTGGTCTAGTAGGTTGGCCATATTAATTTTTTTGTGTTAATACCCATTGACTTTTCAAAACAAAATTGGCTCACTCCTGATATTTGACTTCTTCCAAAGATTGATTTAAATAATTGAAGTATTGTTGACTTTTATACCCTTACGAGGTCTTGAGCCCTGAAAGTGAGTCATACTTAATAACCTCTGGAATATCCTGAAAACCTTTCCTCTACCTCTCTTTTCGATCGCTTTTCTCACGAATTTTTCCCAAATTTTCAATACATGAAAGTTACCTTTTCCGCTCCTTCAATAGACGACAAGTAGCATACAATTCTCGTTACATAATTGGATCCCTTCTTTCCTGGAAATGGTTTGAACATAATAAAAAAAGGATACCATCACTTGAACATTATTTCGAGTATTTTGTTGGAACGTGAACATTACACAAAGCATGCATGTATCCTTGAAAAGTAGTCATGTGTGAGGGACCAACTAACCAAGCCAACCAACTCAACCAAACAACGAGTGAACCAACAGCTATGGACAACCATGCCAAGCAAGAATGACCTGATGTATCGAAATTATCCTTTTGCTACTGGATGTGACAGGAATATAATCGATAAATCATATATTTTTATATATAGATTCGAGGGACACTGTATGGAGTACCAGAAACCACTCTCACTGGGTGTTCCTTGACAAAAGTTTGGCCATCGAGGCACGCTGTCTTCAATTATGGTCTGTAGCCTGTCCTAAGCATCCACAAGTATTGAATGGTTGTTTCACTATTCCATTGTTACCACGCATCATATCCAAGCTTTGCTAGTTCCACCATTTCATTCTTTTATCATCCATCAATTCAGCTCAATATTTTTCCTTGTACTATTTTTCTCCCTGTATTTCCGGTTATGCTTTCAGACTGTATATATTTGATCCTGGTACCAGGTTTGTGACATTTTTCCCTAAGTCAGAAATGGATTTTTCCACCAGGACTCAGCATTTTGCTGAATACTGCCAGTACTGCTGGTTCCAAAACAAATGAAACTGAAACAACGCCGAGTTACATCTCAACAGAAAATATACGAAAAAGGTTCAAGTGTGTGTTGTATATCCTTTCAGTGAATTTTTAGTTGTCAGCAATTTTGCTTTGTGTCCTTAACAAGCAAACAATTTGGCAACAAATCGTCTGTATGATAGGAATAGACATTGGATAACTTGCATTCCTGTCGACGACGAGGTCGACGGGAGGCAGAAAGCCTCGCCGAGGATGCAGGATGTCGATGATGACTACGAGTACGAGTATGCCAACGTCGCCGACTAGTAACGATGATTATGATGGTGCTGCTGCCCAAGTTGAAATAAAATTTGTATTGTGTTTGTATACTTGTGCTTATATGAGAGATTTTCAAAGTTGATGGCGTGCGACAGATTCAAGGATAGTGGCATGACGCTGCGCTGGCATCAGCACAAGTATACGGAAACAAACATATCGGGAATTTAGTAGCCAGCATTTGTATTGTGTCAGCATTCTGTCAGTAAGTGTGGAGTTAGAAAAAGATAGAAATTGGTTTTCCTCTTACTATTTATTCCTTCGTCGTCTAACTTCATATTATTTATCCAATGATATAAGAATCCTTGCCAGTTGCCAAACATGAAATTGTTTACTAAACGTTTCTTTGGACATTGGCATTCGTTTGTGGTTGTACGTAAAAACCTTCAGAATCAACTGGAAATTATGGGTTAGCTGCATATATAAAATTAAACCACTTTCATTTTATTCCTGCCGTAATAAATAGCCAACAATAAAATTATGGACGCTTATGCCTGTAATAAAGGGTAGTCCAACCATAATACACAATGTTAATTATGAGTCACGCTTTAACGTCAAGTTTTTCGTGAAACTTATTCTGACATTTCTTTGTTTCAGTGTTTGACGAATTCAATAATGGAGAGGTACATAGTTGGGCAGCGTGTTAAGGTTGTTGAAGCCTTTTACGAAAATGGGCGTTCAAATCAAAATGCATTTCGGGCACTTCGTGATTTTTTTGGTCAGCATAATCGACCAAATGTGTCCACAATTAAGAGAATTGTGCACAAATTTCAGCAAATCGGGTCTGTAGAAAATATGAAATCACCTGTGCATGCTCGCCCAGTTAGTTCTGCGGAAAACATTGCTGCTGTTCGCGATAGTGTGCCAGAAGAGCCGTCAACAATTGAACATCTCACGAACATCACTGATACGAATTTTGAATAAAAAGTTGAATTGGCACGCTCACAAGCTTCAATTGACTGAAGAGCTAAGCCCACCGACGATTTCAAGCGTCGACAATACGCCGAATGGTTATTTGAACAGACAGAAGGGAACAGAGACTTTACAAAGAAAATCATCTTCAGCGACGAGGCACACTTTCACCTCAGTAGATTTGTTAACAAGCAGAATTGCTGTGTTCGGGCAAATCATCTACAAGTGATTGTTGAAAAGCCGGTGCATCCTCAAGGAGTGATTGTTTGGTGCGATTTATGGGCTGGCAGCGTCATCGGACCGTTCTTCTTCGAAAATGAGGACGACCAAGCAGTTACCGTGAATGGTGTTCGCTATTGCGAGATGATAACGGACTTCTTGTGGCCAGGAATTGAGGTTATGGGCCTGGGCAATAAGAGGTTTCAACAGGGTGGTGCCACTTGCCACATAGCTAACTAAACTAGTGATGGCTCTTTTGCGTGAGAAATTCAATAGGCGTATTATCTCACGTTGTGGCGATGTTAATTAGCCGCCACGATTATGTGATTTGACACCGTTGGACTTCTTTTTCTGGGGTATTTAAAAGAAAAAGTGTACGTCAATAAGCCAGGAACAATTCAAGAGCTGAAGGATGACATAATTCAGCACATTTACGACATTGAACCTCAATTATGTCAGAGTCATTGAAAACATGGACCATCGGATAACAGTATGTCACCGTAGCCGTGGCGAGCATTTTGTGATATTTTGTTTTACGCATGATTATCATAGATCCTTCTATTGGAACAAAAAACATTAAGATAATTCTCCGAAAACGTTTTGTTTTATTTACAATTAACATCGTGCGTTTTGGTTGGATCACCCTTTGCATAGCTCAGTATATATATTGATAGAATGACTTACTATATAATATAATCCTACAGTTATATTTTACGTACCAGGATGAAACATAACCCTAGAACCCTATACTACCTGGCATATTAGATACTCTTATTCTAACACTGAGGTACTGGAGTACCCCAAACAAAATTGTCAATAACTAAAACAAAAGACCACTTGCTGATTTTTTTTATGTTTTTTATTTAATAATGGATCCTTTTTATCACATATCCGTCTCAGAAAGAAGTTTAAATATTACTTGCAACATTTTGCACAGATTTTTATTTGATGACTCAAGCAAAGGGGTATTTTACACTTCTTGAATGTCATCTTGCTTTTCTGGTCCTTGTTCCTAGGACCAAGTCCACACCGACCTTTTACCTGATTAACAAGAATGTGTAGTGATGGTTTGCCTCAACTGGTTGTAGCTGTCTGGCTTAAAATGTGCTCTGTCTAAGTCTATTTTAATGGGATCGACGTCATTCACTGTCAATTCTGCTCTTTTGGTTGAAAACATTCGCGAGAGAGTACCGGTCATGATGTTCAGAGTCCCTTATTGATGTTTGATGAAGAACTTGAACCTTTGCAGTTTAAGAGCCCATCGGGCCAGATGTCCGTGTAGGTCTGCTTGGTTCATCAGCCATCGTAACAAAGCGCAGTCTGTGATGATTTCAAACTGGTGGCCTTCGATGTACGCTCGGAATTTCTTGACAGCCATCACCGCCAGACATTTTTGCTCGGTAACGGTGTAGTTCCTTTGGGCCGAATTCAGTTTGCAGGACATGAAGGCAATGGGAGATTCCTCTCTCTCTTCAGTCAATTGCACTTGTACGGCCCCAACTCTATGTTGACTTGCGCCACAATTAATGGAGAAGGGTTTCTGAAAGTCAGGGCTGTGCAAGACTGGAGCAGATGTTAAGGCTTATTTGAGCTCCTCAAATGCCTTTCTACTGAGTTTGGTCCAAATGAACTTACTTTTCCCAAACATGTTTGATAGAGGCGCTGAAACTGTTGCGTAATTCCGAACGAACCTTCGGTACCATCCGCACACTCTGAGAAAACGTCGTAGCTACTTAACGCCCCAGTTTTGTCCGGATCCGTTTTGATAGTATCATGTCCGATGACATGCCCTAGGTATCGCACTTCGTTCATAACAAACTTACTTTTCAGGACATTGATGTTGAGTCTTACGTTACTGATATGCAGAGCTACTTTTTGCAACAGTAGAAGATGTCGGTCAAACGTTTCGGTGGTGAGTAGAAGGTTGTCCAGGTACATGAACACTTGGTGTTTCAGATGAGGTGGAACTACTTCGTCCATCAGCCGAGTCATCGTTCGCAGAACGTTACACAGGCCAAAAGGCATTGTTACAAACTGATATAGTGGTCGTCCGGGCACTATAAAAGCGGTCTTATGCCTCGACCCTTCATCCAGTGGAATTTACCAGAATGCATCTTTCAAGCCGAGACCTATAATGTTGTCTGCTTTCGGCAGTCTCCCCAGTATTCCGTCGATGAGCTGAAGAGGATAAGCATCTTTAATGGTCATGGCATTGACTTTCCGGGAATCTAGACAAAGAAGGACTTTGCCTGGCTTTACCGCCAAGGCTACCGGTAAAGACCAGGCAATTTGGGACTCCTCTATAATCTCCAACTCTAGCATCCTGTCCAAATCTGCGTACACTAACTTTTCCATGGCCGGTGAGATGGCATAGGGTCTCTGCTTTATTGACATACCATTGCCAACATCGATGCCATGTGAGACCAGAGTGATGCGGCCAAGGCCTTGCGTAGCGTAAGATGGAAAAGCAGCGATGGATGCTCCCAGACGTCGTCGTTGGCTAGGCGTTCATTCGTGCCTATCAGGTATAGAAACGAATTCATTGACATATCTAGTATTTAAGGGCGAGTCTCTGAATAGGTCTGGGACTAAACTAAATCGAACGACAAAGTTGACGCCAAGGTACACGTTCTGAGTCAGTGATGGGATAGTGACGAAAGTAGTATCCTTAGTTTGACCTCTGAATGTCACGGGTGTTTTCAACCCTGGGTAGGATATTTGGTGCCATCAGCTGTGCTGATTTCAGAGCGCCAAGGTTTTACTACCGTAGGCTTTTGATGGAGTACATTTGAGCTGATGCTTGAAGCGAGGCAGCTAATACTTGCACCCGTGTCAATCAGTGCAACTGCGATTTCACCCAACACTTTGATTAGTGCGTAAGGTCGAGTATCATTCTCTGAAACCTCCGAGGTATTACATATGTTTAATTTTTGTTGACAGATGCGCATTCTCCTGCAAAAGCTCCTTCAATGACGAGTAGACCACTTAGTCTTGTGACGGCGTAGGATGACCTCTTCTGCGGCAAAAATCCTCTCTTGTGCAGCAAGATACTCCTGCAACCTAATGTGGTATGGTTTCAAAACATGGATCTCCGGCTACCGGAGTTTTTTAGATAGCACCTGAGGTGGTTGCTTCAAAAAGGGCTTCAGAGAGGCCTCCAGAGAAGATGTGGTATCTGCAGCAACGTGGACCAGCAAAGATATCGTAGTATTTGTATCTACTGGGTTTACTGGCGAGGAACTTGTCATAGTGGAACTGCCAGTAGACGGGACGGAGTACCGTTCCGATATTGAGTCTGACGCGAGTGTTGCTGGCTGTTGTGGGCACTCGCTTTCAAGTTTTTTGGCTTCTTGCAATTGGTGCAGTTTAACGCATAAGTATTTGGCTTCCCAAAACGAAAAAAAAATGTTAGCCTCTGCCTGGCATGCGGTAGAACGGGGTCCCTCTGCCGGCAGTTCCAACACGTAGTAGCTCGTGTCCTAGGAGCCAGTTCGTGTACTTTGGTCTGATGTTCTTTGTCTGGTTCTGTGGATAATGATGAGAAAGTCTCCGACGCACTGTCCGTTATGGGTGGAATGAGACAAGCTAGCGCGAGTTCAGCAGGCACACTGTGTTTAAGCTCAGCTACTGAGCGTCATTCTGGTTGCTCTCGTCAGCCAAAGAATTTACCTTAGTGTGTAGACCACTGGGAGTATTGCACCGCTTCAAGCTCCTTTGCTGTAACGTAAAACGCATGCACATTGTGGTGCGGGGCAAACACCAGCCGCTTTCATAGCTCGGGCCTGATTCCCTCCCAAAAGAGACTTAGGAACTAAGACTCCAGCATGGGGCTCATCAGACGTTCCAACAGGCAACACAGGGCTTTGTAGTAGTCATTTACGATATCCTGGGCCTTTTGTTGTCTATTCCATATGGACTGCTTCCAGATGCCATCCCCCTTGACTGAAATGAACTCTCGCAAGGCGGCATGCCTCAACGTTTCCCAGTCAAAGGTAAGAAATGTGTCCACAAACCGCCAGAACCAACGAAGAGCTCTCCCAGTAAATAGCATTTGGGTGCAGCGTATGACGGCTCTCAATGCCTCTCCTAAGTTCAACAAAGCCATATTCTTGACCCTTCTCAGAAAGGCCTCGATGGTCGTCGGAGTATCCTGGCCCGTAAACACTAACTTCCAGATAGCCACCTTATGTGCTATTTTGGATGGTGGTATAGCACATGGCAAACGATTGCGTCCAGTGCTGCACAGTCCCGGTGCTGTCTCTTTGGGGTGGGCAGGCCTTCCAACTGGGCAATCTCCTGGCTGGGTTGATGTTGGTAAATCCAAAAATCATACCAGAGCATTGAGCGACGCTTATGAGCTACTTGTTAAACTAACGTAGGAAGCGTGAAGACCGCGATGTGTGACAGGTAATCTACGGTTACATTATCTTTTTCGGGAGATTTGTGCTGAACTGTGAGATGTATTTAAGCTGCCTTGACTGTCGTGGTGATGCCTTTTCGGAGTTTATTTGAAAGGCAAAAATGAAATGCTTATGATTCATTTTAATGATGAAGTCTGATCCTTTCAAGTGGTGTCAAAAGTAGCGAATATTACTGTAAACCGCGAGTAGCTCTTTATCATTGGCGCTATAGCGAGACTCTGCTGCCATGAGTTTCCGCTCAGGGCTCCAGGCACTCATATTATTCCGTCGGTGTGATCGCAAAGTCTTGACACTTCACCTGGGCCTGTCGGGTTCATGACTTTGCTGAGCCTAGGAGGTCCTGGACCATCAGCTACTGTTAGATGCCGATGATGTAGAAGGCTGGGCCGGTGGTTGTGAAACAGACAGTGATTATAGTTGCTGTCTCATCTGTTCCATGTTTGCAGCCATCGTTTGCATGACAACCAGCAGCTGAAGCATCTCGGGTGAAATTATTTTACAAAACCCTTAAAAGGCCTCACAGCATCTGGGAATTTCGGGAATAGAGGTTAATTATGCTAGTAATCCTTCTTCCACCCTCTCTTCCCACTAGGGAAGGGATTCCCAAATTTGAAGGCGCCCTACGGCGTAGCAAAACGAGGCTCAGCCCGAAGTAACGTATTTAATGGTTCCAGGCCAAGTTCACGTGGTGGTCCAGATACTCCACGCATCTAGTTTACTGCAGTAAACACGATTTTTTTATGTATCTCCATAGAAAAAAGTCCGGTGGCGTGAAGTCTGCATTTCAGGGTGACCATGCAATGTCATCTCTGCGCAATACGAGTTTCCGTGGAAACATCTCGTTTACGACTGCCAATGAGGGATTTGATATATGGCACGTTGCCCCGTCTTGTTTAAGCTATGTCGCGTGGTTACAACTTTCAAATTCTTACAGATGCGGAAAAGAAAATCTTGCAAACCGGCTGTGCGGAGAAAAAGGTGCCACAGGGGGAATGCCGGTCGACAAGAGCACTCTTGGAGGTTAGCATTCTTTGAGGAGTTCCACCCCCCACGTACCCGAGGAAATTCCCGCAGGGAGAATGCCGGTCGACAAGAGCACTCTTGGAAGCTAGCATTCTTTGGGGAGCGCCGCCCCCATGGACCCGAGGATATGGAGGGTGCCGTGAGGTTCCCTCCTGGGATGACAGGTAACGACTCTGATTGGATCTGGACTACGCTTTGGACAATGAACTAGAATTGATGCTTTGGTCTAGTGGATGTGATGGTTTGGACCTAGTTGCATTGCACAGTAGCTACGAGGTGAAACTCGTGTGTGAACGGCTCCAATTCAACTATCATACCGTCTCCGTCCCGGTTAAACCTTGGCAGGTCTCGGAGTACGTTCGAGGTTCGCACCATTGGGTTGGTGGTGTAGGTTCGGTTGAGATGAACTCCCGATTAGCACTGGTCTGGCTCTGAGCACTTGTCCCCATAAGGGCTTGTGCCAACCCTCGCATGGCCCCCCTGCTCTGCAAAGATAACCATGGGACCAAAAAGGTGACTACACACACGAACGGAGATAGCGGCTCCGAGGGGGGACCTAACAATACTGGAGCAAACGAAATCAAAAGACCACAAATACCCAGAAAAAGAAACGAAAAATAATAACGACAACGCAACCAGCGGTTGCAGCCACGATGTAAACAGTACATCGCGAGCGGTACTAACGAAGACAAAAACGAAGACTAACACAACGACAGTGAAGACGGACGAAAAACGGAGAATATCAGAGAGTTTGGTTCAGACTAAGATTTCTGCGGCGTTCGGGCGAAGCAAAAAAATGATATGAATGCCCGAGCGTCCTATCAAGGAGAAGTGGCAAACTCTGCAGGACACTTCAGGTGGGCCAGCGGTGGGAGAAAACATAAAGAGCACCGAAAATTTGATTGTCACTGCTGCGATCGTTACCGAAGCGATTGATGCAAGGGTCGCAAATCCCGACATTGCAACGAAAAATCCAGAAGCATACGAGGAGATAACGGTACTAAAAGCAAAGAGTGACCAGACACCGCGTGAATGCACCACCAACGTTGAAAATGTGGCGGAAGTACTGCCCTCGAAAACGGAACGCTATAACCTCTCCCAAGGATGGTTGCAAGGTACAATTGCGGCCCAGCGATACAAAGAAGAAAGACTACTCCGAAAAGTGGGAGATGTTCTGAAAAGAATACAAGCTGCATGCGACTCCCCAAAAATCAGCAAAGCAGCAAAGGCAGGGCTCCTTGAACTAGAGGAGCTCCTAGATCGCATAGGGCACTATCGGAGGAGCTGGTTAAGGGCCGAAGACGAAGAAAAGGCTAAAGTGGCGCTTGGGGCGAAATCTAAAGGCGACACGCAGATAGCTCCACCATTAAAAGTCAATAAAAGAATGGCGTCTAGCCCAATCGAAGGAGATCGGGATAAAAGAAGGAAGGAAGAGGCATTTGATGGGTGTGGAGCACCAGATCAGGGGTTCCAGACAGTGCTTACAGAAGGAGCGAAGAAAGCCGCAAAGAAACTCCTTCAAAAAAAGCCAGAAAGTAAAGTTCGTACGGACGCCCAATTAGAAAAAGGACCTGATGCAAAACAGGAGAGGCAGAAGCCCCGACAAAGACTCCGGCAGTAGAAACTGCTTGTTAGGCCCCAAGATGGCCGATCCTACGCGGAGGTACTGCGGCACATCAGGGGAAACGTAAGGCCCGAAGACACCAATATTACCATTAAAGTAGTACGACCAACGTGGTCGGGCCACATACTGGTCGAATTTGGAGCAAAGGCCGGCAATAAAGAAGCATTCTGTGACGCAGTAAAGAAAGTCCTCGGCAAAAGCGCAACTATAGCCCCGCTCGAGCCGATGGCAACGATCGAAATACGAGACAAAGACTGCGTGACGGATCTGGCCGAGGTAGAAGAGGCCATCAAAAAGGAGTTCCCTAGCATGGAAAGGATCAAAGCGAGACTGACACCAAAAAAAAAAAAAAACAGGGGACAACGCATGGCCATAATGACCAAAAAGGACGCCGAAAAATTCTTGAACAAGGGCAAAGTACGAATACGAATACGATACGGCGAAGAGCAACGCCTCTTCAATGTTTCAAGTGCCTTGGTTATGGTCACACCACACAAGTATGCAAAGGACCCGATAGGAGTTCCCTATGTTACAAATGCGGTGAAATGGAACATAAAAGAAAAGAGTGTACGAAGGAGGCACACTGTATTCTTTGCAAGGATGCTGACCCAAGACCTGATTTCGGACATGTCTTGGGATCAGGAAAATGCCGGGTGCTCTAGAAAGCCCTAGCCAAGGCAAAATCCGAACTAAAATGACCCGCATCCTGCAGCTAAACCTACACCGCAGTTCAACCGCCCAGAATCTGCTTGAGCAGTTTGTGGGGGACGTGAAAGCCGACTTCTTGCTGCTGAGTGAGCAACACCATGATAAAAGCCCTGCATTTCGGTATCCTGACTAAACTGGTGCTGCCATCATCGGGGTTCGGAAAATTGATTTCCAAGCGGAGAATTGTGGTCGGTAAGATCGTTTCGTGTGGGTTTGGTATTCAGGGACCACCTTCTTTAGTGTGTATCTAACGCCAAACGAATCAATATCATCTTTCCAAGCCAGGCTTCAGGCTTTAGAGGCCACTGTTTCGAAGCCAAAGAGCATCGTGCTCGCTGGGGGAGACTTCAACGCTAAAGAAATCGAATAGGGCATGCCTCAAACAGATCCGCGGGGAAAACGAATCCTGGAAATGGTGGCCAGGATGGCGCTTGCTCCACTAAACACTGGAAATATGCCGACTTTCCGCCGCATTGGCTGTGAGGGAACCATACTGGACGTGACATTCGCTTTGGAGTCCTTAGTACGGAGGATACACAGTTGGAAAGTATTAGAGGACTACTCAGCTAGTGATCATCAGTGCATTCTGCTTGAAATCAATGATTTTATCTCCCGACTTCCGTGCTCTTGGCTTTCTACAACTGGATGAAACATCGTGAGGATGGACGTCGAGAGGTTTGCCGAGGGGCTCACAGCAGGTGAGCCGCTGCAGGGAGCTTCGGAGGGGACGGAAGAACTGGCAGTTCAAGACGTGCTGAACCCTACTATAAGCATCATTACGACTGCTTGCTGCACCTCTATGCCCTGTTGAAGACCCCGGCATGGCAAACCCCCAGTGTACTGGTGGTCAACTGAAATCGCTGAAAAGCGATGGGAGTGTCACAAGCTTCGACGTGAGGCTCAACGGGCGCGGAACCGTGACGAGGCATGCAACCAGGTGGCAGCATATAAGTCGGCCAGGAAATGCCTTCGCAAACTGATCAACAGTAGCAAGGCTCACTGCTGGCAAGGCCTAGTGGACAATGTGAACAAGGAAACTTGGTGCCCTACGGAAGCCTTGTATACATACGCGGAAAAGATTGACGCGATGGTGCAGGGACTCTTCCCCGCCCATCCCGTCCGTGTTGATGCTGTCCATGGTGAAACAGCAGTAGAGTGCCTACTCTTCACACAGCTGAAACTGGAGGAGGCAGTCCTCTCCTTGAAAGCGAGGAAGGCTCCAGGTCCAGATGGTGTTCCAGCTGAGGTGTTGTGGCTCGTCTATCACCATTGTCCTGACTTGTTGCTCAGCACATTCAACGCTTGCCTACGAGACGGGGTTTTCCCAGTACGATGGAAGGTGGCGAGGCTCGTGCTGATCAGCAAGGGGAAGGGAAGTCCCGGATTGCCGTCTGCATACCGCCCGTTATGCATGCTAGACACGGCTGGGAAAGTGCTAGAGAAACTCATCAAGGGAAGACTCACTGACACGATTCGTGCTGCTGGGGACCTATTTCCTCGGCAGTACGGCTTTAGAGCAGGACGTTCTACCATTGATGCGATTGCAGAGGTGGTGAACGTGGTCCAAAAGGCAGAGGCATATAGTTGCACTAAGCGATGGATCATCCTGTTGGTGATAATCGACGTCAAGAATGCTTTCAACTCCGCTAGATGGATGGATATTCTGGACATGCTGGAAAACTCTTTTCAAGTTCCAGAATATCTAATGCGGCTTTTGAGGAACTACCTTAAGGACCGAAGCCTGCTCTTCGACACGACACAGGGCCAACAAAGGATGGAAATTAGATCGGGTGTTGCCCAGGGATCTACCCTTGGTCTGGACCTGTGGAACGTGTCTAACGACGGGCTGCTAAGACTTGAGATGCCAAATGAGTCGCGTCGTTGCTGGATGCACCGTTGAACAAGCGCAACTTAGGCTAGGTATGCTAATGTGCCGAGTGAGGGACTGGATGGCTGCTCGCGGGCTGAGTTTAGCACTGGAGAAAACCTAAGTGGTCATCTTGATAAAAAAGAGAATCCCAAGAGTAAGGAATCGAATCGAAGCCAGTGGTGAGTGCCTGGGGCTACTGATCGACTCGAAGATGAGTTTCTCTGAGCAAATCAGGGCAACGGCCGAGAAAGCTGCTTCGGGAATATTGGCACTGAGCCGACTTATGGCCAACGTAGGGGACCCAGCCCATCAAGAAGATGCCTCTTGATGAGTGCTGCTGTACCGAGCAGATGTATGGGGTGACACTCAGCAACGAGGTATACCGAAAACGTTTGGCACAGGTACAGATAAGAGGAGCACTGAGAATTGCATCTTCGTATCCAACAGTCTCCGACTCGGCGGTGAGAGTGATTGCATGCGTGATACCTGTCGCCCTCCTTGCTAGAGAGCGCCGCGCTATTTACCTGCGCCGAAACGAGGATGCGAGGGAGATAGTTGTCCGCGAGGAGAGACAGCGCTCGCTCAACGATTGGCAGCAGTCTTGGGTGAATTGCACGAAGGGAAGGTGGACTGCGTGCCTCATCCCGGATGTGAGACCATGGCTGAATCGAAGGCATAGTGAGACTGACTTCTATCTGACCCAGTTTTTGAGCGGGCACGGGTGTTTTCAGTCTTACCTGCACAAGATCGGTAAGTCACGGTCTCCCGATTGTCGGTTTTGCCCAGGAGAGGAGGACAATGCCGGTCACACATTTTTTGCGTGTACGAAATGGGTCAGGCTGCGAAGGAAACTCTACAGGGAGACGGGAGAGCTCACTCCCGGATAATATAGTTGTGGTGATGCTCGAATCAGTTGACAAATGGAACCAGGTGGCACATTATGCTCGGGCAGTCCTAAAATATAAAAAGGACTCACAGCAGCCGGGGCACTGGGGTTGGGGGATCGCTCTTCTGGCATTCGTTCTTCCCCTCTCCCCTCCCTCTAGGAAAGGGACTCCTCAGCTTGAAGGCGCCCCACGGCATAACAAAACGAGACCTGGCCCGAAGTAATGTGTCAAACGGTTCCAGGCTGGGTTCTCAGGTTGACAGGGGAGATGTTTAGTGGGAAGTCCAGTCGTGCATGAGAGTCCCACACTCTGTGCATAAATAGCATTCACCTCCCTACCACAAAAAAAAGATCCCGTATACTGAAAACACTACCCAAACGGGTACTTTTGGCAAATTCTCCAGATTTTTTGAAGGTGGGTTGGTTGCGGCTCCAAAATGGAAATTTCGTTTATTGTCTTGTCTATTTAAGTGCAAATGGGCTTGGTCGGAAAACAGAATATTGTTAAAACTCTGAAATAGTTGAATTTCATACAGGTGCAACCTTACACCCTTCGTCAAAATACTACGGATAAGTTCTAACTTCATTTATTGTTCCTTCTGTTCTTATTGACCTTGGCCGTCCTGCAGGTTTCTGGTTGAGAATTGAACCAGTTGGCTCAATCTTTCTAATCCAAGACCTAATCGCACTTTCACTAGGACACTGCTTTAGGTCATACAATCTGAGCTCAAAACAAACTAAGCGACCAACAACAATGCACGAATCGTTATTTTTGTAATGATTTTTCTCACAGAACTAGAACGACTAATTTTCAAGACTTGAGCTACTCATCCCCACCCCCCGCACGTCTCTCCCGCATTTCATACCAATGCAATATAATTGTTAAAGTTGTTCGTCCTTCTGGCCCAACTCGTATATAGCTCAAATTTAATGCTTTCTTAACTTAAGATATCATGTAGGGACACGGGGTACTGCATAGCCAATTAATTACTATTTAGGTATTGAAAACTAATCACTAGTCTTCTACCTGCATAAATTACGCAATCTTTCACATCCTTACTTACATTCTCAAGCAATAAAAAATCACAACTTGAATACTTCACCAAAAATTAAATTCAAATAACCATTTTATTCATACCTTACCACAATAAAATTCATTGGAAGTTCCCTCATTACAATTCTTCGCGCAAGTTTGTCTTATGAATTATACTAAGGATAATTTACGTTACTCTCATTAAACATTTAACGGAATCCTCTGTTATAAATTTCACATAGCTGACATTAATGCTATTCAAATTGCCCTCATAATATACGTGCACATATAAATTGTAACAACCCCCCTTAACAAGTTGCAATTTAAGTTGATTTTTCATTCTCAAAAAAAAAAAAAACATTGCCACAATGTAACTCATTCATAAAGAAGTATGACATCAAGTGGAATGCGTAAGAAAGTTCAAAAATAACCGAAAAAGAAAATTATTCCAACACCCCCGAAAAAAATATGTCCTTACACACCTACTCACTCTATTTCATCATAAGATTTGAATGTGCTTAGTTCTCTTCTTTTAGCAAGTATAATTTTCTTTTCTATTGCTAAAGACATCTTAAAAAAGGATATGTCAAAATAAAAAAAAATTCACGGAGTTGTATTTAATGTTTGGAATATACAATATCCAGTAGGAAAAGGCCTGCAGGAAAATTTATTGTGCAGGATGAAGTCAAGTAAGTTAATATAAAGTACGTATGGAAATGTTTGAGAATTTATATTTTGGTTTATATTTATTACTCACGTGGGAATCGTTGCAATAAAACTTTTTCCCATTTATTTTCCTTCATTGCAAATTTTCAAGGTAATAAATTGGGCAAAATGAAATTGGTCGTTATTAAGGATGATTACCTACTTGGCTTTACATTTTTTTCTGTTCTCTATAACTCATGGAAGGAATTTTTTTGAGCTTTTTAAGTGATTATTTGTTGAATATTGGATTTAAATCAATTTCAAATTGAAATTTTGAGATTTATTCATTATGTTTTTGAAAAAGACGAATCAAAAGAGACGGATACATTGCTTCGATGATTTATTAAACAATAGCTAATTAGTTAAGGCATTTTCCTAACCTATTTGAAGAGGAAGGTACAAATGTACCTGGTTATTTGATGGACTTTCCATGTATTAAGAGCTTTTCAAAAATCATTACTAGTATGCTGGAAAATTCTGCAAATAGTCCAAAAACTTTCTTCAACTGCCTAAAGTCACTCAAGTATAAGAAATTTTTAAAAAGTTTGAAAATGCACTATAAAAGCTTTTTTTTAAGTTTGAAAATGCACTCGGTTTTTGTCAAAAATGGTTTTATTGTTTTTCAAAATTTTCTTCACAAACATTTATATATGATGATTTTCGAAGCACTTTTCCCATTTAGATTGAGATGCCTCCAAAACATGGCTTTTGAAGGTTTCAATTGCTGCTTCGGGTGTTAAAAAACGTTCATCACGCGTTTATTTTTGATGTGTGAGACTGAAAAGAAATCATTGGTTGCCAAATCAGAGCTGTACGGTGGACGAACTATCAATTTGTTGTTTTGACTGACCAAATAGGCGCCAATCTGAGCTGATGTGGGAGTGCTCGCATTGTCATGATGAACAATGATTCGTCATCTCTTGTTCATTTTGTGAATTCCTCCGAAGATTTCTGGAAAACAAATAGTCATGTGCCACTCAGAATTAACTGTCTTGCGTTTCTGAAGTGGAACTATGGCCACGTGAAACATTCGGCCGAAGAAATAGGCGATCATTTGGTTCACGATTTGGCTCGTCTTAGAACACCCACACGTTCGATTTCTGTTTTGTTTCTAGCTCAAAGGCATAGATACATAATCCATCGCCTGTGTTGATCTTACTTTCTGATCATTTCTCTGCAACAACCGACACGTGCTTTTTTTAGAGCAATTGTCAAATATGTAGAGTCCAATGTAAACAAATCTTTTTAATGGCCAAGGAGAGAAATTTTCAAGGATGTTTCTATCTAACTATATGTCACATGTTCTTCTTCTTCTTCTTCTTCTTAGCACTACATTTCTCCGATTTCAAAATCCGAGCAGCGAGGAACTGTCTTCGTCGACTGAGTTAGATTAGGGGTTCCTCGGTTTTCCCACTGGTCTCCGGCCTTTAGTTCTCCCAACGAATACCTTTTGGGTATCCATTGTTCATCCATACAATTCATGTGGCCAGCCCATTGCAGCTTCCGCAGTCTTGCAGTCCTTGAGACCTCCGGTTCGTCCAAAATTCCATACAGCTCATAGTTGTATCGAATTCACCATTGGTCCCCGTCTTACTTTGCTCCAATTATTCGCTTCAGGAACCGGCGGTCAAAGGCATTCAATATATTCGTGGATGCTTGGGTTAGGGTCCATGTTTTACACCTATAGCATAACACAGGTCTTATCACAGATTTGTATACTTGGAGCTTTTGTTTTCCTGTGTATGCAGCTTGTCTTCAAAATCGTCAAAACTGAATAAAATATTTTATTTGCGAGTTGTATTCTTCGGCGTATTTCGTATCTTTCACTATCCGTTTTCGTTATTTTGGCAACTAAATACACAAATTCACTAACATTTTCGATATTGTTTTCGCCAATTGTGATATTTTGTGTACTTGAGGTATTTTTCCTTGACTGCGTCATGAGTTTTGTCTTATTCTCATTGATTTGCAGCCCTACTAGTTTTGCTTTGCTGTCAAAGTTCTTTGATAGCTGTTAATGACCGTGACATAATGTTTATGTTGTCGGCATAAGCTACTACTTGGCTCAACTTGTATAGTAATGTACCTCGTGTATCGACAGGTTGCTTCCTTATGACGTACTGCAGAGCCAAATTGAATGGCAACGGGGCCAGCCCATCTCCCTGCTTTAGTCCGATACTTGTGTCGAAGGCATTGGTGAGTTGGTTATTGATGCGGACTTGGGAGGTCGTCAACGTCATTGTCATTTTGGTAAGACGGAGTAATTTGCCTGGGATGCCAAAGCAAAGCATTATTTGCTACAGTACGTTACGATCAATACTGTCGTATGCTTGCTTAAAGTCAACGAAATTTTTATTCACATGTCACATGTTCCATAATAAATTCACGCTCGGCATCGATATTTGCTGGCTTTTCTATGACTTTCGCGAAATTTGTCCTTGAGCGAACAACATCAAAGTTTAAATTAATAGAACCAGCTATAATTTGTCTGGAAAGATGGTACTTCAATGTCATATGTTAAATAAAGCCAATCAAAATACTGCTGTTGAAATAATTCAACTCAGAAATCGTAGAAAATCATCGCACGACAATTTTCACGAGTTAATTGCATTTTTGGCCAAATTGATTTTTTCAACTCATTGTGAACAACACTAATTGCGCTTGTATAGGGTTATCCATTTTAAGCTTGGGAAAGTAAAGCTGAAGAAAACACATAAAATCCACAGATGGAAACAAAATTTTTTATTCAGTATAAAGACTAAACCTTGCCATCATACGTGAAACACAACATCATTCAAATGTCCTCCACGGAACCTCTTACAGGCCTCTTTCCTTTTTAGGTAATTTTCAATGACTTTCCGGCACATTTCCGGCAATATCCCGGCCATAACTTCACGAATATTGGTTTTCAATTGCTCAAGATTATGAGGATTGTTCGCGTAAGCACGATCTTTCGCATAGCCCCATAAAACTTGCTTATGTAACCTCAGAGTATAATGTTAAACAATACGTTACGTCCAAACTTGGACACGTCCCGAAAATATTCCGATGCACCAAGCTAACGAAGGATAATCTTTCGGATCAAATTATTGGATCCTTCAAGCTAACTGTACCTGCAGAGCTTTCGGATATACTCAAACCTGAGTTCTGGCCAGAAGGAACGCTTGTAAAAACATTCAGCAAACGACCTAGACCTCGAAGCTTTCGACCCAGCGAGCGGTAGTAACTTCACTTCAAGCAATTGTATTCCGTGTTATTATCAAAATGTCCGTGGCTTAAGGACCAAGATAAATGAATTCCGATTATCTTCAACTGTTTTTTCAGATAAAATTATAAAGGTATATTTGACAGAAACGTGGCTTACGAGTGAAATCTTAGACAATGAAATTTTACCCAATCATTTTGTCTTCCGCAAAGGTCGCGATCGTGAGGCAAGCGGTAAACACGATGGCGGAGGCGTTTTGGTAGGCGTTCATAAATCTCTCAGCTGTTCACTGTGCGCTGGCCTCTTAATCTCACCTCCTGTGGAATGTGTTGCTGTGCGTGTTTGTTTTGCCCCTTACAATACTTTAGTCGTCTGTGCAGTTTATATTCCATGTAACAGTCCAACCTCAATATATGAGCAGTTCTTTTCTGAATTGTTGAACTGCATTAACATTGATTTTCCTACGTCTTATTTCCTAGTTTGTGGCGATTTCAATTTTTCGAATGCCAAATGGGATGAATCGTTTTCATCAGTTCTCTCCAGTGGTAGTTTGTCCTTTGCTCTATCTTCTTTTCTTTCTCTTTCCTCATTCTCTCAGTTCAATAGTGTTCCCAATAACAATAATAAAGTTCTTGATCTAATCTTATCCAAGCTTCCTTCATCTTCATTTGGCTTAATTCCTTCTGTCACACCTTATGTGAAACCAGATCTTCACCATCCACCCCTCTCTTTTCAACTCACTATGGGCATTAGTTCCTCTTGCAAAAAAGCACTGCCGATTCGGTACAACTTTTTTAAGGCTAATTACTCTGAAATCGAGCAGGAAATCAATTCGAAGAACTGGTACTCACTGCTTAGGAATTTAGATGCCAATAAAGCACTCTGTAAATTCAATACCATTCTAGCTGAAATCATAGATAAGTACACGCCGAGCTACCGACCGAAAAAGTCAGCGATGTTCCGTGGTTGAACTCTGACTTGACATCTGCTCTTAAAGTGAAAGAGATCGCTCGGAAGAAGTTCCTGAAATCGCGCCTGCAAAGCAATTTAGGAGCATATAAGGAGTGTCGTAAACAAGCTAAAAAAATCGCTCATATTGCTCATAAAAGCTAAATGGAGCACTTAGAAAACTCTCCAAATGCTAACCAAAGCAAGCCTTTTTGGTCTACATCCGCTCCCTCAAAAATTCTCGAGCTATGCCCATCCATATGCGCTATCAACAAATTTCTTCCTCCTCTCAACAAGGCTCTTGTGATCTCTTTGCTAATTATTTCTCATCTTTTTTCTCTCCCTCAACTCTCATTCCCTCTACTAATCCTCACGCATCTTTGCCTCCCTCATTTATTACTTCTAATATCTTAACTATCACTCCATTGGAAATGGAGTTAATCATGCATAATCTTGATGCAAGCATCGGTTATGGGCCAGATGGCATCCCGAATATATTCGCCAAACCTTTGTCCTCTTCGCTATGTGTTCCTCTTTCCATCATCTTCAATATCAGTCTTTACAATACCACTTTCCCCGCAGAATGGAAAAATGCTTTTATTTTTCCTATTTTTAACGCTGGAGATATTAGTTGTGTCTCAAATTATAGACCAATCTCGCTCCTCTCGTGTTTAAGTAAGAGACTTGAGCGTGTGGTATACAACCGAGTTTATCCTTTAGTCCTTCCTCTATTAGCCAACGAACAACATGGTTTCATCAAAGGCAGATCGACTCTGACCAACATACTGTCATTTAACAACACAGTAGCATCAGCTTTAGATAAGCAAAAACAGGTCGATGTTATTTATACAGATTTCTCTAAAGCTTTCGATTCTGTTGATCACAATTACTCCTCTTAAAGCTCAGAAGCTTTCATCTTCCAGATTATATAATATCCTGGTTTTCTTCCTACGTCTCCAATCGTTCCTGTGTTGTTACAGTCAAATCCTGCCTTTCTTCTCCCTTTGAGCCGAAGTCTGGTGTTCCGCAAGGCTCAATCTTGGGCCCTCTTCTGTTTTTGCTGTTCATTAATGATCTCCCATTGACCTTTTCCTCCTCTTGTCTATTATATGCTGATGATCTTAAAATATTCAGAGTAATCGAAAGTTTCGAAGATTGCGACATACTGCAAAAAGATCTTTCTTCTTTAGCTCTGTGGTGCAGCTCCAACTCTCTTAATCTGAATATTTCTAAGTGTCACCAAATGACTTATACGTACAAAAAGACTCCTCTGTTATTTCGCTATTCCATTCTTTGTGAAACCTTAGAAAGTGTTTCAAGTTTTAAAGATCTGGGCGTAGTGTTCGATGTTAAACTGAAATTCGAATAACACGTTATGATGGTAGTCTCAAAAGCCTCCCGCCTCGCTGGATTTATTCTAAGATCATCTACATCCTTTCACCATGTTTAGACCTCGGTCAAATTCTAGTTCGAAGTATACTTGAATACTGCTCCCAAGTATGGAATCCACATAACAAATATTTGATTGATGCTGTTGAATCTGTCCAACGAAGATTCACCCGAATATTATACTACAAATTCTCTATGGTCTATAGCCCATACAGTGAACGCCTTAGAACCCTAAATCTTCCATCTTTAGAGAAACGTAGGTCCTTTCTTGATGAGTGTCTTCTTTTTAAGCTCCATAACAAACTTCTTCCTGACAATCTCTGCAATCTAATATCTCCCATTAATCCGGTTCGCACAAATCGTCTCCAACTTGTTTTTAATGTTCCCTTCGCACGTACGAATCCTTACTATTTCTCACCGCTTGTACGCCTACCACGTGTTCATAATGAATTGCATCTTGGTCCTTTGCCACAGTCATTTTTGTTTTTAAATCTATATTAAGAGATATACTTGAATTACCTAATAATTAGTTTATCTTGATTAGCGACTTAACTTGAATTTTGAATTTATTGTGAATTACAGAATTTAACTAACTTCTAAGTATATAATAATACTATTTTTTATTTGCTTTCCTACTTTTTCTGTCGCATCTTATCAGTAACTGGATGCCTATGTACACTGTTGATATTGATGCAAATTAATAAATAAATAAATAAAAAAGAAATCCAAAGGTGTTAGGTCGCAGGATCTTGCGGGCCAATTGACATCACTCAATTTCGAAATAACGCTTCCTGGAAATTTTTCTTGCAAAAGTGTTCAATTAGCCTGTGTTGTGTGGCTTGTGGCTCCTTCCTGTTGGAACCACATGTTCTCCGGATCATAATCTTCAGTTTCTCTCCAAAAATAATCGGTTAACATCCGTCCATAGCGGGTAGAATTGACTGTAATGGCTCTTCCTAGGTCGTTTTCAAAAAAAAACGGGCCAATAACACCACCAGACCATAATGCACACCAAACGGTCACTTTTCCCGGATGTAAAGGCCTTTCTGCGATCACCTGAGGATTCTGAGAGCCCCATATGTGGCAATTCTGTTTATTTACGAAACCACTGAGCGAAAAATGAGCCTCATCACTAAAGAAAATTTTGTTCAAAAAATCGTTATCAATGGCTTGTTGTTCAATTACCCAATTCGCATACATTCTGCGTTGTGTATGGTGTTGGGGCTTAAGTTCTTGAGTGTAATGGATTTTGTACAGATAGAGATGCACGACAAGCCCAAATATTGAGCACGTCGAGGAATCGACAAATTCTGGTCTTCCTCCACACTTTGAGCAACGACAGCGATATTTTCAGCAGAACGAATGTTGCGATGCACAGGCCTTGCAATATCAATAACCGACCCAGTCTCTTCAAATTTTCTCACTGTGTTCGAAATTGTTTGCTGTGTAGGTCGATTATGTCAACCGTAATCGGCTAGTAAAGCCCTAAATGTTGATACAGTAGAATCTCCATTTTTATAATAAAATTTAATAATTTTAATGCGTTTTTCGACTGTTAAACGATCCATACTTCTAAATGGCAAACCTTCATCTAAAAAAACACGCTTTGGATGACATTTAATTTTGACAGATTTCAAATGGCAGGGTTATACTTTCCTAACCACGAAATGGATAATCCTGTACATCAAAACGTTCTGACTACGCTTTTGGTAAAAAATGTGAAACTATCCGATGAAACTGTCAGATTTGACGAAAATGTACAAGAACATCCCTATTATAAAAACTTTTGGAGTGATCTCTATATAATGTTGTTGGCAAGGTAAGTGCGCAGTAAATATACAATTGAGTTTACTAGGAGAAAATTTTATTTAATGGTACGTTTGATACAAAAGTATAGTATAACTGAGAACTAGTAATGAGTATTTGTGAACATACAAACGCGCTGCCACATGCCTTCGATAGCCAATGGCTAGAGAATACTCAAAGGTATTAGTAGGCAATTATACCGCTTCCCACTTTACGTCCATTCGCATGATAAGAATTATCAAGTTGCAATCAAGTCGTGTTGCCTCACATGGCAGGTTTGCAATGGATGTACAATAAAGAGATGGCAGCGGCATGTATCTCACAAGCATTGAGTAATTAAATAATACTGGAGTGGACAACCACGTGACAATATGGTTGCAACAACCCCTGCGACCACTTTTCCTACTGCTACGCTCTTGTTTACAACCTTAGAGAGAGCCAAATTGCACAAGCAAACATGGCTGCTGCTCAATGTAAACAAATTTTCATACAATGCCAAAAATTTGCTTTCTATTTGAAAAACCTTCAGCATTGTATGAAAAACATGCAAAACATTAATATAATAACTACTCACTTGTGAAAGGAAACACGTACAGATCCTTTTCCACTATGATTTTTTCACGAAGGCACTACACATTTCATTTTGAAATTCTAACTTAATTACACAGTGTCACACATTAAAGTACCTTGAATCACAAACTCCAATCAAATGTTTAAACACTTGGAACGAATTTAGATCGCGAACACTTTCCATAGTTTTAATATCGGATAAAATTCGCGACGAAACTTGCAAACTGGCCAATTTGGCGTCCAATTTGCATCAGTCAACTTGACAGTCTGTTCACACCTAGTCAGCTTTTGGAACAAGAAAGTGACCAGCAAGAGGCAGACGGGGAGGAAATGACAGACTGTTCACTTGGAAGAGAACAGAAACCGGTCGCATGCTCTCTCATGCATTTTATATGAGCTTAGCCCATCCAGTTCTTATTAATCTTAGCTCACAAGCAAGTACGAGTCAGACAGCGTAACAACAAGCACAGAAAGAAGAAGAAAAAGAAGAAGGAAAATACAGCAGCAAAATGTATCTCCTGAGCGAGTCTAAGTCAGCCAGATAAAAGCTCTTGAAAGGAGCATGCTGCAATCAGCTCAAAAACTCTCCTCGCTCTTCCGCAAGTCTAATTTTCCTAAGAGTATATCGTTTGGTGGCTCTCTCCGTTTACGTAAAAATGAGACAAAACGGGAAAGAAGAGCTTCTATGGAATGGGAACTCAAATATTTGCGTATTAAGCAGTTTACAGGAAAAATTAGAGTATATGCTTGGCTGAGAACTTGCAAGTAAATTGAAATTCTACTCTATTGGGGAGTAAACTGCTACCCATGCGCCGATCAAGCAGTAATTACCGAGAAATAATAATCTACGGGATTGTGTTCAAATCAAGTCAGTCTCCGTATTCAAACTAATGCGTTAACAGTCGAAATAAATGGTGAGAGGTGAGGTTTTGGCTTAAGCCGAGAACCCCTTCCACCCTTTTTCAATTTCATGCCGAGTGGGCACCCCCATCCAAAAGCTTGCTTCAATTATTAATTGTAAGAATAACATTAAGTATGTAACAAATTTTCATTGGTAAGCACTGCTTCTGAAACGGTCTGGCCCTCTGCAAATACGGTTGCTTCGTCTCGGTACTAGGGTTGTTCCATATTTTCCATCACAGTCTCTTAATATTTGACTTGAGATGTCAGAGTACTGGTTGTAATAGGCTGTCTTTTCAACTTTTATTGGTATACTTTATTTGGTGAGATCTGCAACTTTGGAAGAATGTCGTTTTTATCTATGTCTTCGTCTTCGTTGCATTCGCGCATGTGGTCGCAGGGTCGTCTTCTCTACACACCGTCGGGACTTAGTATACAATAGGAGTACCGATGTGTTCTCTCCGTTACTTTAGCTGGCTGCCATTTTTTTTTTTTCAAGTTTTATCTTGTAATGGACTTATTGTTCTGGTTGAAATCCGCGTATCTTCTTACCTGACTCACTCTCTTGTCTTAGGCTCTTGAACTGCAGTTCTTGTCTGTTGTCGGGTTTTAAGCTGTCGAAAAGAACTCTTCAGTCGTCTGCCAAACATTAACTCAGCTGGAGTTTTACCTGTTGCAGCATGTGGAGTATTCCTATATGTGGACAAACACTCACGAAGACGCTACTGCGTCGTCTTATTTTCATTTTTACAGGCTCTCGTTCTTGTTTTAAAAGTCTGAACAAAAGACTCAGCAAGCCCAGAAGTTCTTGGATGGTATGGTGACGATCTAATGAGGTTTATGCATCGTAATTTACAAAAATTTTGTAGCTTTTTGGATATAAATTGTGGCCTGTTATCCAATTCAATAATTTGCAGTAATCCAAACGTGGTAAAAATATCATCTAGCGTATCACATAGTTGCTCGGCTCTTGTTTGTTTGAAAGGTTGGATATCGACCCATTTTGAAAGGGCATCAACTACAACAAGCCACTGCTGATCCTCGTATGGTCCAGCAAAGTCCACATGGAGCTGTTGCTATGGTCATTTCGGTATAGTCCACGAAAACACTGGAAGTTCAGTGCATTGCGGCCTTTGTTCCTGGCATGGCCTACATTTTTTTACAAATGTGTCCATTCCGGCATTTATAAGTGGCCACCAGACATAAAAATGGGCTATTGCATGCATAGCAACTATTTCCGGATGTCCGATGTGTAGACGTCTTAGCACGAGTTGGCGAAGTTTGTTAGGTATGATTAGTCTACTCTGCCAGGTTAGAATGTTGTCGGTTGTAGCGATTTCGTCTCTTAGCGCTAGTATGGTTTAACCTCGTTCATCACTTCTTTGCTACTCTAACATGATCGTACTAGCCATAATACTTTTCGTAGCACAGAGTCGTTTTTTGTTGCTTTCTGTAAAATCTTTTGTGATAGTTATATATCGTCGTACTTACTAATTAGTAATTCCTCAGATATCTTGTTAATCCGCTGCTCTTCTCTGCCTGCCCATTCGTCATTATTCGGAAGTCGTGATAAGCAATCTGCAATAACGTTGTTAGCTCTTCTTCTATATTCTACATTGTAGTTATACGATCCCACATAGAGCGCCCACCGAGTCAGTCGGCTATTGACCAATTTTGGCAGATTCCGATTTTGCCAAAGAAATGTGGTAACGGCTAATGGTCTGTGATTAGCGTCAACGTAGTACCTCGTGAAAACTGGTCAAATTTTCTTCCTGCGAAAAATATTGCTAAGGCTCAACGACCGACCACAAATTATTTTTACACGGCGTTAAGAAGTTTGTGAGAAGCTAAGGCAATAGGCTCCTCGCTTTGCACACTAGTTTTATGTAATAAGACAGCTCCTACTCCTTGGCGGTTAAGGTCGTACGGTACGATAATATAAGCTTTAACCACCTTTTTCTTTATGTGCTCGAATGCCTGTAATTCCGCTGGACCCCATTGTTGTCATGTTCCTGTTAATGAGTGAAGATTTGCACACGTACCATGCAGGTTAGGTATAAATTATTCATAAAAATTTATTAAACCTAAAAATGATCTGGGCTCCTTTACGTTGGTTGGTGTTGAAGCATTTGTTATCACTGCCAATTTGGATTGTGACGGTCGTATATTTTCTTTACCGATTGTATGTCCCAAATATTCGATTGAGGGTTGCATTAATGCGCACTTGCTCAGTTACACTCGAAAGACTGCTGCCCTCTTTTATGTTTACCAAATGCGTGTGATTGTCCTTGCTAGTGGTCGCGATATCGTCAAAATATACCGCAACGTTGGGTATCCCTGCTAATAAGTTTTCCAAATACCTTTGAAAACTAGCCGGAGCATTTGCGATGCAAAAAGTAAGGCGGTTGTACTGGTAATAGCCTCTGTGAGTCGAAATAACTACGAATTTCCTTGAGTCGAGGTGTATTTCAAATTGCAGATATGCATCCTTTAAGCCAATCATTGTATACGTTTCTCCACGAGATAACTTGTGTGTCAGCTGATCAAAAAGTGGGACTGGATGCTGTTCTGTTACTAGTGCGATATGAAGTGCTGTTCGAAAGTTACCGCAAATTTTAATTGTATCATCTTTCTTGATGACATTTACTGTGGGTGTTGCCCACTCTAGCGGTGTATTGTTAGGATCAACGAGTAAATTCACCCCTTTTTCTATAAGTCTGTCAAGTTCAGTTTCTACATTTTTTTGTAAACCGAATTTGATTGGACGCGCCGGTACATGTATAGGCTTTGCGTTAGGCTTTAAGTGAATTCTAGTTTGATAATTTTTGATCTTACTGAGTGAACTTTCAAAAAGGATCTTATTTTCCTGAATTATTTTGGATAATACTCAATCAAGGTTATCGTTGTTGTATTTCTCTTGATGCTTGGATTCCTTCAGCGAGTACACCGCAGATGGCAAATGCATGTCGAACGCTTCACTCCACGGTAAACCAAATAGCAAAGGTTCTACGTTGTCCAATCTAACTACCGGGAGAATAGCTGTCGTATTTTGCAGATTTACGGTCACAAACGTTTTCTCATAGGTCTCAATTCGAAGTTTTCGTATGCCTTTAGTGTGGGGCCCTATGATGGTGCTGGTGATCACAAAGCTGTGCTTATAATCGTGTGTGCTGCCCCTGGATCCCAATCCATCGTGCATTTAATTTTGTTGATAATGATGTTTTTTCTTTTTTCCTTATTAACATGGAATATTGAGTCGGATTCCGTCTTGTCGTCGGAGTTGTATGGTTTGTCTATTTTAAAAATTGTTCTCTTCTGGAAGCTGTTTTGGTTTCTCATATGCAGCCAGCAAAAGATACGGAGAGAACACACTCCTATCGTATACTTTTTGCTGCTTTTCGTAGTTGTATTGTCCTCGCTTTCGTTTGTATTGGTATGTGTGTATGCACTTGTGTAACTTAGTTGAGCTCGACCACGTCTGATGCAGCATAATCCAAAATGTTGTCGGGTACGGCACTCTTCGCAAATGTAATTTTCTGCGAGGCACTGTTTATGAATTTTTAAGCTTACCGCACCGTTGACACAGGTTACTTTAAAGTTTTTCAACTATTTCACGTTTTGCCGAGTCTTCAACGCGTTGATCGATTCACAACTACTTTTGTCATAGTCTTTTTCTGCTGCCTCTTGCGCTTGAGCTACCGTGAATACTTCTGCAAATGTTACTTCCACATCTTAACCTTCACTGTTTTTTTATTTAAGGCCCGGCCAACGTTGTTTTAATTCTATTTAGAGTAATTTATGATGCAATCCCGTTACAAAGCGATCACGCAATTGACGATCGAGCATGTCGCTATTGTAGCGCAATCGGTGTACGACTCAAAAGTCTGATCGGAGCGTCGAATGCTGTTCCAGAAATTCGTCAACGCCTTAAATCGTCTTTTACGTATTTGGAATGGACGCAAAATAAATATGTCTGCTTCTTAAATTTTGCACTGGCGTCGGCAAAGGCAACTTTCAGCTTCTGAAAAGTTTCTGGCTTAAGACACAACAAAAATAACTCACGTTTCGCGGTAACGTAGGCACTAATCGTTCAATTATTGAGGCCCCAAATTCGACATTGTGCCTCAAAATAGTCTATAAACGTGGCGGTTTTTATGTGGGTGTCGAATTTTTCGCACTTAAATCCCCTCATGATGCTCTGCAATTCGTATGCTGGATTGATTTCCGGAGTGCTGTCGTCTCGAGGTGTTTTCAATCGTCAATCCCTGTATTAACGATTGGAAGGCTCCCATAAACGTATTAAATTATTCTGGGTTCATCGTAAACCGTTTATGTCACTTCAAACACATTGCACTGGTAATATCCGTAATTATTTTTTTTATCCCATCCTGGTCGCCAATGTTATGTTAAGCGTGACATGACCAAACAGTCCGAGCTCTGATTGCAACTGATTTTTTCTCTTCAAATATAATACGAGTACATATACATTTAGATGACACTTAGCAATTTTGAAATCGATCAGTACGAACATATTTTTGAAAAATAAAATTTTGCGACTATCGAATAGAATTTTGAATTGAATCGTTATTATTAGTAAATTGTTGCGCAAATGTATAAATTAAACGTTTTTTTTTGGAAATAAAGATGTGTATATTAAGTTCATAGAAAGTGTTTTTTGTTCTCATTTTATAGAACCGAGGTTTAAGTTACAACAATGCGTTTGTGGTGACATAAATGAAATATGCACCGATACAAATTCTTTGTGATCATAAACTTTTGATCAGAGTCCAATATTTTCTTGAATTTACATATGCGAATTTTTATAACTTAATTTAGTTGATATGAGTGAACAGGAGCTTCTTGGCACTTTTTTGACAGCCTTTGATAAAACCGCTTCATTTTACCTCCGTTTGGCTATACGAGAAGTTTGAACAACTAACATTTGACCAGAAAGCTTCAACTTTTGCTCCTCATCTGCTCAGTCAACTGTATCTGGAATGTCAAATCTGGTCTAGGTCTAATTAGGACAGTGCTCAAAGCCAGACCAGGTCTGCCTCAGCTGAACTTTCACCACCAACTCAATAGTGTGAGCTTTCAACATACACAGAGGCGTGCCAAGGCTTTACTGGGATGGATATAATACTTAGATTTGGAGTCGTTCGCGCGAGTTATCAGTAATAAACCTAAGCATATCCGAATATTGGATCCAGAACCAAATCATTCATATAACCACTTGAGATTCTTTTAACGATTCATTGGATTCCAATATTTATGATTACTCATTTCCATTTCGATATAATGTTTACAAAATCATTTCAGTCAAAAGATTAAGAAGTTGCATTCTGCAAATTCAGCATATCTTCAAACTCTTTGTTTAAGATCATTTCAGTAGAAACCAATGTTTAGATTCAAATCCAGAAGATTAAGTTACAGAAATTGCATTCTGCAATTTCAGCACTTCTCCGGATTCTTTGTTTGAGAATAGTACTTAAGTCTTTGATATGTTTAGGATTAAGTCAAGCTTTAGTGAACTCAGTTAAGTGAGATTCAAATTGTACTCCAGTGTTTTAAAATAATAAAAGTTTTAGTTAAATAAAATTCAAATTGTTTTTTAAAAACCTAAAAATAAGTTAAGGTTTTATAACTGGCGCAGTCGTCGTTCTAAGGAGGGAGGATCCCCTTGGAATTTGAACCTACAGTGAAAAGTGTAAAAGTGCAAAGTGTAAAGTTCGAATCACCGCTAAGTACATTGTAAAAGGTGTATATTCCGACGAATACGGAGTAAAACGGGCTTATACCTAATAGTGAAATACACTTCATAAAAACTGAACAAGTGTCTAGTGAAATAGAAACTTTAAGTATTCAGTTAATTGAATATTCATTTAAATACAAGTGAACATCTTAATCTCAAGAAAATTGAGAGTTAACGAAGCATTGGCATTCAGTTAATTGAATACCCTTTCAATACAATTTCTCAAGAAAATTGAGAATTGTCAAAGTTCTGGCGTTCGGTCAATCGAACACCTTCTAATTACAATTACTCAAGAAAATTGAGAATTGAAAGCATTGCAGTTCAGTTTATTGAACAGCATTTTGTTCCAGATTGAATATCATCATTTAAGCGCATCAATCAAGTCACCTAGTAATCGCTCCAGCTTTTGTTCCGGTATCAAGATCAAGTAAGTCATCTCAACTATTACTTTTAAATAAACGCTAGAATGGCAAACGAGGACCAACTCCCACCATTACCCTTGGAATTATCCTTCGAGGAAATAATAAAGGAAGCACGTAGATTACCTACCTACGTGGAAAGACGAAGCGGATTTACTATTATCCTTAACCCGAGATAATCAGCAACTATATATATTCAGGTTGATATTACATAAACTTCAAGGCCCAGCTAGAGAAGCAGTACAAAAATTGACAAATCCTGATTGGTCGAATGTTAAATCCTTGTTAATTTTTACATTCGGAATTAATGAAAGTTATAACAGTATTGTAAATAATATTCATAAAGTTAATATCAATAATGGGAATGTTGATGACATTTATAGTGCATTAAATAATCTCTTGAATAAGTTAAATACAAAATACATTCAAGATCCGCGACAACAATTACATATAGAATTTTCTCCAATTAGAAATGAAAACCTTGTCCTTAACAAATTTAAATCGTTAATACCCGAATACAAATCATATTTATTAGAAATGAGGAATTGTAGTACCCTTAACGAAGCGTATAAAGTACTCTCTGAAATTAGAGAAAACACACAAGATCAACGAAATCAGAATAATAATACTTATAAAACTAATAAAAATAACCCCCACCATAAAAATAATCCTCAAAAATATAATAATAATGCATATAATAACCACAATAATTACAATAATCAGTTTAATAGAAATTACCGTTTCCATAATAATCGATACCCACCTAATAATAATCACCAATACTATAGACATAACAATAATTATAATCGAAACCAAAATCCACCCGAAAGGATGCAAATCGACAACTCAGACAGACACAGACAACAAAATAACAGACAACAATCTCCAGAACAAATGGATATAAATTTTCAAACAGCTGCCTCGGAAACCCTCTACCAATAATCAATTTAACAATTGAAAACCATACTATTCCTGTGCTCGTTGACACTGGTGCTTCTACTTCTAGCATAGATCCTGATTGTTTACCAAAATCAAACAAATTTATTTTGCCTAAACCAATTCCTATTAATAGTCTAACTGGTCAATATCATGTAACAGAAAAAATTAAAACAAATATGCCGAGCGAATTTAAATTACCCAAATCACATAAAATCCTTTGGAATTCAGTTAAATTTCAAAATCAAAACTTCAAAGCACTAATCGGACGAAACTTATTATATCCTTTAAATACGAAAATTAATATCGGAGAAGGAAGTCTCGAGTTAAATGACCAAAAATTATATTTTAATTACGCCATTCCACTAGAAATGAATGTACAAAGTGAGTTGGAATGCGAGAATTCTCAAATACAAAAATTGTTTAATGGATTGAACAATGAAGAGTCGATTTCGTTAAGAAAATTACTCAAGGAATATGACAACATATTCTATAAGGAAGGGGATGTTCTGACTTGTACGACTCAAACCAAACATGAGATCATTACGGGGTCAGACAAACCTTTGTACTCAAAAATATACCGATTTCCTCATGTCCATGAAGAGGAAGTTAAAAAACAAATAAACGATATGCTGAAACAGGGCATAATACAGCATTCAACGTCTCCTTACAATGTTCCCATATGGGTTGTCCCTAAGAAAATGGACAATTCAGGGAAAACAAAATGGAGAATCGTCATAGATTATAGAAAACTCAATGACGAAACTATTGAGGATAAATATCCTATACCAAATATTGAAGGTATATTTGATAAATTGGGGAAATCTCAATATTTCACCACCTTGGATCTTGCCAAGGGCTTTCACCAAATAGAAGTGAAAGAAAGTGATCGTCCTAAAACAGCATTCTCTACGCCACAAGGTCAATACGAATTTATTCGAATGCCTTTTGGTTTAAAAAACGCTCCATCTATATTCCAGAGAATGATGAATGAGGTCCTTTGAGACTATATCAATAAAATCTGCATCGTATACTTGGACGATATTCTAATATTCGCTACGTCCCTACAAGAAATGGAGGATAATATAAAAAAAATTTTCAAAGAACTAGGCAAATATAAATTAAAAGTACAGATTGATAAGTGCAAGTTTTTCTCTAAAGAAACTGACTATTTGGGTCATGTGTTATCAACAGATGGTATGAAACCAAACCCGGACAAAATAAATGTAATCAAAAATCTTAAAATTCCAGATACAAAAAAAAGAATCAAATCGTTCCTTGGAATCACCGGTTACTATAGAAAATTCATCAATAATTATGCTAAAATAGCTTTACCCATTACCGACGCTCTAAAGAAAAATAAGGTTATTGACACCGAAGATCCAAAATTTATTGCAGCTTTCGAAAAATTAAAAGAACTCATAACAAACTATCCAATTTTACACTATCCTGACTTTAAACAAAAATTCACCCTTACCACAGATGCTTCTGATCACGCAATGGGGGCTGTATTATCCCAAAACGGACATCTCATATCCTTTGCCAGCAGAACATTAAATGAATGAGAGAGAAATTATGCAACAATAGAAAAGGAATTATTAGCCATCGTGTGGGCAACACAATATTACCGACCTTACCTTTTCGGTGTAAAATTCACCATCCGTACAGACCATAGACCATTAGTCTGGCTAGCAAATTTAAAAGAGCCCAATAGCAAGCTCCAGCGTTGGAAAATTAAGCTCAATGAATACAATTTTACAATAGAATATGTAAAAGGAAAAGAAAACAAAGTTGCGGACTTTCTGAGCAGAATAAATGCAGATAAAGACGAAATAAATGTATTCACCGAAAAAATGGAAATTGACCTCGATAACATTAGTGATAATGCAACAATTCATTCTGGAGAGGAAGACCAACATGATCTTATACCAATCAAGGAAGGGATTGTAAATATATATAAGACGCAGCTAATAATACAAAAGAGGAAACAAAAGGAGTATGAACTAGTAAATAAAAATCGGAAAGTATACATTGATGAAAAGGACATGCATGATGAAAATAGACTAAGTAACATACCGTGGCTCACAGCTTATTTGATGCAGTAACATTTTCAAAGCTAAAAGCACTATATCTTCTGTATTAGAAAAGGTATTGAAAAAATTTAAACTGCAATAAATTAAATAAAAGCCCTTTTTTAAAAATAACAATTTAATTTATTTCAACAATTGGTTCTTAAATAACTAAATAACAAAAACAAAATTAAAGGCAAAATTTTATGTCACAGCTTAATTGATGCAGTCCACGTTTTCCTTAAATTTATCCATGTAGAGGATTTCCAGTTCAACACTAATATTTCGTATGGTTTCCTTTTTGGCTCAAGACAGCTTTGAGTCTATTTGGAACAGATTCAACCTGCTTTCCTGTCATTTCTGGCGTTATTTTACTCCATTCTTCTAAAAGAGCTTTCTTTAAATCAATTTTGTTGTAAATTGCGTGGTTACGAATTTTTTTCTCCAGAAAAGCCCATAAATTCTCAATAACATTTAAGTCGGGTGACTGTGCCGGGGGAGCCATCAAATGAGGACAATTCCAAATAAGCCAAGATTGCACGATTTCTGACTTATGTTTAGGGTCATTATCTTGGTAGAATCTGAATTCACGCCGGATTCCGAGTTCGTCAGCACTTTGCAGGAGATTTTCCTTTAGGATATTACTGTACATGATCTTGTCCATGTTTCCTTCAATAAAGGCTAGCTTCCCAACTCCGGCTGCTGACATACAGGCCCAAACCATTACGCTGCCACCGCCGTGCTTAACAGTCTCATGTAAATTTGCTTTTTTGAGCTCTGTATTTGGCTTTCTCCAAACGTACGCCATTCCATCTGAGCCGAATATGTTGAATTTGGACTCGTTAGCAAAAATCACGGTTTTCCAAAAGTCCAAATCCTTTGAAATATGCTCCGTAGCAAAGTTCAGGCGGCTTTGTCGATTTTTGATACTGATGAACGGCTTCTTTCGTGCAACTCGGCCATTAAAATTATGCTTTCTTAGCACACGACGTATGGTTTCAGCACTGCATTCTTTGTCAATTCCAGTAAACACTTCGTTCGCCAATTCAGGAGCTGATAACTTAGGGTTTTGCATTATTTTCCGGACGATCCACCGTTCATCAGACTCATTCAAAATTTTATTTGGTGCATTTCTACCCTTGTTTTCCAACCTTTTTTCATTGGTAAACCTTTCAATTATATGCTGAACTGTTGATGAACTTAAATTGACAACTTCGCTGATTTTGCGATGAGATTCACCATTTCTAAAATGATGAATGACTAATTCCCGCTGTTCAAGTGTTGTCCTACGGCCCATTTTAAATATTACACAATTTATCCACTTTTAAACTATCAAGGTCAAATAACTTTTTTAAAAATAAAATAAGAAACGCACTAAGTACAATATATCCAAAAAAATCCGGTGAAAATCGTGCACTTTTAATGCTAGGATACAAAGAACTAACTGCATCAAATAAGCTGTGAGCTATCCTATGCAAATGATTTTGCTTCATTACTGCTAACGGGACATTTGAAAAATTTTTTCTTACTTTCTTTTGTGCTTCGAATTTCAGTTATACTAACTGTAAAATCTGCATCAAAATATTTGTAAATTTTTATTTATCTGCATAAGGACAACAGTTTGTTTAATATTTATTGAAGTGCATCAAATAAGCTGTGAGCCACTGTACTTCGGCGTTATATTCCTGAAAAAGGTACAGTTGGCATCTATTGCGAATTAAGCGACAGTCAATGGAGTAAAGTACAATCAGTAATTGTTAGCTTGCATTCAAACAACACAGGTCTTAAATTTCGAAAATGCTCCAATCATGCAACCGATTTAAAAAATGAAAACGACTGTTACCAAAAAATAAAGTCTGTACACAAATATACCAATCATAGAGGTATTATGGAAAATTACGAAGAAATCAAAAATAGATATTACTTTCCAAAAATCATGAAATTACTGACCAAATATATTAATAATTGCGATGTATGCAATCTTGCGAAATACGATAGAAAGCCATTAAAACCGGAATTTAAATTTACAGAAACACCTAAGGATATAAATGAATTAGTACACATCGATATATTCATGATTGGAAAAAAACAGTTTTTCACAACAATCGATAAATTTTCAAAACATCTCTATACTAAAGAAACCATAGATAAAAATGCAATAACATTTATTAGACTCCTTCGAGAACACAACGCGATTATGGGAAAACCAAAAAAGATCATAGCAGACAATGAATTCAATATGGTTAATGTAAAAGATTATCTAAGACAGGAAAACATAGAAATACATTTCACATCTCCAAAATCCCATACTGGTAATTGCGACATGAACCGCTGTCACAATACATTATTAGAACAAATAAGAATATTATCCGTAACCCATAATGAATTAAGCATTGATGAAAAAATGTACAAAGCAGCAGAATACTATAACACTACAATACACTCAGTAATTCATCATAGACCTTTGGAAGTCCAACATGGGGTCATAAATAAAAAAAAAAACCCATTCATACCTTATAAACAAAAAATTAAAATGGCTAGCATATCATAACAAAAATAGAGAAAGGACACCCGAAATATTACCCAATAAGATATTTATAAAAAATCCCGCCAATGAAAGACATAAAGAGCAACCCAAATACAGAAGAGAAGAAGTAACAACAAATCAAAAAGGTGAAATAATTCTAATAAAAAATAAAAAACTCAAAAATAAAATACATCCTGTTAGAATTAAACGAATTAAAAAATATACTGAAACAAATGAACTTCCCGCAGATAATGAAAACATCATAAAACAGAAATCCCTGATCGAAAATGCATTGAAGGAAGGACAACCAAATGAAACTTTAATATCAAAATTTGGAATAAATATAATCAGAGACGACATCGCTACATTGAAGGATAGCAATCGGCTAAATGACCAAATAATAAATTTTTACCTAAACCTTATCATGGAAAATAATGAACAAAATAAAATAGGAAAACCAAAAGTATATATAACAAATACATTTTTTGCAATCAAACTTCTCCAATCTGGATATGATTCAGTTAGCAGATGGACTCGTAAAATTGATATCTTTTCATTCGATGTTATACTCATACCAATCCATGTTAGGCAAGTACATTGGAGTCTGGCCGTCATTGACTTTAGAGATAGAAAAACAAAATATTATGATTCATTAGGACAAGACAACAACGAAGTCTTAAATACATTAGAGCAATATTTACAAAAAGAATCCTTAAATAAAAAGAACCAAACACTTGATACAACAACATTTATTAAAGAAAATGTAAAGGACAGTCCACGTCAAGATAATTCGAACAATTGCGGAGTATTAAGCTGTATAACCGCAAAGTATATATCCCAAAATCAAGAATTAAACTTTTCACAATTAGATATTCCTCTCTTTAGACAAAAAATGATTCTCGAAATATTACAAGGCAAAATTTCTACGTAAGTGTATTTATTTTTTCAGAACCATACAAATAACAAAAATGTGGCCTCACCTATTAACTACCTTGATAATAATACAATTTGCCTCATCGGAAATTAGCATCGAAAAACTACAAACAAAATCCGGAATTATACTGATAACAAGTTGGGTAGACAGACCTATGCTCATATCAGAAGGGTTTTGTACTCAACTTACAAAATGCAGTAACCAGCAACGAATAAAATCAAGAAACATGTCAAAGACGATTTTATTGGAGAAAATGTGAAATTCGAGGATCATACTATTATTAACAAAGTTGAAAGAATTGTGACTTCTGAGGTATTTGTTTTACTTATACCCATAGATATCTCCCTTGATAATTTTTCCAGATTTTTTAGAAACACATTTTTCCCCTGTGCCCCCACTGAAGCAAAAACTGTCAGTTTAAGAACTGTTTTGAAAAGCTCTCGTAGAGAACTTTCAGTTGATATTCATATCGGCTACCTTTCATGAAATTTTTTTCAGGGCCCACTCCTCTGTACTGTAATCATCGATTCATGGCCTATTTTTTCGAATCCTAGAATGGTTACAAAGCCCTTTAGCTAGGGGCTCTCTCCTGCCTCTTCGACTTGTTTCAATTGTATGCACTCATTTTCATGATATCATTCCTGAAATTTTCATGCAAATCCTAGCAAAACTGTAGTGTCTTAATCGATAAAAAGCGCATATGGCTCCATAGCCATATGTTTCCATAGTAATATAGAGCATATTGTTCCATAGTAATACAGGAAAATTCAAATCGCTATAACTTTATTAAATACTGTTCGATCTTTATGAAACTTTCAGAAAAGATCAATCTTATAAAAGGTCATATGTTTGCTAAATTTTATTGAATTTAAGGGTACCGTTTGGATTTTATTCAAGAAAACATAAAATCGATAAATCATACTATTACTAACAAAGTTGAGTGAATTTCGACTTCTCATGTATTTGTTGTTGTTGTACTTATTACGGCCTACATTCATGATTTTTTTCAGATTTTTCGGATGGAAGGTTTCCAATCGCGAGGGGGGGGTACGCGAAAAGTTCGTACATTTCCCCTTCCCCTGCCCCCCTCGGTACTCAAAAGGCAACTTTAAGACATTTTTTGAAAAGATCTCATTGAGACCTTTCTAATGACACCCTACTCGACTACCAATGGTGAAATTTTTTTTTTGAGGGGTCACCTCCCTATACGGGGAGACCCCCCTTAAACCCCTTTGAAAAATTTTTCCACCCTTGAACATTCAAGAGGTCACCACTTCTGACCTTTCCACAAAGTTTCATGGCTGTAGCCTCTATAGTTTCGGAGAAAAAGTGCTGTGACATACAGACGGACGGACGGACGGACGGACGGACGGACGGACGGACGGACGGACGGACGGACGGACAGACGGACACAGGTCGTGATTGTAATAGGGTTTTGTATTTTAGTACAAAACCCTAAAAAAGGATCCAATTAGATTGATTGAAGACTATAGGCGAATATATCACAAAGTAGATTTGAAACAGTATGAAAAAGCACTCGAAGAAATAACCAAGAAAATAAATTCAACCCTTATATTGAAGAAACTATTAAGAGTATTAAAGGAGAATTAAAACTATTACATTTTGATCATATTAATGCTAAACAAATTTCAATGTCAATAAACAGACCTAAAACCCAAAATACTACAACTACTACCCAAACATATAAACCCGATACATTAGCCGAAATTTGTAAATCAGAATTAAGGAAACTTCAAGGATATAAAGAATTGTGTAAGAATCTCGAAGCCGAATCTTAAAACAGAAATAAACGTGGTTTAATAAACGCAGTAGGTAATGTCTATAAGTGGCTTTTTGGTACAATGGACAACGATGACTATGAACAGATAACTGAACACCTTAAAATAATTGATTCAAACAATCACAAAGCAATTGAAACCATTAATGAACAAATAAAAATAAATAATGTATTTCAAAACAACCTAAACAAAATCATTTTAAATATAAATCAAACAAATAAAATGTATAATAAATTAAAGTATGATATAAATAATACAACAATGATGACAGCGAATATACAACTAACCCATAACCTCGAACTTATAAAAGATGAATTAGAGAAAATAATCGACAATGTTAATTCTGCAAAAACAGGAATAATGACAAGGTCTATACTTACACATGAAGAAATTGATTCGCATAATTTAACAATTGACGAATTGAAAGAAATTACTTTGAAGGTCTTAATTAAAAATGAAACTATCGTATTTGTCATCAGTATACCTATTTTGACTCCACCATTATTATCGTATTATATAAAACAAATACCAAATAAAAATTCAGAATCCCTAAACATTAAAATAAAAGAAGTTGTTTTTTACAATGAAACATATTTTGAAACCGAAAAACGAACCAAATTATTAAATAATCCATTAGCATGTAAAACTACCAATTGTAAAATTCGTTTAAATAATAAAACTGATATTGAAGAAATTGAAAAGGGATTATTACTAATTCTAAACATAAATGAACAAATAAACCAAAATTGCAATGAAAAAATATACTTTTTAAGTGGAATATATGTAATCCGTTTTAGTAATTGTAAAATAAATATTAGAAAGAAAACATATACTAACCAAATGAAAGAGTTCCAACAAATACTTATCTTAGAACCAAGTTTAAATATAGCCAACTATAGTTATGAATTAAATACAGAAAATTTACAAATACAAACAATTAGAAATATTGAACAAATAAAAGAAATTAAATACAGCCACAAACAAAATACAATCTTAAGTACGACATTAATTATCTTACTCACTTTAATATTACTTATTTTTTCCGCTCTGTATTGCTATTCTAAATATTGTAAAAGGTCAATTGAAATTAATGTAAAAACGGAAAAACAAAAAGAAATAGAATTACCTGTAACTGACATTGTTGAGGACAACAAAGAATCTAAGGAGGGAGGAGTTATCAGTAATAAACCTAAGCATATCCGAATATTGGATCCAGAACAAAATCATTCATATAACCACTTGAGATTCTTTTAACGATTCATTGGATTCCAATATTTATGATTACTCATTTCCATTTCGATATAATGCTCGTATCTTCAAACTCTTTGTTTAAGATCATTTCAGTAGAAACCAATGTTTAGATTCAAATCCAGAAGATTAAGTTACAGAAATTGCATTCTGCAATTTCAGCAGTTCTTTGTTTGAGAATAGTACTTAAGTCTTTGATATGTTTAGGATTAAGTCAGTCTTTAGTGAACTCAGTTAAGTGAGATTCAAATTGTACTCCAGTGTTTTAAAATAATAAAAGTTTTAGTTAAATAAAATTCAAATTGTTTTTTAAAAACCTAAAAATAAGTTAAGGTTTTATAACTCGCGCGCTAGTGTCATGAAACATGGTCCAAAATATCATAATTAACAAAGTTAAACTTGTTGCAGCTTTTGCTTCTATATTTTCACTAAATAGTTCCTCAACTAATATACTGTCAGTATTAAAGGGGGTTTGTAACTTGATGATGCAAATGGTTAGACGAATAAGGGCATTGACTCCCTTCTGAGTATACAAAAGGTGATTAAGTTCAAAGATTATCTGCTAGCAACACATTGTCAGCTCACATTATTGAGTAACAAGAGAAGAACACAGGAGAATTGATACATCAACTCATATAGTGCATTACAGTGTGTTGTTGATTAATTCTATGCACGATGCAAATTCCTACAAGCCTCCTTTAACCTCCATAATTTTCGCAACAGTAAGTAAGCAAACATATCCGAACGATATGTGCCATGGCACATGCTAAGGATGTTGTTCTGATTTTCCCCGTTATGGATTGTGATGTTTGTGCAGAAATAATACTGAATTAATTACTCAGTCACTCACCCACTCATTTGTTCGCTGGATCATAGTCACTTGCAGTGCAGAAGGATGTCATTGTAGATGGAAATGTATGCAAGTAAAGAGAAGGATGATGATGATGCTGTTGATGATATCTGTTTGCTATTCCATAGAATACTGCGGAAGTGAAATATGATAAGTGTAATAACTTGAAATTCACTTGAGAAGGTAATTTAATATTGAAATTATTGAAAAATTGCTACCAGCAATTTCAATGCAATGAGAAGGGAACTAACTAATTAGTTGTAGTTTTACTGTGCTTTCGGATATAAGAGTAAACGTAACTTGAACCATTTTTCCGTAATATTGATATAAAGTTGCGAAATTATTACAATGCTATTAAATTTGCCTCAGGTTCTAATCGTTCAATTACTTTTTCTTAGTAAAAATAAAGAAACTTAGAAAAAACATCTCTCAGCTCTTATGTTTGCTACAAATAGAGTAGGAACGATTCTTTTCTAACGATTCATTATGAATCTGTTGTAAGGGTGGAAAATTTATGATGAAGATGAACTTAAGTTTCTTCATAAGAAACTTACATTTTTCTTGAAGGTTTTATCGAACTACTAAAGTTGTTGTAAATTTACATAAGAATACTTCATTGGAATTTTGGATGCCAAAAGACAGATGCGTTTTTCAGCATATGGCTACGGAAGTTTAAGCTTTTCACCACCTCTTCCTAGTTATAGTAAGGACAACTAGAAACTGTAATGATGCAAAGTTGCCGGAGGATCCATCTGCATACATGCATTGCATTGGAAAAAACTAAGAAGACGTTCCTTGTTTGAAAAACTTGAATAAGTTGATATTTTATTAAAGAACTTTTCACAAATAGGTTGGAGTAAAGAATTTGTTGGAAGCATAAGAGTAAATTTTCATATATTAAGTTCAGAACCGTTTGAGATTTTTTGTATTAGGTATAGCCGTCAAATTTTTAAATATTGATGAAAAGCTTTTTTTGGTATAGAAGAATATGCGAACCTTTTTATTTAGTATTTTCCCAAGCTATCTAGGACTATTCGTGAAGCAAAATAAAAATAATGCTGGTCGGAAGGAGCTCCCTTGGAGGCTAGCATTCTTTAGAGAGCACCACTCCCATGGGCCTAAGGATATGTAGGTCGCAATCAGGTTCCTCCTGGAACGAAAATCAACGGCCCTGACTGAATCTAAACTACGCTTTGGAAAATGACCTAAAATTGATGCTTTGGACTTGGCGGATATGATGGTTTGGACGTAGTTGCTTCCCACTATAGTGCTGAGGTGACTCTCGTGCGTGATTGGCTCTAATCCAACTATCATATCGTCTCCGACGCGGCAAAATCTTGACAGGCCTCAGAGTACGTTTGAAGCTCACACTATTGGGTTGGTAATGTAGGTTCAGTTGAGAAGGACTCCTGATTCGCGCTGGTCCAGCTATGAACACTTGTCCTCATAAAGCCAACCCTCGCATGGCCTTACTGCTCTGCAAATATTATCCAGGGGGCAAAAAGGCGACTACAAACACGATCAGAGATAACGAAACATCCTAAAAATAGATTTAAAAAAATCCAAAAAAAAAGCAAGTGAAAATTTCAACAACGCCGATGCAACTAGCGGTGCAGCAGCGATGTTCACAACTGCGACAGTGAATACAATGACCGTGCAAACGGACAAAAAAATGGAGATTTGCGAACAGTCTTGTACAATCTGCGATCCCTGCCGCGTTCTGGCGCAAAAAAAATGATGAGAACGCTAGAATGTCCTAAAAAGGGAATGCAGGGGAAATTTTGCACGACGTGCCAGATGTTTAAGCATTAAGGGAAAATATAAAGAACATCAAGAATTACTGCTGCTATTGCTACCAAAGCAAGGGTCTTAAATCCAAAAATAATAGGAAACCAACTTAAAGTCCACAAAGTGATCACGGCAGGAAAATAAAGTAGCGATTAGGCCAATAAAGCACGTTCAAAAATGTGGTTGAAGTTCCGTGTTTGGAAACGAAAGACGATAACCTTTTCTAAGAAAGGTGGTCGTAAAGTACAATTGCCGTCCAGTGAGATCAAGAAGAAATATTAATCCAAAAAGCTGGGAGACATTCGGAAAAGGATGATCTTAGCATGCAACTTGCCAAAAATCAGCAAAAGTCTACAAAACGGGCCTTTTGAACTAGAGGGGCTTGTAGACCGCATAGGGCATTACCGTAAGAGCTATTTAAAGAGGACCAGAAGGCCAAAAAAGAACGGAAACCTCAGAAAATGCTGAAGTGTAAGCATAAAAGGCACACACAGATAGCTTCATCAACAAACATCAATAAAAGAATGGTGCCTAGCCCAGTCGAAAGAGATCGGCGCGGAACATCAGCTCAGGGGTTCCAAATAGTGCTGACAAAAGGAGCGAAAAAAGCCGCAATGAAATTCATTCAGAAAGAACCACAAAATAAAATACACATGGGCGCCTAACAAGAAAAAAGGCCTGATGTAAAGCAGGAGAGAAAGAAGCCCATAAAAAACCCTGGCAGCAGGCACTGATAGTAAAATCCCAAGATGGATAATCTTACCCAGAAGTGCTAGGGAAAATCTGGGAAAATTTAAGACCCAAAGACACCAACACTGCTACTAAAGTGGTACGATCAATGCGGTTGGGCCACATGCTGGTCAACAATAAAGTAGCATTTTGAGACGCAGTAAAGAAAGTTTTCGGCAAAAGTGCAATTTTACCCTCACTCAAACCAATGGTGGTAATCGAAGCAAGAGACGTTGACTACGTCGCGGACCTGGTCGAAGTAGAAAAGGCCATCAAAAGGAAGTTCCTTAGTGTGAGCAGTATCAAAGCAAAGCTAACACTAGAAAACCATAGATGATAACGCATGGCTATCAGTAACTTGACGGAAAAGAACGCGGGGCAATTTCTAAATAAGGGTAAAGTACGAAGAGGTTGGGTTATCTGCAAAATACGTCCAAGAGCAGCGCCTCTTCAATGTTTCAAATGCCTTGGCTATCATCGCACCGCACAAGTATGCAAAGGACCCGATAGGAGATCCCCGTATTACAAATGCGGTGAAATGGGACATAAAAAAAAGAGTGTCCAAAGCGTGCACACTGTATCTTGTGTCAAGATGCTGAATCAAGACCAGATCTTGGACAAGTCTCGGGATCAGGATAATGTCGGGTTTTCAAGAAATTCCTATACAAGGTAAAATCAGAACTTTTATGACCCGTGTTCTGTAAGTGAACCTATACCCCAGTCCAACTGGCCAAAACCTGCTTGTGCAGTTTGTGACGAACGAGAAAGCTGATTTGTTGCTACTAAGTGTACAACACAACAATAAAAGGTATACATCATGGTATCCTGATGAAACTGGTATCGTCGCCATCTATGTTTGGAACAGTGATTTTGTGTGGGTTCAGTGTCCAGGGCCCACCCTCTTAAGTGTGTGCCTAACGCCAAGCAAATCGATGTCGTCTTTCCCAGGCAAGTTTAATTCTTTTGGGGGCACTGTATAACATGCAGACGGCAACGTACCCGTTGAATGGGGTATGCCCTTAATAGATCCGTGGGGAAAACAAATCCTAAAGATAGTGGCCAGGATAGCGCTCGTCGTACTAAACTCTTCCCATCGTCATGGCTGGAAAGGAACCATACCGGACGTGACATTTGCCTTGGAGTCCCTAGTATGGAGGATACACAATTGAACGGTATTAGAGAACCACTCACCCAGTAAACATTAGTACATTCTGCTTGAGATCAGTGTTGTTGCCTCCCAACGTGCGTGCTCTCCACTTTCTACGACTAAGTGGAACATCGGAAGGACGTATGCCGAGAGGTTCTTTGAGATGACCATAGCCGGTGCTCCGCTGCAAGAAGATTTGCAGGGGACAATAAAACTGGTAGCTCAAGAAGTGATGATCTCAAATATGAGCATCATCATGACTGTTTGTAACGCTTCTAGGCCCCATAAAAAACCCCGGCACATCCAGCCTCCAGTGTACTGACTGAAACCGCTGAAAAGCAAAGTGAGTGTCACAAGCTTCGGCGTAAGGATCAACGGCCGTGGAACCAAAATGAGGCATGCAAGTGGGTGGCATCATAAAGCCATGATTAACAAAAGCTCACTGCTGGTAAAATTTAGCGGATAATATAAACAAAATTCGTGGGGCCTTGGCTTCAAGCTAGTTATGCGGAAGCTAGGTGCCCTACGGACACCTTGCATACATGAAGCGAAAAAGATAGACGAAATTGTGCTGGCACTCTTTGCGACCCATCCCGCCTATGTTGACGCTGTCTATGTTGAAACAGCAATCGAGTGCCCACTCTACACACAGTCGGAACTAGGAGAGGCAGTCCTATCATTAAAAGCAAGGTAGGTTCCAGGCCTAGATGGTGTTCCAGCTAAGGTGCTACAATTTGTCTATCACCATTGTCCTGACTTGCTGCTCAGCACATTCAACGCTTGTCCATGGAACGGGGTCTCCCCGGTACAATGGAAGGTAGCGAGGCTCATGTTCCTCAGCAAAGGCAAGGAAAATTTCAGATCACCGTCTGCATACCGCCCGTTATGCATGCTAGATGCGGCTGAGAAATTATTAAAGAAACTCATTCAGGAAAGACTCATTGGCGCAATTTCTGTTACTGGGGACGTATCTTTTCGGCAGTATGCTCCACCATTGATGTGATTGCATGGTCCAACAGACAGAAGTACATAACTGCACCAAGCCACGACTCATTCTGTTTATTGACACTCGACGTTAGAAACGCCTTCAACTTCACTAGATGAGTGAATATTTTATATACGCTGGAAAACCCTTTTCAAGTTCTAGAATATTTGATGCTGCTTCTGAGGGACTAACTGAAGGACTAAAGCCCGCTTTACGATACGACACAGGGCCAACGAAGGGTGGAAGCTAGACCGAGTGTTGCCCAGGGATCCATCCTTGGTCTAGACCTGTGGAACGTATCTTACGACGGGCTATTGAGACTGGTGATGCCAGGTGAGTCAGTCTTGATCAGCCATGTGGATGATGTTGTGACACTAGCCGCTAGACGCACCGTTGAACTAACTTAACTTAGGCTAGGTAGGCTAATCCGGCAAGTGAGAAACTGAATGACCGCTCACGGGCTCAGTTTAGCACTGGAGAAAACCGAAATGGTCATTTTTGCAAACAAGAGAATCTCTTTATCATCAGTTTAGAAGACATACTAATTGAATCGAAGCCAGCGGTGAAGTGCCTGGGGCTACTGATCGATCGTAGATGTGTTTTCCGAATAAATCAGGGCAACGGATGAGAAGGCTATTTCACGTTTATCAACTCTGAGTGAAATTATGGCCAACGAAGGGAACCAAGCCCATCAAGAAGCTGCTTCTCGATGAGTGCTGTAGGGCTAGTGCTACTGTATGGAGCGAAAGTATGGGTTGCTCTCAGTGAGGTGGTTTACCGAAAACGCTTGGAATAAGCATACAAAAGAGGAGCTCTGAGGATTGCTTCTTCATATCCAACAGTCTCTGCTTTGGTGGTGAGAGTTATTGCACGTATGATACCTGTTGCCTTCCTTCCTAGAGATTGCCACACTATTTGCTTGCGTCGAAGGGCGGACCCAAGGAAGATAGTTACCTGCTAGGAAAGCCTCACTCAATAATTGGCAGCAGTCTTCGGTGAATTGCGCGAAGCAAAAGGGGACTGTGCGCTTCGTCTCAGATGTAAGAACGCTGCGAGATCAAGGTCGTGGTGAGACTGACGTGTATCTGACCCAGCTTTTGAGCAGCATGGGTATTTGTTAGTCAGTCTTACCCGCACAAGATTAGTAAGTTATGGTCTCTGATTATCGGTTTTACCCAGGAGAAGAAAACGACGCCCGCAACAAATTTTTTGTGTGCAAAGAATAAGACAGACTATGACGAGACCTCTGCAGACAGAAGGGAGAGCTCACTCTGGATATTGTAGTCATGGTGATGCTTGGATCAGTTGGCAGATGGAAACATATGGCACATTATCTTGAGACAGTCCTTAAAAGATAAAAGGGTCTCACATCAGGCGGGGACATTGGGGCTGGGGGACTGTTGATCTGGAAGTTCATCTTCTCCTTTTTTTCTCTCTCTAGAGCAGGGATCCACCAGCTTAAAGGCACCTCATGGTGTAACAAAACGACACCTGGTTCAAAATAATGTGTCAAATGGCTCAAAACTAGGTTCTTGGGTTGACAGGGGAGATATTTAGTGGGTAGCCAAGTCATTCGTGAAGATAGAAGCCCCGCACATAGTTTGTAAAGGCATTAACCTCCTAACCATAGGTAAAAAGCCTTTCCATGGTAACCTTGGAGTCTAGCTTGGTATTTTTGTTGCACATCTTTGGGCTAAGCCTCGCTTTGCTTCACCATAAGGCATCAGTAGGTGAATAGAAATTTTTCTCTGGTGAGAAAAAGAAGTTTGAGATGGATTACCATGATAGAAACTCGTTAACTTTCAAAGCTCTTGGACGCCGAGTGAGTCTTCTTTATCGGTTGAAAATGCCCGAACGTAATATGCCACATGGTTCCGTTCGGTGGCCAGTCTAAGCATCTAAGAGCAAGAGAACATTCCTATTTCACTGAAAAGATCCTCGCCTAGCAAGTGCAATTTTTTTCCATTCAAATAATATATGGCGGTCTTCATTCTCCTCTCCAGCGCATAATGTGAAATCAGAAGTACATGACTTAACTTTTTTGTGCAGGCACGACAAAAAGTATCCATGCCCACTCAAGAGCTGGATCAGGTAGAAATCAGCCTCACCTTGCTTTTGACTGAGCCACTATCTCAAATCATAGAGGAAGTGCGCAGGCCATATTGTGCGCAGTCCACCTTCGCCTCCTGTCGCTTACCCCAAATTGTTGCCAGTTGCGGAGTGAAAATTGTCTGTCTTCATGAGAAACAGCCTCTTTGTTACCTCTCTATTACCTAGATATTTCTGCACTCCCGAGCATAGTAGGCGATGAGTATCACTAACTCCGGGACAATCCAATATGCGTATGAGATACTCAGCGTAGTTCATCTCTATACCAGTGCCACGTGTTTGCAGTAGAGATCCTTACTGAGAGCATTACACCAGAATTCTGCTCTTTAAAGTATATTAGAACTGATTGTATAGTGCCCATCAAGAGTTAGCTTTGTGCTGAAGTAAGTTCATCCGTATCTGATATAAGTCAACTGAGTGCCAACACACCTGCTTCAGCCATTACTGCGATGTGCTTTGAGAACCTTTACGATACTGATTTTTTTTTAAATTGAGGGATTCCCTCCTTTATCAAGATGAATACTTTGACTTTCGCCAGTGATATTGAGAACTCGCACGCAGTTATTTAGTCCTTCACTCAGTTGATTAGCATGACTGGTTAACACTGTGCATGCTTAACTTTACGTCCAGTGACGAGCACAACAACTTCATGCAAATAGTTGATCAAGTGCGACGTATCCGGCAGCTTGAGCCTAAGTCACCCATTATAAAAGATCGTTCACAAATCAAGGCTAGATCTGGAGCCCTAGGTGATACGTAATATAACTCTGACTCTCTAGTGATCAACTTTCATATCATAGAGTAGGCTCAGTTCCTTCAGATAGTCTCAAAATTGCATCATATGTATACTGGAACTTGAAATGAATTCTCTCATGCTTGCAATATATCCGCCCGCCTAAAAGTGTAGTAGGCATTCCCAACGTCTACAGCAATACCATCCATTTGTTGGCATGACTGTATTGCTCTGTTGATTGGACCGGATTCATCACCTCTGTAATCGCACTGAAAGCGAAACGATCTGGGCTAAGACCACGCTGCTATGGAGACAGCTCCCAGGCAGCATAATTGGCGTTATTAAATCTTTTCTTGATGACTTCACAAACGCTTTCTCAGCCATTTCTAGCACATATACCAGATGGTTTGTAGATGGCGGCTTGGAGTTCTTTACCCTATTACTGATAAGTACCTTTCAGAGCCCGGGAGGTTTCCGCATGTAGGCTAAAGTTGTACGGGCTAACCAGCAAGTCAAAATAAAGGTCCTGAACTAGCTGCAGCACTTTAACTGGGACCCCATTTGGCCCCGGATCCTACATTTTTGACAAGAATTCCTCGTTTAGCTCCATGTACACAAAGAGGTGGCATTAAGCTTGTGTTTTATCATCAACAGATAGATGGCGAGGTAAGTGTCCACATTATATCATAAGATAAGAGTGGGTAGGAATCCACTCTATTTCATCCATCTTTTCTGCATCATCAAAACAAGGCTCATAGTATAGGCCTCACAGATCCTCGCTTACATCATCCAACAGTTTTTGCTAGCAACAAACTTCAATGCTATTTATTCATCTCTACCAAATCGTACGAGTATCATGCTAATCGAGTGCACATCTCTTCTGAATTTTGAGTCCATAGAGTCTGTCATTGAAGCTTGTTACAGATGTTGGGGCTGCGGGATCGCTTGTCTGGCAGTTCCTCTTCCCTTCTCGCTAGAAGAGGTAACCCCCAGCTTGAAGGCGCCTCACGGCGTAACAAAACGAGACCTGGCCCGAATTAATGTGTCAAATAGACCCAGGCTAGGTTCTCAGGTTGACAGGGGAGATGTTTAGTGGGTAGTCTAGTCGCGCACGGGAGTCCCACACTCTGTGCATAAATGAGCATTCACCTCCCTATCACAAAAAATTCCCTATTCAGCACTTTTGACTAACTACCAGTACACTGATGGGTAACCCTAAAAAATCGTATGTAAATGCAAGGATGCTCATGGTTAAGTGCACTATATCTTCAGTTGTCACTGCTTCATACCTCAAAAAACCTCCAAGTAACGGTTTGTCAGCTGTGAGCACTTTAATGAACTTCTCAATGTTCTCCCTCCCAGTATTTCACTCAAAAGTGGAAGTTCGAGGGCATATATTTTGAACTAGATCACTAACCAAGTCATCCTCTATTTTTTTCAAATTTCGAGCCCGAGCCCGTTTTTGTGCTCCATCCAAAAGCTACCAATATTTCTGGTTGGCACCAGCACTCGGTTTTTCTCTATTCTTTTGTTAATTTTGTCCCCCTTTGGAGCCACTATCTTAGTTCATGCGTGTAGTCAACTTTTTGGTCTTTTAGTTATCTTTGTGAAGCAGTGAGGCTCTGAAATGGTTTGTGCAAGCCCCTTTGGGGACAGGTCTCGTAGCTACCCCGATACTATTGGGGGTCACCTCAGCTGTACCCATGCAACCAACTTAATGGTGCAAGCATCGCAACTATCTGAGGCTGACAGGATTATAGTAAGATTAAAGCCATTTTAGGTCGGGTGTCATCGGTGCACTTACGCGAAGAAATTAGGCCCGAAATATCATGTCATAAGTCCAAAACGTCAATTTAGATACTGTTCATGATTTCTTGCATAATCTGGATAAAGGATCTAACGCGAACCTCCATTTCTTTGGGGACGTTTTGAAGGCATTCCCTAAAGAATACTAGCTTATGAGAAGACTTCCATTGATCAGCACTCCTCCTGTGGAGATATGGATAGTTGAATAGCTTAGCGCTTCTATGTTTTCACTCATTCTTTTTCGATTATATTTGAAGTCAGTTTTTTAGTTTTACTTCCAATTGGCTTAGCTTTTTGTTCTATCAGCAACCAACTATACAAAAGCACATCATATGTTCTGAGAGTGTTGCTGCAAATTTTTGTCAACGTTCATATGAGTACTTATACTTATACTATACTTTTTTTGAGTACCACAAGAAGCTTAATCATATTTACGGTACTCTCCGTTTTTTGAGTTAGCTGTTGTTGAAGGTAAAACTAGACCACCAAACTTTAGAATACCTAAATCCAGTACCACAAGTGCTATGGGACTGCCTCGCCTACACTTCTTTTTTCACTACTAGATGTTTTTTTAGTTCAAGCTATCACAGTTTTCACATATAGCACTGTATTCTTACCTTGCCTAAAATTTGCATTATTTCTTTTTAATGCTTCAGTAGTCTATAGAGCATCAGCGTAAACATGATCCTTCAGAAATCCCCAAAGGAAGAAGTCACAAGGAGTCAAATCACACGATCTTACTGGCCAATTTATGGGAGGACCAAGAAATTCACGTAGAGCACGAAATGTTTGCACTGGCGATTTATTATTTTTGTAAAAAGTTTTAACAATAACAAATCGTTTGGCTGATGTGTATGATGCCATGGTTGGAATTGTAAAAGATCAAACTGTCATAATCTCGCAATATATGGACCTAAAATTGGTGATAAATAAGAGTTAAGGCCCATTCACATGTGTTCACTTGTTATTAATCACCCTTTATAAGTTCTGTTTAATTTTTGTTGTTTCATCCATTTGCTGTGTTTGATTATCTTTGCGGTTGCCCTTTTTGATTTTATTGATATCAAGGTGAATGAATCACTGCAAGTTGCTGGGATTCCACTTATCAGGAGACTGCCGTAACTAAACCTCAATAGTGTAACTTTTAAGAGTACTCTGTGTCTACCAAAGTTTCACCGAGGTATAGACAATATGGTTCTTAAATTGAAGCTATTCTCACAAGATATTTCACATGGTATGCATGCAATGCAACATTATTCTTCTTCTTTGTAGCTCTACAGCCCCCTCTTGGGCCTTCGCTTCCTGCAAATAGCACCTCCAAATGTCTCAGTCCATTGACCACGTCCCCAATTTCGAAATCCGAGCAGCAATGAAATGTCTTCATCAACCAAGTCAAACCAGCGTTTCCTCAGTTTCCCCACTAGTCTCCGCCTTTTAATTCTCCCAACGAATACCTTTTTGAGGTATCCATTGTTCATCCATATGATTCACGTTGCCAGCCCATTGCTGCTTTCCGAGTCTTACAATTGCTAAGACCCCCGGCTCATCAAAAATTTCATACAGCTCATGGTTGTATCGAATTCGCCATTGGTCCCCGTCTAGCTTCGTTCCGATTATTTGCCTCAGAACCAATCGCTCAAAGGCGTTCAATATATTTGCGCATGCTTGGGTTAGGGTCCATGCTTCACACCCTATAACACAGGTCTTATCACAGATTGGTATGCTTGGAGTTTTGTTTTCCTATGTATGCAGCTGGTTTTCAAAATCGTCAAAACTTAATAAACTACGCTGCGTAACATTGTTATTCTCAAATTTGACCAAATTATGGCTGGATCTTTGGCCAGCCTGCTTATTGGCCAGCTAGTTGACGAGGAGTACGGCTGTGTATTGTACGATTAGTTAGTTCACTTATCACTCCATTACACTTGATTTTTTTTGGTTTTTGTTTTACTTTAGCACTACCGCCCCTTTCGGGACTTTACTTAAAGATAGTTAGAGTATCTCATTATCTTGATCGAGTGTATCGGCAAATCGGGAAGGTGCATGGTCAATACCACGCTTTTGCCGGGTGTCCGTTCACCCAGCTGCGATACGTTCTGATTTTAAACCAGAATGTATCATAACTGAAGAATCACTTGAACTAAATCTCGTTGCCGCCAACGAGATTCGAACCATGGACCTTTGGCTTACGGGCTGAGTGCTCACACCACTACACCACGCGGGCCACCAAAAACTGTCCAAATGTCAAACATGCTCAACTTCTTACGTACATACTATCTTATAAAAGTAAATGTGCTCAATCGTGTCACCAATTTCCGAAACCAACGTGGTGCCAGAACTTATTCTCATTTAACCCTAAGTTATAAAAACTAAGTTTATAAAAAAAATTAACAGCTAGAAAATAATACCGTGCGCTTAACCCGAGTGCTTTTGAAATAATCTTCATGTTAGAGACGCTACCGTCTTACAACAACTTCCTACTAAATGCCTGATACAAAGTAGACTTATGCAAATTAAAACATTTTTTATATGATCTTCTGATAGTCCACTTGAGACCACTGAATAATTTTGGTCTCTTCTTTTCACACTTACCAGACAGTTAATTATAGCCGTATAAAGGACGTCCCCATTGTGGAATCGTCGCAATGTGTTATCTGCTGCAACGAGTTCTATGCGACCAATTTGGTGATGCTACCTCCACATGGACAAGAATTTCATCGACGGTACATCATTGATTAGTTTGCAACAGTAAAAGCGTGTGTGTTTTGTTAACATCTGACCCCTAAGACCAGCAGAAATCACAGACCCGAGTTAGGAGTCATAGCAGTGCCCATAAACGAAGAAGGAACAATACTTATTGTAAGAAAGCATTATATCAGTTGTAATCTTGAGGTACCCTTGTAAAAGCTTTATCTCTGGTTTCAGTCTTAGCAAAACGGGAAAACCAGCAAACTTTTGTAAATTCTCCTGTAGAGAAGCAAAAAGCACATCCAATCTCATTGAAAAAGCTACAGTTGACTTTACACCTTAACAGAGCGACGAAGGTTCAGAAATGCAGCAGGCACTGAGCCTGTTCTTCAGGGTTGGACATTGCGAGGAAAATTCTGTAATGTCATATACACGAGGTTCCACTCATTCTTTCCAGTGAAGGACTACCACCAGCTGACCACTGGCCCATCAGAGTGTCGAAAGTTAGTCCAAACGTGGAGCTACCCCAAGTAAGTGAACTTCCACCTTAAGGCGAGCGGTATCCCTGGTGTACATTAATTCAGGAACTAGGACGTTCCGTTACCATTTTAATTTCATAGTCGGGTGGTGTGCTTTCACAGACCAAATTATTATATCCCGACTTTGCGCCAGACCAGTAAGTTGTCAGATACGTGATCCTACGACTCAGATAATCTAAAGTTGGCATCTGAAACTTAGAGGTTAACCTTCTCCACACTTGCTAGTCAATTTACCTTTCAACTATAATCCTTGACTGATAAAGCCTCCACAAGGGATTACAATACCATTTTACAGTATACACGCTGCTAACTGAAGATGTCTGATATTGATTTTGAAGCTATGCATAGATCATTCACCACTTTGAGTGGCCTCACTGAACGAGAGTTCCGGGAGTAGCTACAGATGTGGAAGTAAGGGTTACATGAGGTATTTGATCGGTACTATTTGAGTATGATTAAGATTTTAGCACTGTTGCATACGCATAAACCCAAGGATCATATAATTAAGATCTGAACTACAGATTATACCTTTGCATGTCACAATCTATACCAGGTAGTCCTTGCGATTACCTGCTAAGTAACATGAGCGGTTACCTATAGGAGGAATGCCAGTTGACAGAAATACTTTTGGAGGCTAGCATTCTCGAGCCAGTGCCGCCCTCATGTATCTGACGATATGAAGATCCCCATCAGGTAATGACCTTGACTGAATCTGGACTACGCTTTGGACAGCGAACTAAAATTGATGATTTGGCCTAGTGACGCTCGAGTGTGAACGACTCCAATTCAACTATCAAACCGCCTCCGTTTCGGTAAAATCTTGGCAGGCCTTGGAGTGCACTCGAAGTTCGCACCATTGGGTTGATAGTGTAGGTTTGGTTGAGACAAAGTCCCAATAAGCGCTGGTCTGGCTCTGAGGGTTGTGCCAGCCCTTGCATGACCTCCTTGCTCCGCAAAGATAACATGCTACCAAAAAGGTGATTACACACACAAACAAAAATAGTAGCTCCGAGGGCAGGACCCAATCAAACTGGATCAATTTCAACTAGAAACCCCTAAAAACAAAACCACAAAAATTTAAAAAAACGGCAGAAATAACAAAAACGACGACGCAACCAGCGGCTGTAGCAGCGGCTGTAGCACCTTATGACAACAAAAATTACGACGATTAGTGGATAGCTTTGTACAGACTAAGATTCCTGCGGCATCTGGGTGCAGTAAAAAGAATTACGTGGACGCCAGAACGCCTTAAAAGGTAATAATGAAAAATTCTGCATGACGGGCTAGATGCTCATGCGGTGAGAAAATATGAAGAACATCGAGAATTCCATGATTACTGGTGCAATTGCTGCCAAAACAACCAAAGCAAGGGTTTTAATTGCTGAAGTAATAAAGAACCATCCTTAGGTACACAAAGTGATGATGGCTGAAACAGAAAGGAGTGACCAGATAAATAAAGCACCGTTGCGTTATTTTACCGCCACTGTCACTGTACTCAGAAACGAAAGACAATAACCTTTTCAAATAAGAGAGGTTGCAAAGTACAACTACCACCCAGCGACATCAATAGGAAAGGCTAATTCAAAAAGTGAAAGACGTTCTCAAAAGAATAGACTCTGCATACGGGCATGACTCACCAAAAATCAGGATAAGCGTAAATAAAGGGTCCTTTGAACCAGAAGAGCTTTTAGGCCACATATAACATTGCCGGAAGATGTAATAAACATAAGCAGTCGAGCAGCCCCGAGGTGATCAGAAGTGGCTGCTTCTGAAAAGATAAGGTGGTCACCCCATCGAAACTGCTTAGTTTGTTGTTTTAATAGTTTAAAGTAAACTACATCTGTGAAGTTTCTATCCTTCAGGCAGAGATGAGTGGTTCACTTCATCCACTTTAGCATCTTTACGTTTGACATTCCCCTTGTAATACAACGACCTTCATTGGAGAAAGTAACGGTTGCTTTTTGTATAATGTTTGCGTTTGTCTCAAGCCTCCGTGTCCGTTAGTTCAACGAGACAAAAAAATGTTGAATTACCGTAGAGTAGCTTCATTGACACATAATATAACATTTCTAAAGATAATAAAAATTGATTGGTACGTCTCGTAGAGTAGAGTACGCATGATAATTATTTTGTAGTGAACCTTCGTGGCTCGACAAGAACCCGCCTCATATGATCCCGCAAATGCTAGTCGTCAAACATGTGTACACGGTCATTAAGCGAAACTAGTCAGCTGAGCCCGGTCTTGTTGTGCCATACAATCGGCACCCGTATCCTACACGGGTTTTGAGAAAAAAATTCACTGCAAAATTTTTTTTGTTTTTTTTTTCAAACCAACAATTTTTATTTATATTTCATCAAACACAATTTTAAACTTAATTATTCTCACTACTACGAGATTTTTCTTCCTTCAAAATGCTTGTTATGAAGAATTCGCCTGCTTTATAAGAACTTACAAGCGGTCCACTTGCTGTATATAATTGCCGTTCTCTTACCAGTATTTAAACTTTTCTGGTGTTACATACAGGTATTTATTAACTTTAAGATGGTTGTCGGTTGCATATACTGACCCAACGTCAAACAATCAACACCGACCTCTCGTAAATCTTTCATACTTTCTTCAATTTGTGCATCAGTCTCGCTTAATCCAAGGATGATCGAGCTTTTAGTTATTTTCGCCTGGGCAAGAACCTTCAATGTTTATCGAAATTGTGCTCGATGATTACGTACAAATGGCGTGAGAGCTTCGACCGTCTCGATATTATGAGGGTAGACATCAAAACTGGCTAAGGCTACTGTTTTAACACTGTCTACTTTGCCACGAAAATCTGGTACTAAACACTCAACAAAAATGGTGGAGCTTCTTTGTTTAATCTCCCTGACTGTTTCTGCAATATGTGCTGCTCCACCATCGTGAATATCTAAAATTAAACCCATTAATCCCTTTTCCTGATTTCATTTACAGTATTACTTAATTTAAAGCACTATTAGCAGTTTCAAATATTAAATGAATTCTAATTCTTATATGTCATTTTGCGTTCTTTTGTCTAAATGGCACCAAAACTATTACTATCTAAGTAAACTTAATGCGAGCTGCTACATCCAGATTTTATGATATTTAATGCTTATGACTAATGTTATTACAACCGCAGAAGTCACCGCAGTTGCAAACATTATGTTTCAGCAAAGAGGTGCGTAGCCCGGGGTGGCAACGGCCACTTTCAACTCTCCAATCCGTCATACAAGCGCAATCACAGAAAAATTCAATGTAAGGCACCTGTTCCTCTCCACAAACCAACAAAATAGCTTTTTTGTATTGAACAATTAATCTCTGCACATGTTTTTTCTTATATCATTTAATAAGTTAGACCCAAATTCGCACTAACTTCATATTCCCGAAGTAGTCGATACCGCGATAGACCTGCACTTTGCTGCAGCTTATATCATCGGCATCACAGGTAGGGAATACTCACTTCGCAACAAACTGCAATTACACGTCTAATTGCTATTGACAAATTACTAACATCTGCAACACTTCTCTCGAATTCTCTGATTGGTTCTATTCCTTTTGTTTTGTCCCACCAATCACCATTCACAAGCGAAGCTTCAAATCAATCCCCGGTAGTTCGTGAATCACACTCTCTAAATCTCAACGTGAGTTCCATATCACACCACACAAAAATTGCAAAAGAAAAGGCAAAATTCCTCCCCAAAGTCAAGACTTTTATTCTTCGAATTCAGACTCAACTTTTTCGAATTCTTAAATCCCAAAATCACCTCAACACCACAAAAAAATTCTCTTTTATTCACAAGCCAAATACCAACTGCCTTTTTCTAATCCAGAATTTCACACCCAGAAAATCAACCCCGCAATCCTTTTATTCTCAATTACCGCTGCCGCATCTGAGTAACGTAATCGAAGTTTATTACGCTTCGATTCTGCTACCCACGCATTTTTTTACACATCGACGACCGCAATAATTTCCTTTTTGCATATATGGTGATTTGCATAGCCATGATAGTGTTTGGTTGGATGCAAATCGTCATATATATATATATATATATATATATATATATATATATATATATATATATATATATATATATATATATATATATATATATATATATATGAGAACAATTATTTTTCCCGATATTCCAAAAAGAGTGTTTTCATGCACTTGGGGAACTTGAACCCAGGGTCCCAGTGAACCTCCGGTCAAGAATCCACGACGCTATCAACGAAGCCGCCTTCAGTTGATTTCCCATTCATTGCACTAGCAACTTCAACTATGCTTCTTTCTTGATGGGCATGGGAATGATATTTGTAAGTAAGGAAACATGAATAAATTTTTGTTAGCATGAAAAATTAAATTTATTTGTGGGAGCTAATAAATAAAATCGAAACGAAAATGTTTAGAGGTTTATTTCGGCTGAAAAGTGTGGCTATAGTCGTGTTTGTCCACAATTTTTAAGTGGTGTTAATATTCTAACAAATATTCTAATTAACAAGAAATTCTGGCTCCTGTATTAATTGGTTGTGTGTAATTGTTTTTGAAAGGAGTATGGTGTATATAAAGCATAACAAAATCATTCTATTGCAGTGAGCGTGGGTGGGTAGGGAATGAATGTATGTAAATAATTTGATTTGTTATAATATGTATATAATAAAAAGAAAACCGTTCTATTGCATTGAGGTGAGTTGTAGATAAGGTATTTCTGCAACTAATTGTCTATATTTATAACTGAATAAATATATATACCTTTGAGTGATTATATAGGTTGTCAAAGATTGAAATGGAGTTCTGGATTCGGATATCGACAAAATCAAGTTGATGTGAATAAAATTGACGATACAGGAACTGTTTTTTAGAGGTCATTAAAAGAATTTTGATCATCCTGCAATCGTTTCAATCTTTACAAACCTATTCAACAAGATCTCATTTGAAATTTAACAGAAACATTACATACGATATAAATCAATAGGTTAAATCAATTACTTTGAAGTATTCATTAAATAAAATTGATGCAGAGTAGACATTGCTTATATCGTCTCATATTCAAATTGCAGGCAATCGACTATGCTGTATGGTATAAAGCAGATGGACAAAAAATATGTTTTAACATCGATTCCTTGTTTGTTTCAATAATGTGTATACCCTGGCTGTTAATTTAGTAGCTAGAAAGTTCTAAAACTAAGTCTATGTCAGTGAGATTGATTTGCACTTAAGCCATTTCTGGCATTATAGCAGGCATCATTTCCATTCCAACACACTTTTGTGCGATTTGCATGCCCAACAAAAATAAACCAAGACTTGTCACAATTGTCCATTGTGATAAACGCTTTTCCAAAATACCCACAAAATTGGACCTTCTAATTCTATTCCGATTGCAAATGTAAATATATTTTGCTTATAACTAATAGCGTGACAAAATTTTACGATAAAAAGGCAAATTTGACGAGTTTAATTATGATACTTTCTGCAATGTATTGGATGTTGTCTGCCCTTATGCTTATTGACTATTATTTGAATATCTTTGGATCACCTGTGAATCTCTGCGTTATGTTGCAATTGCTTCGGCCTTACGATGATTCACTCTGCAATTCTGTGTTTATCGATTGTCACTGTATGTTTGATACTGTAAGACACTACTGAAGAAACAATTGTTTCCGCACTTGAAAGATGGTTGTTGTAATTTTATGCCCCTCTCCTTGAATACAAGTCCCTGTCTTCTACAAAAGTATAGTAATAAAAACCGCAAATCAATCATAAAAACAAACCTGGTATCGGTCAGGACTAATTGATGATGCGGATTTTATCACCGATGGTCATCAGATTAGCTTCCAGCAAAAACTGACGCAATTCCAAGCAGTGTATTTGAAAATCCCAAAACTGTCCGACTTCAAACTGTATAAAAACGTGCAAACCTTTCTTTTGGCAACATTAAGGGGCGTAATCCTCTATAACATCATTGGCATGTTCAAGTGGTAGAGTCACCATGAACGAAGAATGCCAGAAGATGCTATAAACGAACGAATGTTTATCTTTACTTTACAGAACTCTCCAAAGTATGTTACGTTAATATCAAATGGTGAGGGCGACAGTGAAAACTGAGTCAGTTTATCTGCCGACAACAAAATTAAAAATGATAGAACTCGAAGAAGAGTGGTGTTGTTTTCCCTTCGGGCAGCACGTTCTAATGGTGCCTATTGGTAGTGATTTTTTGTCAAAATCCATGTAGGACACGGGGGCCGATTGTATGGCACAAGTGTCAGCGAACTATAAACAAGACCGAGCTCAGCTGACTAGCTTCGCTTAATGACCGCGTACACGTGCTTGACGACTAGCATTTGCAGGATCATATGAAGCGGGTTCTTGTCGAGCCACGAAGCTAAACTACAAAATAATTATCATGCGTACTCTACTCTACGAGACGTATCCATCAATTATTATTATCCTTAGAAATGGTATATTATGTGTCAATTAAGCTACTCTACAGTAATTCAACATTTTTTTGTCTCGTTAAAGTTAGCGGACACGGAGGCTTAAGCAACTGTTGCTGTTAAACCTAAAGATGTTAAAGTGGATGAAGTGAACCACTCATCTCTGCCTAAAGGATAGAAACTTGACGGCTGTAGTTTACTTTAAACTAGTAAAACAACAAACTAAGCAGTTTCGACGGAGTGACTACCTTACCTCTTCAGGAGCAGCCACTCCTGATCATCACGGGCTACTTGACAGCTTATGTTTATTGCAAGGAGCTGGTTTAAAGCCAAAGAGGACAACAACACCAAAGAAGAGGAGAAAGCTGAAGAAGTGATGAAGGCTAAGCCTAAAAAGAACGCGCAGATTGTTCTGCCATCAAATATCAATGAAGGAATGGCATCTAGTCCAATCGAAGGAGATTGAGATAAAATAAAGAAGAATGAGGTACGTGATGGGCATAGTCAGGAGTCCTAGACAGTGCTAACAAAAGGAGTAAAGAAAGACGCAAAGAAACTCATTTTAAAAAAGCTAGAAAATAAAGTTGAAACGGTAGCCCAACAAGAAAGATTCTTTTGTTTAGAAGGAGCCAGAATTCGATCACATTCGAAATCACAAAAGCAAAACAGAGCACTAATTAAGAAAATTTAGTGTATACCTATAGCGCCGACGCAAATTCATCCACTTCTAACTGATACTAGTTGGATACAAGAGTTAGTTCAGTCATTTTATCTACGTGAAAACAGTGTCATTAGAGGTAAGCCCAGGACACGGGGCAGTTCAGCCATTTTATTTACGTGTATACAGCGTCACTAGCCGTGAACCAAGGGAACGAGCCAGTTCAGTCATTTTATCTGTGTGAATATAGGGGCACTAGGCATAAGCTGAGGACACGGACCAGGTCAGTCATTTTTATCTACGTGTTGAGTGTTGCTTGGCGTATGCCGTGGACACGGGCCACTCTACAAAGAGATCGTAGACCGTCCCGGATATCCAGCCTGTGTCGGTTACCTCCAACAAGGACTGCAGTTGAGCCCACCTCCTACTGAGTTACCGCGTCGTGTTCATGGTCCTTATTTGCAGTTCACGCGATGGTGAGAAAACCCTGACTGGACGGCGTTCCTAGGCAGGTAACCAGCAGACTACTTCAAGCGTTTGTTTATTTACAAATTACTAAGCGTACTCTAACCCCGGTGCACAGGATGTCCTCTCCCGTAAAGTTCCCGGTATCGCAATAACGCCGGCTGTCACCTTCTCGTTTCGCTGTTCCCTGGCCAGGAAAAGGCACTGGCCAGTAACCCCCGTGCAGAGCACCGACTGATCACGGTACAAGATTGCAGGCCGAGGCAGAAGAAGGTCTGGATGAGTCAGTCACTACCAGTGGGGCGCCTCAGATACGAAACAGGGGAGGTAAGCGAGCTCTTGCCAGGCAGAAGTTTGAGAATCTCCACCCGCTTGTACGCTTGGCAGTTATTGCGCATGAGCACAAGCAGTTCAAAGACAAGGCCCATGAAATCCAATGACAGTTCCGCAAAGAGATCAAGGAAAAGGCCCACCGGAAGCCAGTTTTATATGCAAATAAATTTTATTTCCGAAGTTCTTTTACAAATATATTGTTAAATCGTTAAGGACAAAGCGTGTTTTATTTCAAAAAGTGAGAGGAGGTCTTGGTTGTATGGAATAAGGCTAAACGCAGGATACCACTGGAAGTGGCCAGGGGTATGCTGGGGGAAAAAGTATAACTGATGTATCCAAATACGACACATTGGCAGCAAACGTGTTAAATGGCTTTCATCATGTCCCTTATAGTTTCTGTCTTGATGACGTAACTTAGTCTACTGCTCACGTTCCCTAGATCATGCAGCGCTATCCACATTTTACTCTAAGGAGGCGACTTAGTTTACACTACAGAATAGATAATCCCACAAAGTAACACGTAACTGCGGATATAAGAGATCCGCTTACTTGCTCATTTAATTTTCGTTTAGAGCAAGTTTTTGTATCGGATCTAAAAATTTCAGCTAATTTAAGATAGCCAAGACAGATGAGCGAATTTATTTGGACCTCTTCTTCTGCCTGTATCTCTTTTGTGCATTACACAACCATTAACATCTTTAACTTTGACTATGAATTTAAGATTCCTGTCTTTTCTACAAAAAAGAATAGATTCGAAGCTTTGTTTTTAAATTAAGTTTATTATCTCTGTCAAATAATATCCCTGAATGTGGTATTTGTGAATAGACATCAGTCTTCAGATCTTGTACTGCATTGACGTTTGCCAAATCCTTTAGGTAAACAGTTCCAATAATGGTATTAACGTCTTCTGGTATATCCTTGCATTTAAAAAAGCCAATTTGAATATCATAATACCTTCAAAGCTTTCTGCAGTTTTAAGCCATTTTTTCCACTCTCCACTTTCATTTTATCTAAAGTTATGTTTACATGAAATAAGGCATAAGACGTGATGCAACGGTTATTCTAACAAAGAAATAAAATTTCGTCTTTATTAGCATCCTAGACAAATACTTTTCCTTCTTAAATATGATTCAGGTATCAGACACAAGAGGCTTAAGTATTGTATCTACCTTCGCAACAGACTTAATAAAAAGTGTATACACGAGTATGGGATTTGTTACTATACAGAAAGAGAATTAAGCTGAGTGAAAACCAAATTAAAAGTTTCCAGGCAAAAGTACATTTACAAACGCTTTTGCAATGTACCGAAACGATTCATGTTTCAACGATAAATTATATTCCTAGAAACTTTCTTGTTTTGTGCACTTTTAATTTAGTATCCTAAATCAGAAAGCTACTTTACACATGAGTTGATTCAAATATACCACTGAAATTGCAAAGAAATAAACCGTTGGACAAGTTGATTTCAACTGGTTTTTAATTCTTTAAAAAAAAAAGTGTCCTTGTTGGTCAACTGAGTTTCTCGAAGTGGGTCAGCAAATTCAGTTGAACTCACTCAGTGCAAGCATTCAAATTAATACCATATTTTTTCACCATTTTTATGCTCTACATGTCACCAACTCTTTCCACATTTTACGCTTGACATGTATTATCCTTAAAAGTATATTCTAGAAAATTAAGTACCAAAATTTTCAAGCAATTACTGTACGAGCAAATGCAATTATTTCTTAACAACAACCGCTTACACGTTCCAATAATTTCAACCACTAGCAAAAATCTTCCCTCCTTTACCACAAATCCTGGACGCAATACTCATAATCGCTTCTACATTCACCGTACACTATACATATATGCAGTACATATTCTTGTAGTATACTGCAAGCATGCCACGAAAAGTGCTGAAAGTCACCAGAAATGTGGAAGCCGTCCGTTCCTAAGTCTCAAGGACTTTCTAAATATTTAGTTTCTACCGTGCTTTGGCTGTTTGTTCTGTTGGTTTAGCAGTTGCTGGTGTTGTTGCCAGTTCTGCTGATGGAAATATAGTTTTTAAGTCCACTTGCATGGAATCGCTACCCTTTACTTTACCTCTCCTTGCTCTCTTCCAGTGGTCCCTCTTTCAAGCTCTGATTTTAGTGTAGCTGCAGTCACGACACTAGTTACGCGGTTGTTGTCATAGTTTTCAACCTTTAAATGTGCACACTACCGAATCCTCGATGGAAATCTTTTTTAATACGAACGACTTTAGTGCAGTACAACTGTAAAGTTCAAATTTTCCAGTCATTGAGTCGAACGGAAGAGGAAGGAGTCGATTCAGAAGACTTGAGAGGTAGCTCGAGAGGACGACAAGTTGGGCCAGGGAAAATGACTGTTGAATAGTGGTTGATGCAACTTTCATTTCGAGTTTAAAGTTAGAGAAATGTTTATGCTTCGATGTTCTCCTGGAAAAGGTGTACAATGAAAGTTACAATAATACAAGTCCTGACTGGTGGCTGGGATGGAACCTGCGGAGTGGGGTTCAGGCTACAGTGCAATGTGAATGGAATGAAAGGAAATCACATTCACTTCATATTTTCCAGTTTTGTAACTGTTCTCAACCGATAACATTTGAGACAGCTATAAATGAAACGATTTGCATAATTAATAAAGTCTGCCATTTGAAGAAGGACGAAATGGTAAAGAATATCGAAATGCAGATGAACGGTTCAGCATAAAGTTCACCTTTATTGGGAGTAGGAGATCCTTGGGAGTGCTGTTGTTGAAGGTGTAATTTTGATGGATTTGGGTTTCTTTTTGTCAATGCGTATTTAGGGAGCAAATTGGTAGAGCTTGTCGACTCCAAACATGTTTTGTATTTGAAGTAACGTGAAATAGGTGTATCCAATATAACCTTGCTGACTGATTCGCAATGCATAAAGAGACAGTAATACTGCAGTCTTTTTGGGTGAACAACACAGTACTTGCTTCCAATAGAAATTATCGGAGAAGCTGGTTAAGGGCCGAAGACGAAGAGAAGGCTAAAGAGGCGCTCTGGGCAAAATCTAAAGGCGACACGCAGATAGCTCCACCATTAAACGTCAATAAAAGAATGGCGTCTAGCCCAATTGAAGGAGATCGGGATAAAAGAAGGAAAAAAGAGGCACTTGAGGGGCGTGGAGCACTAGATCAGGGGTTCCAGACAGTGCTTACAAAAGGAGCGAAGAAAGCTGCAAAGAAATTCTTTCAAAAAAAGCCAGAAAGTAAAGTTCGTACGGACGCCCAATTACAAAAAGGACCTGATGCAAAGCAGGAGAGGCAGAAGCCTCGACGAAGACTCCGGCAGCAAGCACTACTTGTAAAGCCCCAAGATGGCCGATCCTACGCGGAAGTACTGCGAGACATCAGGGGAAACATGAGGCCCGAAGACACCAATACTACCGTTAAGATAGTACGACCAACGCGGTCGGGCCACATACTGGTCGGATTCGGAGCAGAGGCCGGCAATAAAGATGCATTCTGTGACGCAGTAAAGAAAGTCCTCGGCAAAAGCGCAACTATAGCCCCACTCGAGCCGATGGCAACGATCGAAATACGAGACATAGACTGCGTGACGGATCTGGCCGAGGTAGAAGGGGGCATCAAAAAGGAGTTCCCTGGCGTGGGAAGGATCAAAGCGAGACTGACACCAGAAAACACAAGGGACAACGCATGGCCATAGTTGACTTGACCGAAAAGGACGCGGAACAATTCCTGGACAAGGGCAAAGTACGAGTAGGGTTGGTTGTCTGTAGGATACGGCGAAGAGCAACGCCTCTTCAATGTTTCAAATGCCTTGGCTATGGTCACATCACACAAGTATGCAAAGGACCCGATAGGAGTTCCCTATGTTACAAATGCGGTGAAATGGGACATAAAAGAAAAGAGTGTACGAAGGAGGCACACTGTATTCTTTGCAAGGATGCTGATCCAAAACCTGATTTTGGGTACGCCTTGGGATCAGGAAAATGTCGGGTGTTCCAGGAAGCCCTAGCCAAGGCAAAATTAGAGCTTCGATGACCCGCATCCTGCAGCTAAACCTACACCGCAGTTCAACCGCCCAAAATCTGTTTGAGCAGTTTGCGAGAGACATGAAAGCCGACTTCTTGCTACTGAGTGAGCAACACCATAATAAAATTCCTGCATTATGGTATTCTGATGAAACTGGTACTGCCGCTATCTGGGTTCTGAACAGTGACTTTCAAGCGGAGAGTTGTGGACGGGGGGATGGTTTCGTGTGGGTTCGGTGCTCAGGGATCACCTTTTTTAGTGTGTACCTAACGCCTACGGAGTCGATATCATCTTTCCAAGCCAAGCTTAATGCTTTGGAGAGCGCTGTCTCGAACGCAGAGGGCAAGGTGCTCGTTGGGGGCGACTTCAACGCTAAAGCAATCGAATGGGGCGTGCCTCAGACGGATCCGCGGGGAAAACGAATCCTGGAAATGGTGGCCAGGACGGCCCTCGTCCTACTAAACTCCGGAAACATGCCGACTTTCCGCCGTATTGGCTGTGAGGGAACCATACTGGACGTGACATTCGCCACGGAGTCCTTAGTACGGAGGATACACAACTGGAAAGTATTAGAGGAACTCAGCCAGTGATCACCAGTGCATTCTGCTTGAGATAAGTAGTGCTGTCTCCCGAAGTCCGTGCTCTCGGCCTTCTACAACTGGATGGAACATCGGAAAAATGGACGTCAGGAGGTTCGTCAAGGTTCTCACAGTAGGTGAGCCGCTGCAGGGAGCTTCGGAGGGGACGGAAAAACTGGCAGCTCAAGACGTGGTGAACTCTACTATGAGCATAATCACGACTGCTTGCTGCGCTACTATGCCCCGTCGAAGACCCTGGCACGGAAAGCCCGCAGTGTACTGGTGGTCTACTGAAATTGCTGAAAAGCGGAGGGAGTGTCACAAGCTTCGGCGTGAGGCTCAACAGGCGCGGAACCGTGACGAGGCATGCAACCAGGTGGCAGCATAAAAGTCGGCCAGGAAATGCCTTCGCAAACTGATCAACAGTAGCAAGGCTCGCTGCTGGCAAGACTTAGTGGACAATGTGAACAAGGATCCGTGGGGCCTTGGCTACAAGCTGTTCATGGGGAAACTTGGTGCCCTACGGAAGCCTTGTATACATGACGCGGAAAAGATGGACACGATAGTGCGGGGACTCTTCCCCGCCCATCCCGTCCGTGTTGACGCTGTTAACGGTGAAACAGCAGTAGAGTGCCCACTCTTCACACAACTGAACTGGAGGAGGCAGTCCTTTCATTAAAAGCGAGGAAGGCTCCAGGTCCAGATGTTGTTTCAGCTGAGGTGTTGCGGCTCGTCTAGCACCATTGTCCTGACTTGCTGCTCAGCACATTCAACGCTTGCCTACGGGGCGGGGTTTTCCCGGTTCGGTGAAAGGTGGCGAGGCTCGTGCTGATCAGCAAGGGGAAGGAAAATCCCGGATCGCCTTCTGCATACCGCCCGTTATGCATGCTAGACACGGCTGGGAAATTGCTAGAGAAACTCATCAAGGGAACACTCACTGACGCGATTCGTGCTGCTGGGGACCTATCTCCTCGGCAGTATGGCTTTAGAGCAGGACGTCCTACCATTGATTCGATTGCAGAGGTGGTGAACGTGGTCCAAAAGGCAAAGGCATATAGTCGCAACAAGCGGCGGATCGTCCTGTTGGTGACACTCGACGTCAGATGGGTGGATATTCTGGACACGCTGGAAAACTCTTTTCAAGTTCCAGAATATCTAATGCGGCTTTTGAGGAACTACCTTAAGGACCGAAGCCTGCTCTACGACACGACACAGGGCCAGCGAAGGATGGAAATTACACCGGGTGTTGCCCAGGGATCTATCCTTGGTCCGGACCTGTGGAACGTGTCTTACGACGGACTAGTGAGACTTGAGATACCAGATGAGTCGCGGTTGGTCAGCTATGCGGATGATGTTGCGGCTCTGGTCGCTGGACGCACCATTGAACAGGCGCAACTTAGGCTAGGTAGGCTAATGCGCCAAGTGAGGGACTGGATGACTGCTCTTGGGCTCAATTTAGCACTCGAGAAAACCGAAGTGATTATCTTGACAAAAAAGAGAATCCCTAGAGTAAGGATGATCAGTATTGGCGACTTACGAATCGAACCGAAGCCAGCGGTGAAGTACCTGGGGCTACTGATCGACTCGAAGATGAGTTTGTCTGAGCAAATCAGGGCTACCGCTGAGAAGGCTTCTTCGGAAATATCGGCTCTGAGTCGACTTATGGCTAGCGTAGGGGGACCCAGCCCATCAAGAAGACGCCTCTTGATGAGTGCTGTAGGGTCAGTGCTGCTGTACGGAGCAGAGGTATGGGGCGACGCTCTCAGCAACGAGGTATCCCGAAAACGATTGGCACAGGTACAGAGAAGAGGAGCACTGAGAATTGCATCTTCGTATCCAACAGTCTCTGACTCGGCGGTGAGAGTGATTGCAGGCGTGATACCTGTCGCCCTCCTTGCTAGAGAGCGCTGTGCTATTTACCTGCACTGAAACGAGGACACGAGGGAGATGGTTGTCCGCGAGGAGAGACAGTGCTGGCTCGACGATTGACAGCAAACTTGGGTGAATTGCACGAAGGGAAGGTGGACTGCGCGCCTCATCCCGGATGTGAGACCGTGGCTGAATCAAAGGCATGGTGAGACTGACTTCTATCTGACCCAGCTTTGAGCGGGCATGGGTGTTTTCAGTCTTACCTGCACAAGATTGGAAAGTCACGGTCCCCCGATAGTCGGTTTTGCCCAGAAAAGGGAGGACAATGCCTGTCACACATTTTTTGCGTATACCAAATGGGTCAGGCTGCGAAGGGAACTCTACAGGGAGACGGGAGTGCTTACCCCGGATAATATAGTTGTAGTAATGCTTGAATCGGTTGACAAATGGAATCAGGTGGCACATTATGCTCGGGCAATCCTAAAAGATAAAAGGGACTCACAGTAGCCTGGGGCGCTGGGACTGGGCATTTCCTCTGCCCCTCTCCCCTCCCGCTAGGAAAGGGACTCACGAGCTTGAAGGTGCCCCACGGCGTAACAAAACGAGACACGGCCCAAAGTAATGTGTCAAACGGTTCCAGACTGGGTTCTCAGGTTGACAGGGGAGGTGTTTTGTGGGTAGTCCAATCGTGCATGGGAGTCCCACACTCTGTTCATAAATAGCATTCACCTCCCTACCACAAAAAAAAATAAAAAACCCTCGCATGGCTTCCGTGTTCTGCAAAAATAACGATGGGCCAAAAAAGGTGACTGCATATAAAGAACATCGAAAATTCGATTGTTACTGCTGCGGCTGTTACCGTAGTGACTAAAGTAAAGGTCTTACAAGCCAAAACAATAACGAACCATCCCATAGTCTTCAAACTGATCACGATAGAAAAAGAAAGGAGTGATAAGACAAATGAAACGCCATTGTGTGATTTCACCTCCACCATAAAAATTTTGCTGAAGTACTGTACTCAAAAACAGAAGCCGATAACTTCACCCAAGAAAGAAAGTCACAAAGTCCGATTGCCGTCCGGCGAGAACAAGAAGAAAAACTATTCCAAAAAGTCGAAGAAATTCTAAAAAGAATAAAATCCGCCCATGACTTACCAAAAATCAATAAATGTATAAAAAATGGGCTCCTTGAACTAGAGGAGCTCCTAGACTGCATAGGATATTACCGGAGGAGCTGGTAAAAGACCCAAAAGAACTAGAAGGTTGAAAAGAAGCAGAAGGCTCTAAAGAAGGGCTGAGGCTAAAGGCCCCCGTATATAGCTCCATCACAAAACATCAATAAAAGAAGAATGGCGTCCAGCCCAATCGAAGGAGATCAGGATAGAAGCAGAAAGGAAGCAGAACTTGATTGGAGTAAAATACTGGATTGGAGGTTCTAGACAATCATAGCAAAAGAAGTGAAGAAAGCACAGTGTAATTCCTTCACAAAGTGCCAAAAAATAAAATTTGCACGGACGCCCAGCAAGAAAAAAACCTGACGCAAGACGAGCAAAAGGAGCCACGACCAAGAATCTCGCAACATGCACTCTTCGTAAAACCTCAAGATGGCTGATCCTACGCAGAAGTGTTGCCCGATATCATGAGGAATATAAGGCTTGAGGGCATCATTTCTCCAATTAAAGCAATACGGCCAATCCGGCCGGGCCATATACTGGCCAAATTTGGAGCAACGGCCGACAGTATAGGAGTATTTTGCTCCTTGGCAAAAACGCAAGCCTTACTGAAGCCAAAGGCAACGATCGGAATAAGAGGCTTTGATTGCGTTACGGACTTCTTCAAAGTAGAAGAAGCCATCAAGAGGGAGCTCCCTAGCAAGGGCATTATCAAAGCAAGGCTAATACCAGAAAGCATAGGGGACAACGCATGGCCATCATTGACTTAACTGAAAATGATACCAAACAATTTCTGAATAAGGCTAAAGGAAGAATAAGTTGGGTCATCCACAGGATTCAGTGAAGAACAGTGCCTCTTCAATGCTTGACTATGGTCGTAACCACACACGTATCCAAAGGATCCGGTAGAAGAACTCTAGGCTACAAATTGGTGCATTGGGACATAAAAGAAAAGAGTGTACGAAGGAGGCCCACTGTATCCTTTATAAGGATGCTGATCCAGGACCGGATCTTCTTGAGATCAGGAAAATGTTGAGTTTTCTAGGAAGTTCTAGCTAAGGAAAAATCAGAACTTCGATGAGTCATATCCTGCAGGTAAGCCTACATCGCAGCTCAACCGCTCAAAATCTGCTTAAACAGATTGCGGAGGACATGAAAACCAACCATTGATGATAGTCAGCAAAATCATTCATTCCTGTGCTTGTGCCTTCATTGCGAGCAACCGTGAGACATGAATCCCTGCCAATTGTTTTAGGCTATTGTATCTCGCCTTTAATGCCTTCAATACTTCACCATAACCACCTGTATGCATGCCACCTTTCAAAGCCATTGCAACCCGCTTGACCACCGCTCGCAACTTTGCCAATTTATACACCTCTAGATAATCTGGTTCATGGATCAGAGTCAGCCAGCCAATTACGTAATGTCCCATCAAAAATGGACACAGCCAGTTGCTCCAATCGCTAATTGACTACGTTTGACCGTACGGAGCTAGCCGCATCCTCTAAAGCCAGTGTTGCCACCACATTTAACCACCGCCAAGTTATATCCCACTTTGACTACCGCAAAGAACTCATTATGGGCATCCATCTCCGCTTGGTCAGCTCTCGCCAACAAGCCGTCATGTACCAGCATAAACCTATCGAAGTACATTTGCAAAGAATCCAGCTCTTGAACCAATTCCTGCTCGGGCTGATTATATATTTTAGCAAGTACCGCCGATGCTACCCACCGAATAGCAGCCTTTGCCGCTGTACGCTTATTCAAGTCCGCCACCTTGAGTCCTGTGCGTGTTTATCAGGCTCGGTCGGTCGTACTTTGGTATAACATTCCCTCGGTAGGTTACCTAGGCCTGTCGTTTCATTCGTGAATGTAGTGGGCCCCTGTGCTGGGAAAAAGAAACGATCCCACGACACCGCAATGCTAGCTGCCAGCGCATTCACGCGTCCTCAGACAAGGCCGTTTCCGGTGAGCAGTTATATCTTTGTTCGCAATGGCATCAGACCATCACTGCAGTCCTGAATGGACTTTGAAAATCCCTCGATTACTACAGTCCTTTGTACTAAATATTTACCTAGCATCTGAACCATCTTCAATTTTCATTTTCCCTCTTATTGGCTCCCATCATCAATAATAATTTGAATTTGACGATTGATTGCGAGAAAATAGATTACCATCCTTTAAACGACTTTCCATCCCCAAAGTGCATAAAAAAATCAGCAAGACGTCTTAAAAAAATTTACAAGTATGAGTACATTCCTCAATCTTCTTGACAGGATATTTATACCAAAAGCAGTACAAACATTCTCCCATCTCATTTCATACATAGTCCTGTATTTCATATTCCAGCCTACCGAACAAGGATACATCATGTACGCTATCAACATAAATATAAATCCTGCTGCATAGCGCCAGCTTCTCAATCAAATTTTATTGATTTGATGACCTTTTATGGTTCCCGTATGTTTTTAACCTTCTCTACCCAATCGATATTTGTATACCATTTTATCAGCTCAAAAGGATATATTTTGCTTGCACGACAGACAAGTCAGATTGCTGCCTATTACTTGTGCTGACATGAAAGTCTAACTTGGGAGTCACCCAGATAAATATAATAATAATACCATAAAATGCGTGTAAACATTTTATGGAGTGTTGTACGTGCACTATACTCCAGTATTCCTCTCTGCAAAAGGATGGTATACTCGTCTAGCTGCAAATGTATCATAGCTGCAAGCAGTGAGCGCATGTATCATGGTACTATCTTTCTATATGTCTCATGTCCAATGTCTTCCAATGAACAGATGAAGAAATCATATCAATTTTATGACCAAATATTTATTTTATGATATGGGAATTATTCAATTTAACTGGGATTTCCAAAGAAGTCAAGATATTTTCCATCGGTATTATTAATGGGTTTCTGTTTACATGCTGGTAGGTTTAAGAGGTGAAATCATTTGTAATGTGGTGTTACAAACGATATTTTATGTTTGTTATTATTGCATGTGGTATGAATATATAATTTAAATTATTTCATTGTACATCATATATTAGTTAATAATCACAGCTGTTAAATTACCAACCCAGTGAGCGTTGTTGCAGGCGTGATACCTATTGTCCTCCTTGCTGAAGAGCACCGCGCTATTTACCTGCATCGAAATAGGATGTGAGGGAGATAGTTGTCTGCAAAGAGAGCCAGCGCTCACTCAACAATTGGCAGTAGTCTTGGGTGAATCGCAGGAAGGGAAGGTGGTCTGCGCGCCTCACCCCGGATGTGAGACCGTGGCTAAATCGAAGGCATGGTGAGACTGACTTCTATCTGACTCAGCTTTTGCGGAGGCTTGGGAATTTTCAGTCTTACTTGCACAAGATTGGTAAGTCATGTTCCCCTAATTGTCAGTTTTGCCCAGGAGAGAAAGACAATGCCTGCCAATAATAGGACAGACTACGAAAGGACGTCTACAAGGAAAAGTTATGGTGATGCTCAAATCGGTTCACAAATGGAACCAAGTGGCACACTATCCTCGGGCAGTCCTAAAAGATACAGAAACCCACATGAGCCAGGGACATTGGGGCTGGGGAATCACTTGTCTAGTAATTCATGTTCACCTCTCCCCTCCCATTAAAAGGGAGATCCCTCAGCTTGAAAGCACCTCACGGCGTAGTAAAATGAGACTTGACCCGAAGTAATGTGTCAAATGGTTCCAGACTGAGTTCTCGAGTTGACAGGGGAGGTGTTTAGTGGGGAGTCCAGTTGCCTTCTTATGAGCATGAGAGTCCCACACTCTGTGCATAAATTACATTCACCTTCCAACCAAAAAAAGCAACCAAACAAAACCATTGCATATGGAACGCAATATAATTACGAGTAGCCTAAGCATTTTTGTATGAGAAAAATTCTTGAGTGGTGTGAGTAAATTTATTTATAGTTCAGTAAATATAGCAAGAAAAAATAGGTTTGGTCTAAGAAATGACCTACTGGGATTTGACTTGATAAATCGATAGGGGGGCATAAAAAAAACTTAACTTCAGATTTCCGAAGTGATCCCCCCCCCCCCCCTGCTTTTGAGAAAATCCAAAAACATTTTGAAACGCGTTTTTCTCGGAATCTATGGGTTTTAGAGAAAAGTTTATTTAACAAAAAATGTTCAGGACACTGTTATCTACATTTTATCTCATTGGAGCAAAGTCGTCCGACTTAAAATACAAAAATTAGGTGGCGCTAAAGTATCAAAAAAGTGGTTTTTTGGCATTTTCAATAAAAAAAAAATATTTTTTTATAATAATGTAAATAGGAAAGTTGTTCGTCATAAAATTATCTACAATTTTTGTTTAAACAATTTTTTTGTAAAGCTTGCCAAAGTGTAAAAGTCGTACATTTATGTGCCGCACCGATGCGTGTATTCCATTCATTTTATCGAAACATTATTTTTCGATTACTAGACCGTAATGTTTACTTAATATTCTCATTTTTAACAATAATTTTGATAAACAATTAATAATAGTAACATTTTAGTACTGCTTGTTGTAAACGGTCAACATTGAATTAAAACAAATGTAACTGAAGGTAGTAGTAAAAGATTCACACAAAATGTGAAGACTAATTTTTTTTAATTTAAAATTCGTAACTATTTATTTATTAGTTTCAAGCATTAAACTTTACATTGTGTGATTTTATTACCACGACCGCGTTGCCTTCATTTTCAAGAAATTTTTGGATGTCAGAATCACCTCTGATTTTGCTTGCTCTTATCAGCGTCTTTCGAGCTTTTGGCCCCATGGTGCTCTTATCATTCACATCAAACGAAACACACTTCCATTTTGAGTGAGCAAAGTTTAGATGCCTTTACTCTTCAAAACGCACATGGCAACTGAAAAATTTACGCCAGTGAGGGTTTAGGCAGATGCTAGAAACCGGTCCTTTGTCCAAACCATGCCGACCGGCCCGGCGAAAGTGAAAGGAACCGTTAACTATGCTGCACTGCATCTTTTCGCCTACAGCTCGTTAACGGTAAGTTTTACAAAAAAATTGTTTAAACAAAAATTGTAGATAATTTTATGACAAACAACTTTCCCATTTACATTATTATAAAAAAAAATTTTTTTTATTGAAAATGCCAAAAAACCACTTTTTTGATACTTTAGCGCCACCTGCTTTTTGTATTTTAAGTCGGACGACTTTGCTCCAATGAGATAAAATGTAGATAACAGTGTCCTGAACATTTTTTGTTAAATAAACTTTTCTCTAAAACCCATAGATTCCGAGAAATACGCGTTTCAAAATGTTTTTGGATTTTCTCAAAAGCAGGGGGGGGGATCACTTCGGAAATCTGAAGTTAAGTTTTGTCTATGCCCCCCTATCGATTTATCAAGTCAAATCCCAGTAGGTCATTTCTTAGACCGTAAATGCTGTATTTACTGTACTTTTAGCATAGTAAGCATAATATTTGTATTTAAGAAAGAATTATTGAAAAATAAATGATATTTTGTTTAAACAAAAACAGGTATAAGCCTTTGTTTGCCTTGAAAGCGGCGGCAGTGGTCACGATGACGCAATCAAAATAACAAGTGCCCAGAATTCATAACTAATCGCCAAGTCCAAAGTGCAGTGTGTGTAAGATTAAAAATCAAAGAAACGGAAATCGCCGTTGAAAGCAGGCAGCGAGAAATCGATACAGAAAAAACGGAAGAGGAGCAAGGAAAACAGTGAGGAAGATTCAGAGTAGGAAACAAACCCGCCAGTGGACAACGATATGGAAGGTTTATTGGACTCGACTAGCGTAGCAACGTCAAATGCTACGGAGGAAAATGACGCCGATTCAGTGGCAACAAGAACCACAACATTGGAAAGGATAGCATAGAGCGAGTGATTTAATGAGTTAAGGAAAATCATCATTCAACAGAACGACGAGGTAAAGCCACCTACGAGTTGCGCTTCGGAACAACAAGCGGACAGAGCAACAAGATGGAAACCATTGACGGACGCGGATGAGACCCCAGCAGCGGAGGCGTCATTAATAGCGCTACTCGCAGCAACAAGCAGCGGGAAATTGTTTGGAATCACTAGATAACAAAATAAAGGCACAATGAAAACAACTTATGAAATAATTTGAAAACTAAATAGAGAAACAAGCAAAATAATGGGAAATCGAATGGAAGAACAAAGAAAACAAGTAGAATAATTGGAAAACCGATTAGAAGAACAGGAAAAACATCAACAGCATTAGTAGTAAAGGGAAAAAGACCAAGTGGAACTGCTGCTACCAAGCAGATGAAGATGCCTCCTATCATCATCATGGACGAATTTCCAGCGATTCGAACAATCGAGGATGAGTGTTTAGAAGGTACTTACTTACTAATATTCCAAGGTGCTACCAAAACTCAAATCCTAACACACACCCCTGAGGACTACGAACAAACAAAAAAATATATTTTTGTCTCTAACCGCGAGTTCTTCACTTACACCCCTATCGACGAGAAGCGTAAAGCACTCATCGTTTGTGTTTTGCGCAGCTCACATGACCTACAAAAAATTGTGGAAGACCTAAGAAGACAAGGGATCAAAGAGATCAAATTTGTTAAACTCTTCCAAACCAGTGCATCTGCACGGAATAATCGAAACCTCAACTTGCGGCTAGGAATCTTTAAGCCAACGTTCAAAGAGACAAGTGTGAGAAATATTAACGCCATCTTGCACACGGTGGTATGTTTCGCAACCATAAGAATCGTGAAATCCTGCAATGCAGAAACTGGGTCACTCTGCAAACAATTGCAGCCTTATACATAGATGTGTTCAATGCAACTTCTTCCATGGTCCAGGTAACTGCCAAAAGCAGAGCGAAGAACCACCTGAATGTGCGAATTGTGATGGTGAAGGCTATCCCGCCAACTATCAGAACTGAGCGACCATCAAGCAAGCCTGCGCCAAACAGCCGCCCAAACCTACCCCTACTATTCATATTTCCACCCCTCAAGTACCTTTTACCAAGAGGACTGGTGGAATCACTCTCGCAATTCTCTTGCAAAAGCCTCTCCCCCAATTATCTTTTGCAACTCGTAGTTTCATTGAAAAGTAAGTCAATAACCACGAAATTAAAGGAGCTGCGTGCGGTATAAAATAAAGACCATACAAGATTGCTTTTTTAGCGTCTTTCTGGTCCCAATGGAGTTTAGGTTCATCCAATTGAACATAAATTCAATTGTGAGCAGTAGAAGGCGGAATGAATTTCAATCTTTTCTGGAGCAACACAGGCCAAATATTGTGTTCTTGACTGAAACAAAACTCGCATCCTTTCACTCTCCCTCGTTTAAGAGCTTCCACCTGCGCCAATCAGACTGTCTTGACTCCTCTCGTGGTGGCATGGGTACTCTCGCCCACAATCCTGTACAGTCTTCTCAATTATTTCTCCCTTCCCCTCCCTCAACTTTTGAGAACACCATCTTTTTTTTTTGAAAAATCAGCGGTATTTTTGTTCGGTAGCCATTTGCTGCCCAAATCAAAAACTACATACCTCTGACCTACAACAGTTAGTGTAATTCATGAGGTCTACATCTTCAAACAAAGAACTTCTTATTATTCTTGGAGGCAAATTAAATGCCAAGCACCCCCGATTCCCATATGTCACCACCAACCCAAATGGAATCAAACTCTTCAACTGGCTTCAAAATGAACCCAGTTTTTCAAGATCAACTATCCTGAGCCCTGCCCTACCTACTTTTCATAAAAACTCTATGAGTTCAAACCTTGAATTTTTCTTTGTGACAGTCTGCTTTTTAATCCCTATTTAGAAACGGTTCCTGGGATAGCTAGCTATGACGTTATTCTTTTAAATATTAAACCTTCAGAGTGTGCAATCCGCCCGAATTATGTCTACTTACCCGACCAACAAAGTTGACTGGCAGCAGGCAAACGACTTTCTAGCTCCTTTCCCCCCACCCATTCTTCCTAATAACCTCCACGTTTCTAACACCTGTTTCAAAGCAAAAGCTTGAATATAAAAACATGATTTCCCTTCCACCAGAAATAGTACGCGACATGCATCGGAAAAATTTCTCCGAAAGCACCTTTTCAGGCACCAATACGCTGCAAGGTTTGAGTTTCTAAAAAATGAAGATCTTTTTAGAGATCAATGCGCTCATTAACAGCATCTTGCCGTGAAACTCGGAAATTCAGGTTCAAAAACGTTTCGAGAGCTCTGGCCTATCCAAGCCTGAGGAAGTCTTCATCTAGTTCTCCACGTTTCCTACAACAAAATCAATTCCCTGCGCAGAAAACCAACTGCCTTCCCACACACTTTACTTCTACATACTTTACTACAAAGAATCTATCTGAGCACTTTTCGGAGAATCTAGTAAGCACTGACATGTTGAACTTTTACAGGCAACCGTCTTATACCCTACAAAATATACATTTTTCAAACTTGTTCTCTCAACCCCTTGATTTTTCTTCACCGATTTCTCCTCAAAGCATTTTGTCGTTCACAACACCCTCTCAAATCAAATCCCTTATCTTTTCTAGACCCAACAAAAATTCTGTGGATTTGACAGAGTTTCTTCAACCTTACTCAAAAAGTGTAGTGAAACTCTCTCCCCCTTTCTTTTAAGACTGTTCAACTACTGCCTCCTGAATGCGTATTTTCCAAGCGCATTGAAGAAAAATGAAAGCCCCTCCTTCCAAATCGCCACCACCCTAATTCACTCCTTTCTACCACCGGAAATATTTTCGAGATTGTGCTCAAAGAGTTTATTGACGAACACCTCTCTGCCAGGAATATGATTCCTCCTTTTCAGTTTTCCAACCAACAAAAACTTTCGGTAGAACACCTTCTACTCATCTTAAAGTCCGCCGAAAACACTTAAAATAATGCCTACGGTTGCTGTCCTGCTTGGCATCAAGAAAACATTTGATTCTGTGTGGTAACAAGAACTCATATACAAATTGGTTGAAACCCAAAAATTTCACCCCCAGGACTGCAAAATGAAATATTTTGTTCTCCAACTGCTTCTTGCAAGTCAAGGTAAATGATAACCTATCTCTGCCATCCAAAAACGATACAAACATTTCTCAAGAATCTGTTTTATCCACGATCCTCTTCTCTGCATGTATCACTGACCTCCCACGTCCTCCCGAACAGCCCCTACCGATCAAACTGCTTCAGTATGCAGATGACAGCCTCAATAGCTCTAGGTTTATCATAAGTGAGCTGGGATTATTGGGTATTCAAGAATGCCTACAAGTGGTCGGGTATTATTTTCTGCTATGTCCTTTGACCTCGTGGCTCTGGTTTCCACCCTCGCTATTTTGCCTGGCTTATTCAGAATCTTTGCTTGGCGTTGAGTTAGTGTCAACCATATTCACGTTAACGATGTCTTCGTTGAGTTTTTTTGCGTGCAAGTAACTGAAATGATAATAGTCTCGTTGAAAATATAATATAATAATTTTTATTTTACTTAGATCTAAACAGAGCTTTGGTAAAATGCATTTGCACGTCGAGCTTTCCAAGTAAAAAGAGAAATTTTAGATTCTGCCAACTTAATTCCCTATAATGCTCACCTGGCAGTCAGAATAGAAAATGATGACGAGTATGCTGCAATCTTGAACTACGTAGGCACAGTTCTCTCTTCGAAGTGCCAATCTGGTGCCACTGATCATTTGCATATCGCAACGCTCTCGCTTCTTACTTGACGGCTAAGTCTTGGTCTCCACGGGTGAGGCGTTTATAAGTGTCATCCGCTTTTTAAATAACAGGAGGAGTACGCTAGGAAAGAATGCTGTAGCGCCGGTGGGTTTGCATGATCCACTTCAGCAGGAATGACACTAGACGTCCCAGATGCTGCGAAAACTTTCGGTGGGCGAACAGTTCTTGATGTACTAGTTATACCCGGGAGATCAGTGACCTGATACAAATCCCGCTCAAGCTTTTTGAAAGCCGGCTTGAGTCGTTCTATCGACGCATTGACATGGCACTCATTTGCATCGATTTTGTACAGCACTTCCGACAACCTTTGGAGAACACTATGTGGTCCTGAGTAAAATGGTGACAGGGGCTTACCAACAGCATCCAAATGCAAAATAACATGTGTGCAGCTACTGAGCCTCTTGTTAACGAAGATCGTTCAATTATTTCGGTGGGTCGTCAGCACTGGCTGGACTTCCGACATATTCTCTTGCTGATTGACGAGAAAATCATGTGAGCTAACCGTTGGACTGCTGGGGCTGATGAATTAATCTAGAATTGACAACGTGATTCTGTATAGCAGCTCTACACACGATGCATTGACAACCTCAGTCCCAATAAGATAGTGGGGAGAATATCTGACCAGGAAGGGCACAGCACATTTCGGCATTTCACGTATGGTTTGGTTGGATGCAGGATGATAAGGTACCGTTCTCATTTTGGCATTTCCAGTTATTGAACAACGCTCTCGCTACGGTTTCCGCGGTCTTATCAGCAATGGGGATGGCCTTTAGACATCTCGAAAAACGATTGATCATCGTTAGGCAAGACTTAAAACTTTACAAAGAGGTGAGTAGCCTCACGATGGCCAAATGGATGTATTGGAAACGATCGTTGGGCACCGGAAACGCCAGCACTAGATTCCTCTGATTACGAGAAACCTTCAAGGGCTGGCACGGCAAACACAAATGAACCCAATCACGGATGTTCCTCCTCATGTTTGGTGAAAAATTTTGAAAACTTTTTTTTCGCAACAAAACCGTGATTGAAGGTCTCGGCTGGCATAGAGATTCATCGTAAACCGATTTCCGAGCAATGGATGAGCTTCAGCGAAGCGTTGTTGCTTCAGAGCAGCTATTTGAGCTCCATGCTATGGCTCTGCTGTTGAGTCAGTTCATCCTCACCTATACGAGTCGGTATCTCGATCGTACTTACATGAGAGAGCTTTTCTGCGACCTCGTTGCTGGCCCTGAATATGAAACGGAAGTCTATCATGAATTGGGATACGTAATTGAGATGCCTAAGCTAGTGTGGTGAGGCTTGGCTTGCCGATTAAGGAAACGTAAACGTGTGCCGTTTGTGATCGCACCCTGTAGCTTGCACGAGTGAAAATCTTAGAAAAACACCTGCACAAAAAGAAATCCCAGAATAAATCGCAATGAAAACTTACTCCCAAACACACCCGAGCCAGGTGTACACTTTTACTTCATCGCAATCCTATTTTTCTTTTAAATAACCAAGTTTATTTTCTCTACTTAATCTTATATTTCACAGTTAAGTGCAAAGTTAATTCAAGATGGAACTTTAATTAATTGAAATGCGAAACTTAACTTACTCTACCTTGTTGGGGGCCCCCCGAAGTAATTTTCGTTGCAAAGCTCTCCTGCTAGCGCGCTTACTGTTGAGTCGATGTCGCCAATTTATCTTAATTGAATCGCTGCTGCTGTTGTAATTTTCCCTGTCGCAAATTTCTTCCCTCGATGAATTTCCAAAAATCTCCGTCCGCTATCCGCACTTGGTCCTCGGTTGTTGATCCTTACCCGCCAGAAAAAAGAAAAGAGCCGTTCTTTCTTTTCCGGTTTTTCATCAGCTCGGCTTCACCCGGCGAGCCGTTAACTTTTTCCCTGGGCGATTCAATGTTCAATTGCGATCCCCCAACTACTTTAGTACACTCGCCAATCAGGTGTAAATGTCAAAGTGACTGACACTCTGTCAGTATTGTGTTTTTGTTTGTTTCTCGAAATCAATATTTTGGTCTGCAATGCCCAAGTGTTTTAAAATCCTTAGCGCCATAATCTAGCTCCTAGGAAATGTTGTAATGTACTCTAAAATCCTTTTAATCCCTTCACAAGGAGGTGACACGACATCGTATGAAAAGCTTTTGCCTGTTTCAAGTGGCTTCAGAAATATTGCCATTTCTTCTCATGGTGCTTTGCTAGGTCAACAAGAATACTTTCGTGTTCAGCAAGAAAATGAACATCATTAGAATGTCGAGTGCAGCCGTCGACCGAGTAGCTTAATACTGGGGATTTATACTTGAGAGCAGGTGAGTCAGGATTTCTTTGTGCTTGACAATTTCGCTCTTTTTCAATGACATGTAATAGGGGCTCAGTGTTGTTGTGAATTGAAGTCAGTGCCTCAACAGAATAAGTTCGTCCAGAGGTGTAACATGTTTGACTATAAAGTGCGTATAACTGCTCAATTAGAGCATCGGTATCGTCGTTGGTATTTGCTATTGCACTCATGTGATAATGTGTTTGAATCCGAAATGAAATTTCAATCCCCAACTTCTGAAGCCGATCGAAATCTCGAGTGATATGCTTGGATTTTTCTTTCATGACTCTTTCATCATCCACCACCTTCTTTGCTTCACCTCCCTCTTCCATTGAATAATTTTCTTTTTTTAACAGATAGTTACTGTTATTCGTACAGATGAAAAAGGTAATTGAATGGATCGCACTTTTCGAGTTAGATGTAGTGCGTGATGAAATTTTCTGTAGAGCCGAAGCATTCTGCAAGGCGAGAACCTATTTTTATATGGCGCACTTTCAAGCCTGGTTGGGGTTGTTCATACGCACGCTCAAAGCTCAACGCTACTTTTAGTATGTTAGTTGCGAGTTTAAGTCGATCTTTGTGGCCCTGGAAACTGACTTCAGAATGAAATTTCTTCGGTCGAAAGATTGAATTGTATCAAATGAGTTAGTAGTTGGTCGGATATGTAAACGAAATTTTCCTTTTCATCATTTGAAGGCTTTACAAAGTCATCTGTTGTTGTGGTTTTACTTTGCAGTTCAAACTTCGTTAATAGTTTGCCAAAAATTTCAATCTCACGAGCACAACTTGGAAGCATATCGAAATCAAAACGCACAAGGGGTATCTTGAATGGGTTATATACTTAAATTACATCTTCAAACTTTTCTTCTACGTCCATTTCTTCATTCTTCTTTAGTATTATCGTCATCTCCAACAATTTCAATATCACTCAAGATTGATTCGAACTGTTCGCGCGGCGACTTTGTATCTTCGTCGACAGGAGCGAGTTTTTGTATTTCTTCGGGAGCCTCAGCTAGCGTAGGAGTTGTTGCCACAGAGTTATCGTCAATCGGGCGAGATGGTTGCAGACCTGTTTTGCTTTTCTGCCTATATTTATAATCGGAATCATCACCTTTATCCGAGAAATGATCTACCGTTTCAGGTGAACGTTGTCGACGAGGCGAACTAACATGTTGGGATGGGGGAGTACGAGGCCACTTGTGCTTGCGCCTCAGAATGCTCTGGTATGTCTCGCAAGCGATCTCGCCGTATGCATCGTGAATGTCGATATTACGGACTTCGCGACCATTCACGCTTCTGCCTGCTTGGATAGTTTTGATCGTTGCTATCTGATCTCGAATATGTGCGATGTCGCGAGTTAGAACGGTCCGATGAAAGCAATTTTCTTCTGGACACTCGTTGGGGCTCATGTTCACGAATTCCATCTTGACTTGAGGTCTGATATTAAGCATCCTCCGGGTACGTTGGTTGCTCAAAGTTTCTTCCAAATTGTGGCTCTGGAAATACGTCACGTTCAAATATTTTAGAAGCTGGTTGAGGGATCACATCTTCTGGAATATTAGTTAGAGCTTCAGTTATAAGTGGTTCAGCAGCTGTAATTTCTACTGGAACAGCTGTCATTTCTTCTGGAACGACTCCAACAGGCGGTGGGGGACTGTCAATTTGTCCGGCTATGTTGTTTGTAAGGGTTTTGTATACAGTCAAAGTAATTGTTGTATACCAGCCACGCAATACTAAACCGTCCGTGGGAAGTAGATCATTTTGGCATCCTAAATGAATACAATTATTTTGATTGTATTCTAAATTTCCAAGAATTTCAAAAGTTGAAGCCCCCTGGATTGCTTAAATCATTGACAAAAAGTTGGTTCCCAAACTGCGATGGATTTGTTGCACCTAATCGGACGCCTCCTGGCAAATTAGCTTGTACTCGAGCTCCAAGTGAAATGATACATATTTCCGTTATGTAAACTGGTTTCGGAAATCGTACTAGATCTTAATTAATATCCTCGCAAATTTCATGTGAAAACGTATCGAAAAACAACAATTCGACCAGGTCGTCCGCATCAGTCATTTCTGTTTGGGGTAAGTTGACGTTTAAATTTTCGATTCGAGTAGAAGAAGTAAATATATTGTTTGCTACAGTTAAAGCAATTGTTCTAACATCGATTGAATTGAGAGTACTAACGGAAATTTTGTGAGCCAAGAATTCGGAAACAAACAGAGCACATTCGATCATTTGTTTTGTTTTTGTGTGAAGAAATAATTGACACGGCGCTTGTTTAAAATGTTGGCGGTTAAATCCTTAATGTGCATAAATGCTGTTGGCACCGACTCTTGTGCTCTTAAGTCTACAGATCCGTTCGCAGTACTATCTCGATTTTTTTTAAAACGACTCTCCATATAACTCCACGAAATTTATCTTATGAATAAATTCTACTGCCATACTATCAATAATAGTGTTTTTGGACAATTTTAACAGTTATTTTTACTTTACATTTTTATTTTAACCTTTACTCATTTTTAATATTACCCTTGGCTCGGGTGGTATTTTAACAACCGCTGAGAAACATAAAAAAATAAAGTGCAAATGGTTTCCGTGACAACATCACAAATGCCCCCGTTTCCAGGATCCATTCAATTAGCATCCTGTACACCTTCCTGTTTCCTTTGCATAACCTTGAAGCACAGCGTTGTTGCGGACAAACTATCGATAGTAATGCAGCATTCCCCAGAACCGCCGAAGATTCTTTACTGTGACGGGCCTTTTAAAATTCCAGATTGGATATACTCGAGATGTCGGGGTGCGTATATTCTTCTTGCTAGAAATGTATCCGAGGAACTCTATCTCGCTCAAACCAAAAACGCTCTTAGATACATTAATGATACCCTATAACTTGATAAAAGCTGATCTACTATTCGCAGATGCTGTAAATACACCTTCTTCGATTTTGACGTAATCAGTACATCGTCAAGATATCAAACGCATAAATCGAGACCCCAGAGCACCTCGTCCATGTAGCGTTGAAAAATCCCCGCCACGTTATGAAGATCGATCATCATCACTGTAAGTTCAAACATTCCAAACGGAGCCATGTCCGCTGTTTTCGGGACGTCCTCCACCGCTATTAGGATCTGCGGAAACGCGGGCAATGAATCAATTTTCGAGAACACACCCATGGTACTCAAGTCTACAGCGACGTCCTCAATACGTTGCATCAGATATTTATCTGGAATAGTAGCGGCACTAAGGTGATAATAGTCTCCATATGGACGCCATTTACCGCCTTTCTTTGGGATGAGTTGCTGGGTACTTGCCCAGAGGCTCTTATATGGCCAGCAAAAACCCCTATCTAGCAGAAACTGGAACTCTTCCCATACTATGCAAAGCTTGATTCGGTTTAGTCGATGCGGGCAGTCTGCCACTGGGGGCCCGTAGTCATTATAAAATGATTCGTATGATGTAATGGTGGGCATGTGGAGACTGCAAGATTGGTACGGCCCGAAAAATCCCTAAGCAACAATGATTACGGTGAATTTCCAGCGACGATTGAACGCAAGCCTTCTGATGCTGGCTGATTTTCCCTGATGTAGCTGCCTGCCTTGAAGGGTCCGAGAGCCTGCAGCTCCTCAGATCGGCAAGTAAACCGAAACGTCCGAGATATTGGCGCATAGGGTGCATGACACTTTAACGACATAAAAACGCCAGTGGAACACGGGCGGCAGGCCAAGAGTAACCAGGAGAACTTTGTCACCGAATGTAATATATTAATTATAGTTCTATCTACCGCAAACAAATTGCTCAGGGACACATGTTGGACTAGGTGAAGGTAAGAAACTAGAATAATAAAGATATCCGCACCTGTGTCGTCGAGGAATTTAAATTTCGATAGTGGGTCAAAAATTTCTAGACAGCTTCCTAAGGGTTCACCAGCTGTGGTCTCTTGGGCTAATGGCCTGACACGTTTCCTGATTGCTTCTAAATAGACGAGCAGGGTGGCCGGCACTGTCTTGCAGCGACACCAAAACGGTGATGAAAATAACGAATCTGTGTATAATTTTTAAGTGGGGTTGGCTGCTGAAATGAGAAACGATAAGAGCTGCAACTGGAAGAGCTACCTTGCTGAGGCGACGCTTCGTTGCGGTTAGCCTCCATTTTAAGCTTGTCGATACTTCTTAATATCAACTCACTGTCATTCGCCGGATGTGTGGCTGGGTCGGTCTGCAGTCACGATACCGTGTCTGATGTGCCAATACTGGCTAAACGATCTGCGGTGGAGACCAATTCTTCCAGGCTGCCACGTTTGTTAACGGCGAGAATGGCGCGGATGCTGTGGGGTGGCGCTGAAGCCGTAATGACTTATCAAGCTATCCGGTGTAGACTTCCCAGTGGAGCACTGTAGGTGGCGCAACAATTGGGATGAGCGGATATCCTCTATTTCAAGTTTCTCGTCCGTGATGCCAAACACAGCTAGTAATCTTCGTCTTAGCGTTTTGTATTAACCAGGCTCAGGTTTATCTTTCACAATATTAGGAACATGCAATAGAATTGGCATGTCTAATTTGGCTCCGACCTTATCGAAATGTGCCGCGTCTGAGTTGGTTATTCCCCCACAAAACTGCGCTTCAACGCACGTGAACGATAGTGCTGCAATTTTACCTGAAAGGTGGCAATCCGACCAAAATGGTATTCGCTTCAACATCCAGGGCGATTGCCCATGGAGGCTCAGTCAACATTGCCGTCATCGGCATCGAAAAACGCATTTTGCATTTTAAAAAGTGACGTCGGTGTCACCACTTTTGCATGCAAGTAACTGTAATGCTAAAACTCTTGTTGACAAAATATAACAGTTTTATTTTATTTTGAGTAAAACAAAGCTATGGCAAAATGCGTCGGTACGTCAAAATGTCCGTATAGAGAGCAAAGTTGTAAATTCTGCCAACGTAAATGGCTATGATGCTGCCTGGCCTGGAGTAGAAAGTGATGAGGGGTATGCTGAAACAATGATGGCTTCCAAACAGGTTATGTACGTTCATCGACACTCTTTTACTCCACCAGCATCCATTTAGTCTAAAGTCTTCTCGTTGATAAACACGTTATTGATTTATAAGCCCGCCGTTGAAACTTACTTTTCATTTAAATGAGTTCAGGACAACATAATAGATTAAAAATATTTTAAATAAAATTAAGTGGCCGGGCTATACGAAATTGAATGAAATAGTCTAACCACAGCTCGGGATACTTCAATTGACGATTCCGAACGGCACAGCTTATACTGGTGTTTCGGCGCAAAGATGTCTGCAAAGCGAATCTTTAGCAAGTTGGCCGTAAATTTGTAAAAGTTCGCGACCACTGGACTCTATTGTTTAGTTTGCAACTCATGTCTGAAGTTACTTTCGCTATCGCATGTTTGGTTGAATGCCTGGTACGAAAGCCAAACTGGCAATTCAGCATCAATTTGTAATGATTTTTCATCTAAACTCGTGCAAACGAAGTCAGAACCGAACTCTCATCGGTTCTGACTTCGTTCGTACGAGTTTAGACGGAAAATCATTACAAATGCCGCCCATCGTGGGGCCAAAACATTCTAAGGGGATAAAAGATTCGCGTCTTCTGACGAGTTAGTCCTTTACGGAGGATGTAAAGTACCTCGGTACTCGAGTCCCACCGACAGGAGCAGTGGAGTTGTGTTATATACACTTGCAGCCGCTTCACGTGACTTTTAGCTTCCACTCTCCTTTGTTTGATTTTTATTTCGCGACAGAATCCTTCCGATGCGTTGTCCCAGGTTGACACCTGTAAAGGCCCTCTATTTTCTTGATCGAACTGTTAGCCAGATGGGTTTCTCCTATCGGCCTGGACTCTCAAGAAAATAGAAGGTTACCTTGCCTTTATGTCGCGGAAGAATTCTGCTCATCTTTTTGTGCGTGATAAACGAGTCATTTCGGTTCAACGTTCGGTGGCGTATACTGGAGTTGCGGACCCCGGAATGCTTCTATGTGTCGGGAATTTTGACCGCGTACAAAGCTGTTACGGTAGCGCTACCACTTGTCTCGTCGAGTCAATTAACATAGTTTAGATACGGTTTTTGTAATGTATGTGGGTTTGGGGATAAATTCTTGCGAATCGGCTAGAAGCACCCTTTTCTCGGCAGACTACCATTCACTCTCATTTCCCTTTGGAGGAGTCGGCACTGCTGGAAGGGAAAGTGTTAACTAAATAAATTTGGTTTTTCAATATATATATAGCAATAGCTCGCCACTATCGGCCACTAAATTATTAATAAGCTTTTTATATATATAGCCACAGTTTTTTTGCAGTTAAGAGCAGTTTTCTCTTAGAACCAACAGCATCAACGAAACCCAACCATGGCGACAAAGCGGACCGCAGAAAGGCGTTGGACTCGTTCCAAAACGGTGCAACCCGCTAACTGCGGGATTTGCTTCGAGGACGCAGTGGAGGGCGTAAGCAACGTGCGATTGGAGTGTGGACGCTTGTTTCATCGCGTCTGTGTCCAACAGCTCCTACTGATGTCCGAGCTCTGTCCACTATGCCGACGCCTGATGGATCAAAGAGCTCCCTCGGAACGCACATCCCGACGCGCGGAGCAGTGGTGAAGGAACCGCAAAATGTTGAACTCACTTTTGGACATCCAAGGAGCCGTAGGCGGAGAAGTTCCTGTTGCCGTTGTCTCGGCCAACGTTCCAACAGCGCCTTCCACCAACTCCGTCGAGAGAGAGAGGACTCCAGAACATCCAGATTAGCCAACCCCCCAGCCGCGTAATAACTCCATCTGGCTGGGAGCCTAATCCCAGTGTGGCTATGCCCCACTCTAGACCGGCTGAAAATTGGACCCTCCGTCCAAGAAACTCGGGAATGGATCCCAGGGCTCCCGAGTATCGACCTCGATATAGCACCGCACCTCCGTTGATACCCACAGTCCCCGATTCGGTCCTTTACAGTAGTCCCATCGAGGGTGCGATTCATCCCGCGAACGTATTGACACCCGTCCAGACCCTACGCCTCGTATCATGGAGATTTGTCGCCTTACCTTAATCGGTTTCAATTTGACGATACCCGTGGACCGGTTCCTGTTTAGAATTCAGGCTCTAGTCAACAGCACACTGGGAGGCGACTTCTCGGCTTTCCTCCGGCACGCACACCTTCTGTTCAGCGGAAATGCTGTCGAGTGGTACTGGAGATTTATAGAATCGATGCCACGCCCTGATTAGAATTCTTTCTGTGCGGCCTTCTGCAACCGCTTTGACGACAGCTTCACTGAAAGAGAGCTACGGGAACAACTGAAGAAACGCAAACAAGGCACCCACGAACAATTTGACCATTATTACACCAGTATATTGCGCTTAAGCACTCGGTTGCGAATACCCATGCTTGAGGACGAACTGGTGGAAATTATCAGGAAGAATACGCGTTGGGAGCTTCAAAACAGACTCGTTCATGTGCCCATTCACACCGCACAGGCATTATGCCTCCATACCCGTAGGCAAGAACAGCTAGATGTGCGGCGAGGAACCTTCCGTCCACAACCTCACATGACGGGACCTAATCCACGAAATTATAATACCGCGGAGTTAGTGGCATAATTGGCGACCCGATACCCGTAGCAAGGAGCGGAGCACCCCTGAAGCACAAGTTCGAAGCAATAATTGACCAACCATTCGTTGAAGCAGTTACAAGTCCGACGGTCTGTTAGAACTGCCGACGACTGCGGAAAGGCAGCCACTTATGCACCACATTGCGCAGATTGCAAGTTACAAAAAAAACGCGACCACCCGCCGACACTCCTAGAACCCGAACGAACCAATACCGACCCTATCACTAGTTGCGACCAAGCCCCAGACACGACCCCGACTTTACTGATTCGCACCGCCAAACACAGTTCTCATGAAGAGCGCGCAAGGGAATGGTAGCAAGACGAAGCTCCCTTGGCATGTTAAGCCCTTCCACATCAGACTGCGGGATTATTTGGCTACTCGGCAGCGCATCTTCAATGAGGAGAGGGTTACAACTACCCCACTACCCAAATACACTTAGACAAATTATTGAGGGATGACGCTCGACCATATGCGTCAGTTCACCTCCTGCAAAAGCGATTGCCAGGCTAAGTCGATACGGGAGCCAGTGTGAATTGCATGTCAGCCGATTTTGCAGGGAAGGTGCTGGCAACTCACGCGGACCAAATCCATCATTTTACCACCTGGTTAAGCACGGCGGACGGAATTCGTCACTCCATAGTGGGGAAAATTACGACGGATGTTGCATTAAAAGGGGCCTCTGAAATTTTATATTATGCCCCAATTAACCCAGAATCTTTATCTAGGCGTGGATATCGTTCGAAAATTCAACTTGGCACCGGCACTATTTTCCGAGACGACACTGGATTCCGTCGCCGCTGTTCCTGACTAGACTCCAACTTCCCACTCATAACGATATACACTGGATGTGAATCAACAACTGCGGCTTGACTCGGCTATATCGGCTTTTCAATTGCATGAGAAGGAAGGTCTCGGCAGGACGGCCCTAGTGTTTCACACAATAGATGTGGGGGATGCTAAACCCATAAAGCAGAGACATTTTGCCATATCTCCGGCAAAGGAAAAGTCGTTATATGCCGAGTTGATCGAATATTAGCACTAGGCGTGATCGAAGGATCGCAGAGCGCGTGGGCTTCCCCGGTCACCTTAGTTGTCAAGCCGAACAAGGTCCGGCTATGCTTAGATGCCAGACGTTTGAACGCCGTCACTGTCAAAGACGCATACACTCTACCGTTGATTGAAGGCATATTGAGTCGATTGCTTAAAGCTCATTACATCACGAGCTTAGACCTCAAGGACGCTTTCTGGCAAATCCCGTTAGACTCTGGCTCAAAGGAGAAAACAGCCTTCACAGTCCCAGGTCGCTCACTGTATCAATTTGTGACCATGCCATTCGGATTGTGTAATGCCCCTCAGACAATGACGCGCCTTAGGGATAAGGTGATACCACCGCATTTACGGCACCAAGTTTTCGTATACTAGGACGATCTGCTGCTTATAACCGAGACCTTTAACGAATACCTCGATTTGCTTCAGGAAGTGGCTTTGCACATCCGGAAGGCAGGGTTAACCATCAACATACAGAAGAGTCAGTTCGTGATGACGGAGGTGAAATATTTGGGCCACATCATTGAGCATGGCAACATTAAGACCGACCCGGACAAGACTCAAGCGATTGACGCTTTTCCACTGCCCAAGACCACCAAGCAGTTACGCCGATTCCTAAGCTTATGCGAGGGGTAGCAAGGTTTTGTTCGTGACTATGCCACCATTACTACACCTATGACCAACATGCTGCGTAAGGGACTATGGTTCGTCTGGGAAGGGCCCAGCTTGCGAGCCTTCGAAGAACTAAAGAAGAGTCTGACAGCACCCGTACTGCACAGCCTGGACTTTGGGAAACCGTTCTCAATCCATTGTGACGCGAGTCAACATGGGGTGGGAGCAGTCTTAGTCCAGGTTGCACTAGACGGCGAGGAGAGGCCTATCGCCTTCATGTCTCACAAGCTGAACCCAGCCCAGCGGAACTACACGGTCTCGGAACAGGAATGCTTGGCGGCTGTGCTGGCGGTGAAACGCTTTCGAGCGTATGTAGAGGGACATCCCTTTGAAATCGTCACTGACCATGCGTCTCTGAAATGGCTGATGAGCCAGACTGATCTCCACGGGCGTTTGGCCAGATGGGTCTTGAAATTACAGGCGTTTGACTTCACAATAAGATACCGGAAGGGAAGTCAGCACGTGGTATGGGTCACATTATCAAGGATGTTTGCCCCTGAAGGAGCCGTGCTGGCCCAGGAGGACGACAGCCCCCTATGGATCGACTTGGACCATCCCGCCTTCAAGTTACACCCAGCGGATGAATTCGATTCGGAACCAGTTACTACAGCTGCCAGGAGTACGGGTAGTGGAGGGATTTATATACAAGCAGATGGGACATGCCTCCGGAGACCCCATCCAAGAAAGGGAACAGTGGAAGTTATGGGTGCCCGAAGAACTGACCTTCGACTTGATTAAAAGGGCTCATGACCAATGCGCGGATGGCCGGTTTTGCGTCGCGTGCGGTACGCGGTACCTTAGTTTGTCTTGCCTTTTTCTTAGCGTAGAGTTCTTCGGGATTGAGTTGACGTAGTGTATTTTTCGGTACCGCGTCGGTAAAATTCGGGACACCAAATTGAATTTAGATTTTTGTAATTGACTGAAATAATGAAGAAATACGGAATAAAGTAAAGTAGATTTCTTTTCTGTATGTTTGTGTTTTTGACGCGTTTGAACCGGGCATTTAATGGCGGTTGAAATATGTAATTGAGCGTAATCCATTTACAGACCTGCGACCAAAATCCTCTCTGATCTAGCTGGCCGACAAGCAGCCACCGCGAAATGGATTACGGATCCGCGGACTGGTTGACCGGTTGGTACCATTCGTTGGCACGACTCAGACTTCACCTCTAGAGCCGATGAGAGGTCGGTTCGGACTTCGTTTGCACGATTTCAGACGGAAAATCATTACAAACTCATGTTTCTCGATATGGCTGCTCAATGCTTGATTTAGTATCACTTCAAACACCTTGCTGATTAAGCGTGTCATGTATTTCAAGCAAACAAACTAGATATTGAATTCCTTTGTCTTCCCACAATCAGTTGATTTTTCAAAAAAGCAAAGCTTTAAGAAAATTGAATCGATTGCACCCAAATAATCTTCTTTCAAAATTTACTTAAAATACCTAGAAGTTTTTTGAACATACAATATTATCTTCAATTCTGAAAACAATTCTCAGATCAACTTTCTATCGCAATTCAAACTGAGTGCCATCACATGTATTTATCACTTATCCATCTCCTTTCATGCATCAAAGGTTTAGTAGTCGTTTCCGTAAAGCTACTATCAAAATTCAATTTTCTAGCTTGTATTTTCCTTGAATCATGAAGTCCCTTTAAGCATTTCCTTGAAATTGTTTTTTAATAACTAATAAAAAACATTTAAAACTTCTTTCATCATCCAAAAGTCTTCAAACAACTTGTAAGTTCATTTTAAATCAGGAAATAAAATCCCTCAACATATTCAATGCAAATCCAATAATATATCTTCCAAGAAAAATTTTTTATTTATTCTGAAAATATATAAAAAAACATTCACTCCACTTTATACATACTCAAAAAAATCAAAACACTTTCAATGCTTGCATGAATCAGCGAAAAAACAAAAAAAAATTAAATAACAACTCCAAACTGTGTCAGTCATGTGTGTGCATCAATCCAAAAATGTAAAGGATGTGATGAAAAGCTAAAACGAAGAGGAAAATGAGAAAAAATTTTCTATACTCGTATAACCAACTTGAACTGAAGTGAAGTGAATATAATAGAGTTAAGTTTATTGCAAGTGAAGGCTTACTTGCGTCTTTTATTCGTTAAAAAGATACAAACATCTCCATATATCCTTTTTGCCATATCAACAAACCCCTACACAGCATCTCAACCTAAACATATGCCAGTACAGTTTATATATATTTTTTTCTTTGCTCATATTCCTTAGGCTTTCTTCTCTACTGTTTTATGCGAAGACGTTTTTCTCATTCACAAAATGGCAAAAGTTTCACTTTCAGTGAAATTTTCCTTTGGTTTTCAACACAATTTCTTAACTGGATATACTTCTCGTAGTCGTACGCACGAATATAACGTGAATACAAATATACGAGTATGTGCGCGTGTTTGCGTTCATGTGTTAAGGGAATGCTTATAAACTCTCACTCTTTCCTTTCTTTTGCTTAGCTTATGGCCGGAGAAAATTGTTTCTTGTGTATAGAATTAAGAATGACTTGTTGAAAATTTATATAGGCTGTTTAGCCATTGAGGAGTAGGAAAATTTTCCCTAAGTGAGCTTTATGCTTCAATGGTACTTAAGATATGGTAGTGAGATTTTCTTTCTTAACTCTTGGGAATGTTTTTTTTTTGTGCGGTCCGATTTTCTGTGGGAAGGAGAAAAGGGTAAATTTTGTTTGAATGGGGTAGAATCGGTGAAGGAGAATTGGTTAATAGTATCCACGGAAAGTGGGCTATTACGAGTGGAATATATCTTAAACGTAGATGCTGACTTATTTTTGATTAACTCGTCTGTAGCAAGTAAATTACTTCTTCCGATATCTACCCTATAACTGTTTTGTAGTCACTAAAATTTGTCTTTTCAGGACTCTCATCGATGACCAGCTTTAAAGTGGAAACAAGGAATTGTAGCATTGCGGTGAGCTCTTTCTTCCTTTTACCTTATGGTTCATTATTTTTTATAAAATTGCCATCAAACCACATCCACTACTTGAAGTTTTAACTATTTTATCTAGTGACAGATTATTTGTTTAGCAATATCTTAAATTGCATAAATTGTTATCTATTCTATACTATGCATTGACATCCCAATATTAACCTTAAAATCTCCGAATCAATTAATCATTTTGGGGCTATCTACTAGCGCTCAGAAATAAAATTGGTTCAGCTTGAAAATCTTTAGAAATCAACCAAATAACCCAAAATTTGAAACTGTCACCGAAAGTCCTTGAATTCCATTTGTTGTTAAATTCGGACAACCAAATAATGAACTGAGTTGTAGCTTTACGAAACCATTTCTTTTTTCATACCATATAACTCACTCCGCCTAGAAACACTTCACTCAAGTAACGTTCCAATGAAACTTTTTGTGGAAAATAACCACATCCACAAATTCGTTAAGTTTCAATCGGTTGCTGTCTATGCTAAAAGTAAAGCTCTATGTTTAAGGGTACCTATGGAGAAGAATTGAATAATTTCAAGTCTTAGATGCTGTTAATATTTGATTGCTGTTTCTTTTGCATCGAAATTGATAATGAAAAATATTTATGATTGAAATACGATAAATACTTTTAACTTTCCAAATATAATCGTTCTTTTTTTAAAACTTTACAAACTCGCAGACAAATAAAAACCCCATCTTGTTAGCTCAACGGTTGTATTTCGAATCCTCTTGTCAGTCTTTCTCCGTTTCTTCTCTTTCTATTACCTGTACAATTCAATTCAGATTACAGCAGTGGAATCGTTCATGCACTGACTAATAGTTCCTATACATGCATTAGCTATTGATTTTTATATAAACTAAATTTTCATTGCAGCTCGGCTAACCTGACTAGTTAGTCGACCTCGACTAATTATCAAAATACGAAAAGCAACTTTGAAGAGACAATCCGAGTTTCCTCTCTCTTTTCGAAGGTTACAATATGAAAATCCGATTGCGAAAGGGTTTGTGTTGGTTTGTACTTCTGTGGTTTGTGGTCAAGATCCCTGCGAAAGCCACCTATGTATTCGCGAGAATTCTGCTATTCTGTCATAAGGCAAATGATTAGTTGACAATTTTCGATGTCTTTAATAACGTATTGGTCATTCGGTAATATTTTGTGTATAAGGTACGGTCCGCGGTTCTTCGGGATTAGTTTCTTATGAGTGCTAACGGTGATGTCCACGTTACGAATGACGACATATTCTCCTACATAATAAGTTTGGAACGGATTTCTGTGCCTCTGGAGGTACTGGAGATTGTAGTCCTGTGAGTTCTGAATGGGGAAGGCAGCGCGTGCCCTGAGATCATTTAGATTGCGATCTGAGTCCTCATCTTCCTTCTCGCTTAAGTATTCAGTTAATTCGTCTGCAATTTTACCTCTCTGCTGTATCGCGAACAGATGTTTACTAGGAGACTGTTTACTGGTACTGTGATGTGATGGTATTATTAATGCCATACTCAATCTGGAAAAAAAAGTTAGACCAATCGGCATGATTAATGGGCTCACTAAGTTTGGCAAGCATAGGTTTTAAAACTCTATTTACCGTTTTCACTTGGCCGTTGGCTTGTGCAGAGGTGATGCCAACTTTCAAATGATCGATGTTCTGTTTCGCCAGGTATGTGCTAAAATTCAAAGACGTGAAACGAGATCCTCGGCCAGATATTATGCGTCTGGGACAACTGTAATAACGAAAATATTTATCAAGGCTATTGATAGCTTCTCGTGTACTTGTCGAGTTAACTGGATATAGTTTTACATACTAAGTGAATCCATCACCATTGTCTTGACTTGCTGTTCAGCACATTCAACGCTTGCCTTCGGGACGGAGTTTTCCAGATACGATGGAAGGTGGCAAGGCTCGTGCTGATCAGCAAGGGGAAAGGGAATCCCGAATCACCGTCTGCCTACCGCCCGTTATGCATGCTAGACACGACTGGGGAAGTGCTAGAGAAACTCATCAAGGGAAGACTCACTGACGTGATTTGTGCTGCTGGGGACCTTTCTCTTCGGCGGTACGACTTTAGAGCAGGACGTTCTACCATTGATGCGATTGCAGAGGTGGTGAGTGCGATCTTAAAGACAGAGGGACAGAGGGATATAACGCCCTGTTGGTGACACTTGACGTCAGAAACGCCTTCAACTCCGCTAGATGGGTTGATATTCTGGATACACTGGAAAACCCTTTTCAAGTTTCAGAATATCTAATGCGGCTTTTGAGCAACTACCTAAAGGACCGAAGCCTGCTCTACAACACGACACAGGGCTAACGAAGTATGAAAATTACATCGGGTGTCACCCAGGGATCTACCCTTGGTCCGGACCTATGGTACGTGTTTAACGACGGGCTACTGAGACTTCAGATGCCAGATAAGTCGCGCTTGGTCGGCTATGCGGATGATGTTGCAGCTCTGGTCGCTGTACGCACCGTTGAACAAGCGTAACTTAGGCTAGGTATGCTAATGTGCCGAGTGAGGGACTGGATGACTGCTCGCGGCTTCAGTTTAGCACTGGCGAAAGTGGTTATCTTGACAAAAAAGGGAATCTGTAGAGTAAGGATGATCAGTATTGGAGAGTTGCGAATCGAATCGAAGCCATCGGTGAAGTACCTGGTGCTACTGATTGACTCGAAGATGAGTTTCTCTGAGCAAATCAGGGCAACGGCTGAGAAGGCTGCTTCAGGATTGTCGGCTCTGAGTCGACTTATGGCCGACGTAGGGAGACCCAGCCCATCAAGGAGACGCCTCTTGATGAGTGCTGTAGGGTCAGCGCTACTGTATGGAGCAGAAGCATGGGGCGACGCTCTCAGCAAGGAGGTATAACAAAAAAGTTTGGCACAGGTACAGAGAAGAGGAGCACTGAGAATTGCCTCTACGTATCTGACAGTCTCTGATTCGGCGGTGAGAGTTATTGCAGGCGTGGTATCTGTCACCCTCCTTGCTAGAGAGTGCCACGCTTTTTACCTACGCCAAAATGAGAATGTGAGGGAGATGTTTGTCCGCGAGGAGAGACAGCGCTCACTCAACCATTGGCACCAGTCTTGGGTGATTTGCACGAAGGGAAGGTATACTGCGTGCCTCATTCCGGATGCAACATCGTGGCTAAATCGAAAGCATGGTGAGACTGACTTCTATTGGAGCTAGCTTTTGAGCGGACATGGGTGTTTTCAGTCTTACCTGCATAAGATTGGTAAGTCACGGCCCCCCGATGGTCGATATTGCCCAGGAGAGGAGGACAGTGCCTGCCACACATTTTGTGCGTGCAAAAAATGGGTAAGGTTGCGAAACAACCTCTACAGGGAGACGGGAGAGCTCACCTCGGATAATATGGCCTCGTTGATGCTCCAGTTGATTGACAAATGGAACCAGGTGTGACATTATGCTCGGGCAGTCCTAAAAGATAAAAGGGACTCGCAGCAGCCGAGGGCGTTGGAGCTGGGGGATCGCTTGTCTGGCACTTCCTCTTCCCCTCTCTACTCCCGCTAGGAAAGGGATCCTCCAGCTTGAAGGCGCCTCACGGCGTAACAAATGAGACCTGGCCCGAAGTAATATGTTAAACCGTTCCAGGCTGGGTTCTCAGGTTGACAGGGGAGGTGTTTAGCGGGTAGTCAAGTTGCCTTCTTTCGAGCATGGGAGCTCCACACTCTGTGCATAAATGGCATTCACCTCCCTACCACAACAAAAAACTACTGAAAGCACTATCACCATGCACTTCTACAATTTTAGCGTACGTTTTTATCGCGACGCGTTGCTCTTGATTTCGTTTCTCCATTTTCATGACGAGCACCACCAACACACGTCTACTCAACACGACACAGCAGCCTAACTAAACTAGCTAGAGCAATGGTAAATATATCAATAGAGAGGGAAAGGATGCCGAAGAAGGGGAAGGGAATTTCAAGGTCGCAGGTTTACCACAAGCGTGGCAGTAAAATTAGCCTCACTACTTAATTGTCACACCTCGTATCTATTCCTGGGTGAACAATCTTTTCATGCGTCAAACCAATTACATTATCCTCCATTTCGCATGGTACGTTCATTTGCGCTTGCCCGGATTCATTTCTTCTAAAGACAAGACCGTCCAATAGCTGGTAACCTGGTACTGTCCATAAGCTTAGTTATTTGCGAAGTTTTTGGATGCGTTTGTCCTGGTTTTGCGTGACTTGAATCAAAAATTCTAAATCGTCACTGTCAACAGTGGCTTATACTTGATCAGTAACATCAGTTGTGCTTCCGGCTGGTGCGTCTGCGGAGATGCTAGCATTCACATCAGGGTCTTGTACGTAGTTATTGGTTCTAACAGCAGGATACATGAAAAGGTCGTCAGTGTTGACATAAGCAACGGCGGACATTAGGACAGGACAGTGAGGGGCATTAGTACTGGCTGTTGATTCGCTGGCGTTGATTCGCGGTAATGGTCTAAGGATAAGTCAAGTTGAGCGTGATTAAGAGGCAAATGACGCACCGAGGATTCGTCACCTATTTTGCATAAAAAATAGTAGCTCTAGAATCAGTATCAGTTGTTGATTCGTCATTTGAAGAAGGGCAAGAAGTGTAGCACCGGCTTAATGCGTCTACATGACCCATGGATACTCCACTGTATTGTGCAATTATAATTCTCAAGCTCAAGAGACCATCTGGGAATTCATGGATTTACATATCTTTTGTTAAAAGTGACATCAGAGAGATACAATCTGTTATTATTTTAAAAGCTATGCCTACTAAATAAACTCGGAAGCGCCTCAGTGCATAGATAATGGCCAATGTCCCCAGTTCGAAACTGTGATAACAAGATTCACCGGGTGTGATAGCTTCCGAAAAAAAAGGACAGGGTGAAACTTATTATCGTCTTGCTTTTGTAACAATATGGCTCCGTAGCCAGAGGAGCTAGCATCGCAATGTTCAGTTTTGTTTTCGGATCATAAATTGCTAATAATGGGGCAGCGGCTAACGTACTGCGCAGTTCAATGAAAGCCGCGTTACATACGTTAGTGAATTTGAAGGCTGCACCCTCGCGGGTGAGGTATGGCAGTGGCTTAGCTATTTTTGAGAATGATGGGATGAACTTGCGAAAATAGGAGAACAATCCTAAGCAGGTTTTAAGTTCCTTCTGATTCCTCGGTATAGGATATTGCTTGAACACTTTTATATGAGCCGTACTTGGGTGCACTCCAGAGGCACTGACAAAGTATCCTAAATACTCGATTTCTTCAGATACAAATCTAGATTTTCCCAATTTTGACTCGAGGTTCTTTTCGGTAATACGTTACAAGACTCAACCTAGCAGCTCAATACGGTCTTCAAGGGATGCGGTTGCATTCAGTATATCGTCCATGTAGACGACAATGGATCCAGACTCAAGCATATCTCTGAATATTTTGCATATAAAGCGCTGGAATGCAGCAGGAGCATTTTTCAGTCCGGAAAGCATCGACAAGTATTCAGAGTGACCATTTGGAGTTACGAATGCTGTGTATTTTACAGATTCTGTGCCTTCAAACCGACAAATAATAAAGAATTGACCAGTCCATGTGTTTAATACGAACTGAAGGAAGTCACCTTTCATAGGTGACTTCCTTAGGAGGTTCGTATTAAACACATGGACTGGTCAATCCTTTATTATTTGTCGGTTTGAAGGCACAGAAACAATTTTTGTCTTTTTCGAGCGCTTTATGCTTATGGCTTTACATCTGGGTATTAATATCTTTGAATTCATGAAGATAAATATTACACTCGCTTAGGAAATTCCGGCCTAATATTATCAGTAGTGATACTGTTTCATCTGGGATCACTAAAAGAGGAATCTTTCTACATTGTCTACGAAATGTTTTATATGCATCGACCTTAACATACGTTTTTATCGTTCCATTTCCTAAGCCGCGGAGTCTCGTATCGAAGGTCTTATTGCTAATGAGTATAGGGACTGCAGATCATTTCACAAAACTAACTTGACTACCGGTATCGAAAAGAGACAAAACTTTTACCATATCTGTGTATTCTCTCCGGCTTTAAGTAAAAGCAACACTTACCAGATTAATTGCGTTGATGGTGCTGTTAGTTTCATCGTCAATTATATTAGTATCGTTCTTTGGTTCGTTAACGCAGGCAGCGATGTTGGTGTTGCAAATAACTCTCATGACTTTCTTTGGATTTGGGCTATCTCAGTGTTGATATCCAATCTCCTAACATTTGAAGCACGAACCTGATGCACGCTTCTCGTAAGGGCAGGAACTTAGATAGTGGCCTCATCTGGTGCAGTCACAATAGCGTGGCGTTTCTTCTAAGTAAGTGGGAATGACAGATTTTGCAGCAGTTGATCTAGGTACCGTTGCAGCAGGTTAACGGAAAGTTGCAGCAAATTAGCGGGAAGTTACGGTGACTTCACGTGTGTTAACAAGGTAGGAGAGTGCGTGCGTTCAGCGGTAGGAGAGTGCATGCTCCAAGAAGTAAGTATGCTTCAGTATTGCGGCGGTCCCTTAGACCGTCCACGATGAGGCTAACTCATTCGATTCCGGTGACTCAGGAGGGTTTTGCAATTGCTTGCGTTTCGAGAACATATCTCTGCCACGTCTCGTTCTTCTGATCCCAATTACGGGCTTCCAGTTGGCGGTAGACGTCTTGTAGAATGAACGTGCGCCCAAATCCCACCATACGTACGGTGCGGAGGCCTGCATAGTCTGCAGCATGAGTGGTTCTGAAAAAGGCTTTCACAGTTCTCGTGAAGAGACATCGAAGGCATAATCGCTTAAAGTGACCATCTGTATTGGCGGTTGTCAAAAAGTCATCTAGATCGGCTACGATGCTCCGGACATCATAGTGGTCTTCGCTTCAATATCACTAAATTCAATATGTCGATTGTTCGCTGTCTGGGTCGAATTACTACCTGCTGCGAGTAGACTAATCGCACGTTGTTATTCGAGTAATTCCTTCCTTTCCTTCAAAATCGCAGTTTCTCGTTCAATAGCCTCTTCTTTGGTGACTTCGTTAGCCAAGGGGGGTCGTTGAGACGAAACAGCGGCCTTAGTGACACGGGTGGTAGTTATAGCACCGTAAACAGCAGTTGTTCTTGTAGGTGCAGGGGTTTCATCGGCAATAACAGAAGAAAACGGGATATCGGTGTGGACATCAGTTGTGATAGTACAATCAGTAACTGTAGTTGCCGGAGTAGTCTTAAGGGTGACTAAAGATGAATCAGAAGCGGCTGTTGTGGCCGCATTTGTCATGATCAAGGCCACAGCTGGGACATCACTTATGCTAGTGGGTATTGCAGCCGTAATAGCGAGGGTAGATCCACGTGTTGTAACCTCAAATTCGGATTCGGGTGAATGATCATCGGCAGGTGTGTCGTCTGGTTCCAAGGAATCGTCGCTTTCAGGGAAACTAACGCCCTTGCCTTGCTCTAGAGTATCGTAGAGAAGCCTCATTTGCGCCACTGTGGTCATTGACGGCATATCCAGACCAGCCGTGGCGAGTGCCACCAACAGTTGGTTCTTTATTAATTGGACCATCACGTTATCAAAACTTATATATTTTTTTGTGTATCACTTTCCGTAGTTACCCCACTGCTGAGTTATAATCGCCTTTTTTTTTAAAAACTTTACAAACTCGCGGACAAATCAAAAACCCGTCTAGTTAGCTCAGTGGTTGTATTTCGAATCCTCTTGTCAGTTTTTCTCCGCCTCTTCTCCTTTCTATTACCTACCCCTGTACAATTTAATTCAGATTACAGCAGAAGAATGGTTCACGCACTGACTAATAGCTTTTATACAAGCATTAACTAGTAATTTTTGCAGAAACTAAATTTTCATTACACAATGGTACAAAAAGGCAACAGAACTTAAATTTGTTTTTTTCTAAACCAATTTACTTAAAAAAATCTTTTGCACCTTTTAAACTCGTTCTGAAATGAATTTTGTAAATGGAATTTGAAAGTATTATACCACCAAAATGCCATTAGATATTTTAAAGTAAATTGGTTGCAATTATAACACTTAAAAATAAATAAAGATGATGGTTGCACCGGAGGTATTATGGGTGGAGGAGAAAGTGATCGCCAAAAGGTTAAAAATTTGAATACTGGCAATTGCATACAAATTTTCGAATCACGACGCCACATCTTTGTACTTGTTCTTCATTCCCGTAAGATTCATTCAGCCCCGATTCGTGTCGAAGATTTATTACCGGCGCTTGGCTCAGTTTGATACAGATGAGGTGTTCTATCATAATTAAAACCATCAATCAAACACGATATGCCAAATGGACGCCGTCTATTGCTCGGTGTGTATTTTTTTTTTTAAGCCAGCAATGAACCTGGCTATATATTTCAATGTGACGGGGTCTTCGACGTTTAACTTCTGGCTTTGACACTCAAATCGAGCCCGATTTATTAAAATCGAGCATCAACCGTAAGATCAGCAAAGGCCATCAATGCATGACTATCTAGCGGGGAAATTTTTCTCCCAGTGCGTTCTTCCTACAGTTTTCCGACAGATTTCTTCTACACCCCAAGAACAACAACGTCTTTTCCATGTCGGGTTTCAGCGTTTCCTTCCACTTATCTTGACAAAAAAGCCACAAATCATTACCAATGCCCATTATCAGGGGCAACTCTAGCAAAACAACCCTATCTACTAGTGTTGCACTTTTCCCGCTAGCACAGTACTCTTAATGACATGAACTTACAAGGACGAAAATTTTGGGGCTACTGAGAATTGGAAAATTCACTTCTTTCCAACTAGCACGGTCACTTTGCCGATAAAACCCGAAGCGTTTGCCTTCATAGCGCATATCAAATTAAATCCCAGATAAACCACGTCTAACTAAGCAACTAAAATAAAACAGCAAAGCCGCCACCGTCGCGGATATGACCAAATGTGTGGGGTTTAGAATTAGAACAGAAAAGTACGAGCTCGAAGGAAACTCAAATTAAACCGCGTACACAAAATGTACGAATAAAGGTGTAATGACCGCCGCGCGTACACCTTACAGGGCACTGGCATCACTCAACATAATTATCATCAATTTGCCACTTGCACTTTTCTTTTTAATCACCACTTGCCAGTGTGGTTCTCACGCGTGCTCGCTGCTTTGCAATCCATATCAGAGTCTTCTTTAGCCCAAGCAGAATCCTCACTAGCTGCAAACTGCTACCGTACGGGTCATGTCACAACGGGAGTTCGCGAGTCATCATCCATCCACTCTAGATGGCATTTTTTTTCTTGTTAGCACTACAACCCCTCTCGGGCCTTCGCTTCCTACAAATAGCGCCTCCAACTGTCTCGGTCCATTGACCACGTCCTCAAATTTCGAAATCCGTCGAATGTCGACCGAGTCAGGCCAGCGTTTCTTTGGTTTCCCCACTGGTCTCCGACCTTCAGTTCTCCCTACGAAGACTTTTTTGGGTATCCATTGTTCGTACATACGATTCATGTGGCCAGCACATTGCAGCTTCCGCGGTCTTATAATCGTTGAGACCTCCGCTTCATCAAAAATTTCATACAGCTCATGGTTGTATTGAATTCGCCATTGGTCCCCGTCCAGCTTCGCTCCGGTTATTCGCCTCAAGACCCGTTGCTCAAAGGCGCTCAATATATTTGCGGGTGCTTGGGTTAGGGGCCATGTTTCACACCCATAGCAGAACACAGATCTTATCACAGATTTGTATGCTTGGAGCTTTGTTTTCCTGTGTATACAGCTAGTCTTCAAAATCGTCAAAACTGAATGAAATATTTTTTTTGGAAGCTGTATTCTTTGGCGTATTCCGTCCCTTGCATTACCCGTTTTCGTTAATTTGGCGCCCAAACACACAAACCCGCCAACATTTTCGATACTGTTTTCGCCAAGTGTGATGTTTTCTGTATTTGAAATATTTTACCTTGACTGCGTTATGAGCTTTGATTTATTTTCGTTGATTTGTAGCCCTACTAGTTTTGCTTCCATTTTGAGTTTCAGGAAGAGACCTTTGGATGTTTTCAATGACCCTAAGAAAATATTGATGTCGTCCTCGTGCATCGACAGGTAGCTTCCTTATGACGGACTCCAGAGCCAAATTGAATAGCATTGAGGAAGTTCAATTCGTGAATAAGCTGCGTTATAAAGGGGTTGCCATGTCCAAATTTTAATTACAAATTTAAATAATCATTTTCTAAATTTACATTGAAAATTTGGATCAGCATTATGGTGGTTTTCGAGCAGTTTGCTTAGATAACTGCTCGATTACTACAGGAATCTGTAAAATTACCTCTTGTAAGCTTCCACCGTTCCGGCAAGCGCGTCGGGTATTATGGTTTGCGCGATTCGAAGCTCAATTTTGGTCACATCGAATAGCTAGCGATACATCCAAATTCAACAACGTCATTGGAGAGTTTGGAATGGCCGTACTAGCAGACATAGTGGAAAGCCTGCCAGTCAAAGGTAAATATTTTGTATTTAAAACACGTCTTGTATCCGACTTTGAACAAAGGCTTCATGGTTTAGGATCGGGTGACCAACGTCCATCGCAACTTTTCTGCAACATGCGTCGCATCGCGAAAAACAGAGTCCCGAAGGCGTTCCTAAAATCACTGTGCTTGGAACGACTGCCGGTAAAAATGCAATCAATATTCGCGGGTTTCAGTGCGATAGCCCTAGATGAAGCGGTGGCAGTCGACCGCATCGCTGAAATCAACAAACATAATATAAACTCCGTGACAAAGCCTACTAAAAGCAAGTACGCAAACATCACGAACAGAGCAGTGAATTTGCAATCTTGAGAAGCGTTGGCAAATGTGTTGTTGGGTATGCATGCGGATACACGTGTTTTATCATGGCCCAACGGCGAAAAACAACATACCAAAGACGGCGGTGATAACACCGTTCTGGCTATAAGAATTCGTAGTCATGACTTTTGGCCTTTGAAACGCCATAAAGTTATTCGAGCGCTTCATGAAAGAGGTACTGAAGGGTTGGATTTTTGTTGGTGCCACATCGACGACATTTTGATCGCATCACAAACCGTCAAAGAACACCTAAAACATGTAGAAGCGATCTTGGAGTGGCTTAAAGAGTTCAGAATCATAATAAACTTGGCAAAATGAGTTTTTGGTGACCAAAACATCGACCACCTAGGTCACAAAATAAACACAGATGGAATCAGCCCTCCTGAATCTCGCATCGAAGCAATACGGAGACTGAACAAATCCGAGAATGTTAGAAAACTGCGAAGATTCCTCGGGACACTTAATTTTTACAGACAAATGCAGCAAACCTCCATACTTGACCAAAACAAAGAAAGGCGACAAGACACCGATAAAATGGACACCAAAGGCAAAAAAACTTTCGTAGACTGCAGGAAATCATTGGCAAAAGCAACTCTCCTCGTACACTACATGAAAAACCAACCTTATTTTCTGGTAACAGATGCATTTTCAACGCAAACTCTCTGGCACAGAAAACGGTAAAGCGTCTATGACAGGGAACTCCTCGCCATCCATGACAGCATCAAGTACTTTTTGCTCGGAAGAAGGCGACTGGACTACCCACTAGACACCTCCCCTGTCAACCTGAGAACACAACCTGGAACCGTTTGACACATTACTTCGGGCCACCTATCGTTTTGCTACGCCGTGAGGCGCCTTCAAGCTGGGGGATCCCTCTTCTAGTGGGAGGGGAGAGGAGGAAGTGTCAAACACGTGATCCTCCAGCCCCAACGCCCCCGGCTGCTGTGTCCCTTTAATCTTTTAGGACTGTCCGAACATAATGTGCCACCTGGTTAAATTTGTCAACCGATTCAAACATCATATCACAGATTCTTGCTTTAAGAGCTTCATATTTTCCCATTGTGGGTGGTGACTCTATGATGTGAGCCACTTATGTGATGATTGCTATATCCAGTTGGTAAACCAACTTTTTGAGACGGGTCGTATTGCTCATAATTTTATTCACCCAAAATTGCGCCTCTACACGTGCAAACCACAATTCTCCGCCTAAATTGTGGGAGCTTACAGCTTCGGTTTCTGCCCTTCTTGCGTCCTTCTTGGGCCAGCGGTCACTTGGATATTTTAGCTGCTGTCAGTATAGTGTAACACATCGTTAGCCATAATTACCTGTTTCGGCGAAGTCACCAATGTACAGATGATGTTTACATCGGAATGATAAGCAAATTGTTAATACCAAATACCTAAATTTTATTGGCTAGAGTCGAACACGTAATTTATTTCATCGGAGAAATTATTTATACCAAATGACCGCTGTGAAGTGAATGCACGTCATCTTCGACCTTGTTCTGAATTCCTTCTTTGTAGCGCATTCCATAGTGAGAGTGCGTATTAGTAATATACGATTGTGCTTTCAAGCACGTTCAATGCTGACGGTACGTTTACAGACAATGTACAATTGTGGCGCTACAGTTCAATGCTGAAGGTGCATTTGCAAGCAACGTGCAATTGTGGCGCTACAAATTCTTACCCCTTCGTGGTGGTATGGAATGTTCCAACGCCAGCACGGTGCAAGCAGATCCTTGTGCCTCGAGAAATTTTCAGCTGCCGCCGAGTTCACACATCAGCGGCACAAGCAACTTCCCGCGAGTAGAAGGAATATTTGCTTGAGCAGCTCTTCTAGGTCATCATAAGTCAATTTACCTGAAAAAACCTAGGCGAACTTCCCACAAGTTTTATCATTAGACTAAAAGTTTCATCATCAGACTGCAAGTTTCATCATCAGACACGAGTTTCATCATCAGACACATCGACTACTCATTTCGTCTCCATCCGACCGCATTTTCATCATTGTCGTCATAGATCAATAGCAACACCTATCCTTCTGGTCTGCCACAACAATAGGAGTAAATTGACTTTGTGCTAAAAGAGTATGTTGGTTCCAAAGTTGACTTCCAAAGTGGTGATCCCGAGTGGAGAACCAACATGGTGCTTGGGCGAGAGGAGCAACGGACATCATTGCTGGTGCACAGCCAGCCAGCATCGGCAATTTAAGCCCGGCATTTCAACCAACAGCAAGTGTCGGCTATTGCGAGCTGCCATCATTCTGGTGCGCAAGCCCGGAGCTGTGGTTCTTCCAGATTGAATTCCAATTCCAAGTGCATCAGTTCACAAGAGACTCAACCATCATATCCCGCTTGACAGATTCTTTTGACGCCCAGCCACACTAGCTCCTCACAGGTGTCGAACTCGGGGACAGACGGCCGTCACAGCTACTGCATTATATGCACTTTCTTGCTAGGACGCGAGTAAATCACGATGTGCTGCCGGTCAAATGGCTTGAACTGCTGCCACAGTAGACGTGACGCATGCTGCTGTTGATCAAGAACCAGAAGCTAGACGAGCTCGTCATAGTAGCAGAGGAGGCGTACGATATCGGTGCGCCAGTAATGGCCACGTTTATAGAGGCAAACACGTGCTCAACGACACCCTCACCTAGTTTCTCCTCAACACGCAGTTCGATGGACCCGGTTGCAGTCGAGCTACCCACTTTGTGCTTGGCAATTGCACAGTTGACAGGTTTGACCCTTGTCACTAGACGGCCGCCAAGGAAGGGCGAGCCGCACCACTCCAGGTCCCGTACCACTTACAGAATATTACTGGCGTCACAAGAAACACGGAGCCCTAGCGATCCGATGAAATCAGCCATGCATGTTTCCAGCCCAGGACACCTTTATCAGACGTTCGGAAAACTAAGATTACCGGCGCTGTACTCAAAGGACACCACCGGCAACAACCTGGAAAAGTGCCTGTTTTGTCTCGGACTAAGCCACAAAAGCTCGTTTTCTGCTGGGTTCGGGCTCTGCCCTCTCCATCATTCCGAAGCATCTCATCGCAGCCAATGATATGCCTATCATCACCCTCGGTAGCCAGCAACTCACGCTAGATTTTGGGTTACGCCGCCCATTCCACTGTCCTTTCATTATTGCAGACGTTCAGACAGCCATATTGGGAGTCGATAAACTCAACCATCACAGCCTGATTATCGACCTACAAAATCGACTCCTCTTGGACGACCGCAACAGCCTCTCTGCAATCTGCGTCATCGGCCCCAACTCCACCAGTGCACAGAATCAGCGCCATGGCTAAGTCATTGACCTTGTTGGAAGGCACTACTGGAGGAACATATAAGCAGATCATCGCAAAGTACGCAAATACACCTCCAGGACGCGGTGAGTTGACTTCGATCGTTGACCGTCTCGTTCCCCACTAGGTAATCATGCACGGCCCACCCGTCTTTGCAAGGCTACTTTGCGTTACGGGAGAACGCCTCTCTGTAGCGAAAGCAGAGTTCAACTGCCAGTTGGAAAGAGGCATAGTTCGACCTTCGTCAAGTCAATGGGCCAGTCCCCTGCACATGGTGCCCAAGGACGGCAGCCGTAGGCGAGCTACTTTGGATTACCCTCAACTAAGTACCCACATCGGATCTGAGCCAGGAAGCCAGCGGTTCAGTATTCTCGATCATCGACCTCCAGCGGGCCTTTTATCAAATCTGCAAATCTGCAAGTCGCCATGACACTCGGCTGTTTGCGTTTTTAGGAATGTCTCTCTGCCTACACAAAGCAGCCCAAGCCATGCAACGGACACTCAACCATCTGCTAAGGAAGCTCCACTTCATACGAATCTACCAAGTAGACTACCTAGTATTCTTGGCTAGTCACAACTATCACCAGCGTCACCTTAAGCAACTTCTTTCTATACTGCAAATCTTCAGCCCAACTGGAATGAATCCCAGGTTGGCCTACCCGAGGTAATCTTTGCCGGGTACCACATCTGCGAAACAGGTTTTCGACAACCAGCTCCCAAGACGAAAGCTATCGCAGACTTTCCCAAACCTGCTGACTCCTCACAGTTGAGACATTTCCTTGGGATGCTCAACTTCTACCGCCGCTATTTACCACACGCCACTGGGTTACAAGCACCACTTTTAGAACTGCTGAAAGGTGGTAGCACCAAGAGATCGCAAATCACTTGGACCCCGACGCTGAAGGTGCTTTTGAAAGCTGCAAGTAAACCAACTAAAGAAGAACTCCTTTCACCCTCGCACCAGTTGACACTAAACACCGACACATCCAACAGCCCCATTGGGACAACCCTGGACCAGCAACAAGACGACGGTACTTGGATGTCTGAGGTTTTTCTCGAAGAAGTTGCGGCAGCAAACTTTTAGCAGTCTTCGTCGCAATCAAGATTTTCCAGCGCATTCTGGAGGGATGGCGAGCCCCGCTTCGAGATATATTAGTTGATTTTGGATGGAAATATGTGTTCCGCTGCATCGACGCAGTCAGGAAGCCACTCGAACAGCCGTAGTCCAGACCCACAAGGTCAGCGACCGCACCTACATCATAGACGTAAATGGCGTTGCCAAGACCCTCTCCATCGACCGTCTGAAGCCAGCGTACATGGAGCACTCCGATGCCCAGTCAACTGCACGATAACACGTGCATGATTTTTAAATTAAGTTACTTGAAATTTTAAAATTAAAGCTGTTTATTCTTTTTAGAATTTTTCGAGCAAATTAAAAAAACAAAAAAAAACATGATAACTAAACCCAAAAAATTTTACAAAACTTAACTAAAGCGCGACCAGTTTGACCGTCTTTCTATGCGTCTGTCATTGCAAGCTTTTTCGGAAAATACAACAGCAGAAACCATGAATTTTAGTGGGCTGGTCAAAAGTCATAATTTCTTGAACTTTTCGATATCGAAAGATTACTATGGTTTTAAAGAGAGTCCTCAAGCATTTTTGTTGAAAAAAAAGCCGGTATGGACATCAAATAGAAGATCTTTAAGGACTTAATAAGAATTTTCAAAACTACGCTAGAAAAAGCCAGGGGCACGAAAGATGATTTGAAAAAGTTGTCACCTCTTTGCGTTTGGGAACCTCTGATCCTGAAAAATCCAAACCATGTGAAATTTTGGCCAACTTCGTAAATAATAGTGTAATTAAAAATTTCAAATTTTTTCCAATAAAATCTGTCCAAACAATCAACTTTCGTCATCAAATATTGTTCCTTACATTAAAATCATTCCGATGATATTCAATTTCTATGTCTGCAATTGTTCCTGCACGCGCAATCGTGAATTTTTTTTTTACCTATCTCATAGAATAACTCTAAATGTAATTGGAACATTGATTTCCTGTTTTTGCATATTTTCTTTACACGCGCGAATCAATTACCAAAATTCACGGATCATTTTTGCTGACCACATAGCGCGTGCAGTAAAAGTTCATAAGAAATATATGACAAATAATTTGCTTTGTAAAGCAAAAATATTGTACTTAAAGATCATGAAAATTGTCAATTTATTATTATTAAAGTTGTGAGCAGAAGAAGCAGTTGTTCTTATTAGAAAGGTAACAAATCAAAAGGGAAACCTTAAATGTCCAAAAATTCAAAACAAGGTATCTTTGTAAAAGGTACATCTTTGTATCAATCGAGACTGAAACATTTTCACTTCCAGTATTTCCGTGATTGTAAATAAGGTGGCCTAACACGGACAGAAAGTATCCAGGCAGAATACCATGATATAGTAGCCGATTCAATGCTTGCTCATTCCCTTTTTTGTTTTTTGCTGAAAACACACACTATGACGCCTCGCGATTCAGGGTACTGGAAGACAACTACAATGCAACGATTGTTAAGCTTATGGAGTTGGACATGCAGAAAATACAGCCATCAGGTACGGAGGTAAGGCAAGGGTCAGCAGCAATAAGGTTGCCCAAGGTTGTTATACCAACTTTCAATGGCGATTATATCAAGTGGCCTTCGTTTTCAGAGCTCTTCACACAACTAGTGGACAGTCAGAATCTTCCAAGTGTGCAGAAAATGTTCTATTTGAAGGCCAACCTTGCTGGCGAAGCTGGTAAATTGAGCCAACATCTTCAACCTTCCGAGCAAAATTATGCTACAGCATGGCAAATTCTTAGGACACGCTATGACAATCAACGGATGATAGTAGCTACGTTTCTCAACAGCATGTTAAATGTTCCTGTGGCTGCTCGAGACTCTAGTGCCTCTCTCAAATGACTTCATGACACAGTGAATGAGACACTGCTGGGTATCAGGAATCTTGGAATTGATACAAGCAGTTGGGATCCATTAATTGTTTAGATGTGTCTTCAGAAGGTGGACAAAGAAACCCATCGGCTATTCGAGCAGTCACTTTCCGATCCTCGGAAAGTTCAACCACTTTCTACGTTACTGGCTTTCATCGAAGCAAGATTCCAGATGTTGGAGGGCCTAGGGGACTCTGCGATGAAACCTAAAGGTGACAAAAGGCCCGCCGCTCTTTTAACCGCAAAGGAGAAACAACTGTGCCAACTCTGCAAAAAGGAATGCAAGAATCTACGGCAATGCCAGAAATTTTTGCAAATGACCATAAAAGACCGGTGCAGCACGGTCAAAAGACTACAGTGTTGCATCAACTGTCTTCAGAAAGGGCATACACGTACGGATTGCTGCTCTGATTCATGTATGAAATGTAACAAGCGACATCATACATTGATTCACTTTGAAACTGAGCCAGTAACACCTACCATAGCAAACGAAATCAGCATGAGTCATTCAGCCTGAAGCCAACAAAAGTGCAACGCTATGTATTCCTTGGCACTACATCTATTAAAATTAAGGACAAGTACGGGCAATTCGTTATTTGCAGAGCAATTCTAGACTCAGGATCGCAGCTGAATTTTATCTCTGAGCGCCTTTTTAAGCAACTTGGATTTCGACGAGTTGATAAACATATTGATATCTGTTGAATAGGAAGTCCAAAACTGCACAGTAAAGGGAGAATGAGTCCTCCTATCCTATCCCAAGTCAGCAACTTCTCTACTGCACTTGAATTTGTAATATTGCCAGAAATAACTTCATACCAACCGCACCAGATTTGCAGTACGAATTCATGGCCCATCCCAGCAAACATACATCTAGCCGATCCCGACTTTAAAACTTCCAAAAGGATTGACATTTTAATAGGTGCCGAGATTTACGCCGACTTAATGTCTTCAGAGAAGATAAAACTTTCCGCTCCCTACGCTACAGAATTCCGTTCTCGGTTGGATCGTTTTAGGAAAATTGAAAACAACACAGCTCCCACTCTCAACTGTTTGCAATATTGCCTCCAGCTCCATTGAAGAACAATTGAAACGCTTTTGGGAGTTGGAAGAAGTCGAAACCAAAACGTCGGCCATGTCAGACGCAGAGATGAAATGTGAAGAGCACTTTCTGAAGACTATTCGAAAAGGCTCAGAGGGAAAATTTGAAGTCAAACTTCCATTTTCTGACTCACCTGATTCTCTTGGGGAATCGAAACAAGTCGCAATAAGACGATTATTAAGCCAAGAGCGCCGTTTGGAACGTCATGCCGAGCTTAAGCGTCAATATCAAGACTTCATGGACGAGTTGATTGCACTAAAGCACATGGAACAAATTGATCCAGCCAGGATTCCAAAGGTACATTGCTTTCTGCCCCACCATTGTGTGCTGAAACCTACTAGCACAATGACAAAGTTACGTGTCGTTTTCGACGGCTCGTGTAAAACGTCAAGCAATGTATCCCTTAACAATTTGCTTCTTGTGGGACCAGTGGTTCAAGATGAATTATTTGACATACTCATTCGCTTCAGGATTCATCGATATGTTTTTTGGCAGACATAGAAAATATTTATCGGCAAATTTTAGTCGCTGATGAAGACAGAAACTTCCAGTTGGTATTATGGAGAGATAATCCCACCGAAGCAATCAAATATTACAGATTACGAACAGTAACCTACGGTACCGCTTGTGTACCGTATTTAGCTACCAAAACGCTACATTATTTGGCTGAAACAAAGCAGAGAGACTATCCACTGGGAGCTAGTGTTGCTTTAAAGGATTTCTACGTTGATGACATTTTATCTGGATCTAACAATTTAAAGGAAGCCGTGCGCATTCAATGCGAGCTGAGGACCATGCTTCTCGAAGGCGGATTTTCGTTGCGCTAATGGTGTGCTAACCACCCTAAACTACTTCAGCATATCCCAAAAGCAGATTTGGAAACTATGACCACGTCAAATACAAAAGATGACTACTGCACTAGATCACTTGGTATAATTTGGCATCCCCATACCGACACTTATGGCATCCAGGTAGATCTCCCAGCAGTAGATAACGTCACAAAACGTAGCGTCCTTAGTGATTTTATGCGCATCTATGACCCTTTAGGTCTCGTCAACCCTATCGTTTCAAAGGGAAAAATCTTCATCCAAGAGTTGTGGCAGCTCAAAATTGAATGGGATAATCCAATTCCGGAGTCGTTATCAACAAGGTGGTGTAATTTCCGTGAAGAGCTGCAAGTATTAAATTCACTCATTATTCCACCACGTGCAATGTCAGGCGATACCTCCAATATAGAACTACATGCGTTTTCAGATGCAAGTGAAAGAGCATTTGGAACAGCAGTTTATATACGCTCAACTAACTCAAATGGAGAGTATGTAACGAATCTTCTGTGTGCTCGGTCAAGAGTAGCTCCACTGAAACAAACAACAATTCCTAGATTAGAACTTTGTGCTGCTCATCTGATGGTAAAACTTGTGGTCAAAGTGCAGAAGGCTTTGTGTTCACCAGTCAAAAACGTTTTTTTATTGGACCGACTCAACCATAGTGCTGTCATGGATAAGAGGATCGTCATCAATGTTAAAACGGTTCGTGGCTAATCGAGTGGCGTTCATCCAGAAAAATACCGAACTAAGTCAATGGAGGCACGTTCCGACGAAGGAAAACCCTGCAGACATTCTCTCTAGATGTGCTTCCTCTGGTGATTTTGTCAACTGTAGTACTTGGTTTAAAGGACCAACATTTTTCGAGCTCTCAAACAACGAATGGCCAAGGCCCCAGTCAAATACTTGGAAACAGACGAAGAACGGAAACCCATGGCTTTGATTTCAATACAACCACATTCACCAATTATAAGCGGCATCAACCATCGAAACTCATTCAAATCCCTGCAGCCTACAGCTGCCTACATTCATCGCTTCAAGCACAAGCTGAAATCAAAAGATGACACTTTAATTGGACCACTAAATGCAGCGGAGCTTCACAACGCTTTACACTATATTGTCTATGAAATCCAACATATCGCCTTTATGGATGAAATGAAACATTTGGCAAAACATCCGATGTTGCCAACCGGACATTCTCTCAGTTCGCTCAAGCCTTTTGTGGACAGCAAAGGATTACTTCGAGTAGGAGGACGAATCGAGCTATCTGATTCAATATATGAAGCAAAACATCAACTCTTACTGCCACATTCAAACGAGATTGTGCATCTATTGATTCAACATGTTCATGAAAGGTATCTTCATGCCGGTCCTCAAGCGCTGCTTCGAATACTTCGGCAAGAATTTTGGCCATTACGTGGAAGAACTTTGGCACAAAAGATTGTTCATAAATGTATGCGGTGTTGCAGAGCAAGGCCAAGATTGTACTCCCAAATTATGGAGAGCCTCCCACGAGAAAGAGTTCCAACGTTGGTGTTGATTTCTGTGGCCCAATTCAAATTCACTACTGTATTAGAGGAAAAAGGCCCACAAAGGCATACATTGCCGTTTTTGTTTGTTTCTGTACAAAAGCTGTTCATCTGGAACTTGTGTCGGATCTCACAAAGGACGCATTCATTGGTGCTCCAAAACGATTCCTTGCTCGGAGAGGCCGTCCGACGAAGATATATTGTGACAATGCCACAAACTTTGTAGGAGCCAAAAACGAACTTGGGGAGGTACAAGAATTATTTCTAAATAAACAAAATCAAAATGAGCTTCAACAGTACTGCTCAGAAGAACGAATAGAATGGCTTTTCATCCCTCCCAGATCACCTCATTTCGGAGGACTCTGGGAAGCCGCTGTAAAATCTGCAAAGCACCATATCAAAAGAGTGATTGCTGGAGCTTCACTTACATATGAAAAACTGCACACAATAATAACAGAGATCGAAGCGGTTCTAAATTCTAGGCCACTTACTCCTCTCTCTAATAATCCAAACGATCTGCAAGCGCCATCACCGGGTCATTTTTTGATTGGGGAACCACTCAACGCATTGCCAATTCCAAGTTCTTCAAAAACCAACATCAAGCTACTACAAAGATGGAAGCTAGTCCATGCCTGCCAATCGGAATTTTGAAAACGTTGGTCTAAAGAATACCTACAAGAGTTACAGACCAGAAGCAAGTGGAAGACGTCGACAGCAAAAATTTCTTTGGGGATATTAGTCCTCTTAAAAGAAGACAACGTACCCCCTCTCAAATGGGCCATTGGCAGGATCATCAAACTTTATGAAGGATCAGATGAACTTCATAGAGTAGTTGATGTCAAAACCGGAAGAAAAGTACTCAAAAGAGCAGTTCATAACTTATGTCCTTTACCAGTTGTCACAACTGAAGAAGACCTGACGAAAAAATCCCCTGAAGGCACAATTGAAAATAGGATCGACTACACAGTCACAATACCATCAGATTTGAAGGAGGACGTTGAGAAGCCGCAAAGAGATTTGGTCATGAATCCCCCTGAAGGCTCGAATGAAGACAAGATCGATTGTACATCAAAAGAGTTATCAGATTTGAAGGATTCAAGCACATCAAATGTAACCAATAATCATTTAAAATCGTCTGAAATCTCATTAACTGTTACTGCTAGCCAGAACGATGGACGTACGTCGCTGGTAAAATTCACTAAAACGGTCAAAAAACGAAGCAAACATCGAATTTTCCCCATAAATTCTAACTGGTTGACAAACCCAGCCCTTCATTTTTGCTGCAGTGACCTGAAGAAGTTCCACGAGAGTAAAGACTCCTAAGCGTCTCAAAATACCACAGTACAAACGAAGCACGTTCAATCCAAAAGGACACGATCGCCACCAACGATACGAACGCCAAAGATCGCGAAACTCGCCTTAGTGCTATTAATATTATGTGTACCAAGCATCAAAGCAACAACTCAGCCAATCAACGAGACTATCGTGATCAGACCATTTACCAAGGAGGCACCGGTATATTTTGAGGATATCGGTAAGGTCTCGATGGTAACGGACAATTGGAACATCATAGCATATTACAATATGACCGAATATTGGAAGGATATGCAAAACCTGTGAAACAACCACAAACACCTGAAGGAACTCTGCGAGCAGACTGAAACCGACAACCAAGGACGATGTAAGCTCCTCTTAGCACAATTTCAATCCCAGCTAAGCACCATACAGGCAAATAATAACTTGCTGCTTGAGAGAAGCTCTGAAATCCAGAAAAAGCGGTCGCCTTTTGATTTTATCGGAACCATGAGTAACAAGTTATTCGGAATATTGGACCAGGGCTACGCAGAAGAAATGGCAACAACTATTGACAAAATTAATTTAAATGAGAACCACATTATAGAGCTGATTAAAAATCAAACATCCGTCGTAGATTCCTCCCTAAATCTCCTAGACCAAGACAGAGCCTTTATAAAGGAACAGACGAAATCCATCGAAACTTATCTAGAACACTTCCGTTTAAATATTAATAAAACCATACATATTCTGGAGAACCAAGGTCTCGTACAACGTTATCCATCCACTTCACTCTGCTGCTTATGGCATATCAACGCATCCAAACAGCACTAATTGGTGTCACTATAGATAGTCACAACGGAAAAATGAACACTCTCATCCTGCGGCCAGACCAGCTACAAAACGAACTAAGATTCATCCGTGAAAATATACCAGTCTCCTTGATTGTACTGAATCAATCTGGGTATATTTCACTGCTAAAACCATACTCAATTATGACTGTTCAGTCAATAATCACGAAGGATAAGGCTATCTTCAAAATAAACATACCCTTGCTAAACGTAGAGGTGTTCCAGCTATTCAAAGTTATTCCTATTACTTTTAAACTAAGGGAACAGTTTGCTTGCGTTGTTACGAATACTACATTTTTAGCTGTGTCACTACACAAGGATCAATACAGCGTTAAGCCGAAATTAGTTCATGCCTATTAACGAGTGAAGATAAATACCTGTGCAATAAAAAACATCAAATATTCAACCGAGATACTGGACCAGCTCAATGCGAACTTAAATTATTAAGCCAAGTGCATACACTACCCCAAGTTTGCAAACTCAAGATCATTCCCAGCTCCTCAAATACGTGGATTCAACTTCACAACAAGAATATATGGATCTACAATCTGCAAGAAGAAACGTCTATAAACATAGTTTGTGGTGACAACAGTTATCAAACTATTCTAACTGAATCTGGTTCTCTGAGGTTTAAGGCCAACTGCAACATAAGACAAGGCTCGTTGACGATCATGGCCCACCATCAATTTACTAATCGGATCGACCTTTCTTACCTACCATCAGTTGCCTTAAACTCTACCATCATTTTGGAGCACTTAGAACCTCAAGAAAACTTCCACAGTATGAAGATAGCAAACAATTCCGATGACATTGTTCAGCTTAAAACCACTCTCCTGCAAATCAAACAACAAAGCTCTCTTCCTCATCACGTTGACTCCACAATCTACCATGTCTCTGCAGGATCATCTTCATCTTCGGCTTGACAGTCATTTACTTCACCACAAGATGCTACAAAACACGAATATCACCAGGACCAGAAGCATCAGTAAGGAAACAACAACCCTTCCCAAGGACCATCGACTTTCGACTTCAAACACGCCGGAATACAATGTCTTGAAACCTCAGTGCTTTCAACGGCCGGGAGTATGTCCGAACAATCAACTTTCATCATCAAATATTGTTCCTTACATTAAAATCATTCCGATGATATTCAATTCCTATGTCTGCAATTGTTCCCGCACGCGCAATCGTGAATTCATTTTTTACCTATCTCATAGAATAACTCTAAATGTAATTGGAACATTGATTTCCTGTTTTTGCATATTTTCTTTACGCGCGCGAATCAATTACCAAAATTCGCGGATCATTTTTGCTGACCACATGGCGCGTGCAGTAAAAGTTCATAAGAAATATATGACAAATAATTTGCTTTGTAAAGCAAAAATAATGTACTAAAAGATCATGAAAATTGTCAATTTAGTATTATTAAAGTTGTGACCAGAAGAAGCAGTTGTTCTTATTAGAAAGGTAACAAATCAAAAGGGAAACCTTGAATGTCCAAAAATTCAAAACAAGGTATCTTTGCAAAAGGTACATCTCTGTATCAATCGAGACTTAAACATTTTCACTTCCATTATTTTCCGTGATTGTAAATTAGGTGGCCTAACACGGACAGAAAGTATCCAGGCAGAAAAACCATGATATAGTAGCCGATTCAATGCTTGCTCATTCCCTTTTTTGTTAGCTATAGCAAAACCCTAAGAATTTACCAAATTGAATTGTTCTTATGTGTTCAAATACTCTAGTTTACCCACTGATGCTAATTGATGTTTCCCAGAAACAACGAAATGTATCACACGTGCTTAATTAAACCACTGCTGGTATATTGATATGTTCCTATTGATTGAACTATTTGCCCTTTTTTGGCGAACAATCGCCATTTATGCTCATTCTTCGGAACAATGTTGCAATCCTGATATTATTTATTACAATGCATTTCCGAATGTACAATAATAAGCTCATCAGACTGCTAAACATATGGTCATTTGTGAAGTACCAATAACTGACCCAGAAAACAGATTGCGTTCGATTTTCAGCCAGACATATACATTCATTCCATTCTTCAGTAAATCGAACGAATGCCAATTAAATCTGCAATACATCACACTCTCTTCCTCCCATTCACCCTCAATAAATTCCATTCATTATAATACACCGGCCGGCGGCCTTTGGAGATCACATTCGACTTCTTACAACAAGAGTCACAAATGTTGGGTGCCTTGCTGCGATTACAACAGAATTACAAGAACAGCATTCTAACAACAAAATCGAAACTATTGTACATACGAGTACCTACTGAAAATGTTGCGTGAAATACCAAAACGTTGCGATGTATCTCCCATACGCCGAATGATAGATGGTGCAGCGGTCAACTATAAAATGACGCCTACACTACTGTGGACTGTGGTGAGTGCCGCCAGTCGAAAATTCATCCAACAACATTGAGTCCCTAAGCCTACCACCAGCCAGAGCCTGCAGATACTCCGAGTTCCAAGAATGCAAAGTCCTATCTATCCACCAAGTTGCGCTATCTGAAGTCAATCGCAACATTTTCCACACTCCTGGATGGAGGATAGTTGGATCCGTTGGATGATAGGTAAATGCATGCCAGAGGTATTAATAGTGTGGGGAGTATCTATTGAATAAAACTTTTGCTTCCTCCAACGCTCGCTCGATGCCAATACAATTTATATAGGTGAGAGCCATTTATCAATGACTTAAATATGCCGCCCCATTTTATTGTTTGCGTGCGCGAGACGTATGGTGGCGGGCGGCGATAGGGACAGCTCCGCACGCTTATCGAAGGCGTATCATTAACTACTTTTAAGGATTCTCCACTTCAATAGTTTATGGACACAGTAGCCGCGACAACAATGCGAAAAATTGCTGAACGTACCGTGTGAGGTGAAGATGAACAGTGGAAGCGATTTCGATGGAATTTGCTGGGTCGAGAGTATTTTCTATGCTTATTACTGATTATTGTAACAGCTAACGGGATCCATGATAGCGGGTTAAGTATTCGCATTGCTCTGAAATCAAGGAAGAATGGACATTGTGAAATAAGTACGAGCTCTAGATAATTTTATTTTTTTGGCAGTTGGGAAGGCGCAGGAGGAATCCGCGGAGTCGTCTTCAAGTACAGTTTGGAACGTGTACTATCCGCAGGAGTCGCGACTGTATCTGTGAAAGGAAATAAATGGTTGCGACATTAGCTGTTGACTTATAAAGAGGGCTTAGATTTCCATTGATACTCTGCCTCTATTGTGTTCCGTGTATAGAAGCTGTTTGATACACTTTGTGGTGAAATTGGCACCCGTTTTTCACATTCGGTGGATTTCCTGAGGCTGCTAAGTGGTCTGGGTTTGACCATTTCCATTGAGATTTTGCGTAAATGTTGGCGAGCTGCTTGTGAAGGAGCTAATCATTGTTTGGTTTGATAATGCAAACCCATTTAAACACCCATCATGATGAAATTCCAGACTGGAATGTTTGCTGTAGAGGTTACGATGGGTTAATTTTATTCACATGTGGTAATTTATTACATTCGTTTGCGTTTTCATGTTATTTTGGTAGCAGGTTAACAAAAGGTGTTGGCATTGTGCAACAAGGTGTATTGGGATACATTGTAATAGATTGAATTAGCTGAAATCTTTCATGAAATTTTCGAATGAATGGTGGGACTTTAAAATGACTTCAATAAGAAGAGTGGTACTGAAATTTTTATTTTTTAGAAAGTTTCTTTAATATATAAGTGCTGACGAACGAAATGCTCTTGAAGGGTACTATTTTTTGGGAAGCGTCCCTCGCATGTTTTCAAGAAAGTCGAGGTTGCGTTCAGATTCCTCCAGGGATAATAAGTAAACGACCTTGACTTGATCTAGACTTCGATTTGGACGACGGACTGGAATGAATGCTTTAGGCTGCCTAATGTAATGATTTTGACCTAGCTGCTTTGCACGGTACGGAAAAAATTGTGCTTTAATGGCTCCAATTCAACTACTATCTCGTCTCAGTCCCGGTAAAACTTTTTCAGGTCTTGGGGTACGTTCGAATTTGGGACCATTTGGTTGGTGGTGTAAGTTCGCACGAGACAGACCCCCGATTAGCACTGGTCTGGCTCTGAGCATGTGTCCCCATGAGTGCTTCTACCATCTCTGGCGTGGCCTCGTTGCTCTGCAATTGCAATTGCAATTGCTGCGCCGCACAATTGCCCTAACGCACTATCGATGATACCAATGCGTTGATACCAGACATCAGTATCAGCAGCGCACTTCATCATCAAGCTTGTAGCGTGAGTGTTGCCAGCAATTCTTCGCAATTGCGAAAAAATTCTACACTTCTACAATCATCTTTTATCGTGAGTGCATCGTCCTTTATTTTGAAATCAATCCAGTTTTTCTCCTTCAATTAAATTGCCTGACTTATTCTCCTTCCGTTGTGTGTCAATTTGACCCGCACTTTTTGTGATTCCAATAGGTAAATAGCTGAAGACAAGCTTCAAGTTGCGGACGGTGGCACCATTAGTGATTTATTCAACGGCTCGAAAACGCCAGTGGAGTCGCCATTCTGACCAAACAATCCAGAATTATAGTTTGCATGGTTAGAGGTGCAAGGCAATTTCCATCAAGCAAGATCATGGGTGACCATGGTTCTTTCGATAGAATATTGGCAGAGTTAAATGTGGTAGTCATCGCTGAAGTAGCCAAAATGATAAGAGCCCCATCAGAAGTGAATATATATATGACCCTCAAATTAAAGTTGCTGTCTTTCTTCAGGCCTAAAGAATAAGAAAAACTGCACCAGCTATTATATGGCTTAGAATTAGATGAGGAATGACCATCTCAACTCCTACGTGGAGCTGATCTTTCCAATTAGGATAAGAGAAGGAAGAGGCACTTGATGGGCGCGGTACACCAGATCAGGGGTTCCAGATAGTGCTGACAAAAGGAGCGGAGAAAGCCGCAAAGAAATTCCTTCAAAAAGTGCCAGAAGGTAAAATTTGCACGGACGCCCAACAAGAAAGAATACGATGCGAATCAGGAGGGAACAAGCCCCGACGAAGACCCCTGAAGTAGGCACTGCTCATTAAACCAATCCTACATAGAGGTGCTGGGAGATATCAGGGGAAACTTAAGGCCCGAAGACACCAACATTGCCATTGAAGTAGTACGACCAACGTGGTCGAGCCACATACTGGTTGAATTTGGAGCAGAGGCTGACAATGACGAAGCATTCTGCGACGCAATAAAAAAAAGTCCTCGGCAAAAGCGCAACTATAGCCTCGCTCGAGCCGATCGAAATACGAGACATTGACTGCGTCACGGATCGGATCTGGTCAAGGTAGAAGAGATCATCAAAAGAGAGTTCCCTAGCGTGGGAAGGATCAAAGTGGGGCTGACACCAGAAAACCATGGCGGACAATGCACGGCCATAATTGACTTGACCGAAAAAGACGCCGAACAATTTCTGAACAAGGGTAAAGTAAGAATAGGGTGGGTTGTCTGTAGGATACAGCGAAGAGCAGCGCCTCTTCAATGTCTCGAATGCCTTGACTATGGTCACACCGCACAAGTATGCAAAAGACCCAATGGGAATTCCCTATGGTACAAATGCGGTGAAATGGGACAAAAAAAAAAGAGTGTACAAAAGTAGTACACTGTATTCTTTGCAATTTTGATTTTGGACACATCTTGGGGCTAGGAAAATGCCAGATTTTCCAAGAAGCCTACTAGCCAAGGCAAAATCAGAACTTCGATGATCCACATCCTACAGCTAAACCTACGTCACAGTTCAACCGCCCAAAATATGCTTGAGTGGTTTGCGAGGGACATAAAAGCTAAATTTTTGCTGCTGAGTGAGCAACACCATGATTAAAGTTCGGCATCATGCTTTGCTGATAAAACTTGTTCTGTCGCCATCTGGGTTCAAAATAGTGATTTCTAGGCGATAAACTGTGGATGGGAGGATGGTTTTGTATGGGTTGGGTGCTCAAGGACCATCTTCTTTAGTGTGTACTTGACGCCGAATGAATCGATATCATGTTTTCAAGCCAAGGTTAATGCTTTGGACGGCGCTGCCTCGAACGCAGGTGGCGCCATGCTCGTTGGAGGAGGCTTCAACCCTAAAGTAATCAAATGGGGCATGCCTCAAACAGATCCGCGGGGAAACGAATCCTAAAAATGGCCACAAGGATGGTGCTCGTCGTACCAAACACCGAAAATACACCGGTTTTCCATCGTATTAACTGTGAAGGAACCATACCGGACGTGACATTCGCTTCAAAGTCCGTAGCATGGAGGAAACACAATTCGAGAGTACTAGAGGACTACTTAGCCAATGACCATCACTGCATTGAGATGAACGATATGGTCTCTCGACGTTCATGCTCTTGGCTTTCTATAATTGGGTAAAACATTGGAAGGATAGACGTCGAGAGGCTCGTCGAAGTGCTCACAGCTGGTGAACCGCTGAAGGGAGATTCACAGGGGATGGAAGAACTCACAGCTCAAGACGTGGCTTGAAATGCTTTTATGCCCCGTCAAAAGCCCGGGCACGGTATGCCCCAATTGTACTGGTGGTCAACTAAAATCGCTGAAAAACCAAGGGAGTGTCACAAGCTTCGGCGTGAGGCTCAACTGGTACGGAACCATGAAGAGGCAGGCAACCTGGTGGCAGCATATGAGTTGGCCAGGAAATGGCTTCGCTAATTGATTAACAACAGCAACGCTAGCTGCTGGCGAGATCCAGTGGACAATGTGAACAAGGATCCGTAGGGCCTTGGCTACAAGCTAGTTATGCGGAAGCTTGGCGCCCTACGGGAATATTGCATGCAAGATATGGAAACTATGGACAAGATAGTGTGGACACTGCTCCCCGCCTATCTCATCTAAGGTGACGCTATCCACGGTAAAACAGCAGTTGAGTGCCCGCTCTTCATACAGCCGGAACTGGAAGAGGCAGTTCTTTCACTGAAAGTGATGAGGGCTCTAGGTCCATATGGTGGTCAAGCTGAAGTTTTGCAGCTTGCCTATAACAGTACATTCAACGCTTGCTTACGGGACGAAGTTTTCCGGGTACGATGGAAGGTGGTGAGGCTCGTGGGACCGGCCTGCATACCACCCGTTATGCATGCTAGACACGGCTGGAGAAGTGCTCGAAAGACCTTGAAGATTCACTGACACGGTTCGTGCTACTGGGAACTATCTCCTCGGCAGTACAGCTTTAGAGAGGTGGTGAGTGCAATCCAAAAGGCGGAGGCATATAGCCACACCAAGCGATGGATCGTTCTGTTGGTGACACCTGACGTCAGGAATGCTTTCAACTTCGCTAGATGGGTGGATATTCTGGATACGCTGGAAAACCGTTTTCAAGTTCCAGCATATTGAATGCAGCTTTTGAGGGACCGTCTAAAAGATCGAAGCCTGCTCTACGACACGACACACGGCCAATAAAAGTTGGAAGTTACATCGAGCATTGCTCAGGAATCTATCCTTGGTCCGGACCTGTGGAACGTGTTTTACGACAGGCTACTGAGACATGAGATGCTAGATGAGTGGTGGCTGATCGGCTATGCGGACGATGTTGCAGCTCTGGTCACTGGACGCACCACTGAACAAGTGAAACTTAGGCTAGGCATGCTAAAGCGCCAAGTGAGAGGTTGAATAACTGCTCGTGGGTTCAGTTTAGCAGTGGAGAAAACCAAAGTGGTCATCTTGACAAAAAACGGAATCCCTAGAGGATGATTAGTATTGGAGACAAAGTGATCGAATCGAAGCCAGCAAGGAAGTACTTGGGGCTACTGATAGACTCGAAGATGAGTTTTTTTGAGCAAACCAGGCAACGGCTGAGAAGGCTGCTTCGGAGGTATCGGCTCTGATTCCACTTATGGCTAAAGTAGAGTGACCCTGCCCATCAAGAAGATGCCTCTTGATGAGCTACTGTACGGAGCAGAAATATGGGGCAAAGCTATCAGTAAGGAGGTATACCAAAAACGCTTGGCAGAGATACAGAGAAGAGGAGCACTGAGGATTGCATCTTTGTATCTAACAGTCTCTAATTTGGTGCTGAGAGAGATACCTGTTGCCTTCCTGGCTAGAGAGCGACACGCTATTTACCTGCGTTGAAATGAAAATGCGAAGGAGGTGGTTATCCACGAGGAGAGACTGCGCGCACTCAATGATTATTAGCAGTCTTGGGTGAATTGCACGTAAGGAAGATGGACTGCGAAGGCATATAAAACTGGCTTCTATCTGACCCAGCTTTTGAGTCGGCATGGGTGTTTTTAGTCCTACCTTCACAAGATTGGTAAGTCACGTTCTCACGTTTCCCGCTTGTCGGTATTGCCCAAGCAAGGAAGACAGTGCCTGCCACACATTTTTTGCGTGCACAAAATGGGACAGGCTGCAAAGGGATCTCTACAGGGAGATGAAAGAGCTCACCTCAGATAATTTAGTCGCGGTGATGCTCGAACCAGTTGACAAATGGAACGGTTCGGGCAGTTCTAAAAGAAAAAAGGGCACACAGCAGCTGGAGGCGTTGAAGCTGGGGAGTTGCTTATCTGGCATTTCGTCTGCCCCTCTCTCCTCCCGTAGAAGAGGGATTCCCTAGCTTGGAGCCCTACGGCGTAACAAAACGAGACCTGGCCTCAAATAATGTGTCAACTGGTCTCAGGCTGGGTTTTCGAGTTGACAGGGGAGGTATTTAGTCGGTAGTCTAGTCACCTTTTTGCAAGCATTGAGATCCCATACTCTGTGCGTAAATGGCATTCACCTTCCAACCACAAAAAAAAAACAGAACATGTTATGACTAAAAAAGTGGATCATGGAGTTCAATATTTCATAGCCCCATCAGACCCATCGGTAGCTGGGCGCCCGTTAAGACTTAAAACAGAGAAGCTTTAAGCCTCTAAAGCAGAACTCAAATATCAGCTAGATAAAGGTCTCTGCCAGTCCTCAAGTAGCCCATAATTGAACCTGTTTCGTCTCGTGGCTAAAAAGGACGGTTCTTGGCGGCCGTATAGAGATCATCGGTTACTGAACTCCGTCAAAATTCTTAGTAAGTACCCAATACATCATATTTAGGACATGACTATCAACCTAGCCGGCGATTCGGAAATTGACCTGTAGAAGGTATCACACCAAATTTCTGTAGAAAAAAAAGGCATCCCTTAAATAGCGGTGGATATACCGTTCGCTCTGTTTGAGTTCACGATAGTAGCTTTTGGCCTACGCAATGCAGCAGAGTCTTTCTATCGGTTTACGGACAACGTACTTCGAAGTTTTAACTTCTGCGTATGTTAAATTGATGAAATATTACTCGTATCAAAGTCATAAGGTCAACATCTGGAGTATCTTTGCCATGTTTCCGAATGTCTGAAACACTAGTATATTTAAAATCTTACGAGCCACTCAGGCTCTTGATAGATGTATGCAGTATAGCAGATGCCTGAACAGCAGCTCCACCACGTCTAGATTGACAAAATTGGCCCACTAGCTCCTTCGTAAGGCTGTAAGTACTGCCTAACGATTCTTCTTTTTCTTTTTCGTAGCAAGACAGCCCCTTTTGGGTCATCGGTTCCTGCAAAAAGCGACTCCAACTGTCTTGTTCAATAGACCAGGTCCTCTAGTTCCAAAATCTAAGCAGTGATGAAATGTATTTACCCCTGATTCTTTTCGTCGAACGCATTCTAGCAGCCATCATTGAGCCAATGATTTCAAACGACGTGCGAATGCCAGAGCGTCCTTAGAAAAGAAGAGTGGGGAATTCTGCAGGACGCGTCAGATGTGTGAGTGGTAAAAAAAATGTAAGGAATGTAGAGAAGTCAATGATCGCTGCTGCGATCACTGCTGAAGTGAAGAAGCAAGGGTCTTAAATATCAAAATAAACTCTGCAGAGAAAACACTGAACGATGCAATCATCTTGGACCAGTTGAAAGAAGAGCAGCTCTACCGTAGGACGTAATCGATTGTGAAATGCACCATTGCGAGGCAACCCGAAATGGTGCTTTGCAGCTTGAGGATTTTCTAACTCGAATAAGCCATTTTAAGCACAAATGGCTCAAGACAGAGAAAGAGCAAAAAATCAAGCTCCCTAGAGGCGCAGTAGTCTTCTCTACGCCGAATAACAGCGAAAATGGGCTTGCAATCCATCTCAGGGGGATCGGGAAAAGCGGAGGAGGAACAAGTAGGACCCAATGAAGGTTCAAGTTTCATCAGAGGACGGCTTCTAGGTAGCACTATCTAAGGCGAATAAAAAGGCAGTCAAAATAACTACTCCAGGAGAAGAAAAAAGTAAGCCTCAACATATGAAAAACATAGAATCCTCAGATGCTGCTCAGGAGAAGAAAAATAGGAGCTAGCGTAAAACTACTAGTCAGGCAATACTGGTTGAAGACACCGACGGCAGATTGTATGTGGATATTTTGTGAGACGCTAAGGGAGCGGTGAAACCGGAGGATATAAAAACTGCCATAAAAACCATACGACCGGCTTATTCAAGTGACGTATTGATAGAGTTTAGACCCGAAGCCACTTATAAACATGCATTCTACGACGCAGTCAAAAATGTTCCTGGAGAGAAGGCAACCATAGCATCACTTAAATCTGGGGCTGCTCTCCACATGAGAGATATTGACTATGTTACAGATTTACCTGATATAGAAGATGCCTTAAAGCAAGATTTTCCTAGCCTGAGCGGAACAGAAAATAGGCTGACCAGTCCATATAAAAGGGGTTAGCCTATGGCCATTGCCGGTACCTCAGAACAAAGTACCAAATACCAAATAGAAAAAGATAAAATCAGAATTGGTTGGCTTTTTCGTGGGATAAGGCAAGGAGTAATCTCTCTTCGGTATTTCAGGTACCTCGGGTATGAGCATACTGCAAGGACCTGTAAAAGGATCAGCAAGAGCTCCCTGTGCTGGAATTGTGGTAAAACAGGGCATTAAAACAATGAGTGCATAGGAGAGATACACTGTTTTCTCAGCCAAGATTATTATTATTTAAAATACGTGCTAAGTATAGGCAAACGCCAGGTTTCTCAGGTAGCCCTAACCAAAGCCAAAGTACTTTTGCAATGAGCCGTATTCTTCAGATTAATCTACATTTGAGCACACTTGCTTAAAATCTACTCCAGCAGTTTGAGAGATAGTCAAGCTGACTTGCTACTCCTCAGTGAGCAATACCACAATCCAAGCTCCGCAACATGATGTCCTGACAAATGCAGTACTGCCACCATCTGGGTTGGAAAAAGCGCCCACTTCAAAATGTAGCGTCAGGGGTGAGAAGATGGTATCGTTTATGTGCGGTGCTCAGGAGCTTCACTTTTTCATGTATAGCTAACACGAAACGATCATTTATCGTCTTTACAGTTTAGGCACAATGCTTTAGAGGACACTGTTTCGAGCGCAGAGGATCACGTGCAGGTTGAAGGTGACTTCAATGTAAGGACATTTGAACAGAGCGAACCCCGATCAGATCCAAGACGCAAACAGATCCTGGATATTGTAGCTAGAACTAGGCTCATTGTGCTGAATACAGGCCTCGTCATTACTTTTCGTTGACTGGGCTACATTGGAATCATTCTGAACGTGACATTTGCTTCGGAATCCTTTGTAACAAACGTTAAAATTTGGCGAGTTCTAGAAAACTATTTTGCTAGCAATCACCAGTACATAGCACATGAGACCTATGATGAAAATTTTCGCTGCCTTCCATGCATCGATGAAACACTGAGAAGGTGAACGTGAAAAAGTTTTCATCCTTACTACCGGAAATTTTATCAGGGAGGGGGGGACTAGCAGCTAACGATGTAGTGAACTCAACTATGAAAATCATAACATCTGCCTACAAGCCTTCCATCCTGTACCTGAAACCCCGGCACGCTAGCTTCTAGTGTACTGGTAGTCCTCTGGAATTGCCAAAAAGTGAAGAGAATGTCACAAGCACCAACGAGAGGCTCAGCAAGTATGGTCCCAAGAAGATGCAAGTTGGCTAGAAAATGCCTCCGCAAACTCATTAATAGCAGTAAGGCCAACCCCTGGCAAGAACTAGCAGACGACATCAACTGGGACCCCTAGGGCTTAGGCTTTAAGCTAGTCATGTGGAAGATCGTTGCTCAAGGATTACCCTACTCATACAATATGGAAAAGTTAAACGAGATTGTGCGGGTTCGCTTCTACATCCATCTATTTCATATTGAGGCTATCGACAACAAAACATCAGTGCAATGCCCACTCTTCAGAAAAACGGAAGTGGAAAAAGCAGTGTTCTCATTGAAGAAAAAAGGCTCAAGGACTAGACAGAATTCCAGCTGAGGTGCCGCAGATAGTTCACCAATTTTTTCCTGACTTCCTGCGTGGTTTGTTTAATGCTTACTTGCTCGAGGTCTAAGTTTGTTGGATCAAAAGGTGATCGATCTGATTTTGTGTGTTGTCATCTAGTGATACCCAGATCATTTTATAAACGCGTCAATGTGGGAGGTAAGTCAAACATTTGACTAGATTTCTGCTACATGCAAAGTGAATCAGGCACTGGGAATTGTCATTTTTTTCATGGTGGAGGCTTTATCCTCCAGTCATTCCCCAATCAGATGGCTCATTGTCAACCTTAGCATTGAAATTACCCAGAATCGACTAGTCTTTCCAGGTGATTGTAGAACGTTTTCTTCGTTTCTTTGTCCTTTTCTTCAGTCGGGGTGATTCAGCATACGTTATATTGGTGTCAATGGTTACCGCTTCCGTATAATTTAGTCATAGTGCTGGGAGTTTCGAATTTCATCTAAAAGTCACTTGAGTCCGGTTGAAGGGTTGGGTCGATAGGTTGTTGTATCCTTTTGTTGTTGTTATCCGTTGCTGTGATAACGGCACTTGTCTAAATATGTCTGCTTAGGGTCAAAGGCTAGTTTGGTTAAAAACCCACAGTGTCAACAATTCCTATTGAGTTTGACGGACGAACTATGTGGTAATTGTTTTGCTAGTTTCATTCGTGTATAAATCAATATTGAACCTTTTTCGGCTTCCTCCCCATGAATCTGTTGTTTCTTTCGAGCTCACGTCGGTGCATGCTGCTTTCGACATTTGCTACTGCTACCATTGTCTATTATGTTGCACGTGAATTGTAACCAATCTAGCTACCTTAGTTTATTTGTATGGCATTGAAAGGCAAAAATAATATGTGGCTTGCTTTTAGTAATATTACAGTTAATAGTTTTAGCAATTAAGGTAAAACTTCCTACCTTGGCTACAACCAAAAATTAAATCAAGTGCGGTTCAGTATTGCCTAGGCTGAAATGTTACAAAATTGTGCATGGTAGTGTTTGGAGTGAGCAAAACTAAGAAATCTCAATGTACACTCGTAATATGCTGTTAAAACTCGTTTAAACGTTGACTGTATTGAAAAATCGATCAAACTTATTTTAATATTCATGTAAACTGTACCGATCGCAATGTCACTATTTTGTCACTTTCGGTTATCACGTCGGGGTCACCAAATGTCTAATTCAACTTTTTGGTTTCAACTCATTTATTTTTGTTCATTACTTTGATATATCACTAAGATTGCCTGAGCGGATCCTGCAAAAGCCTTGGAACAGTGCGTAAAAGATTTGGAATGGGAACATTAAAAAATTATGCTAACACCATGAACATCCATTTTAAACTGGGATTTTATAAGAAAAAATTATAATCTATCGTAGCAAAATATGGTGATTCACATTCACATGCCATTATACGCTCTATATATGATGCCTTATCTCAAGTGACGAACTGGCAGATGCAATATGACACGGTAAGTGGCTTGTGGAAATTCACAATGATTACTTATGGTTGGATTCTTCACATATTTGAATTTAGAAAATTTTATGGTTTGGGAAGACTGAAAAATGATATGAATTTGATTATTTTGCAAGTATTTATTTAAATTTTAGGATAGATTAATTTGGAAAAGAAATGTTTTAAGATTTGAAGCACATGGTGTCAAATCTTTTTTCACCTAGCCATTTGGTTTCTTGCTTTACGAGGATGTTGATTCCATGTTTAATTTTTCCCCTCTTGAAGTTGTCGCTATGCACCTGGTCTGTTCGATAATCTAATATTCTGCCGTTGCTGTTTATCCAATCCAATCCAAAGCTTTTGTCCTAGTGTTAAGTTAGTCCTTGAATATTTTAAAGTCAAAAAATTAACCTTGTCGTCTAGCCTGAATGAATCTGGCCAAATTATGACGTGCACCAAAGAAAAAGCTTCTATGCAGCAAATAAAACCTAAGTTCGGCCGAAAGGTCCAGTCAAAGTAGTTCGAACAGGAAGTCCTCGTATTCAAATAACGCCAGCCAAAATTCAATGGCGAATCATTATTCTTATATGGGTCAGAACCTTCTGATCCCGAATCTTTAATTTCTTGCAGTACTTATACCAATTTCTTAAAACATAAAATGCTTAGTTTATTTCTTACTGCCCTCATTAATCAGTACACAGTATGTGTATTCTCGTAGCCCACAAATCAATTAACACATCATATGTCTTCATATGCGTTTGTTATTCAACATTCAATAAACCGCACAAATGCATATGGTACGTAACCTTTTCTCTAGGTCATAAATTTCTAAGTGCGTGTTCAATGATCTAAGAATGTATGCACGCACATGGCAATATTTCTGTTTATCTTTGGGAATGTGGGAGATAGTGAAAGCGAAATTGTTGAGTGCTGATTAATGAGATTCTACATTTCAAGTGTGTTCCACTTATTGGTTTGTAATATTTTTAAATGTTTGTATGTATATAGATTATAATGAACGATTGCATGCATGTTAATTAGTATATAATTTATATTTAATGTATTTCATATTGAATATTTCTTATATATTGAATGCATAATTGAATGAATGTTTTAGATTATCTGAGGTCATTACAATAGTTCCATTACCAGCTAATAATGTGGAGTATCGTTCTGTCCCGATCTATCCCATAGTATATACATACACATTATTCGTAATGTAACACAAAGTGTCAGAAAGAAGTCAGTCAATAAACTGAACTCATTAAGATCGGTCGTCTTTTAATTAACGTGCGAACACTACATGGTGGCAGCGGTGTCGGAAAGTAGAGAAAAGAAAAATTAGGTCGTTCGCTGAATATTAAAATCAATAAAAAGGTAAACGATTTGGAGCAACAGCCTGCGGCGGCGGGTTTATCGGGTAATAACTTTACTCTTCAAGCGCCGGAACATTTTACATTTAACCCTTCGGATTGGCCACGTTGGAAACGGCGGTTTGATCGTTTTAGAATTGCTTACGGGCTAAACAAAAGAAATGAAGAGGAGCAGGTCAACACCTTAGTCAACCTAATGGGTGATCAGGCAGATGATATATTTCTGTCATTCAATCTTTCTCCTCCCGACCAAAAGAAATACAATTCCGTCATAAGTAAATTCGAGAATTTTTTCGTGTTGGAACATAACGTGATTTACGAGTGGGCAAAGTTCAATTCTCGATGCCAATTAGAAGGAGAAAGCATTGATGACTTTATAACATCGTTATATTTGCTTTCTGAGAACTGTTCATACCCAAGCTTGCGTGAAGAGATGATACGGGATCGGTTGGTGGTAGGTGTATGAGACAGAAGGTTGTCAGAAAGGTTGCAACTAGAAGCAGACCTAACGCTTGAAAAAGCGGTACAAACGGTAGGGCAACACGAGGCAGTGAGACGGCAGCAAGTAGATTTGGCAACAACACCTTTTAGTGCAAATGCAACAACCGTTAATATTTTGCGTTCTCATAGACCAAAGACGTCATCATCATCACCTTCACTCAACTTCAGACAAAGCGTACGAGAGACTGCAAAGACTAGAGAATGTCGATGCCCATGGTGCGGTTCAAAAGAGTAGCACAACAAACATAACTGTCCCGCTAGAGGCAAACAATGCCGTTTCTGTAAGAAGTGGAACCACTTTAGTAAGGCTCGTCAAAAAAAATAAAAATCAACAACAACAAGATATTTCATGTCAAGAAGTAGACGAGACACTCTTCATAGGCACGATGACAGACGAAAACAATAACGATGAACGGTGGACCGCTAAAGTAACGGTCAACGAAAAGCAAATTAATTTTATGCTAGATACGGAAGCTCCGGTAGATGTCTTACTACTTAAAGAATTTAAAATAAATTTCCCTGACGCGAAAATTAATAAATTGAATAAAAAATTATGTGGCCCTTCTGGTGAACGTCTCGACTTTACGGGAATAATGAACTGCGTGCTTAAATATAGAAACATATTCTGTAAATCTGAACTTTACATTGTGAACAATTTAAAATCACCACTTTTGAGTTTGAAACCTTGCCAAAATTTGGAAATTATACAATGAATTAACACCTTTGATAATCCGAGTGTCGAAACAATTCAAAAATCGTTGGTAAATATCGAGAGGGAATATCCAAAATTATTTAACAAACTCGATTGTCTTAAGGAGGATTACGAAATCAAATTGCAGCCAAACGCGAAACCTTATGCAATTGCAACAGCTCGACGAGTCCCGATTCCATTAAAGGAAAAGCTCAAGGCAAAACTTGATGAAATGCTTCAGTTGGGTGTAATCAGAGGTGTAGATGAGCCAACAGATTGGTGCGCTCCGATGGTAGTCGTTAACAAACCCGACGGTGATATTCGTCCTTGCGTTGACCTCGCGAAACTCAACTTAGCCATTCAACGAGGTATACACCCGATGCCAGTTGCTGATCATTCACTGGCGCAATTGGAATGTGCAAAGTACTTCACCAAGTTAGACGCGAAGTATGGATTTTGGCAGGTAAAGCTATCTCCGAAATCACAGCTTTTTAAAACTTTTCTAACTCCATTTAGAAGATTCTGCTTCCAAAGGCTGCCTTTTGGTATTTGCACGGCCCCAGAGTTGTTCCAAAAACGAATGCAGTTGATTCTCGAAGGCCTTAATGGAGTCATCTGCCAAATGGATGACATATTGGTGAAAGGAAAGGACATACAAGAGCATGATCTAAATTTGCGTGCTGTACTTAAAAAGCTAGAACAGAATGTAGTAACCTTAAATAAATCTAAGTGGATGTGGAAGGTATCTGGAAGCCCGTAGCATACGCTTCGCAAACGATGTCTGACAGCGAAAAGATGTATGCGCAGATAAAAAAAGGAAGCTTTAGGCATCAAATGGGCATGTGAGAAATTCCGGAACTACATCGTTGGCATCCATTTTACAATTGAGATGGATCACAAGCCGTTGATTCCAATTTTTACTACGACAAACCTCGATGACTTGACGTTAAGGATCCAAAGATTCCGTATGAAAATGATGGGTCTTACTTTTAGCATAATCTATACTCCTGGAAAAGATCTTATAGCAGCTGATACGCTATCTCGACATCCTATCCAAGGAACAGGACCGGACGATGACGATGAAATCGAAACATTCATCAACAGCATTATTGAAGAGCTACCAGCATCAACTGACAAACTAAACACTATTCGGAAAGCCCAGCAAGATGATCCCATCATCAGAGAAGTAAAGGAGTATTACCAAGACGGATGGCCATATCGTTCAAAACTATCACAAGAAGCAAGGTTATTCTATAACGATCGCCAATATCTTTCAATTAATGGCCAATTTTTGATGCACGGTAAGAAACTTGTCATTCCAACGGCCTTACAACACGGGATGTTAGAAACGATGCATAATTTGGGAATTGTAAAGTGCAAAACCAGGATGCGTCAGTCTGTCTGGTGGCCTGGCTCGTCAAAACAGATGGAAGAATTTATTTGGCGCTGTGCTACCTGTATACAGTTTTTAGTTCCAAGACATGATACGCTCATCAGCTCTGAAATGCCAGAGCGCCCTTGGCATACCATAGCAATGGACCTCTGCGTATGTCATGGTAAGACGTTTCTTGTTATAAGTGACTACTTTTCCAGGTTCCCGGAGATAGTACATTTGGAATCACAGACTGCCAGATGCGTCATCACACACTTAAAATCGATTTTTGCGAGATTTGGCATTCCGGAAATTGTAAGAATTGATAATGGGCCCCAGTTTGCAACGGTCCACACATCAGAGTTTCGACAATTTGCACACTCCTGGGGATTTAAGCACATTACATCCATTCCTCGTTTCCTTCAAAGCAATGGATTCATTGAGTCGGCGGTTAAAATTGTTAAAACGCTTTTAAAGAAAAATAAAGATAATCCTGAATTAGCGCTATTGGAGTACCGAGCCAACCACTTAATAACGGTTACAGTCCAGCAAAACTTTTAATGGGTCGGAAAATTCGATCAACCATCCCGATGACGAGTGAACGATATGAGCCAAATTCTCTCTATATGGACAAAATAACAATGGCTGAGGAACAACGAAGACAACAACAAACAAATAACTACGATAAACGCCATGGTGTATGCAGCAGAAGAAACTTTAAAATCGTTGACGTTGTCTGGATTAGAGACATACATCAGTGGGGTCACATTGCAGCCAAAGCCGATAACCCCCGTTCTTTCTTTATAAAAACCAATTCTGGGGTTTACCGAAGAAATGTGCTTCATCTTAACAACGCCCACAGGAAGAACGTGCCATATATTGCCGAAGAAGTAACTGAAGGAGAGCTCGGAGCTTCAAGTTCAAAGCCTTCGAAGGGGGAGATGAAGGTGAATATTCGAAGTGAATCAAAAATGATCCCAACAACATGTCAACCTACAACATCTACAGACCACTACACGACAAGGGCAGGAAGAATATCAAGACGACCCGACCGTTTGACTTACTAATCAAAAATTACTTATGAATTAATATGTAGCTATGTAATTGTTTCAAACCAAAATATAATATTATTTTCATCTTTTTATATACATACCATGAATACATTATAACTCTATATTGATCTTTATATTATGAGGAAAGAAAATAAATGAATTAAAGTTATGTTAACATTAATAATTTACGGGGGAGTCGTGGAGTATCGTTCTGTCCCGCTCTATCCCATAGTATATACATACACATTATTCGTATTGTAACACATAGTGTTAAGAAAGAAGTCAGTCAATAAACTGAACTCATTAAGATCGGTCGTCTTTTAATTAACGTGCGAACACTACAAATAATACTAAGTGGAGCGTTGTCAACGCCTTGACCTTGTTAATGTTTGGTCCATGAGTGATACTTTATTTCCCACCTACCCCCCTTCTAGCACTCTCTTACCTCTCACCTAAGGACGTGTCCAATGCGGGCCTTAAAGCCCTGAACAGACTCAATACCACATCTGCTATCTATATGGGTAAAAATTTCGGTTCCTATTACTCAAGGATTGCAATTTTTTACCATGCCATTACAATTAACTTTGAAAGGAATTGAATGAGTAACCAGTTACAAAAGGAATCAACTCATCCCAGCTTTGGTTGGCAAGACATCCAAATCATATGCTGCAACATTAGCTTAAATTTTTTTTTTTGAATGTCATTGTTCTCACGTGCATTTGCTTATATAATAAAAATAATACTTTACGAGTTTATTATCATTGCTTTTTGTTGATCTACACAATACTGTTGTGTTGAGGTTTGTACCAAGATTTTAGATCTGGTGTACATTATACTCTGAATAATATTTTGAGTTTACTCAATGATGTCAGTATTGCGAAATAAAAGGGGCGGCTGTATGGGTCAGAGTAAAAGAACAATTTTGTCCATTTTCCTCAATTTATGAATCTAGTGTACTTCTAGTATGCTGAAATTAATCTTGAATACCTATAGATAAAAGTCTGCATCTCATGGTTTGGATAACTTTTTTGGAAGAGCTTACTCCTATATACTCAATTGGATATACATAATGATATTCATTTTCAAAAACTCGACACTAAAAAATCAAAATACCAATAAATGAAAAACAAGAACTAAGCGGTCCATATCAATTAGTCATACCTAAGAATCAAAGCATCACTAATCAACAGCATCTTGCATGCAAAGATGCCAGCAGTGAGAATATCTTGCAAGTCTTCCCCGCGCAATCTAACAAGATAAGTGAATTTATCGATTAAGAAAGTTGATACGGGCAAAAAAACATGATAAATAAATTTCCTCAACACCCAATCGATGTTATGCTTCGGAATCAGATAGTTACCATATGAGAGTGAGAATAGGTTACCCAAGAATGAATACCTTAAGCGCTAAACACATATTCTCAATTCTCATCCCTATACAACCACTAAACGTTTCTTGCACGTACCACATGTACATATGGTGTTGGTTATGCACGTCAAATGCTCTGAGGAGTTTGAAAATGCAATAAAAATTCACTAAAATACGATCCAAGTGAAGTGAAGTTGAAAAGGAATATTCGAAAGTTAATGGAGATACACTTTCCAGGGAAAAGCTAGGAGCGAAAAATTTTGTATCAAACACAATAAAAGTAAGATAACATTTGAGAAAAGTTATTTCTATGGTTTATTAGCATGTTAGCGGCAAGAACATAATTTTGTTATTAACTGTTGAACGATGTTTTAAGGCTAAACGTAATCGGAGATTGGATCTAAGGTATGGTATGATGCCTGGTATGTATGGAATTAGGGAGTTGTCAACCTTCTTCGAAAAGAGTACCACAAACACTCAAAGACTTTTGAGATCATTAAAAAGCATCTTAAGGTTCTATGACCACTTTTGTAATGATCCTTTATTTTTTTGAATACTTTTTGAAAATATTTTCCCAAATATACATCTCATAAAGGTTCGCAACCCCTACCCTTCCATCATAACCCAGGATGTGCATCCTTAGCAACATTTAACTAATGGAGTATGTTCACGTGTAACCATCAGAATCAGACCGCGCTATAGTTGTCCCGACCCAATGGGATCTTCTTCCTTGGTATCATGTTTATGATAAATTCAATTGAGCCACGTAGATATGTGAATATTTAAGTTATTATTAACACGATGCAAGTGACTAAGTCGATAGTCGAATGTTTCCTTTTTCCGTTTTCCATATTAATTAGTTTTCATGTTCGTGTGCTGGAACGGTTGCGATGTTGTCGTTTCAAGTGCAAAATTCGTGCTAATTGGTAGTCAACGTTGCTGGAGTCGATGGATGGATACGATGAGTTGGAAAATGAATCTGGTGGTGGATTGCAATCCTTGTTTTCGTGCTAGGATGGAAATATAAATTAAATATTTCAAATTGATGGCCAAAGTAGAGGCTTTTTGTTTTGAACTCTTCAACACATTGGAGTTATGATCGCGTGACTGCACTGGTGTTGAGAGTGATATTGAATAGTGCATGAAAAGTTGAAAAGAAAAGATTGAATGATTTTAAGACCAATAAAAAGGAATTTATTTTTCGATTTTAACATTTTTGTCTCTCACCTTATGCTTTTAAAAAAGTACAGGGTAAATGTGTTTAAAGTATATTCTGGATAATATCTATGAAATAACAATAAATGACACAACAAAATATTTATATTAAATTGGAACTGTGGATATACAGCATAACATTATAACCCTCCAAGTTTGGAAAATATAGAACGCTCGGAAGCGGCTCGGGAGAAAAAAACAAGTTTGGTAAACAGACCTACGCTCATGTCAGAAGGGTTTTGTATTCAATTTACAAAATGCAGTCACCAGATCGAATCAAATCAAGAAACATGCCAAGACGATTTTATTGGGGAAAATATGAAATACGAAGATCATACTATTATTAACAAAGTTGAACGAATTTTGACTTCTGAGGTTTTTGGTATTGTTATACTCATAAATATCTCCCTTGATAATTATTTCAAATGTCCATCCGCGGAACACACTTTTGATGTATTCCTCCCTCTGCCCCCACTGAAGCAAAAACTGACTGTTTAACAACTGTTTTGAAAAGCTCCCATGAAAACTTTCATTTCATACTCATATCGGCTTCGTTTGATGAATTTTTTTTCTTCAGGGGCCATCTCCTGTACTGTTATCATCGATTCATGGCCAATTTTTTCGAATCTTAGAATGGTTACAAAACCCTTTTGCTAGGAGCTCTCTCCCGCCTCCATGACTTGTTTCACTTATGAGTATTAATTGTAGGTACTCATCTTCAGTCATTCATTAAATTGAATCAAGTGTTCAAAGCATGCACCTTAAACGTTGAAGCTGGGAAAAATAACTCAAAATTATTCAATCTTCGCGTTTAAAACAGCCACTATTTTGTTTTACGATTACTTATACCATGAGCTGAACCGTTTCTCAAAGATATACATGACACCTATCATTCCTGAAATTTTCATGCAAATCCTAGCAAAACTGTAGTGTCTGAGTCGGTAAAAAGCGCATGTTGTTCCATTCCCATACAGGTATATTGCCATAGTAATAAATGCAGCGCATATTGTTCCATAGTAATACAGAAAAATTCAAACCGCTATAACTTTGCTAAATATAATTCAATCTTCATGAAAGTTCCAGGGTAGATCAATCTTATAAATAAACATCTACGTACTGAATTTCATTGAATTTAAGGGTACCGTTAAGATTTCATTCAAGAAAACATAAAATCGATAAATCATACTATTACTAACAAAGTTGAGTGAACTGCGACTTCTAACGTATTTGTTGTAGTTGTACTCACCAAGGCCTACTTCCCTGTTTTTTTTCAGATTTTTCGGATCACAGGTGTCCAATCGCGAGGGGGGGGGGGGGGGACAAATTTTTCGTGTATTTCCCCTCCCTGTGCGCCCTTCAAAGCAAATTTTGCCAAACTAAGACCTGTTTTGAAAAGTTCTCATCAAGACCTTTCATTTGATACCCATATTAGCTAACTTCAATGAAATTTTCTTTTCGGGGGGTCGCTCTCCTAAATGGGAGACCCCCCTTAATGACCTTATAAATTTTTTTTTGTAGTTGAACTTTCAAGAGATCACCACTTTACACCTACATCCAAAATTTTATGTTTCTAGCTTAAGTAAATTCCGAGAAAAACTGCTGTGACACACGGACGGACAGACGGACAGACGGACAGACGGACAGACTGGTCGCGAAACTAGTAGGATTTTGTAAAATTATTTTACAAAACCCTTAAAAGGAGAAGAAGCGAGAAAGCAACACTAGTCAAAGCCATCAACGAGCTTCAGGGAACCATGGGGCTGCTCTCGAATAAAATATATTGACTGTGCTTCGGATTTATCCGAGATAGAATATGCACTGAAGCAGGATTTTTCTAGCTTGAGTGGAGCAAAATCAAGCTGACCAATCCAAATAAAAGAGGATAGCGCACGGCCCTTGTCAACAACTCTGAAAAATATGCTAGACAGATTAATAGAAAAGGGGACAATCATAATCGGCTGCAAGGGGCTATAAAACGATCAAGAGGGACTTTCTGTGCATAAAAAGAAGGAGTGCCCAGAAAAGATACCCTGCTTCCTGTGCCGAGACGCTGAACCAAGGCCAGATGATTGGAAACCCGTTCCAGGTACAGGCAAATGTCGGGTTTTCCAGGAAGCCCCAAAGTACTTCTGCAATGAGTCATATTCTGCAGATTAATCTACATCGGAGCACACTCACTCAAAACCTACTCGAGCAGTTCACGACAAACAGTCCAATTGACTTGCTGCTTAGTAACTAGCACCACAATCAACGTTCCGAACATGGTATCCTGAAGAATCTGGTACTGCCCCCATCTGAGTTCAAAACAGATCCCACTTGCAAGAGCAGAGTTAAGGTCGAGGAGATGGTTTCACTTGCTCAGCAACTACACTTTTTAGTACACACCTAGTACCAATCAAACTTTTACCGTATTTTCAACTAAGGCTCAATGCTTTGGAGGACACTGTTTTAGGGGCAAAGGGTCACGTGCTCATTGAGGCAACTTTACTGCAATGGTAATTGAATGGGACATGTCCCAATTAGATCTGAGGGACAAATGGATCGGGTATTTGGCAGCTAAAACCAAGCTTCTACTACTGAATATAGGCCACGTCCCTACTTTTTGTCAAGCAGTCTGCATTGGAACCATTCTGGACCCGACATTTCCTCGGGAAACCTTAGTGCCAAAAGGCAAAAACTGGAGAGTTCTAGAAGACAAATCATTCTGGGTGATTTCATTAATTGATCAAATCAACCTTTTGATGTAGTATGTCAAAGACCAGCCCACTACAAAAATTTGACATCGAAAGGCTCCAAACGGCATATTTAACCAAAAATTTCACGGAAATCCTTGAGAACCAGCTGGCTCCCATCTTATAAGACGCATCGCTAAAGACAAGCAACGAGCTCTGGGTGGAAGTGGAAGAAGCTTTTAGGACCGTGGCAGAACAGACGATCGGACATCTAGCCTGACGCAAAGGGCATTGATTGGTTCGATGATGAGTGCCAAAATGCGTTAGATAAAAAGAATCAGGCGTACAAAGAATACATAGGTAGGAGAACCAGGACAACGAGAGAATACTATGAAAACTTCAATAGAGTAGGGAATAAGACAATTAAGATTAAGAAAAAAAAAATACTACGATGAGCAATTGAGAAGTCTATATGTGAGTTTAACGAGCAACAACACAACATCAAGCATAATAAGTAAAGAAAAGCCTAAAACGTAGTTATCAGCCGAAAACCACGCTCTGTCGTCATGAAATCGGCAATATCATTGATGATCAAACAAAGATTAAGGGCAGATGGCCATCATATTTTAAGAACCTCCTTAATCTTCCGCACGGCTCCAGAACATCGGAGCCTAAAGATGTCTGTAGAGAGCTTCCATTGGCCCCACGAACTCTGGATGATATTTGTTCCATCATCAAAGCACAAAAGAATAATAAAGCGCCGGGCATCAATGAGATTCCAGTGGAGCTCATCAAATATGGTGACAGTACTATTCATAAAGCTATTCTCAAATTCATCCAGCACATTTGGCAACAAGAACGTATACCGAAAGAGTGGAGCCAATCAATTATATTCCCTATCCACAGAAAAGGTGAGAAGCTACACTGCGAAAATTATAGAGGCATATCACTACTTTGTACGGCGTACAAAATATTTTCTAAAATCTTAGAAAATAAAATCGTATCATACGCCAAGTATTATTGGGGAGTGTCAAGGTGGTTTTAGTACAAGCAGATCTACAATAGACCAATGGGTCATAGTCACGTAGCTACTTGAAAAGTGCTGGAAGTTCAACATCGACGTACACTAAATTTTCGTCGACTTTAAGCAAGCGTAGGACAGTATTGATCATAACGTACTGTTCCAAATAATGCTTTGCTTTGGCATCCCAGCCAAAACAGTCTATCTTACCAAAATGACAATGACGACGACTACCTCCCAAGTTTGTATCAGTAACCAACTCACCGATGGTATTGACACAAATATCGGACTAAGGCAGGGAGATAGGATAGCCCCATTGCTATTCAGTTTGGCTCTAGAGTACGTGATAAAGAAACTACCTATTGATGCACGAGGCACATTACTATACAAGTCAAGCGATCGACATTTTGCCACGGTCATTAACAACTGCCAAAGAACTCTCCCTTCAACTCGACACCGAAGCAAAACTGGTAGGGCTACAAAATAATGAAAATAAAACACGTAGTCAAGGAAAAATACCTCAAATACACAAAATCTCACATTTGGCGAATACAGTTTTAAAAATATGAGCAATTTTATGTATTTAAGCGCCAAAATAACGAGAACCGAGAGCCGAAGAAAACAGCTCGCAAATAAAATATTTTATTCAGTTTTGACGATCTTGAAGACCAGCTGCATATACAGAAAAACAAAGCTCCAAGTATGCAAATCTGTGATAAGACCTGTGTTATGCTATGGGTGTGAAACATGAGCCCTAGCCCAAGCATCCGCAAATATATTGAACGCCTTTGAGTGATGGGTCCTGAGACGAATAATCGGAGCGAAGCTAGGCGGGAACCAATGGCGAATCCGATACAATCATGACCTCTATGAAATTTTTGATGAACTGGAGGTTTCAACGATTATAAGACTGCGGAAGCTGCAATGGTATGGACGAACAACGGATAGCCAAGAAGATATTCGTTGTGAGAACTGAAAGCCCGAACGCTGGTCTGACTTGATCGACGAAAACAGATCATCGCTGCTTGGATTGAGGAGTTGGAGGACGTGGTCGATGGACCGAGACAGTTGGAGGCGCTAGTTGTAGAAACCAAAGGCCCGAGAGGGGCTGCAGTGCTAAGAAGAAGAAGACAAAGAAGGATGTCATCTTGTTAGATGCGTTTGAAATCAAGCTTTCTCAGCAGGTAGTGGAGTGTCCGTTGCATGGTTTGGTTTGGTTTGGGCGTGGTGACTGCCATTTTGCAGATGTCTTCTGGTACTACCGGGATTTGATAAAAGGCCCACTGGAGGTCGAAGACCGAAAATACTGAACCGCTTGCCTCCTTGATCAGATCCTCGATAAGAGGCAATGGATAGTGGTCCGGGTGGAGTTGGGTATTTAGTTGGCGGTAATCTCCAGCACCTCACCAACGGCAACCGTCCTTAGGCACCATTTACAGGGGCCTGGCCTTTTGGCTTGATGAAGGTCGAATTATGTCTCATTCTAACAGGAAGTCAAACTCCACTTTTACTGCAGAGAGGCGTGGTCTTGCGAAGATGAATGGAACGTGCGTGATTATCTGGTGGAGAAGGGAAAAGTAAGCGATCAAAGCACACTCGCCGGGCCTTGGAGGTATGTTTGCGTGCTTTGCAATGATCTGCTAGTATGTTTCTCCAGTAGTGCCTTCCAAGGTTGCTAGCTTGGCCACGGTGCTGATGATATCCACTGACGCAGTCGGGCTGATGACGCAAACTGTAGAGAGGCTGGCGTGGTCATCCAAGAGGCGTCCATTTCGTAGATCAATAAGCAAGTCATGATAGTTGAGTGTATCAGCTCCCAGGATAGCTGTCTAGACGCCTGTAATAACGAAAGGGCAGTGAAATGGGTGGTGAAACCCAAAGTCCAGCGTGAGTTGCTGATTGCCGAAGGTGAAAATAAGCGTACCATTGGCTCAACTGTGAGCCAATGGTATGCGTCTGTGCTGGCAGGATGTCGAGCCATTTAATGCACAGTACAATGTCCCTTACTCGCATCCCAGCAAGGGAGCGTATGTGACGCAGCAGCTTTGATGGCCATCTATCTCTGATCTCGACACCTGTGAAGAGCTAGTGCTGCTGGGCATCGGAGGAATCTATCAAGCGGGAGATGATGGTCGCCTTGAGGCTCCTGTATTTGTTGAGCTCTGGCAGCATGTGGATGATGTTGGTCAACTCGGCGATTGTGTTGTGGTCAAATGACGAGTCTCTCGTGACCTGATGCACTGAATTGGGGCTCAACCTGGAAGAAACATAGTTCCGGGCAAGTGCGCCGGAATGATTGCAGCTTGCAGTAGCCAACACTGTTGATTCGTTGAGCTAGTGGCTGCTGTTGTTCAAATTGTTGCCTTTTCCATGCTGACTCGCTGTGCAATGGCAACTTTTGCTTCTGGAAGAGCAAGAGCTCTGGACTGTAAAGTATGGCATTAGCGCAGCATCATCGTCATCTCGTCCGAGCAAAATGCTGGTTTTACTTTCGGGGTCACGACTTTGGAGTCAATTTTTACTCTTTACTTGCACAATATCAATTTTACTCTTTATTTGTACAGAATCAATTTTACTCTATTTCTAGTAAACTTTTGATGATGAAAGAAAAACTGATGATAGGACTTGGTGGTTTGCCTAGGTTTTCTTATGTGTTTTGTCTTATGAGAACCTAGAAAAGTGGGCTCAAGTAAGTTCTCCTAAGTAAAGCGACTTATAAGGACCTAGATGAATGGATCAAGCCAATTTTCCTATTTTTAACGGGAAATTGGTTGCGTTACTGATGTTTGAACTCGGCGGCAGACGAAAATTTCTCCCAGACGAAGACAGTTCATCACTGCTCGGATTTCGAAATTGGTGGACGTGGTCAGTGGACGGAGACAGTTGGAGGTGCTATTTGCAGGAAGCGAAGGCCCAAGAGGGGCTGTAGTGCTAAAAAGAAGAAAAAGAAGAGGGTCTGCTTGCACCATGAAGAGTGCGCTTGTGTTGGGACATGCTGTACTGCTGCACATACAACACAAGATACTGCTCTAAGTCTGTATCAATTAGCGCAGGTCACACCATAAGTCCCTAACCTTGTTCGATGGCAAAATTCAACTCAAGAATGTGATAGTCATCTCCAAAATATATTGTAAGCTTCAATAGTAATTCACGTGCAGTGAATGCTGCCAATAAGTGTTCAACAAGATGCGTGGTTACAACAAAATCAAACACCCTTACAATAGCGTAACAAAACTAATTTGGTATGCCATTTTACTGAAAATCGCTTGTTTTTTACCACAAAAGCAAAATTCGATTGTGATTAGGCATCTGATTTAACTACGCTGGCCATAAGTCGACTCAGCGCCGATACTCCCGGAGCAGCCTTCTCACCCGTTGCCTTAATTTGCTCAGAGGAACTCATCTATGAGTCCATAAGTAGCCCCAGATACTTCAGCGCTCACTTTAATTCGATTAGCATGTCTCCAAAACTGATGATCCTTACTCTTGGGATTCTCTTCTTTGTCAGGATGGCCACTTTGACTTTCTCCAGTGCCAAACTGAGCCCGCGAGCAGTCATCCAGTTTCTCATTCAGCGCATTAGCATACATAATCTAATTTGCGCTTGTCCAGCAACCAGACCCACAACATCATCCGCATAGCCGATCAAGCGTAACTCATCTGGCATCTTCAGTCTCAGTAGCCCGTCGTATAACACGTTCCATAGGTCTGAACCAAGGATAGATCTCTGAGCAAGACCCGACGTAACTTCCATCCTTCGTTGGCTCTGTGTCGTGTTGTGAAGCATGCTTTGGCCCTTCAGGTAGCCCCTCAAAATGGCATTAGATGTTCTGGGACTTGAAGAGGGGTTTCCAGTGTATCCAGAATACCGACCCATCTAGCGGAGTTGAAGGCATTATTAACGCTGAGTGTCACCAACAGGATGATCCAGTGCTTGGTGAAGCAATGTGCCTCCACTTTATGGACCGCACTCACCACCTACGCAATCGTGTCAACGGTAGAACGTCCTGCTCTAAAGCTATAATGTTGAGAAGATAGGTCCCAAGCAGCACGTATTGTGGCAGTGAGTCTTCTGTTGTTAATTTTTCTAGCACTTTCCCAACCGTGTCTAGCATGTATAACGGGCGGAATACAGACGGGCATCCGAGATTTCCTTTCCCCTTACTGGTCAGCACGAGTCTTGCCACCTTCCACCGTACCATTAAATGTTCTGAACAGCAAGTCAGGACAATGGAAAAAGCCAAGTTGCAACACCTCAGCTGGAACACCATCTGGATCTGGAGCCTTCGTCGCTTTCAGTGAAAGGACTGCCTCTTCCAGTTTTGGCTGTATGAATAGTGGACACTCAACTGCTGTTTCACCATAGACAGCATCAACATGGACGATATGGGCAGTGAAAAGTCCCCACACTACCTCGTCCATCTTTTCCGCATCATGCATGCAAGGTTTCCGTAAGGTACCAAGCTTCCGCATAATTAGCTTGTAGCCAAGGCCCCACAGATCCTTGTTCACATAGTCTACTAGATATTGCCAGCAGCAAGTCTTGCTATTGTGAATCATTTAGCTAAAGCATTTCCTGGCCAACTTATTTGTTGCTATGCAGTTGCATGCCTCCTCACGGTCCCATGCTCGTTGAGCCTCACGCGAAGTTTCTGACACTTCCTTCACTTTTCAGCGATTTCAGGTGACCACGAGTACACTGGAGGGTTGCAGTGTCGGGTTTTCGATGGAGTATTGAAGCGTTGCAAGCAATCGTGATGATGCTTACGGTTGAGTTTACCACGTCTTGAGCTGCTAGTTCTTCCGTCCCCTGCGAATCTTCCTGCAGCGGGCCACCTGATGTGAGCAGCTCGACAAACCTCTTGATGTCCATCCTTCCGATGTTCCACCCACTTGTAGAAAGTTGAGAGCAAGAACATTGGGAGACAACAACATTGATTTCAAGCAGAATGCACTGATGATCACTGGCTGAGTAGTCCTCTAATACTCTCCAATTCCGTACTATGGACTCCGAGGCGAATGTCACATGCGGTATGGTTCCTGCACACTTAAAACATCGGAAAGTTGATGTATTTCTGGTGTTTACTATTACGGGCGCCGTCCTTGCTACTACTTCTAGGACTCCTTTTCTCCACGGATCTGTTTGAGGCATGCTCCTTTTGATTGTTTTAGCGTTTAAGTCCCCCCCAACGAGCACGTTGCCGTCTGCGTTCGAGACAGTACCCTCCAAAGCATTATGCTTGGCTTGGAAAGATGATATCGATTCATTCAGCGTTAGGTACACACTAAAGAAGATGGTCCTTGAGCACCAAATTTACACAAAACCATTCTCCCGTCCACAGTTTTCCGCCTGAAAATCACTGTTCCGAACCCAGGTGGCAGCAGTACCAGTTTCATCAGGATATCATTATACCGGACTTTTGTCATGCTGTTCCACTCAGCAGTGTAAGGTCAGCTTTCATGTCTCTCGTGAACTATTCAAACAGATTTTGAGCGGTTAAACTGCGGAGTAGGTTTAGTTGCAGAATGCGGGTCATTGAAGTTCTGATTTTGCCTTGGCTAGGGCTTCCAGAAAAACCCAGCATGTTTTTAATTCCAACACGTGCCCAAGATACGGTCTTGGGTCAGCATCTTTGCAAAGAATACAGTGTAGCTCCTTTTTACACTCTTTACTTTTATGGGTCGTTTGCATTCTTGTGCGGTGCGACCATAGCCAAGGCATTTGAAACATTGAAGAGGCGCTGCTTTTGCTGTATCTTCCAGATAACCCGTCCCATCCTTACTTTGCCCTTATTTAGAAATTGTTGGGCGTCCTTTTCGGTCGTCACCGAATGGCCATGCGTTGTCCCCTATGATTTTCTTGTGTCAGCCTCACTTTGATCCTGCCTACACTAGGAAACTCCCTTTTGATGGCCTCTTCTGCCTTGTCCAGATGCATGACGCAGTCAATATCCCCTATTTGGATTGTTGCCATCAGCACTTTCACGCAGGATTGCTCATCTTGGGGTTTTGCGAGCAGTGCTTGCTGCCGGAATCTTCGTCGGGGCTTTTTTCTCTCCTGTTTTGCATCAGGTCTTTTTTCTTGTTGGCCGTCCATGCCAACTTTATTTTCTGGCACTTTTTAAAGGAGTTTCTATGCGACTTTCTTCGCTCCTTTTTTTCAGCACTATCTGGAACCTCTGATCTAGTGTTCCGCGCCCATCAAGTGCCTCTTTCTTCCTTCTTTTATTTATCTTTCGATTGGGCTAAATGCTATTTTTTATTGATGCTTGATGGTGAAACTTTCCATTTAGACTTAGCCTTCAGTGCTTCTTTAGCCCTCTGCTCTTCATGTCCTCTTCGGCCTTTAACCAGCTCCTCCGATAATGCCCTATGCGGCCTAGGAGCTCCTTTAGTTCATAGAGCCCAATCTTTACTTCTTTGCTGATTTTTAGTGAGTTGTATGCAGACTGGTGTCTTTTTAAAACATCTCCCGCTTTTCGGATTAGCCTTTCTTCTTCATGCTACTGGGCGGCAATTGTACTTTTCCACCTCCTTTTTTTGGAGAGTTTATCGGCTTTGGTTTCTGATTACCTTACTTCCGCCACATTTTTGACGGTGATGATGACATCACACAACGGCTCTTTACTTGTCCGGTTACTCCTGTCTTCTCCTGCCGTCATTCCTTTGGGGATTCCGGAAAGGTCCGTTATTATTTCGGAATTTGTGACCCTTGCTTCAATCACTTTGGTGGTGATTGCAGCGGTGACCATCGAATTTTTGATGTTCTTTATATTTTCCATCTTCGCTCGAACGTCTGGCGCGTCGTACAAAGTTTTCGCTTTTGATTTTCAGGACACTGGTGTGTTTGTATCATTTTTTGCTGTGCCCGAACGCTGCTCCCGATGTGTTGTTAACATCCCTGCTGCATCCGCTGGTTGCGTTTTCATTGTTGTTATTGTTGCTTTCTTTTTTGCGTTTTTTCAGCTTTTTTAGGGGTTTTGACTACTCCAGTTTTATTGGGCTCCCCTCGGAGCCACTATCTCCATTTGTGTGTGTAGTAACCTTTCTGGTCTCATGTTTATCTTTGCAGAGCAGATAGATCATGCGAGGGTTGACACAAGCCCTTATGGGGACAAGTGCTCAGAGCCAGACCAGCGCTAATCAGGAGTCCGTCTTAACCTAACCTACACCACTAACCCAATGGCGTCAACTTTGAATATACTGCGCGGTCTGCCAAGGTTTTACCGGGACGCAGACGGTATGATAGTTGAATTGGAGCTATTCAAGCACGAGTGTCACCTTGGTACTACTGCCCAAAACAACTAGGTCCAAACCATCATAGTAAAGTCAAAGTTAAAAGTGCTTTATCCATCTGCCAGCCCAAATTGTCAATTCCAGTTCATTGTCCATAGCGTAGTCCACATTCAGTCATTACCTGTCATCCTAGGAGGGAACCTCAATGTGTTCTCCACATCCTCAGGTCTGTAGGAGGGGGGGCGCTCCCCAAAGAATGCTAGCCTCCAAGAGCGCCCCTCTCGACCGGCATTCCCCTGCGTGAAGAAGAAACGGTTATGTTGGGGCAGAACTTCCAAAAGAATGCTAGCTACAAAGAGTTTTCCTGTCGGCCAGCATTCTCAATGCGATAGTCGAATGACCTTTGTGGAATCTATGTTGGTCGCTTCCAATAACAGCATTTAACGGGTCGTAGAGCCGGTTGTGAACCAAACGCTCAAGCAACTTTGGAAGACAAGATATCAGAGATATTCGACGGTAATAGCATAGACACGAAGGGTCACCACTTTTTAAGATAGGTGTAATACAGACACTTTCCAACGGAAGGAAAAGGACTCACTGCTTAAGCTCAGTGTAAAAAGAAAGGATAAGGGAGAGGAAAGTTCAGCGGCACAAGATTTAACAAAAATATTTGGCAAACTATCTGGACCAAGGCTGATATTTGGAACAAGAGAATGAATTAAGGACTCAACTTCAAAGGGGTGAGTGCTTAAGGAGGGAATCGTATAAGCATGGTTTCTAACTGATTAGAAGGGAGTGAAGTCAACGAAAGGAATTACTGAGAAAATAAACGTGAAATGGCCAGAGGAGAACAGCGTTCCGCATTGCCCTAGCAGACGGTAGAAGGAACGGAAGACAAAGTTTTTGATGATTTAATATAGGACCAGAAAGGTTTCTCGTTATTTGTATTTAGGGAAGGTAATTTTTTAGAGCGATTTTGATTTTTTTCTTTTTGGCATCTGAATGCAACTTGCTAAAGTTGTATTTATCTTCAGCAGTACCTGAACACTTATACTCACGATGTTTCTTATGTAGTAGTAAGCCACGGCTTCTGACTCCACTTTCGGGCAGCCTGAAGAGGTGTGAATAAACAGTTAAGGTTATAGAGAAACGCATAAAATTTATTTAAAGCAGATTCATAATCAAAGTGCTGAAAGAACTGAAACCAATTAACAGACAAAAGTACCGTGTTAATTGCCTCATAATTCGTTTTGAAAATTAAATTCAGCAGGATAATCTGGTTTAGTAAGCATAAAGTGGTCGATATGGGGATCGATGAATAGAAGTGGATGATGCTGGGCAGGAGGAATATAAGGATATAAAGCAAGGGATACTGACAGATGATGAGCAGGGATATTAGAAAGAATAACGTCAAATAGATGAACATTGGTATTACGAACTTGATTATACTGCGACAGAGAGTAAAAAGAAAGGAAGGAAGTGATAGCCAAGGAAGATGAATTAGTAGAAGAGATTGTGGAAACAGGAGAGCCAGGCCATTTGATAGTGGGCAGATTAAACTCTCCGACAACAAAGATCTTACAGTGACGTGCTAGGAGATAGGAAGCAAGATCATAGAAAAACGACTCACATAATTGCAAAGAGGAATTACAAGGAGCATATGCAGATGAGATCAATATGGAGGCATTGTTAGGTAAAGTTATTTTCACTAAGACATACTCCGGGGCATGAGAAAAATAAAAATCAGTACAAAGGGAGCTGGACACCGATTTTTTAACGGCAACCAAGACTCCACCACCATGAGACTTATTTGTGAAGATGAAATCACGATCACATCTTCAAATAATATGGTTCGGTAAAAGTTTCAAATTAACAATATTTGCATTGAGCCACGTCTCAGAAAAGCAAATAACGGTATCATTACGAGGTTGGCAAGAAAAAAAGTGGTCTTCAAGCTTTGTCCTTAAGCCTCATAAATTTTGGTAAAAAATGGAAATTTGATTACATTGCTTGTAAGATCGAAAGTCTGAATTACGTACCACGATAATCTTTCGGTGGTCATAATCCAAGGTCACATGACGGCTGCGAATTCCCTGAAGGTCCAAAAAATTTTTCTTGCAACAGGTACAAACTCTTTGACCAGCGCGCCTCTGGACCAAATGCCCTGGGAAAGAGTTACTTTGAAGTCAGCATCAATATCAATTTTAAAGTATGCAAGATAACGCTGAGCATTCTGCAGGGCTTTCCAGTTTTATTTAGAATATAATTTTGAATTCGCTCACACGACTTACGAGATGCGAAATGGTAAATAAAGACCCAAAGTAGTGGAGTTACGAAATGGGGAGGCAGCAGATGTTGAAATCTAGGCTCATTTAAGTGAAGGCCTGACATGTTACCTGGTAGATCCTGAGGCTGAATTTCACCAGCAGTAGAAGAATCAGCAGCTGGCATGATGGGTAGTTGCAAATAATTTTTAAGTTGACCTCTTCTACTGTAAGACACTCGTACTCAAAACATTCCAGTACAATTTTTTGGGGGTCGATTTGTCACATATCACAATCATCACGAGTATTTTAATAATTATTAATTTCAAAATCATTGCCAGAATACTCGAAATCAGGACTGCCAGACAAAGTCACTAACAAAACAACTTTCACACTTTTCACCCCTTTAAATACCACATAAAAGTTACTAAAACTATAATGAGCATTGGACAGAACGGAACCAGTGTAAAAATCTTTTCCAATTTCCACACTTGCATTACTTAGAACATCTATGAGAATAACTGTTACAGTAATGCCACTTGTAATGAATGAGGTAGATATAAAAGTCCGTAAAGGTCTGCAGCGATGGTTTGCTGCTTCGACAAAAGAGTGTGGTAATATCTGATGAGATTTGACCTTGTCTAGGGACGCATGAATGCACTGGCAGGCTAGCGTTGCGAAGTCATTGGGTGGATTCTTTTCCCCAGCACAAGACTCACTACAAAAAAAGTTTGCATTCCCGAATTCGATCGACTAGTGTCAAGACAGAGGTAACCTACGAAGGGTTGATTTTTTCTATAGCCAGGAACACACTGGGCCGGGAGGAAACAGACGCACTTTAGCACAGACTTCGTTGTTACCGACGATACTTATGTCCCACAAATAAGAGTGGGGCATCCATAATTTGCATGAGTTTTTCCATCAAATGAGAAGTATAAACATGGTCAATTTATGTAATAGTATTATGTGATGGAATCAAATATATTAACACTATACCATAAAAGGGCATGCGAGCGGAAGGCCACTCTTCTCGGGTAAGAGCCCCTTTAACGCAAAAAGAAAGGGAGGAGTACACCCGATGGCTAGGTCATTTTAAAGGAGGGGCGGCAGTCGTCGCGGCTCCCATACCTGGTCAGGTTGAATGATAAATGGAAAGACAGAGCTTAATTTTAACTTTATTTAACCATTTCTTTCATTTATTTTGTTTTCTTTTTCAAATAACTGCTTGTTTGCATTAATTTGTTTTCCCCCTTTTTCTTTGAAAAACAAAATTTAAGAAAGGCTTAGGAAAATTAAAAATTTAAAAAAAAACAAAAGAAGTTAATAAAAATTTGAGAAATTTAATAATGATAAAAATTAGCAAGAGGATACTTACCCAAAATCCTCGCCTGGTGCCCGCTGATATATGGATAAATCATGCTGTTTAATTTTAATGTGGAGGAAAATTCCAAATCACACTTTTGCACTGCATTTAATCCAATTTCCCTCAACACGTATGATTTCGAGTCAATCTGCTTTGGGTCAACTACATTTACAAGTGGTTCCGTTAAAGCTAGTTTGTGGATTAAAATCATATCACATTTATACACGTCGCTCCATCCAGCTCCAGCAAGCTCTCCTGCCGATTAGTTCTCGGTTGCCAAAGTAAGTTACCTGTACATAACCTTCCACTGGCACTAACATGGATGACAGTAGTTTGGTTGGGTTTTTCCTATACTCCACTGAGCCACTCGGCTGTACACTCACGCTCGGCGACACACCGGAAATCTTTTCATAACTTTGCACCAATTTTGTCCAAATTTTGACTTCTTTCTACTTATTCCCCATTCTACACAATTTCTACCGTTACTTTCTTACGATGTTCGTATTTACGGTAGTTTTTGTGCGACTCTGCCCGACAAATTCTATTTTTCTTTATTCGTTGGAAATAAGCTTCGACATGAGAACTTTACCATCGCTGTTGGGAGTGACATTTGACCGTCCCAATGTTCAAACACATTTCACGTTGCCGAATGCAAACCAAGGCCACACACTCAAGAGAAATACGTTGCAGACCACTTTTAACAATGCTTTTTCAATCTATTTCCCGGGGTTTTCCAAATATTTCACAAATAAATCAGTGAAAGAAATGGCAACAAATGACAAACCGACACGGGCTCTTCTCTTCGACAGCCATCTCAAGCCGTTGCCGTAATTTCGGAATTGTGTAGTCGGCTGTAGCGAGCGAACGTATCACACACATATCCAACCGACTACGTGCGATTTTACCACGTACTGTTCAATGTAATATTGACGTACTACCTTTTGTGACAAAACTCGGTCGGGCCCGCGATCTTGCAGTTGATATATTTGTGCTACCAGCTGTTATTTTCAGTTAATCACCATATGATAACGTTCAATAAAGTTATTGCCTCAATAATATTCATAATCAGGTAACTTAGTCCTGGAAAAGAATTTCTGACATTTCATGGTAACATCAATTTGCCGTTGACGTGTTTGTGTGAGTTAACAAGTCGAACATTCACCGTATTGTTCAACAATTGCTATAGGCAGACTTCATATAAAGCCTTCGCATGCGTGCATTAGTGTGCGTCAAATGCGAAAAATGTGGCGCCAACTCCACCTTCTGGAACTTGCCAGGTGAAAGCACCCCGTGAAAAATTGTCCAGTGTGCGCTTATTCCACAAATTTTCCTATAAACTTCACGTTCAAGTTTGTCGGATAGCTTTTGGAATCGATTTTCATGGTAAAAATTATGTTTTTGGCAACTTAGCTTACACAAAACACAAAAAATTATGCAACACACAACGAGTCAAAATTACGCTCTGCGTTGCCCAATCGCGTAGTCCTCGAATCGATGTATTACAATCGCCGTGGTGTCCATCCTGGTGCGCAATCTTGAGCAGATTCCACGATCCGTCCAAATCTCCACATGATTTTCTCTGCCACACCTGTAAGTCCAAAACCGCTGCTAGCTCACTGAGTTAGATTGCATTCGCCAATGCAAAACATGGATGTTGTTGAAACATAAGGAGACAAATCAATAGGGAACGTTTTAAACTATAATTAAAGTTAAATTTGCTTTAATTTATGGTGAACTCTTCCTTTTTTTTATTCATTCCAAGCACATAAGTAACAAGTGGTTTCATGATTAACAGTTACAGCGTGCTAAGTTATAACATTCTTCGTTGGTTGTCGTGACAACGATACAAGTTAGAGTCGTAACAGAAGTAAATTGATTTGTATTATAAATTGGTAGGTAAAACAAATAGAAAAACCACTGGAAGATGGAGGAATGATAGAGTAGATGATTAATGGATAAGTGAGTGATCAGACTAACTGAAATTAAGGTGAGAACCTGCTGACCTAGATTGCTTTGAATCTCCACAAATTTAGTCCCAGCAAGCCTAATAAAAATTGAGGTTGTAACTTTGGTCCCAGCAAGCCTGATGAAAATTAAGGTGATCACTTGCTGGTTTAGATTGATTGGAATTGCCTGGTCTCTGGTCCCAGCAAGCCTGATGAAAATAAAGGTAATCACTTGCTGGTCTCGATTGATCGGAATCACATAGTCTTTGGTCTCAGCAAGCCTGATGAAAATTAAGGTGATCACTTGCTGGCCTAGATTGATCGGAATCACCTGGTCTCTCGTTCAATCAAGCCTGATGAAAATAAAGGTGATCACTTGCTGGTCTCGATTGATTGGAGTAGCCTGGTCTTTGTTCCCAACTAGCCTAATGAAACGGACTTCTAGAGCTAGGTCTGAATAAAGGCACTGATGGAACCATGTAAAGCTGTTCTGAGAAATGCACTCACATGTTTATGAGTGTTCAGAGAAGCTTTATTAGAGTTCAGAGCAGCTTCAAACTAGAACATGATACAAGATGTTTTGCGGAAAGATATTCACTATATGGCAGTTCAGCGCATACTGAAACTAAACACGATAGGGTTTTTCGCGGAAACGATTCTCACTTTATAAGGGTTCAGAGAAGACTCATTAGAGTTCAGAGCAGCCTTAAACTAAAACATGATAACAGGATGTTTTCGCGGAATTATCCTCACTTTATGAGGGTTCAAAGAAGACTCATTAGACAGACGAGATGCCAGGACGATGGTCGGAAAAAGGTGTAGTTTTAGTTTATCAACAATTCCGATTTGTTGATAGAGTTGTGGAAGGGAGCGATATGGAAGAAAGGAAGAGTAATAAAAAAGCTTCAGAGCAAACCCAAGAGTATGTGTTATGTGCGTGCCTCAAAAGGCTTCTAACATTTGGCAGTGCGCTGTGATATTTTAGGATGCATGAGGATTGGGAGACCCAAACTATAAAATTTAAACATGCTTATGGTCTATTTTTTCTTGCTATTTTTCTCAAAATGCACAAAAGTACTTTGATTTTCTAACAGATGTGATGTACTGAATCAGTGCTCCCATGTCCAAAATTTCAATTTGCAGATTGATAAAAATAGATTGAAAATTTAAATCATAATAAAAGATAAATAATATTATAACGAATATCAATGCAAAGAAAAAATTAAGTGTAGTGTGAAAAAAAAAACAATATAAATTTATGTTTATAATAAAAAATTAAAATTTTATAATTTACCAAAAAGTTAAATTTGAGTAATTAAATTTTTGAAATCTGCAGTTAAAATTTTGTGACAGTGTTATGTGGTTTTCCAGCAGTTGGCTTGTGTGACTGCTTGACTACTACACACTAATACGTTGAATTGCCGTGAAAAGAAAAATAGAAGCTGGAAGGGATACAATTCAGTGCATTTACTAATAATACAATCACAATTACTTGCATCCGGTGCTTTACGATTTCGTCAATGTAAATTTACTATACAAAATCTCTGAGAATTCCACAAAATCCTTTCGGTTTAGATGGAAAGCACTTTCGAATTTCTTTTCTTCAAGGAAAAACTCTCGTATAACCAATCAATCTGCGCGAGTTGTCTAAGACATTGCGCGACGATAACAATGCATTTTAACACTTTGTTCAATCTCAAGGATTACTCTTCAAAACAGTTATTTCGACTTTGTTCAGGCATTTTCACATACTTGGGACAAGGTTTATGATTAAAAAATAGGAAATTTTGTTCAAAGTTAATCACATTACTCCACGCATGGCATGCAAACACGACGAAATCAACAATTCTCTTCTCAACTGATGCGAACGCTTTGCTTATCTTGACGAGACTCCAACTTGCCGACAACGCTGGTTCGCTTGGCGAGCCCTCTGCAAGCACGTCCTCAAACGCCTTCACTGTTGGACTTGGACCCAATTCCATCGGATTTCCCGGTGAGTCCGAGACTGAAGCCCGAGCGAAATATTCTGAGCTCGTCAACGGCCGAGACTCACCCAGGTGCAATCACCGGCACTAGGTCTAGTGGCTCTACGGAGCAACGAGGACCTCAACATCTACCATATCGGTTGAAGTTGACTCAAATCACCAGCATCATACAGGGCTGGAATCTCAATTTTAGCGGATAACCAAACTCCATCATCGTCGAGGCCTTTGTTGCTCGGATGGAGTCACCAGTTGATCAGATGCTGACGGGAGACCACACGGTACTGGCCGGCTAGATTCCGATGTTGTTGCGAGGAGTAGCGCCTGAAAACTACTGACGCATACATGCCATTCCTCCATCCGTACTCCGTATGGAGTATCCTACCGTCAATATAGATGAGATGATACCAGACAAAATTCATGCCAGATGGCAATGACCAGACAAACCCTGCAGCCAATTTACAGCCGATATTTTAAGGCTCAACGACCAACTGATAGAGCATTTGACCAAAACCCAATTGCTGCGGGTATTAAAGCGTAGTTTACGGCCTGAACTTCACGCCACGTTGCGAACTCGAACCCTCAGGACATGGCGTCGCTTTTAAAGCCGTCAGTAGACAGAAAGGAGTTTGTCAGGATGATTCAGTGGGGAGGAACAATGGATGTGAATAATAACAAAAGAACGAAAATATTAATTAAACAATTTATTCGGCAATCAATTCACTGCGGATGGCGGACTTTGACAGACTCATGTCGAATGACAGTATCGTCGTCGGTGATGTTCGGTGTGCTTACGCTGACAACTCGGCCATTCCTGCATCGGAATCGGCCTCGATTTCGCCCTGCTGTCTCCGTCATTGGTTTCTTTGTCAGTTTCGATTTCCGGTGGTTTTGAACACCACGGTCGGTCCTTGTCAACGGCGTATACTGAACAAAACGGCTTTTGTGAAATTCGTAAACCTGGTATATCCTCGATAAAGTACCGGTCCTTGCCAAGAATGCGGGCGATTATATAGGGTCCCTTAAATTTGGGTTCCAACTTTTGACTCTCCCCAGTCGAAACAGCTTCGTTCTCAATGAGTACAATATCGGTAATCATATATTCTTTGGGCGAAGAATGCTTTTTTGTCAAAACGTTCCTTCCAACGCAGCCGCTGATTTTCAATATTCTCCAAAGCTGTATTTCGTTTAGCTGCTAGGTCCACGAGTACTGGTTCTGATTCGTTTTTGTTAATAAACTCGTCTTGCAGAACTGAGATAAGATTATTATTTGTCATATCTATGAGTGTAAAAACGAATATGATTTCGATTGGACTGAATCCAGTAGTATTATTCCTCTGCGTATTTATACTCCATTGCAGCGCGGGTAGTAAATCGTCCCAATCGTTTTTATTTTCGGCGGTCGTACGTAGATGAGACAATATGGTTTGGTTTGCACGCTCCACTTGTCCGTTTGCACGCGGAGTACGGACGGCAGTTTTGATATGAGTAATTTCATGTGACTTGCAGAACGCAGCAAATTTTCGCGACACAAATGCGGAACCACGGTCGGTTATAATTCGCGTACGCAAACCGAAATAGCTCATTATATCTATTAAAATATTAATCACGGGTTGCGTAGAGGTATTCCGGATGGGTTTTGCCACTAGATATTCCGAAAAAGGATCGGAAATTGCAACTATATACATATTGCCCCTTTTGCTACGTTTGAACGGTCCAAGGTGGTCGATATACAATTGATGGAATGGTATCGGTAACATCGATTCCGTATATAAACATCCTTCAGGCTTTCCTGAACGCGATTTATTGGAGCAGCAATTAACACACGAGTCTTTATAGTCTTTTACCACTTTACGCATTTTAGGAGACCAATAATTTTGTTGGATGCGCCCCATTGTCTTTTCAACCCCGAAATGTCCGTAATTATCTTAAAAATTTTGCACTACGCGTAGTCTGACGGATTTTGGTATCACCAATTTTAGCTGCTCGTTAACCCTTTGATATGAACGGAAATCTTTTAGTTCATATTCACTTTTGATTTGTTTAACACGTTCATCTTTTATTTTATTTTGAATAACGTTCACTATGTGCCGGAGTTGATCGTCTTTCAACTGCATAGTATAAATCCAATCGTCTGATCCACTTGTTATAGCCATGACGAGTCCTGCAACTTCAGGATCTTCGGGTCAGCTGGCTGAGTGCATCGACATGTGCAAGTCGTCGTCCGGGTTGGTGCACAAGCTCAGGATCGTATTCAGTCAATCGTAACATCCACCTGGCAATACGGGGGATCATTTCGGTTTTCGTCTTCATATGCGTTATCGCTGAACAATCGGTAACTACACGGATGGGTCTACCTAGAACATAAACACGAAATCTGTCTAGACTCTCGACCACAGCGAGCACCTTAAGCTCGTAGCTGTGATAACGGCTTTCGGCTTCAAAACAATGGTGGCTATAGTAAAAGACGGGTTTCCAATTCTTTCCATCCATCGACTGTAGTAATACACCAGAAAGTCCGACTGCACTGGCGTCAGTGTGTATTTCGTGTCGTGCATTGATATCGAACAGCGCCAACATTGGTTCGTTGCATAGAATCTCCTTGAGTTTCTGGAACGGTTCGGATTGGTCACTTCCTCATAGAAAGTGTTTCGATCCCCTCGTGTATTTTCTCAGCAGTTGAGTGATCGGTTTCGAAATCAGCGAATAATTGGGTACGAATTTTCGGAAAAATCTTGTGAGTCCGAGAAATTGTCTCACTTCGGTTACATTCCTCGGCGCTTCAGAGTTCTTTATCGCGCTAACCTTTTGTTCTCCCGGTTGTATGCCTTCATCGTTGACAATATGTCCCAAGTACTCGATTTCGTCGGCAAAAAGACTGCACTTATCAAGTCTCGTTGTTAATCCGTAAGATTTCAAAAGTTCTAAAAATTTTCGGAGCGACGATAGACCAGTCTCTATGTCTTTGCTCGGTAGAACTATATCGTCCAAATACGCAATCGCTTCTCCGGGCCCCATTTTTGAAATGATCTTGTTTATTAAGCTTTGAAAAACTCCCGGCGCGTACACCAGACCAAAAGGCATGCGATTGTACTCATAATGTCCATTATGAGTAACGAAAGCGGTGTACGGTTTTGACGTTTCGTCCACTTCGATTTGATGGTAGCCCATCCTTAGATCAAGCGTGGTGTAACATTTGTTGCCTGCTAATTTAGCAAACTGATCTCGATATTCGGCATAGGGAAAGGTTGCTTAATCGTTTTTTCATTTAATTGGCAATAGTCCACGCATAAACGATTTTCGCCGTTTTTCTTCTCTATGAGAACGATAGGCGAAGCATATGCGGATTCCGATGGACGTATAATACCGGCGGCGAGTAGTTCGTCTATGATGTTTTCGACGGCTTGTCGTTTTGCATATGGGAGTCGATATGGTCGTTGTGTAACCGGTTCGCGTGTGTTTAACGATATTGCCATCTTTACAGCCGAAAATTTTCCCAATTCGTGTAAATTTGTTGCAAAAAGTGTACGGAACTCAGACAACAACGTTTTTACTTGGTTTTGTTCCTTGGCTTTTAAGGATGTTCCCAATTTTAATGCCTCGTCATTTTCCAACCAGCATTCTTTCCCTCAAATTACCAGCAATTGTCCGTCTCTACATAGCACGTCCCGACCTAATAGCATTTCGTATTCGATGCAATCATCCTCGACAACTAACACATCTACGTCGTACGTCTTGTGATCAATGTTCATTGAGACGATTACTTTGCTCGTACATTCGTATTTACCACCCGTAAATCCGTACAGAACAACATTGCAAGGAACGATATCACCTATAGTGTTCGCCAACGATGCTCTCATCAACGTTCTATTGCTCCCCGGATCCACGAATGCTCGAATCTCACGACCTCGTATTGACACCACTTTGATGATATCCTTTCCATTTTCATTCGTCTGGATTTCGCACGTTTTCGCGCTATCCGGTGCAGATCTCATATGCGGGCAATCGGTGGTTTGATGAGTGGTACGATTGCATGTTGCGCATCTTGCACGGCGTTGCGGTTGTGGACAACGAACGGAGATATGTCCGGGCTTGAAACAATTAAAGCAGACGGGTTCTTTCGGTTTTCTCGGTAATGACGGTGTTTCAGGCTTACTCGTAGGACTCGGTGGACGCATATCGTATGATCGGGGCTTCGGTTAGGAAGATTTTTTTGAACGGCAAGTGTCGGTATAGCGTCAAATTGCTGATAATAATTCGTGGCAAAAATTAAATTGTTGTGCCGATGATATTTTCCCGAAATCGATATCGTTGCAACCATTTATCACGTATTTTATGATTGCTGCATCAGGCAATCCACCTTTCCGGCCTAACGCTAGAACTCGATTATAATATTCCTCCATCGATTCGGTAAAATTGCGTTTCGTTGCAGCCATACGGAGATGAATATCGGCTATGTTCATGAGACACGGAAAATCTGTAAGAAATTTTCTGATAAACTCTGTCCAAGAATTAAAACTGGCGACATGTCGATCCATGTTTTAGCAGCACCTTTCAACTTCGAAAACATTGAAAGCAGCACAAGACGGTCACTCCATCGGTAGGCTTCCTTTAGTTGTGTGACACGACACACAAACTGTTCGGACGTTAAAGAATCGGCGGCAAACGGGTGAAACTCCGGCAATACATCGGCAATGTCACGAACATTCACAGACCTGATCTCGCTCGTCGGTTGATATACATACGAGTACATGCCTGTTGGCGGTTGAGCAAGATGCGGACCCGTCGGAGCAGAGGCATTTGTGACCTGCATGCGCGGTTGGTGATGTGAAGCAAACGAAACATTACTCATCATCGGTCCATGTATATGCGTAGGCATCGTGTATGCGAGTGGTTGAGTCATATTGGTCGACGACGGCAACTGCGGTGGGACATACGGTTGTGTGTGTGCGTTCGTGTTTACACTTCTGTTACATAACCAGTATACCCTATGTATACTGGTATGAAATGGGAGCTCAGCTTGATGTGCATCCAATATACATCATCAAGGCTCCCGGGGAAAGAACTCACTGTACACCACTTACCTGCTACTCTGTCCGCTTAAACCAGAACAGCAAAAGACGAGAGCTAATTTTTAATGAATTACCTTAGTTTTATTGCTCATTCTTTTTAGATCTCTAACATTAAAATCAATTATTTAATTAATTTAAGCAACTATCCATACCGGGTGAAGCATTTACATTCACACTTCTTTTGTTGTTCATAGCAACTATCCATACGGTGTCTACACGGACGGAGGATGCCTAGAAGTAAGAAAAGTCAGTTGATGGTGGCTACGCAGCGTAATACGCAAACAAGCCGAAGGAGGTTCGCGGCTCAAGCCTACACCTCATCATCTTACTAATAATCGAAGATACTCCGCATTTGCACCGGAACTTTATGCACTGCCTTTTCGTTGTTGACTTCGCGGCGAAATACACTTCGTGTACAATACCGTAACCGCTGTTATCACTACTGCCGTTTCTCGCTCGATCAATTGCCTTTTAAACGATTCATGCGGCCTCAATTCGCCCTAAATTCGCTGAGTGGTTGAAACGTGCGCTCTCGTTCCACGAAAGCTTCTTCCTTCGCGCTCCGTCTCACTTGCCCGCATGGTGAAACTTTGCGGCAAATTGGAGAAACGGTTTGAAGGCAGGGTTTAGCACAGTGTCACTCCGCTAGAAACACACCCCGAAGCTTCTCATGTACATGGTCGTTGTCGTTGCTAATGTTATGGCTTATGTAGTATAACACTTGGCATAGCTTGTCGATATTTCTATAAGCACACCCCGAAGCTTCTTATGTACATGGTCGTCGTCGCTAATGTTATGAATTATGAAGACTTTTCGCTTGCCGTTGGTCGACAGGGCGTATGTGCTTGACCGTATAACACTTGGCGTAGCTTGTCGATATTTCTATAAGCACACCCCGAAGCTTCTTATGTACATGGTCGTTGTCGTTAATGTTATGAATTATGAAGACTTTTCGCTTGCCGTTGGTCGACAAGTACATGTTTTAATGACAATGGGCGTATGCGCTTGGCCGTATACACTTGGCGTAGCTTGAACGATTGACGACGTTTTATATAGCATAACACTTCCACTTATGAACGATTGAACGTTTCCGTCCACGCGTTGTGAAACTGTTTGTATTACTGGCGTCGAAACGCTTTGTGGCACACCAACACTCAAATTTTGCAGCTGACGGACTGTTTCTTCGAGTTCGCGGACTCTCGGCAAGAGATCACTATATATCCCTGTCGCACTTTTATCACCCAATTCGGCGAGGCGTTGAACCAGCATGGACTTGTTCCCGGCGGTCGCCAATCCATGATATCGGCACTTCTCGCGCAGCACTTTCACCGTCAATCCATCTAATTCAGTTATCAAATCCATCATCCCACTTCTGAACTGTCAGGATGATTCAGTGGGGAGGAACAATGGATGTGAATAATAACAAAAGAACGAAAATATTAATTAAACAATTTATTCGGCAATCAATTCACGGCGGATGGCGGACTTCGACAGACTCATGTCGAATGACAGTATCGTCGTCGGTGATGGTCGGTGTGCTTACACTGACAAGTTGAAGAGGACCTACGAGAATGGCCATACCTGTTGACGAAACTTGGTCCGCGGCGCGGTATTTCGAAAGTGGCGCAGGAGACCAGCAATCCTGATCTGGAAGACATCGACTGGGAGTCAGGCGAGTTTGCGGTGGCCGTGGTGGGGAACCTTACGATCTGCTGGAATTGCAGATAAACCAGCCATCGGGTTGTTGCATGTCGAGCAGAGCGTATGGTTTTCTGCTACGGATGCGGTAAACCAAATACCTACTTCACAGATTGCGCCACTTCAAAAAACTGACAAGCGAGTACCCGACTACCTCAATGGTACTCCAAAGCTCAACCGTAGGTTGGCAACCTACTGCGAATACCAAACATGACAATACTACACCGGCGCTGACAACGACGACTGCGGGGGTTCCTTCCCTCCTGGAGGTTTCTCTAAAGATGATTTTGAAGCCATCACCACACTAACCATCAATTGAAGCCAGACCGCCTCTGGTTCGTGCACTAAAGTCATATCACATTCGACTGCAAGAATACCGTGCGGCTCGAGAGCGAATCTTTGCATCAGAAAAGGTCACCTCTCACTCGCACGATATAAACATGGTCCACTCGTCGTGGGCGGAGCTTCCGTAAGAGAGTGCGCACCTGCCGTCAAATCCTGAACATATGCAACACCTTGGAAGTTTCAAAGAATGGCGCCAACATCTTCGCTCGCCAAGGCAACAGACCATCGCTGCAGTCCTTTACGAACATCTACAATCACCTCAATTCACTACAGAACACTCCCTTTTCTCTCAGTGTTTAACACACATCAGTTGAATCCCTAAATTAAAATCTTTATTAAACCACCAATTGAATTGATCAGTAACATAAGGTCAATTTTATCAAATGCTTTTATAACATCTTATCGACAAATTTTCTTTCACCAATCTAATCCATAACCGTGTAAAAGTAATGCAATTTCATATCGTGCCAACTTCGTGTACTACCATCATTAGATAAATGCTTAAGCGGTGGTAAGTTATGATGTGATCTCGTTACCAACTGATGAACATTGGGTAGCTTAGGAAAATTATGATAGGAAGCATTTTCTTTGAAACCAAAATAATATACTGCAATCTTAACAACGAAGATCTTATCGAGATAGTGGAAGAGACCGCTAACTAATTTCAAGGAAAGAAACAAGGAGCTGAGTAGGAGTTTAGATTGTTAACGATATCAAAGGTACAATCTGTTTTAGTAGATAATTATAATGAGTATGTCGCTGATCTATTTATGATCTAATTTCGCTAGCTGTTCAAATTCAGATCCTTATTGTAGTTGGCGCCAGTCCGGTATAGTCAGCCGGTTCAGATGTAGCTTTAGGTGACGATTTAGCAACAATAGTACTAAATTTCAAACCTATCCTAGCTAACAACCATCAATTGTACTCGTATCTTTGAACGCGTGCTAACTTGGCGATCAAACGAGTTTGCTCATACTCGTACGCTTGTACAATTTATGCGTATTGCATTCAAATAACTTGACAGAGATAAGATATTAGATGGTAACCATTGATATATTACACTTAGAACGAGATTTTGTCAGGAAACAAGTTGTTCTTACAACACATATCGGTACTGGGTCAAATGTACGTATTTCATCGGTCATACGAGAGTGGTAACAATATCTTCAAGTACGATTTTATATACTCTCGCATACACGGCACAAGTTAAAGAGCTAAAGTAAAGGCTATCTGATGGCGAGATCTATGGACTGCAAAAAATTGTGATGTAATATGGGGGATAAAATTCCATACGATGAATGTGTAGTATGCAAATCAAGTGTAAACGATTTACGAGCATATCTGCATATGATTCTCTATATGTCTGCAGGAGATGGAGAGTCATTTGGATTAACCGTTCATAATTTGAGCGGGTTTAGTGACCGCGGGGAAGATGAAGAAATAAAACCAACCGAAGATTGACACTAGTTGGCAGGTTGACTGAAGATGTAATCATCAGTTGGGGGTAAGCAGGAAGTTGAGCATAGAGTGACAGATGTGTTACTATGAGAGCAAACTCATTCAATTAAAGCGTTAATTATTAATTTTAATTCATGTATAGTAAAATACAAATTACTATGAATATATTAGTCTATATATAGGGTCTTCCGGGAATCAATGCTAAGTCGGTAACGGGTGATAGGGCAAGCTATGCCAGTTGTCAGAAATATATAAAAAAATTTTGGATATTCTAAAAAGTATTGAACCTTTTTTTTGTCATTTTTCGATTGAATATTTCTTTTCTTTAAAATGAATTTTTTTTTTGAGTACATATTGTCTATTATTACCGATGACCTTGTGCCATTTTTTGGGAAGAGCCATTATTCCATCTGTGTAGAGCTTCTGTGGTTTATCGGCGAAAAACTTGGCCAAGTAATTTTCGCAGTCCCTTTTTGAAGTGAATTTCTTTTCATTAAGAAAGTTTTGCAGAGACCGAAACAAATAGTAGTCTGATGGTGGAAGGTCTGGACTATACGGTGGATGTATCAAAACTTCCTAGCTAAGCTCTGTCAATTTTTGCCGGGTCATCAAAGATGTATGTGGTCTGGCATTGTCATGATGGAAGACAGCACCCATTGATCAATTCTGGCCGTTTTTTTAATTGCTTGTTGCAATCTGATTAATTACTGACAGTACAGAGCCGAATTGAGTGTTTGGCCAGGTTCTAGCATCACAATTCCCTTCCAATCCCATCACACACACTGCATAACCTTATTTGGTTTCAATTCTACTTTGAAGTCGTTTGTGATGATTCACCTTTTTTTGACCATGATCTTTTTCAAACGACATTCCCGTATCTTTTCACCGTCCATAATGATTTGCTTCAAAAATGGCTCGATTTCGTTGCGTTTCATTAGCATTTTGCAACTGGAAATTCGGTCGATCAAATTTTTTTGTCTTAATTCATGTGGTACCCAAGCGTTGAGCTTCTTTGTGTAACCAGCCTTACGCAAATGGTTCAAAACTGTTTGTTGATGGATATTCAATTCCTTAACAATCTTATGGCTGAGTCGGTCTTCTTCAATTTTTTGTAAGATTTCATCGACTTTTTCAGTGATTGTTCGACCTGAGCGAGGTGCATCTTTGGCATCAAAATTCCCAGAACAAAAGCGAACGAACCGTTTCTTGGCTATGGCTTTTGATAAAGTATCTTTGCCGTAGACACCACAATTTTTTTCACAAGCCTGTGATGCATTTTCACCTTGATCGTAGTGATATTGTAAAATATAACGAATTTTTTCAGAAATTTCACTCATTTTTAAGCGAATACAACATTTGACATGAATGACGAAATACAAAACTATCCAGATAAAAATTGTAGACTGGAATGTCACCTTTTAAACACATGTCAGTTTGACTCAATCTGATTAGTATTGCCCGGTAGATGACAACTAACACCATTTAGTGACAAAAAAGGCTCAATACTTTTACGACTATCCAATATTTTGGTCGATACGTCAACCATGTATATGTACTTTATATTATTACACAGAACACTACGTTATATGCATCATAATTTTTGTGCAGTTATTTGTTATATTGAGGACTCTGTATTTAAAATATGTCGCCTTAGTTCGATAACCAGTTGAATCGGTCGAGCGAAAACAAAATGGCGGCCATTATAGACAAAAATCGTGATCTCTGTTCTGACGAAAGTCTAACTCAGATTTAGACGAAATTTGGTATTAAGCTTCATTGAAGTGTGCGATGAATCTAAGAATTAAAAAAATCCAAAGTCAACTCGTCTTAAATAATATGGTTGATAAACGTGCAAAAAATTGTTATCCTATAGGGTTTTCCAATAAGAGGGGTTATTTTGAAAAGATTTTGTGATTTAACACCTTGCTACTTCTTCCTTTGAAGCCACGTAAAAGAGGAGGTCGACGCCACCAGCTCAGCGTCGATTCAAGACCTCAAAGATAAAATTCGTGAGGCTATCGAGGACATAAGGCAGCCACTTTGCGATTTGGTTATGGAAAATTTCATGAAAAGGCTATGGTCCTGTGAGCGTGTCGTGGTAGTCATTTGCCTGATGTTATTTTTTACTATTAACGGCATAACTTTTTCTTTATAATGAAATAAACATCCGATCATTTATATTAAAAAAAGGCTTTTTTCTTTTAATATCAAAATAACACCTCTTATTAGAGAACCCTGTAGTTGTGACCAAACTTTCCAACCGGCATGTGGTGAACTCAGCACTACGGTAAAGACTATAAGTGTTCAAAACTCAGAAGCTTCTAAAAGTCACAATCCTCATCTGGTTTCTATGAAACTTAATCTTTAGATAGAAAATGATTATATCTAAAAAATTTGATATTTTGGTGATCATCCGCAAAAAAGTTTCAGCATGGCGGCGGTTCAAATATGTGACAGAGCCGATTTGCACCCGCTTAGGCATGGACATCTTTACACTTTACCCATCTGTATTTCATGGCGCAATTGGCAGTCAAATGACCGAATCTTTGGCACCTATAGCACTTATTAACCTTTCTTTCCTGGAGCCGCTCTCACCTCCCAACTCGGAAGTTCAAATATGGAAACCCCTCGATCCTTAAAAAATCGGTGTCCAATAGATTTATATATTTGTAGGAGCAATTTTTATGAGGCTCGGATAAGCATATGAAATTTTGGTTCGTGATTTTGCGTTGAGTCTGTTTGATTGCAAAATAAAATATATTGAAGTAAGGATAAATGGGAAGCTGTTGATATGGTGCTATGTGTTGAAAAAATCTCGAAAGTTTTTACAGTTTGCAGATGAAGCTTTTGCAGGTAATTGAGGTCGGGTTGGATATCCTTTTCGATAAGGTTTTGTAGAAAGGTTCCAGGTAAAAAATGAATGGTTTGATGCGTTATATTTTCAAATCGGATTGTTTTATTTTGGAACATTATTACAAAGGATCCATTAACTATTTGTGTTTTTTTCTTGAAACTATGTTTCACCTTTGAAGTTACTGATGAATAATGCGTTATCTCCTATGACCCCAACAATTTGCTTTCCGTGGTACTGATGAGTGCAAAGGGCATGAGACCCGTCGAGGATCTGTGAAATACAGTCGCCCCCATTTAGTTGTTGAATTTGATTTTCATTAATTCTAACAGTTTGCATTATGGAACAACCTACCTTCAATCCAAACCGTGAATCATCGCCTATAAACAAATTTGAGAAATTATGAATGGTATTGTTTTAAAAGGCTATATGGGAGATCAAGATATTATTGAAAGTAGTATTACCTATAGTAGAGAGGCAAATCACCTAAAGGAGAATTGATTCCTTAATATTATTTTTTTATATATGGGGATCTGCCTATTCGATAGATTGCACATCGGTTCAATTGGTAGAGTTTCGATCCGCTAATTCATTTCTTGAAATTTCTTGAAGTTCGAAGTTGCTCAGGAGATTACAATTTACAATGTCATGTTTTGCAAGCTGACAAGCCAAAACAATGTCTTTAATTTCATCCTTTAGGAAGCTTAGTTGGTTGATAAGCCAAGTTGATGGATGTTAGATACTGAGTGATTTTGTCCTTCTCCTTCTTCTTTTTCTACTTCTTCGTAGCGGTACAGCTCCTCTCGGGCCTTCGCTTCTCATAAATAGCGCCTCTAATTATCTTGGCCCATTGACCGTGTCCTCTAATTTTGCGCTCCGAGCAGCAATGAACTGGCATCGTCGGCCAAGTCAGACTAGCATTTCTTCGATTTCCCCACTGGTCTCTGGCCTTCAGTCCTTACAAACGAATACCTTTTTGGGTATCCGTTCTTCGTCCATACGACTCATGTGGCCAGCCCATTATAGCTATCGCAGTCATACGACCGTTGAAACCTCCGGCGTTATAATAATGCGTTATCTCCTATGACCCCAACAATTTGCTTTCCGTGGTACTGACGAGTGCAAAGGGCATGAGACCCGTCGAGGATCTGTGAAATACAGTCGCCCCCATTTAGTTGTTGAATTTGATTTTCATTAATTCTAACAGTTTGCATTATGGAACAACCTACCTTCAATCCAAACCGTGAATCATCGCCTATAAACAAATTTGAGAAATTATGAATGGTATTGTTTTAAAAGGCTATATGGGGGACCAAGATATTATTGAAAGTAGTATTACCTATAGTAGAGAGGCAAATCACCTAAAGGAGAATTGATTCCTTAATATTATTTTTTTATATATGGGGATCTGCCTATTCGATAGATTGCACATCGGTTCAATTGGTAGAGTTTCGATCTGCTAATTCATTTCTTGAAATTTCTTGAAGTTCGAAGTTGCTCAGGAGATTACAATTTACAATGTCATGTTTTGCAAGCTGACAAGCCAAAACAATGTCTTTAATTTCATCCTTTAGGAAGCTTAGTTGGTTGATAAGCCAAGTTGATGGATGTTAGATACTGAGTGATTTTGTCCTTCTCCTTCTTCTTTTTCTACTTCTTCGTAGCGGTACAGCTCCTCTCGGGCCTTCGCTTCTCATAAATAGCGCCTCTAATTATCTTGGCCCATTGACCGTGTCCTCTAATTTTGCGCTCCGAGCAGCAATGAACTGGCATCGTCGGCCAAGTCAGACTAGCATTTCTTCGATTTCCCCACTGGTCTCTGGCCTTCAGTCCTTACAAACGAATACCTTTTTGGGTATCCGTTCTTCGTCCATACGACTCATGTGGCCAGCCCATTATAGCTATCGCAGTCATACGACCGTTGAAACCTCCGGCGCGTCAAAAAATTCATACAGCTCATGGCCGTATCAAATTCGTCATTGGTCCAAATATTCGCCTCGAACCTATCTTTCGAAGGCGTTCAATATGTTTACAGATGGTTGGGTTCGGGTTTATGTTTCTCACACATAGCATAACACATATCTTATCACAGATTTGTATACTTGGAACTTTGTTTTTCTGTATATGCAGCTTGTCTTGAAAATTATCAAATGTGAATTAAATATTTTATTTGCGAGCTGTACTTTTTAGCGTATTTCGTCTCTTTCGTTACCAGTTCTCCTAATTTTGGTGCTCAAATACACAAATTTGTCCACATTTTTGATACTGGTTTTGTCAAGTGTGATATTTTTCTTTGACTACGTTATGAGCATTGTTCTATTCTCATTGATTTATAGCACTACTAGTTTTGCTTCATTGCCAAGTTTCAGGAAAAGTTATATTACCGTCGGGGTGCTCCGGCCAGGCTCTTTTCGGTTCCGGGTAGCTCCGTCAGACGCGGCGCAGGCGCCACACGTCCGCCCTTGGAGCTAGATTGGAGCCGCCAAACGAGGTTACCATTCCTCGGAGAACAATGAGTGAAATCCTACCTTCCTGAGATTCTATTCTACAAAATTGAAATTCCCTACAACACCTGAAAGAAACACGTGAAAAACCAGAAAAAAACTTAAGCGTGACCTGACCACGTCAGGTATTTGGCAATACCGCGACTTCAAACAGACGCCAGTAAAGTCCCTTCTTGAGAAAAAAATATCTTCCCGCTCACGAGCAGAAAGTTCACAGAATCTCAAACTTAAATAAAAGAAGGAAAGGTCTAGTCTTTACCTCCAAATATTAATGCAAAATTTACAAGAAAATATACAATTGAATATTGAAAAGAAAGAAAATAGTTGACCAACACTTACAATGATGATTCTGCTGCCACTGATGTGGGGATCCCCAAATAATTTGTTTTCGCTTACTTCACTGCCAACTTTATTGAAGCCGTTCTCCACTATACTCTCCAATTTAGCTGCCAACACTTCTTCCGATCTCGTTTCCCTGTTCAATACCTGCACCCACTCACTTTGTTTACCTAACCGACACTCTTCACCGCATGATTTTCACCGCTCAAAAGAAGAACGTCCGTCCCCCTTTTATTAGTTTTTCGATCAACGTCTCATTCTGGTAGGTCGAAGACCCTAAAATTTACGCTTCGTATGGTCGGATATGTAGTTTTCTACCACGAGAATCGGTGCTTTTGAGTGTTCACGGAAATCTCATTCCTATTTAACTAGTTTGGGAAAATGTCAGTGAGAAAATTCACTGACAGTTTGGGTTTGTTGCTCTTGTTGTTGCAAATTCCTCAGATGTGCTTGTCGCCGCTGTAGTTTGATTTGTAATTGTTGCTTCAACGCCTGCACTTGATTTTCCTCCCGTGTCAATTGCTCTCAAAGTTTCACAACCTCGCGCAGGATATTCACTTTCGGTGCTCGTTTTTTGTCCTAAATACTCGGTATTTGTCGTTTGAGAGCTTCAAAGAGATTCTTCAAGCCAATGCGGCTTTGTTGCTCCATATCGCTATGCAAGTTCCTCTTTTCAATGGTATCAGCTTTGTCTTGATCGTATGAACTATGTCGTCGACTGGTTGACGGTCGTTGGTTTTTGCCTCGGCTACGTTTGTTCAATGGGGAGTAGTCATAGTTATAGCTGGCAGCAAATGAATGTCGTTTGCGAGCTTGGGAACTGCTTGCAGGATATTTGCCGCTACTTCCATTGCTGCTGCTTCTATGACTACTGTAGCCGGAGGATGTGCTTAAATTGTAAATGACCTTTTTTGGCACCACCAATCAGGCAGGATAAATTGTCATGTCGATCAAAGGTGTAGTAAAAATTGTGACGGTTTGCATGCAATATAGTGATCGGTCGCACGAGTGGTATTGTTTTCTAGCCATTTTATTGGCAACTTTTGTTTGCAGGACACAACGATCTTTGCCTGCTGGGTAGTTTCATATCACCAACAGATACAACATAGATTTCCTCGTCAAAACCGCTGGTGTTTTAACACCCAATCTAGATAAATTCACACCATTTTTCAATCTTGTATAGCTATGATTACTATGCGGGTTCTTATATTCGGGACTTTTACTTCTATATCCTGATGACGGTGAATGAGATTTTGTATGATACGTATCTCTTAAATCGGACACGACATCCGATATATCATCAACTTCGGCCCCCAGCACGTTCAACACATCAAATATCCGTCTGACTAGTTGGTTTTGTGTCAAGAAATCAAATTTGACCAGAAGAATCTTCCAATTGTTTACATAACGCTTTTATCCTTGTTGCGCAGGAATGATCAAGAAAACAAAGGAAACGAAACAGCGTTACGACAAAGAATAAAATAAAAAACGTGTCTACTCGTTGACGGTCAAAAACAGACTGGTTTATTGTGTACTGAACTGAAGAACATGAGATGACTACGTTATAGAATTCAAACAAAGAAAATAGATCAGAGAGAGTAGAACACGCATACATTAACACTCCCACTCGTTCCTTATCTCTCAAAAGAATACAAATTATTTTATATTTAAAGTATTACGTAGCTTCATAAAGGTTTCACGATTAAGTCCTTTGGTGAATAGATCTGCAAATTGGTCTGAACTACCAATCTGCTTAATCTTGATTTTGTTGTCAACAACCAATTGCCTCGAATAGTGAAATTTGACTTCTATGTGTTTCGTGCGGCGGTGAAATACTGGATTCTCTATTAATTTCTTCGCTGCTACGTTGTCAGTAGCAAGATAGTTGGCTGTTGTTGCTTACAGCCTATAGATTCTAGAAGTAATCTAGCCCAAATTACTTCCTTTGCCGCATCGTGAATAGCTACGTACTCGGCTTCAGTTGTCGATGTCGCTACTATTGTTTGCTTCCGTGAAGACCATATCACGGGGCTGCCATTAACCGTTAAAACTACACCACTGACACTTTTCCCAGTGTCTAAGCATGCTGCATAATCAGCATCACCATATGCATCCAGTCTGCATACATCGTTGCCCCTAAATGACAGTCCGATGTCCAAAGTACCTCGTAAATACCGTAGGACACGTTTTGCTGCTTGCCAATGCTCCATTGATGGTTGTTCCAAGAATTTTGATAACGTGGAAACAGCGAATGTAATATCGGGGCGTGTACCAACAGGTAAGTACATCAATGCACCAATTAGTTGTCGATAGGGTACATTTGCGACTTCTCCGGTATTTGCCACAAGTTCGCATTGCTTTCGAATGGTGTTGAGATTGTCTTGCAGTCGGACATGCCAAATCGTTCCAAGATAAGTTTGGCATATGCTGACTGAGATATTCGAATAATAGAATCGGTCTCCTTTTGGATTATCTCAATACCCAGATAGCAGCTTGCAATATTGCTTTTAATTTCGAATGTCTTGCTCATTTTTAAGCAACAGATCTTCAACGTCAGACTCGAATCAACCACATACAAGTCCGTCGTCAACATACAGCACCACCAACAAATCGCCACCTTTGCCAATGTATACACATGGGTCAGCAGATGACTGCATCAACCCAGATTGCTTCATAAAATGATCGAATTTAATATGCCATTGTCGAGGAGCTTGCTTTAAGCCATACAAGGCCTTCCATAAAAGATGAACTTTGCCTGTTCCATCGTCAAAACCATCAATCTGCTTCACATATATTTCTTCTGCTAGTTCGGCATACAAGAACGCTGTTTTGACATCGATTTGGAATACAAAGTACGAACTGATTCAAACCGTGCCACCGGTGAAAACGTATCATCGTAGTCGATTCCCTTACGCTGACCGCAACCACGCACAACTAAGCGTGCTTTGAAGCGATCAACAGTTCCATCAGGGTGTGTTTTGATACGATACACCCACCGTGTTGAGATAGCTTTCTTACCACTAGGCAATTCGACCAATTGCCCAAGAACACCATGATCGCTTAATGATTTCATCTCGTCTTTCATACAAAGCTCCCACTTGTTAGCATCGGCACAAGACCGAGCCTCTGATACGCTGTTAGGAATGACAGTATTTGCAATGAAAGCACAATCGGCATTTAACAGTTCTGCCATATTTATGGAACGAACATGGGATCTTGTCCTTTTCGAAATCGGAGCTTCCTCAATAGATCGACTTCTCGTTCGAATCGGTGAAATATTCGGTAGATTATTGTCATCGTCAATCGCATCGTCAATATCATCAATGTTTGAGCCATCACTGACTCTGATTGGTTCGTTGATAAAATCAACGGTTTCTGGCGTAGTTCGCTTCGCAACAGTTTCCGCATTTTCGCTCGTCACATATTGAGTTTTCCGTAAATGAGTATCTTCTTCTACAAATATGACGTCACGACAGGTAACTACTTTGTTAGTACCAGGACGCCATTGTCGATAGCCTGCAGGCGCATACCCAACTAAACGCAAAATTTCCGCTTTTGGTTCTAGTTTCGACCGCTTCGATTCATCAATCAGAGCGTATGCCTTGCAACCAACTGTTCGTAATTTTGTAAGCTCTGGTTTTCGTCCGTACCATATTTCAAATGGTGTAAGACCGCGAAGACGATTAAGCGGTATCACGCAGCGTAAGTTAGCTGCAGTTGATAAAACTTCAGCCCAAGCTTCGTATGGCAAGCCATTACACAACATTGTGCGTGTCGATTCTAAACAAGTTCGATTTTGCCATTCTGCACGACCATTCATCTGTGGACAATATGGCATTGAGTTTTCCATTTTGATCGAATGCCGTAAAAGTAAATCACGCATTGGTTTCCCCGTAAATTCACTCGCGTTGTCGCATCTGACCGGGCGAATATCATGTCCGACAGATTTAGAATTTATGATCAGTCGTTCAAGCGCGTCGACTACTCTGTCTTTTGTTTTTAAAGGTTCGGCAAAAACACTTCCACTATAATCATCGGTAAATAAGACCGCGAAACGATTTCCTCCCCAAGACGGCACTTTCATCGGACCGATAATATCGAAATGGATAAGTTCTGCGCACTTTGTTGCTCGCTCCTCATTTTTTACATATGGTAGGCGATGCATTTTACCTAATATGCATGACTCACAAAATGTGTTTTCGTTCGCGTCGCAGGTAGAATTATCATTTTTACTGTCTTCTTGCCCTTCAACTTTAATGTTTCCGAACAAATTTCGTTTCAACATTTCACGAACCGCGCGATAATTCGGATGACCCAATCTTTCATGAAGTTGTCGAACACTTACAGACGCGACACATGCATTCGACGGTTGAACTTCTTCATAGTCCATTTCAAATAGGTTGTTGTTTACTTTCCAGGCACAGCCGACTATTTTACCATGTAATTTCAATACGGCTTTAGATCCTACGGCTTCGTGTCTAGCACCCTACTTCGAAATGAACGAACCCAACGACAGAAGTTTTCGTTTTAAGTGCGGTACATGATATACCTCTCTGATCGTTACGAGACCAGCCGACTTAGATACAAATTGTAGCGATCCCTTGCCAACTGCATAAATTATATGATCGTTTGCTACTGCGATAGGTTTCTCGTCTCTGCATAGCGGCACATAGTTGAACATGTTCGAGCAATCGTTTGTCATGTTGTCTGACGCTCCGCTGTCTAATAGCCATTTAGAGTTGTTGTTGTGTGTGTTAGATGCATTGAATACAATATCTTCAGTGATTGCACATTTCGCATCCGCGCCGTTAGAATTCTTCTTGTTCTTTCGGCGATAACAATTTTTAGCCATGTGGCCAAGTTTGCCACATTCAAAGCATTTTATTGCTTTACGTTTAGGCTTACTTGCATACAATGCTTCGTTTGGTTCGACGTTGTTGGTACCTGCACCTGGTTGCAGTTGGTTTTCGATTATCTCTAATTGTTCACGCAACTTGTCAAAGGATAACGAAACTCCTGATGCGGCCGAAATCATGTACGTCTGCTTGAAAATGGTGAATTTTGCAGGTAATTCGTTGATAACTTTGGCTACCATGTGTCCGTCGGTTATTTCATCGCCAGCTGTATGTAGCCTTTGTTTCAAAATGGACAATTCAGAGCAAAAGGCACCGACACTTTGGCCTTCTCCGAATTTCTTGCCCATAAATGCCTGAGCCAACAAATATTTATTTGTTTCGGTTTTCGCTTTGTACAGCGATTTGATTTTTACGAACATTTCTCTTGATGTCGTACACTCACGAATAACCGCGTGATCATTCGCGTTCAGGCCTGCTAATAATATGCGTCTCGCTTTTGCATCCCACATCTTCCATACTCGGAGATCAGCAGCTATTTGAGGCTTAATTACGACGCCATTAGCAACCTCGTCAACACCACACATTTCCAAAGACGCGTTGACTTCGAAAAGCCACTCTTCGTATGTCGCCTTGCTGAGTTTCGGAACAGAAATCTTTTCTTCTTGTCCAGCCATTATCAAATTTCAAAAAAAAAAGTCTAACACATAAGAAACCACAATGAAATACAAATGTCACTATGTCCGTAAAATACGATCCCGATTTTACACGTATTAAACTTTCGATTTTTGCACTAGAACTGGGCCCATAACCTGTTGCGCAGGAATGATCAAGAAAACAAAGGAAACGAAACAGCGTTACGACAAAGAATAAAATAAAAAAACGTGTCTACTCGTTGACGGTCAAAAACAGACTGGTTTATTGTGTACTGAACTGAAGAACATGAGATGACTACGTTATGGAATTCAAACAAAGAAAATAGATCAGAGAGAGTAGAGAACGCATACATTAACAATCCTTATCCATATCGTATTGACAGTTGCCATTCAACATAAACCACAAATCCAAACTGATATTATTTGAACCAACTATACACGCTGATAGATCTTCTGAATGTTTCACTTCAGGCTGATCATCTCTGAGACTTAGCGGACTATCAGGACGTATTTGTTGTAGTTGTTGCTGTTGCTTTTCCTGCTGTTGCTGCTATTATTATTATTATTATGATATTGTGGGCTTATTCTATCACGGTTTGGGTATCGAACCCAAACCGTGCATTGCAAATCCATCACACCCAGATGGGTTTCTATATGAAGTTCTGCATTTCAGGGTAAGGGTCCTTCATAATGTAGCAAATGTCTTTCCATTAAACTTGTACTTGATGTGTGTGTCCAAACACCGCCAACACGACGATCCGCATGGCCATGACTCAGGCCAGCCGCTCTAAAAATTTGTTGAGATCTTTGATTATTGTTTACAACAAGGATATCATCGGTACCAAAACTAATGGGGGCTTTAGGATATTGGGTCTCTTTGGGACAACTGCCATTGTTATTGTTTTGTACTTCTTTTGAAATTTGTCGCTTCAAGAATAAGCCACGTTGCGGTGGGAGCCGTTTGATTGGACTTGCCGCTTTAAGCAACGAATTATTTATCGAATTCGTCTTTGTCGTATTCATCCTTGTATCTGCAATTGCAATCGAATCGATAACGTTGTCCTCGCGCTCCTTCTTCACCTTCGCGTAATCCGATATAAATATAGTGGGGTTTTTTGCTGATTTTTTTGTACATTTACAACATAAGGCACCAATTACTCGTTAAATTTATATTACTTGAGTCATCGATTTTTTCCTTACAAAATTTTCTTTACGTTACTTTACGCTTTGCTTTGGTGTATGTTGAGTTCACATAATACAAACTCATAATACCTAACACATTTTCGTGTACGTTACTTTACGGTTTCTTCTCGTGAGGTTTGCGTTTATTCGCGGCTGATTGCGTAAGGTCGTGCCAAGATCCCTTCGTGTTCGTCGCAAATTTAACCTACTTGGCGTTACCCCGTAACAGTTCTTTGGCGGTTGTTAACGACCGTGACCAAATGTTCGTCGTCTGCATAGGCTACCAGTTGACTTGACTTGTATAGTAACGTCTGTCGATGAAAGAGGTATGGACAGATAGCTTTTTTATGACCTATTCCAGAGCCAAATTGAATAGCAAAGGGGCCAGCCCATCTCCTTCTTTAGTTTTATACGCATGCCAAAGACGTTGGTAAGTTTGTTATTGATGTGGACTTGGGAGGTAGTTGACGTCATTGTCATTTTGGTTGGCTGGGATACCGAAGCAAAGCATTATTTGGTACAGTACGTTGCGACCAATACTGTCGTATACTTGCTTAAAGTCAACGAAAATTTGATGTACGTCTATATTGAACTCTCAGCATTTCTTGAACACCTGCTTGATATTAAACAATTAGTCGATCGTGATCGACCTGCTGTAATATCGCCTTGATACTCCCGAATAATACTTTTAGCGTATGATCAGATTTTATTCTCTAAGATCTTTGAAAATATTTTGTATGCCATACAAAGTAGCTATCTTTCCCTATAGTTTTCATACTGCAGCTTAATTGATTTTGTAATGCTCGTTACTGTTATTAGTCCGATTATTTCGGCTGTTGGGTATGTTGTCCCAATCTGTTGCATCCGGGGTGCCCACAACCTACTTCTAAGTTGATCCCAATGAATAGATTGATCGTTTGTACCTATCCAAACTTAGTTGGTTCAATAAATCGTTGGTTTTAGATACGGACTGGTTCAGTTGTGGAAGAAGTATGCTCGATGTCATAGTACCTGGAAATGTTGATGGTATGAATTGGTGCATAGTGGTGAGTGGTCCTTTGGCCTCGTAAACAGTGATCAATGAGTCTCCTGTGCAGAACATGGCCCTGAAAGAAAGAAAAGGTAAAATTTTTTAAAGCTTGGGAGAGTTGGTAGGTTTATTTTTAATATAAGATTTGTGAACTCGTTTACCGGTAAAGGTAGTTATAATAACACTAATGTCTTTGTTGACTATTTCTTTTTCATACGGAGGTTTACTTTTAACTTTAATTTGCTTATTGCGCCTAAATACTACTTCACTCATATCATATTTTACGTGGTTTGGACGCTATCAATTATTGAATTATAATTGTGATCTTCGCTTCCGCATTATTTCTGTTCTTATATTTTCTTGCAATTTTGTTTTACATTCGGTTAAATTTTCATAGTTGATTCGCTGGAACCTTCCAAATAAAACATCTGTAGGCTTGGTCTTTGTCACTGATTGGAATATATTATTGTAGCCATCTACTGAGATCATCGCGACTTCTTTAGAGATAAATTTGGCATCTTGGTACTACCTCTCTTCTCGAGTCTGTTACCACCCTTGCAAAGTGGCTGAGAATCTCCGGTCGCAACCAACTCAACCAAAGATGAGCGTGGACATCACTCGTTTCACTAAGCAACCGACCAGAGAAAAATTAGCAGGCCAAATTCAATTGGCACTTGAGAACACCTAACAGTGATGCTAACTTTTTATCACCTATGCTCTCATCGTGCAGTTCATAAATATCTGCAAGCTTCCTCATTTCCGCCACCAACGAATCTAGCACTATCACTTTATGGTGAAATAATAGACTCTGGATTCTTCATCTCTCCGAACACTAGCGCTTTGCACACTAATCTCAGGCTTTTGACCCCTGAAAAGCAACCCGCGAAATGTACTCCCAGGCCACACTCTTAACACGCTGAAAATTTAAAGTTATTTTGTTATAAAAACAAAAATTCCAAAACAAACTCTACGTTACAATTATTTTTCGTATATACTTGTATTAACCAATACAAATTCTCGTTTTACTTGGCTTGGCTGACAGCTTAATTTATCCATAGTGCTATTTTACATATCGATGCAAGTTAAGGAAATTACTAATAATCATTGCGTACCATTTTAATTCAAATTTTGGCGTTAAAAGTTGTTAGGGAATCTCATTCTCGACGCAAATTGCTATTTTTATACTCCTTCAAATTGTCTCGTGTGTGGTGACTGCCAGGAGTTTGTTGTTGTTTTCGGTATACAATTCCCTCTTTGGCCTGTCTATTATACAGGGTTATCCATTTCCTGTTTGGGAAAGTATAACCCTGCCATTTGACATCTGTCAAAATTAAATGTCATCCAAAGCGTGTTTTTAAGTTTAGTCGAAGAAGGCGTTAAAATTATTAAATTTTATTGTAAAAATGGTGATTCTGCTGTATCAACATTTAGGGCTTTACAAGCCGATTACGGTTGACATAATCGACCTACACAGCAAACAATTTCGAACACAGTGGGAAAATTTGAAGAGACTGGATTGGTTATTGATATTGCAAGACCTGTGCATCATCGTAACATTCGTTCTGCTAAAAATATCGCTGCCGTTGCTCAAAGTGTGGAGGAAGACCCGAATTTGTCGACTCCTCCACGTGCTCAACATTTGGGCTTGGCTTACGGCTCATTGTGGCGGATTTTGCATTTGGATTTGCATCTTCATCCGTACAAAATCTAACTCACTCAAGAACTTAAGCCTCAAGACCAAACACAACGCACAATGTATGCAAATTGGGTAATTGAACAACAAACCATTGATAACGAATTTTTCGAACAAAATTTTCTTTGGTGATGAGGCTCATTTTTGGCTCAGTAGTTACGAAAATAAAAAGAATTGCCGCATATGGGGCTCTAAAAATCACCAGGTGATCGCAGAAAGGCCTTTGCATCCGGGAAAAGTGACCGTTTGGTGTGCATTATGGTCTGGTGGTGTTATTGGCCCGTCTTTTTTTGAAAACGATCAAGGAAGAGCTATTACAGTCAATTCTGACCGCTATGGACGGATGTTAACCGATTATTTTTGGAGAGAAATTGAAGATTATGATCTGGAGAACATGTGGTTCTAACAAGAGGAAGCCACAAGCCACACAACACAAGCTAATCGAGCACTTTTGCAAGAGAAATTTCCAGGACGCGTAATTTCGAGATTGAGTGATGTCAATTGGCCCGCAAGATCCTGCGACCTAACACCTTTGGATTTATTTTTATGGGGCTATGTGAACGATCGTGTTTACGCGAACAATCTTCAAAATCTTGAGCAATTGAAAACCAATATTCGTGAAGTAATGGCCGAGATATTGTCGGAAATGTACCGAAAAGATATTGAAAATGACCTCAAAATGATTGAGGCCTGTATGAGGTCCCGTGGAGGACATTTGAATGATGTTGTATTTCACGTATAATGGCAAGGTTCAATCTTTATATTGAATAAAAAATTTTGTTTCCATCTGAATATTTTATCTGTTTTCTTAAGCTTTACTTTCCTAAGCGTAAAATGGATAACCCTATATTATGCATAATTGGGACACCGTCAAAATTAAAAACAGATTCATGACTAAATACACAAACGGTTCTGGGGAGGTGACGGCAGTCGCGAGGCAAGTCACAATATACCCGTCTGTAGGGTGGAACGGTTTGAAATCCAGGGGTTTTCCCACACAGTTACAGATCTTGCGATATTATTCCGAAGAAGTTTCAATTTGAAAATATCGACTCTTGTCACTTTAGCAGCTTGATAATGACCTATTCGGTATAAAGTGTTTCCAATCCATCTTAAGCTTTATGTACAAACCAGTACATACAAGATGCCATTTTTTTTTTTTGAAAACTCTTAATTTTTCCATAGTACAAGTCCTGACACCCATATACCAAAACTGGTCAAACCAGGGTCTTGTAACAGATAATTTTGACCTTTTGATTAATATATCTGGAACAAAAGAGTCCTCAAAAGGCCATGACTACTTTTTGTGCCTTACTGAGCAGGATTTTCAGATGTTCATTATAGTACAGATACTGATCAAGATGAACACCGAGGTATCGAACACAGGATTTATGCGGAATCCATTCTAAGCTACGCTAATCAGCCATAATGTGGAATCCTTCCAATTACGTTTCAGGTCTTAACTGACCCCCTGCAGCGTTTTCCGAAGCAAAATTGTCAGTATAGAGCTGCACATTATTGAACATTTTCTGAAGATTGCTTTGAACTATCGTAGCTTTTCAGTCTGCCGAATAGATGATCAGATCATCAGCAAACGCTACTAATGATCGCGTTGGCGAGACGTTCTAATCAAAGCCGTTCAATAGCTTGCAAATGAATATTTGAAAAAGCTGAGGCCCTTACTATCGACTATTCAAGACCTTGATGTCGTGCATTGTTGTCAGGTTCCTATTAGTTACAACTAACGATTTCCCGTATAACATATTCCACATCATGGCGACAAGGTGTCTGGGGATTTCGTCCTGAAGCAGTTTAAAAACTAATCCATCTAACCACACCGTATCGAAGGCTTTCTCCATATAACTGAGACACGTTCAAACACATTCTCTGTTATTTAGTTTCCAAAAGATGTCTGAGATCACTTTCATTATCGGATGTACGAGTATGGTCGAATGCCTAGCACAAACACCAAATTGACAATTCGGCATCAACTTACAATTCTCAATGTGGACATTTAATGCTTTATTTAGCATCACTTCAAACACCTTGCTGATGGTAGGCAGCAAACTGATTGGGGGATAGCTGTTAGGACATGAAGATTCTTTTCCTTTCTTCAAGATCGGAAATACCTTAGCCTTTTTCCACTCATTTGGGAAATATGAATTGCTCAACATGTTGTTGAACAGTATGCAATGGTTCCTAATAGCAACCTCAGGCAAATGTCGGAGAACGATACTTGGAATACCGTCAGTTTCTCATGATTTCTTGTTGTTTATCCTGCGAAATATGAAATACAACCCTTCATAGCTGATAAAAAGATTCAAGCTCGGTATGAGGTCAGATTTTAATGTTTCATTGAAATGAAAAATTGGTTCCTCGTTCAGGCTTGATTTGAAGTCGGAAACTTTTGCTTCAACGACCTCTGAAAATATTTAATTCCCTCTCTCAGGGTCTGGTTGATTAACCAATTTAAAATGCGTTGTAATCAAGGCAAGTTTCGGCAATCCGTCACACATGATCCTGCTTCCATTTCTATCCGGAGTCGTACCATCAATTTCGATACCAGCCCTATCGAGAAGATTTATCTTATCACTAGCGACTCCAAGATTCGATACTTTCACTCGAGACTTCTTACAGAATAACTATTTACTTTCATAAAAACGCCATCTAGGTCTGTGGGTTAATTCCCCTCAGTTTTCCCGCCCATTGATTGCTGCCCTCACTCCTGACGTATGAACGTATCAAGTTCCGGACATTCTTCAGGTATAATTTCAACAAAGCCAACCAGGGATGGTTGTAGTCCAAACATCGCTGATAAACATTGTTAACGAATGTGAGAAGAAGACTTTTTAATCTTTTTAACCTTGCAATCGTTGATGTTTCATATCCTTCCATAATGTTTCGATGTTCAATGTTGGGAACTACTTTCTCAATCGGTTTCAACGTCAGCTTGTCTAGAGCGATAAATAGAAATCTCTAAGATGAATAAGAACTGGATGAGCTAAGCTCATATGAAATGCATGAGAGAGCATGCGACCGGTTTCTGCTCTCTTCCAAGTGAACTGTCTGTCATTTCCTCCCCGTCTGCTTCTTGCTGGTCACATTCTTGTTCCAAAAGCTGACTAGATGTGAACTGACTGTCAAGTTGATTGATGCAAATTAGGCGCCAAATTGGCCGATTTGCAAGTTTCGTCGCGAATTTTGTCCGATATTAAAACTGTGGAAAGTTTTCGCGATCTAAATTCATTCTAAGTGTTTAAAAATTCGATTGTGGTTTATAATTAAGTATCTTTAACGTGTGACACTGTGAAATTAATTTACAATTTCAAAATGAAATGTGTAGTGCTTTCGTGTAAAAATCATAGCAGAAAAGGATCTGAAGGTGTTTCATTTCACAAGTGAGTAGTTAATATGTTAATGTTTTGCATGTTTTTCATACAATGCTAAAGGGTTTTCGAATAGAAAGCAAACTTTTGGTATTGTATGAAAATTTGTTTACATTGAGCAGCAGCCATGTTTGCTTGTGCAATTTGGCTCTCTCGAAGTTTGTAAACAAGAGCGTAGCAGTAGGAAAAGTGGTCGCAGGGGTTGTTGCAACCATATTGTCACGTGGTTGTCCACTCCAGTATTATTTAATTACTCAATGAGAAATCTATTTCATCGTTAGTTAGATTCCTGTCATTTGAAACCATTGAGCGAGCGCTGCCTTTATTAGAAGGAGGACATTGCTTCTAGTACTCCCAATTAAACTCCTTTTGAAACTTGCCCAATCGGTTTTTTTTAATTCAACCGATGATTTTCATGTTGAACTAGAATGAGGAAGAGATCATCCCTTTGATGATTGATTTCCATCACGAATGCGTTGCGGTCGCTATCGTAAGGAAGTACCTGCAATTTCCGTTGAGAACTATTAAAGCTTAACTCAAGTCTTCCGTCAGGAATGCAGAGGTCCAAATATGAATTTGTCTTAGGGTATGTTGGGAACTCTGACCCATATAGATTGCACCTGTTTTTAATTTGGTTCTCTGTTATCCACGACTTGAGGAGTACACCTCTTGGGTAATTGGTGGCATTCAGCCATGATGTATGCTTAGCGTTCAGGTCACCAGCAAGAATATAATAGCTATGCAGCCTGTTCAATTCGAGTATTTCAAACAAGGAATTGAGCTCCTCCTTGATTTTAAGAACATTTCGACCAGTTGCATAGGCAGAGATAATGAAGAGGTTATCCCCATCTGGCAGTAAGATTTTGATAACGGACACTTCAAGAGATTCACAGCTCTTGAATTCAATTTTTTCAATATTTTGAAACCAATACCACCTCCCGCTTCACCTATTACCCTATCGTTTCTTGTGGATTCAAAGTCCTTGAATGTCATGGAGTGCCATGAATTGAGGTGAGTTTCAGTGCGAAGGATGATGTAAGGCTTTCGCTTGACAAGGAACTCCGATAGCCACGTCGATGTATAGTAACAATGAAGTTAACGTTGATTGCGATGAGACGAATCCTATCCATGAAAATGTGACTGAACGACAATTTATTTTGAAGCATTTGAAAGCCCTAAATGCTCAAAGAACAACGTTTATTTTTGAATCCTGTTTATCAATTCTCTCCGATAAAGAATCAAGTTGCTGGTAAATTTTGAGAAGCAACTCATTATTTTCACTTACAGTATTTACATTATTTACAGCATTTTCTGCTGGTTCTCTAGCGGCGAGTGCAAAAGATACTTCCAGCTTAACGAAGTTCAAAGGTATGACACTAACTTTTGCATTTTGATACTGGGATTTTAGGTGACCAAAAACACTGCTGTTAACGCAGTATAATTTTTCTTCAGGCTCCGGCTGAGCCAATTCGAGCTCACCGGAAGCATGAACGTCTTTGCATTTGACGCATTGATAGCACATGGCGCATTTGGCAGCCGGATGACCAAATCTTTAACACCAGTAACGCTAGTTAACTTCTCTTTTCTGGAGGCATTCCCACCTCACTACTCTGTAATTCAAGTACCTTTATTATATTTACATCAAGATGGTGATTTGGTAGCAATGAACGATCCTCAAGTTCTCGAATATACTTCTGAATCTCTGCATAAACTTCGATTCTTTTGCAAGAGGTAATTTTCTGTGTGCATGAATCCCATGGTTCAGAAGTTAGCAGCAGCATTTTGATTAGATCCGCATTGGAATTCACTCTATAAGTTTTTCGTGTGTGACGCGATCGATGCTTCTTTACTTCCTTATTCCTTGCCTGTAATTTGTCTTCAGAAAATTGTCCAATCGGAAATGAAAATACGGCTATTATATCACACTCCTAGGCATATACAGGTAGTACCAGTTATAGAAACTTATATGAAGTCCTCTTGTTTCTTCTAATAATATTTTGAATTTTTCGATATTTATAGAATAGCCGCATGCCAAAACTCTAAGAATAACAGAAAAATTCGTTATTTGTTCCTTACTGACACACTAGTAATTTTTGAACTTAGATCAGGGTTTGAAAAAAAAACATCTTGTCGTATTTCAGTCATTTGTTGACCCAGATCCTGGCTTCGGTTGAATTTGTTATATGTTACTCTCTACAATTCGTTTCAGTGCATATCTTCGAACTCGCCATTTTTTAACTGGTAGCCGGTAGGCAATATGTATGAGACATTCAAAAAGTGGTATCCAGCAGTGAAGGGTTGACAAGCCAAAGTGATATTGGTCTTCAGTAGGTTAATCACATTTTCTGTGCTCATTTCATTTGGACTAGCCCCGCAAATAAAACATTTGGATGTTAAATTTGTGTTAGACAAAATATTGCTAGCACTGCCATCTAACATTATGAACAGCATGTCAAAATTCACTTCACTTTGTTTTAGTTTTTCCAATCAATTTCTTTAGACTTGAGTTGGCTAAAAGCATCGCTCATCATTTTTTCTTCGTAACGAATAAGATCAGTAGTTTCTTTGTTGAATATAAGTTTTATGGGTCTGCAGTAATGGATGGATAATGGGTGTGGATTAACCCACACTTCTTTTCCTGTATCCATATCTATCAATTCTATCGGCACTATTGCAATTAGAAACAAATATTCATCAGTGTTTTTTGCATTGGTAAACGTTTGCTTATACTGGCTATGACCAGAACTGCCGTCGAAGCCCCATTGTAGACCAGTTTTAATTTGTTGCTCCCTACCAAATCTACAATTTTTATCATGCTTTTAAATGTATATTTTAGGATTTCTTCTAAATCTACACTAGCAGAAATATCATCTTTGGTAATTTCAGGCAGTAGGAGGGTATTTCCGGTCAAAACCAATGAATAAAGGCTTGAAAAGCAATCCTTGTGAAACCTGTTTACCAGAGATCTTAATGATTTACATTTTTGTTCCAATAAGTCAAGGTCTAAATATAAATCCAGTGCTTGATGAGGGCTTAAAAACAACTTATGTTCTTCTTCTTGCTTTGCACTTTTCTTTGCTTGTGCTGCCTTTTGCACTTGATTTTGCCACTGCGTCTTTTGAGGCTTCATCCCTTCCTTGAATAGATCTTTAAGGGACTATATCTTTAGCCTTAGTTCATCATTTTCTTCTTGCAATATGATTATTTGTTGATTGTCCGCTATCATTAGCAGCTTGCATCCGCCATATGCGGAGTTTTCTTCATTATGTTTTCTCTTGGTGATTATTGCCAGTTTCGTATTCGTCATTTCCCTAGGTTACCCCGACGGTGAGAAGCCGTTAGGCTCCTCCATAGCAGCGGTCCTGAAGTTTTCTTGGGTTCTTTACTTTTTTCTACTAGCCCAAGTAAAATAATATTCGATAGAAATTTCATTGCGTCGATTACTTCGACGATCAAAGCCTTTTCAGAAACACAATGAAAGTGAAGACGGACAAAAAACGGAGATAAGCAGACAGTCTGGTCCAAACTGAGATTCCTGCGGCATTCGGGCGAAGCAAAAAAAATTATGCGAACGCCAGAGCGTCCTATAAAGGAAAAGCGGGAAACTCTGCAGGACGCTTCAGGTGTTCGTGCGGTGGAAGAAAATATTGTCGCGTGTTTTGGTTCGCGGCCAATAATTTTAATGTTCCGGGAAAGTGAAAATGCAATGTCTTTTAATTTAAGTTAAAAGAGTTTATTCAATTACAAAAGTGCACAATGATCAATTTAACAATTTAACACTTTCACTAATTTTAATTTTCACTATGAAAAAAATCTAACACTTGTCCATAAATTTCTTATCGCAATTGTCTTCTAAATCACTTCACTATTGCGAAACACACTTTTCTACTACTCGAATAATATCGCTTCCCACATACTATCGCAGTTCTTATCGCGGTTGAATGAATGATCCCCCCATTCATTCAGCTCGCCTTTATATAGGGTCTCTACGTATTCACCCATTTCTCGTACATTGGCGAATGTAGTACCGAGCGGTACCTGGTAGATTCGAGCGAATTAATGAATGGAGTGACGTCACTTGCAGATGTTGATCATGCTTGTTGGGTTCGAGTAAATTCATTTGTTGACGTCCTTAATGATTATGAAAACAATTGCGACAGTAGCTCGCAGAATTATTTGTACATGTAATTATTTGTACATGTAACAATATAAAGAACATCGAGAATTCGATGGTCACTGTAGCGATCGTTTCCGAAGTGACCGATGCAAGGGTCGTAAATCTTGACATAATAAAGAATCACCCTGAAACCAATGAGGAGATTACGGCAAGAAAAGAAAAGAGCAACCAGACAAATAAAACGACGTTGTGTGATTGCATCGCCAACTTCGAAAATGTGGTGGAAGTATTGTATTTAGAAACGGATAGCGATAACCTTCTCCAAGGATGGTCGCAAGGTACAATTGCCACCCAGTGACATGAAGAAAAAGGCTATTCCGAAAAGTGGGAGATGTTCTGAAAAGAATACAATCTGCATGCGACTCCCCAAAAATCAGCAAAGCAGTAAAGATTGGGCTCCTTGAACTAGTGGAGCTCCTAGACCACATAGGGCATTATCGGAGGAGCTGGTTAAAGGCCGAAGACGAGCAGAAGACTAAAGAAGCGCTGGGGGCAAAATCTAACGGCCACATGCAGAAAGCTCCAACGGTAAATATCAATAAAAGAATGGCGTCTAGCCCAATCGAAGGAGATCGGGATAAAAGAAAGAAGGAAGAGGCACTCGATGGGCATGAAGCACCCGATCACGGGCTTCAGACAGTACTTTCAAAAGTAGCAAATAAAGGCGCAAAAAAACTCCCTCAAAAAGAAATTTAAGATCGCACATATCTCAAACAGGAAAAAGGACCTGATGCCAAATAGGAGAAAAAGGTACCCCAACCAAGACCCCGGCAGCAGGCACTGCTCATAAAACCCCAAGATGGCCGATCCTATGCGGACGTGCTACGGGACATCAGAGGAAACGTAAGGCCCAAAGACACTAGCACCAACGTGGTTGGGCCACATACTGGTCGAATTTGGAGCAGACCCCGAGAATAGGGAAGCATTCTGCGACACAGTGAAGAAAGCCCTTGGCAAAAGCGCAGCTCTAGCCTCGCTCGAGCCAATGGCAACGATCAAAATAAGAGACATTGACCACGTCACAGATCTGGTCAAGGGTGAAGAGGCCATCAAAAGGGAGTTCCCTAGCGTGGGCGGAATCAAGGTGAAGCTGACACCAGAAAACCATAGGGGACAAACTAATGGCCATAGTTGACTTGACCGAAAAGGACGCCGAACGATTTCTGAATAAGGGCAAAGTACGAAGAGGGTGGGTTGTTTGCAGAATATGGCGAAGAGCAACGTCTCTTCAATGTTTCAGATGCCTTGACTATGGTCACACCGCACAAGTATGCAAAGGACCCGATAGGAGTTTTCTATGTTACAAATGCAGTGAAATGGGACATAAAAGAAAAGATTGTACGAAGGAAGCACACTGTATTCTCTACAAGGATTGTCATCCAAGACCCGATCTTGGGCACTCCTTGGGATCAGCGAAATGCCGGGTGTTCCAGGAAGCCCTAACCAAGGCAAATCCTGCAGCTAAACCTACACCAAAGTTCAACCGCCCAAAGCCTGCTTGAGCAGTTTGTGAGAGACATAAAAGCCGACTTCTTGCTGTTAAGTGAGCAACATCATGATAAAAGTTCAGCATCATGGTATCCTGATGAAATAGTGATTTCAAGGCTGAGAACTGTAGACGTGGGGATGATTTTGTGTGGGGTTTTTGGCGCTCAAGGACCACCTTCTTTAGTGTGAGCCTAACGTCGAACGAATCGATATCATCTTTCCAAGCCAAGATATATGCTTTGAAGGGCGCTGTTTCCAACGCAGACGGGAACGTGCTCGTAGGAGGATACCTCAACGCAAAGCAATCAAATGGGGCATGCCTCAAACAGATCCGCGAGGAAAACGAGTCCTAGAAATGGCGGCCAGGACGGCGCTCGTCGTACTAAGCACCGGCAATACGCCGACCATACCGGACGTCACATTTGCTTCGGAGTCCTTATTACGGAGGATACAAGATAATTAGAGGACTGCTCAGCCAGTGCATTCAGCATTCTGCTTGAGATAAGCGATGTTGTCTCCAGACGTCCGTGCTCTCGGCTTTCTACAATTGGATGGAACATCAGGAGGATGGACGTCGAGAAGTTTGTCGAGGTGCTCACAGCAGTTGTACCGCAGCAGGGGGCTTCGGAGGGGCCGGAAGAACTGGCAGCTCAAGACGTGGTGAACTCAACTATGAACATCATCACTACTGCTTGCTGCGCTTCTATGCCCCCTGAAAAACCCCGGCACCGCAAGCCCTGTATTGGTGGTCAACTGAAATCGCTGAAAAACGAAGGGAGTATCACAAGCTTCGACGTGAGGCTCAACGGGCACGGAGCCGGTACGAGACAAGCAACCGCGCAGCAGCATATAAGTTGGCCAGGAAATGCCCTCGCGAATTGATCAACAATAGCAAGGCTTGCTGCTGGCAAGATCTAGTGGACAATGTGAACAAGGATCCGTGGGGCCTTGGCTACAAGCTAGTTATGCGGAAGATTGGTGCCCTACGGAAACCTTGCATACATGATGTGGAAAAGATGGACGCGATAGTGCAGGGACTCTTCCCCAACTATCCCGTCCATGTTAATGCTGTCCATGGTGAAACAGAAGTCGAGTGTCCACTCTTCACACAGCCGCAACTGGAGGAGTCCAGATGGTGTTCCAGCTGAGGTGTGTGGCTTGTCTATCACCACCGTCCTGACTTGCTGCGGAACACATTCAACGCTTGCCTCCGGGATGGGGTTTTCCCGAAACGATGGAAGGTAGCGAGGCTCGTACTGATCAGCAAGGGGAAGGGAAATCCTGAATCAACGTCTGCATACCACCCGTTATGCAGGCTAGACACGGCTGGGAAAGTGCTAGAGAAACTCATCAAGGGAAGACTCACTGACGTGATTCGTGCTACTGGGGACCTATCTCCTCGACAGTACGGTTTAAGAGCAGGACGTTCTACCATTGATGCGATTGCAGAGGTGGTGAATGCAGTCCAAAAGGCAGAGGCATTTAGTCGCACCAAGCGACGGATGATTCTGTTGGTGACACTCGACGTCAGGAATGCCTTCAACTCCGCTAGAGGAGCAGATATTCGGGATACGCTGGAAAACCCTTTTCAAGTTCCAGAATATCTAATGGGGCTTTTGAGGGACTACTTAAAGGACCGAAGCCTACGCTACGACATGACACAGGGCTAACGAAGGATGGGAATTACATCAAGTGTTGCCCAAGGATCTGTCCTTGGTCCGGACCTGTGGAACGTGTCTTACGACGGGCTAGTGAGACTTGAGATGCCAGATGAATCACGCTTGGTTGGCTTTGCAGAAGATGTTGTGGCTCTGGTCACTAGACGCACCGTTGAACAGGCGCAACTTAGGCTAGGTATGCTACTGTGCCGAGTGAGGGACTGGATGACTGCTCGTGGGCTGAGTTTAGCACTGGAGGAAACCGAAGTGTCATGTTGACAAAAAAGAGAATCCCTAGAGTAAGGATGATCAGTATTGGCGACTTACGCATCGAATCAAAGCCATCGGTGAAGTACCTGGGGCTACTGATCGACTCGAAGATGAGTTTCTCTGAGCAAATCAGAGCAACGGCTGAGAAGGCTGCTTCAGGAGTATCGGTTCTGAGTCGACTTATGGCCAACGTAGGGGGACCCAGGCCATCAAGAAGACGCCACTTGATGAGTGCTGTAGGGTCAGTGCTACTTTACGGAGCAGTGGTATGGGGCGACGCTCTAAGCAAAGGAGGCATACCGAAAACGTTTGGCACAGGTACAGAAAAGAGGAGCACTAAGAATTGTATCTTCGTATCCGACAGTCGCTGACTCGGTGGTGAGAATTATTGTCGCCCTCCTTGCTAAGCGGGCATGGGTCTGTACAGTCTTACCTGCACAAAGTTGGTAAGTCACGGTCCCCCGATTGTCGGTTTTGCCCAGGGGCGGAAAACAATGCTTGCCACACATTGTTTTGCGTGCAAAAATGGGTCAGGCTGCAAAAAAACCTCTGCAGGGAGACGGGAGAGCTCACCCCAGATAAGATAAACGCGGATGACAAACGGAACCAGGTGGCAATTTATGCTCGGGCAGTCCTAAAAGATAAAAGGGACTCACAGCAGCTGGGGGCGTTGAGGCTGGGGGATCACTTGTCTGGCACTTCCTCTTCGCATCCCCCCTCCCGCAAGGAAAGGGAATCCCCAGCTTGAAGGCGTCTTACGGCGTAAAAAAATGAGACGTGGCCCGAAGCAATGTGTCAAACGGTTCCAGGCTGGGTTCTCAAGTTGACAGGGGAGATTTTTAGTGGGTACCAGTCGCTTTCTTGCGAGCAAGGGAGTTCCACACTCTTTGCATAAATGGCATTCACCTCTCTACCCCAAACAAAAATTGACTTCGGACTGACGTTTATTTAATTAATTTATTTAATTATTGAAAAATTTTGACAGGAGCGTTTTAAAAGACGTCTTTATGCAAAGATTGCTACGATCTCCTTTATCTAATTATAAAATTGTGCTTTAACTATTTGTGTTTGAAGCTTGAGTTTTGAATTAGTGCATAGTTAAAAACATTTTTTGTGCAGAAAATAGAGAGACTACGTCGAACCATATTCTCATTTGGTTGTTGATCTGTAGCCCATTGGCAACCAAACGAGTAGTGCCCACGCTTTCCTTCAGCTGGCAAACGAAGACCAAAGGCCTTAACCAGAACACTCTGGAATTCGATGGATCAAAGTAGATTTTCTTTTATTTTTGGAAAGTTTTTTTTATTTGCTAAGAATGTTAACTTGAGAGGGGTGAAATGCGTCTTTACGATACGATAAATGCTAGAAGAAGGGACATATGTATAAAGAAAAACGATTGTAGTTAAGGACCTTTTTAACTTATTTCAAGGAGAGATATCGTTTTGTTGCTTGCAGATTTCCCAAATGATTTCCTTAAAGTTTTCAAGAACTTAAATATTGTAAGAGATAAGCTTGGAACTGAATCATTATTAAAGATAACATTGGTGACTTTTAGTAGTGCTACGACTAATGAAAGTCTGTTGGCAAATTACCTAAAACCCAACATGTTCAATATCATAATAATCAAATCAAATCAATAATCTAAGAAAATGAGTACTACAATAAATTACTGTGACTTTGATCACACAGTCAAAGTACTTATCACCGCGTCTCTTCCAGCTTCCTCAAGTTTCTAATCATTGATTAAATCTCTAATCACTCGCTGACAGATTCATAAAACGAATTAAGCCCCTTCTGCATCAGGAAGCATCCGAATCGTTCCATCATCTCTAAATCGAGCTACCATTAATCACAATGCAATCTTAACTGTAATAATCCACTTAAATGAATCGCATAACCAATCAATTATCTGGATGATATGGCTGCCTTCCTTCCAATAAGGTCGAGCGCGAAAGACCAAACCAGCCATCGCCAGCATAAAGAACAAACCACGACCAATGTCTTGCACTTCTATTGCAATTCCTACTTGAGGTCATATATCGAGCATATCGAACACCACATCATCGTCGTCTTCTCCTTGAAAGTTTCTTAAGACTGTCCTAAGGAAATGTGTTGCACCTGTATGTACTCGTACGTCAATCTTTTTATTTTATTCCTGCACTCTACAGTCGTTTGCATTTGCATACGAAAACTCCACTTTACCATAGATCGTGGAGAGCGCATTTGCGCGAATTAAATGTTCTGCTGCACTCATATGCATAACGTACGCAGTAAAATCAAATCTGCATGCGTGCTCCAATACGTTTTGGGTCATTAGTTCGTTTTTGTAGCCTGCGAGAAAGAAATACTCGTAAGTTGGCAACAGGTGGTGTAAATTTGTCTTGGAAATTGTTCTCTAGGATTTTCTGAACATGCATTTGCATTGTGAGGGCGCACGGTTGAAAGTACTCCTTCGAAGGCATTTCAAGCTCATTATATCACCTGCTCATGTTATTATGGGCAGAGCCAATGTTGGGTTGTTAGTTGGGTCATTATGCGGTTAGAGGGTGGCCCAGATGGAAATGTGGTGAGTAATTTCGTAAGTAGCCAAGCAACTTTTCTTCATGATGTTATGAACGATTTTAAAACTAAATAGCAGCTTAAATATTGCGGTTTCATATCTGTACTGGCCGACCAATGACAAAGATAAAATTCATAGACAATTTTTGCAGAAATTTCCTTGCATCATAACTAGAGTTTGTTACCCGCTTGATACACTTACCAAGCTCCTAGTCAGATTATCTATCCAAAGAATAGTTTGCGCACTATTTTACATATCAATGTTGATTGCTCTTAAGGTGAACTTATTAAAAACCATTAAATGAAATGAACACATACTTGAGCTTGTTTCTGCGGTGCTATATCTGTACATTATAGTCCGCACGAATTGCACTTGTACTCGTAGTACTGCTCCCGTTCTCCGCTCCCCTGCAACGAGATAAGCTGCTGTTGGTACCTCAAAGTCGATTAGAATAAATGATAATTGATGTTTAATTGTAATTTACTTAATTGTGATATTTTGCCCTGTTTTGATATCAAGTTGGTGCGGTGGAGTCAACGGAATATATGGAGTATGGTTGCAGTGCGTTCAGTTAATTGATTATTTTCTTATGATTGTAAAGTAGATAGACGGATAGATAGATGATGAATAATTGGTAGTATAGAATCTGTTAGTTAATACTTAAAGTGTTAATTGAAAATTGTACATAACTGACGGATTGTTGTTCAACATGAATTGGACTGCATGTTATTTCATTGATTGCGTTGTCAGCAGGATACAGGGTTAACAAGATTATAAAGAATTGAAATCAGATTGTTTGTCATTTCTATAAGCTACTTGTGCTTTGCCTTCAGAGTGAGATTGATTATATTTCTTTATCAGATTTTAACGAAAAAGAACGATATGTTTAGTTTATTGGAATGAAATACAATTGTCACAATTGTATGGGTCATAATAAGAATGCTGATCATTCACACAGAGCAGACTCGTGGGAGTACCCAGAGTATCAAAGAAGGATTGTAATTGCTAGGAGTAGTACTGACTACAGTTTTAATGATGATTCTTAATCACCCAACTAAATCAAGCGACAAATTAACTATCTTTTATGCAAATATAAGCAGCTTACAACACAAGTTGAGCGATATTCAAATTTATCTGCAGCAAAATCCTGAAACGGATCTGATTATACCAAACGAAGTATAGATATAGCTCCGTTTTCTCCTGCAGGTCCGGAAGAGGATGAGGTACAGCAATGTTTATAAAAAATATAAATAATTTCATGACAAAGAGAGCAACATCTGACATATATAATATAATAATAATTGAAATAACCTGCGCAGGTAAAAAACTAAAAATTGGTACTTACTATAATCCCAATCGACCCAATGTGCATGACTTCTGCCCAGTAATAGATACAATATACTCTACTGAAAACAATCTCTGTTGCTGACACAAACATATACGTGATTGCAGAATCTACAGAACAAAGGATGTACAAGGATACCCTGGAAACAATTGCAGCGGTCATTGTCAATAAGGATAAAATTACTCTCCCAACTTCAAGTACTTGTTCGGATAAAATAGCAACAAATGAGAAAAAAATTGCTGAAAACATTAAATTCACAGTAGTGAATTAGGTATATAAGTGAAAGACTGCAGCAATGGTCGGCTGCCTTAGCGAAGGAGGATAGTAGGATCCGCCGAGATTGGCCTTGTCTGGGGATCCGAGTTACGAGCCCCATTCCACGTGCCTACCAATAAATCAAATCCCGTTCCACTGTTATGGACCCCATACTCCATTTACTCTCCTACCAATGTATTTTCATTAGCCATAGTGACCCCATACTTACCTTTGTTCTTGACATTCAATATTGCAAGCCAGCAAATGCCTCCATTAGCTAAACTCATAAATAACATCTAATATTCACATCAAATCCATAAATAATAATCGATTCTTAGAAATTCACATTCCCAAATCTAATAATTTCCAGAAAGATAAACAATGCCGAATACCGGAAACAATATACCCAAAAGTACCAACGTCCCATACGAAAGATTATATTTTTGCGACGTTTGCAAATCCAATCAGCACAATACGCCAAATTGTGTTTACAATAAGCCTCGCGACATATCATCAAATTCTACGCGAAAGTAATATATCTCAAGTAGATTCTTACCAAAGTTAATAAACAAATCGAAGCAAATTAATCTCGCGAAATTAATACTTTTATAAACAATCTGGGAAGTGGAATTTGCGTGCGGAATCGTTAAATTCAAATATATTGTGAAATAGATTTTTGTAAACATTAAAGCCCTATAAAAGGACCATATGAAATTGTAAGTTCTCTAGTTGATATAGTGCTGCCCGAAGTTATTGTTCAAAGTATTGTTCAAATATTGTTCAAAGTGAAATTGTTGAAGTTATTTAAGGAAAGAATTGTATCTACATTGTGCAAGAAGTAAACTAGTGAATAGTGTAAATAAAGAATTGTTCAAAATAATTGTGCATTAGTGATTTTCTTGAGGAATCCATAACAGACAATTATTTTTGGTGTCAGAAGTGGGATGGTTGCACAACAGATAACCATCCAGTGATTAATAGAAAATCCAAACAATTTAAACCGAGCATTCTTTTGGCTATTCACAGTTTTTGTTTGCATTGCTCAATGATACAATAAGATCCAAATTATTCATTCAAAAAATCTGAATAATTAAGGGAGCAAAAGTCTGAAACGAATTCAATTCATCCTGCTGAAACTCATCGAGTAGCGATCAAGTCAAAGACAACGAATTCAAATTCATCCTGCTGAAACTCATCGGGTAGCGATTAACTCAAAGACAACGAGTTCAAACTCATCCTGCTGAAACTCATCGAGTAGCGATCAACTCAAAGACAACGAATTCAAATTCATCCTGCTGAAATTCATCAAATAGCGATCAAAAATCAACTCACCCAAAAGCAACAAATTCGTTACAAATTCATCATATTGCAACTCATCAAATTCTTCCTGCGGATAAGTGGTGAACAAACTCAAATTCATCCGGAAAACAGAAATCAGGCGGAGCAATTTAACAAAACCAACGAACTCAATTCAAATTCATGTGAGTCAAAGTAACTTTTACCTTTCTTGCACATATTCATCAATTAAATAAAAACAGTAAAGAATTTGCACTTCCATAAATATTTATTAAATTTATATATACATATATTTACCCATATTCGAAATATTGTGCTGTGAAGTGATTTAAAAAGTGAAACCTTGTAAAATGACGCACGTGAATTCCACACAACCCGAAAATGACGATAATCAATCACAATCTGAGTCGGATAACATTTCCGAAACTGTCCGTGTAGAAAAATTAAATACAAACATACTTTTAAAGTTTATCAAGCCTTTCAACGGGGACCGTGAAAAATTAAATTCTTACATAACTGGATGCAACCGAGCATTCAAGTTGGTATACCCAGAACAGACATCTGTCCTGCTGGCGTATGCCATAACCCAACTAGAGGGAAAAGCCGAACTAGCCGCATCCAATCACACTTTTGGGGATTGGAGCGAGCTGTGCGATTTCCTCAAGTTATTATATGGCGATAAAAAACACTACAACCACCTTTTGATCGAATTGCAACAATGCAAACAAAACCCGAAGGAAACTATCTCTCAGTTTATCGTACGTATCGAGACCGCCGCGAAAAACCTATTAGTGTGCGTTAAACAGTCCAATGAGGACGAGTCGGAGTTGAAGGGTAGAGTTGCTGCAATGGATGATCTCATCCTGCACACGTTTATATTAAACATAGATCCTGCAATTAGTAATATAATTCGGGCTAGAAACGTAAAGACGTTAACCGACGCTATGCAGGTTGCAATTGAGGAGGAGAAATTGTCCGCCCTAATTAAATCAAAGTCCGTAACATCCTCCCCTTCTAATAAGACGACGAAATTTTGTAACATTTGTAAATTCAGAAATCATAATACCTCCGAATGTTATCGCAAAGAAAAACAAAATCCAACTCACCGCGTATACGTTGCCAATGACAAAGTCTGCAGGTATTGCAAAAAGGTGGGTCATCTGATTCAGGAGTGTAGGAAACGTGAGTTTAATAATAATAGAGCTAAAAACTCACAAAATGAACAAACTAATAATAGTATTTCACTGAATAATGGTTCAAAAAACGGGATAGCTCGTCCGAGCACAAATGTTCGGACTATATCGGAAATTATGTCGGAATAGATCTTCCGAATGTCTTTATGAACTGCAATGCAAGAAATCCTTATCTCACAATAGCCAGCCCCAATTCGAAAACGTTCCAATTCAAATTCTTGGTAGATACGGGAGCATCAACGTCAATAATCAAAGGTGAAGCACTAGCAGGTGGAACACTTGTCAATATGGAAAATCGCACGGATCTGCATGGAATAAACGGAGATGCATCAGCTGTAGGCTCCTCCTGCATAGAACTGCGATTTCCCAGGCAACACCTAACCCACGATTTCCTCGTCATTATCGAGGATTCTAATATTCCAGGTGACGGTTTATTGGGTTACGATTTTTTATGCAGATTTAAATGCATACTAGACTTCTCACGAAACGTGTTATCATTTAACAACGAATCAGTGAGTTTTGATATTGACACAGCCCCTGAAAGAAACCGGTCTGGAATCAATGAATCTTCAGCAGATTCTCATTTGGAACCTCCACATTTTTCGGAGTCCGAAAGCCCAGAAAAATCATCGACACAGTCTGATCAATTAACACCCAACCTAAAATTTTATAATCAATCAAGAAAACAAACAATGTTAACAATCAAGTCTCGTTCCATAAATTTCTTCAGAGTGAGTGTACAGAATCCAGAAATAAAAGAGGGAATAGTTAATCGAAAGGAACTTTCCCCCGGAATCTTTCTAGGCGAAGCCTTAACCACTGTCGATAATAAAAATCAGGCACTCATATCAATCCTTAATATAAATGAACGGGACCAAGAAATCGAATTATCTAAGGTTCATCTCGAAGAAATTATTACACCAAGCTCTAAAACAAACAAATTCATGAACCTCTATGCAGTCAATCAGTTGGAAAATCCATCATCAAAAAATAAATCAAATTCCCTAAATCGTAAAAATTTACTCTAACAATCTCTCAGATTAGATCACCTTAATCCCGAAGAGGCTACGTCCATCTCAGAAATCGCACATGCATTTTCCGATATATTCTATCTGGAAGGTGATCAGTTGACCAGCACGAACCTGTGTCAACACGAAATAAACTTAACTGATTCAAAACCTATATCGGCAAAGACCTACAGGTATCCAGAAATCCACAAAAACGAAGTCAATGAGCAAATTAAGAAAATGCTCGACCAGAATATTATTCAGCCCTCAAATAGTCCTTGGTCTGCACCGCTCTGGGTTGTCCCGAAAAAACAAGATTCTTCGGGTAAAGCTAAGTGGAGAGTGGTAATCGACTACCGTAAGTTGAATGCAGTCACTGAGTCAGATGTTTTCCCAATCCCTAATATCACAGAGATATTGGACCAATTGGGACACTCAAAGTATTTCACCACACTGGATCTGGCAAGTGGCTTCCACCAGATCAATATGCATCCCGATGATCGTTCCAAGACGGCGTTCACTACACCCCTAGGACACTATGAATATCTAAGAATGCCTTTCGGGCTTAAAAACGCCCCAGCAACATTCCAGCGTTTAATGAACGCTGTTTTGTCCGGATTGCAGGGTATTCAATGCGACGACATTGTTATTTATGCAAGTTCCATTCAGGATCATGAGGTAAAACTTAAAAATGTCTTTAATAGAATCAGAGAGAGTGGTCTTAAACTAGAACCAGCCAAATGTGAATTCATGCGACACGAAGCCGTGTACTTGGGTCACGTTATCTCCAGAGAGGGTGTTTCACCTAATCCAGAAAAAATAAAAGCAGTAAAAGATTTTCCAATCCCAAAGAATCCGAAGGGAATAAAATCCTTTTTGGGTCTTTGCGGATATTATAGAAGATTCATCGAAAACTTCTCTAAATTAACAAAGCCACTCACCAAACTTTTACGTAAAGAGCAGAAATTCGAATGGTCAGAAGATCAAAATAGTGCATTTGAGACTCTTAAAGCAAAACTCACTACTGCCCCTACTCTACAATATCCCGACTTCAGTAAAGAATTCATTTTAACGACCGATGCATCTAATTATGCAATCGGTGCCGTTCTCAGCCAGATGGGTAATCAAAAAATCGATTTGCCTATCTCTTACGCAAGCCGTACCCTCAATAGAGCCAAATCTAATTACAGCACCACAGAAAGAGAACTACTGGCAATCGTGTGGGCCGTTCAAACCTTCCGACCGTATCTTTACGGAAGGAAATTTAAAATCGTAACCGACCATCGTCCTCTTATTTGGCTGAGAAACTGCAAGGATCCTGGGAGTAAACTGATAAGATGGAGATTAAAGCTGGAAGAATTCGACTATGATATTGTATACAAACAAGGAAGAGTCAATTCAAATGCTGACGCTCTTTCTCGAATCGAGCTAAATTCTGTTAACCACCTTGTACTTCATGCTCAAGTAGACGATACATTTCAGGACTACGTAAAATTTTACTACAACTCAATGACCCCCAATATTTTTGATTATAACGATTTGAATAACGCCATTGATACTACCAAATCACCTGTTGCGTACCTTACAGCAATCGATAAGGACGAACAGAATCCCCATACAGCCACATTCCTTGACCGAAGCCTGAATAAAGAATTCATTTTAAATAAAAGCTATGCACTTTATGACATAGAGAAATCAGCGACGATCTATAAACAGACCATTTATCACTGTTTCATAAAACATTCATTCTTTGAGAAACCCTCATATCAAGATTTCTTCCACTGCATCCTTAACCTAAAGAAAAAACTTGTCAGTGATAAGGTTACCGAAGTAAATATTCCTAACCCAGTTGACGCTTTCAACCAATTTAACTACAACAAACTCCGGGATATAATACAGTTTATTTTCCGCAATGAAAAAATTAAAATAAATATCTATCACAATAGAATAATAAATCCAACAAAGGAACAAATCCCTGAAGTATTAAAAGAATTTCATGATTCACCAATTAGTGGTCATAATGGATATCACAAAACATATAACAAAATTAAACAGTATTATAAATGGGAAAATATGAAGAAGGACGTCAAAAACTATATCAAAGCCTGTGCTTCTTGTCAGCTTAACAAGACTTCCCGTAAACTGACTAAAGCCCCTATGGAGATAACCTCCACAGCCGATGTGCCATTCGAAAAAATCAGCCTAGATATTGTAGGTCCATTGCCTATCACAGAACAAGGAAAGCGATTCATTCTCACCCTTCAAGACGATTTAACGAAATATTCAGACGCATTTCCAATTCAAAATCATGAAGCAAATACAGTGGCAAATAAATTGCTACAATTCATTACACGATTCGGAATACCGAAAAATGTCCTCACTGATCAAGGATCAGATTTTACTTCAACTCTCATGAAAGAAGTTTCAAAGCTCTTTCATATAAAGCTTCTTCATACAACCGCCTATCACCCTCAAACTAATGGCGCTCTTGAGAGATCCCATTCCACGTTAAAAGATTACCTTAAACACTACATAAATAACCAACAGAATGACTGGGATGAATATGTCCCACTAGCAATGTTTGCATACAACACTGCCGTTCACACAACCACAAAATTTACCCCTTACGAACTCATTTTCGGAAATAAACCTATCCTTCCGAACTCAATCACTAGTACTCCCGAATTCAGGTATACATGTGACTCATACGTTGATCAATTAAAATACAAATTAAATAGATCTTTCCAAATAGCTAAGGAAAACATTCTGAAATCAAAAGAGACAAGCAAAACCTACTACGACAAGAAAGTCCATAACCCACCATATAAGAAAGGAGACCGTGTCTTGATGAAAAATAATAGCAACAAACCCGGAACATCCAAGAAACTATCTCCCAACTGGAAAGGTCCTTACGAAATAACTAAAATCTGTGACAATAACAAGAACATAGTAATTAAACTCAAACATAATAAGCATCTTAAAGTACACACCAATCAATTGAAACCAACTTCTATTCCAAAATGCTCTTCCTAATCTCTCACAGCCTTTTATTCACTCAGGAACTTGAGGAGACTCCAATGAAAATATGTACTTCATTAAAAATACTTTATTAAAGAACTATTATGCAAAAGATTGTAAAACCGATATCTCTTACAGGATGATTTTTCCCGTAATAATCCTATATAGCTGCATATATTTGCTCCAAATTCAAGCCAATATGGAATACGAAGTTAAGAAGATAGAAAGCGGAAGCGGTTTATTTTATGAACACCTCGGAACAACTAAAATCTACTCAGAATATTTTAAAATAGTCATTCATATTGATATTCACTCATATAGTGAAAGACTTGGTCTAATTAAGAGAATGGCAAAACAATCCTTTCAACTTTGTGATAAAATCACAAAAGAACATGTAAAACTATTCTGTACGCAAAATTCTAATATTTTTAATGTAAAAATGCCGGAAATCCGTAACAAAGAAGAATCAGTTAAAGCAATGTTAGGAAATCCTAAATCGCGAAGAGGAATATTGAACATCGTAGGTTCAGTATCAAAATACTTATTCGGAACCATGGATTCCAATGATGCTGAATATTATGACGGCATCATCAACAAAGTCGAACACGATGAATCCGAACTGCAACTCCTTATAAAGGATCAAATAAATGTTGTTAAAACCACCATTACAAACTTTAACAGTACTATTTCCCAACTAAAATTATCAGAAAAGGAGCTTAACAGAAACATAGATAAATTCAATAAATTTTTAAAAGAACAAAATAATTTCAATTCTCAAACAGATTTGAATCAGGAAATAATTGAACATTTGAGTATTCTTGCATTCCTTTTAAACGAAATCGACTTGAAGTTCGAGGAAGTGATAGACATTCTCATGGCAGCAAGGAAAAATATCCTTCATCCTAGTCTCATCAGCCCCAGTAGATTAATTGCAGAATTTCAGAAATTCAATCAATACATTAAAAATGGCCTCGATTATGCTATCAAGCCCGATATAAAAAATATCAACCAAATTCTGGACATTATCCGTATACAGTATTCATTTAAAAAACAGCGAATGATCTTCGTTCTATCCTTTCCATTAGTTGATAACACTGATTTTAATCTATATCATTTGATACCTTTACCCATACCTCATGCCGAACAAAAATCTTACGCTTATATCGATCCAAGCTTTAAGTATTTGGCTATCTCCTCAAATAAATTACAGTATGCCCAATTTCAAACAATTGACTCCTGTAAACAAGTAGAGTACGACAAATAAATATGCGAAAACTATATCATCTATTCAACACTAAATAAACCTATTTGTGAGATATCTTTGCTTACCCAAATAAATAGGAAAATACCAATTGATTGTGCAACTAAATTTTTAACCGGAAAATTAGAAATCTGGCAGAATCTCGTGAATAATAATTGGATATTTGTAATAAGCGAACCACATATGCTTACAATCCAATGTAATGACACGATTAGGGACATAGAAATTTCAAAAACCGGCATCTTAACTCTCGCAAAAGGCTGCAAAGCTTATTCGGCACAAACGCAACTGCTTACTCATAACGAGATAATCTCATATTATGAAAATATAGTCCCTAAATTAAATATCATCGAAGATGACTGTTGTGAGGAGAATAAAATCAACAAAACAGATTTTAACTATTATCTAGAGCAGATTCATTTATCGAACATTAAGTTGGATGATTTAAATATTGCATCTCATAAACTCGATGATTTAAATGAGCAAGTCAACAGACTGCACAACCAGCCTCATTTCTATAGATATGGAACCCTGTATAAATATATTATAGCAATAATATCATTTCTTGTTCTTGGATATATTCTCTACAAATTTTATAATTGTCTAAAACCGATTCTCCCGAATTATATGAGAATCGACCGTGGTTGTTGTTGCCGAGCTATCACTATAAATCAGTATAATTCACCTATTTCTTCGCCAAGACATCATGTTCAAATGGAACTTACCTCTGTACCTGATGACTCACCTGCAATCCTACCTCAAGAAACCGTTCCACTGCGGATTTCAAAATCAAAATCTAGATTCAGATCCTCCGTGGGGAAGCTTAACCACGACGAACTTTAAATTAAAAAGATAAATTCGTCTTTTCTAAGGGGGGTGTTGTTATGGACCCCATACTCCATTTACTCTCCTACCAATGTATTTTCATTAGCCATAGTGACCCCATACTTACCTTCGTTCTTGACATTCAATATTGCAAGCCAGCAAATGCCTCCATTAGCTAAACTCATAAATAATATCTAATATTCACATCAAATCCATAAATAATAATCGATTCTTAGAAATTCACATTCCCAAATCTAATAATTTCCAGAAAGATAAACAATGCCGAATACCGGAAACAATATACCCAAAAGTACCAACGTCCCATACGAAAGATTATATTTTTGCGACGTTTGCAAATCCAATCAGCACAATACGCCAAATTGTGTTTACAATAAGCCTCGCGACATATCATCAAATTCTACGCGAAAGTAATATATCTCAAGTAGATTCTTACCAAAGTTAATAAACAAATCGAAGCAAATTAATCTCGCGAAATTAATACTTTTATAAACAATCTGGAAAGTGGAATTTGCGTGCGGAATTGTTAAATTCAAATATATTGTGAAATAGATTTTTGTAAACATTAAAGCCCTATAAAAGGACCATATGAAATTGTAAGTTCTCTAGTTGATATAGTGCTGCCCGAAGTTATTGTTCAAAGTATTGTTCAAATATTGTTCAAAGTGAAATTGTTGAAGTTATTTAAGGAAAGAATTGTATCTACATTGTGCAAGAAGTAAACTAGTGAATAGTGTAAATAACGAATTTCGCGACGGTTATTGGACTCCCGAACGTACATTCGACCCGCAGACAGACATTGGACCTGCACTCATTTCGAAATGCCTTTCCCACGGAAATTATGCTGCACCATCATAATTGCAAACAATAGACTTTTCCATAAATGTTAAAACCAGTTCAGTTGTATTTGAAGACGTACAAGCGGATTTTACCTGTTCCATTTAATTTGAGTGGATATATGTATATTTTTTTGGATAACTTCAGGCCGAGAAACATAACTGGCGCAGTCGTGCGGATTTTGATGCTTTCACGACTTTTTAAATAAAAGTAAATCGAGGGTTTATCGGTTTTACTGAAATTGCAGTTCTGAATTCTGAAATCATCGACGGTTTATCGGTGATTATTAAAAGTGTATAGTGAGACATCGACGGTTTATCGGTGGTCCATTCATACAGGACAATTAGCCATTTCACATCGACGGCTCATCGATAGTGTAAAGTGGAAAAAGAGAGACATACATCGACGGCTTATCAATGTTGAACAAAAACTAAGAAGTGCTGTATAGTTAATTATCAGTTACAAAACAAATAAAATTCAGTTCTGTGAAAGGAGTGAAAGTGCCGAAAGCAAAAAGAACTGAAAGAAAGGAAAAGTTCAAGTGAAAGACATTATAAAGAAACAAAGATATGGCAATGTTACTGATTTCGTTGGCAGCAATCCTCATGTAAGTCGAATTTGTTGATATATCTCCTTTATAACCTTTCCTTTATCCACTTTTCTCCATATTTAACAAAATCAATGAAATAAAAATTATATTTTGGTGAAACAAAAACAAATATCTGGATAATAATCCTATTTTACGCAAACTAATTAGGATCGAACTGTTTAAGAATCTTCAACCGAATTATATTCTGGTGAAGTACCTGTATAAGACTAAATAAAATATTTAAAAAAAGTGCGGATCAGTGTCCAAAAAAATAAACAAAAAAATTGTTTTCCGGTGAAGCATACACCAAATTAAATTAAATATTGTACTAAACGAAAGTGTGGTCGGTATCTATTGAAAATTTTATCTCCGTGAAACATACATCAATCAGATTAAAATTAGTTCGAAAGTTCAGATTAGCGTCCATTAAAAAGATATACTTAATCTGTTTTAAACCGAACTTGTTGTGTGTTACAGTTGTAATGGCAGATGTTGAAGAAAATGTCATTCCCATTAACGTAGCGGACATTGCAAATACACTCAGAGTTCCAGACGCAATCAAGGATTTACCTCAATTTGAAGGAAATCCTAGATTGTTGTTTGAATTTATAAATAATGTCGAGGAAATCCGTTTTCTTGTTTCTTGTACAAATGGGACGCCCTATGGGAAACTACTACTTAGAGCCATTCGTAACAAAATTGTTGGACCGGCCAACGAGGTCCTGAACATGAATGGGACTCCTTTGGAATGGCCTGATATTAAGCAAAATTTAATTCTTCATTACTCTTATTGTGTTATAAGTTAATATGAAATGAGAAATTAATTTAAATAAAATACCTCCGTCGTCTAGCCCGATTTTACTCTGGCCAAATTGTGACGTGCACCAAAACTAATGCTTTTATTCAGCGAACAAGATCTAAGTTTGGCCGAAATATCCAGCCAAAGTATTTTTATGATCAGTAAAAATCTTTCCCTTTTGTCTTTTAATAAAACCAGCCTAAGATACACTTTGGCCGAACTCTTTATTATGAGACGGGTCAGAATTTACTGATCCCGAATCAATACATTACTTTTCCTTTTATACAAATTCTATTCGTAAATCTACTTCTCACGCCCTCATTATTCAACATTCAATTTGTGTGGTCATGACACACAAATCAATTAACACCTCGCATTCCCTTTCATTATACTCATCATCTCTATGTATGAATGCAATTTATGACCTATTTTCTAGGTCATAAATTCCATCGTCTCAAGTGCATATGACTAGGACGCTAGCATGCACATGGCAATTTGAATGCGGAAGAAAAGTGAAAGTGAAAGAAATTGAACGTTGAGTAATGAGGTAGGTTTCACGTTACATATGTTCGTCGTCACATTAGTCTTTGCGATGTGTTTTGTTTTCATATTCCAATGCAATGGCTCATGAAAGTAATTTATGACCTTGCCATGGGATTGGAATATGAGGCGAAATGTATTTGTTACAAATTGAGTTCACATTCATTATGAATACAATTTGAGTATTTGTATTATGCATGAATGATTCATTAAATTGAGTTTATGCAACTTATGTATTGAGAATCATTATGGGAATCATTACACCCTCCGCGTTCTTGTTGTTGAGCGTATATTCATATTAAGTGAAACAATGAAGTTGCATAACCTTATTGCAAACATTTATATAATCTTAACTGATTGTTATGTAATTCTTTTAATACTCCATTGACATCGATTATGGAGATTACACCTTTCTTATCTTTTACTATAAAAGGACCCATATACGGTTTTTGATTTTTCTTACAGTTATTATTCTTAATTAATACCTTATCACCTATTTCAATGTTTAATGCATTAATATCTACTTGCTTTTCCAATCTTTTCTTTTTAACTTTCTCTATTATTTCTTCCGTTTTATTTATGGTTGTTTTCAATCTTAATTTCAATTCATTGGCAAAGTTGTCAAGATTGTATGTTTTCGCAGACAATTTTTCATCATTTGGTAAATAAGCTAATTTTCCGAAAACTAATTCGTATGGTGTGTAACCAGTATCTACATTAGGTGATGTATTATAAGCGAAAGTATAATACGGAAGCCAAGTATCCCATTCTGAATCTTCAGTGAATGAGAGTAAGAATTCATTGAGAACCCTGTGGTTCCTTTCAACTACGCCTAAAGTTTCATGGTGATACGGTGTTGAAAATATCTGTTCTATTTGTAACAAGCTACAAACCTCCTTCATTAGCTCATTTAAAAATTCAGTACCTCTATCTGATTTTAAAGTTTTAAATTGACCATACTTTAGAATAAAATCTTTCACTAAGGTTGTCGCTATAGTCCTCGCATCCTTTGATTCAATTGGGATGGCAACAACAAATTTCGATAATTCACATTGCATTGTGAGAATATAACGAAAGTGATTAGATAGTCTCAGTGGACCAACTGTGTCAATTTGAATTGTCTCGAAAGTTGTTGATGGTGTACTCGTATGTACAAATTTTTCTTTAGTGTGCCTATATAACTTGCTAGTAGCGCAAATCTCACAATTATTAACAAATTTCTTGACCATAACGCTCATATTCTTCCAACAATATCTTTGTTTTAATTTTAGTAAAGTCTTTCTAACTCCTAGATGACCTCCATGGGGTGAGCTGTGGTATTCTTTTATCAATTTGTTCTGGGTATCTTTATTCAAAATTTTCTTAGCTGGGGTGTATATTAGGATATTAGTCCTCAAACGCGTTTTATTATTATCTAGTTGCAACTCGTTATATATCTTCTTGAAATCCTCAATGTGTACACTATCAAATAAGTTATCACTGATTGATAACACGAGCTCATTTATTTTTATTTTGCGCAAAGCATCAATGAGTTTCTCCATAATGAAATCTAGATTTCTTTTAGGATTATCGCTCTTCGATTTGTATATAAAGGATGATAACTTCTTTTCATCAGGAGCTGATTCACTGGAAAATTTATCGTTATCAACACATACTATTATTTCATCAGACGTACGTACGATTTCTAGTGTAGGATTTCTTAATTCATTTAGCCGCGGTATATTAAATCTAAGCTTTGTAACATTTTTGACGTCATTTAAAGATGTGCAATTCCAAATGTGAAGTTGATCAGGCTTCGATTGGATATTGGCATCGGTTACTTTGCTTTCTTGTGCACATGTATCTTGTCGTTTCTTATTCATACCCCTTGTAATAGCTAAAGTTTTCTTTACTGATTCGTCTATTTCTGGAGGAATCATGCTTCGTAAAATATCAGTATTTAATTCAATGCGAAATAAAGCATCAGCATTCGTATTGATTTTGCCTTTTTTGTAAATAATCTCAAAATCATAATCGGATAAATCTAATCTGATTCGTGTGAGCCTTGAGGATGGGTTTTTGTGGGTAAACAGTGAAACTAGTGGGCGGTGATCTGTTACCACAATAAATTTTCAGCCATATAAGTATGGTTTGAAAAAGTTTATACCCCAGTGTATTGCAAGTAACTCCTTCTCGATTATCGGCTTATTGAGCTCACATTTATTCAATGATTTACTTGCATAGGAAATGGGTAGGTCAGAACCGATTTCTCCTTGAGACAAGACTGCTCCTAATGCATAATTAGATGCATCTGCCGTCAAGATAAATGGTTTATCGAAATCCGGATACTGTAATATCGGTGGTTTCATCAATTTTGATTTTAATGACTTGAATGCATTCTGGCATGTCTCGTTCCATACAAAATCTACATTCTTCTTAAGAAGCGAATTGAGTGGTTTTGCGATGCTCGCAAAGTTTGGAATGAAACGTCTATAATAATTGCAAAATGCTACAAATCTACGAACTTCATCCGCATTTTCGGGATTGAATAATCTTTGATTACTTGGTACTTGGAAGGATCAGTTTTTACCCCGTCTTTGGTAATGAGATGACCTAGTAGACGACTTCTGTCTTTAAAAACTGACATTTATCAGGATTAAGTTTAAGATTAAACTTCTTTAGTCTTTTGAAAACTTTTCTCAGGTTCTCGTTGTGGTGATTAATACTACATCCGAAAACAATTATATCATCAACATAAAGAAAAGCTTCGAAATCAAGTCCACAAAGTGCGATTGTGAGCATCCTTTGAAAACTGTTTGAAGAGATTTTTAAACCAAAAGGTAGTCTCTTAAATTGATAGTGACTATTATTATCAGAAAATGCTGTAAGTGGTCTTGACTCTTTCTCTAGTTCTATTTGATGGAATGAACTAGTCATGTCCAGAGTCGAAAAACATTTGGCTCTGCCCAGCTTATCTAAGACATCATCTAGTCTAGATAAAGGAAATTTATCGTTGACTATTTTAGTATTAAGTCTTCAAAAATCTACAACTAAACGCCATTTCTTTTCAGTACCATCACTCTTTTTTGGTACCAAAAGTAACGGTGAGTTATAAGGACTTACGGATGGCTCAATTATCTTATTTTTTAAAAGATCCTGGACTTGTTTTTTAATCTCATCGCACTGAGAATTAGGAAGTCGATAATTTTTTGTGTGAACAGGTATATTATCGGTTACATTCAAACTTTGAGTGTAAAAATTGTTAACACTCAGTTTCTCATCATCCAAATGAAAAACATCCTGATATTCTTTTATAATTTCCAGAAGACTATCTCTAGCTTTGGGATCATACGAAGATATATTGAAAGAATTCAGAAGTGTATTGAGTCGTCTAGTGTGAGTACTTTTGCATTTATTCAATGCTCTGACATCATAGTTGCTTAGAGGTACAGTATCTATGAGATTCTCAATACCATTAATCGTAACTTTGGAATCTCTTGAATTCAAAATTTTTATATGTTTGATCCCTTTGGATGGTATAATGATGCTTCCTACAAATATACCTTCCATTATCTCCTTATTTATGATTACCATGTCCTCCTTAGTTTCCAAGTTAACCGGAAAAATAGTTTCGGTTCTGGCAGGTAATGTAATCTGCGCAATTTTGCTTTGCTTGTAATGCATAGGTAGTGTCACTTCTTTATTATTTATTAGAAAAGATATTGTGTAGGTCTTATAATCTATCTTGCACAAGAACTTCTCCAACAAATCTCTACCTATAATTCCATTAGTATTGATAGGAAATTTTTTACCCACAATATAAAATTTTCCTTGAACGATGTCTTCATCATTCAAATTCATTTCAAGATCTATTGATCCGTAAGACGTAATTGTCTCATTTGTAATTCCCTTCAATTTGCATTTATCATCCGACCAAAACAGCTCATTTTTGTTAATTTTCTCGCATTTACACAAGGAAACATCTGCTCCTGTGTCTATCAAAAATCTCAAGTTCTGTGAGGCATTTTTGCAAAATACACTAATGTAGTTCGCACAATTATCCGAAATTTTGTATATCTTCTGCCCGGAAGGAATCTTTACTCCGTTCCGGAGTCCTGCAAGTTTTCCTGTTCCTGTACCACATTTATATTGTTCCTATTTCTATCATTATTGCGTCTATTACTTCTAGCATTGCTATTACTATCTCTATTGTATGTATTGTTTTGGTTATTCCTACGGTTACCTCTTCCTCTATAATTGTTCCTGTTATATCCACTATTGCTACTATCATTATTTGTATTATCATTGTTATTATTAAAATTACGCCCCCTACTATTGTCTCTATTACCATTTCTATTATCACTATTTCTCCTATCATCATTATTTCTCCTATTATCATTATTTCTATTTCTATTCCTTTAATTCCTACTATCTCTCCTATCACCCTGATTCTGATTATTTCTATTTCTCTTATAATAAAATACACTATTAACGTGACTCGCCTCAGTCTTCTCTACCTCCGGAGCTAAATCTGTAGCATCTGAAAAACTCTTTGGTCTAGCCGCAAAGATTGTGCTCCTTAATTGATCATTAAGGCCATTCTTAAATACTATTAGGGCATACGAATCGTTCATTTTTATAATCATGTTCTTTTGATCCTGAGTGGCACTTACGCCAAGGTTAGATATTTGCAGGCTATTCAATTCATCCACTAGCTCTGATATTTTATCCTTATAAGTAGATACACTAAGTTTTCGCTGGGTAAATCCACTCAAAGTGGTATGTATATGAGGGATGGTGCTTGGGCTCTTGTATTTGGTTTGTAATTTTGCCGCTAATTCCTCAAATGTCTTGGGAATTCCTGAACTTACTATAGAGGTCTGTACACTAGTTGATAGTTTTATATTGTACACAAAATCAATTAGGGCTTCTTTTCCTTCTGTAGATAGCGTCTTGTAAAATATTTCTACTAGCTTCAAAAATTGCTGTAGTGATTTGAAACATCCTTCAAAGACAGGAATTGTTTTTAAACAAATCTCTAAATTAAATTCTGCCATTTTTGCTCTATTCTGCTCTCTCATACAATCTAGATTTTCCGATAACAAAGATATTAACTTTACGAATTTCTCTTTTGATTCCAATGTTTCTTCTTCTATTTCACTGTTAAATAATTGTCTTGCTTCTTTCCTTAAATTTTCAATTATTGTCGATTTCAAATTTATTGTCTCCTCTGTATAGGGACGATTTCTACATTTTTTTATATTTGCCAAAAGTTGTTCTAATTCCCTCACCATGTGTTCTAATCGCTCCATTAAAAAGATGATTGCTTTTAGATACTAAGCATTTATGTTTCTATTTATTCTACTTCTGACATAATTTCTATTTTTTACATGATATGCATACAGTACTGTTAAAATTATACAAAAAATAATTGACGTTACTATACTCTGCTTATACTCTACTACAAACGAATCTGTGTGAATATAACTTCTTGAATAAACTCTTCTGTACTTCTCCTTCCGAGATTGATATTAAACGATGAAGCTCTTTCCGTTCTCCCCTTAAATTTGCTTTGCTTCCTGCACGATGTTTCTTCTTACGCTGCTGTACCGCGCTGACTATCGGTGTTGGTCGCTTTTGTCGCCGCAAATATTCTTCTATTGTTAACCTCTTTGGTCCTAGTTCGTTGACTGGGGCTGGAGTGTATGCAGGTGCTTCAACCGTACTTGTTGACTCAGGTTGATATTCTATACGCTTCCTTCGCAAATCATCCTCTGCCTGTGCCAGCAATTCACTGAACCTCTTGTTCAATGCTTCCAACTCAGTTGCGTCGAACAACGCTTCCATTTTTGCCTATAATTTGCAGGATCGCCATATTGTGTTATAAGTTAATATGAAATGAGAAATTAATTTAAATAAAATACCTCCGTCGTCTAGCCCGATTTTACTCTGGCCAAATTGTGACGTGCACCAAAGCTAATGCTTTTATGCAGCAAACAAGATCTAAGTTTGGCCGAAATATCCAGCCAAAGTATTTTTATGATCAATAAAAATCTTTCCCTTTTGTCTTTTAATAAAACCAGCCTAAGATACACTTTGGCTGAACTCTTTATTATGAGACGGGTCAGAATTTACTGATCCCGAAACAATACATTACTTTTCCTTTTATACAAATTCTATTCGTAAATCTACTTCTCACGCCCTCATTATTCAACATTCAATTTGTGTGGTCATGACACACAAATCAATTAACACCTCGCATTCCCATTCATTATACTCATCATCCCTATGTATGAATGCAATTTATGACCTATTTTCTAGGTCATAAATTCCATCGTCTCAAGTGCATATGACTAGGACGCTAGCATGCACATGGCAATTTGAATGCGGAAGAAAAGTGAAAGTGAAAGAAATTGAACGTTGAGTAATGAGGTAGGTTTCACGTTACATATGTTCGTCGTCACATTAGTCTTTGCGATGTGTTTTGTTTTCATATTCCAATGCAATGGCTCATGAAAGTAATTTATGATCTTGCCATGGGATTGGAATATGAGACGAAATGTATTTGTTACAAATTGAGTTCACATTCATTATGAATACAATTTGAGTATTTGTATTATGCATGAATGATTCATTAAATTGAGTTTATGCAACTTATGTATTGAGAATCATTATGGGAATCATTACACTCTGGCAAGAGGAATGAAACATCTCTCACCCGGGACCTACACGACTTAACACAAAAGGAGAAAAGCATCAAAAAATTCTGCAGCGAAATAATTGAAATACCATGACCAACCATATACAAATTCACAAAGTTGATGAAAATGTCATTAAAACAAAACGTGAACTTTATACTGAAATGTGTTTAAATACATTCCTATCAGGACTCAAAGTGCCTCTTGGCTCCACAATTAGAGCAATGAAGCCAAATTCCCTTCCAACTGCATTCTCTTTCTGTATTAAGGAACAAAATATTGCATACATGAAAAGTGAGCCAAATAGTTCCAAGATGCTAAACACTGCAAGGTTACCCCCACTGAAAGTAGTTCCACAACAAAATTTTAGATATAACCCACAACATCCTTCTACCCTATACAAAACATTTACAGGAACTAGGGAGGAATATAAACAGAATCAACCTTCAAATTACTATCGGTCAACAAATTTTCCCAGCCAATTTCCTCCACGTAAATATACTCCATTTCCTCCCAGACAAAATAAAAATTTTTCAAGACACACTACACCAAATATACCAAGATCTCAACATTTAGATAATAAAACAGGTTTTTCGGCACAAAATCAACGAAATAATCGACCACAAATGAATAATTTCCGTTCTAATCAACCCCAAAAAACTGATGGCAAAGAGCTATTCAACTTCTGTTATTCTAACAATTATTGAAAGCCCTTTGATCAAAGTGATAGCTCAGGCCTGGAAGAAAATCACTCACCACTACCTCAAGGACAATACCAACAATTAGATAATTATTAAAACGATCAATACCAAAGCAACAACTGCATTCACGAGATCGATGATACAAATTTTGCAGCAAAAGCCTCAATGAACCCATCGGATACTTAGATATTAACTTTCATGGTAACAAACTCCCATATATATCTATATCTTCTCCTTTTGGCTGCCTTTTCAGGTTTTTAATTGTTTATCTGACGCCTAACGAGGCAATGCCATCTTTTCGAACCAAACTCGATGCCCTGGAGGACGCTGTCTCGAACACAGAGGGCCACATGCTGGTCGGGGGAGACTTCAACGCTAGAACCATTGAATGGGGTATGTCACAATCTGACCCAAGGGGAAAGCAAATCTTGGACATGGCGGCCAGAACAGCGCTTTTTGTCCTAAATACTGGTAACACCCCTACTTTGCCGCTGGGGTTGCGTAGGAACCATACCCGATGTGACACTCGCTTCGGAGTCCCTGGTACCTAGAGTACACAAATGGCGAGTACTAGAGAACTACTCGGCTAGTGGTCACCAGTATATAGCGGTTGAGATTCACGACGGTGCCACTCTGCGTGCATATGCCCAAACTTCAATCCTCGGATGGAGGACTGGGAGGATGGACGTTGAGAGGTTTGCTGACGCACTTACGGCAGGCGCACCGTTGCTGGGAGCTCCGCCAGGGAGTGGAGGGCCTACAGCCAAGGACTTGGTGAACTCAACTATGAGTACCATCATAACTGCTTGCGAGTCTTCCATGCCCCGTCGGAGACCCTGACACGGTAAGCCTCCAGTATACTGGTGGTCAAACGAGATCGCCGAACAACGAAGCTAGTGTCACAAACTTCGGCGAGAGGCCCAGCGGGCGCGAACACGGGAGGAGGCAGATACTAGGCTAGCAGCATACAGGTCCGGCAGGAAATATCTTCGCAAGCTTATTAACAAGAGCAAGGCCCGATGCTGGCAAGACCTCGTGGACGATGTAAATAGGGATCCGTGGGGCCTAGGTTACAAGCTGGTCATGCGAAAACTTGGTGCCCAACGGAAGCCCTGCTTACATGAAGCAGAGAAGATGGACGAGATCGTACGGGCACTATTCCCCACGCACCCTGTCCGTGTCGATCCAGCTCATGCACAAACACCATTAGAATGCTCACCTTTCACAATGATGGAACTGGAGCAGGCAATTCCATCCATGAAAGCAAGGAAGGCACCGGGACCAGATGGCGTTCCTGCTGAGGTTTTGCAGCTTGTCTACAAGCTTTGTCCTGACTTGTTGCTCAGTATGTTCAACGCTTGCCTTTACGGAGGTGTATTTCCGGAACGCTGGAAAGTGGCGAGGCTCGTACTGATCAGCAAGGGGAAGGGAAATTCCAAGTTGGCGTCTGCATACCGCCTGTTATGTATGCTAGACACGGCTGGGAAAGTGCTCGAGAAACTCATCAAGGGAAGACTCACTGACGCGGTCAGTTCTGCCGGGGACCTATCTCCACGGCAGTATGGTTTTAAAGCAGGTCGCTCCACTATTGACGCGATAGCGGAAGTAGTGAGCGCGGTCCAAAGAGCTGAGGCTCACTGCCAGTCAAACAAAAGGGTTGTGTTGCTCGTGACGCTTGACGTCAGAAACGCCTTCAATTCCGCTAGATGGGTGGATATTCTGGAAGCACTGGAAAACTCTTTTCAAGTTCCAGAATATCTGATGAGGATTTTGAAGAACTACCCGACAGACCGGAGCCTGCTCTATGAGACGAAGGAGGGTCGGCGGAGGATGGAAGTTACATCGGGTGTTGCACAAGGCTCCATCCTTGGCCCAGACCTGTGGAACATCACGTACGACGGGTTACTGTGAATCGAGCTGCCGGATGAGTCGCGATTGATCTGCTATGCAGATGATGTCGCGGCGCTAGTTGCGGGACGCACTGTTGAACAAGCGCAACTCAGACCGGGTATGCTAATGTGCCGAATGAGGGACTGGATGACTGCTCGCGGGTTCAGCCTAGCTTTGGTGAAAACCGAAGTGGTCATCTTGACAAAAAAGAGAATCCCTAGAGTAAGGATGATCAACATTGGGGAAGCACTCGTTGAGACTAAACTAGCAGTGAAGTACCTGGACATTTTGATCGACTCGAAGATGCGTTTCTCCGAGCAAATCAGGGCAATAGCTGACAAGGCTGCAGCGAGTGTTTCGGCTCTCAGCCGGCTAATGGCCAACATAGGGGGTCCCACCTCATCAAGAAGGAGACTTCTGATGAGTGCGGTACAATCTGTGCTGTTGTACGGATCGGAGATATGGTTTGGGGCTCTCAACAAGGAGCTGTATCGAAAGCGCTTGGCACAGGTGCAGCGACGAGGAGCGCTGCGGATTGCATCTGCATATCGGACTGTCTCGGAGTCGGCAGTGCTGGTCATCGCAGGAGTGATACCCATTGCCCTCCTTGCCAAGGAGCGCCGCAGAATCTACCTGCGGAGGAACGAATGCGACAGAGATGCTGTCGCCCACGAAGAACGAGAACGCTCACTCAGTGATTGGCAATAGTCCTGGGTGAGCGATACAAAAGGTAGGTGGACCACATGCCTTATTGGTGACCTGAGGCCGTGGCTCAATCGTAGGCATGGTGAGACTGACTTCTATCTGACTCAGCTACTGAGTGGACATGGATACTTTCGGTCTTACCTGCACAAGATTGGTAAGTCACGGTCTCCTGACTGCAGATTCTGTGCTGGAGAGGTCAATGATGCCTACCACACATTTTTTGTATGCAAGAGGTGGGAAAGGCAGCGCCGTGACCTCATTGAAGAAATGGGAGATCTCTCTCCGGATGAACTCACTGGAGAGATGCTCACATCCGTTGACAAATGGAACTATGTGGCACATTACGCTCGGGCAGTCCTTAAGATAAAAAGGAAAATATATGAGCGCCTAGAGGCGTCCAGGGCGGAGGGGTCTCTTTTCTAGAAATCCTTTCCCTTCCCCTCCTCCCGCTGGAAAAGGGATCCCTGCAGCCCGGTGGCGCCTAAACGCGTAGAGAAACGAGGCTTAGCCCAAAGTAATGTGTCAAACGGTTCCAGGCTAGGTTCTCAGATTGACAGGGGAGGTGTTTAGTGGGTAGTCCAAGGGTATCCTCCATAGGAGTCCCACACTGCCAGACTCGGCGGGCGTAAATGCCTTCACCTCCCTACCACAAAAAAAAAGGTTTTTAATTGATACAGGAGCTTCAGCATCTTTCCTCAGCCCTGAATTTGTAAAGAAATGTGATATTGTCCATATTGAACCGATCCCTATTAAAACCATTCTCAGTGAACACAAAACTGATCAATAGATAACATTAAACAATTTTATCGAATTTAATCAACCTGGCATAATCACGTTTCTAGTTTTTAAGATTCCATGGATATTTTGATGGACTCCTAGGCCTCGATATTCTATCATTTTTGAGCGCTGCAATTGACCTCCAGAAAAGTACTTTAACTACGAACAACTCCATTACTCGGCTGCAGTATAAACCAAGTTTCAGCTCTGAAAAATTTAAAATTGGCGCAAACAGCAAACAAACAGTTAAAATCTCTGTGCAAGTTATAAAAGGCGACATCTATGTCGAAAAACCCCAACTAAATAAGGATGTGTACATACCAGAAGGAATTTACTGTTGCCAAGCCAACTACAGCTGATTAACACTTCTGATTTTGAGCAAATCGCGTTTCTCGAGCAACCACTGGATGCTCAGATGTTTTCAGATACCAACTTTATTGAAGTCAATAACTTCAGTATCGACACCCCAACTTGCAAGCAAGAACTTAAAGAAATATCTCATCTGCTCCGCACTTCTCACATGAAAGAAGAGAAAAGGAAAATTATATTACACACTTGCAAGGAATACAGGGATTTGTTCTTTCAAGAAGGACAAGACTTGAGTTTCACAAACCAGATTAAACACCGATGAGATACCAATTTACACCAAATCCTATAGGTATCCATTCATTCATAAAAAGGAGGTACGGAGGCAGATAAGCGATATGCTCGATCAGGGAATAATCAACCCTAGTTATTCCCCATGGAGCTCCCCTATTCGGATTGTTCCAAAGCAACGGGATGCTTCAGGAAAACAAAAGTGGAGGTTAGTCATAGACTACCGTAAACTTAACGAGAAGACGATCGGCGATCGGTACCCATTACCCAACATAGGGGAGCTTCTTGACAAACTGGGAAAATCTTTATACTACACCACCCTTGACCTTGCAAGCGGGTTCCATCAAATAGAGATGAATACCGGAGACATAAAGAAGACCGCTTTTACAGTGGAAGGAGGTCACTACGAACACGTGAGAATGCCATTTGGCCTGAAAAATGCTCCATCCACATTTCAGCGAGTGATGGACAACGTACTTGGTGACCTTCAAGGGAAAGTTTGCCTAGTTTACCTTGATGATATCATCATCTTTTCGACTTCACTTGAGGAACATAAAATCAATTTGCGACGAGTCTTCCAAAGGTTGCGAGAAGCAAACTTCAAAATACAACTCGATAAATGCGAATTTCTTCATAAAGAGATATCCTTCTTGGGTCATGTGATCACACCCAAAGGAGTAAAAACCAACCCTGATAAAATCAGGGCGATCAAAGATTTCCCTATTCCCAAAACTACTAAAGAAATTAAAGTATTTCTTGGCCTCCTTGGATATTATCGAAAATTCATACAAAACTTAGCTCGTCTCACTAAACCTTTAACAGAATGCTTAAAAAAGGGTAGAAAAATAGGCTTTAATGATCGTTTTTTAACAGCGTTCAAATATCTTGATGAACGACCCCATACTGCAACACCCCGACTTTACTAAGCCGTTTATCCTGACCACGGATGCTAGCAACTTTGCGATAGGAGCCATAATATCGCAAGGCGTAATTGACAGTAATTTACCAGTATGTTATGCTAGCCGTACTTTAACAGATTCAGGGATTAACTATTCTACGGTAGAAAAGGAGCTACTGGCGATTGTATGGGAAACGAAGCATTTCAGACCATATTTATTTGGGCGAAAATTCCAGATTGTGACTGATCACAAACCTCTAACATGGCTCATGAGTTTAAAAGATCCAAACTCAAAACTAGTCCGTTGGCGATTAAAATTAGAAGAATTTGATTACGAAATCGTTTATAAAAAGGGTACCCAAAATTCTAATGTAGACGCTCTCAGCCGAATCAAACTTCCTGACGAATCTTCCCCAAAAATCAAGATAAACTACAACGTTACGAATAACGCTAATTTAAGTTCCAATTCAACAGTCCATTCAGCCACTGAAAACATAGAAGATGGCATTCCGATTTCCGAGCGACCTCTAAACGAATTCAATTCAATTCTTTGAAAAGACAGACAGACGACCTCCAATATCCCTAAACACAATTTTCCGTAATAAACAACGACGTACGTTCCGACTACCAATATTTACCGAGGAGAACATTAAAAAAATCTTCAAGGAGTATTTAGCCCCAAACAAAACTACAGCAATAATGACCGACGACAACACTTTCAAATTAGTCCAACACGTTTACACTAAGTACTTTTCAAACTCCAAAGTTTTCAAATTACTTAGATGAACACATATACTTACAGACGTAACAGAAGAGGACGAACAAGACAGATTAATTAACGAATACCACATGACCAACAACCATAGAGGTATAAACGAGACTGCAGTGCACCTAAAACGAACATACTATTTCCCGTTTTTGAAGAATAAAGTCATAAGAACAATAAATAATTGTGATACTTGTCAGATCCAAAAATATGATAGGATCCCACCTAAAATAAAATACCAAATAACAGAAAGCCCTTTTAAACCACTAGACGTAGTTCATACCGATGTCTATACAATCAACGGTCATCCCCGTTATGACACTTATTGACCGGTTTTCTAGATTTGCTTGCGCTTACACACTTGAAACAAAAAACGCCTTGAACCTTGTGAAATCCATGAGAGACTTCATCAGCTATCATGGTATCCCAAAGAAAGTAATCGCTGATCAAGGTTCTGAAATGACAGCAAACATTTTCAAAGACTTTTGTAAACAATACAATATTAACCTCCATTTCACATCCTTCCAGCAAACAAGCAGTAACGCGTTTGTAGACAGATTACACTCCACACTAACAGAAACATACAGAATTATCCTTCAAAAAAGGAAGGAAAATCATTTCGATCTAGACCATACCGACATCCTTAACGAAATTATAGCCACATATAACAATGCAATTCATTCTGCAACCAAACTCACCCCTCGAACACTTGTTCCAACAATTACAGTATCTGAATCAAATTAACTATAATATCGAAATTTTAAACAATCTTATAACTAACATGGCAGAATCAATAATTCTAGCAAAACTAAATGTCATACCAAAACAGATACTAAATGGTAACGAACTTAATGTAATCTACAAAATATTAGCAAAACAAGGATTTCAAACTAATAATCAGGAAACAATTTATAAACTTTTAGAGATGCAAGTATATTTCAATAATTTAAACATTATTCTCAATATAAAAATCCCCATATTATCCAGCGAAGAGTACTCCCTATTTCATATCATACCACTTCCAATTGAAAGTACCGAAATAATACCTACCAAACCATATGTCAAACTTCTTTCGTCAAGCCTAGAAACAAAGACGCAATCAATAACAGCTATGCTCACCATCCTTGGGATCATCATCTGCATTCTCGCCCTACGACCTGTTTTCCGGGGAAAACTACGCAGAAATCAGGAAATTACAACAACAGGATCCTCAGCCACTCCTATTACTGGTCCCTCAGCCGCTCCTACACCAGGACCTGCAAAATTTCAATTTCTGCTTCCGTCGCTTCTTTCTAAGGGGGGAGGAGTTACGAGCCCCATTCCACGTGCCGACCAATAAATCAAATCCCGTTCCACGTGCCATTTACCTGGACAAATTCCGCGACGGTTATTGGACTCCCGAACGTATATTCGACCCGCAGACAGACATTGGACCTGCACTCATTTCGAAATGCCTTTCCCACGGAAATTATGCTGCACCATCATAATTGCAAACAATAGACTTTTCCATAAATGTTAAAACCAGCCCATTTGTATTTAAACAATAATATAGGACACACGTACAAGCGGAACTTACCTGTTTGAGTGGATATATATTTTTTTGGATAACTTCGGGCCGAGAAACATAACTCGCGTGAATGCACTGTCAGGCTAGCGTTGCGGTGTTGTGGGGCGGGTTCTTTCTCCCTTGCACAAGACCCGCTAAAAAAATATTCGTTGCATCCATGTGTTGCGAGCGCGAGCTCTTTCGAAGTCGAAAGCTTAAGCGAAAACACTCTTTCGCTCAATTTCCCCAGTTTCGCATATTCACCAGCCGAGCAAGCGGGACGTAGCGGGGAGGAAAAACGTTCGTAGAACGAGAGCTCACGTATTCGGCTACTCAGCACCTTTAAAGAGAATTTAGCTTGAAAGCTCACGAAAGAAAAGTATTGAAAGTTCTTCGGCAAAGCATTCGAGTGGGTATTCAAATTCAAAAGGGAGCGTGCTGCTACCCATTTATCATTAAAAACATCGAAGTATTCGCGATTAAAAGTTCCGCCGAAGATATTGTCCAGTGTTCAACAAAGTGGTGAGGGGTGAGGTGTTGGCTTGCGCCGCGATCATCAACCGGCCTTTTAGCGTTTCACGCCGTATGGCCACCCCAAACCATTAATACGACAAGTTGTTTCCCTCTTCAGGCTGGCTGTTAGGTAGAAGTTTAAAATAATTGATTAAGTGGAAATGTAATTAATGAATTCAATTGTAACTAAATGTTTAAAAAAATGGATAGTGTAATAAAATTCACTCTCTAAAGTTAACTCTCGTCTTTGGTGTTCTGGTATTAAATGGACAGAGTAGCAGGTAAGTGGTGTTACAGTGAGTTCTTTCCCCGGGAGCCTTGTTGTTGTATATAGGATACGCATCAAGTTGAGCTCCCAGTTCTTACCAGTATACATAGGGTGTACTGGTTTGTAACACACGGATTCGGAAAGGCTCTTTGATTCTCGACCGGAGTCAAGAAAAGAGGTAAGCGGCTGAAGACTATGAACACGCTGGTTCAGAAGGCAAACAGGGCCTTGCAAAAATGGACGGACTTGAGGAGACTTTGTCGTTACCGACGAAACTTCTGGTCCCCAAGTAAGAGTGGGGCATTCCAGTGAAAGTGGTCCCCCTTCGGACCCTCCCAACCGTATCAAGATCCAAATGTAGTCGTGGCCATGTATTTCCCATTTGAGTGAAAAACTCATATAAACATAATTTGCATGAATTTTTCCATTAAAGGAGAAATAAAAACGTGGCCAATTTATGTTATAGCACTATGCGATGGAATCACATAACTCTATACCATAAAAGAGCACGTAAGCAAAAGGCCACTCTACCCGGGCAAGAGCCTCCGCATCGCACACAAAGGGAGGAGCTCACCCGGCGGCTACCTCAGTATAGTGGAGGGGCCAGTCCCATACCCGGTCCGGTTCGGCAAAATAGAAAGACCGAATATACTTCTTTACTCACACATTTGTTCTTTTTTTTACACTTTACTAATTTACGTTCATACAGGCTGGTGTGTGGGCAGTCAATTCATTGAGGAGGCATTATCAATTTTTTTACTAGCCGCGTTTCGTTTCAATTATGTTACAAATTTCATCGACGCTATTGCGAAAATATTTGAAACAAGTAAACAGGTACAAACAACCGTTCCAAGTCCCAAGTGTACCTTAATTAATTCAATCGTGACTATTTACGGCAATTCAACTAACTACTACCTGCTTCTCGCTATGTTTTGAGTTTAATTATTATTTCTTATAATACTCAATGGTGCATGCATTTTGATAAATAATGAACACTATTTTTTTCATATTTTTAAATAAACAAATTAAAATAAATAAAACTAAGTAAAGCACATAAATGCAGTCACCTACATCCTCACCGGGTGCCCGCTGATGATGTGTGTGGAATGACTGAAACTGATTTTTACAATTAATCAAAATGGTGCATTAATTTCCAAATGAGACTCTTGCACTGAACATAAAACCACTTTCTTAATAAGATATGATGACGAAACAAGCTGGTATGGATCAACTACATCCGCAAGTGGTTTCGTTGTAGCTACTTTTTGAATACATGTAATGATTTTAATGTCTAAGTCCGAACGAGGAACCGACCTCTCATCGGTTTTAGACGTTCAGTCTGAGTAGTGCCAACGGATGGTACCAACCGATCAACCAATCCGTGCACCGTAATCCATTTTTGCGGTGGCTGTTTGTCGGTCAGCTAGATCGGAGAGGATTTCGGTCGCGGGTCTCCAAATGGATTACGCTGATCTACAATTCTCAGCCACCAATAAATGCCCGTTTCCAAACGCGTCACAAAACACAATCATACGGAGAAGAAATCTACTTTACGTTACTCCGTATTTCTTCATTCAACCAGTCAAAGAACAAAAATCTAATCTTTACTTCGCGTTCCCAAATTCCCGACGCGGTACCGAAAAATATACTACGCTAACTCAAACCCGACGAAAACTACGCTAATTAAAAGGCAAAACCAACAAAGTTACCGCGTACGGCGCCCAACGTGGGGCCCGAACCCACGACCCTGAGATTAAGAGTCTCATGCTCTACCGACTAAGCTAGCCGGGCTCGCAGTCTACTTACAATGCGGGATTCGGTATGGAATATTTAAATCAATAATTACGCTTGGTATTACGCTCACAATTATCATAGAAATTAAAATTGGTATTACTCATTCAGTTATACGCTCAGTTAGACTTCGTCGATAGGTTTTACGGCTTCTGGTTCGATAGAAAGTTAATTACCATAATTTACGCCGGGGTTCGCAGTCTACTTACAATGTGGGATTCGGTATGGAATATTTAAATCAATAATTACGCTTGGTATTACGCTCACAATTATCATAGAAATTACAATTGGTATTACTCATTCAGTTATACACTCAGTTAGACTTCGTCGATAAGGCTAACGGTTTCTGGTGTGATAGAAAATTATTTACCATAATCTACGCCGGGGTTCGCAGTCTACTCTTTACTCACTTGCTATGCGGGATTTGGTATGGAATTTGTAATGATCTTAGGTCTATGTCCGAACCGGAGTAACGTAAAGTAGGTTTCTTCTCCGTATGATTGTGTTTTGTGACGCGCTTGGAAACGGGCATTTATTGGTGGCTGAAAATTGTAGATCAGCGTAATCCATTTGGAGACCCGCGACCGAAATCCTCTCCAATCTAGCTGGCCGACAAGCAGCCACCGCGAAAATGGATTACGGTGCACGGATTGGTTGACCGGGTGGTACCATCCGTTGTCACTACTCAGACTGAACGTCTAGAACCGATGAGAGGTCGGTTCCTCGTTCGGACATAGACCTAAAATCATTACATACAAACAATCTGGTTTATTTTTTTCCCCCTTTAACTCCTATAGCCTTTAGTCCCTTCGAGGTTGCATATCGCCGATGTTTAAATTGTCCAATTTGTCAATCTCTTCGTTACTTTTTTCACAAGCGAAGCGACTATCACCCAACTTTTTTGGAACACCTGTGTTTTTTTATGAACAAAAATCACACCTGCTCATCGGAAAGTGTTCTATTTAGCAAGGTTAGACTGTTCTTTACATTCGACAGTACCGTCCGTTCTTGTAGCCTGCTCGTTGGTTCCGTCTAAAGCGTAATCTACGAACGTTGCTAGCTCAGGTGAAAGAACAAAGAAAAGAAACCCGCAGAAATCGTTGGACTCGCGCTCAATGTACACTCGACGCCAGACCGGGAAACGAAAAACAGCGCGACGGCATTTTATTTTCGTACACTCCAAACTCATTACTTAATGAAATTTTCAAAATCAATTACTTACAGTGTTTCACTATCTGGAAACATGATCCCATTTCTTGTTTTGCGACTCTTATAAACAGTATCCCGTTCATTCAGATATTATGATATCACTTTCGCAATTCCATCCGGCATTTGCACATCCTCGACTTTTCCTCTTAAAGCAACGTATGCAAAATATTGCAACACTGGTAGTTCACTAGACTTAAGCCCATCAGAAAACCAAGAAGCTTTAACTTTGGAATGTCGTTAGCGTTGTTTCCGTGTTTCTCGTTCTTCTTTGGGGACCTGATTATTTCTGGAAGCTAAAGACTAACGTTTCACAGACGCTTGAAGGGAGGGATGAAGTTTTGCACACCCAAGCAAAAATACTTTCACCACACATGTTATTGAGCACTTTCCTCGCCATTCACTCCTCTCACAATAAAGGTAAATAAAGGTATTTGCATCATTCATGAAATCATGATATTGCAAATCTTTTCACTTCATTTCATCGCGTCCAATCAGCCATTTACCGAAATTAGTGGTCAAGGGTGAAACTCCGCGCTACCCGAGGATTGAAACACAATTGCCAGCTTTTCTAACGGCACACATTTCCCGTTGCGTCATCATACTCTTATTGTGATTTAGCCAACATATCTAACGATTGGAAATAACACTTCGCGATCGTAATGTATTGAAAATATGTCTTGCTTTGTATTCGGAATAGAAAGACAGGACACGATATGCCAGCAAGCACAATCAAATAGTCGAAGCTTTGCTTTTTCTGACTAGCTAGCTGGTGGGTAAACTCCGCCGGCGTGTTTGTGGTTTCGCCATCTTAAGTGGACTCTCCGATCCGTCCAAATCTTTTTTCATTTCCCTGTGTCGCAACGGTAAATCTAATCCAGCTGCTCACTCAGTCGAGTTGGATTGCATTCGGCAATGCAATACACGAATAGCATGCACTAAATCAGTGCTCCTATGTCCGAAATTTTTATCTGCAGATTTGATTTTTTTTTAATTAACAAAAGTAAAGAAAAATTGAAAAGATGTTAAATAATAATAAGAAATTAAATATTATAAACAATATAATTGAAAGGAAACTTTTAAATTTAATGTAAAGAAAAATAATATAAAATTTAAAATCTAATAACAATAATAAATAAAATATTTTATAATTTATAATTATGAATGGAAGTAATGTAATTTTTTCCAAATCTGCGATTAAAATTTTGGATAAGTGTTAGGAAGGTTTTTGAGCAGTTTCAAAATTGTCGTCCATGGTCAAAGTCTCAAAAAGCGAAAATCTACATCTTTCTATATTCAGATATTTAGACAAGGATCTTTTCAAATCTCAACAGTTGCTAACAAACCTAAAACCTGGAAACCTAATGGAGCTCAAATATATGATAAACATAGTTCCAGCATGACTCTTTGACAAATGATCAAATGTCGACAACATATATGGACAACAAAGAAAATTTTTGAGGCTACTGTTAACAAAGTGAAGGCTTATAAAAAATACAAAGAGAACAATGAAGATCACAGGCTTAAATATTCGTATAACCAAGCCTTGAAAGAATGAAAACGTCTCGTAAAAGAAGCTAAATTTTCATATTACTCCAGAAGATTGGAAACTGTAGTAATTAAGTAGTCAACTAAGCCAACTGCTCAAAAACCTGAATTTCAATTGTAGATTTGTAAAATTCAGTCACTCAAATTTAAATTTTTGTAAAGGATGAAATTTAGAAAGTACAAATTTAAATTTTTTATTTTAAATATAAATTAACGTAAATTTTTTCTTTGCATTGATATTCTTTATAATATTTATCTTTCATTATAATTTCAATTTTCAATCTAATAATTTTTCCATTAACTTTATTACGCAAATCTGCAAATTGAAATTTTGCACCTGAGAACACTGATTTAGTGCATCCCATGCAAGTATTGCATTGCCGAATGCAATCTAACTCAGCTGAGCTAGCAGCTGATTTTGGTTTACAGGTGTGACAGAGAAATTATAGGATATTTGGATGGATCGGAAAGTCTGGTATGAACGGTCACCACGAACACGTCGTAGCTGTCCATTTTTAATTCGTGACATTCTTCACCAAACCATGCAATAATCGATTGGATCGCATATTGTGGATGTGTGTATTTCTGATTAGAACTAATGCTGCGAATGTGTGGTAGAAACGTACCGCGCGTTGTCAAACAACCACGGTGAGACGTCTGGACATTTTAGCTGTGCTGTCGTCTCATGTCGACATATACGCGAACAACTGCTTGAGTGTGAAGCTCATATAGAAGAGGAAGAGAGCAAAAGAGAGTGTCAAATCAGGTGGGCAGTGAAAGCGCCGATAAATGTGTGTCTCATCTTGAATGGTAACAAATTAAAAGTGGTTGATTCGTGCTACGAGTATTTGCTGAAAATTCTTAAAAGTGACTTATCTCAAATTTATTTAAATACCCAAGTGATCGTGAAGAAACTCTTCCTCTGATGAAGTTATATATTAAAACCGGCTGTTTTGAAATTTTTTTGAGGTAGCGCTTAGACGGCATATTAAACAAGTTGAAATAGCAGGAGAGTGCTCCTGCCAGAAGGGTATTGTAAAGCAATTAGTAAATCAAACAATATATTCTGCATATCAAAACTTGACTAATATACAGATTCCATAAATTGAGTTCGAAAAATTATTATGCTCACTATGATTTTAAACTCCCCACCATTTTGTTTCAAGTGTGTTGTGTGGTCTAGTGGTTAGAGCATGAACGCATAAGCCGAAGGTCCCAGGTTCAAATCTCATTGGGAGCAACGTGATTTAGTTCAGGGGATTTTTCGGACAGACTATGAGTGTTCACTCAGTGGTGATATGTACTGATTAAATTAGATCATATCATAGCTAAGAAGGCACACGGGAGCATGGTACTGACCAAACCATCTTTCGAAAAAATTAATACGGTCATGAAAATCAGATACTCTAACTATCTCTAAGCGAAGGCCGGAGAGGGGCTGTAGTGCTACAAAGAAGAAGAAGAAGTTTTGACCCCGTCGCTTTATTAGTCATGATAACGCATCAATATTGCAAACCATTTCTAAAATTTTTACCAAAATTCCTACTTAGTTGTAGTGTCTAGGTCCGTTGCAAACGTGTATCTCGCTAGTATCACGTGTTAATGTTGTTGTAATTCTTAAATATTCAATCGGCTGCATTTTAGCTGTTTATTGTTCAATTATTGTGAAATTTTCGGAACACATGCAACTACTTTGAAAAAACTTAAATTGTAGGTTTTGGGAAATTTAAGGGTCCCATTTTGATTTTATAGGCAAAAATGGAAAATTTATAAAATGTACCATTATTAACAAAGTTGATCAAATTTCGACTTCTGAGGTATTTTTTGCCCTTGTACTCTTGAAGCTTCACTTCTGTGATTTTTTCCGATTTTTTGGGTAAAAGGTGACACCAAATTTTCGAACATTTCCCCTTCTGCTGCACCCTTCAAAGCAAAACTTGTTGGTTCAAGACCTATTTTGAAAAGTTCTTATCAAGACCTTTCATTTGATACCCATATTGCCTACATGCGGTGAAATTTTTTTTGGGGGGGGCTACTCCCCTATATAGGGAGACCCCCCTTGAATACCTTGTAAATTTCTTTTCGCGCTGAAACCTTGAAGAGGGCATCACTTTGCACCTATTTACAAATCCTATGTTTCTAGCTTATGTAGTTTGCGAGAAAAAGTGGTGTGACACACGGACGGACGGACAGACGGACAGACAGGACGCGGTTTTAATAGGGTATTGTAAAATGATTTTACAATACCTAAAAAGCGGTTTTCACTTGCAACAAAAAAATTACGCCATGACGCTGTGCCAATTTGTATAATCCATCGTGTCTCTGAGAAGAGTCTGACGTGAATTTCAAAACGTTCTGCCTGATTTCCCCTCTGTTTAACACAACAAAAATTTAAATTTAATAAAGTTGGATTCTAGGGACATTGTAAACCATCCACATCATCACCGTGCGCCTAGCAAGTACCCTTTTGGGTTCCTTTTTAAGGTCTTTGTAAAAACAAATTTTTACAAAGACCTACTAGTTTCGCAACTTGTCTGTCCGTCTGTCTGTCCGTCTGTCCGTGCGTCACAGCTAGTTTCCTCAGAAACTATAGAAGCTAGAATGCTCAAACTCTGTGAAAAGGTCAGAATTGATGGTCTCTCATAAGTTAAGGTCTTACTAAAAATTTAAATTTTTTTTCCCCCCTTGTAACGAATCGGCACTTAAACATTTTTTTTAAATCAAAGGTAATCGAGTGGGGTATCAACTCAAAGGTCTTGACTAGATCAGTCGATTCCACGACGTTCTTAAGCTTCTTGTATCGCTTCAACAACACTGTCCCGCATTTTGCAAAAAGATCTTGGCCGACATGGTTACAAGATCAAACTGTCTCAAGAACTTAAGTCACTTGATCATCATAAACACCGAAAGTTCTCCAATTAGGATCTGGCAAAGCTTAAAGAAAATGAAGAATTTTAGCAAGAAATCATTTTCAGCAATGGCTTTGTTAGTAAGCAAAATATGCATTATTGGTCAGCAACAAACCTACACGTGCTTCTTGAGACACCATCGCATCCGCAAAAAATTACTGTTTGGTGCGATTTTCATGCAGGAGGTGTGATTGGACCGTATTTCTACGTGGATGAAAACGACCGTCATGTTACCGTCAAAAGAGAGTGCTATCCTGTTATCTAGGAAGATTATTTGTAACCAGAATTGAATGAACTTACCAACAACGATAGGTGGTTTCAACAAGACAGTGCCACTAGCCATACAGCATGCCTTACAATGGAATATTGAAAGGCAAATTTGGTAAACCTTTTATCTCGAGAAATGCTCTGGTCAAATTGCCACCTAGCTCAACTGATCTAACGCGATTGGATTTCTGATTATGGGACGTTATCAAGTCTACGCCAACAGGCCATTAACTTTCAACGAGGTCAAAGACAACACTCAATGCAAAATTGCCCACGTTCCGATCGAAATGTGTACTAGAGTGGAGGAAAATTGGGTCCAGAGAATTGACCGCTATAAACGGGCTGGTGGTGGTCATATGACCGTCGAATTTCATTCATAAAATCAAATGCCTGCACTACACCCACAATAAATTTGAACTCAATATCTCAAATATTTCGGTGTTTTATTAATAGATAAAATTGTTTTGTCCTTAATGGGAAACCCCTTAAATGTTGTATATATGGGATGCAACGAAACTTGTGACTATGCTACAGGCTGCAATTTCACTCCGAATTTCACTAAATTTTCAGAAAAGGTGTATTGAGTAAATATCTCGGTCAATTTGTTAACCAGCTGTATCTGCAGGGCAAAAACAAAATGGCGGCTATTTAAGTATAGCACCGAGTTGTATAGTACCGATTTGTTTATTTGACTGTGCGATGAATCTCACTATAAAAAATTCAAAGTCGAACAGTCTGAAACGCTCAAAAGTCGAAAAACGTGCAAAAATTTGTTGTTGTAGTTGCGACCAAACTCTTGAGCCGATGTTGATGAAATTCAACAATTTGGTAGATAATATAAATGTCTAAAGAACTATGTAAAAAATTGGAGGTCAGGCCTGAAAAAACGAAATTGTGGCTAGTTGACGATCGAAATTTCAAAGCCTTCTAAAAGTCACAGTTTTGATCCAATATAATCAGATCTACGGATTTTGATGGTGATCATCCATGTGTAAGTTTCAAAATAGCGGTGGTTCACATCTGCAATTTTTTTCAGATATTTTAGGCCCTCTAGGGGCCACATTTTCCAACGGATTTTAATGAAACTTGAGGTGATGGATAATTGTGCTAAGTTCTTGTACTGCGCAAAAAATTATCAAAATCGAACGAAAGTTTAAAAAAGTCGAATATATAAAGCAACTCTATCCACTTCAAAGTATATGTTAACAATCATGCACTAAAAACCAAAACATAATTATATTTCCCACGTCCACATGGAATTCCCGCTAACATGATACTAATATCATGATACCAACAATTCATCGTTTCACACGATAAATTTCTAATGAAGAGATCTACGAATATGTCCGATATCTTTCCCATGTCCACCTGTGGGATCATGTTCCAGAGCTACCAAGAAGAAGTTGCAGCTGTACGTGAGAACATTCATCTGTACGTGGGAACATCCAACACCCATCATCCATCCATCAACACTATAAATGTAATTAGATGATAATAGAATTTTTCAGTAATTAACTTGACATCTTGTCGAATACATATGACAAAATAAAGTTTATTAAAATAACCCGGTGGTTTTTAACTGGCGCCCGAGCAGGGACCCGTATACGAAGTATCCGCGAAAGTTGACAAAAGTATCCGTGCAGATCATCAAGGAATCAACGAACAGTGGTACGAACGCGTACGCGGTTTCCAAAAATTTACAAAACGTGAACCCCGGTTAGTGCTGGTGAAAAGAGGCCCCCGAGTATCTCCAGCGTGGGAAAAAAGGAGTCAGTTCTGCTGACAGCCGCTCCAGCCACAAACTATGCTAAGGAAATTTATTTTATTGTAAGTAATATTTGTAATTTCATTCAAAAAAATTTTTTTAAGTGATCATATTGAAAAATCGTGCATTGTGAAAAAATATTGTGGAAAATATATATAGTGTGCGTTTAATTGATAATAATAATTAAATATATCAGTAAAGGCCTTCCCTTTCTGTTGAACAGAGGTTTTCCTTGAAGTAAAGAATTCTTTTTGAAGTTTCTCACTCGTTCCGATAATTTTGAAAGCTCTCGGAAAGAGAATAGAGATTGTGAATCCGCAACTTGTCACTTTGTCTAGATCGATTGCAAGATTCAATATCGAGTTGGTTTTTTGTTTCTTCGATTGCGTTCTCCGATTTCTCTGATTCCCGTAAAAATGTCCCGGAACGAAAATTTGATCCGACCAGCTCGGTTCCGCATTGATGAGGCTCCTCGTGATGCTGCGCCCGCTAACGTTCCGCTGCCCATCGCGGAGCCTGCCGATGGTCCAAACTCTCCCATTGTAAATTTGCAACCTCAGATTGAGGCCATGATTTCACGTATCCTTTCTACGGAGTGCCCCAGGATTGTCAATTCCATCTTGAACCCTAACGCAAGTTTTCTCCCTGAAACAGACCAGGATATCAATGCCGATCAACTAGGGAATCTTGCCGATATGGACAGAATTCCCGACGTTGTAAAGAGCTTGCGAGAATTTTCAGGAGCTCCTGGAGAGTTCAGTTCCTGGAAAAAGAGTGTGGAACGTATCTTAAATTTGTACGAAGGGTCTAAGGGGACTCCACGATATTTTGGCATATTAAACGTTATCCGGAACAAGATCGTCGGGCAGGCCGACACCGCGCTCGAATCATACAATACACCGCTCAGCTGGGAGCGAATTGCTAAATGCCTAACCCTGCACTACGCAGACAAAAGGGATCTCGGTACCTTGGAGTATCAGATGACTTGTCTTGTTCAAGGCAACGATTCCATCCAAGGTTTCTATCAAGCTGTTTATCAACACTTGTCTCTCATATTGAATAAGATGTCTTGTATGGAAATGGGAGTAGAGGCAATGAATATAATGGTGCGCTCATACCGAGATAAAGCTCTCGATACTTTCATTAGGGGTCTTAAGGGTGATCTGCCGAAATTACTCAGTATGCGGGAACCAGCCGATCTACCACAGGCATTACACCTTTGTTTAAAATTAGAAAATGTTAACTATCGCACTCAACATGCTAACAACAGTGGGCACTTAGTACGAAGCGCACAATCTGCTCCACCCCTCCCTCCGCGACACAATAAACCTCCTGTTCCCTTGCCTCGACGTATGTTCCACCTCGAATTGTTTCAACCACCTCGTCCACCCAAACAGTATAATCCATTTAATAATGCACACGTAAACCAAACCCACCCAAATTTGTTGAACCATAATCCAACACAAAGAAACCATTTCAATAACGCTTACCAACAGAATACCTTTCAACCTTCACCAACAGCCTACTTTAACAACCCTTTCCAGCACAACGCCTTCCAGCCCCCTGCGAAACCACAACCAAGGCCAGAACTGATGGATGTAGACCAATCCATTCAATCCCGAGCGGTCAACTATCAGAATCGCCCGAGAAACGAGTATCCCTTCAAAAGGCCAACCTCTCAACAAGTCTTCCAGCCCAACAAACAACAAAGGACATATCACACACAAAGCTACAATATTGAACCCGACGTCTTTAGGTATGAGGATACCCTCAACAACGCGGATATCCTAGAGTATCTATCTCTTGAGGATACGGTACCTTTTCCACCACAGTTCGACGAAGGAGTGGCAAGGGACGTTCTCGACGATCACGCCGAACCTTCTCACAGTTCATCCGAACCACCACAAGAAACAGAGAGAGAAGAGTTACAGGATATTCATTTTTTAGGTTGAATTGCTCTTCGCTTCCGTATTTCGAGTACCAAGCGGAGAGCGGTGCCATCCTGAAGTTTCTAATCGACACCGGTTCTAACAAGAACTACATTCATCCAAGTTGCGTGAGACACTACTATCCCAACAAAACACAATTTTTCGCAAATTCCGTTGGTCGGAACGTTAAAATTACTCATTTTTCCGTCGTGAGCCTTTTCGGCCCATCAGCACCAAGCTTAAAATTTTTTATCCTACCAACATTGAAGTCCTTCCACGGAATCATCGGAAACGATAGCCTCAAGGAACTGCATGCAGTTATCCATACTGCCGAGAACTTCATAACTTTTTACGGTGATATGCATATCCCTATAAAACAACGAATTTCTGAGTCCGTTAATAACATCAACATTCGCACGTCTCACCTTACAAAAAGTCAAGCCTCAAAGTTGCTGGACGTTTTGAATTGTCATGCCGAGCTTTTTTCCGAACCAAACGCTGCACTTACCTACGTGACGACAGTCAAGGGCGAAATACGCACGCTTAACGATGAGGCTATATATTCAAAACCATATCCTTACCCAATGGCCCTAAAACATGTGGTCGAAAGTGAGGTTAAAAAGCTGCCTGCAGATGGAATTATTAGACCATCGAAGTCACCCTACAATGCTCCCGTATGGGTGGTTGGGAAGAAACCCGATTCTTCGGGAGAAAGGAAGTATAGGTTGGTCATCGACTATAGGAAGTTGAACTCAGTGACCATAGCCGATAAATATCCAATTCCCTAGATTAACGAGGTTCTCGCCAATTTAGGAAAGAACAACTTTTTCTCAGTTGTTGATCTGAAGAGTGGTTTCCATCAGATTCCATTAAGGGAATCTGATATAGAAAAAACTGCATTCTCGGTTAATAATGGGAAATACGAGTTCACTCGCCTTCCCTTCGGCCTGAAAAATGCCCCATCGATATTCCAAAGGGCTCTTGATGACATTTTAAGGGACCATATTGGAGTAAGATGCTACGTCTACATAGACGATATTATCATTTTCGGAAAATCTGAAAACGAGCATCTTGATAACATCACCACCATCTTCGAGACGCTGAGAGATGCCAATATGAAGGTCCAAATAGATAAGTGCGAATTTTTTAAAGACACAGTGGAGTTCTTGGGTTTCATTATTTCAAAGGACGGTATCAAAACTAACCCACAAAAGGTTGAAGCAATTGCCAACTTCCCTATCCCTAAAACGCTGAAGGAGCTTCGCTCATTTTTGGGTATGGCAGGATACTACCGCCGGTTTATTCGAGACTTCGCTAAACTAGCAAACCCTCTAACATCATTACTCAGAGGAGAAGAAGGTAGAATTTCCAAAACAATGTCCAGCAAAATAAACATCGAACTAACTAATGATGCCTTGGAGGCCTTCCAGAAAGTAAAAAGTTCCCTTCTCTCTCAGGACGTCACACTTTCATTTCCAGATTTTGAAAAGCCTTTCGAACTGACAACGGACGCGTCTCAATATGCGATTGGGGCAGTCCTGTCACAAGACAAAAGGCCCATATCCTTCTTGTCCCGCATATTAAGCAAAACGGAGGAAAATTACGCCACAAATGAAAAGGAAATGTTGGCAATATTCTGGGCAGTCACTTTCCTTCGCAATTTTCTCTATGGGTCAAGAAAAATAAAAATTTACACTGACCACCAACCCCTTTCCTACGCACTCAGTAATAAGAATGCAAACACGAATAGCCCAGTCATATTAGGGCTTTCACCTCGGAATGAAAGATAATAAGCTGCAAATTGGTATGAACCTTTGTTTTGTCATTCTAAATGTTGTCTCAAAAGTCACAATCGTTATCGTGTCCGCGTCTCAAGATATTCAAGGTCAAAGGTCACAAAAATCGGTTTTTCGCGAATATCTGGCTTCCTATCGGTTAAATGAGATTTGCATTTATTATAAAAGTTGTAGGCTATAAAATTCCCTACAACTTTTGTTTAAACTTTTTTTTCATACGACCAACCGTTTTGAAGGTAGAGCGCGAAGAGTGCACATCGTACAGTCATATACGGCCTAATGCAAGGTCAAGCGTGAGTTATGGTTATCAGTACGTTATAAAGTCAATTATTTACTTGAAAATTATAATTATTAAACAATGCCTATTATTTATGTACTAACTATTAATTATTTATATTTAATTAAAGTAAGTAACTTGATTATTTATATATAATTATTCATATTTAACTATTTAAGTATAAAATATTATTAATTCTGGATTATATATTTTAGTTTTATTTTAAGTTAACACGACATTATATATCTTTTCTTTAAAACGCGTAAATTTCTCAATACTTATATACCTGGAAATACTTGTCCCTACCCTATGCCCTTTTCTATTCATTGCCGGGACAGATGTTCTATAGTATTCAAGGCCACTCTCTCCACTTTGTATGAGTCAAGATTATTCGTTAGTTTGAAATTGTACCGTTGCAACTACGGACGTACGGTTTTAAGAGCTATGGCTGATTTGTGTTTTATATGTGATAAGAAACTTTCAGAAGGTGTTTCTGTGACATGCTTGTTGAAAAATTTAAAACTGTTAATATCACAACAAAACAAGCCAGAGATGATGCTGATGTTCTCATCATTGACACAGCTATTGCCTTATCAGAACATCAAAAGACTGCTGTCATCATAGGAGAAGATATCGATTTGCTCGTTATTTTAATTGGACGTACACAGTCACATCATCAGGAAATTTTTTTGAAAAAAGTTGGCAAAGGCAATGTCAAAACACAAATATATTCTACTAAAAGTTTTGACCAATATCCTCGTACTAAAAAGCACATTTTATTTTTACACGCATTCAGTGGCTGTGACACGACTTCTGCGCTATTTAAAAAAGGAAAAAAAACTGTTACTAGAGCATTGGAAAAAATTCCTGATTTAGATAAACTGGTGGAAGTATTTCAACAAGAAAACTGCCCAAAACAAACATTATTAGAAAATGGAGTGCGCATCTTGTTGGCATTATATAATGCTCCAAAATCTGAGGACAACATTGATCATTTCCGCTACACGCAATTCATCAAATTTACAAAACTAAATAAACCTGTACAACTGTCAACACTTCCACCAACAAGTGTAGCAGCTCATCAACACATAAAACGTGTCTACTACCAGATTCAAACGTGGTTAGGGAAGGACTTAGAACCTAAAGAATGGGGCTGGATGCTTGAAAATGAAATCCTGGAGCCCATACGAACGTTATTACCTCCAGCACCAGCCGAACTACTAAACGTAATATTTTGCAATTGCAAAAATGGTTGTGGTTCCCGCTGTGGATGCAGAAAATCAGGGCTACAATGTTCTTTAGCTTGCGGCCAGTGCAACGGACAAGCTTGCCTCAACGCTTCACTGTATCCAAGTAATCCCGATGAAGAAAATACATATGATCCCGATATTCTGGAAGGTTTGGAGATGAACATGACAGATAATGAGGATGATGACAATGAATCGAACATTTTTGAGCGACAAGAAGAAGAAGACGACGAACAAGAAGAAGATAATTAGCTTCCATTTCCAATTTCATTACAATTAAAATCAACAAAGATACTTTTGATATTTGAACTCACATTTTGATAAATGTATATTATGCCGTATTTAATAATAAATAAAAATATGTGTAAAATATATACTCTTACTATCATTTTAACTTAAAATAAAACTAAAATATATAATCCAGAATTAATAATATTTTATACTTAAATAGTTAAATATGAATAATTATATATAAATAATCAAGTTACTTACTTTAATTAAATATAAATAATTAATAGTTAGTACATAAATAATAGGCATTGTTTAATTATTATAATTTCCAAGTAAATAATTGACTTTATAACGTACTGATAACCATAACTCACGCTTGACCTTGCATTAGGCCGTATATGACTGTACGATGTGCACTCTTCGCGCTCTACCTTCAAAACGGTTGGTCGTATGAAAAAAAAGTTTAAACAAAAGTTGTAGGGAATTTTATAGCCTACAACTTTTATAATAAATGCAAATCTCATTTAACCGATAGGAAGCCAGATATTCGCGAAAAACCGATTTTTGTGACCTTTGACCTTGAATATCTTGAGACGCGGACACGATAACGATTGTGACTTTTGAGACAACATTTAGAATGACAAAACAAAGGTTCATACCAATTTGCAGCTTATTATCTTTCATTCCGAGGTGAATGCCCTAATATGACTGGGCTAGAAGATGAAACGCTGGAAATCAACCCTGGAAGAATATAATCACGAGATCATATACAAACCTGGCAAAGCTAATGTCGTGGCTGACGCACTTTCTAGACTTTCACCCCACGATTCAAACGTCCATTCGATGACAACTACTGTTCACAGCCACGATAGTTCTCCCCAGAACCTCATTCCTTCAGTAGAAACACCCATCAATGCCTTTAGGAACCAAATAATCCTAAAATTAGGGGAAGAAACAAGCTACCAGCTCGAAAGACCATTTCCAAATTACCTTAAGCATACTTTTATTGAGCCCGACTACACAAGAAATAGCCTGATTGGAATTTTTAAAAGATTTTTAAATCCAGGACTTGTCAACGGCATCTTAACAACAGAAGATATAATGGGTGAAATTCAAGAGTTCTATCCCAACTACTTTAGTAATTACAAGCTCAGATTTACCCATAAAGAAGTCGAAAATGTGTCAACCGATGTAGATCAGGAAGAAATAATCCTGAAATATCATAAGCGTGCCCATAGAAACGCAAACGAAAATCACCTCCAAATCATTGAGAAATACTATTTCCCGAAAATGAAATCCAAAATCAAACGTCTCGTCAAGCAGTGCACCATTTGCGTCGAAAACAAGTACGACCGTCACCCTAATACTCCTGTTCTAAAGGCTACACCTATTCCCGAATTTCCTGGCCACATCTTACACATAGACATATATATGACTGGAAAAAATGTAGTTTTAACTGCAATAGACAAATTTTCAAAGTTTGCCCAAGCAAGAATACTTAAATCCAAAGCTATGTGAATCACCCGTACTGGCGTACCCGAAACCCGGAAAAATGTTTGTGGTTGACACCGATGCAAGCAACGGCGGTATTGGAGCTGTACTCTCCCAGCAGATCAATGGCGAAGAAAGAGTCCTCTCGTATTACAGTCGAGTTCTTTCAAAAAGTGAGAGGAACTACTGTGTGACCAGGAAGGAGCTATTGGCTATAATAGAGGCCACCAAGCAGTTCCACAAGTACCTATATGGCCAGAAATTTGTTCTTCGAACAGACCATGCATCATTGAGATGGCTACTTAACTTCAAAAACCCCGAGGGACAAGTTGCGAGATGGATCGAAAGATTGCAGTCATACGACTACGAAATTGTTCATCGGAAGGGCGGAGTTCATGGAAATGCTGACGCCCTATCTCGTCGCCCATGTCCAGCTAACTGCAAGCATTGCCGACGGATTGAGGAAAAGGAACCGCCCGTTGATCTGCGACTGATAACGGCCGAATTTGATGCAGGTTGGTCATCGGAGGAGATTCGAAATGCCCAGCTAGCCGATGAAGACATCGGACCATTGCTCGTATGGAAGGAGACGACTGGGCGACCGGAGTGGAAGGACGTTTCGATGCATGGCGCAACCCTGAAAAGCTATTGGGCACAATGGAACTCCCTACAGTTGGAGGGTGACGTACTCAAGCGGAAATGGGAAACGGTGGATGGCAGCTCCTATAGGATGCAAACTATACTACCCAAAAGCCGAATCCACGATGTGGTAAAGGAAATGCATGAAGGATCCTCGGGAGGCCATCTTGGTGTTAACAAAACCTTAGCGAAATTGCGGGAAAGATTCTACTGGCTCCACGCTCGAGAAGACGTAGAGGACTGGTGCCGCAGATGCACAATTTGCGCTTCCGTCAAAGGCCCAAAGCGACGACTGAGAGGACAAATGCAAACCTATAACGTAGGCGTGCCATTCGAAAGGATTGCTGTTGACATCGCTGGACCCTTTCCTGAATCTGAATGGGGAAATCGATACACGCTGGTTGTAGCTGATTATTTCAGCAAGTGGCCCGAGGTCTACCCCATTCCCAACCAGGAAGCAACTCCTGTAGCCGAACAGCTAGTGTTAAATTGGGTCAGCAGGTACGGCGTGCCTTGTGAACTACATTCAGATCAAGGCCGAAACTTTGAGTCACTAGTTTTTAGCGAAATGTGCGAGCAGCTGGGAATACGGAAAACGAGGACAACACCGCTGCATCCCCAATCAGATGGAATGGTCGAACGTTTCAACGGCACGCTCAATAAATACTTGGCCAAAATGGTTGACGAGAACCAAAGGGACTGGGACCGACATATCCCACTATTTTTAATGGCGTATAGAGCCGCTGAACATGCATCGACGAGCCAAGCCCCAGCCAAAGTCATTTTTGGAAAGACTATTCGTTTGCCAGCCGATATAAAGTTCGGAACAACCCCTGAGAAACCCCAAACGGTCTCGGAGTACGCAAGTGATCTAAGACAACGGTTGAACCAGATACATCGGACAGTGCAAAAACACCTCGAATCGGCTACTGACCGCATGAAGACCAGGTATGATCTAAAGGCTAATTCTACTGGCTTCCAGCAAGATGACTTGGTGTGGCTTTATAACCCGCAACGGCGAAAGGGTAGGTCTCCAAAGTTGCAACATAATTGGGAGGGACCATACCGAGTTACAAAGCGAATCAACGACGTCGTATACCGAATACAGGAACATCGTAAGCCGAGAGCTAAAATGAAAATCGTGCATCTGGACCGTCTTGCCCCATATTACACCCAGGGAGAATTGACTACAAATAGCGACACATCTTTTCGGGGCGAAAAGAACTGAGGTGGGGGCAGTGTTACATGTACAAATAATTACATGTACAAATAATTCTGCGAGCTACTGTCGCAATTGTTTTCATCATCATTAAGAACGTCAACGAATGAATTTACTCGAACCCACGAGTAAATTCAACAAGCATAATCAACATCTGCAAGTGACGTCACTCCATTCATGAACTTGCTCGAACCTACCTGGTACCTCTCGGTAGAACATTCGCCAATGTGCGAGAAATGGGTGAATAGGTAGAGACCCTATATAAAGGCGAGCTGAATGAATGGGGAGAATCATTCATTCGACCGCGATAAGAACTGCGATTGTGTGTGGGAAGTGTGTTTCGTAATAGTAAAGTAATTTAGAAGACAATTGCGATAATAAATTTATGGACAAGTGTTAGATAATTTTAATAGTGACAATTAAAATTAGTGAAAGTGTTAACTGATTATTGTGCATTTTATTTAATTGAATAAACTCTTTTAACTTAAATTAAAAGACATTGCGTTTTCACTTTCCCGGAACGTTAAAATTATAGGCCGCGAACCAATAACACGCAACAATATATAGACGAATTGGTTACTTGAATTGTGCTTCAATTACATCCCTAAGAACGAAATTATTACACCGACAATACAATCAATTTTTGCATCCCAGCCCATGCTATCAACAAATTAGCAGACTATACAATCATCTCAATAACAGCAACAGCGATAGCGATGGTGCTGATGGTGTAATAAGCGATTCCGCATGATCATCATCTTTCACTTATATCTTTCTCGTGGTGTGTTGCGCTATCGACAATGCAATGTAAGTATAATCCGTGCATTATATTTGTTCGTGGTAGGGTCGCATCGTGTATGGGTGAATACGTGAGAGATGATGCGTGTACAGTTTCATGCATGCATTTTGCAGACGTTGCGTCTGGCGATGGTGGGAGCGCATCATGTTCCTATGATGTTATCGTATGAGTATATGGACTCCACGAATGTGTGGTTTGGTTTGTCAGTTAGCCGTCGAAGTATCAGGTGCATCAATAAATTTTAATGCAAAAATAAACTTTGATTCAATTTGAAAGGAAGCGCATTCAGATTCATTTGGTTCACTTCTCCACTGAGGTGATTCGTATAAAGTTGAATTAATGATATTGGATCAGAACTCAGTTTATTGCCTGGTAGATAAGTTATTTTTGCCCAGGGATCTATCCTTGGTCCAGACCTGTGGAACGTGTCTTACGACGGGCTACTGAGACTGAAGATGTCAGATGAGTCGCACTTGATCGGCCATGCGGATGATGTTGCGGCTCTAGTCACTGGACGCACCGTTGAGCATGCGCAACTTAGGCTGGGTATACTAATGTGCCGAGTGAGAGACTGGATGACTGCTCGCGGGCTCAGTTTAGCACTGGAGAAAACCGAAGTGGTAATTCTAACAAAAAAGAGAATCCGTAGAGTAAGGATGCTCAGTATTGGAGACATACGAATCGAATCAAAGCCATCGGTGAAGTACCTGGGCCTACTGATTGGCTCGAAGATGAGTTTCTCTGAGCGAATCAGGGCAACGGCTGAGAAGGCTGTTTCAGGAGTATTGGCTCTGAGTCGACTTATGGCCATCGTAAGGGGACCCAGTCCATCAAGAAGACGCCTCTTGATGAGTGCTGTAGGGTCAGTGCTACTATACGGAGCAGTAATACGGGACGAAGCTCTCAACAAGGAGGTTTACCGAAAACGCCTGGCACATGTACAGAGAAGAAGAGCACTGAGGATTGCATCTTCGTACCCGACAGTCTCTGATTCGGCGGTGAAAGTCATTGCAGGTGCTATACCTGACACCCTCCTTGCTAGAGAGCGCCACTTCATTCATCTGCGTCAAAACGAGGATGCAAGGGAGATGGTTGTCCGCAAGGAGAGAGCGCTCACTCAACTATTGGCAGCAGTCTTGGGTGAATTGCATGAAGAGAAGGTGGATTGCGCGAGTGAGACCATGGCTAAATCAAAGGGATGGTGAGACTGACTTCTATCTCACCAAGCTTTTGAGTGAGCATGGTTGTTTTCAGGCTTACCTGCACAAGATCGGCAAGTCATGGTTCCCCAATCGTCGGTTTTGCCCAAGAGAGGAAGACAATACATGCCACACATTTTTGCGTGCATAAAACAGGGTCAGGCTGCGAAGCGCCCTCTAAAGGGAGACGGGAGAGCTCATCCCGGATAATATAGTCGTGGTCATGCTCGAATCTGTTGACAAATGGAACCAGGTGGCACATTACGTTCGGGCAGCCGTAAAAGATAAAAGGGGCTCACAGCAGCCGGGAGGGTTGTGGCTGGGGGACCGCTTGTCTGACACTTCTTCTTCCCTCTCCCCTCCCGCTAGAAGAGTGGTCTCCCAGCTTGAAGGCGTAATGTGTCAAACGATTCCAGGCTAAGTTCTCAGGTTGATAGGGGAGGTATTCCGTTGGTAGTCCAGTTGTCTTCTTGCGAACATAGAAGTCCCACACTCTATGCGTAAATGCGCACTCACCTCCCTACCACAAAAAAAAAGTTAGACTTCTGGTACTGGACCAGAACTTGGTTCTTCTAGTCTACAGACGACAATTGGTCATTCAGAAGTTGAAACGAAAAAGGTCCCATCTTCTTTGTTTTTTTGTTCCGGGCTGAACAAAGGAGTTTGGCTGCAACAACACTCTCTGTGAAAAATTTTTCTGCCAAATGTCATGCCTGCAACTATGGTGACTATCGTGGTTGTGACAAACTTTGTTTTTGGATTTCTGCCACCCATTTCGTATTTTAAAAACAGATGCGTGTGCTGCTAGTTATTATAGTCCTCCGAAGGGCACATCGCTCACAGTTGGGCCCCATAGAAACCAAACGTCTAATTAATTGCTTAGTTGCTGATCATGCGCATTGTAGGAAAAAAGTTGTCCGGGTTCTACTCGTACATATCCAGCCAAAGTAGGAAGGTTGAAAAATGAAAAAAAAATGTGAATACTGTTCCAAATATTTTTTCTTGATTATTTGATTAAATTGCAACAGATTTGCGAAGAAAAACTGATCTGGCTAGACTCCTTAAAATTGATATAAAAAGGATTTATGCATAATTGAAATAAATTTTCCATCACTTCCTTGATACTTAAATTTTGGAACATTCAATCAGGATCCGTAAGGTAAGTTATAAGGTGTCACAAAGACGGCGACTAGAAAACCCGAGTTTCCACATCCAAAGGAAATAAGAGCAATCTACAAACCTATTCAGCTACAATTAAATTCAACTACCAATAATAATTTCTCAAAAGACATTTGATATCGCAACCCATTGCTACTACCATTTTATTATTATTTTAATATTTCACGAAAAATAACATTCTTGTCCACCTGGCCATTAAACATATCACGATCTAACATTATCAAAATGAACCTTTTGTTCTGAATTATACTTTGAACTATTCCAATTCATTATCTCTACACAAAATGGACATGCAGAGGTCTTTCTTTTCATTGGCAAGAGAGCCACTTGGTTGGTATGTCAGCAAAATGTGCAACATGCAACAATGACCATTTCAGGACCATTGACTTGGCCCTGCATGTACGAGTACGTGCTCTAATATCCCAACCATTTAGCAAAACCTGGCATTTAATCGGCAATATCTTAATTTTCATTATATTCAAATTGAGTTGCGATACAGATCTTTCTTGGCTGCAATGTAAATTTTCATTCAACGTTGTCACTTCTGCACTGAAGTCAACCCAGAGCCACATATACTCGTACAGGTGGTCGCATGCATGGATTTTATGTTGCTGCAACGGATCTAAATGGATAAAATGTGAATTTAAACAATTACAATACCACACGGCACTTTTATTGCGTGCGCTACACTTTTTCGCAGGACACCCTCGAAGGTGGCTTAAATCACCTGTAACTGCAAGATGGAAAATTCATATTTCCATTTTCATCGCTCATATCAATTTTCGCAATGTTTTACAGATATCTTGATTTGTGTAAGGTCCACAAAGCGAAATTCAGCGGGCAGTGCAAAGTATCTAAGTATCTTATCTAGTGTTCGGCACGATGAAATTTGTTTCAACATAAATTGAGGCCAGTTACGAGTTTGAAATATTACCCGAAAGTTTGAAGCCAAGTATGTAAAATATTTATCGCCAAACAAACATGTACGATTGATTAGATATTACACTTTAGATACCTTCCATGTATGGTAAAAAGATACACGAAGCGAAGGTAATTACTCAAATTCTGAAATCCAACCGCACAATAGCGTTAAACTGTTCAACCATGGCACATGTAATAGATTCAATTCATCTGATATCGTGTTGCATGTGCTGGAACTTGGCAGTTGCGAGCATCAGTTAGCCCAGTAACTACCCGGGCGAGTAGTTGGGCAGGAAGGTGGTACAGATTGGATGCTGTGATCGAATGCGGACGAGAATTAGATATCACAACACTCACTCACTAGCACGAGGAGTACGAGTGCAACAACGAGCATTTGCTTTTTTGAAACGCAAATTGCATAAGGTCTTGTTTTGCCTTTTATCATATTTCCAATGCTGTTCATGATCAGGATCAGTGCGCTATTATGCATGTTTGTAAGATGATATTGACTCAATGGGATTATGCTAATATGATAATAATGTCAATGTGATACGATGCAACGAAACGAAGTGCTTTAGGCTGGTTGTCGAGCGCAGAAGATAATGTAGTGAATTAATTAAGCTTCCTAGTGCGGCATTGGTTGGAAGGGAAATGGAGCAGAACGGTATCCATATAGAGATGCAGCGATTCCAACACCATATTAAATTTTGTCGCCAACATGAAATACTTTAAACTATTATACTTTAAGTTTCACTTCCTCAACTATCAGAAGCTAAAACATCCTTTCCAGCATTCATATTCCGATAAAAACTTTCATTCATGGAGTAACATCTTTTCAACGCTACTCGTATCACCATTCACAATCTTTGCTAGCATGTTAAGAATATCTTTATCGATTAGAATGTCGATAAAGTATGTATGTTACCTGAGCAGTAGTCAAAGAATCTTATCACATTGCAATTATGCAAATTGCATCTGTATCTTCACTTTATTCCTTTCGCTATCCCTCGTGCAAGTTCTATCTCCTTTTTCTCGTGTCAGTAGCTCAATCAGTTTTAACATGTTGGCACAACTAAATCGAATAAAATTGCCCGTTGCAATGCTGTCGTCACATAAATTGGTTCAGTTAAGAGGAAAATTCTTTAAATCCTTTTCGTACTTGGATTTACCTCGTAATACGAGTTCGGAGCGGTGTATGCAGTTTTCTGGTGCATATCTAGATATCAGTGGGTAAGTTGAATTTGCTTGATATTGAACAAGGAGTTCAAGAATAGTCTATTCTAGGTTTGAGTTCTTGTTTGAAGAAAAAGAGTTCACAGATACTTGTGTATGGTACAATGGTTCCATTCGTACGTTAAGAATGAAATGTTACTACGATAACAAACGAATGAATGGGAAAATTTTTTGATTCCCTCCATTTATAAGCGCTTATTAATAAATCTGTAAAAAGACTAAGAAATAAAACGCTATATATATAAGAAATAAAACGCTATATATATATATATATATATATATATATATATATATATATATATATATATATATATATATATATATATATATATATATATATATATATATATATATATATATATATATATATGTACTGGATGGTCTAAAAAGTATTGAGCCTTTTTGTCACTAGATAGTGTTCGTTGTCATATATCGGGCAATACTAATCAGATTGAGTCAAACTGACATGCGTTTAAAAGGCGACACTCCAGCCTACAATTCTCATATGGACAGTTTTGTATTTTTTCATTTGTGTCAAAAAATGTATTCATTTAAAAATGAGTGAAATTTCTGAAAAAAATCGTAATATATTACAATATCACTACAATCAAGGTGAGGCAGGCTCGTGAAAAAATTTGCGGTGTCTACGGTCAAGATATTGCATCAAAAGTGGTCAAGATACTTTATCAAGTCGATGAAATCTTATAAAAAATTAAATAAGACCGACACATAAACAGCCATAGCATTGCTAACGAACTAAATATCCATCACCAAACAGTTTTGAACCATATGCGTAAGGCTGAATACACAAAAAAACTTGAGGTTTGGGTGCCGCATGAAATAATACAAAAAAATTTGATGGACCGAATTTCCATTTGCGAAATGCTAAAAAAAGCAACGAAATCGAGCCATTTTTGAGGCAAATCATTACGAGAGATAAAAAATGGGTTAGATACGAAAATGTTATTCCAAAAAGATCATGGTCAAAAAAGGTAAATCAACACAAACGACTTCAAAGCCAGGATTGACACCAAATAAGGTTATGCTGCGTCTATGGTGGAATTGGAAGGGAATTATATATCATGAGGTGCTAGAACGTGGCCAAACACTCGATTTGGCTCTGTACTATCAGCAATTAACCAGATTGCAACAAGCAATTCAAAAAAACCGGCCAGAATTGATCAATAGAAAGGGCATTGTCTTTCATCATGACAATGCCAGACCACACACATCTTTGATGACCCCGCAAAAATTGACAGAACTTGGCTGGGAAGTTTTGATGCATCCACTGTTTATTCCAGACCTTGCACAATCAGACAACCATTTGTTTCTGTCTCTGCAAAACTTCCTTAATGAAAAGAAAATCACTTCTAAAATGTTAAAATCACTTGGCCAAGTTTTTCGCCGATAAACCACAGAAGTCCTACACAGATGGAATAGTTGCTCTACCTAAAATATGGCAAAGGTCACAAATAATAATGGATAATACTTTTAATTTGCTGATGCAGCAAGAGCAGCGACAACAGTCATCTAATTTAACTGGGAAGCTGGACCAACAAGCAATCGAAATCAAGGCAGGCATCGCATAGGAGCTGGAGGAGCAATCAACAAAGCTAGACCGACAGACAATTGAAATCAAGGCAAACTTGCAAAAACAGTCAACCGAAATATAAGCGGAGCTCGGTAATCTGAACAACCAAATTAAACGCGTCGAGGAAAAGGTTTACCAGGTCGAGGAGAGAATTAACCATGAGATGAGCCAGGTCGAGGAGAGAATCAACCATGATATCAGCCAGGTCGAGGAGAGAATCAACCATGAGATGGGAAAAATGAATAGTGCAAAACACATCCAGAAACGTGCAAGCACCAATATTCGACGGGCAAACGGTCTGGAGCATTTACAAAATACAGTTTGAAGCTGCCGGTAAGGCAAATCACTGGAATGAGCAGGAACGAGCAACTGCACTAATTCTTGCTCTAAAAAGCCCAGTTGCCGAGCTTTTGCAGACGATCCCCGTTGAGTTGTACTCAAACCCGGCTGCTTTAATGAATGCGCTCGACATGCGTTATGGAGACCATCATCTAAAGCAGATTTATCAGTCACAGCTACTACATCGGATGAAGAAGTCTGGCGAAACACTACAGCAGCTAGCCCAAGACATTAAGCGATGACACTTTTGGCTTACCCAACTTATAACCCAGAACATCGAGATGACGTAGCAACAAAAGCATTAATCAGCGTATTCAAGGACTAGGAATTGCAACAGGCTGTGCGTTTAGCTCAAAAGCAAACGGTTAAGGACGCATTGGCTTATAGTCTGAACTTTGAGGTAGCGCAAAATGTGGCTCGCACCACTGCCCGAGTTCGTGAGGTAACGGCAAGCGAGTGCAGGTATAAGCACGTGGAAAATGAGCGAAAGCCGCAAGTAAATGGTGCGCCTGAATGCTGGAATCGCGGTAATGGACACCTGCAAAGAGACTGCAAGAAGCGAAGGAAATGGAGCTATTGTCCAGGATGGTGGAAATCCAGACCGTGTCAGGAGCCTTAAACGGAAGCAAATCAAACTGAAGGGGTCAACTTCGTGAGGCGGACGTCGGCTTCAAGAATTGACATCCCCAGCACCCCCATCACCGTGTCAAGACTACATCGTGGAGAAGCAGACCTATGCATTCCGGGTCAAGTTGATATAGAACATTGCACCATTACAAGCGACACTGGTGCAACCCAATCGATTATCCGACCAGGCTTAGTGAGGCAACAACTACTTCACAAGGGCAGAGTTCATGGAAATGCTAACGCCCCATCTCGTCGTTCATGTCCAGCTAACTGCACGCATTGCCAAGTAGCCGGCCGTTGATCTGCGAGTGATAATGGCTGAATTCGATGAAGGTTGGTCATCGGAGGAGATTCAAAATGCCCAGTTAGCCGATGAAGACCATTACTCGTATGGAAGAAGACACCTGAAAGGCCTGAGTGGAAGGACGCTTCGATGAATGGCGTCACCCTGAAAAGTTATTGGGCACAATGAAACTCCCTTCAGGTGGAGGGTGGCGTACTGAAGCGGAAATGGGAAAACGCGAATGGCAGCTCCTATAGAATGCAAACTATACTTCCCAAAAGCAGAATCCACGATGTGGTTAAGGAGATGCACGAAGGATCCTCGGGAGGCCACCTTCGTGTTGACAAGACCTTAGCGAAATTGCGGGAAAGGTTCTACTGCTTCCACGCTTGAGAATACGTAGCGCACTGGTGTCGCAGATGCACAATTTGCCCTTCCGTCAAAGATCCAAAACGACGACTGAGAGGACAAATGCAAACCTACAACGTGGGTGTACAGTTTGAAGGATTGCTGTTGAAATCACAGGACCCTGTCCTGAACCCGAATGGGGAAATCGATACACGCTGGTTGTGGCCGATTATTTCAGCAAGTGGCCTGAGGCCCAACCCATTCTCAACCAGGAAGCAACTACTGTAGCTGAACAGCATCTGTTTAATTGGGTCAATCAACAAAGCTAGACCAGTAGGTACGGCGAACCTTGTGAACTACATTCGGGTAAAGGCCGAAACTTTGAGGCATTCAACTGGGTAGCAGTGTATAAGCCAGCTAGGAAATGCTTTCGCAAATTGTTTCACAACAGCAAGTTTTGTTGCTGACCTGATCTAATGGACAATATGAGAAAGGATCCGCGGGGCCTTGGCTACAAGCTAGTTATGCGGAAACATTGTATACATGATGCGGAAAAGATGGACGAGATACTGCGGGCAGTCTTCTTTGCCCACTCCGTCCATTTTGACACTGTTCATGGTGAAACAGTAGTCAAGTTTCCACTCTTCACACTGCCGGAACTGGAAGAAGCAGTCTTTTGACTGAAAGTGAGTAAGGCTCCAGGTCCAGATAGTATTTCAGCTGAGATGCTGCAATTTGTCCATCACCAATGTCTTTACTTGCTGCTCTGTATATTCAATGCTTGCCTACGGGATGGCGTTTTCCTGATCATCAAGAGAAGACGCACTGCCGTGATTCGTGCTGCTGGGGACCTATCTCCTCGCCAGTATGGCTTTGGAGCAGAACATTCTACTATTGGTGCGATTGCAGTGGTGGTGACTGTGGTTTAAAAGACAGAGGCATATAGCCGTACCCAGCGACAGATTGTCCTGTTGGTGACACTCAACGTTAGGAATGCCTTTAATTTCGCTAGATGGGTGGATATTCTGGATACACTGGAAATCCATATTTTACTTCCAGAATATCTTGAGTGGTCGAAGGACCGAAGCCTGCTTTACGACACGACACAGGGCCAACGATAGATGAAAGTTACAACAAGTGTTGCCCAGGGATCTATCCTTTGTCCAGACCTGTGGAACGTATCTTACGACGGGCTACTGAGACTGGAGATGCCAAATGAGTTGCGCTTGGTCGGCTAGGGGATGATGTTACGGCTCTTGTTGCCGGACGCACCGTTGAACAAGCGCAACTTAGGCTGAGTAAGCTTATGCACCGACTAGGAGACTAGTTGACTGCTCGTGGGCTCAATTTGGCACTGGAGAAACCCAAAGTAGTCATCTTGACAGAACAGCGAATTACTAGGGTAAGGATGATCAGTATTTGAGACCTATCAATCGAATCGAAGCCAGCAGTGAAGTACCCGGGGCTACTGATCGACTCGAAGATGAGTTTCGTTAAGCCAAATCAGGGCAACGGGTGAGTTATTGCAGGCGTTATACCTGTTGCCCTTCTTACCAGAGAGTACCGTGCTATTTACCTGCGTCGAAACAAGGACGCGAGGTGGTCCGTAAATAGAGACAGACTTCACTCAACGATTAGCAAGTCTTGGGTGAACTAGACGAAGGGAAGGTGGAATGAGTGCCTTATCCTGGATATGAAATAGTAGCTTTTGAAGTCATGGTGAGAATGACTTCTGTTTGACCCAGTTTTTGAGCGGGTATTGGTGTTTTGAGTCTAATCTGACAAGATTGGTAAGTCACGGTCCCCCGATTGTCGGTTTTACCCAGGAGAGGAAGACAATGTCTGCTACAAATTTTTTGCGTGCATGGAATGGAGTAGGCTACGTGGGGACCCTTATGGGCAGACGGGTGAGCTCACTCTGGATGATGTAATGGGGGTACCGGAAAACCGCATGAATTAACCGGTACCCCCATTAATTTTCTAACAGATGACGTAACTTGATTTTTATTCCAGTGATTCACCTTTCCAAGTATGAGTTGGAAAGCTACTGTCATATAGTTTCAGAATCAGTCATTTAGTTGAAGTGTAAACAACAATACCTTTTTTTACTCTGAAAATTTCGAATTTTGTGCCGAATAAAGTGTTTTTCAGGGAGTACTTCTTCATTACTTCAATATGAAGAAAAAGGCTGCCGTAAGTCATCGTATTTTGGTGGAAGTGTATGGTGTGCATGCTCAAGTTGAGCGTACGTACCAGAAGTGCTTTGCACGGTTTGAAAGTGGCAATTTTGACTTGCCGGACGATGAACGGCCCGGACAGCCAAAAAAATTTGAAGATTACGAATTAAAGACATTGTTCGACCAAGATCCATCTCAAACTTGCAAAATCACTTGGCTTTGCTCAACAAACCGTTTTCGATCGTTAAAAGCAATTTTTCACAATAAAGCTTCAATTTTCGTAAAAAAATGGAACCAGGTGGCACATTATGCTCGGATAGTTCAATTCCTAAAAATTATAAATTAGCAAATAATAACTGAATTTAGAACCGGAAATGGGAAATTATTTAGGATTTTTTTTTAATTTGGCGTGTTTATTTCACCATGCTTCTCGCGCCGCAGTTGAATGGGCAAGTTTACACGTGACCGCAATTAAGTTTGTGACCAGTGGCCGCAAACAAATTAGCTAGATACTGTCTCAGGTCTACCGGGCTCAACATGCTACCCATATTCATTTTCTATACGATACACATTTTATCTATGTATGTGTACCATACTCTTTCCATTACCATCAGTCCTTAAGTGCAGATGACCTACGTACTGCCGTAAGGCATTTTCACGGGTTTCTCGCTGGGACTAAGCACACATTTCTCATCTGCCATACATAATTTGCATGGTCTTCCCCCTTAAACTATCGATGGATGAATCATTATCTTGAGCCTTCTTAATAATTTCTGAGGCGAAGTTGATGGGCATGCATTTGTTGATCGTGCTGCTTGATTGTACATTTTGGCTTCTCTCGTCTAAGAAAACCTGATTTACCTGTTTGCAACTCGCAGCGTGTGAATTTGCTAAATGCAGGCGCTACTTATGATTATCGGCTACGATCGCAGTGCATCTGACATTCTAACAGAAGTTGTGCCCTAGACTGCAACACGTTGTAATTTTTTGTCGTTTGTCGTTTTCATAACGTTGTGTGAAACAAAAAAGAACAGTGGCGATTAGACATAATAAAACATGAGTAAGTAACAATCGTTCACCATCATTGTGGATCGAGTGGGAGAATTTTGCCGACCGTCTAAAGATGGTGGCGCAAGGACACATAAAGTGGGATTTAAGAACTTTGAAGTATGCACGTTGCATCGCTGCGTGTAGCTTTCGAGGTTCTTATTCATATGGTCATGGCAAAGCTCTCAATCACCAAATAGTTGTGCAGTACATTTTTTACATCCACGAATGTTGTTTGTTGACGTTATGTCGAAATATCAAATGGCAGGTCAAGAGTTTTGATAAAATTGACGTTGACAGAGTAAAATAAAATCTCGTAATAGATCGAGTTCCAACCCCCTTCTACAATACGTCAAATATTGGTTTTCCATTCGTGAGTTTTGAGAAAAAAATTTTTTATCATGTTTTTCTTCGCTCAATTTTTATTAAATTAAGTAAGAAATTTTTTCAAACTTGAAGACTTCACAGAAACTACAAATTTAGCAAATTGTTAAATATTTCATAAGTCCTATACATATATATCATTAAGCAAAATTGAGAGTAATTGAAAAGAAAATTTTCATATAAGCTGCATTATGTTCACACAAGTCTGGAGCTCAAAAGCGCAAAGAACGCTTGGAGCAAGACAAAAATCAGAAACATTCTAAACAGCAAAGCATTCTACCCATCTCTTCAGAAAGAGATGAATCAACAGAAGCTGCAAACGATGACCTACTCGTAGTTATTCAAAACTTGGGAACTGAAAACTCTGAAATCGATATTCATTTTCAATTAAAACACAAGGACCCAAGAAGAACAGCTGCATCTTTATGATTATGATATTGGCTCTGTATGTACTGACTTTTTCTACTCCAACGTCACCAAAAGATGCCGTCTTTTTTTCCACGTGATCGTAACGATGAGCCATTTCTCGCCTCATTTTATCGAAGACTTTGTCAAATAGGGAGAGGGTGGAGCGAGATTGGTTGGTGTGAAGTAGCCTTATGAACGCTTTGTACTGCTTATCTTGTCGTTTATTAAGTAGCAACCCTTTTAGCCGTCCAAAACTTTGCTGTACTACATTATACTTAAAAAACCATGCTTGGCAAAAACTGTATGACAAGTTATCAGCTTATGAAAGTAATCCAGACCACATTCAGTGCTACATTCAATGGCGCTCGGTGCAGATTCGACTTCGAGAGGAAACTTCAGTTGATACACTTTTAAATGATCAGATCATCAGTGAAACTAGAAAATGGCACGAAATTTTACGTCGAGTTCTAGACACCATTTTGTTTCTTGGCGAAAGGTGCCTTTCATTGAGAGGTGCTAGCAATCTTCTTGGAGAACGGAACATTGAAAAGTTTTTGGGGATTTTAGAACTGATCAGCCATTACGAGAGAAAGTTAGGATTAGCCAATAACAACACTACCGCTTGCAGGTCCATTATCTTTCAGTTGAGATTCAAAACGACTTATTGTGGATTCCGGCGTACCGGCATTCTCCTATTCGTAACTTCAAATTGCCGCCGTAACATCTCTATCTTCTTTTGGGCACTTATACCTTTTCATCTGTATATTTATTTATTTTTACTAACATTTTACCAGTTTCCCGATAATTTTATTTCCCCATCATCTCAATCCTATTGTCTTACCCTATTTACAATTACGAAAAAATAGCAATATAATAATAATTTTAATTTTCCCACTAACACTACATTCATTACTTCCCATTAACAAAATTTCATTCGATGCATTTTTCCTAACAAAACCTGTTTCCTTCCTTCCTACTAACTCATTTTATTCATTAGCTCCCACTACCAAATTTTATTTTTCATACTAACAAAAATTCATTCACGTTTCCCTACTAACAAATTTCATCTCGATGCCCATTAAGAAAGGTGCATAGTTGAAGCTGCTAATACAATGAATGGGAAATCAACAGCGGTAGCGTCGTGGACTTTCGACCGGGGGTCCACTGGGACCCTGGTTTCAAGTTCTCCGAGCGCAGGAAAACACTTTTTTTGGGATATCGGCAAAAGCAATTGTTGCCGTGTGTATATGAGGATTTGCATCCAACCAAACGCTATCATGGTTATGCAAATCGCCATATAAGCAAAATGAAAGTTGTTGCGGTTATCGGTATGGAAAAGATGTGTGGTAGCGGAATCGAAGTGTAATGAACTTCTATTACGTTACTCAGATGCGGCAGCGGTAATTGAGAATGAAAGGATTGCGGGATTGAGGAGCGAAATTCTGGATTTAAAAAGGCAGTAATTATTTGGCGGAAAGAAGAGGAATTGCTCTTAGTGAAAGTTCGGTGAAGTGAACTTTTGGATTTGGAAATTTCAGTAAAAAGTTAGTGAACTGATATTCAATTTGGGTATTGGGGGAAAAAGTTTGAAGAGTGTTAATTTTTAAGTTGAATAAAATAAAGAGGTTTGAATTTGAATCATACGGGATTGATTTTTTTTGGTTGACGGAAGAAGAAAGTGAATGAATTGATTGCGAAGTAATGGTGAAAGTTTTGGTGTGAGGGAGGATAAAACAAACTACATTAGATGTGAAATAAGAACCAGAAACTACATTAGTTGTATAATAAGCAGCAAGAAACTACAATAGTTGTGAAATAAGAAACAAGAAATAATATTAGTTGTGGAATAACGTATGATCCATATGCAAATATGAGTAAGGGAGAAGAATTTTTGGTTTTCAGCCTCCGGGAATAAAGCTGGTGCGAGTTTGAAGTCGAACGTATTAATTGAAGTAAAATAAAGCGCCAAGAGTGACTCTGTCTTTAAAAAAAAAACTGTTTTGTTGGGTTGTGAAGAGGACCAGGTCCCGTAATTAAATTTATTTTTTGCGAGTAAGCCATAATGACGGATTGGAGAGTGCAATGAGTGGCCGTAATTTTCGATACTCTAGAAGAGTATAATATTCCTTTGGAAGACTGTCGAGCACAAGGATACGACAATGGTGCTAATATGAAAGGGTCATATAATGGAGCACAACGTCATATTCTGAAGAAAAATCCAAATGCGTGTTTATTCGCCCTGTGCAACACATAGTCTCAATTTGTGTGGTGTTGACTCTGCAGATTGCTGTGAGGAAGTAATCACTTTTTTGGAGTTGTTCAGAAATGCTATACCAGTTTCAGCACCGTTCACAACATTGAGATTTTCTAAAAAAAAAGTATAACGGGTTCCTTTCATAGACTTTCAGATACAAGGTGGTCTGCTAGAGCTGAGGCAGTTAAGCCTTTTGCCAAACATATTTGAGGATTACATGAAGCACTAGAAGGTTTAACTAAACTTAATCCAACTGCAGAGACTCGTAGTAATCTCAACGGCGTTCTGAAATACATGTAAAGATTTGAGTGCATCCCGATATCCTCAATTCGGCTTAAAGATATTGACAACTATCAATGAAAGGAGCATCATCTTCAAGTCAGAGACGCTACTATTGACATCGAACTTCAAAATCTCGAAAGTTTGCTGTCTGACTTAGATTGATTCGAAATCGATGGGATGACATTTTCAGTGAATGCAAAACGGTTGCCATTCAATTGGGGACTCTATCAACCTCGATACTCGAAAGAAAAACCCAAGAGGTGTTTCGATGAAAATGAAGATGACGATGACACCAGACAATCAAGAGGCCAATTTCAAAAGGAACGCTTTCTACGTAATCATCGACTCGGTTATTGCGGGAATATCCGGTACGTTGAACGCCATGAAGGATTTACATAATGGGTTCCCTTTTTTATGGCTATTCACAGCGATGGACGTAACCGAAATTCGAAGTGCTGCCACAAATTTCATCCAAAAACACAAATTGCACGTTTTTGATGATTTAGGAGATGAAATGATCCACCTGAAACTCATATTGTTTACCCCCGGGCCCAGATTTTCTCTCAACGGCCCTGATTATTACGGCCGAAAATTAGAGTAAGCGCTCTTTAAATTTCGATATTAATATTTAATGACTTCCAAACGTTCCCGATTCGTAAACTTTACCATGATTAAAATTTTGACCTTAGCTAAAGTTTTGACATTGAAAATTCATTAAAAACGTTTAAGGGGGATAGCCACTGCGACGGCCAAAAAATGAGTGATTTTAAAATTTTTTTTTGACCGAGTAAGTAGAGGAATTTTTGGATCGAGTTTTTTTTTATTTTATTAAGTACACATCTAATAATTTTTCCACAAATTTTTATTAAATAATATTAAATAGTTTTAACAATATAAACGATGCCGTAGCGCCTGAAAAAAATTTTCCGCTTCATGTTGGCATCGATTTATCAAAAGCTGGTGCTCTGAAAAAAAATTTATTGTAATCTGTATGAATGTAATTATCGTTGTAAGTAGCCATTTTCTTATTTTGATTTTTCCGAAAATGGCGACCGATTGACAATATTTTAATTTTTTCGACCGTTTTTTTGGTTTTCAAACAGTTTAAAAAATAGTAAAAAACAAAATTTTTCAACCTTTTACCTTAACCACTACTAAGACGAAAAAAAAAATTAGACATCGGTTGGTAATTGTTCGAGTTATAATGCAACCAGTTCAAAAAAAGTCGTTACGATAAAAATGCGTTTAAAGATTTTAGTCCATTTCTCGTAATAAAATGATGTATCTTTTAAAATGCTCATGCCTATATTAAACAATCGAGTCCTGGACCATATGACGGCTCTTCCTCTTCATCTTCAGGGATTTGGTTGACTTTTTTAATTTTTAGGGTTTTGTAAAATAAGTTTACAAAACCCTACTAGTTTTGCGACCTGTCTGTCCGTCTGTCCGTCTGTTCGTCCTTCCGTCCGTCCGTGTGTCACAGCAGTTTTTCTCGGAAACTACTTAAGCTAGAAACATCAAATTTTGTATGTAGGTGTAAAGTGGTGCTCTCTTCAAACTTCAACTACAAAAAAATTTTATAAGGTATTTTAGGGGGGTCTCCCCATATGGGGAGTGACCCTCCGAAAAAAAATTTCATTGAAGGTAACCAATATGGGTATCAAATGAAAGGTCTCGATGAGAACTTTTTAAAACAGGTCTTAGTTTGGCAAAGTTTGCTTCGAGAGGCGCACAGGGAGGGGAAACACACGAGGAATTTGTGTCCCCCCCACACCTGTGATCCAAAAAATCTGAAAAAAATCAAGCATGTAGGGCTTGATGAGTACAACAACAACAAACACGTGAGAAGTCGCAATTCACTCAACTTTGTTAGTAATAGTCTGATTTATCGATTTTATGTTTTCTTGAATAAAATCTTAACGGTACCCTTAAATTCAATGAAATTCAGTACGTAGATGTTTATTTATAAGATTGATCTACCCTGCAAGTTTCATAAAGATTAAATCATATTTCGCGAAGTTATAGCGGTTTGAATTTTCCTGTATTACTATGGAACAATATGCGCTGCATTTATTACTATGGCAACATATGGCTATGGAACAACATGCGCTTTTTACCGACTCAGACACTACAGTTTTGCTAGGATTTGCATGAAAATTTCAGGAATGATAGGTGTCATGTATATCTTTGAGAATCGGTTCAGCTAGTGGTATCAGTAATCGTAAAACAAAAAAGAGGCTGTTTTAAATGCGAAGATTGAATAATTTTGAGTTATTTTTTCCCAACTTCAACGTTTAAGGTGCATGCTTTGAACACTTGATTCAATTTAATGAATGACTGAAGATGAGTACCTACAATTGATGCTCATAAGTGAAACAAGTCAAGGAGGCGGGAGAGAGCTCCTAGCAAAAGGGTTTTGTAACAACTCTAGGATTCGAAAAAATTGACCATTAATCGTGATAACAGTACAGGAGAGTGGCCCTTGAAAAAAAAAAATTCATCAATCGAAGCCGATATGAGTATGAAATAAACGCTTTCATGGGAGCTTTTCAAAACAGTTCTTAAACTGACAGTTTATGCTTCAGTGGGGCCACAGGGGGGAAAATACATAAAAAATGTGTTTCCTCCTTCGCGAATGGACATCTGAAAAAATTTTAAAGGGAGATATTTATGAGTATAACAATAAAAAAACCCTCAGAAGTCGAAATTCGTTTCATATTTTCTCCAATAAGATCGTCATTGACATGCTTCTTAATTTTATTCAATCTGGTGACTGCATTTTGTAAATTGAATACAAAACCCTTCTGACATGAGCGTAGGTCTGTTTACCCAACTTGTTTCAGATTCATTTGTGCACATGATTGACAGAAGCTCAATTTCATGGCAGTATCCACAATTTTTCCAGAGCAGTTGCCCATAACAGAACAAATACCGAAGGATGATTTAAATCCTCGCTTCCTCCAACTTCCACCTTCAGATACCGAGATCCCAGGAATAATTTTGGACTTAAATTATTTTGAAGTTTCTTCCACTTCCTCTTTTAAAGCTTTGCTTAGAACCATATCACAACAAGTTTTTGCTGCATCTCTGATCTGTTTGACTACTTTATCATAAAAGCTATGAATCATATGCCTTGGTAAATCCATGAAGACACAAAATCTTTCCGCAAACGCTAACCCAGCACCAATAAGCCTCATCGCAAGGATTGAACACCGATTTATTTCGTACGCATTATGAATAAGAAGGCATGAATTAATTAGAACTTGATCGCACTTTCCACAGTTCACAACAAGCTTGAAACCTAATCCTCTCACACTTCATTCAGTAAAGTTTATGTCTCCACCGCATTTTTTACATGATACATGGTCACTGAGCATTTTCAAATCACTTAAAAAGTTCAAAATTCTATAACTTATAGTAGTATGGACATCATATTCAGAGTCATGAGAAATTTTGCGTTTAAAAGCACTCTTACACCATTTGGGACTTATGTTTTCACCTTTTTCTATTTCATACCTATTACGCGGTCGATTTTACCGTTTTTATTAATTTTATTACCTTTACGATCCATTTCGTAATAAAGATATTTTTGAAAATGGATAAAAACAAAAACTAGAGAAACGGCGTGCGTTCACCACGAAACTTCGAGAGTAACTGAACATCTGTTTAACTTCTAAGTACGTAAATTGATGAAAAGGACTATTATATTGTAGAGTCTGTACAAAGCAGGTCTATATTACAAAAGAAATTCGAAGAAAAGAGCTCACTACGTCACACAATGTTAAATACATTAGGGCAAAAGGCGGACTAAAAGGCGTAATATTGTGATCGGAAGGTCAAGCGAAAAACAGTCGGCCTAATGGCTCTAACTAAAATCATTGTAACTTAAACTTTTGAAATTTTGACTTGCTATTCTGTACAAATATTTTTGAACATATAAACTATGATTCAAAACAAAAAAAAATTCATTTTTTTTTGACCCATCAAGTGGCTATCCCCCATATAAAGACACAAAACGATTATGTCCCCGATAGAAAACCCTATATTGTAATGTTTAGTACTATCTAGAAAGTAGCGATTATTTTTTCAAATGGCGGTTAGCTCTATAATTTACAGTTACTCAATCCTTATTATTTCTTGGAAGAATGTAGTGCACCCTACGTATAACGTTCACATCTAAGGATATAAAAAGAATTTTTTAATAAGTTCATCAGTAAGCGTAGGATTTGAGAAAAGAAATTATGAAGTTTCATCCAATGATATTGCTCTGAACCATCTTGTATTGTGGCATTTAGAATTAGTCTACTGGTCATTTTCGATAAACATGATTGACTGTGATCTACTATTTATTGAGGAAATTAAGGATACTAATCGTTTTTATCATTCATGACTAAACGATTTTGAGTCCTCCATCAAATCCTCGAAATGTCGCAAAATAATTAGCTCATTTGGTACGAAAAGACATTGAAATTAAATTTCTGCACTTCAATGTACCATATTGAGCAGTTAATATCTACAGTCTACTTGAAAGGATCATAATTCTGTGCCGATGCATTTTAGTCCAATGTGTTGTCCTCCGTTTGAACACAAATCAATCTAAATGCTTCAGGCGCTTATGCACTCTCGTCGAGACCCAACGAGGCACGACGAGTGCAAGAGTGAACATGCTACTCTCGTGTTGTCTCACTTTGTCTCGCCTCGCCTTGACAACTCTCCATTCTGTGTCGGTATTTTGTATGCGAGTCAAAGGTCCTCACTTAGCCTCGCGAGGAAGCGCAAGGGCATCCTTTACACTCTCGCATGGTTCAGTTTCGTTGAAGCTGTCGAATCGTGAAAACGTATTTTGAAAATGTGGAGTAACGGCATAGACTTAACTTTTTAGAAGTCTACCAGACTGAGCCTGTAATATGGGATCCAACGCATTCATTTCACAAGGACAAAAAGAAGCTGCACGATGCGTGGACTCAAATTTTGGAGCAAATGGATTTTCCAGTTGAAGAGTTAAAAAAAGAAGACATCACCGATGGCGACATATAGAGGACGCGTAAGAGGCCTAAATTGTGTATCAAAACCTGGAGCTGGAAGTGAGGAAGTGTATAGACTGATTTTGCATTTGAGCTTATGCACTCGTTGTTGGGGCGTTTGTACGAATGCAAACAAACACTAAACACTGCAAATGAGGTAAGTATTATCTGTTTGGAAAAATAATGTTTTTATTTAGAATTACGTAAAGTTTTAAACATCAACGTGTTCAGAAATATGTTGTGAATTCTTCTCGTATTTCTTTTGAATTAAGTCTAGTCTTCTGAGAATATTTGGCAACGATCTTTTGGCACAGCTCCCTTCAAACTCTCTAACTATATTCCTCCAGGAGGCTAGCTGAACAATACACAATTTTGGTCATAAATATCCACTGTTCCTGGTGGCGTATAAATTCTTTTTCATACAGCACTTTTGCAGAGGAAATTATGCAATAAAATACATTTTCTGGATTAAGCAAAATTCTAAATTTTGAAGCCAATAAACCAAAGTACGCTATTTTGAAATACGCTACCCTCACTTATTCATCCCTGACATCCGATATTAGCGAATATGAACTTGTAATTTTGATATACTAAAGCCAACAGCACGATGCTGAAACGTTTCTTACAGTTTTAGTACTCTGAGCCACTGTACGCTGGGCTTTGAATAATAATGTGCTTTCCATTGATAGCACCGACGCACTTAGGGAAGCTGTTTCTAAAACCCGCTTCTATTTGCAACCTTGATTCTGCATTATCTGGAATCTTAAAATATAAAAATGCAAACTAACAACTTCGTTTTTGTTCTACAGATTAATCAGCCTTCTACAAGTCAAGACGAATGTGACAGTGTAGTAAATGCATATGCAAACGATGCAGAAAATGTACAGCTCTCAGCTGCAGCAAAAAATGTTCAGATCTCAGCTGCAGCCATTGTTTCACAAGATTCTTTGAGGGAAGACGTATCGCCATCATTTGTAAGTCCTGTGGTCGTCAAAAACCCCATCGAGTTGCAAGAAGCCAGACAACAAATGGAAGATGCGATGAGTACTTTAAATAAAGTTTTAATAAAACAAGAAGTACCAGAAGATGACTGTGAGCGATATCGGAAAATCTTAGCAAATTTTTTTTTTTTGTGGTAAGGAAGTGAATGCCATTTATGCATAGAGTATGGGACTCCCATGCGTGACTGGACTTCCGACCAAACACCTCCCCTGTCAACCTGAGAATCCAGCTTGGAACCGTTTGACACATCACTACGGGCCAGGTCCCGTTTTGTTACGCCATGAGGCGCCTTCAAGCTGGGGAGTCCCTTTGCCAGCGGGAGGGAGGGGAAGAGGAAGTGCCAGAAAAGCGATTCCCCAGTGCCAACGCCCCCGGCTGCTGTTGTTACACGTATGCAACTACCCTGCCCGTGTTGGCGTGGTGATCGCACCTCATCACACTCTACACTAACCTTGATACCTAGAGGGGGAACGCGGTGTCCTTTAGAAATAAGAAGAACCTTTTTATTTTCCGTTTTACTAAAATTGGTCTTTATTCTTTTTCAGCGATTGACAATTGTTTAAAGCTTCTGGAACTCGTTTGGCCAGTAGCGCTCAGATTCTAGCTGCCACCGCTAGCCTGCTTCTTCTCTCCTCCTTAATCTGCTTCTAGAGTGCCCTGGCCCGGGCTGTAAAGAACTCCCGCTCCTCGTCGGTAATCACGCCACTCGCGAGGCGCCATAGGTTGCCCAGCTCCTACCGCAGCCTTACGCGTCTACCACCACGCTTCGTTTTCTCCGGTGTTTCCCTGTCTGCTACGTCCGACGGAACTGCTAGGCGGGCTAAGTATTCCTCGAGGGTGATTGTTTGTCGCGTGCCTTGAGTGGGACCCCGGGGAGTGGGCTCCGGGGTTGTCCTCGGCTTCCGAGTTGGCTCCCTTTTCTTCGGGTACATTGGTACCGGTCGGAGACCCGCTAATGAATCAGCGCGGAGTACCTCTTTCAGGCTGGGCATGGTGCACCTCGCTTCCAGAGGTCTGGTGTTGCTGCCAGGCTCCTCGTCTGGGCTGTTGGGTTCGGTAAGCGCAGCCTGCAAATAGATAAAAGGGGGGGTTACAACTGGTCTTGGTGCGCCCTGCAGTCAATCCGGGCTGGCGACCCTCGTACCATTGTTTGCATACAGTGGTGCACGCGGATGAAATCTAGAACCAGAGCTTCACCGGCTTGGGCCCAAAGAAACTCCGAGCACTCCGTCTCACGTGGATGCCTTCACTTTATATATTTATGTCAAAGATTCCGAGAAACGAGAATAATCAGAAGTATATTAAGACAAACGTTGAAGTGGAATGTCTATTTAATTAACTTAAAAGCTATTTATACCAATTTACAATTTTACATTTTTGATGACTCGATATAAAACAAATTGATTTGTTGATAGGTAGCTCATAAACATAGCTCTCCCATAATGCTAAGTATCGGAAAGCATATTTTATAGTCCAAGCTATTCTTTAATGCTTTAGAGTTCATTTACATTTTTAAAAAATTTATTTTTTGTTTGCTATGTGATTTAATGATGACAACTTGGCGTTATTGCAGACAATTTTAGAATGAACTTTACCAATGGAAATTTTATTAAAGGAAATGAAGTATGCGAGTAAGCAAACTTAGTTTAAAGTAAGTTCACTGACATGAACTTTATATTGGTGAAATAACCTGAATGTTTTAATGTTTCAGTGGCATGAACAATATACGTAAAAAAGAATTACCGAATGAAATGGAGACTGCCAATAAAGTCGTTAAGTTAAGGATTATTTCTGAAGGCTCATTAATCATAAAATGGCAAAAACCAAAGTTTAACTGGCCTAAAGAAACTCAGTTTTAGCTCATTAAGGATTATTTTCAAACTCAATTCAATCATAAATTGGCTAAAACTAGAGTTTCACTGGCTTAAGCCTAAGGAAAATCAGTTTTAGCTCGTTTTACTTACGTTCTATTTGATGGTCGAGCATGGCACTTCTTTGCGGCGAACTTCTAGAGTTGAAACGTCTTCGGCTGTCTCTCCTCGAGACTGGCGTTGATACTCGCCTCCACGTCCGATTTGCGAGTAGCTTAAATACAAACAAATTGCTTGCATTGCTAGTGGGAGTCGTAGACCTTCGAACCAGTTAATCTGCAAAACTCTGAGTTTGTAAGTGTGCTAGTTCCCCTTAACCTGCTTTACGAATTCATTCCTCTCTTGTTCTTCGGGAACAATCTTGTTGCATCAAAAGGAACGCTAGCTCCAATCTTATGTTTTTGCTCTTTTTGTCTTCAGTATTCATATATCTGAATATTCGACGACTTCTCCTCATATGATTTCTGAGTTGGTTGTCGCGGCGAATTGATACTCAGTTAAGCGGATTGCGCATAGTACACACATTCAATTGGGTACATGTTCCCCATGTGCTCTCAATATGGCAATCGTATGGACTACAATGTATGCGTGTGGAATTCGCCGCAGAGCCAATTTAGTGACTTGACCAATAAAGTGTAAGATATAAGTTTTTATATACATTGAATTGCGATTATGTACTATGTTTAGGGTGTCGCCGTTCCCTAAGTATGGGCAGTAAAGCGTACATTGCTTGTTGGCTCGTACGATGAATGATTGGGATCGTGAATAACTGTTATGAATTTCCGAGTAATTCGTTTTCGCATACGCTAACGATTGTTGTCGTATCGTGTCGTAAGCGAGGCATGGGGGCATGATCAATTGTTATAATTTCAGAGCAATTAGTATTCGCATACACTAATGATTGTTGTAACGTGTCGTAAGCAAAGCATGGAGGCGTGATTAACTGTTTTGGGATTCCGAGCAATTAGTATTCATATGCGCTAATGATTGTTGTCGTAACACTGTGAGTCCCTTTTATATTTTAGGACTGGCCGAACATAATGTGCCACCTGGTTCCATTAGTCAACCGATTCGAGCATCACCGCAGCTATATTATCCGGAGTGAGCTCTCCCGTCTCCCTGTAGAGTTCTCTTCGCAGCTTGACCCATTTTGTACACGCAAAATATGTGTGGCAGGCATTGTCCTCCTCTCCTGGGCAAAACCGACAATCGGGGGACCGTGACGTACCGATCTTGTGCAGGTAAGACTGAAAACACTCATGCCCGCTCAAAAGCTGGGTCAGATAGAAGTCATTCTCATCATGTCTTCAATTTAGCCACGGTCTCACATCCGGAATGAGGCACGCAGTCCACCTTCGCCTCGTGCAATTGACCCAAGACTGCTGCCAATCGTTGAGCGAGCGCTGTCTCTCCTCACGGACAACCATCTCCCTTGCATCCTCGTTTCGGCGCAGGTAAATAGTGCGGCGCTCTCTAGCAACGAGGAAGACAGGTCTCACCACCGAGTCAGACACTGTTGGATAAGAAGATGCAATTCTCAGTGCTCCTCTTCTCTGTACTTGTGCCGAGCGTTTTCGGTATACCTTCTTGCTGAGAGCGTCGCTCCATACCTCTGCTCCATACAGTAGGACTGACCCTACAGCACTCATCAAGAGTCGTCTTCTCGATGGGCTGGGTACGTTGGCCATAAGTCGACTCAGAGCCAATACTCCCGAAGCAGCCTTCTTAGCCGTTGCCCTAATTTGCTCAGAGAAATTCATCTTTAAGTCGATCAGTAGCCCCAGTTACTTCACCGCTGGCTTCGATTCGACTTGTATGTCTCCAAAACTGATCATCCTTACTCTAGGGATTCTCTTTTTTGTCAAGATGACCACTTCGGTTTTCTCCAGTGCTAAACTGAGCCCGCGAGCAGTCATCCAGTCCCTCACTTGGCGCACTAGCATACCTAGCCTAAGTTGCGCTTGTTCAACGGTGCGTCCAGCGACCAAAGCTGCAACATTATCCGCATAGCCGACCAAACGTGACTCATCTGGCATCTTAAGTCTCAGTAGCCCGTCGTAAGACACGTTCCGCAGGTCCGGACCAAGGATAGATCCCTGGGCAGCACCCGATGTAATTTCCATCCTTCATTGGCCCTGGTTCGTGTCGTAGAGCAGGCTTCGGTCCTTTAGGTAGTTCCTCAAAGGCCGCATTAGATATTCTGGAACTTGAAAAGAGTTTTCCAGCGTATCCAGAATATCCACCCATCTAGCGGAGATGAAGGCGTTCCTGACATCAAGTACCACCAACAGGACAATTCGCCGCTTGGTGCGACTATACGCCTCTGCCTTTTGCGCTCTGACCACCTCTGCCCTAAAGCCGTACTGCCGAGGAGGTTGTTGTATTATAAGCCTGACGGCTATCCTATATTGAAAAGAACTGTATTCAGTAATATTCACCTAGTGATTGTATAGCGTCTAGGTAACGCATATAGGTTAGGCGATTGGGCCTGAGTATGACTTTTTCTTAATTTGAGAAGAAAGGAGAACACTCCGGATTAACGTCTCAAGAAGAAGTGGTTTATTTCCAAATTGACTTATCCTATTTATACAAATTTCTCAAAGTCTTACTTACAAATACATATTCGATTTTTTAACATACTTCAAACATATTTTGTTTACTCTAGCAAAAATATTTTCACATACAATTTCTTATTCTAAATATTCTATATCAAAAATCTATGCAAAAAAAATCCACATTCTCAATACGAATTCTATGCGTTGCATTTCCCGTAATGAATGCATTATTCCCAAAAAAAAAAACATTAACTCTAAATGCATTCATTTTCTATACGTTAATTTCCTATAAGAAAAAAAGGAAACAAGACATTGCATTCATATGAGAAGTTCCGCATATGCGCAATGTCAAGTACATAGATGAAAGAGTTCAAGGTAATTTGTTATTGTTTATCATGTGGCGCATGCCTTTACACTTTCACGTAATATGATACACGATTGTCTTCGCCCGTTGTATGTTTATATGTTGTACATATGAAACCATGTGTGTGCGGAATTGTCTGTACGTAAGAACATGGGTTCATATGGGTTTAACGGCGAAGATGCACATTAGTTGGAAATTGTTTTGAATTTTATGTTTAAAGTGTGAAATGCAAGAAAATCATTGTGATTATGTTTTCTATGCTTTTTTTTTTGTATTTATAAATGCATTTAGGTTTAAAGTGGGAAATGCGAGTAAATCATTGTGGTAATGTATTCAATATGTTTTTGTATTTATAAATGCATTACACCTCGGTCCTATAGGAAAAAAAAAATTTTTTTTTTTTGTAAAAAAAAAATTTTTTTTTTTTTGTTTGCTGATATTACAAAATATTTATAAACGTTATTCTTAGGGTGTGTATGTTAATATATTTACATTTTCTATTTTGTTTTCTCTTATATTTGGGTAAAATATATGTATATACATTTTTTTTTTTTTTTTTTTTGTTTATGGGCTTATATCTGTTGGTTGTGGTTTCTTTTTTAATCTATTATTATGGACTAATATATTCTTGTTATTTTTGTTTATAAGGGTATTTACTCCTTGGTTTTCAATTACTTGAAATGGTCCTTCGTATGGACTGTCTAATTTGTTTGTTTTCTGTGTTTTGAGATATACCCAGTCACCAGGTATTATATTTAATGGGTTTATTTTAATGCTATTTGATTTGGGTCTTTTTGATTTTGATTCAATCAAGGTTCTATATGCGGTTTGTTGTGCATGATATAGTCGTGCTTTAAGTTCAGTTAGGTAGTTGTCATAATCGTAAACGGGTTTTGAACTGTCGTAGTCACTCGTCAAACTAGCTAATCTTCCGAAGACTAGTTCAAAAGGTGAATAATTTGTTTCGCTATGGGATGTAGTGTTGTATGCGAAGGTGTAAAAGGGAATGTGGTTGTGCCATTCGTTGTCCTCACAGAAAGTTAGTAGGTATTCGTTTAATACTCTATGATTTCGTTCTAGTGAACCTAATGTTTCATGGTGGTATGGGGTTGATGTTTTATGTTCTATGTTCAAAGTTTTGCAAATGCTTTTGAATAGCTCGTTTACGTATTCAGTCCCCCTGTCGGTTTTAACTGTTTTAAAGTGACCGTATCTCAGGATTATGTTCTCGACTATTGTTTTTGCTACTACGTTGGCTTCTTTGGTAGGGATAGGTATGGCTTCTACAAATTTGGTTAGTTCGCATTGTGCTGTAAGTATATATCTGAACCCGTTAGAAAATCGCAATGGTCCGACTGTGTCAATGGCTATGATTTCGAATGGTGTAGATGGTGTATCGGTTATTGTTAGTTTTTCTTTAGTATGTAGTGTTATTTTGTTTTTATTGCAAGTGTTGCATTGTTGTATTATAGTTTTAACCATTTTGTTCATATTTTTCCAGATGTACTTTTGTTTTAATTTTGCAATTGTCCTTTTTATGCCCGTGTGAACTCCGCACCTTGACTCGTGATATTCGCTGATCAATCTTATTTGATCGGCTTTTTGTTCAACGTGTCTCGGGGGATTATATAATATTATTTGTATTTTAGTTTGCGTATTTTTTATTATTTTTGCATGCTTTTTATTATACATATCGATTAGTTCGTTTTTATTTATATATTTGAAAATTTCATCATTTTTAGATAGCGCTATCTTCGTGATACTATTTATTGATAGTTCTTGTATCAGTTTCTCCAAAACCTGACCTAAGTCTAAGGATGGATTATCACTGTACTTCACGATTATCATATTTTTATTTTTTATTATCGTTGTAGTTGGCAAACTGTTATTATTATCATTTTTATTGAGCTCAAATTTTAGTATTGGCAAATTTCTGATGTCCGAAATTGAAATACCTTCCCACATATTGAGTTGATCAGGCTCGATGTTGGAGGTAGTTCTTGCCTTGTGTGTGGTCACAGGGTTTGTTGGTTTATTAGTTTTGCTACGAGTTATAACGTTTATTGTTGTAGGTATCATTTCTTTTAAGTTATTAGAATTTATTTTTATACGCGAAAGTGCATCTGCATTAGTATTTATTTTGCCTTGTTTATACACGATATCGAAGTCAGAGTCCATTAGGTCTAAGCGAATTCTGGTTAATTTAGGGGAGGGGTTGCGATTTACAAATAAGGATACTAAGGGTCGGTGGTCTGTGACGACTGTAAATTTCTTTCCATACAGGTAGGGGCGAAAATGGTTTATTCCCCAATATATTGCAAGGAGTTCTTTTTCTACTACTGATTTATTGAGTTCATGTTTTGTTAGAGATCTGCTGGCGTAGGATATCGGTAGATCTTCTCCGATGGTGCCTTGTGATAGAACGGCTCCTAGGGCGTAATCAGATGCATCTGTTGTTAGTATAAATTCTTTCTCTAGGTCGGGGTATTGTAGAATTGGTGGGGTGGTTATGGCGTTTTTTGGGATTGGAAAGCTAGTTGGCATTTTTCGTTCCAGTCAAACTTTTTGTTCTTCTTGAGCAGGTCATTGAGAGGTTTTGCAATGGCTGCGAAATTTTGGACGAATCGTCTGTAGTAATTACAGAAGGCGACAAAACGTCTTACATCATCTGCGTTTTGTGGAGTTGGATAGTTGTTGACAGCTGCGCATTTCGTGGGATCGGCTGTTACGCCTTTGCTGGTGATTAGGTGTCCTAAGAAAACGACTTCGGATTGTACGAAATTACATTTTGAAGGGTTTAATTTGAGATTGTACCTACGGAGTCGTTCGAAAGTTCTTACGAGGTTTTGGTTGTGATGTTTTAAGGAACAACCAAAGACTATGATGTCGTCGACATATAGGAACGCGTTTGCATCTAATCCTGATAAAGCTATGGTTAACATGCGCTGAAAACTATTTGAGGATATTTTTAATCCGAAAGGCAATCTTTTGAATTGGTAATGTCCGTTGCTGGACGAAAATGCTGTCATGGGCCGTGATTCGTGGTCGAGTTCTATTTGATGGAATGAGCTCGTCATGTCGAGTGTAGAGAAGTATTTGGCTCTTCCTATGCGATCTAGTACATCGTCAAGACGAGTAAGGGGAAATTTGTCATTGACTAATTTTTTATTAAGTTGACGATAATCGACTACTTATCGCCATTTTTTTGTATCATCACTGGAATGTTTGGGGACTACTAACATTGGTGAATTGTATGGACTTGTAGATGGTTCTATCACATCTTTGTCAATCAGGTCTTTGACTTGGTTATTAATTTCGATAGTATGTGCATGAGGCATTCGATAATTTTTTATGTACACTGGAGTATTATCAATTGTATTCAGATGTTGCGTGTAAAAATTATTGCAGGTTAATTTTTCACCTTCTAAATGGAATATATCATGGTATTCTCTGCATATATTTTCTATTCTGGTTTTGGCCACCTCGTCTTTGGAGTTTATGTGTAGCAATCCTTTTAATTTGGGCCAACGATGATTTGCTTTTTTTTTGTTGTAGTATAATACGTGGTACTTTGTTAGTGGTTTGATTTCTAATTGCAGGTTTTGTATAGTTTCTTCTTTGTCGGAAGTGTTGAGAATTCTAACGTGTTTGATGCCGTGTGCCGGGATAAGGGTATTACTTATAAAAATGTTTTCAGAAATGTGTTTTCCACAGATAAGGCTGTCTTCCTTGTTATCGATGTTTATGGGGTGGATTATTTCCGAGCGGGGTGGTATCCTTATATTGTATATCTTAGTCTCTAGAGGTAGTGAAATTAGATTGTTATCATATTTGAAAGAAAATAACAAAGTTTCGTAGTCTATATTTGCATAATACTTATGTAGGAAATCTCTGCCTATTATACCACTTGTTCGGAGGGGAAAGCTTTTTTCTACTATTTGGAATTTGTGTAGAATTTTGGTTTCGGGTAGGTTTATTTGTAGGCTTGCGATGCCAAGTGTTTGAATGCTCTGTTCGGTTATTCCCGACAACCGACAGGATTCATGATTATTGATGCTTATATAGTCGAATAAATTTTTGCAAATAGAAATATCTGCACCTGTGTCCACCAAGAATGTGAGTTTTTGATTATGAATTTGTAGGACTATATGGTTTGATATGTCTTCATTGGAATTGGTTAGATTTATTTTGTATGTTTTGTTAGTATTCTCATTCCCCTATCGACCGGTTTTATTTACTGGTTGGTGTCTGGGGGGTTTTCGTTTCCCTGGTAATCCGCCAAGTATATTCTAGCATTGTTTCTTTGTCTTTGATTGTATTCTCTTGCTTGTCCGAAGTTTCGGTTGTCCCTGCTGTTCGTTGGCTTGTTGTTATCATTGTTGTTATATCTGTTATTACGTTGGTTATTGTTATATCTATGGTTTAATTGCCCATTGTTATATTGATAGCTATTTCTATTTCTAGACTCGTTATAATTATTCCCGTAGTTCATATTATGATTATTCCTATTGTAGTTTGTTCTGTTGTAATGAAGAATTTTGTTGTCTTTTGCTGTAGTTTCAGCTTGTTCAGCGATTTCTGTTGCCTCTCTGAATGTGCGTACTCTGCTGGCTTCAATTGTTTGTACAATGTTTCTATTAGTAATTCCGTTCTTGAAAGTATTGAATGCGAGGGTGTCATTTGTTTGTTTCAGTATATCTCTATGTTGTTCGCCTACTTGTTCAATTTGTACTAATGTTAGTTCTGCAATAAGGTTTTCTATCGTTTCTGCGAATTGGGATATGGAGTGCTGGTTTTGGGTGCAACTAGATAATTTTTGTACTATATTGCTAGAGGTATGTTTGGATTTATAAATGGAAGTAAGTTTAGCTTCAAGATCGGTTATAGTTTTTGGTGGTTCAATGGAGTTTAGTTTATTTCTGGCCGTTGATGATAGTTTCGTGTTTAGTACAAGTTGTAGAAAATCAGATTTCTGTTCAGCTGGAATTGATTTTTCGATGATTTTCACTACGGTTAGGAACTTGTGTAAATCACTAGGTTTGTCTAGAAACTCAGTTATGGACTTTAAGCCACTGAAAATGTCCGTAGTTGCCATTGTTTCTGTTGTCTCTATGTTCTCTCGTTTGTCGGATATGAGTTTGATAATATTTTGATAATAAGTCTTGAATTTTTTCTTAGGTTCTAGTTTGTCTTGTTCACTTAAATGTTTGATTTCAATTTCAAAAAGAGTTTTTAATGTATCTAATTTTAGAAGAGTATTCAGCAGATAAGTTTCGCTGTAAGATCGGTTAGGGTTCTTTTTGAAATTTTCGAAAATTCTTATTAATGTGGACAACTGGGTACTCTTAAACATTGTTTGTTTTGTGAACCTCTTTTACTATGGTTTTCTTAATGAATCGTTTGGCCAACAGATATAGCCCAAAAAGCAAAAACATGACAATTATGACAATAATAATGTATGTAGCAAGTTGGTTTGCAGAGTACTGATTTGATGCGTTTGAAGCTTGATTTGCAAGGACTATAGTCTCTTTTATGTTGGAATCTGCGATACCCATTATATCAAGTTAAAATTCGAATTTGTAAAAGGAAATGATTTTAATGTTTTGTAAGTTTTCGAGACTGAATGTGTTTTTATTATTGTATGATTTGAAATTACGTTATATTTTGTTGAATTTGGAAATTACATTATTGTGGAATTTGGAAATTACAAGAAATTTTTATGTTTTCCTAAGTGTTTTGATCTGCTTCCTTATTTGTGCTTTTTCTGTCTTGTTGCCAGTGGTGTGGTATTGTACGTATAATTCAGCAATTGCTTTGCGTCGTTTGAATGCTTTTCCGCCGCGTTTCTTCTTTGGTTTTTCTTCGATGTGTTGCACTGGTTCTCGTGTAAGTTTGCCTTGCCGTTGCCAGTATTTCTCGATAGATAATGGTTGTGGTCCTGGTTTTATCAGTTTTTCTGTTGGAACTTTTGTGTTGCTAGTATCGCAAGTATTTTTACTTTTGGCCGCACTTGGGTGGTATGCTGGTATATTCGTCTGTACAGGTCCAGGAACGTATTCCTCTTCTTTGGCTCTGGTCGGGCTAAAAGCTTCCCATATCGTTAAAAATCCGTCGAAGTCCATTTGTATCTGTTGCACTAGAAGAAAGTGGCAGGATCGCCATGTTGTATTATAAGCCTGACGGCTATCCTATATTGAAAAGAACTGTATTCAGTAATATTCACCTAGTGATTGTATAGCGTCTAGGTAACGCATATAGGTTAGGCGATTGGGCCTGAGTATGACTTTTTCTTAATTTGAGAAGAAAGGAGAACACTCCGGATTAACGTCTCAAGAAGAAGTGGTTTATTTCCAAATTGACTTATCCTATTTATACAAGTTTCTCAAAGTCTTACTTACAAATACATATTCGATTTTTTAACATACTTCAAACATATTTTGTTTACTCTAGCAAAAATATTTTCACATACAATTTCTTATTCTAAATATTCTATATCAAAAATCTATGCAATAAAAATCCACATTCTCAATACAAATTCTATGCGTTGTATTTCCCGTAATGAATGCATTATTCCCAAAAAAAAACATTAGCTCTAAATGCATTCATTTTCTATACGTTAATTTCCTATAAGAAAAAAAGGAAACAAGACATTGCATTCATATGAGAAGTTCCGCATATGAGCAATGTCAAGTACATAGACGAAAGAGTTCAAGGTAATTTGTTATTGTTTATCATGTGGCGCATGCCTTTACACTTTCACGTAATATGATACACGATTGTCTTCGCCCGTTGTATGTTTATATGTTGTACATATGAAACCATGTGTGTGCGGAATTGTCTGTACGTAAGAACATGGGTTCATATGGGTTTAACGGCGAAGATGCACATTAGTTGGGAATTGTTTTGAATTTTATGTTTAAAGTGTGAAATGCAAGAAAATCATTGTGATTATGTTTTCTATGCTTTTTTTTGTATTTATAAATGCATTTAGGTTTAAAGTGGGAAATGCGAGTAAATCATTGTGGTAATGTATTCAATATGTTTTTGTATTTATAAATGCATTACAAGGTAGGTCCCCAGCAGCACGAATCGCGTCATTGAGTCCTCCCTCGATGAGTTCCTCTAGCACTTTCCAGTCATGTCTAGCATGCATAACGGGCGGTGTGCAGACGGAGATCCGGGATTTCTCTTCCCCTTGCTGATCAGCACGAGCCTCGCTACCTTCCATCCTACCGGGAAAATCCCGTCCCGAAGGCAAGCGTTGAATGTGCTGAGCAGCAAGTCAGGACAATGGTGATAGACAAGCCGCAACACCTCAGCTGGAACACTATCTGAACCTGGAGCCTTCCTCGCTTTCAATGAAAGGACTGCCTCCTCCAGTTCCGGATGTGTGAAGAGTGGACACTCGAGTGCTGTTTCACCATGAACAGCGTCAGCACGGACGGGATGGCGGGGAAGAGTGCCTGCACTATCTTGTCTATCTTTTCGGCATTATGTGTTCAAGGTTTCCATAGGGCACCAAGCTTCCGCATAACTAGCTTGTAGCCAAGGCCCCACGGATCCTTGTTCACATTGTCCACTAGATCTTGCCAGCAGCGAGCCTTGCCGTTGTTGGTCAATTTGCAAAGGCATTTCCTGGCCGACTTATATGCTGCTGCGCGGTTGCTTGTCTCGCCACTGTTCCGTACGCGTTGAGCCCCATTCCGAAGCTTGTGACACTCCTTTCGTTTATAAGCCATTGAGAACTGGTATAATACTATTTTTCTCAATCACATTGAATTGGTTACAACCGAATTTTGTAATAATTGTTGCTTGAGTTAAGTGCCGTTGTCAAGCTATGTACCTTTTTATCACGTTAAAAGTGCATGTAAGTAAAAAAAATCAATAAAATACGATTTAGCACCAATTCACGAAATATACTTCACCCTTTGTAGAGCACTTCCAAGTAAGTTTTAATTTATTTTTAAGTTTTCCATCAAAATTTTTTCAATCAATCAAGTAGACTAATCTTTCAGCAACTTGCATCAAAATTGTTAGTATTTCCTGCTTTCATTCATATTTATCCTACACAACTCTCAACACTCTTCCCACCAGGGATATTGATTTAATTAATTAAGCCGCCAAACATGTCAGCAATTAATTAATGCAGACTTTATGCTATAAATGAGTGCAAGCCCACTTGTTTGTGTTTACTTTCAAAGCGAAAATCCAAGTCAAATAGTTCAGGGGCCAATAGTTCATCGGAACAACTTCAATCATTAACTCGATGTATAACATAGCACTCTTGAAGGCTCTTGACCAAATCAGATAAAGATCGATTGCTTAACCGAGACCCGTTCACACATATCTGAAGCCAAAGATATATCGCCGCACGTAGCGAATGCGTGGCGTGAATGGCCATTAAGAAAAATGGTTTCTGAAAAGCTATTTCCAAACGATCAATAACGCAATCTGAGTAAAATAGCACCGAACTGACCATTTGTCACTTAATCTCAGAAATGGCCCAACCCTATCGTCAGCCAGTCCGTCCGTCCGGTAACAAATCGCAGGAGGAGAACTACCGCGGAAGACCAACAGCACCAAAGTTCCATTCGGTACGCTCAATTTCGCTTGAAAGTCAATTTCAAAGTATCTGCGCGTACTTGAAGGCCTATCGAGCCTTAGAATATCGCACAACGTCTTGGTTCGCGCGTTATACTAGTAGAGCATTCGAATGGCATATTAGATAGGCATCCATATTCATCTCATTTATAATTTATTCCATCTCGAATTACAAATTGCATAAAATTTCGCACACAACCCGCTCGCTGGCATTGCAGCAATCGCAATCGAATTACGCTCGTTTGCATACGCGAAAATGAATTTGCATGACTCTGATTACAATACTCGTAGTGATCATTACGAGACTAACAATTCGTCGTTCATTACTTTTATTGGTCACTAAATAATAATTTAAAGGTGTCAGGAAGGTGACTGGGCTGGGAAGGTGAATTATGCCCAAATGCGGGCTGAGTGTGTGGTAACATATGCAAAGGACATGCGAATCATATAGCATCGAGCGAGGGGACAAATGTTTTTGGGTTGAATTAATTGATGTCTCGCGAGATACTTTGTCGTGTTGGGATTGGCACTCCTTTATCTAGAATGGCTGAGATCGGATTTGGATGGAAGCACGCGATATGTTTATGGGCTTGAGAGGTTAATAAAAGATATTTTGTGAATTTAGCAATCTTAAGTAAGTTCCGATACAATCACAGATAAAAATTCTCAACTACTCTGTCACCAATATTCTGCTCTGCTGACCAGGATCCTGGCTGACTACTACCTCCCGACCAGCACTTGTACGACACTAGTAATATTATAAATTGAATTGCGTTCGGAGCTGTTGCGACACGCCGACATGGGACGACGTCATTACATAAGTTTACCTTGAATCGGATATCGGTCTTCACACTCCAGATAGTCAAGATCTTGGGCCAGATACTTGACTCGGTGATTCAGATACTTCTGTCGTTCTAGAACGAGCCGTGCCTCGGAATTCCGTTGTAGGTACTCACACTTGCCTCAAAGGTGGCGGGTTTGGGTGAAGGGACGTGAATGTATCTATTTAGAGGCTAAATCAGCGCAGCGCTAAGATACTCTGTCGTCAGGTGATATTGTTATTCAGGACAGCTATCCTAATCATGGCAAGATTGGCCGATAGTGATTTTCAAAAGCCATTGACAGATTCCTTTACATATCGCTCGGTGAGATCTTTTGTCGGCGGTGTGCAGACGAATGCTGTCCGTGATAGCATCACGCTTTAGTCACTCAACCGCGAGTGCAGATATCCTATTAGGTTGAGGTAACAAGATACCGCGCGACTACATATGAGGCTATCGATTAAACTTCGACTCTCGCCAGGGTGGATGTGGTCTGAAGTGTTGTGCATTTCTTCCAACGAGACTTCACTTCACTTCAATTCACATCCAAGATATATTATTTCCGAAGTTATCGGCAAACATACTTGCCGCGAATGGGAAGGTGTGTGTTGAGCGCGGGAACCAGACATATATGCAAAAGTCGACACGATAAAGGAGCCCAATTATTTGAGTGAGCGAGTTCATGATTTATTACTTAATTGGTTAACTGTTGCTTTTATTGACAGCAGTCAGAGCCGCTGAGTACTAAATTGAGTGAGTAGTTATGTACGAGCCCCCGATTCGGATCGCCACGACTGACAACCACCTGCTGTATAATTAAGGAACAACAAATATCGCTTTGAAAGACATTTCTGATTTCACAGATGACATTCGGTTCAGGTGTGGGACAGCTCAATCGCGATATGACTCAGACCATTTCTTTGAGTTTCAATCTCATTTTCAAAATGCGGTAAATTAAGTTCACTAACGAACCCAAGATAGAAAATTCAACGCACTAAACTTTTTATTCAATAGTAAGCAATTGCTCAACAAGATTTCACATATGATAAGACCCCGAAAAGACCTTACAGGAGGCTGATTCTTAATTTGTAGTGGAGTTTAGTAAACCATGTCTGTGAGGTTCTGATAACGCTTCAGTCTTTCCACGAGGTTGTTACTTTGTAGACTCGACAAGGTTTCAAACGTGCAGCTGCCCACTCTATATGTATCCCAGCATTTCGGTTAAAGATACATACACTACTTCTCTATTAATGCAATTGAAATAAAGGGTTGTACCTCGTTTTAATTTATATTGATATTGCTCAATTAACTGTGTTAGCACAAACGAGTATGCATTGATTTACCATTTATATACCGATTTTTCTCATTTTGATTTCTTTGTAATTAATCACTAGAAACATTAATAGAAAATTGATTTATTATTGGTAAGTCCTGCAAGCTACTGCAAAGTAAGAGTCGTTGATTATATGACAACCAACGATTAATCACATTTTGAGTCAACCAAGGCATTTTATGTCAGTTTTAAGCTCAAAGGATAAATGGTTTATAATGATCAAATTGGCTATTAAATTCATGTTGCAACAATGTAGAATAACATAGGCTACCTTATGTAGATACAACTATGGCAAAGCATAAACAAGTTGGGTATTCAGAAGTATACTCCCATCAGATGGGTTTAGTACTCAATCTGTGATATGCAGACGCCAATAATAAATTAAAAATATTTACATTAAGTAATCTGACGAGAAAACCCTATATCTCCTCCTCACATGACAGTCATTTTGTTGCCGTTTTACTAGTACTATTGACAAAATAGAATTTTGAAGATATTTTGTTTCAAACTCCGACCGTTACCGGCGTTCTCTTGTTCATTGGTGCAGGAAAATAAGTCAATGGAAAAATGAAATGGGCACCAGTAAATTAAAACACTTATTATGTCTTAGTTGTGTACTTTATTTCTGTTTATTGTAACCACGCACGCCGATGGCCAGATCGAGACTGTCCCGATTCCCGTGTTGCGGTCGACCGTGTTATCTTTATATCTCTTTCTTTCCTACACTCGACCTTTCTGATGGCTGCATCATCCCTGATACCTACTTCCACCTCGGACGACGAATTCTTGAAGGAATATTCTGTGTTTTCATCTCTTCCATTTAAACGCTATTATTTGGTCTTTTTCGACAAATATATATTTCGAGAGTAAGTTGTTCCCTTCTTCAGTGTCAATTGTTTTCTGAGATTACAAGGCCTTTTCGAGGATATTTATACTAACCAAATTCTAATTACCTAAGGTCTAATTGCTTAGTGTCTAATTGCTTAAGGTCTAATTGCTATAGGGTTTTATTACCTTTATATCTTAATATTATTCTTAGATTAATTATTTAGTTTTTTTTAGGGTTTTGTAAAATAATTTTACAAAACCCTACTAGTTTCGTGACCAGTCAGTCCGTCTGTCCGTCTGTCTGTCCGTCCGTCCGTCCGTCCGTCCGTGTGTCACAGCAATTTTTCTCGGAAACTACTTAAGCTAGAAACATCAAATTTTGTGTGTAGGTGTAAAGTGGTGATCTCTTTAAAGTTCAATTACAAAAAAATTTTATAAGGTATTTAAGGGGGGGTCTCCCAATATAGGAGAGTGACCCCCCGAAAAAAAATTTCATTGAAGGTAGCCGATATGGGTATCAAATGAAAGGTCTTGATGAGCACTTTTCAAAACAGGTCTTAGTTTGACAAAATTTACTTCGAAGGGTGCACAGGGAGGGGAAATACACGAAAAATTTGTGTCCCCCCCCCCTCGCGATTGGACACCTTCCATCCGAAAAATCTGAAAAAAATTAGGAATGTAGGCCTTGGTGAGTACAACAACAACAAATACGTGAGAAGTCGCAATTCACTCAACTTTGTTAGTAATAGTATGATTTATTGATTTTATGCTCTCTTGAATAAAATCTTAACGGTACCCTTAAATTCAATGAAATTCAGTACATAGATGTCAATTTATAAGGTTAATCTATCCTGAAAGTTTCATAAAGATTGAATCATATTTACCGAAGTTATAGCGGTTTGAATTTTCCTGTATTACTATGGAACAATATGCGCTGCATTTATTACTATGGCTACATATGGCTATGGAACAACATGCGCTTTTTTCGCCCAGACACTACAGTTTTGCTAGGATTTGCATGTGTATTTCAGGAATGATAGGTGTCATGCATATCTTTGAGAATAGGTTCAGCTAGTGGTATCAGTAATCGTAAAACAAATTAGTGGCTGTTTTAAATGCGAAGATTGAATAATTTTGAGTTATTTTTTCCCAACTTCAACGTTTCAGGTGCATGCTTTGAACACGTGATTCAGCCAAACGTTTTATTATTGTTAAAAATTTTTACAAAAATAATGAATCGCCAGTGCAAACATTTCGCGCTCTACGTGAATTTTTCGGTCCACCCATAAATTGGCCGGCAAGATCGTGTGATTTGACTCCTTGTGATTTCCTCATTTGGGAATTTCTGAAAGGTCATGTTTACGCTGATGCTCCCCAGACTACTGAAGCATTAAAAAACAATATTCGAGCCAACATACGCCTAATAACGCCGGAAATGTGCGAAAATATCATCGAAAATTACAACCATCGCTTGAGCAGCACGAGGTGCACATATGCCCAAAATAAAATTTTATATTTAATTCTAAGAGACCAAATTTTAAGAATAAATAAACATTACAGCTCAATCTTCACAAAAACTAAGTTTTTTTTCGACAAAAATGTGTACACTTATTATGAATCACCCTTTCTATAATACTGTGCCCAAAAAGTAAGGTGACATTGTATTTATTTTGAAAATTCTTTATTTATTCTTCCAAATGCATTTCATTCCCTTCAAATTTACCTCCCCGATGCAATCCACTTACGCCAACGGATTTTCCAATCTTTGAAACACTGATTGTTGTGACTTTCCGGGATGGCCTTCAGTTCCATCTTCGCTGCGGCTTGAATATCTTCTATCGTATCAAAAGGGTGTCCCTCGAGCGGTCTTTTGAGCTTGCTGAACAACCAAAAGTCGCACAGTACCAGATCAGGTAAATATGGTGGTTGCGAAACGATATGAGCTGAGTTTTTGGCGAAATGATCACGAATTACGAGTGGAGTATGGGATGGTGCATTATCGTGGTGTAAAAACCAAGAATTGTCTTTCCACTATTCCGGCATTGTTGACTGTTTGGGCTGGCGGAAGGAATTCATAACGCACAATACCACGATAATCGAAGAAGACAGTCAACATGACCTTGATTTTTGAGCGACTTTGGCACGATTGATCGGTTGTTTCGGGGTCGTAAGCCCTTCAGTGATAATGCGTTCCATCTTGTCCTAATAGTCAGAAAACATCGTTTCACACACTTCAACGCGACGCCTTTTTTCCAAAAACTTCAATGTTTCCGGTACCAGTCGAGATTTAACGCGCTTGACCCCCAAAGTATCCTTTAAAATGGTGTTGACCGAGCCCTTTGATATGCCAACCGCATCAGTAAGGTCTCTAATTGTTAACCGACGGTTTCCCAACACTAAATCTTTGATTTGTTGGATGTGAGCTTCGTCTCTTGAGGTTGATTGTCGCCCAGGACACTCTTCGTCTTCGACACTTTCACGGTCGGCTTGGAACTCACTATACCACTTGTAAACTTTTTTTTAGACATAGCCTCATTACCAAAGGCTTTCTGCACCATCCTCAATGTATCCGCAGCAGAAAATTGGTTCCGCAAACAAAATTTGATGCAAATTCTTTGCTCAACAAATTACAACATCGCAAAATCGAAAAACTCACTTTTAGCAACTCACAAAACGACGCGTATCTCAAATACTAATGAATATTTGACTTGTAAATTTGACATAAATGTCACTGACATAATTCTCCAAATCCTTCGATGCGCGTAGTTTAAATTCAAATGTCATCTTATTTTTTGGTCACAGTAGTATATACATAGGCCAATTGAAAAGTCCCCGGTGCGATATACAGATGGCGGTGCTAGTATAAAATCCATATAATTTTTAGTTAGTACCAACCTTCAAACGATATGTGTCAAAATTTGACAGCAGTTTGACCATTAGTTTGGGAGATATTGCGTTGCGAGTGTAGCTACTTTTGTTGTTTGAAAAAAAGATGAAAAAAAGAATTTCGCATGCTGATAAAATATTGCTTTTTGAAAGGAAAAAATACAGTTTAAGCAAAATCTTGACTTGATGAAGAGTTTCCGGGGTCCGCACCAGGAAAATCAACCATCATTGACTGGTATGCTAAATTTAAAGGTGGTGAAATGAGCACCGAAGACGGCGAACGCATTGGCCGCCCAAAAGAGGCTGTCACCGACGAAAACATCAAAAAGTTCACAGAATGATTTTGAATGACCGTAAAGTGAAGTTGATCGAGATAGCTAACATTGTGAAGATATCACATGAACGTGTGCATCATATCATTCACGAATATTTGTACATGAGAAAGCTGTGTGCAAAATGGGTGCCGCGCGAACTCACAATCGATCAAAAGCAACAACGTGTTAATGATTCTGAGCAGTGTTTAAGGGCAATAAACTTGAATTTTTGTGTCGATATGTGACAATGGATGAAACATGGCTCCATCATTTCACTCCGGAGTCCAATCGACAGTCAGCTGAGTGGACTGCACACGCTGAACCAAATCTAAAGCGAGGAAAATCACAACAGTCAGCTGGCAAAGTTATGACATCAGTATTCTGCGATGCGTAATGTATAATATTCATTGACTACCTCCAAAAGGGCCAGACCGTCAACAGTAATTATTATATAGCATTTTTGGATCATTTAGAGACTGAAATCGTTAAAAAGCGGCCCCATTTGACCGGGGACTCTTCAATTGGCCTGTATATATAGACAGAGTGGGCCAGATAGTAGTTTATTTTTAAATCATATGTTATTCCGACAGTGACAGCTATTTCCCGCTCAAAATTATGTTGGGATAAATTATGAATTGAGCGTGGTTATCGCTTCGCAAATTGGTCGTTCGGACAGCTCGAACTGGATGCCGGTTTTCCTCAAAAAATCATCTTTTTTGATAAGGCACATTTTTATTCCGGCGGCCATGTGAACAAATGAAACTGCCACATCTGGGACTCGGAAACCCCACACGTGATTGTCGCGAAGCCAATGCATCCTCAGCGAGCAACATTGCGGTGTGGGTTCTGGAGTGGTGGCATCATTGGACCGTTTTTAGGGTTTTGTACTAAAATACAAAACCCTATTGCAATCACGACCTGTGTCCGTCTGTCCGTACGTCCGTCCGTCTGAATGTCACAGCACTTTTTCTCCGAAACTATAGAGGCTACAGCCATGAAACTTTGTGGAAAGTTCAGAAGTGGTGACTTCTTGAAAGTTCAAGGGTGGAAAAATTTTTCAAAGGGGTTTAAGTGGGGTCTCCCCATATAGGGAGGTGACCCCTCAAAAAAATTTTTTCCTCATTGGTCATTGAAAAGGTCTCAATGAGATCTTTTCAAAACAAGTCTTAAAATTGCCTTGTGAGTACCGGGGGGGAGGGGCAGGGGAAGGGGAAATGTACGAACTTTTCGCGTACCCTCCCTCGCGATTGGACACCTTCCATCCGAAAAATCTGAAAAAAATCATGAATGTAGGCCTTAATGAGTACAACAAAAACAAATACATGAGAAGTCGAAATTCACTCAATGTTGTTAGTAATAGTATGATTTATCGATTTTATGTTTTCTTGATTAAAATCTACACGGTACCCTTAAATTCAATGTCATTCAGTACACAGATGACAATTTATAAGATGGATCTATCCTGAAAGTTTCATAAAGATTGAATCATATTTAGCGAAGTTATAGCGGTTTGAATTTTCCTGTATTACTATGGAACAATATGCGCTGCATTTATTACTATGGCAACATATGGCTATGGAACAACATGCGCTTTTTCCCGACTCAGACACTACAGTTTTGGTAGGATTTGCATGAAAATTTCAGGAATGATAGGTGTCATAAATATCTTTGAGAATCAGTTCAACTAGTGGTATCAGTAATCGTAAAACAAAATAGTGGCTGTTTTGAATGCGAAAATTGAACAATTTGAGTTATTTTTTCCCAACTTCAACGTTTAAGATGCATGCTTTGAACACTTGATTCAATTTAATGAACGACTGAAGATGAGTACCTACAGTTAATGATCATAAGTGAAACAAGTCAAAGAGGTGGGAGAGAGCTTCTAGCAAAAGGGTTTTGTAACCATTCTAGGATTCGAAAAAATTGGCCATTAATCGATGATAACAGTACAGGAGAGTGGCCCCTGAAAAAAAAAAAATTCATCAAACGCAGCTGATATGAATGTGAAATAAAACTTTCATGGGAGCTTTTCAAAACAGTTATTAAACTGTCAGTTTTTGCTTCAGGGGGGAAATACATGAAAAATGTGTTTCCTCCGTCGCGAATGGACATCTGAAATAATTACCAAGGGAGATATTTATGAGTATAAAATTCGTTCAACTTTGTTAATATTCGTATTTCATATTTTCTCCAATAAAATCGTCTTTGACATGTTTCTTGATTTGATTCGATCTGGTGACTGCATTTTGTAAATTGAATACAAAACCCTTCTGACATGAGCGTAGGTCTGTACACCCAACTTGTTTTATTATTTGATTATTGCTGAAGGTCTAATTATTATTATTTAGTACATGAGTAATTTTAATTATTATTAGTATAACAGAAAACAATCTAACGCTATTTCACCTTATCCAGGAGCCTAGAGTATCCATTTCCTAGGTCATCGTTGAGTCTCGTTTCGGTGCTTAAGTCTCCGGTAAGTTCTGAGTTTCGTTATCACGAACTGGAAATGACGCTTTGGGCTGGCGGATGTGATGGTTTGGTCCTAGTTGCTTTGCACAGTAGCGCCAAGGTGAAACTCGTGTGTGAACGGCTCCAATTCAACTATCATACCGTCTCCGTCCCGGTAAAACCTTGGCAGGCCTCGGAGTACGTTCGAAGTTCGCACCATTGGGTTGCTGGTGTAGGTTTGGTTGAGACGGACTCCGGATTAGCGCATGTCTGGCTCTGAGCACTTGTCCCCATAAGGGCTTGTGCCAACCCTCGTATGGCCTCCCTGCTCTGCAAAGATAACCATGGGACCAAAAAGGCGACTAAACACACGAACGGAGAAAGCGGCTCCGAGGGGGGACCCAACAAAACTGGAGCAAACAAAATCAAAAGACCACAAATACCCAGAAAAAGAAACGAAGAATAAGAACGACGACGCAACCAGCGGTTGCAGCCATGATGTCAACAGTACATCACGAGCGGTACTAACAACGACAAAAACGAAGACTAACACAACGACAGTGAAGACGGACGAAAAGCGGAGAATACAGACTGAGATTCCTGCGGCGTTCGGGCGCATCAAAAAAACGATGCGAATGCCCGAGCGTCCTATTAAGGAGAAGCGGGAAACTCCGCAGGACGCGTCAGGTGTTCGAGCGGTGAGAGATAACATAAAGAGCACCGAAAATTCGATTGTCACTGCTGCGATCGTTTCCGAACCGACCGATGCAAGGGTCGCAAATCCCGACATTGCAACGAAAAATCCAGAAGCCAACGAGGAGATTACGGCACTAAAAGCAAAGAGTGATCAGACACCGCGTGAATGCACCGCCAAAGTTGAAAATGTGGCGGAAGTACTGCACTCGGAAACGGAACGCGAAAACCTCTCCCAAGGATGGTTGCAAGGTACAATCGCGGCCCAGCGATATGAAGAAGAAAGACTACTCCGAAAAGCGGGAGATGTTCTGAAAAGAATACAAGCTGCATACGACTCGCCAAAAATCAGCAAAGCAGCAAAGGCAGGGCTCCTTGAATTGAGGAGCTGCTAGATAGCATAGGGTACTATCGGAGAAGCTGGTTAAGGGCCGACGACAAAGAGAAGGCTAAGGAGGCGCTTGGGGCGAAATCTAAAGGCGACACGCAGATAGCTCCACCATTAAACGTCAAAAAAAGAATGGTGTCTAGCCCAATCGAAGGAGATCGGGATAAAAGAAGGAAGGAAGAGGCACTTGATGGGCATGGAGCACCAGATCAGAGGTTCCATACAGTGCTTACAACAGGAGCGAAGAAAGCTGCAAAGAAACTCCTTCAATAAAAGCCAGAAAGTAAAGTTCGCACGGACGCCCAATTAGAAAAAGGACTTGATCCAAAACAGGAGAGGCAGAATCCCCGACGAAGACCCCGGTAGCAGGCACTACTTGTAAAGCCCCAAGATGGCCGATCCTACGCGGAGGTACTGCGGGACATCAGACGAAATGTAAGGCCCGAAGACACCAATACTACCATTAAAGTAGTACGACCAACGCGGTTGGGCCACATATTGGTGGAATTCGGAGCAGAGGCCGGCAATAAAGAAGCATTCTGTGACGCAGTAAAGAAAGTCCTCGGCAAAAGCGCAACTATAGCCCCGCTCGAGCCGATGGCAACGATCGAAATACGAGACATTGACTGCGTGACGGATCTGGCCGACGTAGAAGATGCCATCAAAGGGAGTTCCCTAGCGTGTGAAGGATCAAAGCGAGACTGATACCAGAAAACAACAGGGGACAACGCAAGGCCATAGTCGACTTGACGGGAAAGGACGCCGAACAATTCCTGAACAAGAGCAAAGTACGAATTGGGTGGGTTGTCTGTAGGATACGGCACAGAGCAACGCCTCTTTAATGTTTCAAATGCCTTGGTTATGGTCACACCACACAAGTATGCAAAGGACTCGATAAGAGTTCCCTATGTTACAAAACCGGTGAAATGGGACATAAAAGAAAAGAGTGTACGGAGGAGGCACACTGTATCCTTTGCAAGGATGCTGATCCAAAACCTGATTTTGGACACGTCTAGGGGTCAGGAAAATGCCGGGTTTTTCAGAAAGCCCTAGCCAAGGCAAAATCAGAGCTTCGATGACCCGCATCCTGCAGCTAAACCTACACCACAGTCCAACCGCCCAAAATCTGCTTGAGCAGTTTGCGAGGGACATGAAAGCCAACTTCTTGCTGCCAAAGTCCTGCATTATGGTATTCTGATGAAACTGGTACTGCCGCCATCTGGGTTCGGAACAGTGACTTTCAAGTGGAGAGTTGTGGACGGGGGATGGTTTCGTGTGGGTTCGGTGATCAGGGATCACCTTCTTTAGTGTGTACATAACGCCTAACGAATCGATATCATCTTTCCAAGCCAAGACTAATGCTTTGGAGGGCGCTGTCTCGAACGCAGAGGGCAAAGTGCTCGTTGGGGGCGACTTCAACGCTAAAGTAATCGAATGGGGCATGCCTCGGACGGATCTGTGGGGAAAACGACTCCTTGAAATGGCGGCCAGGACGGCCCTCGTCGTAGTTAATACCGGAAATACGCCGACCTTCCGCCGTATTGGCTGTGAGGATACCATACCGGACGCGGCGTTTTCCTCGGAGCCCTTAGTACGGAGGATACACAACTGGAAAGTATTAGAGGACTACTCAGCCAGTGATCATCAGTGCATTCTGCTTGAGATAAGTGATGCTGTCTCCCGACATCCATGCTCTCGGCCTTCTACAACTGGATGGAACACCGGAAAGATGGACGTCGAGAGGTTTGTCAAGGTTCTCACAGCAGGTGAGCCGCTGCAGGGAGCTTCAGAGGAGACGGAAGAGCTGGCAGCGCAAGACGTGGTGAACTCTACTAAGAGCATCATTACGACTGCTTGCTGCGCTTCTATGCCCCGTCGAAGACCCCGGCACGGCAAGCCACCAGTGTACTGGTGGTCACCTGAAATCGCTGAAAAGCGAAGGGAGTGTCACAAGCTTCGACGTGAGACTCAACGGGCGCGGAACCGTGACGAGGCATGCAACCAGGTGGCAGCATATAAGTCAGCCAGGAAATGCCTTCGCAAACTGATCAACAGTAGCAAGGCTCACTGCTGGCAAGACCTGGTGGACAATGTGAACAAGGATCCGTGGGGCCTTGACTACAAGCTGATCATGGGGAAACTTGGTGCCCTACGGAAGCCTTGTATACATGATGCGGCAAAAATGGACGCGATAGTGCGGGGATTCTTCCCAGCCCATCCCGTCCGTGTGGACGCTGTTTATGGTGAAACAGCAGTAGAGTGCCCACCCTTCACACAGCTGGAACTGGAGGAGGCAGTCCTCTCATTGAAAGCGAGGAAGGCTCCAGGTCCAGATGGTGTTCCAGCTGAAGTGTTGCGGCTCGTCTATCACCATTGTCCTGACTTGCTGCTCAGTACATTCAACACTTGCCTACGGGACGGGGTTTTCCCGGTACGATGGAAGGTGGCGAGGCTCGTGCTGATCAACAAGAGGAAGGAAAATCCCGGATCGCCTTCTGCATACTGCCCGCTAGACACGGCTGGGAAAGTGATAGAGAAACTCATCAAGGGAAGACTCACTGACGCGATTCGCGCTGCTGGGGACCTATCACCTCGGCAGTACGGCTTTAGAGCAGGACGTTCCACCATTGATGCGATTGCAGAGGTGGTAAACGCGGTCCAAAAGGCAGAGGCACAGAATCGCACCAAGTGACGGATCGTCCTGTTGGTGACACTCGACGTCAGGAATACCTTCAACTCCGCTAGATGGGTGGATGTTCTGGACACGCTGAAAACTCTTTTCGAGTTCCAGAATAGCTAATGCGGCTTTTGAAGAACTACCTAAAGGACCGAAGCCTGCTCTACGACACGACACAGGGCCAACATCGGGTGTTGCCCAGGGATCTATCCTTGGTCCAGACCTGTGGAACGTGTCTTACGACGGGCTACTGAGACTTGAGATGCCAGATGAGTCGCACTTGGTCGGCTATGCGGATGATGTTGTGGCTCTGGTCGCTGGACGCACCGTTGAACAAGCTCAACTTAGGCCAGGTATGCCAATGCGCCGAGTAGGGGACTGGATGACTGCTCGCAGGCTGAGTTTAGCACTGGAGAAAACCGAAGTGGCCATCTTGACAAAAAAGAGAATCCCTAGAGTAAGGATGATCAGTATTGGAGACATACAAATCGAATCAAAATCAGCGGTGAAGTACCTGGGGCTACTGATCAACTCAAAGGTGAGTTTCTCTGAACAAATCAGGGCAACGGCTGAGAAGGCTGCTTCGGGAATATCGGCCCAGAGTCAACTCATGGCCAACGTACGGGGACAGAGTCCATCAAGAAGATGCCTCTTGTTGAGTGCTGTAGTGTCAGTGCTACTGTATGGAGCAGACGTATGGGGCGACGCTCTCAGCAAGGAGGTATACCAAAAACGCTTGGCACAGGTACAGAGAAGAGGAGCACTGAGAATTGCATCTTCGTATCCAACAGTCTCCGACTCGGTGGTGAGAGTGATTGCAGGCGTGATACCTGTCGCCCTCCTTGCTAGAGAGCGCCGCGCTATTTACCTGCGCCGAAACGAGGATGCGAGGGAGATGGTTGTCCGCGAGAAGAGACAGCGCTCGCTCAACGATTGGCAGCAGTCTTGGTGGTGGTGGACTGCGTGCCTCATCCCGGATGTGAGACCGTGGCTAAATCGAAGGCATGGTGAGACTGACTTCAATCTGACCCAGCTTTTGAGCGGGCACGAGTGTTTTTAGGCTTCCCTGCACAAGATCAGTAAGTTACGGTCTCTCGATTGTCGGTTTTGCCCAGAAGAGGAAGACAATGCCTGTCACACATTTTTTGGGTGTACAAAATGGGTCACCCCAGATAATATAGTTGCGATGATGCTTGAATCGATTGACACATGGAACCAGGTGGCACATTATGTTCGGGCAGTCCTAAAATATAAAAGGGACTCGTAGCAGCTGGGGGCGCTGGGGCTGGGGGATCGCTCTTCTGGCATTTCCTCTTCCCCTCTCCCGTCCCGCTAGAAAAGGGTCTCCTCAGATTGAAGGCGCCCCACGGCGTAACAAAACGAGACCTGGCCCGAAGTAATGTATCAAACGGTTCCAGGCTGGGTTCTCAGGTTGACAGGGGAGGTGTTTAGTGGATAGTCCAGTCGCGGATGGGAGTCCCACACTCTGTGCATAAATAGCATTCACCTCCCTACCACAAAAAAAAAAAAAATAGCTTCACGACTCACCAACGGATAGCACGCGGTGCAACGAACCCTTCACATTCTCCATCGATTCTATATAAGTGAACGTGTTTGATTTTGTATTCAGCTACTAGATATTTCCTTTGCGGTAACAGCTGGATGTTTTGTATGATACTGATGATTTTTATCGGTTGGGGGTCACGAGCTTACATGGCGGCGACTCAATCTTCGGTTTCGGCCTCGATTAACATCGTGCTGATGTAAGCGGCTGTGGATCCTCGGGTTCATCACGTTTGGTATCGGTATCGTCGGGTATAGTTTGGTCCGCGTAAGTGTTGTTGACTTCGGCCCTATCAACTTCGCCATCACTTTCGCGGAGTTTGTAAGAGACAGCTCGTTTTTGAATTTCAAATTCGATTTGCATTATTTTCTCGGTCCACGTGTGGTACATCACTTTCCAATCGATGCATGATCTTGCAATCATTCTCTTGTAGCCTCAGGAGCCATTAGGCTATGCACGAAATCAACGGCACAGCAATCGGTTACGGATCATACATTCTCAGTACTAGTTCATCACATAGCATACGTTTCAGATGACAGAAGTCATTATTGTGTTCAGTCCCCCAACGGAAGGTCGGATTCCTTTTCATCTTTAAGTGATTAGTTGGGTGATTATTCCATAATCCTTAGTGAATTTACGGAGGAAGCCGGTCAAACAAAAGAATTTTCGAACATCAGTGACATTAGTTAGCGTCGGGAAGTCTTTGATAGGGTTTTATCGAATCGCCAATAATTCGAAGTGCCAGAAAAGCGATTCCCAGCCCCAGCGCCCCCAGCTGCTGTGAGTGCCTTTTATATTTTAGGACTGCCCAAGCATAATGTGCAACTTGGTTTCATTTGTCAACAGATTTGAGCATCACCGCAACTATATTATCCGGGGTGAACTCTCCTGTCTCCCTGTAGAGTTTCCTTTGCAGCCTGTCTCATTTCGTACACACAAAAAATGTGTGGCAGGCATTGTCTTCCTTGCCTGGGCAAAACCGACAATCAGGAGACCGTGACTTACCAATCATGTGCAGGTAAGAGCTGGGTCAGATAGAAGTAAAAGCTGGGTCAGATAGAAGTCAGTCTCACCATGGCTTCGATTTAGCCACGGTCTCACATCCGGGATGAGATGCGCAGTCCACCTTCCCTTTGTGCAATTGATCCAAGACTGCTGCCAATCGTTGAGCGAGCGCTGTCTCTCCTCGCGGACAACCATCTCCCTCGCATCCTCGTTTTGGCGCAGGTAAATAGCGCGGCGCTCTCTAGCAAAGAGGGTGACAGGTATCATGCCTGCAATAACTCTGACCGTCGAACCTGAAACTGTCGGATACGAAGATGCCATTCTCAGTGCTCCTCTTCTCTGTATCTGTGCCAGGGGTCAACTCAGAGCTGATATTCCCGAAGCAGCCTTCTCAGCCGTCACCCTGATTTGCTCTGAGAAACTCATCTTCGAGTCGATCAGTAGCCCCAGGTACTTCACCGATGGCTTCGATTCGATTCGTATATCTCCAATACTGATCATCCTCACTCCTCTGGATTAGCGGTGATAGGGCTTTCTGGAACACAGTAGGTGCATTTACCAGCCCCGATGGCATAATATTTAATTAAAACAGACCCTTGCGAGTCACAAAAGTATTATTTGAATGCTTTTTCGAGCGGTATCTGGTAATATCCAGCCATCAGATCTAACGTCGTGAAGTATTTGTTTTCAGGGATCAAAGCTTGTTGTTCGTCTACAAAATGTATTGGGAATAGTTATTTGATCGTTATCGCGTTCAATGGTCGATAATTGAGGCACGGTCGATCTTCTCCATTCGCGTTCTTCACTAAAACTACGAATGAAGAGTAATCGGACTCACTTCGACGAATAATGTTATTTTGAAGGAGTTCAGTTGTGGTTTGGCTGATAGTTTTCTCGTCTTTCAAACGGCATCTTATATGACCTCAAGTTTACCCTCACATTCAGTTTAACTCCGATTTTTATCTCGATATACCGATATCGCCCTAACTTTGAAATATTATCCGCATAACATTGAGAATATTAATTTATCATGGCGTACACTTGGCTTCGATTGTCCTCTGTGGCTTTGGCTCCCAATTTCACTCTATTTGAATCCATCTTTATTGCATGATATGCTGTATACTGTAAATTCACTCAGCTAAGGTCAGTGCACAAGATGCCGCTGCCTAACAGTACGGGTGTTGGTATGAGATCGTCATTCACAACTAGCAGTTCAGCGCGTTATTGATGATCATCTATGACCAGATTTACGTGTGCGCTATTGTCACTCTCGAATCTTTCCCGGAAAATCCCTTCAATATTACCTTTTTTCTCTTACTCACACGAGACGTAAGTTGAGCATCGCTATGACGGATAAACGATCGGTCACTTTTTGGGTCTATAAATGCCGTAAGCTAATGTCCATTCACCGTCCCTTGCTTAAGGCAGCCACCTGATTTTAGAGTTGTTGTTATTCATTGGACGTTTGCTTGTGGTGATCCTTGTCTCTCAGGACATTTATCGGTCGAATGGGTGGTTATACGTTTGCGTGCTGTACACCGCTCCTTACGCTGTGTTTGTGTACGATTTATTGAGCTATGGCCTTAATTCCAACAATTGTAGCAGACGATATCCCTTGTATTGGTTAGTCAGTCGTTTTGGAGGCTCGTAGTCTCTTTCCTCGGCAGCGCGTTGCTTATGTGAGTGGTATTTTCTCAATTTCTGTTCTCGGTCTCGCGTCGTTTGTATTTTGGTTGGCGTACATTCGAGAAGTAACGATGGGTGGCGATGAGTAATTCGTTGGTCGTTTGGAAATTCATACATGTTTCTCTGGCGGCTCTTCATGTTGACAATAATTTTGAGTGTAAATTACTCTCATCAATGTTGTTCGAAAAATCTCTCAATAAGTTGGATGCAAGAGATTTCCATGATGTATGCAGTAGTGATTGGCTGTCTACCTAGAGGGTGCGTCGAGAAGGATGAGCTACAATTCAGATGAAGGGTCGAATATCGGAAACATTTCGCTTACTTCTCGAACGGTGAGCACACGTCCGATAAACTGTGAGGTTGATGTCACAGGGGTTTATTGTTCCATGGTGGCAGATTGCAATATCGGTGCAAATACCGGTGACGTACTGGTGTGTTCGGCAGTGTGGTGGACGGCATTTCGATGGCCAGCGAGGGCGGTGTCGGAATATGACTTGGAAGTATCATTCCGTGAGAAGTGTCAGGCAGTGTGGCGGTTCGGATGTCGGCTGGAGGCGTTTGCAAGAATGACACAAGATTGTGGTACGGAGTTGGACGCGTTCATTTGCGAGAGCACACTGCTGTTCGGTGGTATGGTCGATATTGCAGCGGTATGTGTGTCGGGATTTGTTCGTTCGGTGGCAAGAGTTTTCACGATAGCAGCAATGGCGGTGATATCGTCTCTCAACTTGTCGACTTGTCAATTTCATCGAGCACAACGGCTGTTGATGCCGGTGATTCGTTAGGAGAGGCGTCCGTCTCAATTTCGTTGGAGCCCTATTCCTCACAGCCTTGATCGAACAGTTCTGACTTAATATATGCCATCAATTTTTCGTTTGTAGGACAGCACGTAACTGTTTTGCGGTTAGCATTTTCACGTTCACTATCTGCATTTTACACTACTCACATTCTTGTTGCCACGATTCTATTATGGCTATCACACTTCTGAAGTTGTCAGGGATGGCTAGAGTGAAATATTTTCCGCAGATAATTAAAAGAAGTCGTGATATGCTGACTTATAAAGATTTATTTCACTCTTTTTGTTATTCGTGTGGTTCGCAGCTTGGTCAACTATCGAATATTACGAGTTGGTCCTCTTTCACCTCGTTCTCTCGTCTCCCTCTGCCTCTTAGTTTAAGTGTGCGTTGACGGTTGTCTGTCACGCACTTCAATGGTCTCTGTTTCTTTCTGCAAGACCCTATGGCACTTGCATGGTTTTCTTGCTGCACCCAAACGAAGCCATAATTTCCAATGGACAAGGTTATCCATTATTTTCTATTAATTTTTCCATTTTTCTTCCATCTTAGCCTGTCTTAGTCCCAAATATGATTGTTCTTGTCTTGGATATTGCTGTCGTTAATGTTTTTGTTTTGGTGCTTTTATCGTTTGTGCTAACGTAGTTGTTTTTAAGAGAAGATAAGCCCCCCTTCGGAGCCGCTATCTGCATTTGTGTGCGTAGTCCACCTTTATCGTCCCAAGGTTGTCTTTGCAGGTAAGCCATACAAGGATTGGCACAAACCCTTATGGGACAAGTGCTCAGAGCCAGACCGGTGGTAATTGGGAGTCTGCCCCAATCGAACCAATACCTCCAACTCAATAGTGCAAACTTCGAACGTGCTTCGCGGCTTGTCAAGGCTTACCAGGTTGGAGAGGGCATGATAGTTAGATTTGCTCTATTCGTGTACGAGTGTCTTCTCGACGCTACGATGCAAAGCAACTAGGTTCAAAGCATAATCCCCGTAAGCGTAAAACCTCAATTTCAATTATTCACTCAAATTATCATCCACGTATGACTTAGGGTTAATTTCAGTATAGTCTGGGAAGAATCATACGATAATTTCAATTTCCTTGGGTACGTAAAATAGCGCTCCACATTTAAAACAAACCTCTGAGAATACTCTTTTTCACGAACCTTCTCTTTGCCTGTGTTTGTTTGTTTTAAAAAAATCAAAGTAAGGGCTTTTGTGCAGTTTAATAATAAATTTAAAACTATTTTTGGCTCGTTATTTGCTTCTGATCTAATTTCATAATCTGCAGCAACAAACCTCATTAAACCTCATTATTTATAAGTATCAACTCACTACTTTATAGAGATAATTTTGCATAGATATTTAAATAAAGTTCTGCTAATTAGGATATATGTTCCATCTCGTCATATTAAATTAACATTGGTTTGACAATTAAGTAATGAACCTGATTCCATGAAAGCCACATATTTAAAAAAATTTCTACAACTCTGCCATCCCCATCAAAGTAGTCCCCTCGGGCAAAGCAACGATTCCAGCGCGTTTTCCATGCTTCGTAACATTTTTGGAACGCTCCGTCTGGCGTGTCCGCGAGTACCCGCGTCACGGCCACCTGAATGTCCGTAATTGACTCAAAATGGGCTCCTTTGACCACCGATTTTGTTTTAGGGAACAAAAAAAAGTCACAGAGTGAATAAGGCAACACGGCGATCCCTTTAGAGGTCAAATACTGGGACACGCTGAGGGCGTAATGGTGTGATTCTTTGGAACCATCTTCGCGCACAACTTTTTCATCCCAAAATCGTCGGTTAAAATTTGTCTAACTGTTTTACGTTTCATACCCAGTTCTGAGGTCAACATTCGAACTGTTAAACGCCGATCTTCACGGATTAGGGCGCGCACACGCTGCGCATTCACGTCACTTCACACCTCGACTGGTCTCCCGCTCCGCACCTTACCTTCTACGTTTTCACGCCCTCCCTTAACTCTTTATGCCATCGAAACACCTGGGCACGACTAAGAGCACTATCATCATGCACATTTACAATTTTAGCGTATGTTTTCAAAGTTGTTTCGCCCAATCTGGCACAAAATTTTATCGCGACGCGTTGCCCTTGATTTCGTTTCTCCATTTTCGTAGCGAGCACCACCAAGACACGTCTACTCAATACGACACAGCAGGCGAACTAAAGAAGCTATAGCAATGGTAAATATATCAATGGAGAGGGGAAGGATGCCGAGGAAGTAGAAGGGAGCTTCAAGGTAGCAGGTTAACCACAAGCGCGGCAATAAAATGAGTCTCATTACTTAATTGTCACACTTCGTACATTAAAAGACTCAACAAAAAAAGTTTACTTCTTTTTTCTTTCAATTTTTCAGTTAAAAATTACTCTCTCCAATATTTGGAAGGTATTGTTTAATTACTGTCATAACAACTTTCAAAATTCTACATCTACTTTTCGAAATGTCCTTGTTTTTCTACAACATTAAAATTTACAAAACTTAGTAGCATGACATTCTAGAAATTGAAATGAGCATCATATTTTTCAGTTTCAACTTCGAGCTTGGTATGTTAGTATGACAAGCAGTGTTTAACAAACGCCCAAAATTAAAAGTCATGTGATGATCCGTTATTCCAAATAAATTTAATTTAATTAAATTATTATTTATTAACCTATTTATCGTTAAGTATAACAAGAAGCTCCGTGCAACCGTCGATTGATTAGAATTAAATAAAAGTAAGAAGTATTTGCCTCAATCGTAAGTGCAACCACAAATTAAGGATATACGAAACGGGTCAGTGTGACGACAAAAAAAAATCTGCATCTCTACAAGAGAAGTTGGAAAATTAATATAAAAGGGCAGAACAGAAAAGTGTTTGAAATAAAGTTCATTGAAAAGGCGACGCCATTCTAAAACTAACGGCCTGCTGACTTTTCAATCATTTTAAGCTTAAAGAAACTTTAAAATCAACAAACACGTACGTGGAGCAGCCAGTGCTGCCAATCGTATGAGTTATTTATCAACGATTCAACCTATTCTGAAGTTGGAAGAAAAGAGACGCGAGAATGAAGATGAATCATCCTGGAGGCGACTGTAATTTTGGCGATAATGGACCGTTCCGTTCGGAAGTACTGCGCAAAGTTATTGTACGACTGCGTCCACATGACATTCCTAGGATACCGCCAACCGATTCCCGAGAGTTCACTCTCTACTATGCTCTTGTAACGATTTTTTCAATCATCAGCTTGAACATTCTCGGCGCTATGACATTGATGGCCTGTTATCTGACGCTTCTCAACTGGAACGAAATGAAGGTATCTGCATCATTTGAAGTCCTCTACGCCTCCACCGGCCTTGTGTCAGTGTTTCTGATCAAGATCTGCCAATGCTTTGTGAGCTTCTATGCAGGCGTGGAAAAGCGTAAGGACCAAAGCCGTCTGACAGCTGTCAATAATTTCATGTATATTCCATGCATTCTGATCCTCTGGCTTGGACTCAGCTGTACACAGGTATATCAGAATAAGGTTTTGTCTTTGATGTCCCTCAGACATGGACCTAACGATAAAAACTCGTTCGTTTGGCGACATCTGGCATTCAAGCATCCCCCATTTGACACGTTACACTCGTATCTAGTTGACGAGGCCATGGAAAAGGCGTGGGACACCGTGCAAATGAAGTTTAGATGTTGCGGCTCGTACGGGCTTCAAGACTATATCGATTTGAATATACAACCGCCAAAATCTTGTTATACATCATCAAAACCGAAAAGTTGCGAACGTGGGTGTTTGCCGATTGTCAATGTTATTCTTTATGACTTGGCAAGCCAAATCCACAGTGTTATCCTGTGGCTTCTCATACCAATCGAAGGGCTACTGGCTATGTTCACAATATTGGCATTCTTCACCAAAATGAACCAGATCCATCAAACGATTCTGGACGTTAATCGCAATAGTGCTGGCGATGATAATGATCCTGTTAATGTTTATGCAACTTATGATGTTCCTCTTACCTCAATGCCGAGGAATCAGTAACAAGAGAAGAAAAGTATAGAAAAATGAAAGAAGAGAGAATTTGTAATGAAAGTTCAATGAAAGGGATCTTAAGTTTGAAAAGTCGAATCAAATTAATGTGATGAGGATCCTTTTTGTCTGTTCCAAACTCGAAAACATCGTAAGCATAAATTTTGCATGCATTAGTTACTATAGGAAATTATCTAGCCAACGCTATTTTGTGATTTTGTCTTATTTTATTTATTTGTGATTTTGATGTGTTTTGTGTCAATCCTCTAATGTCTTAGTACCAGTTTTGATCTTATAGAAAATGTAAAGTTATAAAAATATTAATAAAAAAGAATTAAAATACACCAAAATTGTTTTTGAGCTCAATCAATCAATCAAAAGCGCTATATTTAATACTAATCGTTATAAATTTTAAAAGAATATAAAGCAAATTCCAAACAATAACAATAAAAAACTTAATGGCCCAAATGGCTCTCAGAGTCAAAGTCAAAGTCAAAAGCGCTTTATTTAATACTCATCGTTTTAAATTTTAAAAGAATATGAAGCAAATTCCAAACAATAACAATCAAAAAAAAAACTTAATGGCCCAAATGGCTCTCTAAATTTGTGCGTTATCATTCTACGTCTAGCACTCGTTGCGTGTAGACGTGTTTTTAATAATACTAATCGTTACGTCTAGCACTCGTTGCGTGTAGACGTGTTTTTAATGATTCTACGTCTAGCACTCGTTGCGTGTAGACGTGTTTTTAATAGATTCTACGTCTAGCACTCGTTGCGTGTAGACGTGTTTTTAATTCGCTCCTGTCAAGAATTTTTAAATTAAAATAATTTTTAAAAAACGTCAATTACAAAGTAATTTTATAAAGAAACTTATTACATCGTCGAACTATTCGAACAATTTATCGAGTATCTTGACTTTACCTACGAGAAAGTTTCAAGAAAGGAAAAAAGTTTTTTTCACCGGGGGATGGAGGAGCCCGACGGCTTCCCACCGCTGGGGGACCCAGAGCCAGGCATTTTGAAAATTACAAATGACAAAATGAACAAGCGGAAAAATGAACAAGACAATTGTGAGCATGGAAAGCGAATTACGATTTCAAGCGAAGATTATGAAAAAGTAACCATGGAGAATACAAGGATTACGAAACAAAATGACGAATTAAAACTCCGGATACAGAGTTTAGAAGATATGGTCCGGACGTTGTCAAATGGGAACAAACAAAAAGCGAAGCCGCAGAATACGTCCGGCCAAGAAGAGCCGATACTCACTAAGAAGAATGAAAAACTGGAAACAACAAGCAAGACCAACGGGAAAGGAGTACCAACATATAAAATGAAATCGCAAGATATGAGCAAGACAATCCATGATGCGGAAAATATCCTGAGCGCAGGAGGAGCGAACGACAGCGCCAATTATTATGCGGTGCTGTCTGCAATGCACGAGGAAATGGATGTCGAGATGGAGAACAACGATAAGACAGGTAATATTGATAGCGATAATAATTTCATTAAATATTTAAAATTAAAAAATAAGCAAAAGGAGAAGAAGCCAACCGGTGTGTCTGCTGGTCCTCCCAATAAAATTAATGTGGTAAATGAAAAAGTTCCTCCAATAAACGTTTTTGGGCAGCGTGGAGGAGATATGGTTCGGTTATTGGCAGCCGAACATAAAATCAAAAACTTTGAAATTAAGAGAGTGACCGGTGATAAGCTCTCGATCAAGACAAAGACACTGGCTGACTTCAAACAGGCGAAAGATGCTCTTAATAGTGTCCAAGCTCCCCACTTTACATATACGCCAAAGGCGGAAAAAAATCAGACCTTCCTGTTGAAGGGCCTGGACTGTGGGGAGAATACAGTTGATCTCCTTGAGATGTTGCAGGAAGCAGCACCAGCTGTTAAGTTCATGTGTGTGAAAAATTTTGCTACAAGGAGATCAACTGTAGAAGGTAAAATATTACCATTTTATTTGGTACAAATTTCCAACGACAGCAGTCCGAGTGCCCTCCAACAGGTAAGGTACTTAAACTTTAGAGTTGTGAGGTGGGAACGCCTCCAAAAAACTGAGGTCAACCAGTGTTACAGGTGTCAACGATTCGGTCATTCGGCTGCCAATTGTGCAATGCACTATCGCTGTGTTAAGTGCAAAGATATCCACGCCCCCGGTGAATGCAAATTGGCTCAGGTGGAGCCAAAAGAAAAATTGTATTGTGTTAATTGCGGTACATTTGGTCATCCAGCATCATACCGAGGATGCCCTCGGTATCAAGATGCAAGAGCTAAATTTTCACCAAAGCAAACCAAAGTAAATCAGAATCTGTTACCTCCCAACTTCATCAAACCCGGGGTATCATTTGCACTTGCTGCCAGAGGACCAGCAGACAACAATATAAATAAAATAAATAATGTAAGTGGCAATAATGAGCTGCTTCTTAAAATCTACCAGCAACTTGAATCGCTTTCAGATAGAATTAATAAGCAAGACCAAAAAATCAATTTCGTTTTTCAAAGTTTAGGTCAACATGCTCCAAAATAGTTTGTCATCCAGTCACATTCCCATGGATAGGATTCGTCTCATCTCGATCAACGTCAACTCCATTGTTACTTTACATCGGCGTGATTATCTCCTTGAATTCATTGTTAAGCAAAAGCCTGACATCATGCTTCTCACCGAAACCCACCTCAATTCATGGCACTCCATGACATTCAAGGATTTTGAATTCGTAAGAAACGATAGGGTAATAGGTGATGGGGGAGGTGGCACCGGGATATTGGTTCGAAGACCCTATCGTTTCCGAAATATTGAAAAAGTCGAATTCAAAAGCTTTGAATCTCTTGAAGTGTCCGTTATCAAAATTTCACTGCCAGGTGGGGATAACCTCTTCGTTATCTCTGCCTATGCAACTGGTGGAACTGTTCTCAGGCTCAAGGAGGAACTCAATTCCTTGTTTGAAATACTCGAATTGAACAGGCTTCATAATTATTATATTCTTGCTGGTGACCTGAACGCCAAGCATACATCATGGCTGAACGCCACCAATAATCCAAGAGGTGTATTCCTGAAATCGTGGATAACAGAGAACCAGATTGAATACAGGTGCAATCTATATGGGTCGGAGTTCCCAACATACCCTAGGACAAATTCATATTTGGACCTCTGCATTGCTGACGCAAGACTCGAATTCAACTTTAATAGTCCTCAACGGAAACTGCAGGTGCTTCCTTATGATAGCGACCATAACGCAATCGTAATGGAAATCAATCATCAAAGGGATGATTTCTTCCTCATTCCAGTTCAACATGAAAATCATCGGTTGAATTTCAAAAAAACAGACTGGGGAAAGTTTCAAAAGAAGTTTAATCGGGAGTACCAGAAGCAATGTCCCCCTTCTGATGGCGGCAACTCTTGCTCAATGGTTCCTAATGACAGAAATCTAACTAACGATGAAATAGATGTTTATTTGTCGAAGTTAGAGAAGCTGACGTTGGAAACGATTGAGAAAGTAGTTCCCAAGATTAAACATCGAAACAATATGGAAGGATATGAAACACCAACCATCGCAAGGTTGAAAAGATTGAAAAGCCTCCTTCTCACACGCGTCAACAATATTTATCGACGATTTTTGGATTACAACCATCCCTCGTTGTCTTTGTTGAAATTACATCTGAAGAATGTCCGGAACTTAATCCGGTCATACTTCAGGAGTGAGGTCAGCAATCAATGGGCGGAAAAATTGAGGGGTATTAGCCCACAGGACCCAGACGGCGTGTTCGCGAAAGTGAATAGCATATTCCGCAAGAAGTCTCGAGTGAAGGTATCGAATCTTGAAGTCACTAGAGATGAGATAAATCTTCTCGATAGGGCTGGTATCGAAATTGATAGTACGACTCCGGATAGAAATGGAAACAGGATTATTTGTGAAGGATTGGATAAACTTGCCCTGATTGGAACACATTTTGAATTGGTTCATCTACCAAACCCTGAGAGAGGGAACGAAATTTTTTCAGAGGTCGTTGAAGCAAAAGTTTCCGACTTCAAATCAAGCCTGAACGGCCAATCAATTCTTCATTTCAATGAAACATTAACATCTGACCTCATACCGAGCTTGAATCTTATTGATTATTTTGTCAGCTATGAAGACTTGTGTTTCATATTTCGCAAGATAAACAACAAGAAATCATGTGGTAATGATGGTATTCCAAATGTAGTTCTCCGACATTTGCCTGAGGTTGCTATTAGGAACTATTGCATATTGTTCAACAACATGTTGAGCAATTCATATTTCCCAAATGAGTGGAAAAAGGCTAAGGTATTTCCGATCTTGAAGAAAGGAAAAGAATCTTCATGCCCGAAAAGCTATCGCCCAATCAGCTTGCTGCCTAACATCAGCAAGGTGTTTGAAGTGATACTCAACAGAGCATTAAACGCCCACATTGAGGAAAATGAGTTGATGCCGAATTGCCAATTTGGTTTTCGTGCCAGGCATTCGACCACACATGCAATAACGAAAGTAACCTCAGACATCTGTTGGAAACTAAATGATAGACAATGTGTTGGAGCATGTCTCATTGATATGGAGAAAGCCTTTGATACGGTATGGTTAGATGGACTTATTTTTAAACTTCTTCAGGACAAGTTCCCCAGACACCTTGTCGCCATGATGTGTAATATGTTATACGGGAAATCGTTTGTTGTAACCGATGGAAATCTGACAACAATGCGCGAGTTCAAGGTCTTGAATGGTCTACAGCAGGGAACAGTTACTGCGCCTCTGCTCTTCTCAATCTTTATTCGCAAGCTATTGAACGGCTTTGATTTTAACGTCTCGCCAAAGCGATCATTGGTAGCGTTTGCTGATGATCTGATCATCTACACGGCTGACCGAAAAGCTACAATAGTTCAGAGCAATCTCCAAAAAATGTTCAATGATGTACAGCTGTACACTGACAATTGGCGAATGAAAATCAATGCGCAGAAGTGTGAAACAATCTTGTTTCGGACAACGCTGCAGGGGGTCAGTCAAGACCTGAAACGTAATTGGAAAGATTTCCACATCATGGCTGGCGAGGGTAGTTCAGAACGAATTCCACATAAATCCTGTGTTCGATACCTCGGTGTTTATCTCGATCAGTATCTGTACTATACTGAACATGTGAAAATCATGCTCAGTAAAGCACTTAAAGTAGTCATGGCCCTTCGAAAACTCTTTCATTCCAGATACATTGATCAAAAGGTCAAAATTATCTGTTACAAGACACTGGTTAGACCAGTTTTGACCTATGGATGTCAGATCTGGTACAACCAGAGTGCTAGTACTATGGAAAAATTAAGAGTTTTCGAAAGGAAATGTCTTCGTGCATGTACTGGTTTGTACAGAAAGCCTGAGACGGATTGGAAACATTATATATCGAATAGAAGAATTTATCAAACTGCTGAAGTGACTAGAGTCGATATCTTCATATTGAGGCTTCTTCGGAATCATATCGCAAGATCTGTGACTGTGAGTGAAAACCCTTGGATTTCACAGCCGTTCCACCCTACAGACGGGTATATAGCGACTTGCCTCGCTACTGGCTTCATTCCTCCAGAAGCATTCGTGTATTTGGACATGAATCGATATGTTTTTGATTCTGACGGCGTCCCAGTCATGTATCACATATATCGACGGGCCACCGATAAGAAGATAAAATATCCTCCGAATTTGAGTTCACGAGACCAACGATTTCAATGGAGATACTCATTTGCTAGATTCGTTGAAGCTGATCGAGTTGAGACGGCGCAATCCAGGTATTGGTGGCTGAATGACAATGTCTAAATTTTTCGTGTTTGTTTTCAGTTTTGGTGTTTTTCGTTATTTAGTTTTTGAGTTTCAGCTCATTATTGCTACATTTAGTATTGTTATATATTTTTGTTAAAATCAGGTATAGGTTAGGTATATGTAATGTTTACTATATTCGGTTAGAGATAAGATTAAACACTTAGGTTAGGAACATTGTTATAGTATTTTTAGTATAAGATAAAGTTTTTTTGATTGTATTTTATTAGAAATAAGTTACAACATATTAGGTGTAGGATCAAAGTTTCACTGTTGTGTATTAATTATAAATAATTTTTGGATAGTGTTGGTTGGTTTTTTCTCCTTTTTCCGATTGAATTGTAAAAATATGTAATAATCGTAATTAATTGCATTTGCTATAGTTTTTTTTTTTTGATGAAATGAGTTTATGATAACGTACAAATTTAGAGAGCCATTTGGGCCATTAAGTTTTTTGATTGTTATTATTTGGAATTTGCTTTATATTCTTTAAAATTTATAACGATGAGTATTAAATAAAGCGCTTTTGACTTTGACTTTGACGTGTTTTTAATATTCTACGTCTAGCACTCGTAGCGTGTAGACGTGTTTTTAATTTTGATACGGTATGGTTAGATGGACTTATTTTTAAACTCTCAAAATTTATCAACAATTAAATTCCTTATCAGAGCGAATCGATAAACAAGATTCGAAAATTAACATTGTTTTTCAGCGTTTAGGACTTTCAAATGGCTCAAAATAAGTTGTCATCCAGCCACATTCCCACGGATAGGATTCGTCTCATCTCGATCAACGTCAACTCCATTGTTACTTTACATCGGCGTGATTATCTCCTTGAATTCATTGCCAGACAAAAGCCTGACATCCTGCTTCTAACCGAAACCCACCTCAATTCATGGCACTTCATGACATTCAAGGATTTTGAATTCGTAAGAAACGATAGGGCAATAGGTGATGGGGGAGGTGGCACCGGGATATTGGTACGAAGACCCTATTGTTTCCAAAATATTGAAAAAGTCGAATTCAAAAGCTTTGAATCTCTTGAAGTGTCCGTTATCAAAATCTCACTGCCAGGTGGGGATAACCTCTTCGTTATCTCTGCCTATGCAACTGGTGGAACTGTTCTCAAGCTCAAGGAGGAACTCAATTCCTTGTTCGAAATACTCGAATTGAACAGGCTGCATAACTATTATATTCTTGCTGGTGACCTGAACGCCAAGCATACATCATGGCTGAACGCCACCAATAATCCAAGAGGTGTATTCCTGAAATCGTGGATAACAGAGAACCAAATTGAATACAGGTGCAATCTATATGGGTCGGAGTTCCCAACATACCCTAGGACAAATTCATATTTGGACCTTTGCATTGCTGACGCAAGACTCGAATTCAACTTTAATAGTCCTCAACGGAAACTGCAGGTGCTTCCTTATGATAGCGACCATAACGCAATCGTAATGGAAATCAATCATCACAGGGATGATTTCTTCCTCATTCCAGTTCAACATGAAAATCATCGGTTGAATTTCAAAAAAACAGACTGGGGAAAGTTTCAAAAGAAGTTTAATCGGGAGTACCAGAAGCAATGTCCCCCTTCTGATGGCGGCAACTCTTGCTCAATGGTTCCTAATGACAGGAATCTAACTAACGATGAAATAGATGTCTATTTGTCGAAGTTAGAGAAGCTGACGTTGGAAACGATTGAGAAAGTAGTTCCCAAGATTAAACATCGAAACAATATGGAAGGATATGAAACACCAACCATCGCAAGGTTGAAAAGATTGAAAAGCCTCCTTCTCACACGCGTCAACAATATTTATCGACGATTTTTGGACTACAACCATCCCTCGTTGTCTTTGTTGAAATTACATCTGAAGAATGTCCGGAACTTAATCCGGTCATACTTCAGGAGTGAGGTCAGCAATCAATGGGCGGAAAAATTGAGGGGTATTAGCCCACAGGACCCAGACGGCGTGTTCGCGAAAGTGAATAGCATATTCCGCAAGAAGTCTCGAGTGAAGGTATCGAATCTTTAAGTCACTAGTGATGAGATAAATCTTCTCGATAGGGCTGGTATCGAAATTGATAGTACGACTCCGGATAGAAATGGAAACAGGATTATTTGTGAAGGATTGGATAAACTTGCCCTGATTGGAACACATTTTGAATTGGTTCATCTACCAAACCCTGAGAGAGGGAACGAAATTTTTTCAGAGGTCGTTGAAGCAAAAGTTTCCGACTTCAAATCAAGCCTGAACGGCCAATCAATTCTTCATTTCAATGAAACATTAACATCTGACCTCATACCGAGCTTGAATCTTATTGATTATTTTGTCAGCTATGAAGACTTGTGTTTCATATTTCGCAAGATAAACAACAAGAAATCATGTGGTACTGATGGTATTCCAAATGTAGTTCTCCGACATTTGCCGGAGGTTGCTATTAGGAACTATTGCATATTGTTCAACAACATGTTGAGCAATTCATATTTCCCAAATGAGTGGAAAAAAGCTAAGGTATTTCCGATCTTGAAGAAAGGAAAAGAATCTTCATGCCCGAAAAGCTATCGCCCAATCAGCTTGCTGCCTAACATCAGCAAGGTGTTTGAAGTGATACTCAACAGAGCATTAAACGCCCACATTGAGGAAAATGAGTTGATGCCGAGTTGCCAATTTGGTTTTCGTGCCAGGCATTCGACCACACATGCAGTAACGAAAGTAACCTCAGACATCTGTTGGAAACTAAATGATAGACAATGTGTTGGAGCATGTCTCATTGATATGGAGAAAGCCTTTGATACGGTATGGTTAGATGGACTAATTTTTAAACTCCTTCAGGACAAGTTCCCCAGACACCTTGTCGCCATGATGTGTAATATGTTATACGGGAAATCGTTTGTTGTAACCGATGGAAATCTGACAACAATGCGCGAGTTCAAGGTCTTGAATGGTCTACAGCAGGGAACAGTTACTGCGCCTCTGCTCTTCTCAATCTTTATTCGCAAGCTATTGAACGGCTTTGATTTTAACGTCTCGCCAAAGCGATCATTGGTAGCGTTTGCTGATGATCTGATCATCTATACGGCTGACCGAAAAGCTACAATAGTTCAGAGCAATCTCCAAAAAATGTTCAATGATGTACAGCTGTACACTGACAATTGGCGAATGAAAATCAATGCGCAGAAGTGTGAAACAATCTTGTTTCGGACAACGCTGCAGGGGGTCAGTCAAGACCTGAAACGTAATTGGAAAGATTTCCACATCATGGCTGGCGAGAGTAGTTCAGAGCGAATTCCACATAAATCCTGTGTTCGATACCTCGGTGTTTATCTCGATCAGTATCTGTACTATACTGAACATGTGAAAATCATGCTCAGTAAAGCACTTAAAGTAGTCATGGCCCTCCGAAAACTCTTTCATTCCAGATACATTGATCAAAAGGTCAAAATTATCTGTTACAAGACACTGGTTAGACCAGTTTTGACATATGGATGTCAGATCTGGTACAACCAGAGTGCTAGTACTATGGAAAAATTAAGAGTTTTCGAAAGGAAATGTCTTCGTGCATGTACTGGTTTGTACAGAAAGCCTGAGACGGATTGGAAACATTATATATCGAATAGAAGAATTTATCAAACTGCTGAAGTGACTAGAGTCGATATCTTCATATTGAAGCTTCTTCGGAATCATATCGCAAGATCTGTGACTGTGAGTGAAAACCCTTGGATTTCACAGCCGTTCCACCCTACAGACGGGTATATAGCGACTTGCCTCGCTACTGGCTTCATTCCTCCAGAAGCATTCGTGTATTTGGACATGAATGGATATGTTTTTGATTCTGACGGCGTCCCAGTCATATATCACATATATCGACGGGCCACCGATAAGAAGATAAAATATCCTCCGAATTTGAGTCCACGAGACCAACGATTTCAATGGAGATACTCATTTGCTAGATTCGTTGAAGCTGATCGAGTTGAGACGGCGCAATCCAGGTATTGGTGGCTGAATGACAATGTCTAAATTTTTCGTGTTTGTTTTCAGTTTTGGTGTTTTTCGTTATTTAGTTTTTGAGTTTCAGCTCATTATTGCTACATTTAGTATTGTTATATATTTTTGTTAAAATCAGGTATAGGTTGGGTATATGTAATGTTTACTATATTCCGTTAGAGCTAAGATTAAACAATTAGGTTAGGAACATTGTTATAGTATTTTTAGTATAAGATAAAGTTTTTTTGATTGTATTTTATTAGAAATAAGTTACAACATATTAGGTGTAGGATCAAAGTTTCACTGTTGTGTATTAATTATAAATAATTTTTGGATAGTGTTGGTTGGTTTTTTCTCCTTTTTCCAATTGAATTGTAAAAATATGTTATAATCGTAATTAATTGCATTTGCTATAGTTTTTTTTTTTTTTTTTTGATGAAATGAGTTTATGATAACGTACAAATTTAGAGAGCCATTTGGGCCATTAAGTTTTTTGATTGTTATTATTTGGAATTTGCTTTATATTCTTTTAAAATTTATAACGATGAGTATTAAATAAAGCGCTTTTGACTTTGACTTTGACTTTGACTGACGTGTTTTTAATCGCTCCTGTCATTAATTTTGAAAATTAATTAATTTTTTGCAAAAGTCAGTTTCAAACAATTGCAATATTTTTTTACGAGCCAGTCAAAAGCAAATTTTGATTTTATTGGGAAAACTATCACCGTCGATATTATTCGAGCATTTATCGAATACCTGAAATTCATTTCCTGAAGAAATATCAAAAGTGGAAATACGTTCAAGGGAAGTCCCGGTCTGAGAACATTCCCTCCAGTCTCGCTGCGAAAGCGACGAGATGGAGGAGCCCACTTGTTGGAACGTTAACGTTCAACAAGGATAACGAAAGCAAGAAAGGCCGACAAACAAACCCAAAAACCGAAGAAAAGAAAATTAAGAAGCCACAGGAAGCTCATCAAGAGGATGTCCTCAGCGCAGGAGGCGCAAACGAAAGCAAGAATTATTATGCAGCGCTAGCTGGTCTGGAAGAAACAATGGACGTTGAAGAGGATACAGGTAAAACGTCAAAATTAGATAGTGATTTCATTGAATATCTTAGAGTTAAAAACCGGGAGAAAAAACCAAAAGGTTTGTCTGCTGGTCCGTCTGCTGGTCCGTCCGTTAACATTAATGAAAAAAAAGAGAAAGTCCCACCAATCAATGTGTTTGGGCAAACGGGAAAAGATATGGTTCGGCTTCTGGCAGCCGAAAATAAACTAAAAGATTTTCAGATAAAAAGAGTCAATGCCGATAAGTTGACAATAAGGACAAAGTCGCTGGTTGATTTCGAGGCAACAAAAAGTGCCTTAAATTCTGGAGATGTTCCACATTTCACGTACACCCCGAAAAGCGAGAAGAACCAAACCTTTTTATTGAAGGGTCTGGACTGTGGTGAGGACACAATCGATCTCCTTCAGGTGCTGCAAGAAGCTGCACCAGAAATACAGTTTATTTCAGTTAAAAATTTTGCAACGAGAAGATCGATTGTGGAGCGCAAAAACTTGCCTCACTACTTAGTCCAAATTTCCAGCAAAAGTAGTTCGAGTGCGCTGCAGAAAATACGGTACTTGAACTTCCGCGTGGTGAGGTGGGAACGCCTCCAGAAAAGTGAGGTCAACCAGTGCTACAGGTGTCAAAGATTCGGGCATTCGGCTGCCAATTGCGCCATGAAATATAGGTGTGTGAAATGCAAAGACATTCATGCTCCCGGCGAGTGCAAATTGGCTCAGGCGGAGCAAAAAGAAAAACTATATTGTGTGAACTGCGGTGCCTTTGGTCATCCAGCATCATATCGAGGATGCCCCCGGTATCAAGATGCAAAGATTAAAGTCACTCCGAAACAAAGTCAAGCACACCGCAGTGTGATACCTACCAACTTCGTCAAGCCCGGGGTGTCATTTGCACTTGCTGCGAGAGGACCAGCAGACAATGTAAATAAAATAAATAATGTAAGTAGCAATAATGAGCTGCTCCTTAAAATTTATCAACAACTAAATTCCTTATCGGAGCGAATCGATAAACAAGATTCGAAAATTAACATTGTTTTTCAGCGTTTAGGACTTTCAAATGCCTCCAAATAAGTTGTCATCCAGCCACATTACCATGGATAGGATTCGTCTGACGGCGTCCCAGTCATATATCACATATATCGACGGGCCACCGATAAGAAGATAAAATATCCTCCGAACTTGAGTTCACGAGACCAACAATTCCAATGGAGATACTCATTTGCTAGATTCGTTGAGGCTGATCGAGTTGAGACGGGGCAATCTAGGTATTGGTGGCTGAATGACAATGTCTAAATTATTCGTGTTTATTTTCAGTTTTGGTGTTTTTCGTTATTTAGTTTTTGAGTTTCAGCTCATTATTGCTACATTTAGTGTTATTGTTTATTTTTGTTAAAAATTAGGGATAGGTTAGGTTTATATTATGTTTATTATATTAGGTTAGAGATAAGGTAAAACGCTTAGGTTAGGAACATAGTTAAAGATTTTTTTAGTTTAAGATAAAGTTTTTGACTGCATTTATTAGAATTAAGTTAAAACATATTAGGTGTAGGATCAAAGTTCACTGTAGTGTTAAGATGATAAATAATTTTAGGATAGTGTTGGTTGGTTTTTTCTCCTTTTTCCAATTGAATACTAAAAATATGTAATAATCCTAATTAATTGAATTTGCTATAGTTTTTTTTGATGAAATGTGTTAATGATAACGTATAAATTTAGAGAGCCATTTGGGCCATTAAGTTTTGTATTGATATCGTTTGGAATTTGCTTTATATTCTTTTAAAATTTATAACGATCAGTATTAAATAAAGCGCTTTTGACTTTGACTTTGACTTTGATTCGTCTCATCTCGATCAACGTCAACTCCATTGTTACTTTACATCGGCGTGATTATCTCCTTGAATTCATTGCCAGACAAAAGCCTGACATCCTGCTCCTCACCGAAACCCACCTCAGTTCATGGCACTCCATGGGATTCAAGGATTTTGAGTTCGTAAGAAACGATAGGGTAACAGGTGATGGGGGAGGTGGCACCGGGATATTGGTTCGAAGACCCTATCGCTTCCAAAATATTGAAAAAGTCGAATTCAAAAGCTTTGAATCTCTTGAAGTGTCCGTTATCAAAATCTCACTGCCAGGTGGGGATAACCTCTTCGTTATCTCTACCTATGCAACTGGTGGAACTGTTCTCAAGCTCAAGGAGGAACTCAATTCCTTGTTCGAAATACTCGAATTGAAAAGGCTGCATAGTTACTATATTCTTGCTGGTGACCTGAACGCCAAGCATACATCATGGCTGAACGCAACCAATAATCCAAGAGGTGTATTCCTGAAATCGTGGATAACAGAGAACCAAATTGAATACAGGTGCAATCTATATGGGTCGGAGTTCCCAACATACCCTAGGACAAATTCATATTTGGACCTTTGCATTGCTGACGCAAGACTCGAATTCAACTTTAATAGTCCTCAACGGAAACTGCAGGTGCTTCCTTATGATAGCGACCATAACGTAATCGTAATGGAAATCAATCATCACAGGGATGATTTCTTCCTCATTCCAGTTCAACATGAAAATCATCGGTTGAATTTCAAAAAAACAGACTGGGGAAAGTTTCAAAAGAAGTTTAATCGGGAGTACCAGAAGCAATGTCCCCCTTCTGATGGCGGCAACTCTTGCTCAATGGTTCTTAATGACAGGAATCTAACTAACGATGAAATAGATGTCTATTTGTCGAAGTTAGAGAAGCTGACGTTGGAAACGATTGAGAAAGTAGTTCCCAAGATTAAACATCGAAACAATATGGAAGGATATGAAACACCAACCATCGCAAGGTTGAAAAGATTGAAAAGCCTCCTTCTCACACGCGTCAACAATATTTATCGACGATTTTTGGACTACAACCATCCCTCGTTGTCTTTGTTGAAATTACATCTGAAGAATGTCCGGAACTTAATCCGGTCATACTTCAGGAGTGAGGTCAGCAATCAATGGGCGGAAAAATTGAGGGGTATTAGCCCACAGGACCCAGACGGCGTGTTCGCGAAAGTGAATAGCATATTCCGCAAGAAGTCTCGAGTGAAGGTATCGAATCTTGAAGTCACTAGTGATGAGATAAATCTTCTCGATAGGGCTGGTATCGAAATTGATAGTACGACTCCGGATAGAAATGGAAACAGGATTATTTGTGAAGGATTGGATAAACTTGCCCTGATTGGAACACATTTTGAATTGGTTCATCTACCAAACCCTGAGAGAGGGAACGAAATTTTTTCAGAGGTCGTTGAAACAAAAGTTTCCGACTTCAAATCAAGCCTGAACGGCCAATCAATTCTTCATTTCAATGAAACATTAACATCTGACCTCATACCAAGCTTGAATCTTATTGATTATTTTGTCAGCTATGAAGACTTGTGTTTCATATTTCGCAAGATAAACAACAAGAAATCATGTGGTAATGATGGTATTCCAAATGTAGTTCTCCGACATTTGCCGGAGGTTGCTATTAGGAACTATTGCATATTGTTCAACAACATGTTGAGCAATTCATATTTCCCAAATGAGTGGAAAAAGGCTAAGGTATTTCCGATCTTGAAGAAAGGAAAAGAATCTTCATGCCCGAAAAGCTATCGCCCAATCAGCTTGCTGCCTAACATCAGCAAGGTGTTTGAAGTGATACTCAACAGAGCATTAAACGCCCACATTGAGGAAAATGAGTTGATGCCGAGTTGCCAATTTGGTTTTCGTGCCAGGCATTCGACCACACATGCAGTAACGAAAGTAACCTCAGACATCTGTTGGAAACTAAATGATAGACAATGTGTTGGAGCATGTCTCATTGATATGGAGAAAGCCTTTGATACGGTATGGTTAGATGGACTTATTTTTAAACTCCTTCAGGACAAGTTCCCCAGACACCTTGTCACCATGATGTGTAATATGTTATACGGGAAATCGTTTGTTGTAACCGATGGAAATCTGACAACAATGCGCGAGTTCAAGGTCTTGAATGGTCTACAGCAGGGAACAGTTACTGCGCCTCTGCTCTTCTCAATCTTTATTCGCAAGCTATTGAACGGCTTTGATTTTAACGTCTCGCCAACGCGATCATTGGTAGCGTTTGCTGATGATCTGATCATCTACACGGCAGACCGAAAAGCTACAATAGTTCAGAGCAATCTCCAAAAAATGTTCAATGATGTACAGCTGTACACTGACAATTGGCAAATGGAAATCAATGCGCAGAAGTGTGAAACAATCTTGTTTCGGACAACGCTGCAGGGGGTCAGTCAAGACCTGAAACGTAATTGGAAAGATTTCCACATCATGGCTGGTGAGAGTAGTCTAGAACGGGTTACACATAAATCCTGTGTTCGATACCTCGGTGTTTATCTCGATCAGTATCTGTACTATACTGAACATGTGAAAATCATGCTCAGTAAGGCACTTAAAGTAGTCATGGCCCTTCGAAGGCTCTTTCATTCCAGATACATTGATCAAAAGGTCAAAATTATCTGTTACAAGACACTGGTTAGACCAGTTTTGACATATGGATGTCAGATCTGGTACAACCAGAGTGCTAGTACTATGGAAAAATTAAGAGTTTTCGAAAGGAAATGTCTTCGTGCGTGTACTGGTTTGTACAGAAAGCCTGAGACGGATTGGAAACATTATATATCGAATAGAAGAATTTATCAAACTGCTGAAGTGACTAGAGTCGATATTTTTATATTGAAACTTCTTCGGAATCATATCGCAAGATCTGTGACTGTGAGTGAAAACCCTTGGATTTCACAGCCGTTCCACCCTACAGACGGGTATATAGCGACTTGCCTCGCTACTGGCTTCATTCCTCCAGAAGCATTCGTGTATTTGGACATGAATCGATATGTTTTTGATTCTGACGGCGTCCCAGTCATATATCACATATATCGACGGGCCACCGATAAGAAGATAAAATATCCTCCGAACTTGAGTTCACGAGACCAACAATTCCAATGGAGATACTCATTTGCTAGATTCGTTGAGGCTGATCGAGTTGAGACGGGGCAATCTAGGTATTGGTGGCTGAATGACAATGTCTAAATTATTCGTGTTTATTTTCAGTTTTGGTGTTTTTCGTTATTTAGTTTTTGAGTTTCAGCTCATTATTGCTACATTTAGTGTTATTGTTTATTTTTGTTAAAAATTAGGGGTAGGTTAGGTTTATATTATGTTTATTATATTAGGTTAGAGATAAGGTAAAACGCTTAGGTTAGGAACATAGTTATAGATTTTTTTAGTGTAAGATAAAGTTTTTGACTGCATTTACTAGAATTAAGTTAAAACATATTAGGTGTAGGATCAAAGTTCACTGTAGTGTTAAGATGATAAATAATTTTAGGATAGTGTTGGTTGGTTTTTTCTCCTTTTTCCAATTGAATTCTAAAAATATGTAATATTCCTAATTAATTGAATTTGCTATAGTTTTTTTTGATGAAATGTGTTAATGATAACGTATAAATTTAGAGAGCCATTTGGGCCATTAAGTTTTGTATTGATATCGTCTGGAATTTGCTTTATATTCTTTCAAAATTTATAACGATCAGTATTAAATAAAGCGCTTTTGACTTTGACTTTGACTTTGACGTGTTTTTAATCGCTCCTGTCAATTTTAAAAATTAATTAATTTTTCACAAAAGTCAGTTTCAAATAATTGAATTAATTTTGTACGAGTCAGTCAAAAGCAAGTTTTGATTTTATTGTGGAAGAATTTATCGTCGAAGACATCGACCAACCATACAAATAAATCAAGAAAAGCAACAAACCAAAGACAACTCGGGACTGCTGCATGGAGGAGCCCGACGGCTTCCCTCCGTTGGGGGGCCCCGGGGAGAGTGACGGTGTGAAATTGGCAAGTGTCAACAAGCGGAGACACACGAGCACCCAGGACATATGGATGTCAGATCTGGTACAACCAGAGTGCTAGTACTATGGAAAAATTAAGAGTTTTCGAAAGGAAATGTCTTCGTGCATGTACTGGTTTGTACAGAAAGCCTGAGACGGATTGGAAACATTATATATCGAATAGAAGAATTTATCAAACTGCTGAAGTGACGAGGGTCGATATCTTCATATTGAAACTTCTTCGGAATCATATCGCAAGATCTGTGACTGTGAGTGAAAACCCTTGGATTTCACAGCCGTTCCACCCTACAGACGGGTATATAGCGACTTGCCTCGCTACTGGCTTCATTCCTCCAGAAGCATTCGTGTATTTGGACATGAATCGATATATTTTTGATTCTGACGGCGTCCCAGTCATATATCACATATATCGACGGGCCACCGATAAGAAGATAAAATATCCTCCTAATTTGAGTTCACGAGACCAACGATTTCAATGGAGATACTCATTTGCTAGATTCGTTGAAGCTGATCCAGTTGAGACGGGGCAATCTAGGTATTGGTGGCTGAATGACAATGTCTAAATTTTTCGTGTTTGTTTTCAGTTTTGGTGTTTTTCGTTATTTAGTTTTTGAGTTTCAGCTCATTATTGCTACATTTAGTATTGTTATATATTTTTGTTAAAATCAGGTATAGGTTAGGTATATGTAATGTTTACTATATTCCGTTAGAGATAAGATTAAACACTTAGGTTAGGAACATTGTTATAGTATTTTTAGTATAAGATAAAGTTTTTTTGATTGTATTTTATTAGAAATAAGTTACAACATATTAGGTGTAGGATCAAAGTTTCACTGTTGTGTATTAATTATAAATAATTTTTTGGATAGTGTTGGTTGGTTTTTTCTCCTTTTTCCAATTGAATTGTAAAAATATGTAATAATCGTAATTAATTGCATTTGCTATAGTTTTTTTTTTGATGAAATGAGTTTATGATAACGTACAAATTTAGAGAGCCATTTGGGCCATTAAGTTTTTTGATTGTTATTATTTGGAATTTGCTTTATATTCTTTTAAAATTTATAACGATGAGTATTAAATAAAGCGCTTTTGACTTTGACTTTGACTTTACCTAGATTGCCCCGTCTCAACTCGATCAGCCTCAACGAATCTAGCAAATGAGTATCTCCATTGGAATTGTTGGTCTCGTGAACTCAAGTTCGGAGGATATTTTATCTTCTTATCGGTGGCCCGTCGATATATGTGATATATAACTGGGACGCCGTCAGAATCAAAAACATATCGATTCATGTCCAAATACACGAATGCTTCTGGAGGAATGAAGCCAGTAGCGAGGCAAGTCGCTAATTTTCGAGTGGTGAGGTGGGAACGCCTCCAGAAGCGAGAAGTCAACCAGTGCTATCGCTGCCAACGATTTGGGCGTTCGGCTGCCAACTGCGCCATGCATTACCGATGCGTTAAATGCAAAGACGTGCATGCTCCCGGTGAGTGCAAATTGGCTCAGACGGAGCCAAAAGAGAAGTTATATTGTGTGAACTGCGGTGTTTTTGGTCACCCGGCATCATATCGAGGATGCTCCCGATATCAGGATGCAAGATTGAAATCTGCCCCAAAACAAACCCAAATACACCGCAGTGTCTTAGCTCCGAACTTCGTCAAGCCCGGAGTATCATTTGCACTCGCCGCTAGAGGACCAGCAGAAAATGCGGAAAATAGGGTAAATAATGTAAGTGGCAATAATGAGCTGCTTCTCAAAATTTATCAACAATTAAATTCCTTATCAGAGCGAATCGATAAACAAGATTCGAAAATTAACATTGTTTTTCAGCGTTTAGGACTTTCAAATGGCTCAAAATAAGTTGTCATCCAGCCACATTCCCACGGATAGGATTCGTCTCATCTCGATCAACGTCAACTCCATTGTTACTTTACATCGGCGTGATTATCTCCTTGAATTCATTGTTAAGCAAAAGCCTGACATCATGCTTCTCACCGAAACCCACCTCAATTCATGGCACTCCATGAGATTCAAGGATTTTGAGTTCGTAAGAAACGATAGGGTAACAGGTGATGGGGGAGGTGGCACCGGGATATTGGTTCGAAGACCCTATCGTTTCCAAAATATTGAAAAAGTCGAATTCAAAAGCTTTGAATCTCTTGAAGTGTCCGTTATCAAAATCTCACTGCCAGGTGGGGATAACCTTTTCGTTATCTCTGCCTATGCAACTGGTGGAACTGTTCTCAAGCTCAAGGAGGAGCTCAATTCCTTGTTCGAAATACTCGAATTGAACAGGCTGCATAGCTACTATATTCTTGCTGGTGACCTGAACGCCAAGCATATATCATGGCTGAACGCCACCAATAATCCAAGAGGTGTATTCCTGAAATCGTGGATAACAGAGAACCAAATTGAATACAGGTGCACTCTATATGGGTCGGAGTTCCCAACATACCCTAGGACAAATTCATATTTGGACCTTTGCATTGCTGACGCAAGACTTGAATTTAGCTTTAATAGTCCTCAACGGAAACTGCAGGTGCTTCCTTATGATAGCGACCATAACGCAATCGTAATGGAAATCAATCATCACAGGGATGATTTCTTCCTCATTCCAGTTCAACACGAAAATCATCGGTTGAACTTCAAAAAAACAGACTGGGGAAAGTTTCAAAAGAAGTTTAATCGCGAGTATCAGAAGCAATGTCCCCCTTCTGATGGTGGCAACTCTTGCTCAATGGTTCCGAATGACAGGAATCTAACTAACGATGAAATAGATGTCTATTTGTCGAAGTTAGAGAAGCTGACGTTGGAAACGATTGAGAAAGTAGTTCCCAAGATTAAACTTCGAAACAATATGGAAGGATATGAAACACCAACCATCGCAAGGTTGAAAAGATTGAAAAGCCTTCTTCTCACACGCGTCAACAATATTTATCGACGATTTTTGGATTACAACCATCCCTCGTTGGCTTTGTTGAAATTACATCTGAAGAATGTCCGGAACTTAATCCGGTCATACTTCAGGAGTGAGGTCAGCAATCAATGGGCGGAAAAATTGAGGGGTATTAGCCCACAGGACCCAGATGGCGTGTGTGCGAAAGTGAATAGCATATTCCGCAAGAAGTCTCGAGTGAAGGTATCGAATCTTGAAGTCACTAGTGATGAGATAAATCTTCTCGATAGGGCTGGTATCGAAATTGATAGTACGACTCCGGATAGAAATGGAAACAGGATTATTTGTGAAGGATTAGATAAACTTGCCCTGATTGGAACACATTTTGAATTGGTTCATCTACCAAACCCTGAGAGAGGGAACGAAATTTTTTCAGAGGTCGTTGAAGCAAAAGTTTCCGACTTCAAATCAAGCCTGAACGGCCAATCAATTCTTCATTTCAATGAAACATTAACATCTGACCTCATACCGAGCTTGAATCTTATTGATTATTTTGTCAGCTATGAAGACTTGTGTTTCATATTTCGCAAGATAAACAACAAGAAATCATGTGGTACTGATGGTATTCCAAATGTAGTTCTCCGACATTTGCCGGAGGTTGCTATTAGGAACTATTGCATATTGTTCAACAACATGTTGAGCAATTCATATTTCCCAAATGAGTGGAAAAAAGCTAAGGTATTTCCGATCTTGAAGAAAGGAAAAGAATCTTCATGCCCCAAAAGCTATCGCCCAATCAGCTTGCTGCCTAACATCAGCAAGGTGTTTGAAGTGATACTCAACAGAGCATTAAACGCCCACATTGAGGAAAATGAGTTGATGCCGAATTGCCAATTTGGTTTTCGTGCCAGGCATTCGACCACACATGCAATAACGAAAGTAACCTCAGACATCTGTTGGGAACTAAATGATAGACAATGTGTTGGAGCATGTCTCATTGATATGGAGAAAGCCTTTGATACGGTATGGTTAGATGGACTTATTTTTAAACTTCTTCAGGACAAGTTCCCCAGACACCTTGTCGCCATGATGTGTAATATGTTATACGGGAAATCGTTTGTTGTAACCGATGGAAATCTGACAACAATGCGCGAGTTCAAGGACTTGAATGGTCTACAGCAGGGAACAGTTACTGCGCCTCTGCTCTTTTCAATCTTCATTCGCAAGCTATTGAACGGCTTTGATTTTAACGTCTCGCCAACGCGATCATTGGTAGCGTCAAAAGCAAGTTTTGATTTTATTGTGGAAGAATTTATCGTCGAAGACATCGACCAACCATACAAATAAATCAAGAAAAGCAACAAACCAAAGACAACTCGGGACTGCTGCATGGAGGAGCCCGACGGCTTCCCTCCGTTGGGGGGCCCCGGGGAGAGTGACGGTGTGAAATTGGCAAGTGTCAACAAGCGGAGACACACGAGCACCCAGGACATATGGATGTCAGATCTGGTACAACCAGAGCGCTAGTACTATGGAAAAATTAAGAGTTTTCGAAAGGAAATGTCTTCGTGCATGTACTGGTTTGTACAGAAAGCCTGAGACGGATTGGAAACATTATATATCGAATAGAAGAAACTGCTGAAGTGACGAGGGTCGATATCTTCATATTGAAACTTCTTCGGAATCATATCGCAAGATCTGCGACTGTGAGTGAAAACCCTTGGATTTCACAGCCGTTCCACCCTACAGACGGGTATATAGCGACTTGCCTCGCTACTGGCTTCATTCCTCCAGAAGCATTCGTGTATTTGGACATGAATCGATATGTTTTTGATTCTGACGGCGTCCCAGTCATATATCACATATATCGACGGGCCACCGATAAGAAGATAAAATATCCTCCGAACTTGAGTTCACGAGACCAACGATTTCAATGGAGATACTCATTTGCTAGATTCGTTGAAGCTGATCGAGTTGAGACGGGGCAATCTAGGTATTGGTGGCTGAATGACAATGTCTAAATTATTCGTGTTTATTTTTCACTTTTGGTGTTTTTTCGTTATTTAGTTTTTGAGTTTCAGCTCATTATTGCTACATTTAGTGTTATTGTTTATTTTTGTTAAAAATTAGGTATAGGTTAGGTTTATATTATGTTTATTATATTAGGTTAGAGATAACTTAAAACGCTTAGGTTAGGAACATAGTTATAGATTTTTTAGTCTAAGATAATGTTTTTAATTGCATTTATTAGAATTAAGTTACAACATATAAGGTGTAGGATCAAAGTTCACTGTAGTGTTAAGACGATAAATAATTTTAGAATAGTGTTGGTTAGTTTTTCTCCTTTTTCCAATTGAATTTAAAAAATATGTAACAATCTTCATTGATTTGAATTTGCTATAGTTTTTTTTTTTTTTTAAATGTGTTTAATGATAACGTATCAATTGAGAGAGCCATTTGGGCCATTAAGTTTTTTATTGTTATTGTTTGGAATTTGCTTTATATTCTTTTAAAATTTATAACGATTAGTATTAAATAAAGCGCTTTTACTTTGACTTTGACTTTAGTAAACATTACATATACCTAACCTATACCTAATTTTTAACAAAAATATATAACAACACTAAATGTAGCAATGATGAGCTGAAACTCAAAAACTAAATAACGAAAAAACACCAAAACTGAAAAAAAAACGAATAATTTAGACATTGTCATTCAGCCACCAATACCTGAATTGCGCCGTCTCAACTCGATCAGCTTCAACGAATCTAGTAAATGAGTATCTCCATTGAAATCGTTGGTCTCGTGAACTCAAATTAGGAGGATATTTTATCTTCTTATCGGTGGCCCGTCGATATATGTGATATATGACTGGGACGCCGTCAGAATCAAAAACATATCGATTCATGTCCAAATACACGAATGCTTCTGGAGGAATGAAGCCAGTAGCGAGGCAAGTCGCTATATACCCGTCTGTAGGGTGGAACGGCTGTGAAATCCAAGGGTTTTCACTCACAGTCACAGATCTTGCGATATGATTCCGAAGAAGTTTCAATATGAAGGTATCGACTCTAGTCACTTCAGCAGTTTGATAAATTCTTCTATTCGATATATAATGTTTCCAATCCGTCTCAGGCTTTCTGTACAAACCAGTACATGCACGAAGACATATCTTTTCGAAAACTCTTAATTTTTCCATAGTACTAGCACTCTGGTTGTACCAGATCTGACATCCATAGGTCAAAACTGGTCTAACCAGTGTCTTGTAACAGATAATTTTGACCTTTTGATCAATGTATCTGGAATGAAAGAGTTTTCGAAGGGCCATGACTACTTTAAGTGCTTTACTGAGCATGATTGTCACATGTTCAGTATAGTACAGATACTGATCGAGATAAACACCGAGGTATCGAACACAGGATTTATGTGGAACTCGTTCTAGACTTCTCTCCATGATGTGGAAATCTTTCCAATTACGTTTCAGGTCTTGACTGACCCCCTGCAGCGTTGTCCGAAACAAGATTGTTTCACACTTCTGCGCATTGATTTTCATTCGCCAATTGTCAGTGTACAGCTGTACATCATTGAACATTTTTTGGAGATTGCTCTGAACTATTGTAGCTTTTCGGTCTGCCGTGTAGATGATCAGATCATCAGCAAACGCTACCAATGATCGCGTTGGCGAGACGTTAAAATCAAAGCCGTTCAATAGCTTGCGAATAAAGATTGAGAAGAGCAGAGGCGCAGTAACTGTTCCCTGCTGTAGACCATTCAAGACCTTGAACTCGCGCATTGTTGTCAGATTTCCATCGGTTACAACAAACGATTTCCCGTATAACATATTACACATCATGGCGACAAGGTGTCTGGGGAACTTGTCCTGAAGGAGTTTAAAAATTAGTCCATCTAACCATACCGTATCAAAGGCTTTCTCCATATCAATGAGACATGCTCCAACACATTGTCTATCATTTAGTTCCCAACAGATGTCTGAGGTTACTTTCGTTATTGCATGTATGGTCGAATGCCTGGCACGAAAACCAAATTGGCAATTCGGCGTCAACTCATTTTCCTCAATGTGGGCGTTTAATGCTCTGTTGAGTATCACTTCAAACACCTTGCTGATGTTAGGCAGCAAGCTGATTGGGCGATAGCTTTTGGGGCATGAGGATTCTTTTCCTTTCTTCAAGATCGGAAATACCTTAGCTTTTTTCCACTCATTTGGGAAATATGAATTGCTCAACATGTTGTTGAACAATATGCAATAGTTCCTAATAGCAACCTCCGGCAAATGTCGGAGAACTACATTTGGAATACCATCAATACCACATGATTTCTTGTTGTTTATCCTGCGAAATATGAAACACAAGTCTTCATAGCTGACAAAATAATCAATAAGATTCAAACTCGGTATGAAGTCAGATGTTAATGTTTCATTGAAATGAAGAATCGATTGGCCGTTCAGGCTTGATTTGAAGTAAGAAACTTTTGCTTCAACGACCTCTGAAAATATTTCGTTCCCTCTCTCAGGGTTTGGTAGATAAACCAATTGAAAATGTGTTTCAATCAGGGCAAGTTCATCCAATCCTTCACAAATAATCCTGTTTCCATTTCTATCCGGAGTCGTACTATCAATTTCGATACCAGCCCTATCGAGAAGATTTATCTCATCAATAGTGATTTCAAGATTCGATACCTTCACTCAAGACTTCTTGCGGAATATGCTATTCACTTTCGCGAACACGCCGTCTGGGTCCTGTGGGCTAATACCCCTCAATTTTTCCGCCCATTGATTGCTGACCTCACTCCTGAAGTAAGACCGGATTAAGTTCCGGACATTCTTCAGATGTAATTTCAACAAAGACAACGAGGGATGGTTGTTGTCCAAAAATCGTCGATAAATATTGTTGGCGCGTGTGAGAAGGAGGCTTTTCAATCTTTTCAACCTTGCGATGGTTGGTGTTTCATAGCCTTCCATATTGTTTCGATGTTTAATCTTGGGAACTACTTTCTCAATCGTTTCCAACGTCAGCTTCTCTAACTTCGACAAATAGAGATCTATTTCATCGTTAGTTAGATTCCTGTCATTAGGAACCATTAAACAAGAGTTGCCATCATCAGAAGGTGGACATTCCTTCTGGTACTCTCTTTGAAGCCTTTCCCAATTGGTTTTTTTGAAATTCAACCGATGGTTCTCATGTTGAGCTGGAATGAGCAAGGCATCATCTCTTTGATGATTGATTTCCATCACGATTGCGTTATGGTCGCTATCGTAAGGAAGCACCTGCAGTTTCCGTTGAGGATTATTAAAGTTGAATTTAAGTCTTGCGTCAGCAATGCAAAGATCCAAATATGAATTTGTCCTAGGGTATGTTGGGAACTCCGACCCATAAAGTTTGCACTTGTCTTCAATCTGGTTCTCTGTTATCCACGATTTTAGGAGTACTCCTCTTGGATTATTGGTGGCGTTCAGCCATAAAGTGTGCCGGGCATTAAGATCTCCAGCAAAAACATAATAATTATGCAGCCTGTTCAATTCGAGTATTTGAAACAAGGAATCGAGTTCCTCCTTGAACTTGAGCACGTTTCCACTAGCTGCATAGGCAGAGATAACAAAGAGGTTATCCCCGGCTTGCAGTGAGATTTTGATAACGGACACTTCAAGACATTCAAAGCTTTTGAATTCGACTTTATCAATAGTTTGGAAACAATAGGGTCTCCTAACCAATATCCCTGTGCCACCTCCCCCATCACCTGTTACCCTATCGTTTCTTACGAATTCAAAATCCTCGAATGTCATGGAGTACCATGAATTGAGGTGGGTTTCAGTGAGAAGCAGGATGTCAGGCTTTTGCTTGACAAGGAAATCTAGCAGATAGTCACGTCGATGTATAGCAACAATCGAGTGGACGTTGATCGAAATGAGACGAAGTCCATCCACGGGAATGTGGCTGATTAACAAATTATTTCGAGACATTTAAATTAAAACGCTGAAAAATTAGATTAATCCTCGCGTCCTGCCTGTCCATTCTGTCAGACAATGAATCAAGCTGTTGAGTAGTTTTTATAAGCAGCTCACTATTGCTACTTACACTATCAAAACTAGGCTCTACTGGTCCTCTCGAGGTGAGTGCAAATGATACCCCGGGCTTGACGGGATTTGGAGCTATACTGTGGCGTTTTACTTGATTTTGCTGCGGTATAATTTTATTTTTTGCATCTTGATATCGGGGGCATCCTCGATATGATGCTGGATGACCAAATGTGCGGCAATCAACGCAATATAATTTTTCTTTGGGCTCCGTCTGAGCCAGTTTGCACTCAGCAGGAGCATGCACTTCTTTGCACTTCACACATCGGTAGTGCATGGCGCAATTGGCGGCCGAATGGCCAAATCGTTGACACCGGTAGCACTGGTTGACCTCTTGTTTCTGTAATCGCTCCCACCTCACAACTCTATAATTCAAGTACCTTATCTGTTGAAGGGTACTTGGGCTGCTAGTATTTGTGATTTGTACCAAATAAAAAGGTAACTCTTTATTCTCAATGGCTGATCTTCTTGTTACGAAATTTTTCACCGAAACGAACTCTACATTTGGTGCAGTTTTCTTCAGCATTGCAAGAAGATCAACGACATTTTCTCCACAATCCAGGCCCTGCAACAGAAAGGTCTGATTTTTTTTTCGCTTTTTGGGGTGTATGTGAAGTGGGGAACCTCTACAGACTTTAACGCGTCTTTAGTTGCTTGAAAATCAACTAGTGATTGTGTTTTGATGGTGATTTTTTCTGCGTTTACTCTCTTGATCTCGAAATTTTCAATTTTTAGCTCGGCCGCCAACAGCTGATCCATGTCGCTACCACGTTGTCCAAAAACGTTTATTGGTGGGACTTTGTCCTTCTTTTTACTAACATTAATTTGGCCCTGAGAGCCAGCAGAACCACTAGTTGGTTTTTTTCCAAGATTTTTTTGTTGTAAATTTTTTATGAAATTTATATTATTATTATTATTTGATCGTATACCTTCTGATGTGGATGGCTCCGTTTCGTTTCTTAAGTTCGTCTGTGAGGTCTCTGCTTCCAATTCCATGGATTCGCCTAGGTCCTTAAGGGCCGCATAATAGTTTCGGCTTTCGTTTATGCCATCTGCACTTAGAATGTCTTCGGTTTTATCAAAGCTTTTCTTCAAAATATTTACTTTCTTTTTTGTCTCCTCTTGCTCCTTCTCTTTTCTTTCTAACGTACTTATTAATCCTTTCATTGTTTCTTCCATTGAATATATTCTCTGCTTAAGTTCATCATTTTCACGTCTGATTTGTTCTATCTCAGCGCTGGGCTCCATTATTTGCAGCTTTCGTTGCGATTCGTCGGATTTTGCGCTGATGATTCGCCTTTCTAAAGTTTTATCTATCGCCAATTTAACACCGTCACCCTCCCCGGGGCCCCCCAACGGAGGGAAGCCGTCGGGCTCCTCCATACAGCAGTCCCGAGTTGTCTTTGGTTTGTTGCCTTTTCTTGATTTATTGGTATGGTTGGTCGATGCCTTGACGATTAATTCTTCCCCAATAAAATCAAAACTTGATTTTGACTGACTCGTACAAAATTAATTCAATTATTTGAAACTGACTTCCCAAATTAATGACAGGAGCGGTTAAAAACACGTCTACACGCAACGAGTGCTAGACTTTGACTTTTTTATTCCACCACCCCCGACCCCAATAAGAATTCTTCAGTGTGCAGATGACATCATCATTTTTGCATCATCTCGCCACTTAAAGCTGATCAAAACCCACCTAAATAATGATCCCGACCAGTTAGATGTTTATCTTTCAAAGTGGAAACTAAATGGTCAACCCAGCTAAATGCGAAGCAATTTTCATCAAAGGCCACACTCACTTTAAAAAATTATTCCTTGATGAAGTGCGCAATTTAAGCTTGCAAATCAAGGGCATCAATATCCCTTAGAAACTCGAGGTCAACTATCCGGGGGTTGTAATTAACTCCCGTCTTTCTCCTCTCCCCTAAATAAAAAAGAACCTTTGTAGGACCACCACGGCTTTCCACTCACTACTGCCGCTCATCCACTATAAAACCACCTATCCCATCAACACCAGAATCCTCTGCTACACCTCACTAATCCACCCCGTCCCATCCTATGGCTTTGTCTTCTGGTGCGACCTCTCATCAGCCCAAATGGAAAAGCTACACACCAAAGAACGATAGATCCTTCGTCATTACACGAAAATTTGGAAGAACCCTGTGACAGGCCGAATGGTCCGTCACCAAAAAGTCTATGACAAAGCCCAAATCCCTTGAATAGACTACTTTCTCACCCGAATAGCCCTCAAGTTCCTCCATAAAGCTGAATCCCTCTCCAATCCCTTATTTATTTAATCCCTCAGTACTGACCCCGACCTCCTAGATGCAATACGCTTCCCAAGACACTTCCCCAGTACCTTTCGTTCTCAACGACCGCAGTCTCATCTTCGATGCTGAAGGTAGAATCACACTCTTCAACAAATCCCGTCTTGGGGAACTGAAATTCTCTGAGTCACAGTTTGTGCCCTCGTGCAAAAGCCCCGATGACCGACGCTTTCATCACCCCTTTTAGGACTATGTACTATCCCCTCAACCCCCCAACCCTGCATTCTGGCTCTCTGCCATCCTTGCCTATTCTCCTGCATGATTTCACCCTGGTGTTATTTAATTTAACGTGTTCGTCCGTTTTCGTTTCTCTTTTGTTTTCATTTCAGCATCAATGGGTCGGAGGCACCTTCCGCTGCCACCGAAATTAGATTAGTAAGACTCTAGCTTAAGACAAATGATGTATAATGTAACTAGATTAAGAAAAACCATAGATAAGGAAATTGTCCGCTAGGTTAAGCATAAATTAGAGCTAAGTTTCAAATGTAATTATTATAAATTTGGAATAAATGAAATGAAAAAAAAAAAACATTTCAACGGTAGAGATATTGCTTCTTTAATCGTTTGGTATCCCAACCTCAATTCTTCAGCATGTTCCAAAACTATTCAACAATATTTTCAACAAACCATAGTTGCGCTCTTAAAGTTCCCTGAGCAATTTACATTTTAAATTCATATCAGAATATTTATCGAAATTCCAACTGATCCTTATATCTACATCTGCATTCTAGCCTCAGTGCGCGCTCCTTTTCAATTACAATCAAACCATAAGACGACTATGGCTCTCCTTCAACTTCTTTTGCATCCTCCACAACAATCATATACGAGTACAAAAGACTTCCTAGCGTGATAACAGCATTGTTTACGTCTGTATGAATATTTATGGGTGTTTTGTATAATCCCTACATACGATTACGAACGAATTGATAGGCACACATTGCAATAATGGTAAGTTGGCTTAAAGACTGCTGTAATCAGAAATGAGATACAATTTCATATTCAAAAGATATGAAATGCCGCTACTGCTGCTGCTGCTGAGGCTTCTGCTATATTGGACCACTGTATGCTACTGTAGGTAAGCATGTACGTAGAAAGAATTTTAGCGCGAAGATAGAACCATTCATGCATAGTTGGTTAAACTAGAAGAGTGCTCGTATTAGGCCCAGAAGATATTTTGAAAGTAATAATAGAGGAAGTGGCTGCTTTCTGTTTTGGTAGCACCGCTAAAACGTTCCAGCTCTTTGCAGCAAATTGGTTTGTAATCTTGGTCTCAGCCCCATTATACAAGGCTCGACTTAGTAAATGCAAATATCAGAGTAAACCTAAAATATCCTTCTACACCACTCTTCAGCTGCAAACCGTGTGTGGTAGTAACTCGTACTCATATAGTCGAATTTAAAACTTTTTATGCCTCTGCGGACGGGGAGGGGAAAAACAGATCATGACTAAATAATTATTGACTAGAAGGCATTTTTGCTCAGAGATGTTGTCATATCACCAAAGAGGATTACAGGCTTCCGTGTGAGTAACAGCATAACATAATTGCATGGCTAAATGTCGCCGGGTAATGAGTGGTTTTCGCTGATGAAGAATGATAAAAGTACAAATAAGTGGCAATCATAAGGTTGAGTAGGTTGGATCGCGAGTACAAGAGAAGGCGAGTATGATATTATCAGGACGTTAAGGAAGCTGTTCAGTGGAAAAGGTGGTGGTTGTATTTTCCGGGAAATGATAGTCATAAATTGTATTAAGTTGCACATGTCACAGTTAGATTGAACTTTTGCACTGATTGTTGGTGAGAAATGTATTATTAAGGCGCTGAAAATGCAATCAAATTCTGGTTAAATATATTTTGTTTGTGGCCATTTTCTAGCTCTGTAATAAACTAATTACAAGAATTAAATTTATACTAAACCGTAACAATACAAAGCAATGCAGGTGTGGCTTAGAATAATTATTCTGAAATTTTCCGACCTATTGTGTGAAATATAGTTTGAGAAGTATACTGCGTTTGACAGAGATAATTGAAATATTCGGAGTTCTGGATGGTATCCGGAAAATAATGATGAAACTTTATGAGAATAATATTGAAGAGCAATTTAGCATTTTCTAGGGAGTGAAGGCTATTTTTGCCTTGAGTATTGGGCTCCCAAGTACATGGCATCCGAACAAACCATCAAACACGTCCCCTGTCAACCTGAGAACATATTCTGGGATGTTTTGATATATTATTTGGAGCCTTGTTTTGCTAGGTCGGCGCCGTGAGTTTCCATTGACTTGAAAGGATCCCTTCTGTAACGGGAGGAGAAACAGGAAGAAGGACTGCTAGAAAAGTGGTCTTCTAACCTTAATGGCTGCTAGTAGCGCTTTTTCTCTTTTAAGAATGCCCTAACTAACTGTGTTACTTGGTTTCATTTGCCAGTTAATCGCAACATCTCTCCAATTGGACTATTCAAAGGAAGCTCTTCTGTTTTCCTATAGAGATTTCGCGCAGCTTTTCTCATCTTTTTCGTGAAAAATGGGTGCCAAGTATCGTTTTTATTTTCCTGCATAAAACTTGCTGTAAGATGGCCGTGGGTTATCAATCTTTTGCAAGTAAGACCGGAAACATTCACACCCACTTAAGAGCTGGGTCAGCTAGAAGTCAGTCTTACCATGTCTTTGATTGAGCCACGGCCTCATATCAGGGATGAGGCACATTTTTCGTTTCCTTTCCACTCATTCAGCGAGCGGTGTTCCTCTTCCTTAGCGGAGTAATTAGCTATCTGGGTGCTCTCTGACAAGAAATGCTATGGCTGTTATTCCTAGAATCACCAGCATCATCAAATCAGGGACTGTTGGATATGCAAATGCAACCCTCACTGCTTCTTTTCTTGGTTTCTGTGCCATTAAAATTCGCCTTTTTAATGAGTTAGCTCCCTTACGTGTGCCATAAGTCGATTCAGAGTTAATACAACTGATCCAGCCTATTCATATTTACTTTGAGAAACTTTTCTTTGACCCGACGAGTAAGCTTTGGTATCTTTTTTTGTGGTAGCGAGGTGAATACCCATTTACGCACAAAGCGTGGTACTCCCATGCTCGCAAGAAGGCAACTAGACTACCCACTAAACACCTCCCCTGTCAACCTGAGAATCAAGCCTGGAACCGTTTGACACATTACCTTGGGCCAGGTCTCATTTTGTTACGCCATGAGGCGCCTTCAAGCTGGGGAATCCCTCTTGTAGCCGGAGGGGAGGGATCCCAGTGCCGGAAAAGCGATCTTCCAGCCAAAACACCCCCAGCTGCTGTGAATCCCTTTTACTTTTTAGGACTGCCCGAACATGCTGTGCCACCTGGTTCCATTTCTCAACCGAACCGAGCAGCATCGCGACTATATTATCCGGAGTGAGCTCTCCCGTCGCGCTGTAGAGGTCTCTCCGCAGCCTGTCCCATTTTACGCACGCAAAAAATGTGTGGCAGGCATTGTCTTCCTCCCTTGGGTAAAACCGACAAGGAAGGTACCGTGACTTACCAATCTTGTGCAAGTAAGACTGAAAACACCTATGTCCGCTAAAAAGCTGGGTCAGATAGAATTTGGTCTCACCATGCCTCTGATAAAGCCGCGGTTTCACATCCGGGAAGAGGCGCACACTCTACCTTCCCTTCGTACAATTCAGCCAAGACTGCTGCCAGTCGTTGAGTGAGCGCTGTCTCTCTTCACGTACAACTATCTCCCTCGCATCTTCATTTTAGCACAGATAAATAGAGTGGCACTCTCTAGAAAGAAGGCCGACAGGTATCATGCTTGCAATGACTTTCACCGCCGAATCAGAGACTGTTGGTTACGAAGATGCTCCCCTTCTCTGTACATGTGCCAGGCGTTTTCGGTAAACCGTCTTACTGAGAGCGTCACCCCATACCTCTGCTCCGTACAGTAGCACTGACTCTATAGCACTCATCAAGAGGCGTCTTCTTGATAAGCTGGGTCCCCCTACGTTGGCCGTAAGTCGACACAGAGCCAATACTCCCGAAGCAGCCTTCTCAGCCGTTGCCCTGATTTGTTCAGAGAAATTCATCTTCGAGTCGATCAGTAGGCCCAGGCACTTCACCGCTGCTTTCGATTGGATTTGTATGTCTCCAATACTGATCATCCTTACTTTAGTGATTCTCTTTTTTATCAAGATGACTCCTTCGGTTTTCTCCGGTGCTAAACTGAACCCGCGAGCAGTCATCCAGTCTCTGACTTAGTGCATTAGTATTCCTAGCCTAAGTTGCGCTTGTTCAACGGTGCGCCCAGCGACCAAAGCTGCAACATCGTCCGCATAGCCGATCAAGCGTGACTCAGCTGGAATCTTCAGTCTCAGTAGCCCGTTGTAAGACATATTCCACAGGTCTGGACCAAGGACAGATCCTTGGGCAACACCCGATGTAACCTCCATCTTTTCTTGGCCCTGTGTCGTATCTTAGAGCAGGCTTCGGTCCTTTGGGCAGTCCCTCAAAAGCCGCATTACATATTCTGGAACTTGAAAAGGAATTTCCAGCGTTTCCAGAATATCCACCCATCCAGCGGACTTGCAGGCATTCCTGATGTCGAGTGTCACCAACAGGACGATCCGTCGCTTGGTTCAACTATGTGCCTCTGCCTTTTGGACCGCGTTCACCACCTCTGCAATCGCATCAATGGTAGGACGTCCTGCTCTAAAGCCGTACTGCCGAGGAGATAGGTCCCCAGCAGCACGAATCGCGTCAGTGAGTCTTCCCTTGATGAGTTTCTCTAGCACTTTCCCAGCCGTGTCTAGCATGCATAACGGGCGGTATGCAGAAGGCAATTCGGAATTTCCCTTCCCCTTGCGGGTCAGCATGAGCCTTGCCAGCTTCCATCGTACAGGCAAAACTCCATCCCGTAGGCAAGCGTTGAATGTGCAGAGGAACAAGTTAGGACAATGGTGACAGACAAGCTGCAACACCCTAGCTGTCACACCATCTGGGCCTGGTGCCTAACTTGCTTTCAAAGAGAGGACTGCCTCCTCCAGTTCCAGCTGTGTGAAGAGTGGCCATTTTACTGCTATTTCACCATAGATAGCGTCCACACGGAGGAGTGGGCGACAAAGAGTCCCCACACTATCTAGTCCATCTTTTCCACATCGTGTATGCAAGGCTTCCGTAGGGCACCAAGTTTCCGCATAACTAGCTTGTAGCCAAGGCCCCACGGATCCTTGTTCGCATTGTCCACTAGATCTTGCCAGCAGCGAACCTTGCTACTTTTGATCAGTCTGCGAAGGCATTTCTTGGCCGACTTACATGCTGCCACCCGATTGCATGCCTCGTCACGGTTCCATCACGTCGAAGCTTGTGACACTCCCTTCCCTTTTTAGTGATTTCAGTTGACCACCAGTACACTGCGGGCTTACCGTGCTGGGGTCTTCAACGGGGCATACAAGCACAGCAAGCAGTCAGAATGATGCTCATAGTAGAGTTCACCACATCTTGAGCTACCAATTCTTTGGTCCCCTCCGAAGCTCCCTGCAGCGGCTCAACTGTTGTGAGCATCTCGACGTACCTCTCGACGCCCATCCTTCCGATGTTCCATCCAGTTGGAGGAAGCCGAGAGCACAAACGTCGGGAGATAGCATCACTGATCCTAAGCAAAATGCAATGATGATCACTGGCTGAGCAGTCCTCTAATACTTTCCAATTGTGTATCCTCCTTACTAAGGACTCCAAGGCGAATGCCACGTCCGGTATGGTTCCCTCACAGCCAATACGGCGAAAATTTGGCGTATTTCCGGTATTTAGCAAGACGAGCGCCGTTCTAGCCACCATTTCCAGGATTCGTTTTCCCCGCGGATCTGTTTGACGCATGCCCCATTCGATTGCTTTCGCGTTGAAGTCTCCCCCAACGAGCACGTTGCGCTCTGCGTTCGAAACAGCACCCTCCAGAGCATTAAGCTTGGCTTGGAAAGATGATATTGATTCGTTTGGCGTTAGGTACACACTAAAGAAGGTGGCCCCTCTGCACTGAACCCACACAAAACCATCCCCCCTCCACAGCTCTCTGCTTGAAAGTCACTGCTCTGAACCCAGATGGTGGCAGTACCAGTTTCGTCAGGATACCATAATGCAGAACTTTGTCATGATGTTCCTCACTCAGCAGCAAAAAGTCGGCTTTCATGTCCCTCGCAAACTACTCAAGCAGATTTTGGCCGGTCGAACTGCGGTGTATGTTTAGCTGCAGGATGTGGGCCATCAAAGTTCTGATTTTGCCTTGGCTAGGGCTTTCTGAAAAACCCGGCATTTTCCTGATCCCAAGACGTGTCCAAAATCAGGTCTGGGATCAGCACCCATGTAAAGAATACAGTGTGCCTCCTTCGTACACTCTTTTCCTGTATGTCGCATATCACCATATTTGTCCCATTTCACCACATTTGTCCCATTTCACCACATTTGTCCCATTTCACCACATTTGTAGCATGTGTGGTGTAACCATAGCCAAGGCATTTGAAACTTTGAAAAGACATTGCTCGTCGCTCTATTCTACAGACAACCTGCCCTATTCGTGCTTTGCCCTTGTTCAGGAATTGTTCGGCGTCCTTTTCGGTCAAGTCAACTATGGCCATACGTTGCCCCCTATTGTTTTCTGGTGTCATTCTCGCTTTGATCCTGCCCACGCTAGGGAACTCCCTTATGATGGCCTCTCCTACCTCGGCCAGATCTGTGACGCAGTCAATGTCTCTTATTTCGATCGTTGCCATCGGTTCAAGTGAGGCTATAGTTGCGCTTTTAGCGAGGACATGCTTTACTGCGTCGCAGTATGCTTCCTTATTGGCGGCCGCTTTTCCTTTGAATAATTTTTTTGCTCCACTCGCACGCCGTAGGAATCTCAGTCTGGACCAGAGTGTCTGCTAATCTCCGTTTTTGGTCCATCTTCTCTGTCATTGTATTGTTGCGAGCGAACAAATACCACCTATATACTCACATACAAGCAAGCACATCCGCCCATTGTTATCAAAGCATATACTTGTCTTCCAACGGGCATACACTGAATCAATTCGCAATTCACTTCATACGTACATAGCAATTCACTTCATACGTACATGGTAAGCTTCATTACGATCAAGCACATAAACCTTGGGGTTTGCTTCCAGCAAAATGAAGCCGAAGAGAGAGAGAGGGCCAAAAGATGAAACAAAAGCTCTCCCTCGCTCAACTTCCCCAATTTTTTCGTAAAAGTCTACAAACGAGATAGAGACTAAGAGCTTCCGTGGAATGAGAATCCATATGTTGCATATTCGGCAAATTTCGGCGAAATATTAAACAAAAGCTCGTTTCGCGATCATTTATAAACAGTTTATGGAGTACATTCAGTCAGTCTGTATTCAAGGCAATTACCAGCTAAGGGATCATGCTGCTACCCAGTCTTTAGACGTACGTTTAAGTATTCGCGGTTTGAGTTCCAGACGGAAGTGCTGTTCGGTGATCAACAAAATGGTTAGGGGTGAGCTGTTGGCTTGCGCCGTAATCCTCAACCGGCCTTTTGGCGTTTCGCGCCGTGCGGCTACCCCAAACCATTAATACGCCCAGTTGTTTCCCTCTTCAGGCTGGCTGATAGTTAGAGTTTTAAATTAATTAAATAAGTGAAAACGTTATGAATCAATTTGGTCTTAAATTATAAATGTTTAAAGGAAAAGAGGACAGTGAAATAAAGTTAAACCCTTTAAAATAAACTCTCGTCTTTTGTTTATTTGGTTTAAATGGACAGAGTAGCAGGTAAGTGGTGTTTCAGTGAGTTCTCTCTCTCCCTGGGAGCCTTGAGGTTGTATATAAGATACGCATCAAATGAGCTCCCAGTTCATACCAGTATACATAGGGTATACTGGTTTGCAACAGTATTAGTTGTCGTTTTTGTCATCGTTTGTACCGCTCTCGATGTACTGTTAACGTCGTGGCTGTAACCGCTGGTTGCGTCGTCGTCGCCTTTTTGGTCGCATTATTATCTTTGCAGACAGAGCAGGGAGGCCTTGCGAGCGTTGGCACAAGCCCTTATGGGGACAAGTGCTCAGAGCCAGACAAGCGCTAATCGGGAGTCCATCTCAACCAAACCTACACCACCAACCCAATGGTGCGAATTTCGACCGTACTCCGAAGCAAGTCAAGGTTTAACCGGGACTGAGACGGTATGAGAGTTGAATTGGAGCCGTTCACACACGAGTGTCACCTCGGCACTACTGTGCAATGCAACTAGGTCCAAACCATCATATCCGCCAGCCCAAAGCATCAATTCCAGTTCGTTGTCCAAAGCATAGTGCAGATCCAATCAGGTTCATTATCTGTCATCCCAGGAGGGAACCTCACGGCGCCCCAATATCCTCGGGTCCGTGGGGGCGGTGCTCCCCAAAGAATGCTTGCCTCCAAGAGTGCTCTTGTCGACCGGCATCCCCCCTGCGGGAGTTCCCTCGGGTGCGTGGGGGCGGAACTCTCCAAAGAATGCTAGCCTCCAACAGTATCTCTGTCGACCAGCATTCCCCCTGCATTAAATTATAAAGGATTAAGGATGCAAAAGGTGTAATAAAACGATTACAAAGGCTTGATCACTATTCAAAAAAAGAACGCTGATAGATGAGAAGAATACCATAACATTAGGGTGTAAAGGAATGATAAAATGTGTGAAATTCCTTTGGTTGAACATTGAAAAAAGGTATACTAAGAACTGTTTTGGAATGAATTGTAAAAATATAATTTATTAGTAAATATTAATGCTGGTATTTTCCAAAGACTAAAAATGTTTTCAGCAATAAGATTTTATGACTGATTCTAACTGTAGGCGTTTTATACAGGGTTACCCATTTCGTGGTTGGGAAAGTATGACCCTGCCGTTTGACATCTGTCAAAATTAAATGTCATCTAAAGCCTGGTTTTTTTGTAGCTGAAAGTTTGCATTTAGAAATCGGATCGTTTCACAGTCGAAGAACGCGTTAAAATTATTAAATTTTATAATGAAAATGATGATTCTGCTGAATCAACATTTAGGGCTTTACGAGCCGATTACGGTCGACATAATCGACCTACACAGCAAACAATTTCAAACACAGTGAGAAAATTTGAAGAAGCTGGATCGGTTATTGATATTGCAAGGCGTGTGCATCATCGCAACATTCGTTCTGCTGAAAATATCGCTGTCGTTGCTCAAAGTGTGGAGAAAGACCCGAATTTGTCGATTCCTCGACGTGCTCAACATTTGGGCTTGTCTTACGGCTCATTGTGGCGGATTTTGTATTTGGATTTGCATCTCCATCCGTACAAAATCCAACTCACTCAAAAATTTAAGCGTCAAGACCATACACAACGCAGAACGTATGCGAATTGGGTGATTGAATAACAAGCAATTGATAACGATTTTTCGAACAAAATTTTCTTCAGTGATGAGGCCCATTTTTCGCTCAGTGGTTACGTAAATAAACAGAATTGCCGCGTATGGGGCTCTCAAAATCCTTAAGTGATCGCACAAAGGCCTTTGCATCCGGAAAAAGTGACAGTTTGGTGTGCATTATGGTGTGGTGGTGTTATTGGCCCATATTTTTCTGAAAACGATCAAGGAAGAGCCATTACAGTCAATTTTGACCGCTATGGACGGATGTTAACCGATTATTTTTGGAGAGAAATTGAAGATTATGATTTGGAAAGCATGTGGTTTCAACAGGACGGAGCCACAAGCCACACAACACAGGCCAATCGAGCACTTTTGCAAGAGGAATTTCCAGGACGCGTAATTTCGATATTGAGGGATGTCAATTGGCCCGCAAGATCCTGCGACCTAACAACTTTGGATTTCTTTTTATGGGGCTATGCAAAAGATCGTGTTTACGCGAGCAATTCTCAAAATCTTGAACAATTGAAAGCCAATATTCGTGAAGTTGTGGCCGAGATATTGCCGGAAATGTGCCGAAAAGTCATTGAAAATTACCTCAAAAGGATTGAGGCCTGTAAGAGGTCCCGTGGAGGACATTTGAATGATGTTGTATTTCACGTATAATGGCAAGGTTCAATCTTTGTATTGAATAAAAAGTTTTGTTTCTATCTGAATATTTTATGTGTTTTCTTTAGCTTTACTTTCCCAAGCCTAAAATGGATAACCCTATACTGTCTGCTAGTCTGGTGGCGTTTTATGCAAATCATCATACACACGGAAATAATTGCTTTTGCCGATGGTTGAGAGTCTACTACACTACCACCGGAGCTTCTTTTTATTGATGTCCCATTGATCCATTTAGTAACTTCAACTGTGCACCTTTTCTGAATGAGAATTCAAATGAAATTTTTTAGTAGGGAATCGAGAATGAATGTTAGTATAACAAATAAAATTTTGTTACTGCGAGATAATGAATAAAATCAGTTAGTGAAGGAATTAGCTTTTGTTAGTGAAAAGATATCGAATGAAATTTTGATAATGGGAAGTAATAAATGAAATGTTGTTAGCGGGAAAGATAAGATTATTATTATTTTTTTTTGTAGATAAAAATATAGTAACAAGGTAGAATTAATATAACAGGGAAATAAAAATTAAAGGTAAATGGTTAAATGTTAAAAAGAAAATATATAAATACAAAGACAAGGGAACGGACGCAATTTGAAGTTGCGAATGGGAGAAGGTCGGTACGGCCGGGATTCGCAACAGTTTCTTAGGCTGGCTTGAAGTCTACCAGTGATTTTGTTTTAATGCTTTATTTCTCTGCGTTTGCTATTTTGATTTCAAAATTACTTAATTTATTTTCGGCTGCGAATAGCCGAGCCATATCTTTTATAAAACCCTTCTGATGGAAGTATGTTTCTGTCTAATTAAGTTTTTTTATTTCTTTCTCATGTTTCATTTTCCTCTCTTCTCTGTAGGACTTGTTGAATTATTTGCATCTCCGAAAAGTTTTCGCCAAATTATTACTTAATTCCACAAAAAGGATTCAAAACAAAAACCCCCCTTTTGAATTGAATTTTAAATTAAAATCATGTCCGACTGCATGTTTATGACAGATGATTTTTCCCAATAGTACAACCAACAATAGTAATGGAAAGTTCAACAAGGTATAGGCTAGACAGGAGAATAAAACAACAAAAAAAAAACAAAAACAAAAGGTGAATATTGGGATAAAAAAATTGAAACCACCAATTGATGAACTTAATACTATCGACCTTTTGCAACAGGATTCATTGTATCTGCAAACTCCTAGTGGAAATTTCAATTAAATCATATTTCATAGGCTTACACTGTCCTGCTATAGGATTAGTATGAAAATCAAATTAAATTTGTTTATTGCCGTTGTAAAGGACATTTGGTCTCGAGTGGTGCGAAATTACAGATTACTTTTTTTCGGATGAGTTCCGTGCGATTACAATGGGGGCTACTAGATTGTAAGTGAAAATGAAATAAAGGATGATTCTCTGAACTCATGTATGAATTGTGCACTTGTCAGGACTATTGATGTTAAAATTGGTATGGTATCGGGTAGAGGTGAAAAAGTGAAGATAATTGTCTGGTTTGGATGGAAGCAGTGAAATGTCGATAAAGTTAAGTTAAGTGAGCAATCCATTGTTTGAGCTGTTAGTTCAGACTGAATAACTTTTCGTGTGTGGGAATTGCTGCCTTACAATGGAAAGCTCATTCATTCAAACTCATTCCAAAATCCTTTAATCAACGTGGAACGAGGAAAGTCATTTTTTCATTGAAATTGGATCCAATGTAGTTACGAGTAATTGCCAATCAGTCCCCACCATTGTTACAACTCAATCTCAGCTCAATAATTATACAAACATTCCATTTTAATTTGAAGATATAAATGAACATTTCAGGTTCACAATTAATTGAACAGCAGCATACACACCAATGCGATACACCCTACCAAAATTATGTTCCAACTCTCAACTCCTGCTGAGCTTCATAATTCAAAAAACACATTAAACTTTACCTTACCAACGTCATCATCATCACGAACAATTAATCAGTTGGGTTGGCCTCCAATCTTTTTGCGTGGAGTTGTTAAAAGATTATCTCCACGATTTAATGAGCTCTGAATTCAATTTCTCCAATTACTCTCACCCAACTCCCTTCCGGTGAATTTCTCCAGCTATAACGATTCATTACCATTAGCTATACTGAGATTTAATTTGTTCATGCAGAGAATAGACTGTAAGTTATTTGAGGTAAATTCAATTTAATAATTTTAATCCTGATTGTATTTTCTCTTCTAATGTATAAAACTCATATTTACGTTTCAATATTTATTGCAAATATGAGATCAGATAATATGAACGTAGAAAGACTTTTCCTCTATGAAATTATGTTCCCGTAATTTCAAAGTTGAAGTCACGATCGTCTACTGTTTAATTTAGAGCAAACAAATAACTATCATCTGAAAACTCATTCCTTCTTTAATTAAAATTTAATTGATTTAATACTTAGTATTTATAATTATTTGTATGAAGTAGTGAAGAGTAAATTATCGTTGTAGCATACACGTAAAACGTTGCAACGCATAATTGCAGTAATGAAATCTGAACTGGATTTTAAAGTGACTTGAAAGGTTATTCATGATGAAAATGATTATGACACGTTTGTAAATAAAAATTTATTAAAATGTATCTACAACAAGTGATCCATATGCAATAATATTAATTTCTATAATTGATGGATCGTAGTAGTCTTTTAAATCGCTCCTGTCAAAAGTTTTCAAAAATTAAATTAATTTTTTAAAAACGTTAGTCCGAAGTTAATTTTTATCGGAAAAAATCTTATATTGTCGAAGTAATCGACTCAGGAGATTTCTATCGAATATTTTTACTTCGATTGGTAACGAAAAACAAATTACCAAAGAAAACTTCGCCGCTGGTATGGAGGAGCCCGACGGCTTCCCACCGTTGGGGCAACCTGGGGAAACGACGAATACGAAACTGGCGATAATCTCCAAAAGAAAACATAACGAAGAAAATTCCGCAGATGGAGGATGCAAGCTGCAAATAATAGCGGACAATCAACAAATGGCCAAATTGCAGAAAGAAAATGATGAACTAAGGCAAGAGATACAGTCTCTCAAGGATCTCTTCAAGAAAGGGATGAAGCCTCAAAAGACGCAGCCACAAAATCAATGGCAACAGGTGACAAAGCCGAAGAAAAGTACAAATCAAGCAATTCCAGAAAAAGTTCTTAGTGCTGGTGGCACCAACTATTTTGCAGCGCTGGAGGGATTAACCGAAGATATGGAAACTGAAGAAAACATCGGAGGAAATTTTAATCAAGATAATGACGTTTATTTTATTCAATATTTAAAGAACACAAATAAGGAGAAAAAACCAGCCCACAGTTCTGCTGGTTCCTCTGAAAAAGCTTCCAACAAGACAGAAAAAGTTCCCCCAATCAACGTGTTCGGACAGACCGGGAAAGATATGGTTCGGCTATTGGCAGCCGAAAATAAACTGGCCAATTTCGAAATCAAAAGAGTTAATGCCGAAAAATTAACTATAAGGACGAAATCACTGGTTGATTTCAAGTCAGCCAAAGATGCGCTGATTTCTGGGGACGTTCCACACTTCACCTCTACCCCAAAAAGTGAAAAGAATCAGACCTTCTTGTTGAAGCGTTCGGACAGCGGAGAGGATACGGTCGATCTTCTTCAGGTGCTCAAGGAGGCTGCACCAGATATTGATTTTGCTTTAGTCAAAGCATTTGCGACAGGAGGGTCGACCATCGACAGGAAGAATTTATCACTTTACCTGGTACAAATTGCAAAGAAGAGCAGTCCAAGTGCCCTTCAACAAATAAGGTACTTGAATTTCAGAGTGGTGAGGTGAGAACGCCTCCAGAAAAGAGAAGTCAACTAGTGTTACCGGTGTCAAAGATTTGGGCATGCGGCTGCCAATTGTGCCATGCACTATCGTTGCGTTAAATGCAAAGACGTTCATGCTCCCGGTGAGTGCAAATTGGCTCAGACGGAGCCTAAAGAAAAATTATACTGCGTTAACTGCGGTATTTTTGGTCACCCAGCATCATATCGAGGATGCTCCCGATATTAAGATGCAAAAGTTAAATTTGCTCCAAAGCAAACACAAGTGCACCGTAATATCATACCTTCCAACTTCGTCAAGCCCGGGAATCATTTGCACTCGCCGCTAGAGGACCAGCAGAAAATGCTGGAAATAATGTAAATAATGTAAGTGGCAATAATGAGCTGCTTCTCAAAATTTACCGGCAAATTAATTCTTTATCGGACAGAATCGACAAACAAGATTCAAAAATTAACTTTGCTTATCAGCGTTTAGGTCTTTCAAATGCCTAATAATAACTTGTCATCCAGTCATATTCCCATGGATAGGCTTCGCCTCATATCGATCAACGTCAACTCTATCGTTGCCATACATCGACGTGATTATCTACTTGAATTTATTAAAAAGCAAAAGCCTGACATCATACTTCTCACTGAAGCCCACCTCAATTCATGGCATTCCATGGAATTCAAAGATTTTGCACTCGTAAGAAACGATAGGGTAATAGGTAATGGGGGAGGTGGCTTGGAATATTGGTTAGAAGTCCCTTTTCTTTCAAAAATATTGAAAAATTCGAATTCAAAAACTTTGAATTTCTTGAAGTGTCCGTCATCAAAATTTTACTGCCAGGTGGGGATAACCTCTTCGTTATCTCTGCCTATGCAACTGGTCAAAATGTCCTCAAGTTCAAGGAGGAACTCAATTCCTTGTTTGAAATACTTGAATTGAACAGGCTGCATAATTATTATATTTTTGCTGGTGACCTGAACGCCAAGCATACATCATGGCTAAACGCCACCAATAATCCAAGAGGTGTATTCCTGAAATCATGGATAACAGAGAACCAAATTGAATACAGGTGCAACCTATATGGGTCGGAGTTCCCAACATACCCTAGGACGAATTCATATTTGGACCTCTGCATTGCTGACGCAAGACTTGAATTCAGCTTTAATAGTCCTCAACAGAAACTTTAGGTGCTTCCTTACGATAGCGACCATAACGCAATCGTAATGGAAATCAATCATCACAGGGATGATTTCTTCCTCATTCCAGTTCAACATGAAAACTATCGGTTGAATTTCAAAAAACCAGACAGGGGAAAGTTTCAAAAGAAGTTTAATCGGGAGTACTAGAAGCAATGTCCTCCTTCTGATGATGGCAACGCTTGCTCGATGGTTCCTAATAACAGAAATCTAACTGACGATGAAATAGATGTCTATTTGTCGAAGTTAGAGATGCTGACGTTGGAAACGATTGAGAAAGTAGTTCCCAAGATTAAACATCGAAACAATATGGAAGGATATGAAACACCAACCATCGCAAGGTTTAAAAGATTGAAAAGCCTTCTTCTCACCCGTGTCAACAATATTTATCGACGATTTTTGGACTACAACCATCCCTCGTTGGCTTTGTTGAAATTACACCTGAAGAATGTCCGGAACTTAATCCGTTCATACTTCAGGAGTGAGGTCAGCAATCAATGGGCGGAAAAACTTAGGGGTATTAGCCCACAGGACCCTGATGGCGTTTTTGCGAAAGTGAATGGCTTATTCCGCAAGAAGTCTCGAGTGAAGGTATCGAATCTTGAAGTCGCTAGTGATGAGATAAATCTTCTCGATAGGGCTGGTATCGAATTGATTGTACGACTCCGGATAGAAATGGGAGCAGGATTATTTGTGAAGGATTGGATAAACTTGCCCTGATTGGAACACATTTTGAATTGGTTCATCTGCCAAACCCAGAGAGAAGGAATGAAATATTTTCAGAGGTTGTTGAAACACAAGTTTCCGACTTCAAATCAAGCCTGAACGACCAATCAATTCTTCATTTCGATGAAACATTAACATCTGATCTCATAACGCCTTGAATTTTATTGATTATTTTGTCAGCTATGAAGACTTGTGTTTCATATTTCACAGAATAAACAACAAAAACTCATGTGATACTGACGGTATTCCAAATATAGTTCTCCGACATTTGCCTGAGGTTGCTATTAGGAATTATTGCATATTGTTCAACAACATGTTGAACAATTCATATTTCCCAAATGAATGGAAAAAGGCTAAGGTATTTCCGATCTTGAAGAAAGGAAAAGAATCTTCATGCCCTAACAGCTATCGCGCAATCGGCTTGCTGCCTAACATCAGCAAGGTGTTTGAAGTGATACTCAACAGAGCATTAAACGCCCACGTTGAGAAATATGAGTTGATGCCGAATGCCAATTTGGTTTTCGTGCCAGGCATTCGACCATACATGCAATAACGAAAATAACCTCAGACATTTGTTGGAAACTAAGCAACAAAGAATGTGTTGGAGCATGTCTCATTGATATGGAGAAAGCCTTCGATACGGCGTGGTTAGATGGACTAGTTTTCAAACTTCTTCAGGACAGGTTCCCCAGACACCTTGTCGCCATGATGTGTAATATGTTATACGGGAAAGCATTTGTTGTAGCTGATGGAAATCTGGCAACAATGCGCAAATTCAAGGTCTTGAATGGTCTACAGCAGGGAACAGTTACTGCGCCCCTGCTTTTCTCAATATTCATTCGCAAGCTATTGAACAGCTTTGATTTTAATGTCTCGCCAACGCGATCATTGGTAGCGTTTGCTGATGATCTGATCATCTATACGGCAAACCGAAAAGCTACAATAGTTCAGAGCAATCTTCAAAAAATGTTTAATGATGTGCAGCTCTACACCGACAATTGGCGAATGAAAATCAATGCGCAGAAGTGCGAAACAATCTTGTTTCGGACAACGCTGCAGGGGGCCAGTCAAGACCTGAAACGTAATTGGAAGGATTTCCACATTATGGCTGGTGAGGGTAGTTCAGAACGGGTTCCACATAAATCCTGTGTTCGATACCTCGGTCTTCATCTCGATCAGTATCTGTACTATACTGAACATGTCAAAATCATGCTCAATAAGGCACTTAAAGTAGTCATGGCCCTTCGGCGACTCTTTCATTCCAGATACATTGATCAAAAAGTCAAAGTTATTTATTACAAGACCCTGGTTAGGCCAGTTTTGACATACGGATGCCAGATCTGGTACAACCAGAGTGCTAGTACTATGGGAAAATTAAGAGTTTTCGAAAGGAAATGTCTTCGTGCATATACTGGTTTGTACAGAAAGCCTGAGATGGATTGGAAGCACTATATATCGAATAGAAAAATTTATCAAACCGCTCAAGTGACAAGAGTCGATATCTTCATATTGAAACTTCTTCGGAATCATATCGCAAGATCTGTAACTGTGAGTGAAAACCCTTGGATTTCACAGCCGTTCCACCCTACAGACGGGTATATTGTGACTTGCCTTACTACTGGCTTCGTTCCTCCAGAAGCATTCGTGTATTTGGACATGAATCGCTATGTTTTTAATTCTGACGGCGTCCCAGTCATATATCACATATATAGACGGGCCACCGATAAGAAGATAAAATATCCTCCAAATCTGAGTTCACGAGACCAACAATTCGAATGGAGATACTCATTTGCTAGATTCGTTGAGGCCGGTCGAGCTGAGATGGAGCAAACTAGGTATTGGTGGCTGAATGACAATGTCTAAATTATTCGTGTTTATTTTCTGTTTTTGTGCTTTTTCACGTTACTTAGTTTTTTAGATTCATCCCATTATTGCTACATCTAGTGTTGTTGTTTATTTGTATTATAAATTATGTATTGGTTTCAATATACGGTAACGTTATGTTTTTTTTTTTTTGGTTGAACTTATTTAGAATTAGTGTGTAACATATTAGGTATAGGATATAAGTTCATTGTTGTGTCAGTAATATAAGTAATTTTTGAATAATGCTGGTTGGTTTTTTCTCCTTTTTCCAATTGAATCAAAAAATATGTAATAATCTTAATTAATTTAAATTTGGTTGTGTATTTTTTTTCATTAAATGTGTTTAACTGATAACGTATAAATTTAGAGAGCCATTCGGGCCATTAAGTTTTTTATAGTTTTATTGTTTGGAATTTGGTTTATGTTCTTTTAAAAATTTATAACGGTTGGTATTAAATAAAGCGCTTTTGACTTTGACTTTAATTTCTACAGTTTTTTTTAACGATATTTCAACGAATATATTTGATCGAAAAGCTATTAAGTTTAGTATATCCCAATTTTTGTGGTTTCTTTTTATCTTTCTTGCGACAAAATCGTGTTGAATCCTTCAGTCCGAAGAAATCCCAGAGAAAAAGAACATCGTCGTCACTAGCTGAAACCAATTGCATACCGTTTGGACTCCAACCCAAAAAACTGATTGAATCCTCATGCGATTTCATGACATCTACAATTCGATCTAAGGATGCTAAAACGAGGACTTCATATTGCGGACGCTCAGAATTGTCTGAAACAAAAAAAAGTTCTTGTATTGTTTCAAATATTTATGAACTGTTTAAGTGTAAACATTTATCTTACATTTAATAGTACAGCTCACGAGTAATTCAGCTGAAATTTTGCTGAACAGCAGTGCCTCAATAACTACAAGGTCATCCTTGCGTAGATAGTAGGCTACGATTGTCTTGGATGGTACGTTGAAGATGTAAATTTCAGCAGTATAAGTTGAAGCTGTAAATATAAATAACTATGTATACTGTATGTTGTTCATAACTCAAAATTATGGGAATAGAGAAATTTTATTGGCTCGACGCTTTGACGAACCCAGCAAATGAAGAAAATCCCCATTGGCCCCATCAGCCAGCCAGGCAAATTTTTTGTAGGTACCCTTATTTTCGAAAAGCAAATAAAAATTTGATTGAACGCCACTTTGAAAGTGAAATACTGTTAAAAAAAAATCCTATTACTTAACTAGTTCCAACGTAAGCTATTTCAAATATTTTGGTGTAAATTCAATTGCTTATAAAACAACGAGTTTCGCTTACTTTCCGACCTTCGGGGGCCGGCATTTTGAAAATAATCTCTATGGGTTTTCGGTCCCTCATCGGACGGACAGAGGGTACCCTAACCCGATAGCCGGCGGGTATGTGGGAAATAAAATACCACTCGAGGACCAGAACCAACTAAGTTGAAGCGCTGACAACGCCCCACTTAGTATTTACTTGTCATGGAACCAGAACAATTGACTCGGATCGGATGAGATAAACGGCAACGACAATCGCAACGTATAAAAGACTTATTTTTTGAACTGGGAATGTTAGATCATTCAACGAACCAGGTCTATTGTAAAAACTTCTGAATGAAATTAAGAAATACAAAATCACCAACTTCGCAGTTCGAGAAACAAAATGGCACGGTGGACATATTTGCCTTGCGAACGCACACCACATTACCGACTTCAGGCCCATTTGTAGTTAATTTTTTTTTTTTTTCAAAATCCATGTAGGACATGGATGCCGATTGTATGAATAATAGGCCAATTGGAAAGTCCCCGGTCTGATACACAGATGGCGGTGCTAGTATTAAATCCATATTATTTTTAGTTAGTACCAACCTTCGAACGATACGTGTCAAAATTTGACAGCAGTTCGGCCATTAGTTTGTGAGGTATTGCGTTGTGAGTGTAGCTACTTTTGTTATTTGAAAAAAGATGGAAAAAAAATAATTTTGTGTGCTGATAAAATATTGCTTTTTGAAGGGGAAAAGTACAGTTGAAGCAAAATTTTGGCTTGATGAAGAGTTTCCGGGGTCTGCACCAGGAGAATCAACCATCATTGATTGGTATGCTAAGTTTAAACGAGGCGAAATGAGCACCGAAGACGGCGAACGCAGTAGACGCCCAAAAGAGGCTGTCACTGATGAAAAAATCAAAAAAGTTCACAAAATAATTTTGAATGACCGTAAAATAAAGTTAATCGAGATAGCAGACATTGTGAAGATATCATCTGAACGTGTACATCATATTATTCGCGAATATTTGTACATGAGAAAGCTATGTGCAAAATGGGCGCTGCGCGAGCTCACAATCAATCAGAAGCAACAACGTGTTAATGATTCTGAGCAGTGTTTGAAGCTGTTTAAGCGCAATAAACCTGAATTTTTGCATTGATATGTGACAATGGATGTAACATGGCTCCATCATTTGACTCCGGAGTCCAATTGACAGTCAGCTGAATGGATTGCACACGATATACCGAATCCAAAGCGAAGAAAAACACAACAGTCAGCTGGCAAGGTTATAGCATCAGTATTCTGGGATGCGCAAGGTATAATATTCATTGATTACCTCCAAAGTGGCCAGACCATCAACAAAAATTATTATATAGCATTATTGGATCGTTTAAAGGATGAAATTGTTAAAAAACGGCCCCGTTTGAAGAAGAAAAAAAGTGCTGTTTCATCAAGACAATGCACCGTGTAACAAACCAATGAAAACAATGGCAAAATTGCATGAAGTGTTCTTCGAATTGCATCTGCATCTACCGCATTTGCCTGATCTGGCCCCCAGCGACTTTTCCCTGTTCTCAGACCTCAAAAAAATGCTCGCTGGAAAGAAATTTGGCGCCAATGAAGAAGTAATCGCCGAAACTGAGGCCTATTTTGAAGCGAAAGACAAATCGTACTACAAAAATGGTATCAAAAAGTTGGAAGATCGCTATAATCGCTGTATCGCCCTCGAAGGAATTAAAATCGAATTTAGCCAAAAAAAATCGTTTTACTATAGTAGACCGGGGACTTTTCAATTGGCCTGTTAAGTGGCAGCGAGCTATAAACAAGACCGAGCTCAGCTGACTAGCTTCGCTTAACGACCGCGTACGCGTGTTTGTCGACTAGCTATTTGCGGGATCATGTGAGGCGGGTTCTTGTTGCAAAATATTTATCACGCGTACTCTACTCTACGAGACGTATCGATCAGTTTTTATTACCTTTAGAAATATTCTATTATGTGTCAATTAAGCTACTCCACAGTAACTCAAATTTTTTTTGTCTCCTTAAAGTTAGCGGACACGGAGGCTTGAGACAAACGCAAACATTCTGCAAAAAGCAACCGTTACTTTTTCCCAAGAAGGTCGTTGCAGTGCAAGGGAAATGTCGAACCCAAAGATGTTAAAGTGGCTGAAGTGAATCACTCATCTCCGCCTAAAGGACAGAAACTTGACAGAAATAGTTAATTTTAATCTTGTAAAAGAACAAACTTAGCAGTTTCGATGAGGTGACCACCTTATCTCTTCAGGAGCAGCCACTCCTGATCACTACGGGGCTGCTCAACTGCTTACGTTCATTACAGGATAGCCCTTTCGATGCCGACCCAGACATGGAGGGACTGAAGGATTTCGCTCTTCACTACTGAAGAAACAATTGTTTCTGCATTGGAGAGATGGTTACTGTAATTTTAGGCCCATCTCCTTGAATACAAGTCCCTGTCTTCTACAAAAGTATGCTAATAAAAACCGCTAACCAATCATAAAAGCAAACCGGATGTCGGTCAGGACTAATTGATGATGCGGATTTTATCACTGCCGGTCATCAAATTAGCTCCCAGCAAAAACTGATGCAATTCCAAGCAGTATATTTGCAAATCCCAGGCATAATCAGTTCGTTCAAAATTGAACTGTCCGACTTCCAACTGTATAAAAACGTGAAAACCTTTCTTTTGGCAACATTATGGGACGCAATGCTCTATAACATCACCGGGATGTTCAAGGGGCGGAGCCATCACGAACGAAGAATTCCAGAAGATGCTATAGACCTTACTATACAGAAGACAAGACAAACAACACAACACCAGAAGAAAGTTTATCGGTGACTCTATCTTTACTTTACGGAACCCTCCAAAGTAAGCTACGTTAATATCAAATGGTGAGGGCGACAATAAAAACTGAATCGGTTCATCTGCCGATAGCAAAATTAAAAACGTGAGAACTCGAAGTAGAGCCGTGTTGTTTCCCCATTGGGTCCCACGTTGGGTACCATTTGTAGTGAATTTTTTTTTCAAAATCCATGCAGGGCACAGGTGCCGATTGTATGGCACAACTGTCAGCGAGCTATAAACAAGATCGCTAAACGACCACGTACGCGTGCTTGTCGACTAGCTATTTGCGGGATCATATGAGTCGGGTTCTTGTCTAGCCACGAAGCTACACTACAAAATATTTATCACGCGTACTCTACTCTACGAGACGTACCGATCAATTTTTATTATTTGTAGAAGTGTTCTATTATGTGTCAATTAAGCTACCCCACAGTAACTCAAATTTTTTTTGTCTCCTTAAAGTTAGCGGACACGGCGACTTGAGACAAATGCAAACATTTTGCAAAAAGCAACCGTTACTTTTTCCGAACAAGGTCGTTACATTACAAGGGAAATGTCAAACCTAAAGATGTTAAGGTGGCTGAAGTGAGTCACTCATCTCTGCCTAAAGGACAGAAACTTGACAGAAATAGTTAATTTTGATCTTTTAAAACAATAAACTAAGAAGTTTCGATGGGGTGACCACCTTATCTCTTCAGGAGCAGCCACTTTTGATCACCACAGGGCTTCTCGACTGCTTACGTTGATTATACATTAACGAACGGCTCAGCGCGATTTGTATCAAGACAATATTTTTTATGTAGGACTGGTCAACTGCTACATGCCCAAAGAAGACAAGAAAGAGGCAAACAAGGACAAATTTTACAGCAGCCTCAAACGACATTCAATTGTTCCAGGTGACTTTAATGCAAAAATCGGCCAAGAAACGGCACATAGAGAAACAACCGGAGGATACAGCCTCCATACAGAGACCAGCGACAACGTACAATGGCTGGAAGACTCCGCTACTAGTAGAGGCTTCACAGTAAGCATCCATAAGAGATCGTGGGCATCCGCAGATGGTTGCACATTCAACCAACCACCAGCATTCTCGATATGCGCTCGTTCCGCGGTGCTGTGTATGATTCGGACCACTATATCATAAAGGTCAAGTTCCGATGCCGCATCTCGAAGAGCTGTTAATAAGGAGCATCAGTTACTCCAAGCTTCCAGATACACAAGCTAAATGAAAACTCAGGAACATCCGCATACATGTCAGCGCTGGAAAATCGCATTAACATATCCCTACAGGTGGAAGAAAGTAATAACGACATCAAAGCTTTGTGGAAGACAGTGAAAAATGCGGTGATATAAGCAGCCGAGGAGGTCTTGAAGCACCAGCCAAAGAAAAGTAGGAACTACTCGTACGACGAAGAATACAAGTAAGCGATAAAAAAAGGAATCAGGCGCACAAAGAATGCATCCAGCGAACAACTTGGGCCAAAGAAGATAAATATAAATGCCTCCGACGTCAAGCTAAAAAAAAAATACCAAAGCAAGAAACGACTGGCCATCAACACCAAGATCCAACAGCGGCAAATGCCTCTAGCAAATAACTAAGAGACGGCTTCAATCCACAAACAAGTCTTTGCAAAAGTGTAAAAGGAACAATCATAGGCAAACCACAACAAATGAAAAACAGATGGCTTCAATATTTCCAGAAGCTATACCCAACGTCCCCAACAAAGGCTGAAGCTGTGAACATTCCAGTAGAAGAGCAAGAGTTCCCAGTCTCGCCACCAACCAGGGGCAAAATACAGGCAGCAGTACGGGACCTCAGCAAAAATAAAGCTCCTGAAATAGATGGAATACCAGCAAAACTGTTCCAGAGCGGGGGCTTCCATCTGAATAACCTTCTGCATCGACTAACATGTAGAATATGGCATTGTGCTCGGCAGAAACGCCAATTCAGTTTTATTGCCCTTCACATGTTGTACCCATATTGTTGGTGCTTGGCTCACCCGACCCAATTATACATCCAGTAGCACCTGGTCGAAACACCAACTGACCAGAACAACATGGCCGGACCGTTCGAAACAATCACCTTAGGTGCCGGCCAACCCGGAACAACCATGCACTCAAGGGCAATTGGTAGAAATACCAATTACCAAGAGCTGCATGATTGAACCGTGCAGCCCAACCACCAGCAACCCAAACAACATCCCTGGCAGTCTCACTAAGGTTTACGACAAAGGATACTTACTGTCCGTTGTCGTGTAACAAGTGATTTTATTTTCTAAATTCTTAGTCTTTTAAACATAAAAATAGCTTATTTCCTAAGAATTTCGAAGAAATTTTCATGTTAAAATGTATCGTATCACATTTCATTCAGACGGTGATAAAATATTTAGATGATCGCGTGCACATGTGCAAGAATGCCACGTAAGGGTTTTTTCTTTCCCGTGTACAATCATGAAATTTCTGTCAATGTAAACGAAACTAAGTATAGTAATGGAGTACGATACATGTCACATTCTATTATAGGAGAAATGATTAAATGTGAGAATGCATATTATATATTTGATACAATGTATGAATGAGTTTAGATGCACAATTTTGTATAGATGTTGAATTTAAGAAATTATGAAATTTAATATATTTGTATGAATGAGTTAAGATATGAAATATTGTATGAATGTATAAATGTGGAATGTTGACTTTAAGAAATGATCAGCTGTGAGAATTTAGTTGCATGGTACGCATGTGAAATATTTAAAACAATGTACTCGTATGATGAATTTAGATATAAAATTTCATACAAATGTTGAATGGTGAACAGCAGTTGTTTCCCCTCAGCCAACGGGGTGCTTCGGCAGTGGGAGCCCTACGGTCTCGACTTTACTCGTCACGGACGGGCGTGGACGCCAACTCACTGCTCCGACCTAGGCCCCACACTTGACCACCCAGCGAGTAAGGCGGGTTGCCAAAGCTCGTTCCACCGATACTCCTCAAACTAAAATACACAAAATACTCACTACTCGGGATGGACCCTATTTGCTTCAACCCATGCATCCCCACTCAAACACCACCGGAGTTTCCAATTCTCTTCTCTGTACTGTAATCATCGATTCATGGCCTGTTTTTTCGAATCCTAGAATGATTACATAGCCCTTTTGCTAGGAGCTCTCTCTTGCCTCTTCAACTTGTTTCAATTGTATGTACTCAACTTCATGATACCTATCACTCCTGAAATTTTCATGCAAATCCTAGCAAAACTGTAGTGTCTAAATCTGTAAAAAGCGCATATGGCTCCATAGCTATATCTTTCCATAGTAATACAGGGCGTATTGTTCCATAGTAATACAGGAAAATTCAAATCGCTATAACTTCGTTAAATACCATTCGATCTTTATGAAACTTTCAGAAAAGATCAATCTTATAAATAGTCATTTGTTTACTAAATTTTATTGAATTTAAGGGTACCCTTAAGATTTTATTCAAGAAATCATAAAATTAATAAATCATGCTATTACTAACAAAGTTGAATGAATTTCGACTTCTCACGTATTTTTTGTTGTTGTTCTCATTAAGGCCTTCATTCATGATCTTTTTCAGATTTTTCGGTTGGAAGGTGCCCAATCGCGAGGGGGGGTACACGAAAAGTTCGTGCACTTCCCCTTCCCCTGCCCTCCTCGGTACTCACAAGGCAATTTGAAGGCTTGTTTTGAAAAGATCTCATTAAGACCTTTCCAATGACACCCTACTCGACTACCAATGATGAAAATTTTTTTTTGAAAAATTTTCCACCTTTGAACTTTCAAGAAGTCACCACTTCTGACCTTTCTACAAAGTTTCATGGCTGTAGCCTCTATAGTTTCGGAGAAAAAGTGCTGTGACATACAGACGGACGGACGGGCGGACGGACAGACGGACACAGGTCGTGATTGCAATAGGGTTTTGTATTTTAATACAAAACCCTAAAAAGGAGATATGAAAAGTTTATCAGCAAAAATTCAATTATTTTTCACTAACCTCTGCCAACCTACAGTAACTAATAAGGAAGCCTCCTTGTAGAACTCTCGAGAAATTTACCTAATACGTTCTTGCATTAGCCACTTCTTAACGTTCAGACACCAAAAGAGGATTTTTTCTTTGTTCCTCGCCCTTTTATTACTTCGTTCCCAATGGAGCACCGCTAATCCCGAAATGAACTTTATAGTTCTCCTTTTCTTGCAAAAATTCTAGCCCGGTTCGTGCGGTTGAGCAATTCAATCGCATTTTTCACCACACCTCGACTGGTGTTTCTGAAATTCGGAGTCTTAGATATTTTTCGGAATTGTCACTATGACAAACATTTGACGTGTTAAAGTCGTGATGTCGATACAATTTTAAGAGGGTGCTGGAGTTTTCGAGGATTTTCAGCGGCTAGACTTCACTGAGCGATGGGATTATTAGGTAAGTAGTGCTTTTATGTTTTATCCTTGGACAAGACACTTGGTGTGCCTTTTTTTCTTCTTTATGGATATCTTAGGTCACTCTTTGAGGCAAGAGTTGATATTTGGCTGGCTAGTCTCTTTCATAAGAAATTATTGAAGGACACACGGGCAACTAATTAGATGTAGAGCACAATTTTGAGTGAGTTAATGTGTAGGAATTGCTATAATTTCGAATGTCAAGTATTATGTGATAGACTTAAGATGTTTGCAAATGTGTTTATTGTTTTAGAAACCATGTCTACCACCAGCTCTTCTACTACCAACACGTTGGTTTATTCCACCTCCACTACCGCCTTGATTTGCATTAACGAATTGTGGTTTATCATTTAACCCAATAGAAAACGGCATTAATCCCTGATCCACATTTTCAGGGTCCATGTTATCACCACCGCCACCACCTCCAAAGTTACTATTCATGCTGCCACCGGGATTATTATGTTTACTTTCATAGTCAAAGTATTTTCCTGTTGCCTCAGACGAATTTCTTTACCTTGTTGATTTATACGACGCTTTGGCTCGTTCTTTTCGTGTTTGATGATTACCGTTTGCCGAGCCTAGCTAATCTAAGTTGAGCTGCATTAATTTAACTTACGAAAATAAAAGTCTACTCTATTGTTGTCATTAACGTTAGAATACTAGGAATTCGAACAACGTTAGTATTGTGACTGGGTGATAAAGTGACTAGTTGGTATGATGAGACAATAATAATACACACGTTAATTGATACATATTTGTATTGAACACAATTGACATGTTACATCGGGAAAGGCCGATACGAGACTGACTGTTAAAGGAACGGCACATAGAAAATAACGATTCACAATAGTCTCCCCCACTTAATTAAAATATATAGAAATATAATTTTAATTCTATTATTCGGTGACATAGTCTTACAAGAAGTTTGGAGGACATCGTTGACAAGCAGATCTACGTGGTGGTAGCGTCGGGTTGTTTGTGTTCCCGTCTGCTGGTGTCTGTTGGTCAGGAGTGCCCGTAAGTGTTTCTGGCTGATTGACACCTGGCGCAGTCAATGGCGTAGGCTGTGTGTCCATTGGTGGTAGCTCATCAGCTGGCATGTGTCGATATGGAACACCTGGGCTTGGGGCTGGTCTTTGCTGAGATGAAAAGGTGACTTGTTTCTTCGGGACCATTGTTGAAATTAGTTGGTCGATGTGCCTTTTTATAGTTCGTCCTGAGTCTAAGTCAATGAGATAATGGTACTGACCCAGTTTTTGTTCGACAGTCCCGAATTGCCAGCTATCTTGATTGTTCAGGTGCATTTTTGCCTGAACTCTCTCTCCCATTTGGAATGAGCGGATGTGACAGCTGCTTCGGCTCGTTGGCATAACTGCTTTTCTGTTAGGCAGGAGAGCATCAAGGCGTATTCTAATTTTCCTTTTCAGGTAAAGTTCTGCTGGTGACCGTCCGGAAGCTAATGGTGTGGCACGGTATCGAAAAAGGATATTTTGTACTTTTGTGGCTATTGGTGTGTCTTCAGCTGCAGCTTTCAATCTTCTTTTCAGGGTTTGTATATTTCGTTCTGCAAGGCCATAAGATGATGGGTGACCTGGCGCAATAAACTTCTGAAACATTCCCCTTTCTTTACAGTGTGTCTGGAACTCTTCACTTTTAAATATGGCAGCATTATCTGATACTAGGACAGATGGGTAGCCATGCACAGAGAATATGGTTTCCAGGAGTGTGATAGTTGATGCTGATGATGGTGCTTCTTTGAGTATTCGAACTTCAGCCCACTTGGATTTTGCATCGACACACATTAAGAAATAATGGTTGTCAAGGGGGCCTGCATAGTCAATATGTACCCTCTCCCAGTTGTCATCTGGTGGGTCCCATGGATGAATAGCGGCTTTCTGTGGATTGTGCCGGACTTGGGCACAGGATGCACAGGTTTTAACAACTTGCTCGATGTCCTTCTCTAAACGTTCCCAATATACATATCGTCTGGAGAGTTGTTTCATTTTTGCAATGCCCAAGTGTGAGGCATGCAGTTCTTCCAGGATTTGGCGTTGTAGAGATTTTGGTATGATTAGACGGTCCAATCTGAAAAGCATACCGTTAAAGATGGTGAATGGTTCATCTCTTTGACTGGTTCTGAAGCTGGTCATCAGGGTTTTCATCTTTGGCTGTTTCTTCAATAATAGTTTCTGAAGTTATAGCTGGGCTGGAGATTTGAAGTATAGTTTCAGCATACAACGCATTGACTTCTTCATTCATTGATGTTTCAGATGTCCTGAGCAGTTGGGGAATTGGAACCCGAGAAAGACAATCGACGTTCTCGTTGTTTTTTCCTTTTTTACAGCGTACCGTGAAGTCCAATTCACTTAGAAAGGAGGCATAGCTTAAAAGACGGGCAGGTGTCATCTGAGGTAATGCGCGATGTGGATGAAAGATACGAGACAGCGGCTCGTTATCGGTGACAAGGGTGAAGTTTCTGGCATAAACATAGTTGTAGAAGTGTGTGGCTGCGTAAATGATAGCCAAGGCTTCTCTATCAAGTTGACTGTAATTGCATTCAGCTTGGGTCAAAGCTCAAGAGGCATAAGCAATAGGCTTTTCATGACCTTCCACTTCATGACTCAAAACAGCTGCAATACCGGTCGGGCTGGCGTCTGTTGTGAGGATCAAGGGATTTGCTGGATCAAAAGGTGTTAATACCCTTTCGCTGCACAACTCCGACTTTAGGTTTAAGAAAGCAGCTTCAGTGGAGGCTGACCAAACGAATTTTCCATCTTTTTTGAGTGGCGTCGTAGATGAAAAGATTTTGTGGAGAAATCGGGAATGAATTTTGCATAATATGTCACCATACCCGAGAATCGTCTTAATTCCTCTACATTTTTAGGACGTGGCATGTTGAAGACGGCTTGAATTTTCACAGGTGACATTTCAACTTTATTAAATGAGACTATGTGACCAAGATAACTGGTACTTTCTTTGAAGAAGGAACACTTATTTTTATTTAGATGGAGATCGTTTTTCTTGAGTCGTTCTAAACAAGCAATCAGGTTTCTTGTACATTCTTCCATTGATGAGCCATGGCAGATAATGTCATCAAAATATGCTTCAACGTTTGATAGGCCATTGAGAATTTGTGAGAGTATTCTATTGAATTCAGATGGTACTGTTTTGATACCAAAACTGAGACGATTCATTTGAAATGTGCCCTTGTGTGTCGTGATTGTTTGGATTTTCTGTCCTTCCGCATCCACTTTGAAGTGTAAATATACCTTGTACAGGTCGAGTTTGCAGAAGTACTTTGAATTTCTGAGGCTGTGCAAGACTTCATCAATGCGACGAATTGAATGATTAGCTGAGACTAATTTTGCGTTGACTCCACATTTGTAATCAACACATAAACGAACCCCTCCATCAGGTTTAGGTATTACGACGAGTGGTGATCCCCAGTCGCTTGAGGATACTGGAGTAATAATACCTTGTGACTCAAGAGTTGCAAATTCTTCCTCAACTCGCTGGCGCAGTGCAAAAGGGCCATCGCGTTCCCTAGTAAAGATGGGTTTTACTCCTTCCCTGAGCTGAAGTTTTATTTCTAGGTTTGGCACACAACCTATGCGTTCTTCGAAAATAGTTGCGTATTGTCTGAGTATGTCTTCAAGAGGAGTGACAGCGTTGATTGTAACTACATGGTCCGAAGTGAGCCGTTCTTTATCGATTTCTTTGAAGTCAATTCCGAGAGTGCGAATCCATATTCGACCCAGAAGTGCATCAAATCCTACAGGAACAATGAATACGTCCACATCAATTTCTCTATTTTTATATTTTACCGACAGTGAGATTTTCCCTAAGGGCTTAAATATATGAGCTGAGTAAGAGCGGAATGATACCTGTGTTGGTTGTAGTGTAGCATTGAGTCCAAGACGTTTGAATGCTGTCTCTGATAGAAGTGAGAATTTGGCTCCTGAATCGACTTCAAATGCCTGTGGCTTGCCATTGAGAAACACTTTGACGATAAATTTATCATAACCTGGGCTGAGCTCGTATAAGTCTTCAGTGCAGTGAATGTGACCAATACCATATTCTGAGTCAGAGTTTTGATCATTCTGAGAAGACTGTGTTGCGATGGCATGTGTCTTTGAATTTCGAAGAATGGTGGTGATACAGACCTTGGACACATGACCAATTTTCTTGCAGGAAGTGCATTAAAGCGCGTTGCGGTCGATTTTGCATTGATTTGCCTTGTGGTTTGCCCTACCACATTTGAGACAGAGTCCATCAACGCCCAAAGAACGATAGTCAACCCGTGTCATGTGTTGGGACTGTGAGCGTTGGTGTGAACTAGGACTTGTATTTCGACTTTGGTTTGGTTGTGATTTCCGATGTGACCTGTTGATCCTTGAGACATTGTTTGTGTCACTATTGAGATTGGTGAAATTATCTGGGATTTTGGTAAACTGGTTGCTTTCAAAACGTGATGCTTCCAATGCTGTGGCTTTGTTGAGCAGCTCATCGAAATTTTTGAACGCATAGTGTTGTAAGAGTTGTTCCCGAATCCAGTTGTCTTTTACTCCTCTAGCAAATTGGGCACATAAAAAGGTGTCAGCATTTGAAATCACTGATTTGAATTTACATTCAACACAAAAATTACAATCTTTCGATTTCTCCTTCAGGGATGCAACGAATTCTGAGATTGATTGTGTTGGCTGCTGAGTAACATTTAGGAAATAATGCTGAGCGACTACAGTTGAGACAGGCGGTGACAACATATTTTTGAAAAGTTTGATAAGCTCAACAAATGGAATATCTTTCATGGGTTTCTCAGGACCCAATAATGCAGCTTAGTTGTTATAATGCGTAGAGTCAATTGATGCACACAACAATTGAGATATTGGGATAGGGAAATCCACATTTTTGAGACTACAGTAATTGTCAAAACGTTCTAAATAAGAAGTAAATCTTTCCTTCTTGGCGTCATATGATTCAAATGGTGAGACTTGGGGAGCTGAACCAGATCCACTTGTCCCCAATGCGGCAGTGAAGAATGAGAGAAATTGTTCGAATTGTGGTTGATCCATTTTTCCAGCTGGAGTTGTCTCGGAAACGACACGAAAATAATGGCGGCTGAAGACGTGGCGGCTACGCGGCGGAATCTAACTGTTTCACTGTATCACACTGGTTTTCACTGGCAGTTGCAAACGTTTTAATCCTCGTCGCCAACTTATTGTGACTGGGTGATGAAAGTGACTAGTTGGTATGATGAGACAATAATAATACACACCTTAATTGATACATATTTGTATTGAACACAATAGACATGTTACATCGGGAAAGGCCGATACGAGACTGACTGTCAAAGGAACGGCACATAGAAAATAACGATTCACAATAGTTAGAATACTAGGAATATGTACAATACATAGTAAAGTTTCCTATCCCAGTTTGGCTTGAGAATTTGTATAATGTTACCCAGTGGTGGTGTTTAAGTGTTGTTTAAGTTGGCTAACTTAAACTGTTCTCAAATTCTCCGTAACAAGCTTCAAGCAACTACACGACAGGGTCGACAGAAATGCACTGTATAAAATAATGCTTGACTTCGGCGTCCTAACAAAGCTAGTCATCATGGTTAAGGCTACGATGCTAAATACAGAGTTCCAGATCAAGGCAAATGGTGAACTAACGGACAGCTTCATTATGGAATTGGGCTTAAGTCAAGACAATGGACTTACCCTACCGCTCTTTAATATTGACAAAAACGAAAACTCCAGTGTGGAAAAATCTGACCGTAGGCGACTACAACCTTGAAAGTGTGAATAATTTTATTTACCCTGGCGCCAACCTAAATAAAAGAGGTACCAAAAAAGATGAGATAGAACACCACAAAAACGCTGCAATTAAAGACTTTTCCTTCGTACTTCTCATTCTAAGATCCAGAGTTGTGCACAGGCAAAATAAGCTAAGCATTTACAAAACACTAGTCAAACCTGTGCTGTTATATGGAAGTGAAACATGGACCCTGACGAGCGAATCTGAAAAGGTAGTAGGCATATTTAAACGCAAAGTGCTCCGACAATTTTACGGCCTTGTGAAATAAGGAACAGAGTTGTATGAACTATTTGACAATCCACTTGTTTCCTATTGCGTAAATTTACGCGAATCACAACGGGTGGAAAATAACCAGCTACCCAAAAGAATATTTATGAGTAGAGCACAAGTAGGCGTCAACCGGGACGACCGAGGACTCGATGGGATTTTTGTATGGGTCAAACAACTGGCGGACAAGGTCATGGAACCATGATGACTGAAGGAAATTAATCCTGGAGGCCAATGCCCAGCTTGAGCTACCACGCTACAGATAATGATGATTTTGAATCCAAGCATTTAATTTTGGATAATTTTTAAAGAAATTTAGCTAAAAGTCTCATCACCAACTGTGCCAAATCTCGTTCAAATCAGAATTTTGCTTTGAAAAGAAGCAGAATATTCGATTTTGATTAAAAATAAATATTGTTTCAAATTTACTACTTTTTTATTTAACATCTAATTTAACGATATTTGGCAGAGTGACAGAGTTTGTTCTAAAACATATGATTTCAAATTCATGGAGAAGCTAGGTCCTTGAAGGGCCACAACAATTTGGAAAAATTGCATGCTTGAACCGCCACCATTTTGAAAATTGCCCATTAATTATTACCAAAAATGGTGGTTAGAATAACTGCATAGTCATGAAGAGGGTTTTAAAACTTCGCATATTATGTTTATTCGTGAGGTATTTGCACTTCTGTACTAAATAAAAATACAGGTTAAGACAATTAAAACAAACTTTATTCCAACTAAAAACACAAACGTCAATACAAGATTAAAAGATTGCTTTCAATCGTAATACTACCATATCTGGAGTAGACCAAGCTCAGGTTCTTAGTGATCGTAAAGGGTTCTCCATTAAGGACACAGCAATTTCGCCTATTAATAAAACACAGAAATATTTGAGAAATTGAGTGCAAATTTATTGTGAACTTAGTGTAAGCATTGACTTTGGGCATAGGACCACCACGAGCTCGTTTAAAGCGGTCGACTCAGTTTTTCATCACTCTGGCACACATCTCGATTGGACCTCTGGCAATTTCACGTTGGATGTTGCCTTCGAGCTCGTCTAAAGTTGCTGGCTCATTGACAAAGACCAGTCACTTGATATAGTCTCATAAAAAGAAATCTAATGGCGTTAAATCGCATGAACGAGGCGGCTATTCAACCGGACCACTTCTAGAAATAACACGTTCACCAAATTTGCCTTTCAATAAATCGATTGTGAGGCGTGCTGTGTGGCTAGTGGCACCGTCATATCGTTGATGTCAAGTTTATCATATTCTGGCCACAAATAATTTTCCAACATAACACGATAGCGCTCTCCATTGACGGTAACATGACGGGTGTTTTCATCCACGAAAAAATACGGCCCAATCACACGCCCCACATGAAAACCGAACCAAACAGTATTTTTTTGCAGATGCAACGGTGTCTCAAGAAGCGTATATGAGTTTGTTGCTGACAAGTAAGGCATATTTTGGTTATTAACAAAACTATTGAGCTGAAAATGAGCTTCATCGCTGAAGACGATGTTTCGATGAAACTCTTCATTTTATTCAAGCTTTGCCAGAGCCCAATTGGAGAAGTTTCGTTGTTTCGAATGATCATGTGGCTTTCGTTCTTGAGTCAATTTGATCGTGTTGCCATGTAGGCCAAGATCTTTTCGTAAAACAGCCACAGTGTTATTGGAGCGATACCCAATTCTTGAGAAAAACGTGGAACCGACTGAGTTGACTCATTTTGAATCGATGCACTGACGGCAGCAATATTTTCATCGTTTCAAGTGGTATGACGTCTTTTTGGTACCCAAATATCCAACCGTGAAAATTGAATTTGAACTTATCCACTATAGCACACATAGCCTGCCTGGTGGGACGATTATTACGGCCAGAAATCAGACTAAGCGCCTTAAAGTTGCGACCACTGACCTAGAAATTCGGTAGTAATTCTTAATAATTTACAAACTTCGCTAGTCCGTGAAATTTATCGTGCTGGTAATTTTGACTTTAACTAACATCTTGATATTGACAATTTATTGAAAAAATGTAAAGGTGCGTTCATATAAAGATGCAACTTGCTATACCCTCAATGGAAAATTCTATTTAAAATGCTGCATATGGGACCGACAGTCAATCGTCATGCATGTGTGTGTTTCGGTTATGGCCGGCCAGAGAAAGTTTGCCACGAGGCCCGAGTTGGCTCGTGCGGTAAGATGCGTGGACGTCGAGAAATCCCAAGACGTTACAGCACTTCCTAGCCAATAACCTTCATGTACAGCGGGGGGTGAAAATGTCACCCTCTTCATGGTGAATATAGGCGGCTGGTGCTAGTTTTGCCGTAGGCCAGAAGAAACACTTTCGAGGCCAATCGAAGCTGCAGCGTAGGTGAGTGCGGTGGCGGTGAGGGTGGCTAAAGTAGTGGTAGCTGATGTGTCATTGACTGGGTATAAGATAACGCCACGTAGGCTAGTTGAAGGTGCTGAAAGAGGAAGGTCTTGGCAAGGCCGTTTAAGTCTATGACGTAAAAGTCTGGGAACGAAGTGCAAAATGCTGCCCCCATCGAACTACCGGCTGGATTTAGTTTTAAATAACATCTAAAACTAACCAGGAACTAGAATCGCAGGAGCTGCTCACCAAAAATGGTACATAAGGACGCTAGAGGCCTACTTCCGGTTTTACTTCCAGTTAAAAGAACCTTGCAACACAAAATCCTCAGTTGTAACGTCCTGGTTGCAGTTATGTACAATTTTATCACTGACTGATTGGCTAAACATTCTTTTTTCTAAAACCAATGTAAAAAAATTTCAATCCACAACAACGCAATCTCTTTCCGAAAATCGTATTGCGTATTAAGCAAGCAGGAAAAACGCTTGACTTTGAAAAATCTTTAACGTGATAGCATACGCTAGCGAAATATAAACGCCTCCAATTTTACACCCAATTAAAGTACGTTTAGTAAACTTCCAAAAATCAACATTTTGCTTTCTCCACATGAGTGTGAGAAGGGACACTGTACTCGATTTCAGTTGCAAACCATTAACAGAGAAGAGAAAAAAGGACGTTCGAAGTTCGTACCATTGGGTTGGTGGTGTAGGTTCGGTTGAGACGGACTCCCGATTAGTGTTGGTCTGGCTCTGAGCACTAATCCCCATAAGGGCTTGTGCAAACCCTCGCATGGCCTCCCTGCTCTGCAAAGATAACCATGGGACCAAAAAGGCAGCTACACACACGAACGGAGATAGCGGCTCCGAGGGGGGACATAACAAAACTGAAGCAACCAAAAACACTTAAAAAAGATAAAAAAGAAATAAAAAATCATAACAACGACAATGCAACCAGCGGCTGTTAACAGTACATTGAGACCGGTACTAACGATGACAAAGACGATGATGACAAAGACGAAAAACGCAGATTAGCAGACAGTCTGGTCCAGACTGAGGTTCGTGCGGCGCTCGGGCCCAGCAAAAAAAAATGGGGCAAATGCCGGAGCATCCTATAAAGGAAAAGCGGGAAACTCTGAAATGGCAGCCGCTCTGTTTGACCGGTGGACGAAAATATAAAGAACATCGAGAATTCGATGGTCACTGCTACGATCGTTACCGAAGCGACTGATGCAAGAGTCGTAGATCCCGATATAATAATGAACCATCTTGAAGACGACGTTGTGGTAATGCATCGCCAATGTCAAAAAGGTGGCGGAAGTACTGTATTCGGAAACGGAAAGCGATAACCTCTCCCAAGGATGTTCGCAACGTACTATTGCCGCCCAGCAACATGAAGGAGAAAGGCTATTCCAAAAAGTGGGAGATGTTCTGAAAAGAATACAATCTGCATGCGACTCCCCAAAAATCAGCAAAGCAGTAAAGATTGGGCTCCTTGAACTAAAGGAGCTACTCATCCGCATAGGGCATTATCAGAGGAGCTGGTTAAAGGCCGAAAATTAGCAGAAGGCTAAAGAAGCGCTGGGGGTGGAATCTGAACGCCACATGCAGATAGCTCCACCATTAAAAATCAATAAAATAATGGCATCCAGCCCAATCGAAGGAGATTGGGATAAAAGTAGGAAGGAAGAGGCACTTGATGGAGCCCCAGATCACGGATTCCAGACAGTACTTACAAAAGGAGTGAAGAAAGCCGCAAAAAACTCCTTCAAAAAGTGCCAGAAAGTAAAGTTCGCACGGACGCCTAACAAAAAAAAAGACCTGATGCAAAACAGGCGAGACAGAAGCCCCGACGAAGACCCCGGCAGCAGGTACTTCTCATAAAACCACAAGATGGCCGATCTTACGCGGAGGTGCTGCGGGACGTTCCATTAAAGCAATACGACCAACGCGGTCGGGCCATATACTGGTCGAATTCGAAGCAGAGGCCGACAATAAGGAAGAATTCTGCGACGCAGTAAAGAAAGTTCTTGGCAAAAGCGCAACTTTAGCCTCGCTTGAGCCGATGGCAACGATCGAAATAAGAGACATTGACTGCGTTATGGATCTGGCTTAAGGGAGTTCCCTAGCGTGGGAAGGATCAAAGCGAGACTGACACCAGAAAATAATATGGGACAACGCATGGTCATAGTTGACTTGACCGAAAAGGACGCCCAACAATGCATGAACAACGGCAAAGTACGAATATGGTGGGTTGTGAGTAGGATACGGCGAAGAGCAACGCCTCTTCAATGTTTCAAATGCCTTGGCTATGGTCACACCACACAAGTATGCAAAGGACCCAATAGTAGCTCCCCATGCTACAAATGCGGTGAACGGGAAATAAAAGAAAAGAGTGTACGAAGGACGAACACTGTATTCTTTGCAAGTATGCTGTTGCAAGATCTGATTTTGGACCCATCTCGGGATCAGGGAAATGCCGGGTTTTCCAGGAAGCCATAGCCAAGGCAAAATTAGAACTTCGATGACCCGCATCCTGCAGCTAAGCCTACACCGCAGTTCAACCGCCCAAAATCTCCTTGAGCAGTTTGCGAGGGACATGAAAGCTGACTTCTTGTTACTGAGTGAGCAACACTATGATAAAAGTCCTGCATTATGATATCCTGACAAAACTGGTACTGCTGCCATCTGGGTTCGGAACAGTGAGTTCCAAACGGAGAGTTGTGGACCGGGGGATAGTTTCGAGTGGGTTCGGTGCTCGGGACCACCTTATTTACTGTGTACCTAACGCCGAACGAATCGATATCATCTTTCTAAGCCAAGCTTAATGCCCTGAAAGGCACTGTCTCGAACGCAGAGGGCAACGTGCTCGTTGGGTGAGACTTCAACGCTAAAGCAATCGAATGGGGTATACCTCCAACTGATCCGCGACGAAAACGAATCCTGGAAATGGCGGCCAGGACAGCGTTCGTCATACTAAACACCGGAAATACGTCGACTTTCCACAGTATTGGCTGTAAGGTAACTATACCTGACGTAGTCCTTAGTACGGAGGATACACAATTGGAGGCCTACTCAGCCAGTGATCATCAGTGCATTCTGCTTGAAATCAATGATGTTGTCTCCCAACGTCAATGGATGTAACATCGGAAGGATGGACGTCGAGAGGTTTGTCGAGGTGCTCACAGCAGGTGAGCCGCTACAGGGAGCTTCGGAGGTGATGGAAGAACTGGCAGCTCAAGACGTGGTGAACTCAACTTTGAGCATCATTACGACGGCTTGCTGCACTTCTATGCCCCATCAAAAACCTCGGCACGACAGGCAACCAGTGTACTGGTGGTCAATTGAAATCGCTGAAAAGCGAAAGGAGTGTCACAAGCTTCGGCGTGAGACTCAACGAGCGCGGAACCATGACGAGACATGCATCCGTGTGGCAGCATATAAGCAGCCAGGAAATGCCTTCATAAATTGATTAACAACAACAAGGCTCGCTGCTGGGTAGACTTAGTGGACAATGTGAACAAGGATCCGTGGGGCCTTGGCTACAAGCTAGTTATGTGAGAGCTTGGTGCTCTACGGAAGCCTTGCATACATGATGCGGAAAAGATGGATGAAATAGTGCGGGGACTCTTCCTCGCCCATCCCATCCGTGTTGACGCGGTCCATGGTGAAACAGCAGTCGAGTGTCCACTCTTCACACAGCCGGATCTGGAGGAGGCAGTCCTTTCATTGAAAGCGAGGAAGGCTCCAGGTCCAGATGATGTTTTGAAGCTTGCTCTACAACACGACACAGGCCAACAAAAGATGGCGGTTACATCGCATGTTGCCCAGGGATCTATCCTTAGTCCAGACCTGTGGAGCGTACCTTACGATGAGCTACTGAGACTGGAGGTGCCAGATGAATCGTGCTTGATCGGCTATATGGGTGTTGTTGCGGCTCTGGTCGCTGAAAGCACCGTTGAACAAGCGCAACTTAGGCTAGGTATGCTAGTGTGCCGAGTTAGGGACTGGAGGACCGCTCGCGGGCTCAGTTTAGTACTGGAGAAAACCGAAGTGGTCGTCTTGACAAAAAAGAGAGTCCGTGGAGTAAGGATAATCAGTATTGGAGACATACAAATCGACTTGTCATAGAATATTTTTACAAAATAAAGCAATATCAAACCTAGTACTCCTGCATCACACAAAACGCTGAGTAATGTTCTTTTTGATTTCGAAATTGAGCTTTAATATTTTATAATTTTCAGAGATAGAATTACTCCGCAGGTCAGCTTATCTTAACTTAAAAATAATTTCAAGGATATTTCATGCAAATATTTTACCTATTGCTAGATCCGTTCCATTCCAAGGATGCCAATCCATAACAGAATTAAAAGCTGTTTTTGAGCTAATCACACAATGCACAACACACGAGTCCCAACACCAAATTACTGTCTGCCCAGACATATCGTTTGCTGCCAAATAATTTGATTTTGGTGAAAATTTCACCATAAATACTTTCTTGCGTAAATCCTTTAACCGATGTTTAAGCGTTAAGTTTTTCGCAACAAATATCAGTACAACTCCTCCCACTGTTCCACATGCAATATGCTTTCCGTTGGGCTCCCAATCAATACAATCAATTTCATATGATGGTTTCTCGGAAATTTTCTCTCTCATATGACAAATGAAATTGAGTTCAACACAATTCCAGAGTTGTAGAGCGACTGTAGGTGGAGAAATGTTTGATTAGATTAATTTTAGTTTTGCAGTTTTCATGTTTTACCAGTAGTTCCGGCTTTTCTGACGCTTACAGCCAGGATATTTCCTTTTGGATTATATGCGATAGCTTTAGTTTCACTTAATTTGTAGATTAATGTATGAAGTGTATCTGGAGTCCATAAGACTAAATCATTTTTGAAGGATGCTGCCATTGGACCTTGTGCAGACCAGGATATAACATTTGGACCTTATGAGAAAATTTTCATAAATCATTTAGAGCCAATTTTGATGAAAGTTTTATCGTTATTCGTTTTCAAACAGTTTTTCTTCGTTTGAAAAATGGAAAAGAGGAAAAAATGGAAAATATTTGAGGGTACAACTATACTGAATCACATATATCTGCGTTCGGGTGATCAGATTATAATTGTAAGTCTTCTAAAAGGATTCCTTAAACAAACTCAAATTCACCTACTCACCGAAATTTGATCCATAGCCCGGCAGATCATGAGTAGAATTCAGATACGCTAAAGGCTTTACTCTTGGCTTACATGGCCAATCAAATTCTTGTACATTTGGGTATGCTTTCTTTATAATAACTTTACCTCGATCTAAATCAAAAAACCGTTCTTGCGCGGATTTAAGGATAGGATCTGAAAGTTGATACATTCTTGCATTTTCTATCCCCAGAATGATTTTCAGTGATTCCGTATAGTTTTTAGATCTCCAATAGCCTGCTTCCTCACGCTAAAATTATAGAGGAAGTATTGTTTGTTAAAGTTCAATTATATTTTATACTCGTACATACCGATCGAATAAAATCTATGTTTTCCTTTTGCTGATTTGTAATATGACGGTTGAACATAAAAGAAATAGTACTAGTATTGGGATATCGTCTAGGTATAAAACGATCACCATAATATAGCGGAGTTTGTTCTGTGTTCACTTTGATTTCCTGAAACAAATAAAATGGTTTAATTAATTTGGACGAAATTGAAATCCAAATTTATCAAAAAATATTGAATTCAAATGAATGTTAATATCTTCTGGGACTTTAAATTCTTTAAAAAATTAACCCACTTAGATAATTATTCAAAATGTTAGCATCACGGGCAATCTTCTCAAGGCTAACTTTGTCTACTTTAGTAATTATTCAATGATTTGCAAATGCCGTAGACGGTCTCAAGCCTGTTTAAAAAAGGGAGAGGAAGCCCCTTGGGCTCCCCGACCCCCAGCTTCCATGATTCCTCATCCCGAACCTCCAAATCAAATGGTAACAAATGTTCTCGAGGTCGCACTGGTTCCCCAATAATCGGACATTAAATGCCGAGAAATGCTGAAAATGTAAATACATTTACGAAATCCTACTTACACCTCCTTTGTGGGGACGTAGGAGGGAGAAGGCGAAACTTCCGCGCCTGAGGACGAAATTGGAGAAATAACCATGCCACCGGAATGGAGGCTGTCCAACGGGCTAATAACTCGTCCCGAAAAAACATAAAATGCTTCAAAAGCAGCTGACGGGCCTTGAAATGGATTGGAATTACGGCAACGACCTTGGAATGTCAGGCCACTCAATTACCCTGTGACTGTTAATAACTTTCTACAACAGGCCAGTCAGTATCAATTAAAAATACCGGCGATCCAGGAAACGAACTGGGCTGGTAATGATATTCAAAACATGAGATCGCACACATTATTCAAAAGTGGGAAGTTTACTGAAAAACGAGAATTCGGGGTGGACTTCATTGTGGATAGGGAGTTCAAATCGCACGTTATTGATTTCAAGGCATCGCACATCGTACATATCCGACGTGTTTAACTTCGCTGTGCATTAAACTTGATTTTTCTTGTGCCCAACCGCGATTTATTTCATACTTACGTACACGGTTCGAAGCCTAGTTCTTGGTGGTTCATATTGGTGTATTTCTTGGTTTAAGTGATAGTGCTTTCATACCTTTATTCCATTTTTCCTTCAAGACAAAGGTCTTATTTACAATTTTCTTAGCATCTTGTCAAATTTACAACGGCATCTGTGTGAGAATCGCCCGATTTTTTTTTGGCTTTCATACTGCGTAGCAGATTTTAATTTGTGCTTGACGGTTGGTGCCTGAGCATGTTTTAGATTGTGCGTTTTATACCCACACTAAGTATTATTTACTTATACTACGTAAACGCCTAACTTAGCATTGACTCAAACTGGCTAGTGAATTATTTTATACTTTTATACGTAAACGCCTAATTTAACATTGTCTCAAACCGCGCTAGTGAATTATTTTATACTCTTTCTACGTAAAGCAAAAAGCTTGAGTGCAATTATATACTGTGGCAGTGTGGTGATCGTTGCTTCTAACTGAAGCATTCGAATATCAACGACTTTTTTCTTGAAATTATATGTAAGTCTCCTTCTTTTCACCAATATTCTTAACATCCGCATCATGTCGAATTGCGCAGCCCGATCATGTGTGGATATAAACAACAAAACAATTTTAGTCACCTGTTAGGGCTTCTGCGTATTGCCATTTCATGTAAAGTGCATAGAACTATCGGGGCCCACTGCTGACGCAATCATGAAAAAAGATACCGGTGTCTATTGGTATTGCCAAAAATGCCGAAAACATAACATCGCTGCCTACGTAACTAGGCTTCATAAGGCTAAGTCAACAGTGGACATGCTTTCATCCTCTGTGCTCAAATCAAAGGAGATACTTAGTATTGCGGAAGAGGAAATATCGCAACTTCTATCAACTGATGACGATGAAGAACAGCCGCTATTACCGCTTACGGTGCCTCTCAACCACAGCCTATCGAATCCTCTTCCTTTATCTGGCTCATATGATAATGTGGATCATGCGGAGTCTAACAGCAATTTAAACTCGCCAATCGCTGCATGTGCAATCTCGTCTGAATCGATGCGTATGACGAGAAGCAAATCCATCCAACCCGAAAGACAGGAAAAGACTCAATTTACACCGGACGTTAATTGTGTAATTCATAGCAACAACAACAAAATGATGGTAAATACTCTTAATGTCAACAACCTTGTGAAGGACAATCTTCTGCAGCTTCCGAATCACAGCTGTGCTCAACAAGCTGCAGGTGGCCCATCTCTTAGGAGCTGTACCAACATAAATAACGGTGGTTCAGCTGATGTTTTACCCTCAATCAGGATCATCTCTCCACCATTATCGCTCTTGGTCTCTCGTGTAGCTTCGGACACTTCGGTGGAAGAATTAAAATCATACATTACTGCTAGACTAGATCATCCTCCGCAGTTTTTGGACTGTATTAAATTAACGCGTGACGACCGTCCAAATCGTATTGTTGGCTCTTTTAAATTAACAATTCTGGCAAACTTATCATTCCTATTTAATCTAGACTTCTGGCCTCCCGGTATTTTAGTAAAACGCTTTGAACAGACTCCGCGAAAAAATTTCCGTCCATCAGGCAAGTCTTAACGGAAAGATTAAATCGCCTTGATTCGGCTCTCTCTCTTAATTTCTTCTATCAAAGCGTTCGCGGTTTGAGGACCAAGCTCAACGCAATAAATCTTGCATGTTACATTGCCAACGATGATTCCTGAGACTTAGATTACAAGTGATTTTACGGATGAAGAAATTCTTCCTCTTCATTCAGTCTTCTATAACTTCAGTTAATGAAATTTCCATTGCTCTTTCATCTTTCTTGTCCCTTTGCTCCCTCACCCAACTAAATCCAGTATTAAATGCTAACAATAAAATTCTCGACCTCATTTTGCCGAACAATCCTTCTTCCGTCTGTCCAATTTCTCTGGCGGTGTCGCCATATGTTATACAAGATATTCATCATCCCCCATTAGGAACACAATTAACGCTGCATTCAATACGTCTGCACCGGAAATCGAACCCTCGTCGTTTTAACTTTTTTAAAGCGAACTACGAAGGAATATCATCAATGCTTGCGAACATTGGTTGGGTTTCGATTTTGGATCCAATTAATCCTAAACTTGCTGTACAATCTTTCTACTCTACGCTGTTCAACATTATCTCTCAGTTCACGCCATTGACTCGTACACCAAGTCATAAGAATCCAGCTTGGTTCAATGCTGAGGTTGCACAAGTACTGCGTGTGAAACACTAAGCCCGTAAAATCTACCTTCGTTCGAGGTCCAATATAGATCTTTTAAGATATAAACTTCTACGATCTGATGCCAAAAAAGCCATTTCTCAAGCTTTACTTGCCTATTACCAGTCCATCGAAGCCTCCTTCTGCTCCAATAACCCCAAACCCTTTTGGTCATATGTTCATTCACTTAAACCTTCCACCACTCTTCCTAATTCAGTTTCATTGCTTAATAAAACAGCATCTAATGATCAAGACATATGCAATCCCTTTGCCGAATTTTTTATCTCCAATTTCAGATCTTCCTCGCCTTGCTCCATAAATTTTTGTAGCCCAGCCCCCTTCGATTTCGTCTTTATCTCTACCGATTCGATAGAAGTGGAAAATATCATCGCCTCAATAGATGCAAGCGGATCTATGGGACCTGATGGCCTTCCCAGCTTCTTCATTAAATCGCTAAGCTCTTCTCTGAGTTTTCCTCTATCCTTGATTTTTCATTTGAGTCTTTCGACTGGTGTTTTCCCAGATGCATGGGAACGTGCTAATATTTTCCCCATCCATAAATCCGGCAACCGCAATTCCATTTCGAATTATCCCATCCTTTGGCAAAATATTAGAGAGGATTGTTCAATCCAGAATTTACAATGCTTTCCATACAAATCTCTCCATTAAGCAACATTGGTTCATAAAAGGTCGCTCAACCACTACTAATCTACTAGAGGTTTCCAATTTCATAGCTCTTGCCTTAGATTCCAGTTGCCAAGTTGACGTGATTTATACCGATTTCGGCAAAGCGTTCGACAGCATCGACCATCAAACTTTATTATACAAACTTGGTCAATACGGAATATCTGGTCCCCTCCTTACCTGGATTAGTTCCTTTATCCATAACCGCTCTTGCTCAGTAATTTGGAACGGGTGCTCTTCTGCCCCTTTCGCT